>OY979694.1:168818020-171218020 GCA_963855945.1 Thereva nobilitata
AATTGGGAATTGCAGGCGTTTGAATGGAATGGGCGAGTCTGATGGGATCATTGGGATCCGTGGTAGAAGAACAACTTCACCTTGAAACTTGCCGTTTAAAATGGTAGTTTCAAGAACATTACTCATGATTTTTTTTATGATCAATCGCGTGCCATTGCATAGCTTTGGTGCATTCAAATTTCAAAGTAAAATTATTGGTGAACCAATTTTCAATCGCAAGTTATGTGGTGGCATTCCAGGTAAATCCAATGAATTCAAGAATTCAACAGGGTAGTTAACAATTTCTTCAGGATCGACAACAGTATCGATCGATTTGAATGATATTTCATTGCCGGGCAATGACTGTTGTATTTTAAAATTAATTGCGTCGACATCTATATTTTTTGCGGTTAAAATAGTTCGGTCACGTAGCCACGCATGATTAGTGTAATTAGCTTGTAAATCTGGAAATATACTTTCGATCAAACTATCTTTAGTATCGACCATGTTGCAAAAATTTTCTGGGAGTCTGATGTATTGTGTATTTTCATGCAATTGTATGGTGCCGTTGCCAATGTTGAGCAATTGTTCTGAGAATGCCAATGCCAATGGATCATTTTGAAGTTGAACACGCATATTTATGGTAAGACATAATTTCCTGGCACTTCGCCATAGGTATGATTCTTTTAAACATGCGTTAATTTCGTCCGCATATGTAGCACGTGGAATTACCGGCAATGTCTGTCTGAAATCACCGGACAGCAACAGTAGAGCACCACCGAAAAGTCTGGTATTATTATTGAGATCTTTCAGCGTTCTATCGAGGGCTTCAAGTGAATGCTTGTGGGCCATAGTGCATTCATCCCAGATAATAATTTTGCATTTTTTCAAAACTTCAGCCATGCCTGAATGCTTCTTTATGTTACACATTGCGTCTGGATTTGTGTGAATGTTCAATGGCAACTTGAGTGCTGAATGCGCAGTCCTCCCACCATCAAGCAAGGTAGCTGCAATGCCTGATGAAGCAATTGCCAACGCAATATGACTTTGTGATCGAATGCGCGCAAGTATCAGTGAGATGAGGAATGTTTTGCCAGTGCCACCTGGTGCGTCAAAAAAAAAAGAATCCTCCTTGTTGTGATGCAATTGACAAATTAATTTGATCATATATATTCTTTTGTTCAGCAGTGAGCAGTTGCTCATTATTAGCAACGAAAGTAGCCAAAGCTATGGTATCGAACTGTTGTTCGCGCTGAACATCGCTGTTAATGATTTGTGCTGCTGGGCGGTTAGGCGATGGCATGCCGAAATTAATGAGTGGCATATTCGAAATGAGAATACAAATATCCTCAATCTTTACTAAGGCCTCGTTATATATTTCCGTCGAAAAATCGATATTTGTATCTTGATCAGCAATCCGAATGCGGTGTAGAATGTCCTCACTCATCGAATCTTTATATTTATCCCAGAGAGCAGAAGCTTCAGACGGAAAACATGTCGTCAATAATATAGCGAATAATTGACGAATTTGATGAGGAAAGGAACTCAGTACTGCATCTGCAAGTGTGAGATCCCAATGGTTATCATCTTCCAGTAAATGCAATTCGCGACACGCATTGAAGTACGTGTCGTACAAAATACCATTGACTGTTCGCAAATATTGAAAGGATGTCGGTCCAGGAACGTTAACCAACAACAAACGCAAAAAAAAAACATTCGCGTTGCTTTGGATGGACTGTATATAATCGGCCTAAAGTATTTGCCATAAATATGTCGACGTATCCTTCGACTGGAACGCCTCGCTTTCGTGGTTGCCAATTTTTTGACTGTTTGTTCCATGTGAAAAATCGTGGCACATCAGTATACATTAACGTCTTTGCGAATTGACCCAAAATATCTAGTCGGCTGCATAGATTGAAAAACTCCTTATAAAAAAAATTTACTCCAGATAACAACAGGTCGTATATGCTAATTTTACAAAGTGGCCGACTGTTGATAGTTTTTGGTCAGACAAACCAAAAATTGTAGTTTTCGGGTGGTTGGAAATAATAACGGTTTATCTGCTGTGGTCCTTTTATTTTTTTGTTTAGATTTGTACATGTCATCCAGTGTTATTGAAACGCTTCAACCTATTTTCATGAATAAGGTATCAGGGTACGCAGAATACTCCCACCTATCTAAAATTGTAAAAGTGACGGTTCGGCTGCACCAACTTCCAGATTTAAATGGCTCGCCTCAATACAGGGGTTGTTTTAAAAAGAAATATAAGTAAAACCTAAAGGAACTACGGAAAAATCTAAATAAATTTCACTGCGAATTAGTTTTAATAGCTTCATGGCCTACCTATATACTGTTTGACAGCTGCGTAAATGTGAAATTGTCATTAAATTGGGGTTTTTGAAAAATGTCCGATTCAATTTAATGACAATTTCACATTTACGAAGCTGTCAAACAGTATATAGGTAGGCCATGAAGCTAGAAAGTAATCTCAAGTGAGAAATCCCAAAATTACCAATTTTTTGGATTTTTCAGGTGTTCCGTTTAGGTATCGGTTCAAATTGTGATTCTAAACCATTCTCGAATCAACTTAAATACACACAGAAAATTACATAAAGATCAGTCCAGCCGTTTAGAAGGAGTTCAGTAACATACACACGGACAGAAGAAATTTATATATATAGATATATATATATATATATATATATATATATATATATATATATATATATATATATATATATATATATATATATATATATATATATATATATATATATATATATATATATATATATATATATATATATATATATATATATATATATATATATATATATATATATATATATATATATATATATATATATATATATATATATATATATATATATATATATATATATATATATATATATATATATATATATATATATATATATATATATATATATATATATATATATATATATGCACCTCTCCTCACTCCCCAAATCCGCTTTTGTACAAGGAACAATGGTCGGTACAATAATATGTTCTCTTTACTACGGAACGGGTTTCGCCACCACAATTGTTACTATGTTTCCGTGGGTTCCAATCTAATTCATACTCTAAGTAGCTAAATGCGTTGGACTGGAACCACAAACCCAACACCCACGGAAACCTACACCACCAATACCATTTCAGTAGAGAAATTACCTGTAATCACACATTCTCTCTCTTAGGCTTTTAATTGTTCTTCCATAAAATTCTGCATATCAGATATAATTTCTTGTTTAGAGTTTCGTGAGCGTCAATGTCTGCAGATTCAAAACGCTGAATTCAAAAGACGTCGCGTTACACATAGAGCATATACCCCGCGATTTGCGCCTCTCAGAAATTTACTCTCAGACCTCACTCTCACTAGCGCTTTATTGAAGATTGATAAATTCTCCTCTTCGCACCACTATTTACACAACAAGAACACAAAAGAAAAAACATAAGACCGAGTTATTATCGATCTATTGCTCAAATATGGAAGCAGCCTAAGATGTCTAGTTGTCTAAACGTTAACACCTAACTCTAACCAAATTAAGGAAGCATCTCCGCATTCACTCCCGAAATGGTCTCAGACCCGCCACAACCCGAACTAGGGCTACCCTTACCCAAATCTCACTTACACACGCCCCACGAGGGGACCAATCTCTCAAAACACACAACATCTACACCAAAACACTCGACGCTAATTGCACCTCTCTTCCAGGCCGCCGTCATGGAAACAATTCTACTTGCCCTGGCCTTAACGGCCGCTGCAGTTAACTCAGGCCAAGCGCCTTATACCCTTACCCCGCTGAACAAAACGGGCGTAGTGTTTGAAGAACTTGGCGAAATATGGTTATATCACAACCATTGGAACGTATTCACTGAATTGGACCTCAGCGAATTGGACAATCAAACCCAGCTGGCCGACCATGCGGAACACCTGGCGCTAAGGATATGCCAAGAGGACAATCCCCAACAAGGATTCTGCCAGGACCAGCAAAAACACATCCACTCGGTGATCGAAAACATCCGGAGAAGGACTAACATAATCCGGGAGTTAATAACCCCAGCGCGAAGCAAACGCTCCATCTTTGACGGCGTGGGAATGGGTTTACACGATTTATTCGGTACCATGGATAGCGACAACGAGCAGGAGGTTTACAGCAAGTTGGACGAATTAGGGAAAAACCAAGCGACCCTACTGGAACTGGAAAAACAACAAATAAGTGTAGTAAACAACACTCTCCAGGAAATACAAAAACCTCTGGTCGCCCTAATGGACAGACAACAACAGATAGCGTATCAGATAAATGAGCTACAAAACATAACGGAAAAGGTATCAGATAAATGAGCTACAAAACATAACGGAAAAGGTAACCCGACTCCAAACGAGGGTCGACATAGTAACCAACATCCTCCTACAGGTAATTGAAATAGAATCTCGGCAAAACACCCTGATAGAAGTAGCCATGTTCGCGAAAAATCATAAGGTACATCCCCTTCTTATTTCCCCCAGCAAACTGGCCAATATACAATCCAGTATAACCAGTGCGTGCTCAAACTGCCTGCCGATAGTGTACCAAACTAGTACCATTAACACCTACCTCATACGAAATAAGTTAGTGGTCAAAGTGAGCCTACCAATCTTTAGCCTTCCCAGAATGAGATACTTCAAAATCTGGTGCTACCCCATTCATGCCCGAGAAGGGCACTCCGTTATTCCTGAGATAGAATACTCTAATTTGGCCGTCCAGTTCGAGACCCAAGTCTTTACCCTCCTAAACTACCCACTCTGCAGATCATTAAAATAACTAATAACCTAAACTCCACCACTTACGTAGGACAGTTGAACACCCCTATAGCACAGGTGATCAACACCCGAGAGTGCGCCCCCAAATTGTTGTTAAATCCCTTAGGTGAAGACGTAGAATGCCCATTAAGGATGCAAGTTCCCCCACAAAATACCATCATCAAGAGGGATCGGCCTAATACAGGACTAATTGCGCTTACGAGCCCCCAAGCTATCCAAATATCTTGTGAGGATCAATTTGCAGTCGCCAAAACGGAGGGACCTGGTATCCTAACCATAAACAAGCCCTGTAAGTTGTCAATACAGGACCAAACGATATACCACCAGGGAGCAGTAGGACAACCCCTACAAATATTACAACCTCCTTATTTCCCCCTCAAGAACCCCAATATTACGGATACTCTCCTAGCACACGTTCATGCTAAATCCACTGGCGGGGCCGTTAACACAACTCAAGTAATACTCGGGCGAGACGCCTATGATCGCATTCAAAAGAGCGCCAAACCGCTAGACAGTATCCAAGAAGAATTAAATCAACTGCAAAAGGACGGGCTGGCAACCAAGCGCCATACCTGGTCTATGACTTCCCTATCACTGAGTAGCATCGCAGTAGTGATTATAATAGTATACGTACTACTAAAGGCTGTAAGCCCAAGACAAATCCTTCCTGGCCGGCGCCCAGAAACCGAGGAACACGGTTCGGTCAAGCTAACGGAAATACGGACACTAACTCCCTCGTAGGCCACTCATCCTCGAACCCCCAGAAGGCCAAGGGCTCGTTCCCTGACGTTACCTAGAACTATCCAGTTAGTGGGCGAAAGCTCTTAGAAAGATATACAAGGTCCACAAACAAAAGCCTCCCAAAATAATATCCCTTGAAAGTAAGTAAGTAAGAATTATTGTGGAAGGGTAAAACAAAGATTAGTAAGTAAAAATTATTGTGGAAGGAAAAAGAAAGATTAGTAAGTAAGAATTATTGTGGAAAGTAAAACAAAGATTAGTAAGTAAAAATTATTGTGGAAGGAAAAAGAAAGATTAGTAAGTAAAAATTATGGTGGAAGGAAAAACAAAGATTACTAAGTAAGAATTATTGTGGAAGGAAAAACAAAGATTAGTAAGTAAGAATTATTATGCTATATAGAAAAAATCCTAATAGAAAGTCCATTCAATAAGCAATCTCAACAACTTACTACACTGCAAGTATTTTAAATTAATTAACAAAATAAATAAAAAAAAAATAATTACTAACTTTAAGCACAAAAGAAAAATCGATTTTTTTAGATATTAAAATTTGAATCGAAATTCAAAAAAAAAACATTTCCTCGAATTTACACATGATTTCTCTCCTCTTATATCATACTAGCTGGGACCCGGTGCGCCTATGCTGCACCCATAAGGCAATAGTAGTAATCAGGTTATATGAATTTTAATACACAGGAGGAGATTTTGGAAAAGGCAATTTTTTGGTATTTTTGATTCCAAATAACAAAATGTGAAACTATTAGGGATCTAACATTTTGATCGAGACAACAAAAACCATCCATTGACATGGCATTTTTCGAGATATGAATTGAGCTCCATTTTCTATACCTTTTTTGAATTTAAATGTAGTAGTCTTGAATAAAAAAATTTTTTCGAGAACAATAAAACAAAATTGAAAAATGAAACAAATATTTTATAGTTGGAAAAAGCAATGCCAAAAAAACCAACTTTTATTATCTCTTAATGTCACATAATGCAAAATTGTTCCTACAAAATTTCTAGACATTAGATTAAAAATGCATTTATTTGAAGTGTGACCAAAATTACCTATGAACGTTAAAACATTTAAAATAAATCCAAATCTTCAAAATTAAACTCTTGATAACCATTAACGAAAAACGAACTATTCCTATAAAAGCTGGAGACATTAGATTAAAAATGCATTTATTTGAAGTGTGACCAAAATTACCTATATGTGTTTTGTTAAAACCACGAACGTTAAAACATTTAAAATAAATCCAAATCTTCAAAATTAAACTCTTCATAACCATTAACGAAAAACGAACTATTCGTATAAAAGCTGGAGACATTAGATTAAAAATGCATTTATTTGAAGTGTCACCATAATTACCTATATGTGTGTTAAAACCACGAACGTTAAAACATTTAAAATAAATCCAAATCTTCAAAATTAAACTCTTGATAACCATTAACGAAAAACGAACTATTCCTATAAAAGCTGGAGACATTAGATTAAAAATGCATTTATTTGAATTGTTACCAAAATTACCTATATGTGTTTTGTTAAAACCACGAACGTTAAAACATTTAAAATAAATCCAAATCTTCAAAATTAAACTCTTGATAACCATTAACGAAAAACGAACTATTCCTATAAAAGCTGGAGACATTAGATTAAAAATGCATTTATTTGAATTGTTACCAAAATTACCTATATGTGTTTTGTTAAAACCACGAACGTTAAAACATTTAAAATAAATCCAAATCTTCAAAATTAAACTCTTCATAACCATTAACGAAAAACGAACTATTCGTATAAAAGCTGGAGACATTAGATTAAAAATGCATTTATTTGAAGTGTCACCATAATTACCTATATGTGTGTTAAAACCACGAACGTTAAAACATTTAAAATAAATCCAAATCTTCAAAATTAAACTCTTGATAACCATTAACGAAAAACGAACTATTCCTATAAAAGCTGGAGACATTAGATTAAAAATGCATTTATTTGAATTGTTACCAAAATTACCTATATGTGTTTTGTTAAAACCACGAACGTTAAAACATTTAAAATAAATCCAAATCTTCAAAATTAAACTCTTCATAACCATTAACGAAAAACGAACTATTCCTATAAAAGCATTAGATTCAAAACGGACTTATTTGAAGTAGAACTCGCAAACTCGTCAGCACTACGTGGTGAAACAGTTTTCAATATAGTTGGAGAGTTTAAACTCTGTAAAATTGTGCCACAAAATAAGTGCTTGCCGTTTCATTATATGATTATTGCAATGCTCGCGGATAGACAATATTCTTGGTTTTGCCATCTGGAGCGTAAACAAATAAATCTGTGGGTTTTCCAACACGTGAACATGCCACATATAGTTGTCCATGCGAGAAACATGGTTTTTCTAAATTCAATCCGCACACTTGGAGAGACTGGCCTTGAGCTTTGTTGATTGTCAACGCAAATGCTAAATGTGCCTGAAGTTCCGAACGTTCAAATGAACGATTTCGGAAAAAAAAAAATTAAATTTAAAATCTAAAGTTAGCACGTTAAAAAAGGAGCAAATAATTATTTTTTGATAATGGGAAGACAGTGGAGGTTTCGAAAATTATTACCCCTAAGTTATTAACCCCGAATTATCAACCCACCCCTAACTCACCCCTAAATATGATTATTTTTGAAAAAATAGTTAGAGGCGTTATGCCCCGCTGGAAATTTGGTTACTTGTTAAGAGTGGTGTTAAGAACTACCACAAAAAATCTCAAGTCCATAACATCCCCGGAAGCCACCCCTAACTCACCCCCTAAATATGATTATTTTTGAAAAAATAGTTAGAGGCGTTATGCCCCGCTGGAAATTTGGTTATTTGTTAAGAGTGGTGTTAGTAACTACCACTAAAAATCTCAAGTCCATAACATCCCCGGAAGCCACCCCTAACTCACCCCCTAAATATGATTATTTTTGAAAAAATAGTTAGAGGCGTTATGCCCCGCTGGAAATTTGGTTACTTGTTAAGAGTGGTGTTAATAACTACCACAAAAAATGTCAGGTCCATAACATGCCCGGAAGCCACCCTTAACTCACCCCCTAAATATGATTATTTGTGAAAAAATAGTTAGAGGCGTTATGCCCCGCTGGAAATTTGGTTACTTGTTAAGAGTGGTGTTAGTAACTACCACTAAAAATCTCAAGTCCATAACATCCCCGGAAGCCACCCCTAACTCACCCCCTAAATATGATTATTTTTGAAAAAATAGTTAGAGGCGTTATGCCCCGCTGGAAATTTGGTTACTTGTTAAGAGTGGTGTTAATAACTACCACAAAAAATCTCAGGTCCATAACATGCCCGGAAGCCACCCTTAACTCACCCCCTAAATATGATAATTTTTGAAAAAATGGTTAGAGGCGTTATGCCCCGCTGGAAATTTGGTTACTTGTTAAGAGTGGTGTTAAGAACTACCACAAAAAATCTCAAGTCCATAACATCCCCGGAAGCCACCCCTAACTCACCCCCTAAATATGATTATTTTTGAAAAAATAGTTAGAGGCGTTATGCCCCGCTGGAAATTTGGTTACTTGTTAAGAGTGGTGTTAAGAACTACCACAAAAAATCTCAAGTCCATAACATCCCCGGAAGCCACCCCTAACTCACCCCCTAAATATGATTATTTTTGAAAAAATAGTTAGAGGCGTTATGCCCCGCTGGAAATTTGGTTACTTGTTAAGAGTGGTGTTAATAACTACCACAAAAAATGTCAGGTCCATAACATGCCCGGAAGCCACCCTTAACCCACCCCCTAAATATGATTATTTTTGAAAAAATAGTTAGAGGCGTTATGCCCCGCTGGAAATTTGGTTACTTGTTAAGAGTGGTGTTAGTAACTACCACAAAAAATCTCAAGTCCATAACATCCCCGGAAGCCACCCCTAACTCACCCCCTAAATATGATTATTTTTGGAAAAATAGTTAGAGGCGTTATGCCCCGCTGGAAATTTGGTTACTTGTTAAGGGTGGTGTTAATAACTACCACAAAAAATCTCAAGTCCATAACATGCCCGGAAGCCCCCTTAACCCATCCCCTAAATATGATTATTTTTGAAAAAATAGTTAGAGGCGTTATGCCCCGCTGGAAATTTGGTTACTTGTTAAGAGTGGTGTTAAGAACTACCACAAAAAATCTCAGGTCCATAACATGCCCGGAAGCCACCCTTAACTCACCCCCTAAATATGATTATTTGTGAAAAAATAGTTAGAGGCGTTATGCCCCGCTGGAAATTTGGTTACTTGTTAAGAGTGGTGTTAGTAACTACCACTAAAAATCTCAAGTCCATAACATCCCCGGAAGCCACCCCTAACTCACCCCCTAAATATGATTATTTTTGAAAAAATAGTTAGAGGCGTTATGCCCCGCTGGAAATTTGGTTACTTGTTAAGAGTGGTGTTAATAACTACCACAAAAAATCTCAGGTCCATAACATGCCCGGAAGCCACCCTTAACTCACCCCCTAAATATGATTATTTTTGAAAAAATGGTTAGAGGCGTTATGCCCCGCTGGAAATTTGGTTACTTGTTAAGAGTGGTGTTAAGAACTACCACAAAAAATCTCAAGTCCATAACATCCCCGGAAGCCACCCCTAACTCACCCCCTAAATATGATTATTTTTGAAAAAATAGTTAGAGGCGTTATGCCCCGCTGGAAATTTGGTTACTTGTTAAGAGTGGTGTTAAGAACTACCACAAAAAATCTCAAGTCCATAACATCCCCGGAAGCCACCCCTAACTCACCCCCTAAATATGATTATTTTTGAAAAAATAGTTAGAGGCGTTATGCCCCGCTGGAAATTTGGTTACTTGTTAAGAGTGGTGTTAATAACTACCACAAAAAATGTCAGGTCCATAACATGCCCGGAAGCCACCCTTAACTCACCCCCTAAATATGATTATTTGTGAAAAAATAGTTAGAGGCGTTATGCCCCGCTGGAAATTTGGTTACTTGTTAAGAGTGGTGTTAGTAACTACCACTAAAAATCTCAAGTCCATAACATCCCCGGAAGCCACCCCTAACTCACCCCCTAAATATGATTATTTTTGAAAAAATAGTTAGAGGCGTTATGCCCCGCTGGAAATTTGGTTACTTGTTAAGAGTGGTGTTAGTAACTACCACTAAAAATCTCAAGTCCATAACATCCCCGGAAGCCCCCCCTTAACCCACCCCCTAAATATGATTATTTTTGAAAAAATAGTTAGAGGCGTTATGCCCCGCTGGAAATTTGGTTACTTGTTAAGAGTGGTGTTAGTAACTACCACTAAAAATCTCAAGTCCATAACATCCCCGGAAGCCACCCCTAACTCACCCCCTAAATATGATTATTTTTGAAAAAATAGTTAGAGGCGTTATGCCCCGCTGGAAATTTGGTTACTTGTTAAGAGTGGTGTTAATAACTACCACAAAAAATCTCAGGTCCATAACATGCCCGGAAGCCACCCTTAACTCACCCCCTAAATATGATTATTTTTGAAAAAATAGTTGAGGCGTTATGCCCCGCTGGAAATTTGGTTACTTGTTAAGAGTGGTGTTAATAACTACCACAAAAAATGTCAGGTCCATAACATGCCCGGAAGCCACCCCCTAAATATGATTATTTTTGAAAAAATAGTTGAGGCGTTATGCCCCGCTGGAAATTTGGTTACTTGTTAAGAGTGGTGTTAGTAACTACCACAAAAAATCTCAGGTCCATAACATGCCCGGAAGCCACCCTTAACTCACCCCCTAAATATGATTATTTTTGAAAAAATAGTTAGAGGCGTTATGCGCCGCTGGAAATTTGGTTAATTGTTAAGAGTGGTGTTAGTAACTACCACTAAAAATCTCAAGTCCATAACATCCCCGGAAGCCCCCCTTAACCCACCCCCTAAATATGATTATTTTTGAAAAAATAGTTAGAGGCGTTATGCCCCGCTGGAAATTTGGTTACTTGTTAAGAGTGGTGTTAGTAACTACCACTAAAAATCTCAAGTCCATAACGTCCCCGGAAGCCCCCCTTAACCCGCCCCCTAAATATTATTATTTTTGAAAAAATAGTTAGAGGCGTTATGCCCCGCTGGAAATTTGCTTACTTGTTAAGAGTGGTGTTAATAACTACCACAAAAAATCTCAAGTCCATAACATTCCCGGAAGCCACCCCTAACTCACCCCCTAAATATGATTATTTTTGAAAAAATAGTTAGAGGCGTTATGCCCCGCTGGAAATTTGGTTACTTGTTAAGAGTGGTGTTAAGAACTACCACAAAAAATCTCAAGTCCATAACATTCCTGGAAGCCACCCTTAACTCACCCCCTAAATATGATTATTTTTGAAAAAATAGTTAGGGGCGTTATGCCCCGCTGGAAATTTGGTTACTTGTTAAGAGTGGTGTTAGTAACTACCACAAAAAATCTCAAGTCCATAACATCCCCGGAAGCCACCCCTAACTCACCCCCTAAATATGATTATTTTTGAAAAAATAGTTAGAGGCGTTATGCCCCGCTGGAAATTTGGTTACTTGTTAAGGGTGGTGTTAATAACTACCACAAAAAATCTCAAGTCCATAACATGCCCGGAAGCCCCCTTAACCCATCCCCTAAATATGATTATTTTTGAAAAAATAGTTAGAGGCGTTATGCCCCGCTGGAAATTTGGTTACATGTTAAGAGTGGTGTTAAGAACTACCACAAAAAATCTCAGGTCCATAACATGCCCGGAAGCCACCCTTAACTCACCCCCTAAATATGATTATTTTTGAAAAAATAGTTAGAGGCGTTATGCCCCGCTGGAAATTTGGTTAATTGTTAAGAGTGGTGTTAGTAACTACCACTAAAAATCTCAAGTCCATAACATCCCCGGAAGCCACCCTTAACCCACCCCCTAAATATGATTATTTTTGAAAAAATAGTTAGAGGCGTTATGCCCCGCTGGAAATTTGGTTACTTGTTAAGAGTGGTGTTAGTAACTACCACTAAAAATCTCAAGTCCATAACATCCCCGGAAGCCCCCCTTAACCCACCCCCTAAATATGATTATTTTTGAAAAAATTGTTAGAGGCGTTATGCCCCGCTGGAAATTTGCTTACTTGTTAAGAGTGGTGTTAATAACTACCACAAAAAATCTCAGGTCCATAACATGGCCGGAAGCCACCCTTAACTTACCCCCTAAATATGATTATTTTTGAAAAAATAGTTAGAGGCGTTATGCCCCGCTGGAAATTTGGTTACTTGTTAAGAGTGGTGTTAAGAACTACCACAAAAAATCTCAAGTCCATAACATCCCCGGAAGCCACCCCTAACTCACCCCCTAAATATGATTATTTTTGAAAAAATAGTTAGAGGCGTTATGCCCCGCTGGAAATTTGGTTACTTGTTAAGAGTGGTGTTAATAACTACCACAAAAAATGTCAGGTCCATAACATGGCCGGAAGCCACCCTTAACTCACCCCCTAAATATGATTATTTGTGAAAAAATAGTTAGAGGCGTTATGCCCCGCTGGAAATTTGGTTACTTGTTAAGAGTGGTGTTAGTAACTACCACTAAAAATCTCAAGTCCATAACATCCCCGGAAGCCACCCCTAACTCACCCCCTAAATATGATTATTTTTGAAAAAATAGTTAGAGGCGTTATGCCCCGCTGGAAATTTGGTTACTTGTTAGTGGTGTTAAGAACTGCCATAAAAAATCTCAAGTTCATTACATCTTCGGAAGCCACCCTTAACCCTCTAGAAAAGATTTTTTGGTTATGTGCAAGGCCTGTATCCTATGGGGTAAAATTCACCGATCCTGTCCTCCTGGTAGAGGGGTTTTGCGTTGGGGTAACTACCGTAGCCCGTAAAACACACCAGTTAAGAAACATATATTTTATATACAAAATAAAAATATTTGTGAACATTGGGAAACCTGTAAAATATTACCATTTTTTACATACTTCCACCGAAATGCGTAAAAGCTTCGCTTCTGTCGTGCATCCCGGGACACGTCTACTATTTTTAACTTCCCAGTAGGAAGTTATTGTAATCGGTCCGAAAATCGGATTCGAAATTTTCAATGTATTTACACGTTTCAAGGTCCCAATAGCATTTTAAGCAAAAATTTGAGAAGAAATATGTGTGTGTGTGTGTGTGTGTGTGTGCGTACGTATGTGGTCATTTTTTCCTGCACGATTTCGCGCGAACCGAAAAAGATATCGACTTCGTTCAGGTGCCGTTCGAAGCGTGTTCAAGGAAATATGATCTGAAAAGATTTTCATAAAAATCGGTCGAGCCGTTTTTTTGTTTGAACGACTTCAGTGATTTTTGTACCGGCACGATTTCGCGAGAACAAAAAAAGATTTCGACTTCGTTAAGGTGCCGTTCGAAGCATGTTAAAGGACATATGATCTGAAAAGATTTTCATAAAAATCGGTCGAACCGTTTTTTTGTTTGAACGACGTAAGTGATTTTTGTACCAGCACGATTTCGCGCGAACCAAAAATATACCGACTTCGTTAAGATGCCGTTCAAAGCGTGTTAAAGGAAGTATGATCAGAAAAGATTTTCATAAAAATCGTTCGAGTCGTTTTTTTGTTTGAACGAATACTGGGAAGTTAATCTTGTGGACCGAAAGGGTCAAAAGCCACATCCCAACTAGTTTCATTTTGGGTTGAGACCGGCAACATTAGAAATGTGTGTTGTGTTTTTATAGCGGCGACATTACTAGCACTGACGGTCGGGGTTTCGCATTATTATCTAAAATTTGTTTGTTTTTATATATTTTTTATTTGTCTATTACACAATCAATTTAAATCCTTTAGTATTGAACTATATACCCATTACGGCTCGTCCGTCTCTGCCAATAAAATATTTTTTTGACCGAGTGAACAAGAAGGCTAGAATATGCCCAGTAAAACTGCCTGTGAAAGTCCCATCGATATTGGATTACCCCATTCCCGAGATTAGCATTTTTAGTCTCTGTCTTCCAGATTCACAAAATAAAAAATTAGGATGTTCGATCTTTTCGTTGAGATCGAACCACACAGTGTAAATAATAAAAAGAAATATATTCCACTGAAAATATTTGTATTTTATATTATTTAAACTGTTCACACATTTAATTTGAAAAAAACTTAATGCACTTAATGTGTAGATTTAACTTACAAAAACACAATATCTTATAGACCAAGAGCCAGCGACGTATTTTGTGTTGTCATTTCATCCCTCATGAAAAGTATCACTCATGAATTTTCTGGAGACTATTTTTGATAGTATTCTCTATTTATAAAAACTAATGCCAGAACATTTACCCTTCACCTAATGCTTGCCAGAACACTCTAAATATTTATTTAAAGGGGTTTATTGCATAAATAGTCCATTCAATCCGCGAGGGGGGGGGGGGGGTGCTCCAACATAACACCATTAAGAAAATCGAACCCTGCATGTATTTTGGGTCGCTGATTACGATAATCGGGGTCCTGCGGTCCTAAAATATGGGCGGCACCCTTAAAAACGAAAAAAATACCCCTTTTTAAGGGGTTTTCGAGATAATTTCAATAATAATAAAAAATAATCTAACGAAATCCATTTTTTTTATATTTATTTGCGATTTGGTGGTTGATTTATACTAAATCAAGCCAAACTTTAAAACAAGGGATAATCCTGAAGGGTTAAAACCACCCCTAAATCAACTGAAAATAAAAAAAATTGTATAATTTTTTTTCCTAGTTTATGTTCCAAATACGATTTTATGAGTATTGTTAGCCAAAAATAAATTATTTTCAACCCTTAAGGAGTTAAACTGCCCCATGGGTGCATGGATTAATTTGGATCAATTCACACTCTTAGTAAGTTCACACGTTCGTGCACCTGCGGTTCCTAGAACACGGGATGTCAACGAGACGCGAGCTTGCAAAAGGAACTTGCGAAACCGTATGAATTAAGAAGCGACATTATGGCGAAATACAAAGGATTTATATTGCATGGGATTTTACAGTTTTCCTAGGACGTTGTATTGTAACAAAGTCTCTACAAACAGACAAAAAGGCGACGCACCTACAATCAATAAAAAATCGTTGACAGGCCGAGCGACGAACGTCAAAAAATGGAGGTAATTTCTGAAAGAATAAAGTTTTCAGGAAAGATAGTATTTGCAAAGACGGTAATAAATATCCAGGTCTGCATTTTGGGAGATGGGATCGGAAAAAGTATATCCATGTTACTGTGAAAACAATTTTTATCATTCTAATTGAAGTTCTTTAAGAACTCTATTTAAATATCCAGTGTTGCCTCAGAATATATTGATCGCACTATAGGCAACTCTATCCACGAAAATCGAACTAAAAACAAGGGTTTTACGGGGAAATTCAAGCTCAGAAACTTTACTTCGTCCATTTTTGTTTATCAATTTATTATTTTAATAATTATTATTTTTCAAAAATCTCATTTAACGCATTCCACTCGATTAAATCATATTTTTTTCAAATTTAATTATTTTCAGGGTACCCTCTTATATATCTTCAGTTTGACGTTGCTCTATACACTTCTACAGAATGTTAAAGATATTTTTTATTTGTTTATTTAAAATAGCATAAGTTTTTTACTATCAATATGTTGAGTAACAAAAATATTAATTCATCTCCAATTTCATATGCATTGTTATAGACAAATAGAAATTGAATTTCTTTTATTATAAAAAATAAAAAATAAAAAATGCTTATCACATTTCGTACGGTAAATTATATCGTCAGTTAGGGATGTGTGTGCATACATTTATTTATTAAAGTCAAATTCATGGGGGTCAATTCTGGTTCCGTGTAGTGAAAACGTGTAAACAGTTTACCCGTTTGCACCGTTGTTTGCGATTCTTACATCGTGCAAACATGGTAATAACTGTCAAAAACTTTACACGTCTAAAAAATGCGTGCAAAAGTGCAAAGTAGTTGTGAAAACTTTTATCAAAAAATATTAGATTTAATTTGATAAACTGTCACTTGACAGTTTAAAAATCAATTCAGCCTTGATTCGGCATTAAGTTTTCACGAATGCAACGAGAATCGCTTTTTCAGGTTCAGTGCAGTGAAAAAGTGAAAAAGGTGTGTAAAACGTCAAGTGTAAACTTTTTTTTCACGTTTTCAGTACACCGAACCAGAATTGACCCCATGGACTCTTTAATTAACGAGAATAAAAAATAGTTTCCCAATGCTTATATTATTAAATATACATTATGTATAAATCCTCCTTGTCGAAGTTCCTTTTGTAAATAAACAATTGCTTCTAACAATTGAGCGACTGCAAAAATACCTAGCATTTTCGGATTCAGCAGATCAAAATCTACATCCACAAAATCTTCTGGAAAAAATTTATGCCACCTCGTCATACATGCAGAACCCCCCTCAGCCACGAACCAGGACTTCGAGTCTTTCAAACTAACCAAAACGTGCGTCCTAAGAATCGCTTCTGACAGAGAGAGAACGCCCTATATCTATCTGCACCGTGCGCACCCATCGGCAATGAATAAAAAGAGCATTCTAAAACTACGACGCAATTTTCATACGACCCTTTTCTTTTACGAGCGGAATTCTGAATTGATGACCTATTTAGGGGCTTTTTTGAGGAAACATTTTGAGGGTGCCTTAGACGTCTGGAAAGGGCGACAAATCCCCCGTCACGGCACCAAATCCCCCGGCCCTACACTGTCTATTGCACATTTGTGTATTGTTGTAAATAAGTATAACATTTTTAATGTCCTTTGTGTTTTTTATTTACTGCTGTCATTAAATATCATCTACCACTAATTTTCGTTGCGCGTCGTGATAAGTTGGAAGTTGCGCAAGTTGAAGGTTAAAATGATATATTTCGAGGAATTGCAAAAATTGTACTTTTCTAGGGTTTTTGAAATTCAGACCCAATTGGTAAAAAGTTAGATAGATAAAAGTTAGAAAGATATCTCTCACACATGATATGGACTTTTGGCCGTGCGACTTTCGTGTGACTTTCTGTACCGACTAGGAAATTCGCATGCATCAACCGACAGAATGTCTGTGCAGACATAACGACGAAATGTCTGTTACGACTTCCTGGTTGACTTTTCCAGCGACTTGGTTTTTTTCACAGAGAAAACTCTAAGGGAAGTGTTTTGTTCCTGTAAAAACTAGGGACCAAAATTAAAAACGATTACAATTAGTTTAGTTACAAGGTAGACTGGATCGTTACTTACTCCACGGCCAAAAGTCTCCATCAGTACCGTCAAAAGAGTCCGATTAGTTTTTCAACATTTTTATTGTTTTTTACTACATGTTAATTTTTATTCTTTTAATTGAACTTCTTGTTGTTTTGTTTTTTATGTGAATGAATCACCTTTTTTGTTTAAATTTTTGTCATATAGTTTTTTTATTTGCCCTTGGAAAATAAAATGTTGGAGCCTATCTATATTATATTAAAATCTAATAATTTTACATGGTTTCCTATAAGAAATCGTAAATCACTTTGCTCCGTTTCGCTTTACATCGTTTTTTTAACGTATCTACGACGAAAAGCGAAGCTTGGTGTATTTAACTTGCAACATTTTTTTAGAGACTAAAGAAAACCGTATCCAAAATCTATGCGCATGAAATTGCGGGCAAAAGCTAATTTTTAAAAATGTTATCCAACATCGCATTAACTATTCATAAAATATTTAGTACGTTTTAAACCATAAAAAATTTATGATACATTATCTTAGAAAAATAATTTATCATCTATTAAAGTAATTAATTCCAAAAATTAACTCGTTCTTAACAATACAATAACAATTAAACAATATTCTTCAACAACGAGTGCCTAAAAGGGCGGCTTCCGTGGATGCTAGGGAGTTGTTTTTTTTTGAGCATAACATGGCATTGCAACACTATTTTTTAGATTTAAATCTATCCGCCAAATACGTCTTCTTTTAAAATCTGAATAAATTCATTCGTTTAAGTAGTTATATTTTAACACTCTTAACAACAAACATGCAACGCATTTTAAAGCCCCTATTTATTTTTTCAAAAATAATCAATTCTATGGGGTGGTTTAACGGGGGCTTCCGGGCATGTTATGGACCTGAGATTTTTTGTGGTAGTTATTAACACCACTCTTAACAAGTAACCAAATTTCCAGCGGGGCATAACGCCCCTAAATATTTTTTCAAAAATAATCATATTTAGGGGGTGGGTTAAGGGGGGCTTCCGGGCATGTTATGGACCTGAGATTTTTTGTGGTAGTTATTAACACCACTCTTAACAAGTAAGCAAATTTCCAGCGGGGCATAACGCCTCTAACTATTTTTTCAAAAATAATCATATTTAGGGGGTGGGTTAAGGGGGGCTTCCGGGCATGTTATGGACCTGAGATTTTTTGTGGTAGTTATTAACACCACTCTTAACAAGTAACCAAATTTCCAGCGGGGCATAACGCCCCTAAATATTTTTTCAAAAATAATCATATTTAGGGGGTGGGTTAAGGGGGGCTTCCGGGCATGTTATGGACCTGAGATTTTTTGTGGTAGTTATTAACACCACTCTTAACAAGTAACCAAATTTCCAGCGGGGCATAACGCCTCTAACTATTTTTTCAAAAATAATCATATTTAGGGGGTGAGTTAAGGGTGGCTTCCGGGCATGTTATGGACCTGACATTTTTTGTGGTAGTTATTAACACCACTCTTAACAAGTAACCAAATTTCCAGCGGGGCATAACGCCTCTAACTATTTTTTCAAAAATAATCATATTTAGGGGGTGGGTTAAGGGGGGCTTCCGAGCATGTTATGGACTTGAGATTTTTAGGGGTAGTTACTAACAGCACTCTTAACAAGTAACCAAATTTCCAGCGGGGCATAACGCCTCTAACTATTTTTTCAAAAATAATCATATTTAGGGGGTGAGTTAAGGGTGGCTTCCGGGCATGTTATGGACCTGACATTTTTTGTGGTAGTTATTAACACCACTCTTAACAAGTAACCAAATTTCCAGCGGGGCATAACGCCTCTAAGTATTTTTTCAAAAATAATCATATTTAGGGGGTGAGTTAGGGGTGGCTTCCGGGAATGTTATGGACTTGAGATTTTTTGTGGTAATTCTTAACACCACTCTTAACAAGTAACCAAATTTCCAGCGGGGCATAACGCCTCTAACTATTTTTTCAAAAATAATCATATTTAGGGGGTGGGTTAAGGGGGGCTTCCGGGCATGTTATGGACTTGAGATTTTTAGTGGTAGTTACTAACAGCACTCTTAACAAGTAACCAAATTTCCAGCGGGGCATAACGCCTCTAACTATTTTTTCAAAAATAATCATATTTAGGGGGTGAGTTAAGGGTGGCTTCCGGGCATGTTATGGACCTGACATTTTTTGTGGTAGTTATTAACACCACTCTTAACAAGTAACCAAATTTCCAGCGGGGCATAACGCCTCTAACTATTTTTTCAAAAATAATCATATTTAGGGGGTGAGTTAAGGGTGGTTTCCGGGCATGTTATGGACCTGACATTTTTTGTGGTAGTTATTAACACCACTCTTAACAAGTAACCAAATTTCCAGCGGGGCATAACGCCTCTAACTATTTTTTCAAAAATAATCATATTTAGGGGGTGGGTTAAGGGGGGCTTCCGGGCATGTTATGGACTTGAGATTTTTAGTGGTAGTTACTAACAGCACTCTTAACAAGTAACCAAATTTCCAGCGGGGCATAACGCCTCTAACTATTTTTTCAAAAATAATCATATTTAGGGGGTGAGTTAAGGGTGGTTTCCGGGCATGTTATGGACATGACATTTTTTGTGGTAGTTATTAACACCACTCTTAACAAGTAACCAAATTTCCAGCGGGGCATAACGCCTCTAAGTATTTTTTCAAAAATAATCATATTTAGGGTGTGAGTTAGGGGTGGCTTCCGGGGATGTTATGGACTTGAGATTTTTTGTGGTAATTCTTAACACCACTCTTAACAAGTAACCAAATTTCCAGCGGGGCATAACGCCTCTAACTATTTTTTCAAAAATAATCATATTTAGGGGGTGGGTTAAGGGGGGCTTCCGGGGATGTTATGGACTTGAGATTTTTAGTGGTAGTTACTAACAGCACTCTTAACAAGTAACCAAATTTCCAGCGGGGCATAACGCCTCTAACTATTTTTTCAAAAATAATCATATTTAGGGGGTGAGTTAAGGGTGGCTTCCGGGCATGTTATGGACCTGACATTTTTTGTGGTAGTTATTAACACCACTCTTAACAAGTAACCAAATTTCCAGCGGGGCATAACGCCTCTAACTATTTTTTCAAAAATAATCATATTTAGGGAGTGAGTTAAGGGTGGTTTCCGGGCATGTTATGGACCTGACATTTTTTGTGGTAGTTATTAACACCACTCTTAACAAGTAACCAAATTTCCAGCGGGGCATAACGCCTCTAACTATTTTTTCAAAAATAATCATATTTAGGGGGTGGGTTAAGGGGGGCTTCCGGGCATGTTATGGACTTGAGATTTTTAGTGGTAGTTACTAACAGCACTCTTAACAAGTAACCAAATTTCCAGCGGGGCATAACGCCTCTAACTATTTTTTCAAAAATAATCATATTTAGGGGGTGAGTTAAGGGTGGCTTCCGGGCATGTTATGGACCTGACATTTTTTGTGGTAGTTATTAACACCACTCTTAACAAGTAACCAAATTTCCAGCGGGGCATAACGCCTCTAACTATTTTTTCAAAAATAATCATATTTAGGGGGTGGGTTAAGGGGGGCTTCCGGTCATGTTATGGACTTGAGATTTTTAGTGGTAGTTACTAACAGCACTCTTAACAAGTAACCAAATTTCCAGCGGGGCATAACGCCTCTAACTATTTTTTCAAAAATAATCATATTTAGGGGGTGAGTTAAGGGTGGCTTCCGGGCATGTTATGGACCTGACATTTTTTGTGGTAGTTATTAACACCACTCTTAACAAGTAACCAAATTTCCAGCGGGGCATAACGCCTCTAAGTATTTTTTCAAAAATAATCATATTTAGGGGGTGAGTTAGGGGTGGCTTCCGGGGATGTTATGGACTTGAGATTTTTTGTGGTAGTTCTTAACACCACTCTTAACAAGTAACCAAATTTCCAGCGGGGCATAACGCCTCTAACTATTTTTTCAAAAATAATCATATTTAGGGGGTTAGTTGGGGGTGGCTTCCGGGGATGTTATGGACTTGAGATTTTTTGTGGTAGTTATTAACACCACTCATAACAAGTAACCAAATTTCCAGCGAGGCATAACGCCTCTAACTATTTTTTCAAAAATAATCATATTTAGGGGGTGAGTTAGGGGTGGCTTCCGGGGATGTTATGGACTTGAGATTTTTAGTGGTAGTTACTAACACCACTCTTAACAAGTAACCAAATTTCCAGCGGGGCATAACGCCTCTAACTATTTTTTGACAAATAATCATATTTAGGGGGTGAGTTAAGGGTGGCTTCCGGGCATGTTATGGACCTGAGATTTTTTGTGGTAGTTATTAACACCACTCTTAACAAGTAACCAAATTTCCATCGGGGCATAACGCCCCTAACTATTTTTTTCAAAAATAATCCTATTTAGGGGGTGAGTTGGGGGTGGCTTCCGGGGATGTTATGGACTTGAGATTTTTTGTGGTAGTACTTAACACCACTCTTAACAAGTAACCAAATTTCCATCGGGGCATAACGCCTCTAACTATTTTTTCAAAAATAATCATATTTAGGGGGTGAGTTAGGGGTGGCTTCCGGGCATGTTATGGACTTGAGATTTTTTGGGGTAGTTCTTAACACCACTCTTAACAAGTAACCAAATTTCCAGCGGGGCATAACGCCTCTAACCATTTTTTCAAAAATAATCATATTTAGGGGGTGAGTTAAGGGTGGCTTCCGGGCATGTTATGGACCTGAGATTTTTTGTGGTAGTTATTAACACCACTCTTAACAAGTAACCAAATTTCCAGCGGGGCATAACGCCCCTAACTATTTTTTTCAAAAATAATCATATTTAGGGGGTGAGTTAGGGGTGGCTTCCGGGGATGTTATGGACTTGAGATTTTTAGTGGTAGTTACTAACACCACTCTTAACAAGTAACCAAATTTCCAGCGGGGCATAACGCCTCTAACTATTTTTTCACAAATAATCATATTTAGGGGGTGAGTTAAGGGTGGCTTCCGGGCATGTTATGGACCTGACATTTTTTGTGGTAGTTATTAACACCACTCTTAACAAGTAACCAAATTTCCAGCGGGGCATAACGCCTCTAACTATTTTTTCAAAAATAATCATATTTAGGGGATGAGTTAGGGGTGGCTTCCGGGGATATTATGGACTTGAGATTTTTTGTGGTAGTTCTTAACACCACTCTTAACAAGTAACCAAATTTCCAGCGGGGCATAACGCCTCTAACTATTTTTTCAAAAATAATCATATTTAGGGGGTGAGTTAGGGGTGGCTTCCGGGGATGTTATGAACTTGAGATTTTTTGTGGTAGTTCTTAACACCACTCTTAACAAATAGCCAAATTTCCAGCGGGGCATAACGCCTCTAACTATTTTTTCAAAAATAATCATATTTAGGGGGTGAGTTAGGGGTGGCTTCCGGGGATGTTATGGACTTGAGATTTTTTGTGGTAGTTCTTAACACCACTCTTAACAAGTAACCAAATTTCCAGCGGGGCATAACGCCTCTAACTATTTTTTCAAAAATAATCATATTTAGGGGGTGAGTTAGGGGTGGGTTGATAATTCGGGGTTAATAACTTAGGGGTAATAATTTTCGAAACCTCCACTGTCTTCCCATTATCAAAAAATAATTATTTGCTCCTTTTTTAACGTGCTAACTTTAGATTTTAAATTTAATTTTTTTTTCCGAAATCGTTCATTTGAACGTTCGGAACTTCAGGCACATAATGCTAACCTAACAGGAAACTGCAATCGTTTGAAATCGAACGGCAGATCTGTGGGTATCATTGGAATTCGTGGCAACAGCAGTTCTTCTCCTTTATATTTTCCAATAATAATAGTCGCTTCGATGAGATTTTTGTGCAATTTTTTTACTGCAAGCCGAGTGCCATTGCAAAGTCGTGGTGGGTCAATGTTACGCAGAACAATGATAGGCGCGCCAGCTTTCAATTGCAACACATGTGGTGGGAAGCCTGGCAAATCGAGTGAATTTAAGAATTCAACTGGATAGTTGACGATATCCTCATCCTTTGTAACGGTATCAATGGATTTATATGTAATCGTGTCTCCATTGATTTTAGTCTGAATATAAGTATTGATGGAATTAACTTCTATGTTTTTTGCAGACAATAACGCACGTTCGCATAACCACTGTTGATTTATGAAATTGCGTTCAATGTTAGGAAATACGCAATTGATTAATTCTTCAACAGATTGTGTCATTTTGCAAAAATCAGGTGGAAACGTAATACAATTTGTTGTTACATCGATTGGCATTTTTCCATTTCCTAAATCCAACAACTGCTTGGAGAATCGAAGTGCTGATGCATCATGTTGCAGTTGCACGCGCATATTTGTTATTAATTTTAATTTGTGAACGTGGCGCCAAAGAACGGATGATTTGAGGCATGCGTTTAGCTCATCAGCTGGTGTTGAACGTGGGATCACTGGCAGTGTTTGGCGGAAATCACCGGATAACAGAATCAGTGCTCCTCCAAATGGACGTGTATTGCTTCTAAAATCTTGTAATGTGCGATCGAGGGCTTCGAATGATTTTTTGTTCGCCATCGTGCATTCATCCCAAACTATGATTTTACATGTTTGCAACACTTTACCCATGCCTGAATTTTTCTTGATGTTGCATGTGGCTGTTTCAGAAAAATGCATATTCAGTGGTAATTTAAGTGCCGAATGCGCAGTTCTGCCACCATCCAAAAGTGTTGCCGCAATGCCGGATGATGCAATGGCCAATGCAATATTGTTTTGCGATCGAACGCTTGCCAAAATCAACGAAATCAAGAAAGTTTTTCCTGTTCCACCGGGTGCATCGAGGAAATACAATCCACCACATTGATTTGTAATTGCTGCTACTATAGTGTCGTACGCCGTTCGTTGCTGCAATTGTAATAGAGGTAATTTTGCTGCGAGATATGTTTCCAATTCTCGTGTATCGTAATTGCTTTCACGTCGTAGATCTCGGTCGTATACATCGTTGCCTGATCGAATAGGAGCAATCATACCAACTTGAATGAGTGTCTTGTTGATGATTTCCAAACATTTGTCTTCAAGTAAAATCAAAGCTTCATTGTACATTGCGTCGGAAAAATGCATTGTTGTGTCGTTGGTGATAATACGCAGACGATGCAATATGTCTTCAGTCATATCGTCTTTGAATTTATTCCAAAGTTCTTTCGGGTTTGCTGGGAAGCAAGTTACCAATATAATTGCGAATAATGTGCGAATCTGCCGCGGATATCTGGTAATCGATGCATCTGCAAGTGTTATTTCCCATTGCGTATCGTCTTCTAACAATTCCAGTTGTTGGCATGCCTCTCGGTAGGTCGCACATATTTGGTTATTCACTGTACGCAACTGCTCAAATGAAGTGGGTCCACGAACATTAATGAGTAGCATTCTTAAGTAGAAGCATTCTGCATTTTGGGGATGTACAGTGTATAATCTACCCAATGCATCTGTGCTATATAAATGTTGCCATCCTTCAACTGCTTTTCCTTGTTTGCGACGTTGAAATTTTTTCGTTGATTTATTCCACGTATAATAAGTTGGAATTTCAGCATAAAGCAACGCTTTAGCAAACAAATCGTCTCTGCATAAATCGAAAAAAGCAGTTAACGTTGTGGCTGTTGGTGCGGCTGCTCTTTGTTGAACATTTGCTTCAGTAAAATACACACGTTGTCCATTTTCAAGGTGCACAGATAAGTGAACAACAGTTGGATGACGCTCGTGTATAGGAAATCCTAAAATTCGCCAAACAGCTGTTGTTTTCGAAAGCAATGGACAGTACGGTACAATCCAGCGATTATCAACATCAACATCGTTGTTGCGCACTTTCAATGTAATCGATTGTCCTCCATCATTCGTAGATTTACGACGATAAAGTGGATAACCATCAATGCCAGAGATTGTTTCTTGAATCAATTGTCGTGGATAATTTTTTGTGCACTTTCCATCAGCCATGCATGGTGAATTTGGATTAATAATTCCACACGCACCATGAATCATATTTTTGGTCACTATTGCATGCAAATCTGGATCAATGAGTGGATCAGGTATTTCCGCAGAAATTACATCATCTATGCGATCAGTCATAATTTTTTGAACTAACCAAATTAGAATATGTGCATGTGGTAATCCACGTTTTTGCCATTCAACTGAATACATCCAGCACCGCGTCTCGCCAAAAACACGTGATTTCACAATGAAATCCATGAGTGATTTTAATTTTTGTTTAAATACTCGTGCTGTAATGTCGTGACGATGTGCTGATGTTTGGCCAGGGGACAGTTCAGAAACAATTTCCTCCCACAATGGATTACACGTGAATGTGATGAACAAATCCGGCCGTCCATATGATCGTACATATGTCATTGCGTCTTGTGAATATTCTTGCATATGACGTGGACTGCCTGTGAATGTTGCTGGTAGTACGATAGCTTGTCCTAATTCATTGGGATTGATATCATTCTGATTGTTCATTGCATCACGCAGGTGAATGTAATCGTCTACTCTTAACTTGGCTTGATTAAATCGTATGTACGCCAAACGTTCAGTTTCAATTTTGGCATACATGTCGACAATGAACTGGTGGAACAATTCGCGGCATTTGAGAATATGATTGTCGCCGTTTTGACGAATCATTATTCGATGTGCGTAAAAATCCATCGAACTCACTTTCTTATTCGTTGGTTCATCTATAATTTGTAAGAAAATGGGAAAATATTAGCGTTAAATGCATTTATTTGAAGAAGAAATTGTGTAAATAATTTTTCAACGTA
The DNA here is from genome assembly GCA_963855945.1 of Thereva nobilitata. Classification (NCBI taxonomy): domain Eukaryota; kingdom Metazoa; phylum Arthropoda; class Insecta; order Diptera; family Therevidae; genus Thereva; species Thereva nobilitata. The sequence continues at coordinate 168,844,553 of OY979694.1, forward strand.
CTGGTTATTGGATTGACTTGGCGCATTTCAAAGTGATAGCCATCTTCGCCATACGAAAAAATAATTGGATACTGAAGTGCATCATATGAACGATGAGTTTCAGATATTCTATTCATTATCTCGTCCCGGCGACGAATAATTATGTCACGTGGTGCCACTGGTTCACCAATCATCAATATTGCCACGTCATCAATTGTAGGCGCGTTAAAACGACCTGGATGTTGTCCAACTGGCGTTTTATCAGCATGAATATTAATGAAGTGATCATTTGAACAAAATCGGGGATCATCTTTAGCTTGTTTAAAAGTTTTTACCAATTGGTTATTGGCATGAAACATAACTTGCAAATCTGCCACAATTTGATGTTTAGTACCAGAATTGTAATGCCTACGCTGTTGCACTTGGTCGTCATCATTAGCTTCTCCCATGAAGTAAATTTGCAAAAATTTATGTTCTGCATCTGGAATTGGCAACATCGATCCCATTTGATGATATATTTGGCCTTGCACTCGAAATGTTGGCATAGAATTTGCACGAACTACTTTAGTCGCACCGAACGATGTCATTTGAAAACACGAATTGTATTTTCGTATCGTGTTCAAGAAATGTTTTGAATCCACATTCGTTCCTATAAAGTCCATTAACATTATTTGTAATGAATAAACCGTGTTTTATAATTAGTTTAATTTGATTTACCTGAAAGTAATGACAGTAATGGTTCGGGCGGAGAATGTAGTGGGGGCAACGCGATTTTACCACTTGCACAACACATACCATGCGGCTCATTTTTAAACTTCAATGCAACGCAATGCGTGCACACCTTATCCATTTTTCCAATGACCACACTTGGATGCTGACTGTACTCGTAGTTTCCATTATATCTAAATGCACAAAGCTCCAAATCTATATGAACTGAGCGACGATATTGAACTTGTCGTCAACGAACTATTTCAATCCTTGCATCTCGTTGCTCGTTAGTTTCAACTGAACGGGATTGAGCTTGTCGTAAACGATCTGCTTCGATTCTCGCTTCCCGTTGTTCGTTAGTTTCAACTAAACGGGATTGAGCTTGTCGTAAACGATCTGCTTCGATTCTCGCTTCCCGTTGTTCGTTAGTTTCAACTAAACGGGATTGAGCGTGTTGTAAACGATCTGCTTCGATTCTCGCTTCACGTTGTTCGTTAGTTTCAACTAAACGGGATTGAGCGTGTTGTAAACGATCTGCTTCGATTCTCGCTTCCCGTTGTTCGTTAGTTTCAACTAAACGGGATTGAGCGTGTTGTAAACGATCTGCTTCGATTCTCGCTTCACGTTGTTCGTTAGTTTCAACTAAACGGGATTGAGCGTGTTGTAAACGATCTGCTTCGATTCTCGCTTCCGTTGTTCGTTAGTTTCAACTAAACGGGATTGAGCGTGTTGTAAACGATCTGCTTCGATTCTCGCTTCACGTTGCTCATACGTTTCGGAAGCTCGTATTGCTCTTAACCGACGTGATCCTGCCGTGGATGTACTAATATTTCGTCGCTTTGGTGGCATTAAAAACCAGTTATTGTCTGAAAAAATCGAAAAATGAAATTTCCTTAAATATGTGTTAAAATTGACAACACTCACTTTGAATTCAATTGACGAAAAATCAGTTTTACAGAATAAACTTGTTGAATCTATTGAAACGCTCACGGTGTAACTGTCGGGGTAGGGTGTGCCGGGGCACGAAGAAGGGAAATTGCCATAAAGGCCGGAAGACTATCATTACAAAAAAAACTTGGGGAAGGGGACTCAAAAAAAAGGGGTGGCTCGGACAGTTCGACCGCCGGGGGAAGTGTCGCGAATTTACGCATCCAATGCACCGGTTGCAGGCACGACTAGCGGTGCTCTAGCTAGCTCGTCAGATGGGGTGGGGTTCGCGGTGCTTGGATGCCGGAGGGGGTGACAGTTATACTGTTAAATCGCTCGTGCCTATGCAACAACAAAACTAAAGGGGCGACGAGGGGGTGGAACAACGTCCAGGGCCAACGAGAGGGGCAAAAAGGGGGAAGAAAAGAGAGAAAGGGTGGTCACGGGTCACCAAGTCATTCTTAGGGGCTACATAATGTCAGACAAAAAAATTTGGGTGGGCGGCACTTACCTTTGGTGGGCATCCATATCCCGTGGGCCACCCATCCGTGGGGGTTTCTACTCCATCATTCCATTCAATATACGTTATTCATATGTTTACAGTTAGGTGGTTTTTTTTTTTTGTTTTTTTGTTATATTAATTCTTGGTTTAAGTTTATATTAAGTATTCAATTAAAGATATGTTATGGAATTGATTAAAGCTAGGTTATTTAAGTAATTAAGGTTGTATTAGGTATTCATTCAAGTGTTTAGGTGTGCGCGTGCAGAAAAGGAATAGCTTTTCGCAAGCAAAATAACCCCAATGTTATTTAATGGGAGCCAATTCAAATTTCCTCACTAATTCCACCAATCTTTTGCCTTTTTTTTTTTTTTTTTTTTCAGACAAAAACAAAAAAAAAACCCAACTAAAATTACAAGGTGACAGAAAAATCCCAAATTCCCATAGTTATAATATTAACACCTGAGCATAGTCGGATCATTACACGGTGTTCGCTCGGACTCGATTAAACCTCGGGCAAGGCAAGTTAATAAGAAACACCCCAGCAGAAAAAAAAATCCTTTTCCTTTTATTTAAAAAGTCTCGTTATATACACCCTAAATTCCTAAAACCACAATCAGTAATATTCTCGGCAATTTTTTTTTTCTTTGATACTGGTATATTCATCCTTCCTTCCAAACCAAACTTATTTCCAATGCACTTTTCAAAAAAAGAAAAACATGGGCGGGAAACATATCAAACAATTAAGCACTAACATTATGCAGATAGGAAGTAAATTATGTGCGCTAGCTGTTTATATAACCCAAGAATCTACCCAGAAAATAATTTTAATATTACGTTTCCAATTTTTTTTTTTTTCGATTATTTTTATATTATATTTCTTATTTTAATTTCTGTTATTTATCCTATTATTATGTGTTTAGTTATATTTTCATTAATTCTTTTAATATTATGTTTCTGATTTTAATTTCTGTTATTTATCTTAATATTATATTTCCGTTTTTATCTTCATTAGTTATTTTAATATTATAGTTCTTATTTTGATTTCGGTTATTTACCTTAATATTATAGTTCTAATTTTATCTTCATTAATTATCTTTAATATTATATTTTCAATTGCATTTCTATTTGTAATCAGTTCTTAGATCAAATTATGATAAGTTTCACTTAAACGCTTCTTCAACGTTTGAAAATTTTAAATTTCTTTTTTTTTTGTTATTAAATTTGCATTACTTCTGCATTTAAAATATATTTCCCTTTTTTTTTTTTTGTTTTTTTTTTTTTATCACTTAAACGCAACATTCATAAACCACTCGAAGTACGAAACAAGAATATGCTCGTATACAATGAGTATACGCAACACTGTTTTGTTTGTCCTTTTATTACAGGGAAGGTAGGGCCTTAATGGTTTTAGTATCTAAAACAACCGCAATATGACCAAAAACCTTTGGCGCCTTTTTTTTTCTATTGTTTTCCAAGATTTTTCTAATTTCCCGAATAAATGTACTTCACTTATATTTTTTTTTGTTTATTTATAGAATCCTTCCGGAAATGTAGATTAAAATTTTGTCCGTTTTTTTTTCGTTTTCTTTTTTTTTAAATTCGACGCACGACCTCTATCTCTACCAACGGTCAAAACCGGACTTCGAATCAAAAAAAAATACTTATCTTGTTCTCCTCCTCCTCCTGCTTCTTTGTGTGACTCGTATTTTCCGATAAAACTGCCGTTTACCCATATGTTTTCTTTTTACTCCTATTGTAGCATTTATATAATCCCAAAGAAGATATTAATATCGTTGAAAAATATCCAAAATATTGCGATAAATTCCTTTTATATTCTTATTTTATTAATTTATATTTTTATTAAGATATTATATTTATTTATTTTTTTTCACAATTATAACACACCCCGGAGAGATGATGAAATCCACTATAATTTTTAAGTAAGAGAAATTTTTTCTATTCTTTTCTTGCTTCTTTAATGTTGTGTAAAAGACGTGTAGTTATGTGCTTCGAAGTTCTTTTTAGTATTTAAAAAAACTTTTAAAATTCATAATAAATTTTTTTTTTCCAATCACCTTTTTTTTAAAATATTATTTTTGTTATTGTGAATCGAGAGAATTATCAATCAGTGTAGTTATATATGCAGACGGTTTATAATAGGAATTAATAAGAAAAAAGAATTGTAACACACACACTCACTGTATAATAATATATATATGCTCTTCTTTCTTTGCTTCTTCGAGTGATTGAGAAACGCGTAATTTCCTGCTTTTAATTTTAGTACGTTTTTTTTTTTTAAAAAAAAATTTAATTCCTTTTTTTTTGATTTTTAAAAAAAATTGAGTATCACAAAAATATTTTTTTTTTTTATATGTATTTTTCTCTTCTTCTACGTTTTTTTTTTTTTTTTTGCTTCTTGTACAACAAAAACCCACAAAAAAATAAATCACAGAGTAATTATAATAAATTTTTTTTTTTTTTTTTTTCACAAAAATCGTATCATTTTAATATTTCCTTTTTTTTTTAAAATTAATTTTTTTTTTGTTATTTAAACACTTTCACTTTAAAGAGGGGGGGAAGAAAATCACCACGGACTTATTTTTAAAAAAAAACCACCAAAAGGAACAAATAAAAACAGATCCTTTTAATTCCGTTTTAACAATTATTTCCCTGTCTCCACTAAAAACTTTTGTGTGTTTTTCTTAATTTATGTTTTTAGCTTTAAAGAAAAAATTATACACAAAAGAAAAATAAAAAATCTCCAGGCAAATAATTGTGGATCTGATTCTCCCGATATAAACGAAGTCTCCAAGCACTAGTTTCCGACCAAAAAAAATAATCCAAGAACTTCACCAACAATCTGCATCAAAAAAAATTTTTTCCCGCGTATCTCCCGAACTCAAAACAAATCGACCCTTCCTATGCAAAAAGTACAGACTGACTACTCTCGAAGCACCCCTTTTTTCTTTCCAAAATTCGATCACGCCACTTGGGCAATTTTTTCGATCTCCGGCGCGATGAGCGGTAAATTTTTCCTTTGTCTCGCTGCGGTTACTTGCGCCGGGGCTTCGGTGCCAAAAAATTGGAATTGCTGGTATATTCAATTCGAAATTTGACTGTCTTAACGGTTAATATTAAACATAATAAAATGTCTGCACAGAATACAAATCGAAAGAATTCGGTTACAGTTTGAATTGGTAGCATGACAAAATGAATTTTAATACATTTTAGGAGAAAAAAAAATTTCGGAAAAATTATCAGGCCACCATTCCGTGTGCCACTAATGAGGGTGTTACATATTGCACACAAGCATATACAGACGTTATTCGGGGATCCTTTTCATGGAGGACCGCTCGGGAATTCATCTAGATATAGAAAAAGATACGATGCTGTCCCGAGCGGTGTTGCATGAAAAAAAATCCAATAAAAAAAGGGAAGAAACGGACTTTAGTGCGTCAGAGGTCCATGTATTTTAGGGCGACCGTTACAACACGCGCCACCTAGATGTCGCCAGAGGAGAGGGGGTGCGAAAAAAAACAAACGGAGGCCTTGTTGGATCGTTAGCCCAACGTGTGGCTCAACCACGCCCTGAAATCGAGTCTCATGCTCTATAGACTGAGCCGGGCTGTTACAAGGTAATGTGTGTTCTCCACCCCGCTATGCCTTCGGAGGGGTTGGGTTCGGGAGACCATGGACGAGGCTGAAGTATGTGTTAAGCGCATCAACTACCTTATCGCAGCTTTGTATTTAAAGCAACAAAAAAAACTTTCGAGATTGATGGAAGTATTGGCATCATTTTGGACAACGGCGCTCGTCAACGGCCACGATATGGTTCCTTATCGCCAATTACACCATGCGCTCCCTACTGGGGTGTGGTACAGGAGACGTTTTGTTCCTTCCGGTACAACCGTACTCTGCATATCTCCTATACGTCCCTAGGCAAGCGTCTTATAGGGTCGTTTGGGCCTCATGAGCCGGGATTGTGTCTAGATTGTTGGCTCTATACTCATAACATATGTGGTCCTGTGGTGGTAGTTGGAATTATTCAGCGCAACGTCCATGTCCAAGAACTCCCCCTCCCAAGGCAAAGCGGTACTGCAGAATTTCTGCGGCCTCGTGGGTCACCTCTATATGCATATTTGGGGGGGTTGGTCTGGCAACCCCTGAAGCTTTCAACATGAAGCTTGGCTCCAGACAGTCAAGTCGATCAAGCAGGTGTACCACCCGCTGGGGAAGCTACCCAAGCGGACCTCGATGGGTACCCTATTGATAACCGGTTAGGCCGGCGAGATGCCTTATTAGGGCTACTCGGAGTTGACATTGCTTCCAGAAATTGTATTAGACCGCGCCCCAGGACTGATCGCGCCGTGGAGTGACTTCGCGCGCCCATGGGAAAGGTCGAGGCAATTCCACATTGTCCCGGCGAGTCCCAAGGAGCGTGAAGTCTCTCTTCCGGATGGTGTCTCCTGCCCCAAGGACTCGATCCGCCGGCTATACCACATAGTCGTCGTCTCGAACCCCTGGTCCACGAGATCACTTTCCGCTACTCAGGCTGTCAGGCCTTGAGGTCCTTGGCGTGAAAGGTTCCGATTAGTTTGCCTTTTAAATCTTCTAACTCATATCTCCCACTCCCAAGCTTTCGCTTCACGCGAGCCTTCGTGAATTTATTTGCCAGTTTAGCGTTAAACCGGTCGACCTTGCTGCTTACGGGGAAGGTTCGTCGATAGACTACCTGGCCGGGCGAGAACTCTACTGCTCTGCAGCGCAGATTATAGTGTTTCTCGTGTCTAGTGTGAGCCGCGGCCAGGTGTTGCTCTATTTTGTCACGCCGGGCTTGCCATCTATCTACGGCCGGCAGTACTGTTATATCTCCCTCTTGCAAGGCACCTAATGTCTTCAGTACCGGGTAAGCGGATCCATGAAGGATCATTGGACACCCGAACAGGGCCTGGTAAGGGGAGGTATCGATGGAGGAGTGATGAGCGCTCCGTAGGGCACATTCAATTGCAGACAGATGTAGGTCCCAATCCCGGTGGTCTTCCTTCAGATACGCTCGGATAGCAGCTAAGACGGAGCGGTTCACCCGCTCAGAAGCGTTGGCTTGTGGGGAATAGACGGCGGTGAGTTGGTGTTTGACGCCGTAGTCGGACAACAGTTTCGCGAATTCTTTAGACGTAAAATGGCTTCCATTATCAGAGAATATCGCCTCGGGGACTCCGAAAGCGTGGAAAATTTGGTGCTCGAGAAAATTCACAGCGGCTTTAGATGTTTCGCCAGCTACTGGGTGGAGAAAGCAGAATTTAGAAAACGCGTCTAGGACTACCAATACAGCCGTATGGCCTTTCTTCGTCCTAGGATATGGGCCCATATAATCGATGTACAAGAGTTGAAAAGGTCGGCACACATCCATGGCTTCGCCCATAGCGGGCCCAAGGGGTGTGTTTGGAGCTTTTGTTTCCTTACATACTTCACAGCTCGCTATATATTTTCTGACTTGGCTAGCCATACCGGGCCAATAATATTTTTCCCGAAGGCGTGCAAGGGTTTTGTGAATACCGCCATGGGAAGCTTGAGGGGGCTCATGAGCGGACTGGATCAAGGGAGCGGTCAATTCTGCAGGGATCCACAATTTCCAAATCAGATCGTCCGTCTCGGGGTCGCCAGTTCGTGGGTCCGAACGGTGGAACACATAACCATCCGAAACCTGAAGGTCAGGTAACTGCCCGGCATCTTTGCTGACTTTGTCAACAAGATGCTGGTAGTCCGCTGACCTGAAGGCTGGGGACGTTAGGTCCACGTCACGACAGAAGGACACTTCATCGACACAGTCGACTCGTGACAGTGCGTCCGGAACCACATTCTGACTACCCTTGCGGTGCTCGATAGAAAATTGGAAGCCCTGCAGCTTTAGGCTCCACCGCGCTAGCCGGCCGTTTAAGTCGGTCTGGCTCATGAGCCACTTCAAGCTGGCATGGTCAGTAATTATTGTAAAAGGCTGTCCTTCCACATACGCCCGGAACTTTTTAACGCTCAGCACCGCTGCGTAACACTCTAGTTCTGTGATGGAATAATTACGCTGGGCGCTGTTCAGCTTCTTAGAGAAAAATGCGATGGGATGTTCTTCATCGCCCTGTCTTTGGAAGAGGACGCTTCCTACCCCCGTTTTGCTGGCGTCACATTGGATGTAGAAGGGGCGGGTGAAGTCTGGAGTGGCCAGTAAAGGAGCAGACATCATTGACTTCTTAAGTTCCATGAAGGCTTGGTGGGCCTCGTCGGACCAAACAAATTTGCCGCCTTTTAGGCAGTCTGTGATGGGAGAGGCGATACTTGCATAGTTACCTATGAAGCGCCTATACCACCCCGTCATACCTAAGAAGCGTCGCACCTGTTTGGTCGACTTGGGAACTGGAAAGTCCCTAATGGCTGCCACCTTGTCGGGATCAGTTTTCAGGGACCCATCGCCAATGATGAACCCCAGATACTTCACCTCCCGGACGCAAAATCGGCTCTTTGACAGGTTTACTGTCAGCCCGGAGCGACGAAGGCAGTCGGCGACCTTTTCCAGCAGTTGAAGGTGGGTCTCAAAGTCCGGTGACACCACCAATAAATCGTCCAGATAGACGAACACATTTTCTCTAAGTGAGCCCGGTATCGCCTTGTCCATCAAGCGACACATGCGTTGCGGAGCGTTACAAAGCCCGAACGGCATCACTGTAAATTGATACAGCGGTCTTCCTGGGACGGTGAAGGCAGTTTTTTCCCTGGATTTTTCCTCCAATGGGATTTGCCAAAAGGCATCTTTCAAGTCGATTGCGGAAATGAACTTAGTGTCCTGCAATCGCCCCAGGAGACCGTCTATATGAGGCAGTGGGTAGGCATCCTTTATGGTTACGGTATTTACCTTGCGGGAGTCCAAGCAGAGGCGGACCTTTCCAGGCTTACGCACCAGGACCACGGGTGAGTTCCATGGACTGTTGGACTCTTCGATCACACCTAAACTCAACATGCGATCGATTTCCTCATACATGAGGGCCTGAATGGCGGGAGAAACAGGATAGTGCCTCTGCTTGATGGGCACCGCCTCGCCAGTGTCGATCACGTGTTGTTCCAGGTGTGTTCGACCAAGTCCGCAGGTGTCGAACGACGGGAATCGCGCGCGGACATGGTTCAGTCGCTCCTGTTGGGACTCCTCAAGGATATGGCAGTCGGGATCAGGTTGTGGGGTATGATGGAGTTCCCCAATTATGTGTGGGGCCAATTTAAAGGCCCTCCAAAAATCGACGCCGAGGTAAAGATTCTGAGACAAGTCCGGTACTACATATAGTGTCATGGTCATAGTTTTCGATCCATAAGTTACTGGGACGGTGATGAAACCACTAACATTCTTAGACGTACCGTCAGCTACTTGGACATCGGCGCGCAGGCGATGTAGCTTAATGGCCGGGTTGTCCTGGAGGAACGACTCTGCCCCTCTACCCAGGCAGCTAATGCTGGCGCCGGTGTCCAACAGGCCTGTTAGTTTGGTACCTTGGATCCGCACGTTGACGAAAGGTCGATCATCTCCGTTCTCATGTAACATGGCGGCGACAATCTTCTGTGTATGTGCCCTCTTCTCTAGGGCCCATGACCGTATGCGCGGGGCTTTGCGAGTTGGTGGCAGTTCGGCAGAATCATTAAAGATTCGCTTACGAACTCGATGATAGTTGGCCCATCGCTGCATAAAATAGGCTCTGGCCTGTGGAGAAGGGAAGTCTGGCAGAGATTCCATTATCGACAGGTCAGAGACGTCGGACATGCTTGTTGACAAATCAAGTGTAAAAGGGGGACTTTCGGATACTAGGTCGGGCGCGGACCTCCCCGGGGCCTCGCACCCTGGTTCCGGTTTCCCGAACAGATTGGGCAAGAAGTGGTGTAGACTTCGGGGCGCCCACATCTGTAGCAAAAGATTTTCCGATGTGGGGAAGGGCAATCAGAGAACGAATGTCCTTCTTGCTGGCAGTTCCAGCAAGTGACTGGGCGGCGCGGAGTTGCGTCGGCCCTCATCTCTTCTACAGCAGGTGGTGGTGTGCCACTAGCGTAATTCATATAAGGCCAGGCCGGTTGTTGTGGGGGTACGTCATTCAACTCATGCACTTGGTGTGAATGGCGACTCTCCTCCCTCTTGGCTTTTTGCCATCGCTCTACTCGGATGCACGCTTCGCGAAGTTGGCGCATATTGTCATAGGTGGATCCTATAATGGCCGATCCCAGTGTGGTGTTCAGGTTTTTCATGACAAGGTGTACCAACTCCGCGGAGGACATCGGGCGCGAGAGGCGGTTTGCCAAGGCCAAGATTTTTGCGGCGTAATCGTCGAACGATTGATTGAGTTGTTTCGTCTCCATCATTTCTTTGATGAGTTGATGGTCGGTCTGCCTTCCTCCGAACTGTTCTAATAAGCCAGACTTGAAATCCACCCACAAGGGGTTGGACTGCTGTCGGCGGAACTGAGTCCAGTACCAGTCCTCGGCGGGTCCTGATAACAAGGCGGCCACATTCCGCACCAGCTCCCGTGACGATATGTCATCATCTCGAGCTCGGGTGTCGAGCCGATAGAGAAATTCCTCTGCCGAGGTTTCTCCCGGCCGACCCGTGAACTTGAGGTTCCAGTTCAAGACTGGCGACTTCTGCCTGTAGGTAGGGCCGGTGTGTTCTGGGCGGTAAAGGGGGCGCTCGCCTATGCTGCTGGACCGCGGAGGAATGCCACTGGGCCCAGCCCCGGCCGATGTGTGAGGGTGAAGAAAATTGTACGCGGTATCATTCGGGGACGCTTCGGGGGGTCCTCGCTGTTTCAGCCTTTCAACTTCATGTTGCAAGGCTGCAACCTGCTCAGTCAGCGCTATCAACGCCGCGGCCCGTTCCAACTCGCCGTCCTCAGAACGAGAGTTATCATTGCCTTCGTCATCTTCGCCGTCGGCGACAAATTGCCCCTTATCGTTTCTTTTTTTCGGCATGCTAGGAGATCGACTAGCCGATAAGGAAGCGAGAAGTTAATAATAAAATTTGTTCAAGTGAATCTTGTTGACACAATGATCTATGCCTTGCCAAATATAAGGTAACTACAAAACTGTTTGAATTCAATGACCTGGAGTGTTTAAGAGCAGGACAATGTGCGGAAGTATTGCACGCTGGAATGAATGTGTAAATAATACAATTTTAAACTGAAAATGAGCTGGATATATGTCATAAGTCACACAAGTGTTAATTTACGTATGAAATATATACTCATAACTGGGTGTAACCTTGATACGACCAAATTGAAGTGATATACATCTTTACAAGAAATTACCAATTGAAAAATTTTGTTTTATAGTAGTGAAAAATGTCTTAAGCACTATTTATGAGAGGAAATTAATTTTTCTATAAACACCGTAAATGTGAGTTGGCAATGTTAATTAGCAAAGCTGCATTAGGTACGAGTCAATGTCCTGTCCGAAAAATGTTTCTATCCCCAAATAATAAAAAAATTAATTTCTTAGTGTTTTGTTTGTTTGTATTTGTATTTTGGGTGAGTGTGGCCCCAGGAAAAGAATGACCTTCCCAAGGCTACGGTGGCTGATGGCGCCGATGACAGTCAGCCCGCACTCAGGACTAAGTGTCATCCGCGTCAACAGAAGCGCCAAGTGCCTCCACTTGCGGGATCGATGATGAGGGTGGTGCCAGGCTAATGTCTAGCACCATCTTCATCAAAGAAGCCCTATTGACTGACATCCGGCAACCCCAAAGCGATGACCGGATCCCAGTGACCAACAAAAGAAGAAGAAGTGAAAGGAGAAGAGATAGAAGCCTCCCTTGAGTGAATATGTAGACCGCTCTGACACCCAGCCACAACTGGTCAGCAACCCTGCTGAGTCACAGGAAGGTGAAGTGTCAGAACGGTCCAACAGCCGGGGGCGGGTGTATATCAGGAGGTCGACTCTGTCGCAGCGCCAGGCGATAGAACGCCTGTTAGCCTTGACGGGGCAGGTCCGACGTCCAGGCATACATCCGCCCATACTACAAAAGGTACAGGAAGAAAACTGAGGAGTGATGGTCACTGTCAGGGAGGATCGCACAGAGTCAGGCGTTATGACGCCTGTTAACCAGATTCCGCGCCTCGCTGACAGGAACCGTAAATAAAATAGGGAGGCTACCGCAGAAGAAATCGATAGATGAAGTGGTTGAAGAGAGAAGAAAGATAGGAAAGTGGAAGAAAACAGAGATGATGAGGGCTAGAGTACCGCGGTAAGTACTTTTCGCCCATTAACCAGAAGCCGGAGGGACTTGGACGGAGACGGAGAACTGCTAAGCGAAAGAAGTCCACTCCTGGCTCCTCTCGTTGGCCTGAGCCACAAAATTTAAAAGATAAACTACAATAAACAAAAAAATCTAATATGAAACATAGCTCGGCAGTGGAAAAGTGACTAATAAAAAAAACAGACTTTCCGAGCTATGGTACCGAGACCAGAGAATCAAAACAACGTTATAATTCACTAGCCTACGTTGGGCGCCATTTGTAACTGTCGGGGTAGGGTGTGCCGGGGCACGAAGAAGGGAAATTGCCATAAAGGCCGGAAGACTATCATTACAAAAAAAACTTGGGGAAGGGGACTCAAAAAAAAGGGGTGGCTCGGACGGTTCGACCGCCGGGGGAAGTGTCGCGAATTTACGCATCCAATGCACCGGTTGCAGGCACGACTAGCGGTGCTCTAGCTAGCTCGTCAGATGGGGTGGGGTTCGCGGTGCTTGGATGCCGGAGGGGGTGACAGTTATACTGTTAAATCGCTCGTGCCTATGCAACAACAAAACTAAAGGGGCGACGAGGGGGTGGAACAACGTCCAGGGCCAACGAGAGGGGCAAAAAGGGGGAAGAAAAGAGAGAAAGGGTGGTCACGGGTCACCAAGTCATTCTTAGGGGCTACATAATGTCAGACAAAAAAATTTGGGTGGGCGGCACTTACCTTTGGTGGGCATCCATATCCCGTGGGCCACCCATCCGTGGGGGTTTCTACTCCATCATTCCATTCAATATACGTTATTCATATGTTTACAGTTAGGTGGTTTTTTTTTTTTTTGTTTTTTTTGTTATATTAATTCTTGGTTTAAGTTTATATTAAGTATTCAATTAAAGATATGTTATGGAATTGATTAAAGCTAGGTTATTTAAGTAATTAAGGTTGTATTAGGTATTCATTCAAGTGTTTAGGTGTGCGCGTGCAGAAAAGGAATAGCTTTTCGCAAGCAAAATAACCCCAATGTTATTTAATGGGAGCCAATTCAAATTTCCTCACTAATTCCACCAATCTTTTGCCTTTTTTTTTTTTTTTTTTCAGACAAAAACAAAAAAAAAACCCAACTAAAATTACAAGGTGACAGAAAAATCCCAAATTCCCATAGTTATAATATTAACACCTGAGCATAGTCGGATCATTACACGGTGTTCGCTCGGACTCGATTAAACCTCGGGCAAGGCAAGTTAATAAGAAACACCCCAGCAGAAAAAAAAAATCCTTTTCCTTTTATTTAAAAAGTCTCGTTATATACACCCTAAATTCCTAAAACCACAATCAGTAATATTCTCGGCAATTTTTTTTTTCTTTGATACTGGTATATTCATCCTTCCTTCCAAACCAAACTTATTTCCAATGCACTTTTCAAAAAAAGAAAAACATGGGCGGGAAACATATCAAACAATTAAGCACTAACATTATGCAGATAGGAAGTAAATTATGTGCGCTAGCTGTTTATATAACCCAAGAATCTACCCAGAAAATAATTTTAATATTACGTTTCCAATTTTTTTTTTTTCGATTATTTTTATATTATATTTCTTATTTTAATTTCTGTTATTTATCCTATTATTATGTGTTTAGTTATATTTTCATTAATTCTTTTAATATTATGTTTCTGATTTTAATTTCTGTTATTTATCTTAATATTATATTTCCGTTTTTATCTTCATTAGTTATTTTAATATTATAGTTCTTATTTTGATTTCGGTTATTTACCTTAATATTATAGTTCTAATTTTATCTTCATTAATTATCTTTAATATTATATTTTCAATTGCATTTCTATTTGTAATCAGTTCTTAGATCAAATTATGATAAGTTTCACTTAAACGCTTCTTCAACGTTTGAAAATTTTAAATTTCTTTTTTTTTTGTTATTAAATTTGCATTACTTCTGCATTTAAAATATATTTCCCTTTTTTTTTTTTGTTTTTTTTTTTTTATCACTTAAACGCAACATTCATAAACCACTCGAAGTACGAAACAAGAATATGCTCGTATACAATGAGTATACGCAACACTGTTTTGTTTGTCCTTTTATTACAGGGAAGGTAGGGCCTTAATGGTTTTAGTATCTAAAACAACCGCAATATGACCAAAAACCTTTGGCGCCTTTTTTTTTCTATTGTTTTCCAAGATTTTTCTAATTTCCCGAATAAATGTACTTCACTTATATTTTTTTTTGTTTATTTATAGAATCCTTCCGGAAATGTAGATTAAAATTTTGTCCGTTTTTTTTTCGTTTTCTTTTTTTTTAAATTCGACGCACGACCTCTATCTCTACCAACGGTCAAAACCGGACTTCGAATCAAAAAAAAATACTTATCTTGTTCTCCTCCTCCTCCTGCTTCTTTGTGTGACTCGTATTTTCCGATAAAACTGCCGTTTACCCATATGTTTTCTTTTTACTCCTATTGCAGCATTTATATAATCCCAAAGAAGATATTAATATCGTTGAAAAATATCCAAAATATTGCGATAAATTCCTTTTATATTCTTATTTTATTAATTTATATTTTTATTAAGATATTATATTTATTTATTTTTTTTCACAATTATAACACACCCCGGAGAGATGATGAAATCCACTATAATTTTTAAGTAAGAGAAATTTTTTCTATTCTTATCTTGCTTCTTTAATGTTGTATAAAAGACGTGTAGTTATGTGCTTCGAAGTTCTTTTTAGTATTTAAAAAAACTTTTAAAATTTATAATAAATTTTTTTTTTCCAATCACCTTTTTTTTTAAAATATTATTTTTGTTATTGTGAATCGAGAGAATTATCAATCAGTGTAGTTATATATGCAGACGGTTTATAATAGGAATTAATAAGAAAAAAGAATTGTAACACACACACTCACTGTATAATAATATATATATGCTCTTCTTTCTTTGCTTCTTCGAGTGATTGAGAAACGCGTAATTTCCTGCTTTTAATTTTAGTACGTTTTTTTTTTTTTAAAAAAAAATTTAATTCCTTTTTTTTTGATTTTTAAAAAAAATTGAGTATCACAAAAATATTTTTTTTTTTTATATGCATTTTTCTCTTCTTCTACGTTTTTTTTTTTTTTTTGCTTCTTGTACAACAAAAACCCACAAAAAAATAAATCACAGAGTAATTATAATAAATTTTTTTTTTTTTTTTTCACAAAAATCGTATCACTTTAATATTTCCTTTTTTTTTTAAAATTAATTTTTTTTTGTTATTTAAACACTTTCACTTTAAAGAGGGGGGGAAGAAAATCACCACGGACTTATTTTTAAAAAAAAACCACCAAAAGGAACAAATAAAAACAGATCCTTTTAATTCCGTTTTAACAATTATTTCCCTGTCTCCACTAAAAACTTTTGTGTGTTTTTCTTAATTTATGTTTTTAGCTTTAAAGAAAAAATTATACACAAAAGAAAAATAAAAAATCTCCAGGCAAATAATTGTGGATCTGATTCTCCCGATATAAACGAAGTCTCCAAGCACTAGTTTCCGACCAAAAAAAATAATCCAAGAACTTCACCAACAATCTGCATCAAAAAAAAATTTTTCCCGCGTATCTCCCGAACTCAAAACAAATCGACCCTTCCTATGCAAAAAGTACAGACTGACTACTCTCGAAGCACCCCTTTTTTCTTTCCAAAATTCGATCACGCCACTTGGGCAATTTTTTCGATCTCCGGCGCGATGAGCGGTAAATTTTTCCTTTGTCTCGCTGCGGTTACTTGCGCCGGGGCTTCGGTGCCAAAAAATTGGAATTGCTGGTATATTCAATTCGAAATTTGACTGTCTTAACGGTTAATATTAAACATAATAAAATGTCTGCACAGAATACAAATCGAAAGAATTCGGTTACAGTTTGAATTGGTAGCATGACAAAATGAATTTTAATACATTTTAGGAGAAAAAAAAATTTCGGAAAAATTATCAGGCCACCATTCCGTGTGCCACTAATGAGGGTGTTACATATTGCACACAAGCATATACAGACGTTATTCGGGGATCCTTTTCATGGAGGACCGCTCGGGAATTCATCTAGATATAGAAAAAGATACGATGCTGTCCCGAGCGGTGTTGCATGAAAAAAAATCCAATAAAAAAAGGGAAGAAACGGACTTTAGTGCGTCAGAGGTCCATGTATTTTAGGGCGACCGTTACAACGGTGTATTCTTATTGTTGTTGTTGTCGTGTATGCCGCACAATAACGAAATAACAATATCAAAATTAAATTTGTTGTCAAATTTTATTATTTTATTTGCCTAGCAAACCAATTAAATTACGCTCACTTTGATTTCAGTTGTCAATTTTTTTTGACACAATGCACTTATTCAATCAACGAAAACGCTGTCACTATACATATTGTAAAAAAAAATATAGCATTTTGTCAAATAAAAGCCGAACCGTAAGTAACAATAATGAAATTGTATCAATTGATTTGCATAGAAAAATGCATTTAAATAACACACACGTTATTGAATTAAAGGTAAAAATTATAAAATATTATCACTGTATTTATGACAGTCACTTTGACAAAATTCACTTGTTGTACACGATGAGTATGCGCAAACATGCGAAATGAGTAGTGCGCACTCGTTCTTTCCATAGCACGCACTCGTTTTTGCATTTATAATGTAGCACGCACTCATTTTGTCAGTAGAACGGAAAAACAAAGTAATTTCTTATTTTCGTTCGATACCGATTTTCATTGGAATCAGAACACAAATGGCAAAATTCGTCCGCCATATTGGACCCGCAATTTTGAAATTATAAGTTTTGATCATAAATTCGTTATTTCCTAACTTAAAAACCCCCATATACCATTTGTTATTGGAAGCAGAAAACAATTGGCAAACTCCTACGTCATATTGGCGCGGCCATTTTGAATTTATAAGTTTTGATCATAAATTCGTTATTTGCAATCTTAAAAACATCCAGATACCGAATTTCATTAGAATCGGAATACAATTGACAAAATTAGTCCGTAATATTGGCGCGGCCATTTTGAATTTATAAGTTTTGACCACAAATTCGTTATTTGCGAGCTTAAAAACCTCTAGATACCCATTTTCATTGGAATCGGAATAAAATTGGCGAATTCAACCATATTCCGGCGGCCATTTTGAATTTCGAAAATCTGACTTCCAGGTGCATTTTGGGAGACCCCGACGGACCTTTATGCAAAAATTCAAAGCTCTGCGATGATTTTTAACGAAGCCCTCCATGACAGCGCCATCTAGGAGTAGCTTTAGAAAGTAATAGAATAGCCTATGTTCTTCCCTTTAATGTAAATAGCATATGGTTAAAATTTCATTAAGATCGGTTACACGGTGTAGGAGCCTATTGCGTACAGACAGACAGACAGACAGACAGACAAACATTCAGTTTTATATAGTAGATAAAAACTTCGAAATCGAAGTCAAAGAAAATATAATTTTAGCGAATCCTAATGTTATTATTAAAGAAAAAACAGATAAATTTGAACTAATTTTTGATAAATTGCATCTGGAAAATATTGAAAATAATAGAAAAAATATAAAAGAAATACAATATATGAATAAAATTGAAAAAATCATTAATTATCCAATAAAAACCATAATAATTTTTATACTTATTGTTGTAACAATATATACTTTTAAACGTTGTTATAAGAAAAAGACCAACATTAAGATAACTACGTCGGAGCCTCCGTCAAGCGGAGGGGGAGTTATAGAATCGGCTGAAACAAGCCCTAGTCATAACATCTTTTAAAGAAAAATATCATTAACACGCGCAACTGTGTTGCGCCCGTTAATAATATTTTTCTCTTTCCAAGAAAATCCCCTTTTATCATATAATTTTGCTCGCGTTAACAATTCGATTATTCTTGCATCTCCGTTGTCGCGACCTATTAGATTTCATTTTTAAGTTCTTGGAAGTGATCTCTTCGGAAGTCTTCCCAGCACGTTGCACTGCAACAATGTTTGTGCCTTAAGCAACTAATTATTAATTTGAATCCAGTCTAATTTTCGCGTCCGATAAATTCGCGTCTCCAGTAGTAGTCGTCTTAAAAATTATTTAAACCTTATTTAACCTAAAGTGAAATAATAGTATATTCTGTAACAATGGAATGGAATGATGCATATTCCGCACAAGTGGAATTTTGGCACGGTGGCGGTCCACGTGTGCGGAATATGCCGTTCCAAACGTGTTGCAGACTATACTTTTTCTACGCCTCTAATTAGTTTTTATTAATATTTTGTAAAGAAAAACGTACCTTATTTAAAGCTAATGTCAAAAATATAATGTATAAGGCACAGCAAGATATTTTAACGCTAAATAACATATTAGTAGGGAGTGTTCATTTATAACAATTTTGTAATTTAATAATTTGTTAATAGATGGCCGCCGCAAAATTTATTAAAAAATGCTATTATTTTCTGCAATTTAATAATTGAATAGTTTATTTAAAGCAAAACTTTTCCAGCGGAACATCATTGATTGTTTATTATTGAAACAATCCTTTTCTTTCTTTAATTAATAAATCTTTTTTCTCTTTAATTAATAAATCATATTCTTGGATTACGACGAACAGATGTCGCCAATAGTAGTCATTCCATAACAAGTGATGGAATGAATATTCCACACGGGTGTGGAATGCTGCTAATTCCGTAACTAAAAGTAATATCAGAATGCCTGTATTCTAACAGAGGCGTAGAAAAAAGTTTTTATATCTAAAGGAAGTTGTGTATTGTTTTATTTTAAAAATTCCTTTTTTTTGAATTCATGAACGTCGCTACTTTGAATTCTAACATCACGAGAGCATGGTAGGTTTTAGACAACGCAAAAATACACAAAAAGCAAATAGTGAGTGATAAAAAAGCTGAGTCGGGTCGGGACATACTTTAATATTTCTTCCACCATACTCTCCTACCAATGTTAAACCCAATTGAAAGAGTTTTCTCAAAAACTAAATTGTGTGTGCGTAATTTGTTGGCAGATCCAGAGAATAATTTGAATTTTATAATTGAACAATCTGTGGAATCTGTTACCCCGACATATTGCAACAATATTATTATGTCGATATGACCATGACTTTGTCAATAGCTGTATCGGGAGAACCACTTGATTAAGTGCTTTTTGTATTTATTATTTTTTTGTTAATTTCTTTAATTATGTTGTTTATTACATGAGTTTTAATATATTTAATTTAAACTCATTTCAATTTTGATGTATAAAAAAAACGGTTATATTTTCAGGTTGATTTTAAAGTTGAGTGATACTATGTACTAAGTACTATGCACTATGAACTCTGTACGATGTATTATATACTATGTATGTACTATGTACTATGCACTATATACTGTGTACTATGTGTTATGTACTATGTACTATGCACTATGTACTATGCATAATGTACTATGTATCATTTATATATAATAAAAATGAAAAAATGTCCGTTAGTTAATCCATAACTCACGAATGGCTCAACAGATTTCTTTGATTTTTTGTTGATATTTTTTGTAGTAGTCTGCGGAAGGCTTATAGCCAAAAGTCAGTAAAATTAGAAAATAAAGTTGTTAAATCGCGATAAATGTACATGCACGCACAAAATAGGATGTACATATGCATGTATGTTCCCTAATAACTTCGAACCCATTCAACCGATCACAAAATTTACCCATATATTATTTACGTTAAGGCAGTGGTTTTGGTGTCGGTGCTAACTTTACAAATTCACTCCTAGGGAGCGCTGTCAAAGAGAGCTTTGTTTCGATAGTAATATACACTAGCAGGACCCAGCACTCGAAATTCGAATGCCATTTCCTATACCTTTTTTGAATTTAAGCGTGTCCAGTTTCCTGTTCTCCAATCGCAACGCCAATCTTTGGAAGTGTGTGGAATAAACCTTGAATTTCCATGTTTTTCACATGGGCAGTTGTACGTGGTGTACTCGAGAGTAGGTAAACCATCGGCGCTATTCGTACATCGGAAAGACAAAAAATATCATCCATCACCAAGCGTTGCGATGAACGCATTACTTATTTTTTGTAAATGTTTGTAATATTCCTATGAAAAGTTGTTGAAGAATTGAATTTTGATGATTTGGATTAATTTAAAATGTTTTAACGTTCGTGGTTTTTTAACCGACTTCAAAAAAGGAGGAGGTTATCAATTCGACGCGTAGGTATTTTTTGGTCCTGTTCACGCATAACTTTGTAACGCAATGACTTTTTTCCTTTTTTTCTTTTAAAGAATAAATATTGGTCATACATCATATAAATGTATATTGAATCTAATGTCTCACACTTTTATAGGAATAAGGGGCCATCCATAAATTACGTCACACGAATTTCATGATTTTTTGACCCCTCCCCCGTCCTTGTCACAACTGGTCACATTTGTGAGACTCCCCCATCTGTGACGTCACATGTTTTGCAATTTTACATCTAGAAATTATTAAATTAAAACAGCAGTTCCGAAATTAGTTTTATTTCTATTTAAATTATTAACTTCCCAGTAGGAAGTTATTGTAATCGGTCCGAAAATCGGATTCGAAATTTTCAATGTATTTACACGTTTCAAAGTCCCAATAGCATTTTAAGCAAAAATTTGAGAAGAAATATGTGTGTGTGTGTGCGTACGTATGTGGTCATTTTTTCCTGCACGATTTCGCGCGAACCAAAAAAGATTTCGACTTCGTTAAGGTGCTGTTCGAAGCGTATTAAAGGACATATGAATTGAAAAGATTTTCATAAAAATCGTCGAACCGTTTTTTTGTTTGAACGACGTAAGTGATTTTTGTACCAGCACGATTTCGCGCGAACCAAAAAAGATACCGACTTCGTTAAGATGCCGTTCAAAGCGTGTTAAAGGACATATGATCTGAAAAGATTTTCATAAAAATCGTTCGAGTCGTTTTTTTGTTTGAACGACTTAAGTGATTTTTGTACCAGAACGATTTCGCGAGAACCAAAAAAGATATCGACTTCGTTCAGGTGCCGTTCGAAGCGTGTTAAAGGAAGTATGATCTGAAAAGATTTTCATAAAAATCGTTCGAGTCGTTTTTTTGTTTGAACGAATACTGGAAGTTAATCTTATGGACCGAAAGGGTCAAAAGCCACATCCCAACTAGTTTTTTAATGAAATCAACATCACACTTTTGAAAAAATAAACAAAACACAAAACCAATAATTATACTATAGTCAGGGGAAATTAGCAAAAAAAAAGCGCACGAAAGGAGACAAAATTCCAAAATGGCTGAAAATTGGTCCGCAGCTTCCTTGGGACTTTTTAAGAAAACCATTTCGGAATCACAAAAAATAAAGCATGACCGCCGGAGATATCGCGTTTTTCCCGTGTTTTCCTGGTATCTCGGTTTCTATAGGTCACACAACCTATAGTAGGGGAGACCGAGGAGAGTTGTGACAGAGGAGAGTTGTGACATAATCGATTTCTCGAAACCTATGGCCCTTAGCGAGCCTTTGTCAATAGCTGTATCGGGAGAACCACTTGATTAAGTGCTTTTTGTATTTATTATTTTTTTGTTAATTTCTTTAATTATGTTGTTTATTACATGAGTTTTAATATATTTAATTTAAACTCATTTCAATTTTGATGTATAAAAAAAACGGTTATATTTTCAGGTTGATTTTAAAGTTGAGTGATACTATGTACTAAGTACTATGCACTATGAACTCTGTACGATGTATTATATACTATGTATGTACTATGTACTATGCACTATATACTGTGTACTATGTGTTATGTACTATGTACTATGCACTATGTACTATGCATAATGTACTATGTATCATTTATATATAATAAAAATGAAAAAATGTCCGTTAGTTAATCCATAACTCACGAATGGCTCAACAGATTTCTTTGATTTTTTGTTGATATTTTTTGTAGTAGTCTGCGGAAGGCTTATAGCCAAAAGTCAGTAAAATTAGAAAATAAAGTTGTTAAATCGCGATAAATGTACATGCACGCACAAAATAGGATGTACATATGCATGTATGTTCCCTAATAACTTCGAACCCATTCAACCGATCACAAAATTTACCCATATATTATTTACGTTAAGGCAGTGGTTTTGGTGTCGGTGCTAACTTTACAAATTCACTCCTAGGGAGCGCTGTCAAAGAGAGCTTTGTTTCGATAGTAATATACACTAGCAGGACCCAGCACTCGAAATTCGAATGCCATTTCCTATACCTTTTTTGAATTTAAGCGTGTCCAGTTTCCTGTTCTCCAATCGCAACGCCAATCTTTGGAAGTGTGTGGAATAAACCTTGAATTTCCATGTTTTTCACATGGGCAGTTGTACGTGGTGTACTCGAGAGTAGGTAAACCATCGGCGCTATTCGTACATCGGAAAGACAAAAAATATCATCCATCACCAAGCGTTGCGATGAACGCATTACTTATTTTTTGTAAATGTTTGTAATATTCCTATGAAAAGTTGTTGAAGAATTGAATTTTGATGATTTGGATTAATTTAAAATGTTTTAACGTTCGTGGTTTTTTAACCGACTTCAAAAAAGGAGGAGGTTATCAATTCGACGCGTAGGTATTTTTTGGTCCTGTTCACGCATAACTTTGTAACGCAATGACTTTTTTCCTTTTTTTCTTTTAAAGAATAAATATTGGTCATACATCATATAAATGTATATTGAATCTAATGTCTCACACTTTTATAGGAATAAGGGGCCATCCATAAATTACGTCACACGAATTTCATGATTTTTTGACCCCTCCCCCGTCCTTGTCACAACTGGTCACATTTGTGAGACTCCCCCATCTGTGACGTCACATGTTTTGCAATTTTACATCTAGAAATTATTAAATTAAAACAGCAGTTCCGAAATTAGTTTTATTTCTATTTAAATTATTAACTTCCCAGTAGGAAGTTATTGTAATCGGTCCGAAAATCGGATTCGAAATTTTCAATGTATTTACACGTTTCAAAGTCCCAATAGCATTTTAAGCAAAAATTTGAGAAGAAATATGTGTGTGTGTGTGTGTGCGTACGTATGTGGTCATTTTTTCCTGCACGATTTCGCGCGAACCAAAAAAGATTTCGACTTCGTTAAGGTGCTGTTCGAAGCGTATTAAAGGACATATGAATTGAAAAGATTTTCATAAAAATCGTCGAACCGTTTTTTTGTTTGAACGACGTAAGTGATTTTTGTACCAGCACGATTTCGCGCGAACCAAAAAAGATACCGACTTCGTTAAGATGCCGTTCAAAGCGTGTTAAAGGACATATGATCTGAAAAGATTTTCATAAAAATCGTTCGAGTCGTTTTTTTGTTTGAACGACTTAAGTGATTTTTGTACCAGAACGATTTCGCGAGAACCAAAAAAGATATCGACTTCGTTCAGGTGCCGTTCGAAGCGTGTTAAAGGAAGTATGATCTGAAAAGATTTTCATAAAAATCGTTCGAGTCGTTTTTTTGTTTGAACGAATACTGGAAGTTAATCTTATGGACCGAAAGGGTCAAAAGCCACATCCCAACTAGTTTTTTAATGAAATCAACATCACACTTTTGAAAAAATAAACAAAACACAAAACCAATAATTATACTATAGTCAGGGGAAATTAGCAAAAAAAAAGCGCACGAAAGGAGACAAAATTCCAAAATGGCTGAAAATTGGTCCGCAGCTTCCTTGGGACTTTTTAAGAAAACCATTTCGGAATCACAAAAAATAAAGCATGACCGCCGGAGATATCGCGTTTTTCCCGTGTTTTCCTGGTATCTCGGTTTCTATAGGTCACACAACCTATAGTAGGGGAGACCGAGGAGAGTTGTGACAGAGGAGAGTTGTGACATAATCGATTTCTCGAAACCTATGGCCCTTAGCGAGCTGGCAACACACTTGTCGTGGCGTCACCTTCTTAAAACCGGTCAACGACCTGATGTTAGGGGGTGATCGTCTTAACGATTAAAACAATATCTGAAAAGTAGGATAGGTGCCGGCTGCTCTAAGTAAAAGAGTCTAAGGTCCGTTTGATACAAATATATTTCTCCTACCTTTATATAAATTCTAATTAAATTTAGTCTTAATATTACTTCTACGTTAATTCTCGTTTTGGCTATTTAAAATTCAAATCAAACTATATCAAAAAAACATGCAAATTGTTAAATCTAAATCCAAATATTCCTTGTTAGTACTGCAGCGGTCAGCTAAACTTGTAGTATATCCAATCTTGGAGCTGCTTGCTGAAGAACAAGTCCTTATAAATCTTTAAATAAAAAAATAGAAATTGGTATTATTTATTATATGGTTGGATACCCCAAACCATAAAATTATGCCTTTTTTTATTTGTTTGAAGGCGCCTTGTATGGCTCTTGTCCTATACAGGCTTACGCAAAATTGCCTTTACCTGGTTTCCGGATAAGGATCCTGGATTTAGAAGTATTTATCCGTGCGACATTCTTCGCAACAATTTTTAAACCAGCAACTTGTATCCCACAAAGTTGCTGGATAATGCAGCAAATTTACTGCGCCAAATTGTTTACAACAATTTTTGACCAGAGAAATGTTCTGGTGACTACGCAACTTGTATACCACAAAGTTGGTAGATAATGGAGTAAATTTACTGCGCCGTTGCCTGGTGGAAGAATTCCAACGAAAGGACTCAAATTGCCTCAAAGAATTTCTACAGCAGTTACCGCAAGTAACTCTGCTTCTATTCTTGCTTTGTTGTGAACGGTTTTTCGTGGCTGAACTAGCCAATCCGCCTTTTAGCTTTGTAAAAATCTTGGAACTATTTAAATATTTACCGGCAGAAAAACATATAATAATGCTGTAATATTAATCAAGATTTCGAGCGGGCAGAATTAAAGATTAAATAATATTATACATATGATAATGTTATAACATTAACCAAGATTTAAATAAATTTTTCTTGTTAAAATTTGTTCCCTGAAAAAGAAAAACAAACAACACTTGAGCTAAAATAAACCTATCACAAAAATCAGCGGCTAAAAGCCCACCAATTATCTAAGTCCCTAAAAATCGGAAAAGTTCCTGATTTGCTTTGCTACTACCAACCTTCTCGGCCGATGTCCAGAGAAGATTAGATTTTTGATTTCTGGTTCCTAGCCTCGTATCCTTCGTCGTCTTCTTGATGCTGGATATCGAGTCTAGGTGGGGGGTATATTTGCTCAAAATTAGAGCGCAATTATTAATGCTGTTTTCCTACTGTGTAATGTTGCCGCTTTCCATATATCCCATTGCAACGTTGACGCCTTCCATATATTCCATTTACTTGCATATCTTCATTATGACATTTGAAGTTTTGTTATTATGGAAAGTTCGGTGTGTTTTTATTTTGCCCGTAAGAAAAGGTATTTTTTTTGCGTTTTATACCTTTTTAATTGGTTTGTCCATTGTAGGACAAAACATACTCCCCCCTTGTTGATGCGTTACATCAACATGATTTACTGCGACAACACCTTGGTTATGTTAATATTTCATTTATTGTAAATTGTGTTCCAATTTTTTATTTTAAATTACCTACTATTAAGTTTTTTATTCCTAAATTATATTCCAGCCTTATTTTAACTTAAATACTAATAATTATATTATTAATGAGTCCAGTTTTTTTTTTTTTATCACAATTCATTTAAATTCATTAATTTCTAATTCTAAAAATTCCTAATATTCATGTTTGAATTACTCGGTGTAATTGTACCAGTAAGATACGTGGTCGCGCCTTTTTAGATGGACTCTTCTACCACCGCCTAACTTTACCGTGTACCTTTGGCGTTTGGAGTTATCTATGCGTTTGTAGGGAATGGAGTGGAGCTGATGATGCGTGATTGTGAAAAATACGCCTTCATTTGTTTTCAGCTCATACATTTTATTATCCAACCCTGAGGGAGATTTTCTCTTTAATGCTTTGGGTGCCGTTTCAGATACTGGTGGTGATAAAGTTGGCTCTTTTCCTTGACCATTGGACTGGGTCTCTGGCCGGTCTTTTGGAGCTTCAGGTGGCGTTATAGGATGCAAGGGGTTAATTAGTGGTCCCCTTTTTGATTCCGCTGTTTCCGGTAGAATGCCTGGGAGATTTTTACCTGGAGTAGTAGGTATTTCGATATCGTGCGGCGATGCGTCCATGCTGCATTCTCGGTCCAAGTGATCGTGTGCTACAGGGAGTCCTTCTGTTTCCGGCAGAATGCCTGGAAGGTTTTTGCCTGGGGTTGTAGGTACTTCGCTGTCGCACGTCGGTGCGTCCATGCTGCATTCTCGGTCCAAGGGATCGTGTGCTACTGATGCTCCTTCCAGTTCTTTTGTTTCCGGCAGAGTGCCTGAAAGGTTTTTGCCTGAAGTTGAAGGTAGGTCGTGGTCGGAAATTGGAGAACGCGGTGTTGCGTCTAAGCTCCAATCAAAGGGCTCGTGCTCCCACAACTCTTCCATCTGCTCAGCAGTTAGAGGCCATAATTCGAGATAATTGTCCAACTCAAGGTCTAGATCTTCTGCGTAGTTTGTCATGTTGTTTGTTTTGTTTTAGCGCTGTGAAAAGAATAATGCCATTTTTTAGTCGCGTTGTCTTATAGTAACATAAATTGGGACGGACGACATGTACACCTTTTCATGCGGACAATACACAAAGTTTAGTGATGGGTCTTTTGGACGTGGTAGTGCTTGTCTTGACTGTAACTACCCTGACTTGTCCATCGACACCTGGATGGGTCTCTTTTATTACTCCTAAGGGCCATTGATTAGGTGGCCTATTGCTGTCCATAATAATCACTACTTGTCCAACCTTCATGTTGGGTTGCTTTGTTTGCCATTTTGATCTGTTTTGTAATTGGACCAGATAGTCGTTGGACCAATGTTTCCAAAATCTTTGAACAGTTTGTTGTATCTGTTTCCATCTATCTGTATACTTAACAGTGCTTGATGTGGAGTCTGGTTCTGGAATAGCCTTCATATGTCTCCCTATTAGGAAATGTCCAGGGGTAAGAATTTCCAAATTTGACGGGTCTTTTGATAGGAGACATAAGGGCCGCGAATTCAGGCAGGATTCGATCTGTATGAGCAACGTATTCAGCTCTTCGAATGTAAGTATTTTCTCGCACGTTGCTCTTTTTAGATGATATTTGATCCTTTTTATTCCAGCTTCCCAGATTCCTCCAAAATGTGGCGCTGATGGGGGATTGAAATGCCATTGAATTCCGTCGTTGGCCAATTCGGCCGCGGCTTCTTTAGCAGCGCTTTCTATAGCTTTTTTGAAGTGTGCTTGTAGCTGCTTATTAGCGCCGACAAAATTCGTGCCATTATCTGAATAGATGTGGCGGCACTGGCCTCTCCGTCCTATGAATCTCCTTAGGGCTGCAAGGAAAGCATCAGTTGACATATCTGATGCTACTTCGATATGTATAGCCTTAGTGCTCATGCATATGAAGATACAAAAATACCCCTTGTAGATTTTTGAGCCCTTGTGTTTTGACATCTTCAGCTCGCAGGGTCCAGCGTAGTCGACGCCAACATTCTCAAATGCGTTGGCTCTTGTTACCCTTGCTTTGGGTAGCTCACCCATTAACTGTCTTGGTGTTGCTGCACGATATCTCACACACCTTACGCACTTGTATATGCGCTCCTTGACGGCTGCCAATCCATTTATTACCCAGAATTCATTTCTGATATTGGTCAGCACTAGGTGGGCTCCGCCGTGTATCGTGACCTTGTGATAATGGTCGATGATAATATTTGTTAGATGATGCTTTCCTTGCAGGATCATCGGATGTCGTTGGTTGTATTGCAGGTCTGAATTATGTAACCTGCCGCCAACTCTCAATGTGCCATCTGTCGCTATAAACGGGTTCAGTCCCTTTAGCCGACTCTGCTTGGTGATGACTTTCGTGCTTTCTAATTGCTTGTACTCGTCGACAAACATTATTTTTTGAGCCATTCGAACTAGCTTAATTTTCGCGTCTTCGATCTCCTCTGCTAAAATCTGCGAATGTTGGCGGTGTTCTTTATTTCGACAGTTGTTTGTAAACCGACAACAATAGGCGATGACACGTAATGTTTTTGTGTACGACGAGAATTTCATCCAACCTTCTTCCTCTTGTGGTTGAATGGTTATCAACACATTTGCTGTGGTCTTGGCTTCCAATTCCGTCTTAAATTCGATTGAAGTTTCTTTTGGCCACTTGTCTTCTGTTTCCTCTAACCAGCTGGGTCCATTCCACCATATGGTAGCGCTCTTCAGTTTCCCTGGCATCAATCCTCTTGATGCTACATCGGCTGGATTTTCCTTAGTTGGAACATATCGCCATGACGTGTTTGAAGCGTTTTCGTTTATTTCCACCGTGCGATTTGCTACAAAGGTTTTCCACCTCCGTGGCAATCCCTTTACCCAAGCAAGGACTACCTTAGAATCTGTCCAACATTGACTGCATATGTTTCCTAGATGCATATCTTCCTTCGCTTGTTTGATCAATCGGCTCAGTAATACAGCACCGCACAATTCCAAACGAGGAAGCGACATAGGTTTAATTGGTGCCACTCGTGTTTTTGCCATAAGTAGAGATACGGCTATTTTCCCTTCGATGCTAATCGTTCGCATATATACCACTGCTGCATACGCTCTAGTTGACGCGTCGCAAAAACCTATGAGCTGACACTCCCGTATTGTTTGATCAATATTAATCCATCGTGGCAACTTGATGTCTTGGATATGCTGTAGTTGATCTTTGAATTGGGTCCATTCCTCTTGTATATCTTCGTCTACTGTGTCATCCCAATTGGACCCCGTAATCCAAATCTTTTGCATTAACAACTTTGCTAAGACCACACACGGAGTGATCCAACCAAGTGGGTCAAATAATTTGGCTACCTCCGACAATATTCTCCTCTTAGTGGTTGCCAATTGTTGAAATTCTTTTAGTTTGATGGCGTAGGAGAAATAGTCCTCTACTGGGTGCCAATAAATGCCTAAAGCCTTTATGCGTTCGTCCTCCTTTACCTGAAGGGGTAATTGGATTTCGCAATCTTCGGGAGGAATCGCTTTTAACAGATCGTGGTGGTTCGCTGCCCATTTTCTTAAATGGAATCCTCCACCCTTCAGCAGCCCGATTAATTGGCTTTGTAACTCGATGACATTTTGTACCGTGTCTCCCCCCGTTAACACGTCGTCCACGTAAAAGTCTGTGAGGGTGACTTCTGCTGCCTTGGGGTACTGCTGCTGATCATCGCTTGCCAATTTCTGTAAGGTTTTAATCGCCAAGTATGGGGCTGAGGTTGTCCCGAATGTTACGGTTTGCAATTCATATTCTTTGATCGGTTCCTTCTGTCCATTCCTCCACAGGATGGTCTGGTATCTCCGATCGTCTGGATGAACGAGAATCATCCTATACATTTTCTCGATATCAGCCGTTATTGCGTATCGATACTTACGCCATTTTAATAATGTTGAAAATAGCTTTGGTTGCAGCGTGGGACCTGTTAACATCTGCTGATTTAACCCGTTACCATTCGAACTTCGTGCGGAGGCGTCAAATACCACGCGTACTTTCGTCGTCGTGCTCTCTTTTATCACGGCGTGATGTGGCATATAGTAACGTTGAATTTCACGCTGCTTGATTTGCTTCATGTGACCTAGGTCTACGTATTCCTGAAGACACTGATGATATGGTGCCTTTAGTGTGGGCCTTTCTGCTAGCTTTTTCTCCAGTTGCATTAACCTTGATGTTGCTTGCCTCCTGGAGTCTCCGAGGATGGGAGGTTCACCATTCCGAAATGGCAATCTGACTTCGTACCGTCCATCCGGTAGTCGCTTGGAAGTCTCGTTGTAGAACCGTTCACACTGCTCCTCCTCATTCTTCAATAACCTTGTAGAAGGCAGTTCTTCTTGTTCCCAAAACTTCTTCAAATCTTCGCGCAGCTCTGTAAATGCGTCCCTCTGTGTTGTAAATGCAGAGAAACTCGTGCTATTCCTGTTCTTGATGGCTGCCGGTACCCTTCCAAATATGATCCATCCAAGATTAGTTTTCTGCAACACGAATGTTCCTTTACGACCCTTACGTAACCCAGCTTCCACTATGTCCCCATATGCACATACGCCAAGTAGAAGATCAATGCGTCCTTGATCCATAAACTGTGGATCGGCTAATTCTAGACCATCGAGCCGTGACCAATCCCCTTTATCCATCTGCTTAGGAGGAAAGGCGTTAGTTATGTTTTTGATTACGTGGGCTTGCACCTCAGTTGCATGTCTAGGGTTTGACATTGAAGCTATTTTAAATTTCGCCATCTTACTCGACATTGCTACCGGTGTACATTGTACTCCGTTAATTTGCATTGCCGTCGATACTACCTCTGGTCGTAGGGATTGAAACGCAGATTCGGATATAAGTGAAACCTGTGACCCTGGGTCAATGATGGCACGTAAGGTCAGGCTGTTGCCGTGGTTGTCCTTCACTTTAACCAGAGCCGTTGCTAACATTGATTGTGTTTGGTCCATGTTGTGGTTACAAATTGCCACAGTTGGCTCAATGTTTTTCTCTGGTGATGATGCTGGGATGCTAGCCACCTTTGACTCTCTTGCATCCTCCTTGTGAAGCAATAAATGATGCCTTCTTTGGCATTTGGGACATTTGCTCTTGCTGCTACAAAGTCTGCTGTGATGCGGCTTAAAACATAAGAAACATAGCCTATGCTTTGCTAACCACTGTATTCTAGCTTCAGTGGTAAGTGCTTTAAATGATCCGCACTGTGACAATGAATGCTCCTTGGTACACATTCGGCATTGGAAGAATTGTGTGCCTCCTCCATTTCTTTGTCTATGCTCCTCTTTGGCATAGACGCCTTGCTGATGGGTATGGTAACTGATGGCTTTGTGCCGTGCCTGCTCCGGCCTGCGAATCTCCTGGTTCGGCTTGCTACTATGAGCATCTTTGATCGCCTCTAGACTCCTATATCTTTCCTCCAGAAATTTAGTCAAATCCTTAAGTGCTGGTAACTCATCGGATTTGGCGATCAACTGCTCCCATAAATGACGTGTTTTTTCTGGAAGCCTTTGCGCTGTGACATACACGAAGATAGGGTCCCAATCAAGAATGCTTACTTTAAGCACTTGCAGTGCATGCCGTATGCGATGCAGTTCGTCAAGCAAGGTTCGTAACTCCTTGTGTGACTCTGTCCTGATCGCGTTGTGATTGAATAATAGCTTGAGTTGTGCGTATATCAGCAGTCTTTTTTTGTTATACCGCTTGCACAATAAACCCCATGCTGCTTCGTAGTTGTCTGATGTCATGTCGAACGAGTCCAAGTCTCTACGGGCTTCTCCTGTGAGACTACTCTTTAAGTAATGCAATTTATCGACTGGCATCAGGCGAGGTTCATTGTGTATCAATGAAACATACCGGTCGTGAAAAGTCCTCCACGATGTGTACTGGCCATCGAACTTAGGAATCTCCAGAATTGGAAGTTTAAGCCTTGGTGAACCTGATTGTTCACTAAAAGATGTGCTCTGTGCGGTTGTTGTATTTGGTTGCGGCGGGCAGGCACTCATTGCGTCCTCAAGTTCTCCCAGAAATTCGGAATATGTTTCTTCGAATTCCATGAACTGCTCGCCTTCCAGGTATTCTTTTATGGCAGTTTCAATTTTTTTATCCTTTATAGTGCTTATATCAGCTGCCCCTATGTCTAGATGGTTGTTGTTGAACTTTTCTGCTATCTTTTTGATAGTGCTTAACTTGCCCTTGATATAACCTGGAGTATGCCTGGGTTTTGGTGTCTTTCTATAATTAGAAATCGTTTGTTCCAGTTGTGTCTGACAGACATCCTGTTGTTGCAATTTACCCTTCATCTTGCTTATTTGTTCCACTTCTGTCTGACAGAGTTCCTGTTGTTTTGATTTACCCATAATTTTGATTCGGGCTTTCTTTACTTAAAATTACAGGAATATTTGGATAGCGAACTAAATTTAACAACTAATAAAATCTCAGAAAAATATATTTGTATGACTGCAACCTATCCGGCTCGAAGGACCAATGTCGTGGCGTCACCTTCTTAAAACCGGTCAACGACCTGATGTTAGGGGGTGATCGTCTTAACGATTAAAACAATATCTGAAAAGTAGGATAGGTGCCGGCTGCTCTAAGTAAAAGAGTCTAAGGTCCGTTTGATACAAATATATTTCTCCTACCTTTATATAAATTCTAATTAAATTTAGTCTTAATATTACTTCTACGTTAATTCTCGTTTTGGCTATTTAAAATTCAAATCAAACTATATCAAAAAAACATGCAAATTGTTAAATCTAAATCCAAATATTCCTTGTTAGTACTGCAGCGGTCAGCTAAACTTGTAGTATATCCAATCTTGGAGCTGCTTGCTGAAGAACAAGTCCTTATAAATCTTTAAATAAAAAAATAGAAATTGGTATTATTTATTATATGGTTGGATACCCCAAACCATAAAATTATGCCTTTTTTTATTTGTTTGAAGGCGCCTTGTATGGCTCTTGTCCTATACAGGCTTACGCAAAATTGCCTTTACCTGGTTTCCGGATAAGGATCCTGGATTTAGAAGTATTTATCCGTGCGACATTCTTCGCAACAATTTTTAAACCAGCAACTTGTATCCCACAAAGTTGCTGGATAATGCAGCAAATTTACTGCGCCAAATTGTTTACAACAATTTTTGACCAGAGAAATGTTCTGGTGACTACGCAACTTGTATACCACAAAGTTGGTAGATAATGGAGTAAATTTACTGCGCCGTTGCCTGGTGGAAGAATTCCAACGAAAGGACTCAAATTGCCTCAAAGAATTTCTACAGCAGTTACCGCAAGTAACTCTGCTTCTATTCTTGCTTTGTTGTGAACGGTTTTTCGTGGCTGAACTAGCCAATCCGCCTTTTAGCTTTGTAAAAATCTTGGAACTATTTAAATATTTACCGGCAGAAAAACATATAATAATGCTGTAATATTAATCAAGATTTCGAGCGGGCAGAATTAAAGATTAAATAATATTATACATATGATAATGTTATAACATTAACCAAGATTTAAATAAATTTTTCTTGTTAAAATTTGTTCCCTGAAAAAGAAAAACAAACAACACTTGAGCTAAAATAAACCTATCACAAAAATCAGCGGCTAAAAGCCCACCAATTATCTAAGTCCCTAAAAATCGGAAAAGTTCCTGATTTGCTTTGCTACTACCAACCTTCTCGGCCGATGTCCAGAGAAGATTAGATTTTTGATTTCTGGTTCCTAGCCTCGTATCCTTCGTCGTCTTCTTGATGCTGGATATCGAGTCTAGGTGGGGGGTATATTTGCTCAAAATTAGAGCGCAATTATTAATGCTGTTTTCCTACTGTGTAATGTTGCCGCTTTCCATATATCCCATTGCAACGTTGACGCCTTCCATATATTCCATTTACTTGCATATCTTCATTATGACATTTGAAGTTTTGTTATTATGGAAAGTTCGGTGTGTTTTTATTTTGCCCGTAAGAAAAGGTATTTTTTTTGCGTTTTATACCTTTTTAATTGGTTTGTCCATTGTAGGACAAAACAACACTCGTTTCTTGTTATTTAGATGCGCTATTTGACGCAGAACGCGACAACGGCGCATGGATAGCGATTGGGAGTGTACGACATTTGCATATAAAAAATTGGAAAAAGTAAGTTTTATACCAAAATTTTGTTTGCATATTTATTGTTACGTATTATGTTTGCATTGTTATGATATTTTTTCTCATATGCTTTAGTTTTTCAAGTTTCCTAGCGTGGTATTGCTTTTTTTGTATTGGTATCTTGTTTAGAAATACGAATTATTTTTCTGACCGTTTCACGATTTTTTGCACCTAGGCGAGTTGTGACAGCTTGTCACAACTCTCCTATTATAGTTTATTTTCTGGCAAGATTCTTTTTTGGCTTGTGCTGTTATGTCTGTGCTATATTTTTGTTTCAGAATGCCAAATAAATATAAAAGAAAGACGGATAGGGGCATGGCTAGTATCAAAATGTATGACCTGGCTTTTGAGGAAGTTACGTTAAGAGGTCAAAGTCTTCGCAATGCCGCATCCAGTTACAATCTCAACTACATGTCCTTGCAAAGATATATTAAGAAGAAAAAAACATATCAAGCTAATCTAACTGACGAGGCTCCATCTGTCGGTTATGCCAGACCGACGATTTTTACCGAAGAGGAAGAAAATATATTGTGTGAGTATTTGTTAACAAGTGCAGCACCTAATTATGGACTGACAACAAAGGAGACAAGAAGTTTGGCGTATATGTTAGCGAAAAAATATAATAAAAAATTTCCAACGTCATGGGAAGAAAACGAGAAGGCAGGAGAAGTGTGGCTCAAGCTATTTATGCAACGACATCCCAATTTATCTTTAAGATTGCCTCAAGCCACAAGCATAGCTCGCGCCACGAGCTTTAATAAAACGAATGTCTCCGTTTTTTTTGACCATTACACAGGCGTTTTAAACAAACATAAACTTGAACCAAAAGATATTTGGAATGTCGATGAGACCGGAATAACCACCGTTCAAAAACCAGATAGAATAATCGCGCGACGTGGAGAAAAACAGGTCAGTGCGATGACATCGGCGGAAAGGGGAACCTTAGTCACACTTGCTTTGGCTGGAAACGCTATAGGTAATTACATACCACCTATGTTTATATTTCCACGTAAAAGATTCCAAGAACATTTTATTCGTGATGGCCCAGCCGGTTCAGTAGGAACAGCTAACGGATCTGGATGGATGCAGGAGGATGATTTTCACTTTTTCCTTGAGCATTTCAGAAATCATGTTAGACCATCAAAAGAGCATAGAGCTCTGTTGCTCCTGGATAATCACAGTTCCCATATGGCTTTGAAAAACATTGAGTTCTGCAGAGAAAGCGGCATAATTTTGCTTACGTTCCCCCCACATTGCACACACAAGCTGCAACCAATGGATCGTGCTATCTTTGGGCCTCTAAAGAAAGCTATTAATACAGCTTGCGATAATTGGATGCGCTCAAATGCTGGGAAAGTCATGACCATCTATAATATCCCATCTATAACAAAATCAGCATTTGATGTGGCGATCACTGCAAAGAATATACGTGCTGGTTTTGCTGCAACAGGAACTTGGCCTGTTAATACTGATATATTTGGAGAAGACGATTTCCTGCCTAGTCAAGTCACTGACCGTATTTTGCCCAATCCAGAAACGGAGCAATTATTAAGTGTTCCAGAAATTACGGAAAACGTAGAAGAAAGGATCCTTACTCCAAATCCAACTATTGGTGTAGCTGAAAACGATGACATTGCTGTCAGAGAATATAATATAGGAGAATATAATATACAACCCTTACTCCAAGTATGTCTGCAGATCAGAACATCACATCTTCCAGCAATCCATCTATTCTGAGTAATAACGCCAAAGAGCCCGTTGTCTCCACGTCTACAGCCCGTAGCCCTCTTGCCAATACAGGGGCGGCGCGTGGTTTTTTTGCGCCCGGTGCATTATGCTATATTGCGCCCCATCAGCTGATCATATGAAAAAAACTTTTTTCGTCTGGATCGCAAGGACGAAGAAGCGGAAAATACACAAGGCACTTCTAACTTGGTAGCAATTTGCTGGACTTTTTCAATAACTTCCTGATATTTTGCTCTGATCGTAAATCTATCAAAAAAAAACTGGTGTGCGTAGGACCATACGATGGAAGTGAAAACTTCTATGGCCATTCTGTATTTCCTATTCAATCTTAATATTACAGGAGGATAATGGTCAAACAATTTTGTCTATGAATGTGAATGCATTTGAAATATTTTTTTTGTGGACTTGGAAACACATTTTACTAGACAAGTCGTTCTTATTTAATTATACAGTCGTTATACAGGTATTTATGCATTTTACTTTTTACAAAATTCTGGTGAAGTGATTTGTTATGCATACCATACATATTGCCAGCGCATTCTTAATTTTCTATCATTGACAAGAAATTCATTATTTCCGACCTTAAACACCTCCAAATAGCGATTTTCGGTGAAATCGAATCGTAATTGCCAAAATCGTACTGCCATATTGGCGCCGACATTTTGAATTTTAAAATTTTGACCACATATTCGCCATTTGTGACCTTAAAAACCCCCCGATACTGAGTTTCAATGGATTCAGAACACATTTGCAAAATTCATCCGCCATATTGGCACCGCCATTTTGAATTTTCAAATTTTGAGCACAGAATCGTCATTTGCGCTGATAAAAACATCTTGATACCGATTTTCAATATAATCGGAACACAATTGCAAAATTCGTCCGCCATCTTGGAACCGCCATCTTGATTTTTTTACAAAGTTGTCAGATTGCATTGTCATGGGAACTCAATGTGTGTGCAAAGTTTCATACAAATCGGTTTAGTAGAAGTAGTTAAAAAAGATGTCGGAAGAATTGAAACAAAGAAACAAACAAACAAACAAATATACGAGGTCAAGCTAAATAAAACCATTAAAAAATCCATAATATGCTCTAGTCTTCCAAATAAAAAAAAATAATATATAATCAAACATAAGAATATATAATACATAGTAATATAGTATAATAATTTATAACACTTAATACAAACTAAAACCCCCAAAGGCAAATTTTTTCTCACATGGTACGGTAGCGTGATGATGGTTCGTTAGCGTGACGCGAGTTTTTAGTTTTTCCCCGGGCCAAAAAGTGCCCAACGTGCCTATAGAAGTTTTCACTTCAAAAACCTTTTGTGGAATTTAAAATATCAACTGCAGCCGACATTTGGGCTTTGTAAGTATATTTATTTTTCTAAAATATCACACTAGATTACTATGGAACAAATTAAATTTAACTCAGTAATTTTATTTCGTAATTCTGCTGTATGTTTTGATACGGGTTCCCTACCTGAACGAGTTCTACCAACGCCTCGTAGAAACCATCTAATTGATGAACTAATCGTTTTAACGCGTCTATGCTACTTTCTCTACTAGTCTTACTAACCTTGTTAGTGTCTTCTTTTTCAAAATAATAATCTTTTAACCGAACTGGAGAAATAAGCATATAAATTTTGAATAGTATCAAAACAAGAAGTTGCCTTTAGAAACATACGTTTTTTTCGAAGTTCACACCTATTATCAAACGATGCATCAATTAAGTCTGAGTTGAAGAGTTAATTAATGGAAAATTGTATGTTCTATTTATATTTGCCATACCATTTTCATAATTCGCGGCACAGTAAAATATTTTAAATTTCGTAACATAAAAACAATAAACAAATTAATTCCAATAAAATATAAATATAAATAATATAATTTACAAATGTATTACCTGAAATTAGTAATTTAATAATTGTTATTAAATCTAAAATATTACTTTTATAACTCAACATTTTAAATCTAATAAAAATATTTCACTCAATTTTCTCTTTATAAATTCTTCCAGAGAAACAGGCACAAAACTTAAATTTGCACCATCAATAACTCGTATAACATAAAAAAAATCTACATATTAATTTGTTCGACAGTCGCAAGATATTTAGAAAATCGCAAGATATTTTGTTCTCATTTCGTTTATTTACCTCTTTGAACAAATCTTGGAACAAAATTTAAAAGTGCACCACCAGCGCCCCGAAGTTTATATCAATCACAGTAAACAGCAATACACAATACAGAGCCATCGGAACAATTTTTTCCTTTGTGTGAGTTGATATGGTGCATTTTACAAACATTTCAAAAAGTGCTCCAGCGTAGTAAAAATGAAATTATTATGTGTTTCGTCTCCTTCATTCCACTGGTTAGTTCTGTATTTACATCTCACGTTCAAATTTGAGAACATCAGTAGAATGAGGGATTTTTCTCTCACTTGGTGGATATTTCTCCTGAATTTTTACTACTGCTGATTCTCTGGACAGAAATTATATGAAAATCACGAAGCAAAAGTCTCGAGAGGAAGTAGTACGAGAGGAAGTAAAATTTCCAGGTTTTTTTTTGCATGGAATTTGTGTTGTGTTGTTACATGAGTTGAAATATAGAATATTTTATTGGGAAAATAAACTGGAAAATTAAGTCGTGTTAATAAAAATGAAATCCTTTAATATATGAAAAGGATGTAAGAAAAACATTTTTAAACATTTTTTTTTTCAAAGTTTTAAATTTTTTTTTAAAATCTGAATACCTGAAATAGCGCCCCCGTCCAATTGCGCCCGGTGCAAGTGCACCATTCGCACCTATGAAAGCGCCGCCCCTGTGCCAATACTTCTAATGTATTCTCGCCAGAATCACTTAGGCCGTTGCCAAAAGCTCCGCCAAGAAAAAGGAACCAACCGAATAGACGCAAGATCAGATCTGCTGTGCTTACTGACACACCTACCAAGAATGAAATTGCTGCCATAGAAGCCAGGAGAAAGGTAAAAAAAATAAAAATGCGTGTTTTAAGCGAGCAAAAGAACAAGCCTAAAAAAATAAAGAAGAAGCCTAATAAAAAAAGTAAAGTTGATGATGAAGAGGATGAAGCCGTAGAAGATGCAGAAAATAATTGTTTTTGTTTGTGTTGCCTTGAGCGCTTTGCCAATAGCAAATCAAAAGAGAAGTGGGTTCAGTGCCTCGAATGCCAAGGCTGGTCTCACGAAGCTTGCACTGGGGGCGAGCTTCAATACGTCTGTCATAATTGTTTGTCCGATTAGATTTTCTTCTGAAACATTCCACACTTTATTATTTAAGATACTAATACTTTTTATGTCGATGTTAGGTATATGTTAATAATAATTAAAGTACTTCGTTGCAAAACAAATATGTAATTTATTTGTCATTAATAATGGTATTTTTCATTCACCAAATAGTCTAAATATATAGGTGTCACAACTTACCTTGGTATCAGTCACAACTTACCTTGGTCTTAGGAGAGTTGTGACACGGCGAGCAGATTTTGTTTTTGTAGATTTTCTCAGAAACCTTAATACTTTCATTAATTTTGATGATTGTTTCTTAAAATGTGTGAATGGAGCTACATTGACTTATACAGCTCACAGATGTAGAATGTTTCTTGACTGAGGAATGTGGTGTGAAGTAAAAATTGTCACAACCCTCCTCGGTCTCCCCTACGAAGGCCCAAAATGTTGACAACGAAACGCTCTACAACTTTAGTTCTTATAAACATGTTGACCCGATTAACCTTTTTAAAGTTATTCAAGGTCAAACTTATCAAAAATCACTTTTTAGCCAAAAAATCACTCAAAAACTGCTTTTTTCGAAAAAGTTTTTGATCAGTCAATACGAAACGTTATTGTCTACAAAAAAGTCCTCTTGCCATTTTTTCGAAAACTTAACCCTTTCTAAGTTATTCAAGGTCAAAGTCTCAAAAATTCAGTTTTTGGTCAAAAAATTACTCAGAAACTGATTTTTGCGAAATTATTTTTGTTCTATTTATACAAAAGATTATTGCCTACCTTAATGACACGCTTGTCATTTTTTCGAAAACTTCTCGAAAAAATTTGCAAAAATCAATTGAGCGATTTTTTAGCCGGGCTTCGGACGAATCGAATTGATTTGCATTTTGTACTGACTTTTGGCTATGTTTAAACGCAACCCCCTATATACGCGAATTTCACTTAACGCGAGTTTTTTTCGAACGCGTAAAGCGAGGTATTACTGTTCTTAGATATATTAGATTTTGAATTGTGACGTCACGAAATTTAGGACCCCTCCCACCCCTTGTCGCACTATGTCACACTTCGTCGACCCCCTCCCTCCCCCTTAACGTGTGACGTAATTTATGGATGGCCCCTAATTTGTTTTTGGTTCGTCTTTATGAAAAGTTGTTGAAGAGTTACACGTTGCATTTTAAAGAGTTGGGTTAATTTCAAATGTTTTAACGTTCGTGGTTTTTAAAGAATAAATAGGTAATTTTGGTCATTAAATGTATATATTGAATCTATCGTTGGTGGTTGTTTGAACGTTCGTGGTTTTAACAGAATACAGAGTTTAATTTTGAAGTCATATAATTAAACGGCGAGCACTTATTTTGTAGCACTATTTTTCAGAAATTAAACTCTCCAAATGTAATGAAAACTGTTTCACCATCAGCTCAAAGAAGTGCAGAATCACAATTTTATTTATAGACGGCACAATACAACGCAAAAAAATAGAAAATAATCTTACAATTAATTCCCATATGAAACGTATGGCATCTGTTACATTTAATTCCCATATATGACCACACTTTTGCATTATGTGACCTTAAGAGATAATAAAAGTTGGTTTTTTGACATTGCCTTTTTCATCTATAAAAAATTTGTTTCATTTTTCAATTTGTTTTATTGTTCTCGAGAAATTTTGTTATTGAAGGCTTCTAGATTTAAATTCAGAAAAGCTATAGAAAATGGCCCTCGAATTTCCAGTGCTGGGTCCTGCTATTTGCATTAATTTTAAATGTTTTAAAGTTCTTTGTTTTAAAAGAATACACAGGTAATTTTGGTCATACATACTTCAAATAAATGCATTTTGAATCTAATGTCTCCAACTTTTAAA
Source organism: Thereva nobilitata (assembly GCA_963855945.1). Taxonomy (NCBI): domain Eukaryota; kingdom Metazoa; phylum Arthropoda; class Insecta; order Diptera; family Therevidae; genus Thereva; species Thereva nobilitata. Next base: position 168,885,461 of record OY979694.1, read on the forward strand.
GGAATAGTTGGTTTTTCGTTAATGGTTAAGAAGAGCTAAATTTTGAAGGTTTGGATTGATTTTAAATGTTTAAACGTTGGGAGCAGCGCGGCGAACCGGGTCCCAGCTATCCAAAATACAGAAAATAAGCGGTTAATGGAGACACTTCATCTGTGTATGAAAATTCATATCTCGAAAAATGCCATGTCAATGGATGGTTTTTATTGTCTCGATCAAAATGTCAGATCCCTAATAATGAAGATGCTCCCTAATAATGAAGATGCTCTAATAGAAATTAAGGGATATACCAGTATAAGATGTGACTCTAATTCTAGGCACACAGGAGGAGTGGTGATATATGTTACTGAAGAATTGTCGTATGAAATAGTTAAAAAAGAAGTCAAAGAAAGGGAATGCTGGATATTGGCTGTAAAGGTATTTATTGACTCATATCTTTTAGGAACTTTTGCAGGAATTTACAGGTCACCAAGTAGTAGTAAAGGTGAATTCTTAGATAGATTCTCTCTAATAATGGAAGAATTGTCAGACCTTAGTCAAAAAGACTGTACTGCTGGAGGAGATTTTAATATCGATTGGTTTAAAGAAGAGGATTATTATAGAAGAAGACTGAAAACATGCTTAAATGTAATGGGTTTGAAACAAATTGTGTCAAAGGCAACAAGGGTTACTAGTGATAGTGAAACTTTGATTGATCTAGTTGTAACTGATAATAGAAGTATGGAGTGTGATGTTTTACAAATACCAAGGATATCGGATCATTATATAATAAGTATACAAGGTGTATTACCCAATAATATAAATAGGCCAGTTAATTGAGATATTTAGTTCAAAAAAAATTCTGACACTGATATTTTTTTTTAATTTGTTCATTGAATAGCGTACTTTAACCTCATGAAAAGTTATCACTCGCCGGGTTGGGGGAACCCCCTAAAAAACGACCCCCTAAAAAAAATTCCGTTTTTGACTAATATCTCTTAAACGGTAAGTATTATCATAAAATAGTGTTTACAAAGTTTGTAGATTATGCAATTATCTACAAAAAAATATATTATACATTTTCCCGTACGAATTGCCATTAATGAGATATCGCCGTTTTAAAGATTTAAAATACTCATTTGTGACTTGTATAGGTCATCAGACGTTCAATAAATCCTTTGTTGGACTACGTGGCTAATATTTTCAAGGGTGATTCCTGGATGTATTTGGAGAAAAAAATTGTTCCAGATAGGGGGCTATCCCCACTACCCACTAAAATACAGGGTGTTTACGAAAAAAAAATGTATTTTTTTAAAATTTACTTAAACTTTAATTACTCCTAGACTAATTATCGTAGAGCAACGTAATTAGACTCATCTTTTAGGTAAATGTTTATTCTTTTATTTGATATAAAGATCGAAAAGTTGAGTGACTCCGTTTAGAAGATATGTAGGTTTAAAGTATGACAAAATCCCAATATTCTTCGTTTTTCAGCATTTTTCCCATACTTTAAACCTACATATCTTCTAAACGGAGTCACTCAACTTTTCGATCTTTATATCAAATAAAAGAATACACATTTACCTAAAAGATGAGCCTAATTACGTTGCTCTACGATAATTAGTCTAGGAGTAATTAAAGTTTAAGTAAATTTTAAAAAAATACATTTTTTTTCGTAAACACCCTGTATTTTAGTGGGTAGTGGGGATAGCCCCCTCTCTAGAACAATTTTTCTCTCCAAATACATCCAGGAATCACCCCTGAAAATATTAGCCACGTAGTCCAACAAAGGTTTATTGAACGTCTGATGACCTATACAAGTCGCAAATGAGTATTTTAAATCTTTAAAACGGCGATATCTCATTAATGGAAATTCGTACGGGAAAATGTATAATATATTTTTTTGTAGACAATTGCATAATCTACAAACTTTGTAAACACTATTTTATGATAATACTTACCGTTTAAGAGATATTAGTCAAAAACGGAATTTTTTTAGGGAGTCGTTTTTTAGGGGGTTCCCCCAACCCGGCGAGTGATAACTTTTTATGAGGTTAAAGTACGCTATTCAATGAACAAATTAAAAAAAAATATCAGTGTCAGGATTTTTTTTGAACTTTTAGGAGAAAATATACTTCACCGCCTGGGCTAAAATATAAAAGGAAAGTTCCTAATGAAAGGAAAAGTAGATTTTAGCAAAGTGTCAAAAATACTTGAAAGAAAACTAAGGGATGATAATGATGATACAGTAAATCTAGATATTGGGAATAAATATAGCAAATTAAGGGAATGTATGACTCAAAGTGTACAACAGGGTAGAAGACCAGATCAGTGGGTAAGAAGCAGACCATGTCCATGGTTTTCAGCAGAGATAAAAGACTGTATGGTTCAACGTGATATAGCTTATAATAAGTTTTTAATAATAAAAGAAACAGGACGAGGAGTTGAGGAAGCGTGGAATATGTATAAGCAATACAGAAACAATTTTGTAAATAGTTGGAGGGAAGCAAAGAAAGAAAGGATAGTTTCTTAAGACTGAGTAATGAACCAAAGAAACTCTGGAAACATTTGAAAACACTGTATAAAATTGAAACAAAACAATTGAAATATGTTATATTTGGGGATGAAATGGTAATTAATACAGAAGACATTGCAAATAGGCTGAATCAATTTTTTGTAAATAGTGTTGATGACATAATTGGAAATATACCTGATTTGATTCCTAATTATCAAATAGATGGGGGGAACTGCAATAATTATTTAGAAGAATTTAACGAAGTAAACAAAGAAGTAATTGAAAGAATTGTAAAAAATTTAAAGGATACTAACGGCTCGGACAAGATCAGTACTGAAATGATTAAAAAACTGTGGCCGGTGGTTGGTTATAGAGTAATTGATATTGTAAAACAATCAATTACACAAAGGATGATGCCAAAGGAATTAAAATTATCTGTGATAGTCCCTATCAGTAAAATTAAGGGAAGTGCAAAATGTAGTGATCTTAGACCAATAAATACTCTTCCAATAATAGAAAAAGTAGCAGAAACAATTGTGTATGAAACATTAATAAATCATATTAAAGAAAATAAGTTATTGACGGATCATCAATCTGGATTTAGGGAACAACACAGTACTGAATCAGCACTCCAATTAGTGGTGGAAGAGTGGCTACGAGCAATGGATAGAGGAGATGGAGTAGTATCAGTATTTTTAGATTACAGAAGAGCTTTTGAAACGATAAATAGGGAATTGTTATTAAAGGAACTGCGGGAGGTGTATAATATAACTGGTGGAGTTTATGAATGGATCAAAGATTATCTAAGTGGACGGCACCAGACTGTCCGATTTAAGGACAGTATGTCTAGTGAAAAGGAGGTAAAACATGGTGTCCCACAAGGAAGCAAATTGGGACCTCTGCTATTTGTACTATACATAAATGATCTCCCAGGGGTGATTGATCAATGTAAAATACACATGTTTGCAGATGATACAAATTTATCTATGTGGACAAAATATACAGAATGTAATTACCAAAATCAATGAAGAACTATCGCTGGTATATGAGTGGCTTTGTAATAATCAATTGTGTGTCAATGTACAGAAAACAGAATGTAAGGTATTTGGAAAGTTAAGATTTAGGGAAGAGGCAGAAAGAGGACAAAAAGTTTTACTTATGGGTTCAAAAGTGGAGTGGGTTCAAAGATACAAATATCTTGGAGTAATTATAGATAACACCTTAAGTTTCAAAGATCATGTTGAGTACATAAATGGAAAAATGGCAAAGAAAGTTAATTTATTGTACAAATTAAGAAAAGTCATTTCAAGAAAGGGAAAGGAGTTGTTATTCAAATTAATTTTAGTGCCACACATAAAGTACTGTTCCACGATATTAACAATGGCAAATAAAATGGAAATAACAAAATTGCAAAAGAACTTCAATAAAGGAATGAGAGCTGTACTAAACAAAAGACGTACTGAAAATGTAAATGGTATGTTGAAAGAGTTAGGATATCTTACAATAGATAATGAAGTTAAAAGGGATGTACTAACATTTATCTACAGATTAGAGAATAAACTACTGCCAGAATATTTAGAGTGTCTGTTTAGAAAAATGTAGATGTGCACACTTATTCAACCAGACAAGCACACAAATTTCATTTTGTGAAGGTAAGCAGCAGTAAAGTCTCTAAATCAATATTTCAAAATGGACTTATATTATATAACCAAATACCAGAGGAAATAAAACTAGTAAGATCAGTCAAAACATTTAGGGAAAGTGTGGGCTTGTGGCTTGATAGCAGTGTAATATGAAATTATGGAGACTTTTTATGAGATGTAATGTGATAGATAAAAACTGTGATAAAAATATAATGTGATAAAAAGGAAAATCTATAATAGTTATAATATTGGCTGTTGATGTATGTTCTGAGATGACCTTATCCATGAATCTACGGCGAAAGGGATTAAAGGGCAACTCCAGGAAAATTTACCGGCCTATATAACGTGTCCTTCGACATCATCCGATGGTTTTCCACCATAATAAATAACACCCACGATCACGAACGAAAACCAGCCATGAGTAAATGACAACTGTCAGACGACCAATTCCAGAGCCCAAGTAAAGAATGTCGGAGAAAACTGGAACCAAACATCGAAACTGCAGAAACTGCAGGATCATCATCAAAGACCACAACCGAAAGCTCCATCAACAACGCCTAAAAAAGAGCACAGGAGAGAGAACGAAGACGATGATTTGTTGGGATGTAGGTCAACAGCTGAGATGCAAACAAGAGGAAAGGGGATGGCGAATCTACACAGAAAACTATAGAAAGGGGTCGATGACCTCTTCGAAGTAACCAGAAGAAAATTCCGCTAGGGTAAAATTATAAAATCAAGATGGGAAGAAGAAATTGGTCTCTCTTTTTTCCGTTGGAGTCTGCAGCAGCAAAATCAGCTCGATATCACGATTTGTAACTCTGATACTATAAATATTTGTTGGTAATTAACTATTGGAAAGAATTATATTCCTTACATTATTTAAATTAAATGAAAATAAAATAACATTTGAACATTTGAAATTAACAAATTCAAGCGAAGTACATTTTCAAGGAAATTTCAGAGTAGAAAATAAACTTTGTAACGTGTGTTTGAAGTGTGGTATTTTATTTCAAAGACAAATTTGACTGTTTTTTTCAGATAAACATAAGATTAGGTGTTCGGACAATTTTCCACCTCAGCAGATTGATTTAAATATTTAGTGTAGTATAGATTAAAATCATATCCAAGCCACGTTCGCCCGTGAACCTGGCTAGGCAGGGAAAACATGTTGAGATTTTCCACTTAAAGAAAAAACTATAATTAAAAGTCCGTGAACATATTAAGAGGTTTACGTTGATAAATCTTTGCTCCCTTTTATCGTGTTCAATATTTTTTTTGGAGATAATTTTCTTTGCAGAAAATTTTAGAAGATACAAGAAAATAGCCAAGGAACTGAGCTATCAACAATGTAAAAAAAAAATATATTTGTATATATGTATTAGCCGTAGGCTATTTGTGATTAATAAAATAAAATAAATAAATAAATAATAGTTTCACATTTTGTTATTTGGAATCAAAAATACCAAAAAATTGCTGTTTTCAAACTCTCCTAATGTATATTAAAATTCATATCACCTGATTACTACTAATGGCTTATGGGTGCAGCATAGGCGCACCGGGTCCCAGCTAGTAAATTTATAAAATTTAATTTGGAATCTTTTTATCTTTTTTTGATTTTTTATCCTTTGATTAATCAAAGTTCGTTATTGAAGTACACGAACTCAATTTCACTTTCCGTTTGACCAGTAAGGACTCTAGACGTGGGAGGTAGAGGTGAGTGGATCATTTTGGGTTTTTTGAAATCAAAGTGAAAATCTCCAGTGAGTAAAACAACCGCAAGAATTACGTGCATTAAATGAATTCCTAGTTAATAAGTTTAAAAGAAATATGATGAATGAAATTTGTGATTGTGTGTGAACTATATTTTTATATATGGATTACTATTTTATATGAATTATAACTGTTTTATATTATTATATCTCCAGAATTGTTAATGAATTGAAGTGTTAAAGGTATTTCATTTTTTACTGTTTTTTATGAAGGTGATAAAACACATAATAAAATAACTCAAACTAACATTCAAATACAAATCCAATTATGTTTAGCAACGGTTTAAGAGAGTGCAACAGCCTTAACTGAACATATAGTATAGGAATCAGAATCATATACTGAAAGTGGTCGAATTGGTCAAATCATTGGTAATTACATCTCATAAATTAAGTGGTCGTGCGATCGAATCCAGCCAAATGTTTTTTTATGCAGTTTTTGCACAATCTTGATATTGTTTTGCGTCTGGCGAAATTTGGGTCCGACAAAGTCCCTGCAAGGTGCAGTAAATTTGAATGGGCTAAACCTTGCCTATTCGTTACGCTCAGTGGATGGCTACAACGTGTGATTTTAGAAAAAACCAATTACTTTCTCTTCACTTAAATATTTATTCAACAAATTTTCAATTTTAATTCAATCTGTTAAAATAGTTAAATTCTCTTCAAAACTATAATTCAAACTTAAATGTTATTTCATGTAAAAGTCAATTTGGAAGCGTACTTTTTCCTATATGAGTAAATGAAATTAATCCAATATTTCACGAAATGTTAGTTCTCTTTTCAAGTCAATCTTATATGGGGCTCACACTGGCACCCAAAACATGTTTTAGAAAGGTCATCAAAGGAAGTTTCTGGGACTACTAACCCTAACGTAGCTGATGGTGGTCCCAGTTCGGAATAAATATTATGGAAAGCAGTCCATTCGAGAAGTTTTCGGGATATTTTTGCAGTAAAAAGTCATAAAATGATACTTTTTCACTCTTTTTACTGCACATGGATTATCAGTGATTAGTTATTTAGCGATCTGATTGATTAACTTAATAAAAATTGAGTGATTATGTGTGTTTTAAGTGCGTTATTTGTGGAGGTGGCCAATTTTGTTTACATTCGCAGTGGTTTTTTTCGTGTTTATTTAGGGAAAAAAATGTGGTAATCGAATAAAAAGTGATATTTTGGAATAGTTATTAAAAACATAAGTGCAGAAAAAGTGAAAAAGTTATTGTTATTCATGTTGTGTGGTGATACTTGCACTTATGTGTTGAATAACTATTCCATAATAATCTTTAGGCCTAAAACACATCCAGGGCAGCAAGCACCACGTACCAAGCATCAAATATAAATTTCAAACAACGGAAACTTTATGACAGCTTTCACATTCGCGGTAGCAAGCATCATTTGATATCACTAACAAATGATGCTTGGTACCCAAGTTTGGAAAATTTTAAAATTTGCCACTTGATGCCGCAGTATGCCAACAGAAAAATTTTATTTTCATAGCTGTCAAAGACAAAATGTCGACAGGTTGTGTTTCCTTTATAGCAAATAATTTTTATAAATTATAAATAGCAAATAATTTTAAGAAATTGAGAAACTCCCATCTCAGTAATGTTCCAAAATTCTTCCTAATCTCTGTTTTTAACTACTGAGAAAACTCTGTTCAAAAACCACGCGTTTTTCGGGTTCATTAATTTCTCTTGTCCAAAGCCTTCTATTATTTATTACGAAATTAATCATAACCATGTATAAATGCATTGCAGACCAAAAGCAATATTTCACATCCGTTTTCAAAAGCCTTCTTGTTTTCTTTAGTAATAATAATGTATAAATATGTTACGTGGCCAATGCTGTATGATACGCGATGTATGCGGCTTGGAGCTCGGAATGTGTCTTCTTTCGGTATCAGATGCTAGGTACTTGCGACTTGGTACTTGCGGCTTTGTACTTGCTGCTCTGAATGTGTTTCATGCCTTATAATCACTTTAAAATCACTTTTTATTATGTTACCATACAAATTCAACATGTCTTCTCTAAATAAACATGAAAAAACCACCGCGAACAAAATTAGCAACCTACACAATTAACGCACTTAAAACACACTTAATCAATCAATTTTATTTAATTTTCTTAATTAAATCACTAAAGTACTAATCACGGGTAATCCTATTGCAATAAAAAGTGATAAAATATATTATTTTATCACGATTTACGGCAAAATATTCCGAACTTTTACCTCGCTCCATATAATCTCTTCTTGATCTGAAAGATAATGGGCCTACCACAGACACATAGAAAAACTCTACTTTCAGGCCTATACTTGAGATGGTCTTGATAAAACACATGCTTACAATGCTGAATACTCGTTTAGCTGTAGTCAGCACGTCATGAGGCTTTTTTTTAACGATGAGTGCTAAGTGTACTAGGAAGTATTGGTCCCCCAAAGGCATCCTAAGTTAATTGTGGGCAGAAAGAATAAACGAACTTCGAGGCCTCCGTAAAAACACGCATATATTTATGCAGATGCAGGCAGATCTTGCAAAAAGCGGGGTCTCGGTTTCAGCCCAAGAAAAAAATCACAATTTAACTACAAGATTTAGGTAAGTACCAAGCACTTTTCAAATTATATTTGGGATTTAAAATGCAATGTTTACATGAAAGAAAAGGAAAAAAATCGGGCGTTCCGGGGGATCACCATCCGAGTGGACCCTTTGCCACAGGATAAATAATATACTAGGCTCCTTTAAAATAAATAAAGTGGAGTGTTTAAGGAGGAAAGTATTGATAAGAAAAAAGTTCGGGTCTACATTTTAAAAATAAAGTTTACATTTATTTTTATGTTTATAGAACAAAGTGAATCAATTCAGGCGAGCTGTAGTGTTGAATTTATAGAAGAGGAGTTGTCGCCATCAATATACTAAATCTCGCAGTGAATTGTCGTCTCCGTGTGTTCCTTCCTGCAGTGAATTGTCGACTTCAGCTAAGCCTGCAAGGAAAAAAAAATAATGTACAATCGGAAATCTTACTAAGATTTGACAAAATGCAAGATGCAGTAGATAAGGAGGAGAAGAATCTGTACGAGTTAGAGACGAAAAGGACAACATTATTAGAAATATTTGTTAATGATAACAAAGAAATGAAAAATGCATTCAGAAACTTTTTAAATTCAAAATGATTTTTTTAAACGAAAACCTTTTTTTAAAAGTTTTAATATTTGTATTAGCAATGAGTGCAATTTTATTTTATATCAACAAGCAATGAATGCAATTTATTTTTTTATCAAGCAATGAGTGCAATTCTATTTTTATGTTAACAAGCAATGAGTATTTACATTTTTAGCAAGCAATGAATGAATTATTATATTTTTATGTTAGTAATAATTGTTTCTTCCTGTAGTGAATTGCAGTGCCGGCGGATTGCGTCGGGACCGGGTGGGTAGTCAGACAAACACCTTCACCCCTCTCAAAAATTTATTTGATATTTTACTTAAAAAGGAATACAGCAATAATAGATAATAGTAATAATCATGCGAACAAATTCATAAACGAATTTCATGGGGATGGTGATGCCTTTAGTCCATCCGTACTTTTTAAAAAAGCTTTCCCAATTTTTTTGTCTGCTCACTTCGCCCTTTCAAAAGTTGCAAAAACATCATCATTCAGCAATCTTTCTTGGTCAAAGTCATGTTTATAGAAATTTATAATTTCTTCAACTGATGTATGTTGCCCCAAAGCGAATTGTTGCAATGATTTGAAGAAGTGGATAGCAGCTGTATCGAATTGACTCTTTAATAACAGGTACTTGATCATAAACTTCTAAATAAGATTTTGGGAAAAAATCTTGAGGGAATGAATCGTTGATTTTCGCTCTTATCTTCGTCGAGGCGCTTTGAAATTTTACTCTGACGTGGGACTTGGGGTTCATTAATTTCAAAGTTGCTGCCTAATTGGCCGCTTTTCCCCCAAATATCTTCGAATTTTGAGTCTCGAGAACAGCAGATTCGATAGAACATAGATTAGATTTCTGTAGATCTGCATTCAAAATCAGTGATATAAAAAATTCAGCTGCTCCTATTTATTCCATGATTTTCGACAATACCGTAGTACCCATAAAACCAAGAATTTTATTCTGACAGTCATGATGAAGCGATTTGTGATCACCTCTTTGCAGCCATGATGTCACTTCAGTCACATCTTAAGCTCGGGCGTTGGAAAATGTCATGAACTTTGAATTTTAATCGTTGTTGGCTCATCTCACAGAAAGGCCTTGTCAGGCCGATGCCTTCGACATACTTAATATTTTCAACAACGCTATACGGTTATCCATCATCTTGTAAATGAGCCTTTGATATGGATTGTACCTCTTTGACATTATCAATATATTTTAATGCTTCAAGGTAGTCTATATGAAGAGAACTAGTGGCATGAGACTCTATCCACTCATGTCCATGATTCCAGTTTGAAGATCCCTCATCAACCCAGGCCTGCTTCGATGCGATAGCACGCGAATCTAATTGAATGTTAACTTCCTATCGCACGCTTCGGTGCATATAGTGCAAATTGCTTTGTTGTTTTTAAGTTGAAGCCATGCGTAGTCTTTCGACCATTTTGTAAAAAGAAGCGGCACTGAAGACTTATTTAGCATCTAGAAAATTGGATTAAATAGTGTTAGGTTTTGTGAGAAACAATTATTGCTGTAACTCGTATACATTGTATACTTAGTGTGTAGTATTCAGCAACTGGCGTTTCCGAACTCGCACTTAATCTCACGATTTTGACTACCATCTGACCCAATAATAGGGACATTCTCAAAGTTCCAGTGGATCCTACGTCTAAGGACGTATAGTGTTTGAAACAAAGAAAATATTAAAAAAAAATATTGCGGTAAAATATTACTGAGTTTACATGCATAGTTTACCCCGAGTTTACTCAGATTAAGCGCCCATGGAAACAGGGGTTGAGTTAAGTTTCGTTAAATCCAAGTAAACTCAACGAAGCCATTCCGGTTAAGCGGGGTTTTGCAAATGTGTGTTTCAGTATCTGCACATATACTAAGGGCGACATAATGCAAAATAATTTATCTGTCAGTTCAACCCAGAACTGCCATGGAAATGGCATTGAGTGATCTTGAGAGAAAAAGCTTTCTGTTTACTTAACGAAAACTCTACCCTGGCTCATTGAAACACAGTACATGTGACATTCTAGAATTTAACGAACATTCGTTAAGTTTGCTCGTCCCCGATGTAAGGAAAATTTATTTATTTTATTTCTAAATTATTTGGTTTGCGGGCAGAATGTGCAGCACGAAAAAACTTATGCTTTTAACTTTAGCGTTTAAGTAAAGAAGCGTTGAAATAATCGGAGCACAAAAGTACACAATAGTGTTTACAAATAAGAATCATGGCCATTATTTACATCTTATAGTAATACTGGATTTTATATAAATTGAGTAATGAAACTTAAAATGAGCTATTCAATAACTGAACAATTTGAAAATAAAAAGATTATGTCACACGCTCGTTGCTCAAATTCCGGGTGGGTATTTTACCCACCCGGAATTTTCCGGGTTCGTACTGCTACCCACCGTACCCACATTATCCGCCGGCACTGCTGAATTGTCTGTCTCAGCAAAGCCTATATACAAGAAAAATGAAAAAAGTAATAACATAGGGCATTTTCATTAATGCAGGTTGCGTGCCCAACTGACTTATTCAGCAATGGATTTGTGTTGCTGAATAAGTCAGTTGCGCACGCAACCTGCATTACTGAAAATGCCCATACAATTAGAAATATGCAAGATGCAGTAGATAGATAATAATATGAATTTGTTTTAGTTAGAAAAAAAGGACAGAATTATTATTTATTTTTATGTAAGCAATGAATGCAATTTTATATTTAGTTAGCAATTCTATTTTTCGTTTTAATGAATTTTGTATTTTTTTACTTTAATTAAACTTTTTGTGTTTTAAATGTTTTCATTTTATGTAATTTGTAATACTTACTGATGATTAGTGACCGACCGAAGATTCGGTTTCGGCCAAAAAATCTGGTTTCGGCAGTAGTTTCGGTTTCGGCCAAAAACTTAGGCCGCGCCGAAACTTAGTGTTCGTGAATTGACGCGCTTCGTTCGGGTGAGTTCGTGCTGTTTAGTGCCGCTGGACAAATATTCGCAGATCGCCGGAGTAGCCTGCTTGGTGAAAACGTAGGAAAACTGCTTTTATTAAGCTGGCTTCCATGGTGCGCGATTTTGCGGATTATTACGCACGGTCGACGTCCACGGACGACCTCAGACCATACCGCAAAAACTCGCACCGCATCTTTGAAGTTGGAAGTGTCTATTCGCACCATATAAGGGTGGCACGGCTGAACCGTGGCACGGGTGAACCGTATCACGGCTGAGCCGTGGCACGGGTGAAACGTGGCACGGGCCAACCGTGGCATGGGTGAACCGTGGCACGGGTGAGCCGTGGCACGGGTGAACCGTGGCACGGCTGAACCGTGGCACGGGTGAACCGTGGCACGGGTTAACCGTGGCATAGGCGAACCGTGGCACGGGTGAGCCGTGGCACGGGTGAACCGTGGCACGGCTGAACCGTGGCACGGGTATACCGTTTCGGGGGTATACCAGAACGCGGGTTTTCACGGAATACGGGGTAATTTTTGAGAAAAATTACACAGCCTGGAAACTTTCAATAGAGTCCAAATAAGACTCGTGTAAACAAAAAAATAATAAAATGTACAACCAGATATTACTTGAGCGTGTCTATTTGTAAAATCATAAGAAATAGTTGATACATTACTTAAAAACACTAGCGAAATTTCCATCAAAAATCATACTCTTATAATCAGACCTTTGGTTTTCAAAGTCAACGTGTTTTGACGTCTAACGTTTTTGCCAATTACCAATCGCAAGTTATCGCATATTATCAAAGAGGAAATACCTTAATACCACGTGAAGCTTGTCTCATAAATCAAAAAAAATCCAGCAGGATTGCAGCTCCAGTGTACTCTTGCCTTCGAGTTTTAGGAAACAAATATATGTACAACCAGACGATATTAGAAAAATACCAGACACTTTAAAAATATATGATCAAGGCACGGCTTTTTTCTTGTGTGAGGTACTGGGTCGAAAGGTACTGTGGCCATTCCCTTCGCCTATTGTACTACATCCTTATTCGCAGAGTCCGGTAATGAAGCCAACAAGTATCCTGACATCATTTCTACTCCGTCCTTGGCGGTTTTAAGAGACGCCACAGAAAGGAACCGCTTAGAGTTGTCCAGTCCAGGCACGGACCTCTAGCGTTCAGTATGTTTCATCAATCGCCGGCTCTGGACCGATGAATGCAATGTCAGAGCCCTGTTTAGCCATAGCACGCGCTTTTTCATTGCATTTGAAGCCCCGGTGACCCTGGACCCAGACAAGGGTAACTTGATTGAGAATGTCCAGCTCATCACGTTAGCAGTCCTAAACAAATTTAGACTTGGTTCTACGGGACCTTATCGCCCGCTTGGCTATCAGAGAAAATAAAGATCGGTTTGTTTTGGTACGCCCTTCTTAAATTCTCATGAGTACATGCCAGTATATCTTAAACTTCTGCTTGAAAGGCTTATTGCTCTACTGAATCGCGGGCTTTCACTCCAGATTCCGACGCCCACACCTATCTCAGTTTTAGAGCCACCCATATGATACTAGTCCACTCTGCGATTCTTTAGGAAAAATCCAGTATGTGCTCGGCAGGGTGCTCAAATTTCGAGATCTTGAAGGGCATCCCTGCTTCCAGAATCTCTTCAATAATGTTGATTATTATAGAATGTCCTCGTGCAAGACCAGCGCCCAGATGACCATTCGTAGCCCTTCAAATTGAGGAAAGTCTACAGAGATGCCGTCGGGAAGTGCAGATGGCCTCGGAGATGGAAAGGCAGGCCAGGTCATTTTTTGAATTTTGCTTAAATTAGTTATGAAACTTTTAAACGCCGTTCTGTACCACGAAACAGAGTATCCATGTAATGGTTCCAGTTGAGTTTCGCATCCAGCATCACCCCTAAATGTTTGGCTTGAAGGTTCTGCAAGCACTGTCAATGTTCGTCTTCTGGTAAACGGTACCAGAATCGTTTTATCGGGATTGACATTTAGTCCTACGTTGGCGCACCACCTGGAGACCAAATCAAGCGCCGTCAGTTTTACCTGTTACCAAGATGACAACACCATCTACGTAACCTTGGGCGAAAAAGTTACGGCCATTAAGTAGCTCTAGGAGTTCATCTACAACAAGGCACCACAGAAGTGGAGATAAAATTCCTCCCTGTAGACATCCTTTTGCTATCAAGGTGAGAGACCATAAGTTTGCAAGGTCTCAGCAAGTTGATCCAGTCGCAGAAAGTGCTACTTAGACTTCGTCTACTTATAGCCCTAGCTGTAGTATGAAAGGATGTATTGTCGAAGGCTGCCTCGATATAGAGGAAAGCCGCCAGCGCAGCTCCTTTGTTAAGTTCTGCGCATTCCAGCCTGAGCACCAGATTGTGCAGAGCGGTCTCAGTGGACGTGTACGCCTAGTACGCATGCTGGTTGGAGCTTAGTGCTTGGGGCTGAAGATAAGTTGCCGTCGATTGTGTTCAAGGAAAAAAAATGATCATTTTTGTTTGAATAAAATTTTGTTTTTTTTGGTCCTGTATAATGAAAATTTATTAAGATATCTTCGTTGTAAGTTCTCATGTGAGTGCGAGGACCACCTTTCCTGAGCCATTTCAACTTTAAAATCTCAAAAAGCAAGGGTTCAAGACAGTTTGCAGGTCTGGTAACCCTTGAAATTCCCTGCAAATTGAATTTGGTAGCGATTAGATATCTTCAAAATTGAGGAAGTTATCGTTAAAAAACCAATCGCGTTTTTCGATGAAATTTTCGAAGTATTTAAAGGTTGAAACATTTAAATTAATCACAAATTACATTACAGTTTATGAAAGAAAGTTTATTTAACATATTTAAACATGATTTAATAGAAGTATTGCTTAAAAGCATTGTTTTTTATATTTTTTGTCAAAAGGTGTAGTTTAAGCACACATCGGGAACATATAACTTTGAAGAGTAGGGTAAGATACGCTTACACTGCGTCTACACATTCCATATTTTTCGCCATCGACTTTGCCATATTTTATGGCTTGAGCTGTCAAATGTTATGGTGGTGGGCAATTCATGGCATGAATTTTCATGGAAAAAATGGCACATTTTCACAAATGTTATCGAGACAAAAATATTTTCAGAATTATAAACATGCGTACATGTATTCACACCGAATCAAACTAAATTTTAAACTTTCCGCCATAGTTGTGTGAACAAACGTCAAATTATGGCCAAATTCATGGCAGATTTGATGGCCGGCCATAATGGCTTTCCATCGAGTTTGCCATAAGATCTGCCATCAAATATGGCCAACTTTCAGGGTCTACACGGTCCATGCCATATGGAAATGGCCATGGCCATGGCTAGTGTAGACGCTGTGTTAGTTACTAATTTTCATAAAAATCGGTGCTGTCCGAAAGAATTCGGAGGTAATATCCTATATTTATCGTCATCTATTGGACTAATTCTCACTTCGGTGAAAAATGTCCTGTCGTTTTCAAAGCTCCCCGACAACGACCTCGCATTGGCAATGGTGATGGCAGTATTATTAATTTTGAATTAATAGTATTTGGCCTCTCCTCTTGTTGCCATGAAGAAAGTAAGTTCTTAAGATCTTGCACTTTTTTTTCAAATTCCACACCTGTTGATAGGATTGCAATATTAACAATTTGATTGGTTTGAGTTTGTACTATCTCTCGCCTTGAACTGATGTTGTTACTTTTAAGTTAAGGTGCCCTTGTAATTGTTGAACTTGCCAGACTCAAATTTTCTTCCGAAGTTGATATGTTTAGATTGGGTATATCATGAATATCAGTAGAGCTTTGGTTATTCCTGATTGTTCCTTTTTTAATCCATCGAGAAGAAATGATGTTCTTATCAAATATTGGTAAATTTAATGTTGACGAGTAGCGAGAATATGACGACATAGGAGCTTATTTTGAGTAAAAAGTATACATGTACAGGTCGTCGATGTCACTTGCAATATTGACAAATTTGGTTCAGTATATTCATAAATTCGGTTAGTTTCTTGTGAGGATTAATTATTATTTCTTTGTAAGCAGTTAATTCTGTTTTGATTTTCTTAAATCCATACTCTGTGAGAACTTCACAGAATTCTCGACTACAATTATCAGAAAGAATTGAAGAACGACGTTTTTTCATTAATTCGGTTGCTCTTTTTATGCCTATTTCTTGATTTTGAGAGGATATGAAAGCAAAGAATTTTTCGACAAACACTTTAAGGCTACTATTTTTGGGACAAACACTTTTGAGATGGCGATTTATACATTCTAAAAAGTTATTGGTATTATTTCCATAATTTTCACGCATATTGAAGACTGTCCATTGATTTTTTATTTGATGCCAGTTTAAATCGTAATAATTCATCAAATTTTGAGGTGCTTTTTCTTTGAATATATTGTAGTGCATATTGTAATCGTTATCATCACTACTGTATATTAATTTATTCATTAATTTAAGGCACTCTTTTGCTTTTTCTTTTCCCAATTTCATGGATTTCACCATACGGTGAAAAGTTTGAGCTGTATGAAATGTGCACAAATATTGTGTTGCATGGGGAATTGTTTCGGCAAATACTTTTTTTATGGTTGCATCTTGATCTGACATAACACACCGTATTTTTTGGCAAGCATCGGCATTCTTTTTAACAAACATTTCGAGCACCCAATGAAGTATTGTATAATTATCCGATGCAACAATAGCTGCTGCAACAATTTCTGCTCTTCCCACATCATTAACGACGGCTAAAAGAAATAGAGGATATCCCAGATTTATTAGTTTGTAGGTGCTATCTGCAAAAATCATTTGAGGCCATGAATTGAAAGTTTGTCGCATTCTTGGGGTTGAAAAATATAATGCTTGAAAATAATTGTCATCATCACGGTGTAAAGCCATATCACACTCTGCAACATAAAGATTACTCGTCTAAAATGTACATTAAACAATGTATAAATCATAAAGTCATACTAATGAGCATAACTCGTAACTCCCATATGGTAAACTAACCAGGAAAGAGAAAAAACTGTTTTATAATTACATAGGAACATAGGAAGTTTTCTATATTCAAATTGTGAATATTTTCTTATTCTGGGGTTACGAAGTTTGCGTAAATGACGGGGAATATTTTTCTACATATGTTCATACTAAAGTGTCAATTTTTGAGAAAAGTGGGATTACGAGTTTTTCTAATTAGCATGACGATAAGCTCTTATCAATAGCATATTTTTTGCTTTCAAAAACCTCAAAACTTCTAATAAGTCATTTCCTTACGGCGTTTTTGTTTGGGCTTTTAAATTTGAAAGATCTTTGTACGTTACGAGTTTTCCGTGATCATCCCTTATTTTATTTTTTAATAACTTATTATCTGCGTTTAACTTTAACATTCCTACCACCTCTGTTTTCGTACGCGGACTTAACCGTCTTTGCTCCGGTAAGATTCTAAAGAATTCCTGTAAACAATATTTAGATAGTTGAAGTTTAAACAAAGGAATGTTTCCTTGTACTTACTTTATAATTAGCTGGATGATAAGTATGATTTACATTGATTTGAAATATATTTATCTTATCTTTAGTTTTATTTAAATTCAATTTGATACATGCCGTACAGTTACGTTTAAATGTCCTGGAATTAAACATTTCAAACTAGCCCAGTGAATAAGCCGGAAAAAACTGTAAAATGTGGATAAGTGGTGGAACAGCACCGATTTCAAAAATTCTTTTTTTGCGGTATTCTGTAGACGTTCAGGAACATTCATCACCACTAACCCTTGCATTACCTCGAACAATGAATAAATTAGAGTGGTTTTACTCCTCCAAACCATCCCCATGAATTGCAGTACTGAAAATGTTTGTAAAATTTATATATTTCGGCTCGGAAATCGTCTCTCGGGGGTTTTCGGGGTCGCTGATCACGAATCCGAGGTCCATTTGTACGTTGGGGTGATTTCAACCCCTAAAAGCACCCCTTTTTAAGAGAAAATATTACAAATGCATTGTTTTGCCTCGGATTCGTGATCAGAGACGATTTCCGAGGTAAAATAATGCATTTTTAATATTTCCTCTTACCTTTGCTTTTAGGGGTTGAAACCACGCCTGCATACAAATGGACCTCGGATTCGTGATCAGCGACCCCGAAAACCCCCGAGAAACGATTTCCAAGGCAAAATAATGCATTGGTAATATTTTCTCTTAAAAAGGGGTGCTTTTAGGGGTTGAAATCACCCCAGCATACAAATGGACCTCGGATTCGTGATCAGCGACCCCGAAACCCCCCGAGAAACGTTTTCCGAGGCAAAATAATAAATTTTTCAATATTTTCTGTCACTGGGGCTGATTTTTAGGGGTTGAAACCACCCCTACTTGTATATGAACCTTGGATTTGTGATCAGCGACCCCGAAACCCCCCGAGAGACGATTTCCGAGGCAAAATAATAAATTTTTCAATATTTTCTGGCAGGGGGGTGATTTTTAGGGGTTGAAAGTTGAAACCACCCCTTGGATTTGTGATCAGCGACCCCGAAACCCCCCGAGAGACGATTTCCGAGGCAAAATAATAAATTTTTCAATATTTTCTGGCAGGGGGGTGATTTTTAGGGGTTGAAAGTTGAAACCACCCCTACATGTATATGAACCTCGGATTTGTGATCAGTGACCCCGAAAACCCCCGAGAAACGATTTCCCAGGCAAAATAATGCATTTGTAATATTTCCTCTTTCCAAGGGGTACTTTTAGGGGTTGAAACCACCCCTGCATACAAATGGACCTCGGATTCGTGATCAGCGACCCCGAAAACCCCCGAGAGACGATTTCCGAGCCGAAATATATAAATTTTACAAACATTTTCAGTACTGCAATTCATGGGGATGGTTTGGAGGAGTAAAACCACTCTAATTTATTCATTGTTCGAGGTAATGCAAGGGTTAGTGGTGATGAATGTTCCTGAACGTCTACAGAATACCGCAAAAAAAGAATTTTTGAAATCGGTGCTGTTCCACCACTTATCCACATTTTACAGTTTTTTCCGGCTTATTCACTGGGCTAGTTTGAAATGTTTAATTCCAGGACATTTAAACGTAACTGTACGGCATGTATCAAATTGAATTTAAATAAAACTAAAGATAAGATAAATATATTTCAAATCAATATAAATCATACTTATCATCCAGCTAATTATAAAGTAAGTACAAGGAAACATTCCTTTGTTTAAACTTCAACTATCTAAATATTGTTTACAGGAATTCTTTAGAATCTTACCGGAGCAAAGACGGTTAAGTCCGCGTACGAAAACAGAGGTGGTAGGAATGTTAAAGTTAAACGCAGATAATAAGTTATTAAAAAATAAAATAAGGGATGATCACGGAAAACTCGTAACGTACAAAGATCTTTCAAATTTAAAAGCCCAAACAAAAACGCCGTAAGGAAATGACTTATTAGAAGTTTTGAGGTTTTTGAAAGCAAAAAATATGCTATTGATAAGAGCTTATCGTCATGCTAATTAGAAAAACTCGTAATCCCACTTTTCTCAAAAATTGACACTTTAGTATGAACATATGTAGAAAAATATTCCCCGTCATTTACGCAAACTTCGTAACCCCAGAATAAGAAAATATTCACAATTTGAATATAGAAAACTTCCTATGTTCCTATGTAATTATAAAACAGTTTTTTCTCTTTCCTGGTTAGTTTACCATATGGGAGTTACGAGTTATGCTCATTAGTATGACTTTATGATTTATACATTGTTTAATGTACATTTTAGACGAGTAATCTTTATGTTGCAGAGTGTGATATGGCTTTACACCGTGATGATGACAATTATTTTCAAGCATTATATTTTTCAACCCCAAGAATGCGACAAACTTTCAATTCATGGCCTCAAATGATTTTTGCAGATAGCACCTACAAACTAATAAATCTGGGATATCCTCTATTTCTTTTAGCCGTCGTTAATGATGTGGGAAGAGCAGAAATTGTTGCAGCAGCTATTGTTGCATCGGATAATTATACAATACTTCATTGGGTGCTCGAAATGTTTGTTAAAAAGAATGCCGATGCTTGCCAAAAAATACGGTGTGTTATGTCAGATCAAGATGCAACCATAAAAAAAGTATTTGCCGAAACAATTCCCCATGCAACACAATATTTGTGCACATTTCATACAGCTCAAACTTTTCACCGTATGGTGAAATCCATGAAATTGGGAAAAGAAAAAGCAAAAGAGTGCCTTAAATTAATGAATAAATTAATATACAGTAGTGATGATAACGATTACAATATGCACTACAATATATTCAAAGAAAAAGCACCTCAAAATTTGATGAATTATTACGATTTAAACTGGCATCAAATAAAAAATCAATGGACAGTCTTCAATATGCGTGAAAATTATGGAAATAATACCAATAACTTTTTAGAATGTATAAATCGCCATCTCAAAAGTGTTTGTCCCAAAAATAGTAGCCTTAAAGTGTTTGTCGAAAAATTCTTTGCTTTCATATCCTCTCAAAATCAAGAAATAGGCATAAAAAGAGCAACCGAATTAATGAAAAAACGTCGTTCTTCAATTCTTTCTGATAATTGTAGTCGAGAATTCTGTGAAGTTCTCACAGAGTATGGATTTAAGAAAATCAAAACAGAATTAACTGCTTACAAAGAAATAATAATTAATCCTCACAAGAAACTAACCGAATTTATGAATATACTGAACCAAATTTGTCAATATTGCAAGTGACATCGACGACCTGTACATGTATACTTTTTACTCAAAATAAGCTCCTATGTCGTCATATTCTCGCTACTCGTCAACATTTAAATTTACCAATATTTGATAAGAACATCATTTCTTCTCGATGGATTAAAAAAGGAACAATCAGGAATAACCAAAGCTCTACTGATATTCATGATATACCCAATCTAAACATATCAACTTCGGAAGAAAATTTGAGTCTGGCAAGTTCAACAATTACAAGGGCACCTTAACTTAAAAGTAACAACATCAGTTCAAGGCGAGAGATAGTACAAACTCAAACCAATCAAATTGTTAATATTGCAATCCTATCAACAGGTGTGGAATTTGAAAAAAAAGTGCAAGATCTTAAGAACTTACTTTCTTCATGGCAACAAGAGGAGAGGCCAAATACTATTAATTCAAAATTATTAATACTGCCATCACCATTGCCAATGCGAGGTCGTTGTCGGGGAGCTTTGAAAACGACAGGACATTTTTCACCGAAGTGAGAATTAGTCCAATAGATGACGATAAATATAGGATATTACCTCCGAATTCTTTCGGACAGCACCGATTTTTATGAAAATTAGTAACTAACACAGCGTCTACACTAGCCATGGCCATGGCCATTTCCATATGGCATGGACCGTGTAGACCCTGAAAGTTGGCCATATTTGATGGCAGATCTTATGGCAAACTCGATGGAAAGCCATTATGGCCGGCCATCAAATCTGCCATGAATTTGGCCATAATTTGACGTTTGTTCACACAACTATGGCGGAAAGTTTAAAATTTAGTTTGATTCGGTGTGAATACATGTACGCATGTTTATAATTCTGAAAATATTTTTGTCTCGATAACATTTGTGAAAATGTGCCATTTTTTCCATGAAAATTCATGCCATGAATTGCCCACCACCATAACATTTGACAGCTCAAGCCATAAAATATGGCAAAGTCGATGGCGAAAAATATGGAATGTGTAGACGCAGTGTAAGCGTATCTTACCCTACTCTTCAAAGTTATATGTTCCCGATGTGTGCTTAAACTACACCTTTTGACAAAAAATATAAAAAACAATGCTTTTAAGCAATACTTCTATTAAATCATGTTTAAATATGTTAAATAAACTTTCTTTCATAAACTGTAATGTAATTTGTGATTAATTTAAATGTTTCAACCTTTAAATACTTCGAAAATTTCATCGAAAAACGCGATTGGTTTTTTAACGATAACTTCCTCAATTTTGAAGATATCTAATCGCTACCAAATTCAATTTGCAGGGAATTTCAAGGGTTACCAGACCTGCAAACTGTCTTGAACCCTTGCTTTTTGAGATTTTAAAGTTGAAATGGCTCAGGAAAGGTGGTCCTCGCACTCACATGCGAACTTACAACGAAGATATCTTAATAAATTTTCATTATACAGGACCAAAAAAAACCAAAATTTTATTCAAACAAAAATGATCATTTTTTTTTCCTTGAACACAATCGACGGCAACTTATCTTCAGCCCCAACCACTAAGCTCCAACCAGCATGCGTACTAGGCGTACACGTCCACTGAGACCGCTCTGCACAATCTGGTGCTCAGGCTGGAATGCGCAGAACTTAACAAAGGAGCTGCGCTGGCGGCTTTCCTCTATATCGAGGCAGCCTTCGACAATACATCCTTTCATACTACAGCTAGGGCTATAAGTAGACGAAGTCTAAGTAGCACTTTCTGCGACTGGATCAACTTGCTGAGACCTTGCAAACTTATGGTCTCTCACCTTGATAGCAAAAGGATGTCTACAGGGAGGAATTTTATCTCCACTTCTGTGGTGCCTTGTTGTAGATGAACTCCTAGAGCTACTTAATGGCCGTAACTTTTTCGCCCAAGGTTACGTAGATGGTGTTGTCATCTTGGTAACAGGTAAAACTGACGGCGCTTGATTTGGTCTCCAGGTGGTGCGCCAACGTAGGACTAAATGTCAATCCCGATAAAACGATTCTGGCACCGTTTACCAGAAGACGAACATTGACAGTGCTTGCAGAACCTTCAAGCCAAACATTTAGGGGTGATGCTGGATGCGAAACTCAACTGGAACCATTACATGGATACTCTGTTTCGTGGTACAGAACGGCGTTTAAAAGTTTCATAACTAATTTAAGCAAAATTCAAAAAATGACCTGGCCTGCCTTTCCATCACCGAGGCCATCTGCACTTCCCGACGGCATCTCTGTAGACTTTCCTCAATTTGAAGGGCTACGAATGGTCATCTGGGCGCTGGTCTTGCACGAGGACATTCTATAATAATCAACATTATTGAAGAGATTCTGGAAGCAGGGATGCCCTTCAAGATCTCGAAATTTGAGCACCCTGCCGAGCACATACTGGATTTTTCCTAAAGAATCGCAGAGTGGACTAGTATCATATGGGTGGCTCTAAAACTGAGATAGGTGTGGGCGTCGGAATCTGGAGTGAAAGCCCGCGATTCAGTAGAGCAATAAGCCTTTCAAGCAGAAGTTTAAGATATACTGGCATGTACTAATGAGAATTTAAGAATGGCGTACCAAAACAAACCGATCTTTATTTTCTCTGATAGCCAAGCGGGCGATAAGGTCCCGTAGAACCAAGTCTAAATTTGTTTAGGACTGCTAACGTGATGAGCTGGACATTCTCAATCAAGTTACCCTTGTCTGGGTCCAGGGTCACCGGGGCTTCAAATGCAATGAAAAAGCGCGTGCTATGGCTAAACAGGGCTCTGACATTGCATTCATCGGTCCAGAGCCGGCGATTGATGAAACATACTGAACGCTAGAGGTCCGTGCCTGGACTGGACAACTCTAAGCGGTTCCTTTCTGTGGCGTCTCTTAAAACCGCCAAGGACGGAGTAGAAATGATGTCAGGATACTTGTTGGCTTCATTACCGGACTCTGCGAATAAGGATGTAGTACAATAGGCGAAGGGAATGGCCACAGTACCTTTCGACCCAGTACCTCACACAAGAAAAAAGCCGTGCCTTGATCATATATTTTTAAAGTGTCTGGTATTTTTCTAATATCGTCTGGTTGTACATATATTTGTTTCCTAAAACTCGAAGGCAAGAGTACACTGGAGCTGCAATCCTGCTGGATTTTTTTTGATTTATGAGACAAGCTTCACGTGGTATTAAGGTATTTCCTCTTTGATAATATGCGATAACTTGCGATTGGTAATTGGCAAAAACGTTAGACGTCAAAACACGTTGACTTTGAAAACCAAAGGTCTGATTATAAGAGTATGATTTTTGATGGAAATTTCGCTAGTGTTTTTAAGTAATGTATCAACTATTTCTTATGATTTTACAAATAGACACGCTCAAGTAATATCTGGTTGTACATTTTATTATTTTTTTGTTTACACGAGTCTTATTTGGACTCTATTGAAAGTTTCCAGGCTGTGTAATTTTTCTCAAAAATTACCCCGTATTCCGTGAAAACCCGCGTTCTGGTATACCCCCGAAACGGTATACCCTTGCCACGGTTCAGCCGTGCCACGGTTCACCCGTGCCACGGTTCACCCGTGCCACGGTTCACCCGTGCCACGGCTCACCCGTGCCACGGTTCGCCTATGCCACGGTTAACCCGTGCCACGGTTCTCACTACGTTTGAAAACAATATCTTGCTACGCTATTCATCAATGACAAGACTCACTCACATCATTGCATTGATACAACGATTTAAGCACAACTGTCTAAATCCAGAATTCAAACGAAGGAGTCACATATCTACTTGTGAGTGGCAAGAAGCAGAGAAAACAATTGTACGACTTGTACAACAATCAAGTTTTCCAGAAGAATATAAAAATTTAGCAAATGCCAAGCCACTAGCACGAAATAGCCGTTTGCTTAAAATGACCCCATTCATGGATAAAGATAAAATAATACGAGTCGGAGGCAGGCTACAGAAGGCAATAATGTTATATGATGCAAAACATCCAATCATCCTACCACAGGAACACTACATCACACATTTAGTTATTGATAGAATACATCTAGCAACAATGCATGGCGGAGTCTCGGTGGTCCTCTGTACAAGTAGACAAAAATGTTGGATCCTAAACGCCAGACGATGCATTGCTTTTCGTATACACAAATGCGTCACATGTGTTAAGCAAAAAGGAGAAACATTAACACAACTAATGGGGCAGCTTCCTACACCTAGAGTGACTATTAACAAACCATTCAGCAATGTCGGAATTGACTATGCTGGACCAATAACAATTAAATCATCAAACATCCGCAATGCTAAGTTACTTAAAGCATATATTTGTATATTGATTTGTCTTACAACAAGAGCCATACATATTGAATTAGTGTCCGATTTATCCACTGGAGCATTCCTTGCCGCTTTAAGAAGATTCATCGCCAGACGAGGTCTATGTTCCAATATTTACTCCGATTGTGGCACTAATTTCATAGGAGCTAAAGCCATCCTTGATAAGGAAATTAAACAAGCCGTCAAGGAGGCCACCTCGGCAGCTGCACAATATTTCATCCCACAACAAATCGTATGGCACTTCAACCCACCTGCAGCTCCACACTTCGGAGGCATTTGGGAGGCCGGTGTTCGATCTATCAAGCATCACCTGCGTAGAACAATAGGAAAGTCAACATACACTTTTGAAGAATATTCAACAATACTTACCCAGATCGAAGCATGTCTTAACTCTCGCCCACTATGCCAAATTAGAAATGATCCAGATGATACATTCATACTAACTCCAGGACATTTCCTGATTGGACAGGCTCTCAATGCTATACCTGAACCAATGAATGGCGAGAACATATCGCTTCCGCTGCGATGGAAGCACATCCAACATGCAGTCAAGGGATTTTGGGACAAATGGTCTAAAGATTACCTCAACCAACTTCAACAAAGACCAAAATGGCAACAAGAACAACATAACATCAAGATCGGAGACATCGTACTCATCAAACATGAAAATCTACCACCAACAAAGTGGCCGCTAGGTACCATTGAAAAAACGTTTCCTGGACCAGACGGTTTAACACGGGTAGTACAAGTACGAACAGGCAACAATATATTTCAACGACCAATAGCTAAAATCTGTCGACTACCGATAGAGCAATCCACAGCTCAGGATAAGTAGCAACTTCATGAAGGAGCAACCTTCAGCAAGTGTCGTCATGTTGTCCTGTGACTAGTATCGTTCTAAGTGTTCTTTGTTTTGTGTTTCCTACTTTAATCAAAATCCTCCATATTATCCACTCATTTTAGATGTCTGAGTTAGATTACACCGAGGAAGATCTCGCCGCAGCCGAAGACCACTGGTTATATGGAACTACAGGTCCGATGGGAAGTCCTTTCCTCGAGATTGACTGCGATTTTGCCGCAGAACTTGCCGAATTGTCAGCAGCACTCGACGGTCCACCTAAGACGAGTCAACCAAAACAAGGTACGGGGAAGCCAGCTAGTCCACCAAGACCATAGACTCCTCCAAAGGTAACAACACGGGAGGTCCCGCTAAGGCCTTGGACCAGTTCTCCAGCACGACCAGTCCCAAGGAGAAATTTCGAAGCCATGCCATGTGGACCAGAATTCCGAGTTCGGACACAGCCGCGAAAGATGCCCACCACGAAGACCAGCTCCACGCAATCGCAAAAGGGACCAGCTATACCCAAGACAGCTAAACCAGGGCCAACTGAACAAACCTTAAAAAGAAAGCTTGATGAACCCAACAATCGCCGTTTACTAAAGCAACCCGGCAGCGATCTGACTAAACCAACCAGAGCACATACACCTAAAGATGACATCAACATACAACAATCACAAAAAAAACCCTGCCCTGAGTCGACGTCACAACCAGTGAGCATCATAATTGATCTAACCGGTCCAGATACACCAGCTTCCAAGCGACAGGCAACTCAGAACATCAGGGAACATCCACAAACAACCCTCAAAGGACAGCCAACAACCATAACTGCAAAACCATCACAAACGTTTAGAACAAACATTTCCTTACATAAATCAACACGGGTCAACGTAGGAACAACAACCAGTGTATCAGTAGTAAGAACTAAGGCAGATAACGCAAACGTACCCGTACAGACTTCAACTATCATAAATGGGCGACCGCTACGGAATTTATCATTGTTGAAACCTACCACAAATATCCAAGAACTAGAAACAAGGATCAACAATGATTTCCAAAAATTCATAACCCGAGAAGGTGAAGATTTATACATTCCGAAACGGGTCCTACAGAGACTAAATTTCACACAAATACAACATAGAGAAATATTAAAAATGCATTATTTTACCTCGGAAATCGTCTCTGATCACGAATCCGAGGCAAAACAATGCATTTGTAATATTTTCTCTTAAAAAGGGGTGCTTTTAGGGGTTGAAATCACCCCAACGTACAAATGGACCTCGGATTCGTGATCAGCGACCCCGAAAACCCCCGAGAGACGATTTCCGAGCCGAAATATATAAATTTTACAAACATTTTCAGTACTGCAATTCATGGGGATGGTTTGGAGGAGTAAAACCACTCTAATTTATTCATTGTTCGAGGTAATGCAAGGGTTAGTGGTGATGAATGTTCCTGAACGTCTACAGAATACCGCAAAAAAAGAATTTTTGAAATCGGTGCTGTTCCACCACTTATCCACATTTTCCGGCTTATTCACTGGGCTAAACTATTTATTATCTGCTAACAAGCAATAACGTAAAACTAATTGCTATTAAATAACATACTTGGATTCTCTTTGTCCTTTTGTTTCGATATGACGCTCAGCACCATACTTGCAAGCATAATTAACGTTCTTATAAATTAATTGATTTTTTAATTCTTCATTTTTTAATACTGATGAAGAAATTTTGGTACTATGAGCAATAACAAATTGTTCTTCTTCTGGCTGCATGTATTTACTTAAAAAAATTTCCCAGTCATGAAAGGAACTAAATGTTAAGTTTCGTTGCAAAGAAATCTTTGCAATTTTTAAGTAACAAATATGTTTTATTTCACTTCAACACTAACTAGAATATACACATCAATAATTAGATTAAAATAATATCTTGCTTCACACAAAATGCTCAAGAATTGTTTGTTTGTTGGTAAAACTTTTAATGAATGAGAGCTTTTTAACTTTTCAGCACTTCCAACTAGTGCAGTGCCATCTAATTTCAAATTCAATCACTGTGGCCAACAACGAAATTAGTTTCCCCCTAAAAGTGAGTCAAACCTCCAAAACTTAAAATCTGATATTGGGACCAATGCCGGGTTTCACGCACAGTCACGCAATGTGAGCTTGCAGTGTGCAAAATTCGGCATTGCCAAAACACTGTATCTTACATTTTTATCTAAATAATCATATTCCATGATATTATCTTGTAGTTAAAATGCAATTTTCCAAAACTTCAACGTTAAAATAAAATTTTCCAAAATAGTGCATACATATATTATAAAAAATCACAAAAATCCCTCCTAAAAATCCTCTAAACATTTTTACCCTCCAAAAAATCCCCCAAGTACGTTTTCCCCTAAATTTAAGGGAAACTCCCTTATAGCCTTATGACATTGTTTCTGTACAGGCGCCAGTTTGGGATTGTTGTGAACCAATGACACAAACACGTCGTGGAAGGATCGCCATACATCATAATCACCGTTGTACTTCGGCAAGCTAATCCTTGGTAGTTTGATGTCATATGATGACGTTGGTGGGGCAGTAGTATTACCTGTGGTGAGTTTCCTCAATCCATCCATCAGATCTGCCATATACTCGCTGTATTTAATTTCTGCGTGACTGTATTGGTCCTCTTCCAGATATGCCTCAGAAATTTTTGATGTCTCTTGAAGTGCTGCCCTTTGTATTTCGATATCATTTTTTGTAAATTCTTTCCACATAGCAGTTAATCCAGCTATTCTCAATTCATAGAAGCCTTGAGTTCTCTTAGGTATAGCAGTTTTCTTAGCAACTTCGATATATTTCTCTAACTGCGTTTTCAGGATTTGTTGTGTTTGACATAATTGTGTTAATAATGGCATTGGTGCCTGTTTATTTTCAGAACCCGTCGCCATATCAATATATAATCAGACCAGAATATGTTGCACACGAATTCCTGGATGGAACCACCAAAAAATGTTTAACTGTCGACCGTTGCCTTCACCAAAAATCACCTGACGGTCAATGCGGGACACGTGGTGATGAAGGAGGTGAACTGTTGGGTGGACAAGTAAACTTTACCAGTTGTGCACAGTGATTTAAAACATAAACCACCTTGACTGGCTGTATGCAAAGAAAAAAGAATATCGTGGCAATTGATATTCTAGTCGTGATTACAAATGATAAGACTATATGTGAATTATGAAAATAAATTTATTAAAAATTCTTATGTCTTTTAGATATATATCAAAAATTAGTATTAAGGTAATTATGGTGGTATTGCATACAATTGCATGTGCTTCTTCCACGTTCACCAAGTTGGCATGTGTGGCTGGGCTTTCACAATGTATGGTTTACCTGTAGTTTGTTTATTATTATATTGTTAGTAATAATTGAATTTGAAATATATAATTTTATTTAATAAAAAAACCAAACACCTTTCTTGTACTTCGAAAAACATGCAGTTTATTCTCGTACTTGCACCAGTTTTGGCATGTATAAGAATACTCACAATGATTTTTCTAAAGTTGACACTTTCTGATTTCACAATATCACTGATGGTTAAAAGCATTTACGAGAAACTTCACCCAAAGGCATAAACTTGTCTTCACTTAGAACTCTATCAAACGAAAGAGACTGAGTCCTTGTTGGTTCCTGTTTATATATCCTCAAAAGTGGTACTTGGCGAACTGCCTTATCAAAGTACACTTATTTTCTTATTGCCTTATTCCAGTCATCTTTTTGACACCATTATTCATTTTTCTTTTCTCTAAATTAATTCTTGAAATTTCCAATTTATTCCAATTTTCTATCTAATTTTTTCTTAATAATTTCATTATTTTCGAAAATGCATATAATTTATCGACGCCATTTCCGGCATCCTTTTTTGCATAAATATTTTTTATTTCGCTCTATTTTTACATAATTGGCATCTCCTTTACTCCCATTAGCCTTATGGAAAATTATATTTTTTATAATATCTTTTTTAATAGATAGAATTCGTTTTTTATGGCATTCCCAGCGAATTCGCCACAAAAAACAACATAATACGGCGAAGTGGCTTTATGTCGCAACATAAAGTTTGACGTTTTATCTGCCGTCAAAGTTTCGCTGTGCGCGCGCCGTGTTTTTTACGCGAAAACTACCCGTTTTGGTGTTTTCATCAGGTGAGTTTAAGTGTTTTGTCCACCTGTAGTGTTTTTGCAGTGTTTTGAATGTTCAGTTTTGTGATGGTGTCATTATTTGTTTAGAAAAATGCCAGAAAGTGCGATGGCACATTGCCTGTCAGTGCTGCTTTGTTTTACGTTGTTTTTAGTGCATATTTGAGGAGCTGGGGAACAAAACCGGACTTGTCCACGATAACGGTTTTTTTTTTAAATTTTTTTTTTACTCTCTAAGCCCAACTCTATAGACCCCTGAAATATTTCCATCCAAAAGTGTTGCAAACCCACAAAAAAAAATTTTTAAAAATACTGATTTGGTTCATAAGTGGACT
Organism: Thereva nobilitata; assembly: GCA_963855945.1. NCBI lineage: Eukaryota > Metazoa > Arthropoda > Insecta > Diptera > Therevidae > Thereva > Thereva nobilitata. The sequence goes on from OY979694.1 coordinate 168,915,865, forward strand.
TGTCCTGTTAAAAAATGAAAAAATTCAAAGGAATTTGTTTCATAACTAGACTTGTCCATGACGGTTTTGAATCAAAACCGGAGATGTCCCATACATATCCATCGTTGCGAAACAAAACCGGACTTGTCCATTCAAAAAAAATTTAAAAAAAATAGAAAACATGAATTTTTGTGCCCAAAAATTAGGCTATTGATTATTTATACAATAAGCTATAATTATATTCAAACGCAAAAATTTTAACTAATGTGCAACTATCGAATTCAGTATTTTTGCTCTAGTGTAAAAATCAATTTTTGGGACAAGTCCGGTTTTGTTCCCCAGCTCCTCATTTGTTACCTTTATCCCTTTACTAGCAAATACCTTTTACTTGTTTTGTGTGCAATATGTTTATTTTATGTCGTGTACGTGAATATATGTAATTATCAATGTTAATTATAAGTTCAAATTTTGCCTTGTTATTGTTGTTGTATTCCATGTATTGTTGTTTGTGTAATGTTTAAAATTCAATGTAAAGTTTATAATATAAGCTCTATGGACACGCGCTTCTGTTCTAAAATTGATGAATTGAAAACCAGTCTACTTAATAATATTCAAGATGTGAAAGCTGAGTTCAATGAGCAGCTAAATGCTGTCTCATCATCCGTGGAACAACGTTTTCAAGTTGTTAGTGAAACCTTTGCAAAAATGGATCACCGTTGTGATGATATTTCTAATGCTGTAATGAGTATGGGGAGCAATTATGAATCCAGACTTGGTAAACTTGAACGCCTGTCATTACTAAATGAATTAATAATAACAGGGGTGCCAGTTGAAACAAGGAGGAATGCTGATGATGTGGTGGCCGATATTTGTGAAGCCCTGCAGTGCGATCTTCGACAGAGTGACTTTTCTGGTATATTTCGCTTGCCTTTTAAGAAATTAGCCAAAACAAAAAGTCCTGCATCGACACCCATCATATTGCGGTTCAACTATTCATGGGGCAAAGACTGTTTTCTCGACGCATATTTTAAGAAGAAAACTCTCAACCTGAAAGATATTGGCTTCAAAACCGCTACACGGATTTATGTTAATGAGAGTTTGACTACCCGTAATCGTCAGATATTCCAGCTGGCTCTCCTTGCTAAAAAATCGAATCGAATTCATCGTTGCTTCACACGACAAGGTCTTGTGTATATTGAGGAGTCGGCATCGAGTAAATCTATTCGCATCACTAACAAGGAGGACTTGGACAAATTTCTTTCTCATTCAACTTCGGAATCAGCACCGCAGCAAAATATGGAGACATAATATGTGGCAGAATTTTACGAAACCCGTCTTGATACCAGGAGAACATTCTTTTTCTTTTTTTTTCACTCAACGCATCGCTCAAATACACTTTCACCATTTAGAGGATAATTCTTTTATTATTAATTCCGGTCTCAAACATTATCATTTATCCCCCTTCCTTTGCTGTTGCGGATCGTATGGTGTGACATCTATTGAACTTGGCTCATGTCCCCGGGATGTGAGTGTTCATGGCTCCTGCTTGTACTTTTGGTGGTGGGCAGCGTTTGATGATCATTAGGTCGAGAGCCCTTGGACTTGCCACTGGAAACGCTGTTAGGAGTAGTGTGGGTAACGGTGTTTGTATTCCGAATGTTTTGCTTAGATCGTTTTTTAAAGCTCGTACGGGTCTGAATGTTTGTCATATTAATGCTGGCAGCGTTGCTGCGAAAATTGATGAGTTCCGTGAGGTTTTTCAAGAATCCGATGCCCACATAATAATTGTTAGTGAAACGTGGTATAAGAGTTACATCTCCAATAAGGCGGTTGAAATTAATGGTTATTATTTACTACGTAACGATCGATGCTTTCGGAGGAGTGGAGGTGTGGCAGTGTATGTAAAGAATGGTCTGAAAACTAATGTTGTTTTGAAGTCCTTGAATCTGAGTACGGAATACCTATTCTTCGAATTAATCTTCCCCAATTCAAGGATACTCGTTGGAGCGATCTATAAAGCTCCGAAAGTAGATGAGATAGCTATTCTGGATGATGTTTTTTCTGAATTAACCGCAAGCCACTCGGACATAATAATTGCTGGTGATTTCAATGAAAACTTGTTGGCGAATTCAAGTGGTTTGTGTTCTGAATGTGTGCGAGGTAACTGCTCGCGATGTAGGTTTTCTGATATTCTGAGTAAATATTCTCTCTATACAATCGGGGATGCCCCCACTCATTTTCCTGTAGGATTCAAGCCATCCCATATTGATCTTATGATTACAAACAATCTCCATAGTGTGAAGTTCTTTAATCAGATTTCCACTGGTCTTTCGGCCCATGATTTGCTTGCTATGACGTATGAGTGTGACTTAGAATCACTGACTGATAGAATTAAGTTGACTAGGCGTTTGCATTGCATTAATAAAGACGATTTGCTGCAGGATGCTCTACAATGCGATTGGAGTTCTATTTATGGTACAGCGGACGTCGATGATATGTTGTCACGTTTTAATTTACAAATATTGTCCCTTCTCGACAGGCACGCCCCATCGATACCTATTCGTCTATCGAGATCAGCTAGTTCTACCAAGCCATGGATGACGAATGATATTAGAGCTGCAATCATTGAGAGAGATATAGCTTACTCTGCTTTGAAGGCGGACCGTACGAGCGATAATGTTGCTAATTACCACGTTCTAAGGAATCAAGTTACGCAGCTTATTCGGACTACTAAGTCTAGATTTTTTAGACCTTGGTTTGATCATGGATTGGGTACGGAAAAGATCTGGAATAATCTGAGAAGCTTAGGGATTGTGACATCTAAGAGGGATTCTGTAGTGCCAGCTTTTACCGCCAGTGACTACAATTCGTACTTAACGACACCAACAGGCAATCTCAGTCCCACTCCTGCAGTATCGCCATGCCCTCCTCGTGCTTCAACTAGGGCACAGCTTTCTGATGCCTTGTTTTCCTTTAATAGTATTTCCCAAGCGGATGTTGCCAATTCGATTATGAAAGTTAAATCTAACGCTGTTGGTCTAGATGAAGTGCCTATTAATTTTGTCAAAATTTTACTTCCAGTGATTTTACCACATGTTACTTATATCTTCAATCAAATTCTGACAAAGTCGTACTATCCTCGCCTTTGGAAAAAAGCAAGGGTTATGCCCGTACATAAAAAGAGCTCTTCATTTGGAATGAAGGATTTCAGACCGATTAGCATTCTTCCTGCTCTCTCTAAGGCCTTCGAGAAGGTTCTTAAGGGCCAAATTGTTGATCATCTTGACAGTCATAAGCTGCTTAGCGTATATCAATCTGGATTTCGAGCTGGCCATAGCACTACCACGGCTTTGCTGAATGTATCAGATGATATTCTTAGGGGTTTTGAACGTAGGAAGGTTACGATTTTGCTGTTACATGATTTCTCGAAGGCCTTCGATTCAGTTGACCATGGTTTGCTATGTGATAAAATCCGGCGTCAATTTTACTTTTCTAGATTTGCAATCGATCTTGTACGTAGCTATCTGGTTGGAAGGTACCAGTGTGTTGATATTGGTGGTCATTTATCTACATTTCTCCCAATTTCTGTTGGGGTCCCACAAGGTTCGGTGTTAGGACCATTACTTTTCTCCCTATTTATTAATGACTTACCTGATGTTCTGCGGTTCTCCCGTCCTCACCTGTTTGCTGATGATTTTCAGAATTATGCCATGTCTTATGCCGACGAACGTTCTCTATTAGACTGTGTGAATGGTGTTAATCGTGATTTGACTGCCATTACTACATGGGCTGCAGGAAATAAACTTGTTCTCAATCATCTGAAAATGCAAGCTGTCCTGATTGGTAATCGTCAGAACACAATTCGATTGCCAGACATCTTGATTAATGGCAGAAAGGTTGAATTCACGAGTAGTGTCCTAAATCTTGGTCTACGCTTCGATGACAAGCTTTCTTGGAGGCTCCAATGCAACCACATAGTGTCGAAAGTCTATCTTGGCCTTAGGAGCCTGTACCCTAATTGTAACCTCGTACCTGTCAATGCTAGGATCAATCTGGTTAAATCGCTATTAATACCCCATTTCACTTATGGTGATGTTGTGTTTTTCGATGGTTTGAGTGCAGAATGTAAAAAGTCACTTGAACGGGCTTTTAATGCCTGTGTTCGTTATGCGTTCGGGTTGAGGAAGAGGCAGAGTATAAGAGATTATGCGGATAGGATTTTAGGGTGCGATTTATTTCAGTATTTGCGCTACCATACCTTGACCTTTGTTCACAATGTCATACTGAGGAAAATTCCAATTTATCTCCATTCGAAGTTGCATCGTAGCCGCTCCAACCGGACTTTCAACTATAACGTTCGTCGCACCTCTCTATCCCAAACCCATAATTCATTGTTTTCCAGTGGTATATCTAGGTACAATTCGTTGCCTGTGGCAGTCAAGCGTTCCGGTACCATCAGTGCATTCAGGAGTTTATGCTATAAGCACTTCTGCCGCAGATCTTAGTTCTGTGACGTGTCTGTGATACCATGCGTTTCAATGTCTCCGCAGTGGAGGACGATATAGTGTTTGAGATTTTAGGTTTTTTACAAAAGGAAGATGGATAAGTCCACTTCTTGCTTCCGTTTCTGGTGAAAGTGTATTTGGCTAGATACAGCTTAGTTTTTATAATGATTTTTTGCTTTTGTTTTGCTTTCCTTTTCCTTTTCTTATTTTTTTTTTCCTTTTTTAATTTCTTTTTTGAATATCACGATTGATTTCTTTTTTTTTTTTTTTGTTAATTTAGTTTTAAGACTAGCTTTATTTTTACATTGAAATTCTCCATTGTAACTTACGCTGTATATGCCACAAGGTTGTAAAGCCTTTTATATACGAATAGACTTGCATTATTACTATCATTTGTTTATTTATATTATAAAATTCAATTTTATTTACATTTTCAAATTTATGTACTAATTCATTTATTTCTTTTCAGATAGTCCATACAGGTGAGTATACCATGTTATTTATTTGTTTTCAATTGTATGTTAATTTCTATATTTTTAGGTTGGGGCTCAACATTCTCCCCCTCGTTGAACGCCTGCGTTCAACAAAGCCCTCTGTTTTCCGATCCCCCTCTTGTGGTGGTGGTGGAAAATAATGGTACCATCGGCTTTAATATGTAGGCGTACCTGGTACTTATCAGGTAAATTCACTGTAAACTCTTTATGTCTTCGTTGTTGTATTTGAGAGAAGTTTAATCTTTGTAGCACCCGTTTCGGAATGTATAAATCTTCACCTTCTCGGGTTATGAATTTTTGGAAATCATTGTTGATCCTTGTTTCTAGTTCTTGGATATTTGTGGTAGGTTTCAACAATGATAAATTCCGTAGCGGTCGCCCATTTATGATAGTTGAAGTCTGTACGGGTACGTTTGCGTTATCTGCCTTAGTTCTTACTACTGATACACTGGTTGTTGTTCCTACGTTGACCCGTGTTGATTTATGTAAGGAAATGTTTGTTCTAAACGTTTGTGATGGTTTTGCAGTTATGGTTGTTGGCTGTCCTTTGAGGGTTGTTTGTGGATGTTCCCTGATGTTCTGAGTTGCCTGTCGCTTGGAAGCTGGTGTATCTGGACCGGTTAGATCAATTATGATGTTCACTGGTTGTGACGTCGACTCAGGGCAGGGTTTTTTTTGTGATTGTTGTATGTTGATGTCATCTTTAGGTGTATGTGCTCTGGTTGGTTTAGTCAGATCGCTGCCGGGTTGCTTTAGTAAACGGCGATTGTTGGGTTCATCAAGCTTTCTTTTTAAGGTTTGTTCAGTTGGCCCTGGTTTAGCTGTCTTGGGTATAGCTGGTCCCTTTTGCGATTGCGTGGAGCTGGTCTTCGTAGTGGGCATCTTTCGCGGCTGTGTCCGAACTCGGAATTCTGGTCCACATGGCATGGCTTCGAAATTTCTCCTTGGGACTGGTCGTGCTGGAGAACTGGTCCAAGGCCTTAGCGGGACCTCCCGTGTTGTTACCTTTGGAGGAGTCGATGGTCTTGGAGGACTAGCTGGCTTCCCCGTACCTTGTTTTGGTTGACTCGTCTTAGGTGGACCGTCGTGCTGCTGACAATTCGGCAAGTTCTGCGGCAAAATCGCAGTCAATCTCGAGGAAAGGACTTCCCATCGGACCTGTAGTTCCATATAACCAGTGGTCTTCGGCTGCGGCGAGATCTTCCTCGGTGTAATCTAACTCAGACATCTAAAATGAGTGGATAATATGGAGGATTTTGATTAAAGTAGGAAACACAAAACAAAGAACACTTAGAACGATACTAGTCACAGGACAACATGACGACACTTGCTGAAGGTTGCTCCTTCATGAAGTTGCTACTTATCCTGAGCTGTGGATTGCTCTATCGGTAGTCGACAGATTTTAGCTATTGGTCGTTGAAATATATTGTTGCCTGTTCGTACTTGTACTACCCGTGTTAAACCGTCTGGTCCAGGAAACGTTTTTTCAATGGTAACTAGCGGCCACTTTGTTGGTGGTAGATTTTCATGTTTGATGAGTACGATGTCTCCGATCTTGATGTTATGTTGTTCTTGTTGCCATTTTGGTCTTTGTTGAAGTTGGTTGAGGTAATCTTTAGACCATTTGTCCCAAAATCCCTTTGACTGCAGGTTGGATGTGCTTCCATCGCAGCGGAAGCGATATGTTCTCGCCATTCATTGGTTCAGGTATAGCATTGAGAGCCTGTCCAATCAGGAAATGTCCTGGAGTTAGTATGAATGTATCATCTGGATCATTTCTAATTTGGCATAGTGGGCGAGAGTTAAGACATGCTTCGATCTGGGTAAGTATTGTTGAATATTCTTCAAAAGTGTATGTTGACTTTCCTATTGTTCTACGCAGGTGATGCTTGATAGATCGAACACCGGCCTCCCAAATGCCTCCGAAGTGTGGAGCTGCAGGTGGGTTGAAGTGCCATACGATTTGTTGTGGGATGAAATATTGTGCAGCTGCCGAGGTGGCCTCCTTGACGGCTTGTTTAATTTCCTTATCAAGGATGGCTTTAGCTCCTATGAAATTAGTGCCACAATCGGAGTAAATATTGGAACATAGACCTCGTCTGGCGATGAATCTTCTTAAAGCGGCAAGGAATGCTCCAGTGGATAAATCGGACACTAATTCAATATGTATGGCTCTTGTTGTAAGACAAATCAATATACAAATATATGCTTTAAGTAACTTAGCATTGCGGATGTTTGATGATTTAATTGTTATTGGTCCAGCATAGTCAATTCCGACATTGCTGAATGGTTTGTTAATAGTCACTCTAGGTGTAGGAAGCTGCCCCATTAGTTGTGTTAATGTTTCTCCTTTTTGCTTAACACATGTGACGCATTTGTGTATACGAAAAGCAATGCATCGTCTGGCGTTTAGGATCCAACATTTTTGTCTACTTGTACAGAGGACCACCGAGACTCCGCCATGCATTGTTGCTAGATGTATTCTATCAATAACTAAATGTGTGATGTAGTGTTCCTGTGGTAGGATGATTGGATGTTTTGCATCATATAACATTATTGCCTTCTGTAGCCTGCCTCCGACTCGTATTATTTTATCTTTATCCATGAATGGGGTCATTTTAAGCAAACGGCTATTTCGTGCTAGTGGCTTGGCATTTGCTAAATTTTTATATTCTTCTGGAAAACTTGATTGTTGTACAAGTCGTACAATTGTTTTCTCTGCTTCTTGCCACTCACAAGTAGATATGTGACTCCTTCGTTTGAATTCTGGATTTAGACAGTTGTGCTTAAATCGTTGTATCAATGCAATGATGTGAGTGAGTCTTGTCATTGATGAATAGCGTAGCAAGATATTGTTTTCAAACGTAGTGAGGAAGCTTTTCACTTTTGGTTTCTTTGCTTCTAACTCTGTTTGCTCGTTTGTTTCTCGAAACTTAGGCCATGTTTCTTGGTTGCTGGTTAACCAACTTGGTCCATGCCACCATAAATTATTGTTTGCCAAACTTGATGCTGATATGCCCCTTGATGCTAGATCGGCTGGATTGTCCTTGGTAGGGATGTGTCGCCATTGATCATAACATATCACATCCTGGATCTCCACAACACGATTAGCTACATACGTTTTCCACCTGGACGGGTGTTCTTTAACCCATTGAAGGGCTATAGTAGAGTCCGTCCAGGCATATGTTGTAATGTGCTGCAATTGCATGTCAGTGATCGTGCTTTTGAGTAATCGGGCTAGGATGACAGCTCCGTTTAGTTCCAATCGGGGTATCGTAGTAGGTGTGGTGTAATCTCTAATAATCCACTGAATATCGCAAACCCAATAAAAAATCACGACTACAATTCGATTTCCAACTTCTTTATTCCGTTGAAATCTTTTAGCAACTAAAACAAATTATTTTTCTCAAATGACATTGCTCATCGATTATTTTACATTCTCAGGCACACTGAGTTAAATAAAAAATTAAGTAACAAGTTTTACTAGCATATGAAATAATACTCTTCATCGTCATTTTCCAACATCCTCCCACCTGAGTTGATGAATGTGAACACAATGAATTAACTCATAACTATTACATTAATGCAAAATCTACATAACAATAATACATCAACTAAAGAAAATAAACATCTCCTAGCAATACGTCTAACTTAAAATTGGTTTGATGCGCCTGCCATATCTTGAAACCTTTTCCTTCTTATCCACTTCAATTTGAGATTCAACTATGGCTTCACGAGTCTTCAAAGAATCCGTTTTTGACTTGTGCTGCCCAACAGAATCTTGACCTTTCATTACCTGATGACTAATGTTTCTGTTTTCTTCGCTTTCAGCAAACTCAATCTCCAATGGATATACCTTTTGCACAGGCCGTAGTAAAGTACCTGTCGAAGTTTTTAACTTCACTAATCTTACTATGCCATCACGACCTGGTATCACCTCTTCAATACGAGCCAAAGGCCAGTCCAATCTATTGGTCTTGCCTATTTCCACCAGCACTACTTCACCTACTTTGACTCCTCGGGAACCACATTTCTTACTGTAGAGTATTAGCCGACCCAAATACTCATCACGAAATCTCTGCTTGAGTACTTTTCTTAACTGGTGTCGATATCGTAATTTTCGGTTGTAGTCCATGACTTCCACCATGTCCAAGTCTGGTACACCGACCTCAGAAATTTCCTGCAAAAACATATTAGGAGTTAAAGGAGCCAGCTCTGAAGAATCTTCCGAAATATAGGTCAAAGGCCTAGAATTAATTATCGATTCGCATTCGCACAGTAGTGTTTGCATATCTTCATAATCTAATGATGTTTTGCCTAAAACTCTTCTTAGTAGCTGCTTCACTAATCCAACCAATCGCTCCCACCAACCACCCCACCATGCTGCCGTAGGAGGATTGAACTTCCATCTTATTCCCTTTATTGCGCTGTGATTCTTTATTTTGGACCAATCCACTCGTAAAAGAGCGTTAGAGGAACCAACAAAATTAGTACCATTGTCACTATAAATAACAGCCGGCCTTCCTCTTCTTCCAACAAATCTTCGTAAACCTTGTAAAAATGTATCTGTAGATAACGAAGATAACAATTCCAGGGGCACCGCACGATAAACCGCGCAGGTAAATAAACAGATCCACGCTTTTCTACAGGTTCCTGTTTCGTTGTGTTTTAAATAAATGGGCCCAGCCAAATCCACTCCAATTATTTCGAAGATATTCGCTGGTCTTACACGATCTATGGGTAATGGTGGGGAATGCACTTCTACCCCTTTTGCTCGGTATCTCTTGCAGATCAAACATTTACTTACAACCGACCTTATAGTGCGACGACTGCTTAAAACCCAAAATCGTCTTCTTAAAATGGTTAACATAGTTTGAACACCTGCATGTGCTGAATCTTTATGAATATGTAACACTAAACGATTCACTACTGCATGTGACTGATTTGGTAGAACTATAGGATAACAGAAGTCTTCAATATCATCCCGGTGTGAAACCTTTGTTTTCAAACGCATCAATCCATCGTTATCAATAAACGGGCGTAAAGTACTCAATTTCGGATCATCAGGTCCACTAAATGATTCTTGTTGAACAAGTCGCAAAATACACTTTTCTGCATATGAATATTCTTCTGTTGACAAATCGCCATATCTTCGAAGCTCCTTTTTTACCAAAGTATTTTGCCTAAAACGTAGAATCCAAGCAATCAAACGAACAATTTTTTGATAACTAGAAAAGTATCTATAGTACCAATTTGTATTGTTAGATTGACACACCATAGTACCAGATGACATCACCGACTTTTTCTTTTCAGCATTTATTTCATCCTCATCCCATGAAAAATTAGATGAGTACAAACCTTCGGTTGGTTCCTTCAACCAGTTGGGACCCATCCACCAACAAGACTCTTTTAATTTTTTGGCGCTACAACCTCTTGATGGTATATCAGCTGGGTTGTCTATTCCACGTACATGACACCACTGATGTTTGGATGTAAATTTTCGTATTTCCGCTACTCGATTAAGTACAAATATATCCCAGTTTTCTTCTCGAGTTATCCACGCCAGCACAGTGGTAGAATCAGACCAAAACATTGTGCTTTGTATGGGAATATCAAGTTCTTTAATTACACTGTCGTACAATCTAACAGCTATAACTGCCGCTAACAACTCTAAACGTGGAATGGTAATTTTCTTATTTTGTTTTCCTAGAGGAGCAATCCTTGACTTAGCCTGAATCAATTGCACATTTACCTCATTATAAGTTACAGTCTTTAAGAAAACCACAGCGGCGTATGCGTACTGACTAGCATCACAGAATATGTGTAACATATAACTTGCAGGTTGATTGGTGCCTAAAAGCCATCTAGGGATTTTAACTTGCTTCAGATGATGTAGGTCACGATACCATTTGATGAATTCATCTTTTACATCTTCATTGACTTCTTGATCCCATCCAGTTTTCGATTCACAAATTCGTTGCAAAAGAAGTTTTGGCAATAATAGTACTGGAGAGATCACACCAATTGGATCGAACAACTTGTGAGCAGCAGACAATATAGCGCGCTTGGTTATCTGTGAATTACCAAAAGACTTAATATTTTCTAAATTTATTTCTAAGGTATCTAAATTTTTATTCCACGTTACCTCTAGTAGATTACAGTTTTCTTCATAATCATTTGTACCATCAACCGATCTTAAAACATCATGAGTATACTCCCACCCTCTTAAATCAAATTTCGCCTCACTCATAATAGCCTTGGACTCTTGAATAAATGATTCTAGTTCTTGTTCATCATTTACACCTGTTATGCAATTGTCCACATAAAAACTATTATTTAATTGCTTTATAACATTCCGGGAGTAAACATTGTTGTTATTCTCGCATTGTATTAACGTATTCCTCAAATGATGATTTATTACCGCCCCGAGTAAATATGGGCTACACGATACTCCGAATACCACTCGGCGATGCCTATAAATTTTCACGTTTCCTTCTCTATCCGTCCACAAAAATCTTAGAAAATTTCTATCTTTTACTGTCAAACCAATCTGTAAAAATGCTTTGCGTATGTCTGACACGACTCCGATTTTCTTCATTCTAAAATGGATTAAAATAGACGTTATCAAACTAATTAAATTCTTGCCTTTTTCGACACAGCTATTCAAGCTTGGTTTATTTTTTTCCTTTGCGGACGCATCGAAGACCGGGCGTATTTTCGTTGTACTATTTTCTTTCACAATAGCACGGTGTGGTAAATAGTGAGCAGTTGCATTTAATTCCACGCTTGGCACTTCTTCTATTACGCCTTCTTGAAGCCATTCTTGAAACACAAGATCGTAGGCATCGTACAAATTATCCAATTTTAATTTCTTCACTGTTGAATCTAGCCGTTTTAAAGCTATCTTATAGTTGTCAGGTAGAGGTGGATGATTTTCCAACCAGGGTAGGTGTACCAAGAATCTACCTTCATTATCCACACTGACAGTTTCCAAAAAATGTTTTTCCGCGGCCTCCTGTAATTCAAGTTTTTTCTTTTTCTCGGATGGATGTTCTATACCTAAAACATCTAGTGACCATAAATTCGAAATTTCAGCTTCTTTTGTTAGCATCGAAGTGACAGTCATCGCAGCATACTTTGATTTTATTTTTCCGGGTTCTCTTCCAATAATTGTCCAACCCAATTCGGTTTCTATCGCTACCAATCCTGAACTTAATGATTGTTTTTTTCCCGTGAGTAACTTTCCACACACATCAGCCCCGATTAAAATTTCAATAGGACCTTCAACGAAATCTGTTATGGAAATATTATAATCTTTTAATTCTTTAGTTATTAAATTTTTATTTATAGGAGGTATTCTGTCACATATTAACTCTTGGTCTAGAACTTCGAAATTACATCTATATTTATTATTAATATCCGCCAACCGAACTTTAAAAATTTCGTGTCTTACCACATTTGTATTTAAACCACCAAAAAGAGTATGTTGCACATTCTCTGTCCCAATGGACTTATATTTCATCTTGAGAGCGGTGCTGCGTAAAATGTAAGAACGTTGAGATGCTGAATCTATTACTGCCCGCACAGATCGTTCCAATTCATCCGCTATCATTTTGACCACTAACGTTGGCAACAACACCTTTGGTGACTTTTCCATATTACTTAACGTTTTTTCCCAGGACACGCCGCCATCATTCAGGACGTTGATTTCTTTTTCGGGCTTCTGATCATATTGAGAATTCCTTATTTGACTTATATCCTCACATATAAGGACATGGTGTTTCTTGTTGCAGACCATACATCTGGATTTGTTCCAGCATGAAACTACTCGATGTCCACTCTTTAAGCAATTGTAGCAACACGCCTTCTTATCTAATATCAGCTTCCTGTCTTTCACTGATATTCTTTGTGCTTTAGGACAGTCAGCGTGACTATGATCACCTTCACAAAACACACAATTGCTTACCTTTGCAGTTGTCAACAACCCAGCTGCAGATGCCATTTTTTTTATTGTACCCGAATCTCTTTTCCTTTCGTTGTCTTTTCTTCTAAAACCGTCTCTCCTATTGAATCCTGACATTGCCAATTTGATCTTTTCTTCGTTTTCTAATTCCATTCTAAGAAACTTCATCAAACGTTCTAAACGTTCTTCAGACGCGTTCGTTCCACCTTCTAAATTATGGCTGCTTCTCTGCCAAGTACGCAGTATTTCTTCTGGGAGACTTGACTCCACTAGCGGCATTAGCATCGCAGCACATTTCTTCGATGTTACATTAAGCGTTTCAAGTGCTCTTAATTGTGATTCTAGTCTATCATAGAGGAAAGATAAGGAAGTTTTTTCAGACGATAAAGTATTTTGTAACACAAGATTCAATAAATCTCTCACGTAAACTTCCACCAACAAGTCATCCTTGGCATATCTTGCCTTCAAACATGCTATCGCTTTGGGATAATTTTCACTGCTAGCAGGAAAACTTTCTACTAAAGCTCTAGCTCTTGAACCTGAAATGGTGGCTTGTATGAGATATTGAAACTTATCTCCCTCTTCAATAGACAAATCTTCGTGAATTTTCTTGAATTGGGCCCAGAAAGGAAGCCATTCCTTCAGTTCTCCACCAAATTTCTTCAGCTCTAATTGAGGGAGCTTGAAGTGACGCCTGTTTTCAAGAACAACAGTATTTGCAGAACTAGCCATTCCTGCCTCTGAATGGTGCTCGATATCAGCAACGCTAATCCTTTCTTCCTGCAAGGCATCTACTTTCGATTTTACCTTAAGCCATTTCATGGAATATCCATCGCTGTCCTCTAGTTCCTTTTCTAAGACATCCTGATCAACATCATCTGCCAGTAATGCTTCATAAATTATGTTATTTATGTCGACGAGTTCTTCATGCTTCTTTTGGACGAGTTCCACTAAAGCCTTTACCTCGTTTGAGTCTTCCTGCGAAACAGCCGTCTCCAGTTGCTTAATTTTCTTAGAAAAAGAAGCTCTCAATACAGCACGTGATTTTTTATGTTTATCCATCTTGGTTTACGTCCTGTCACGGTCGCCACTTGTGGTGTAATCTCTAATAATCCACTGAATATCGCAAACCCAATAAAAAATCACGACTACAATTCGATTTCCAACTTCTTTATTCCGTTGAAATCTTTTAGCAACTAAAACAAATTATTTTTCTCAAATGACATTGCTCATCGATTATTTTACATTCTCAGGCACACTGAGTTAAATAAAAAATTAAGTAACAAGTTTTACTAGCATATGAAATAATACTCTTCATCGTCATTTTCCAACAGTAGGTTTAATTGGCGCTATTTTGGTTTTAGCCGTAAGCAAGGTTGATGTGATTTCTCCATTCTCATGTTCAACTCGTAGATACAATACAGCAGCGTAGGCCCTTGTAGATGCATCGCAGAATCCATGTATTTGTGCATTAGTGCCTGGGGAATATTGTATCCAACGTGGAATTTGTACTGCTTCCAGAGCCTTCAGCTGTTGCTTAAATGTAGACCACTGGGTTTCTATTTGTGGGGATACTTGTTTATCCCATGCGCTGCCAGTAATCCATAATGTTTGTATAAGCATTTTGGCGACGACTATGACCGGGGATAACCACCCTAATGGATCATAAAGTGATGCTATGTTGGATAACATGTTGCGTTTTGTAATGACCTTGTGTTCGCGCATTGGAATGACTGAAAATGTGAAATGGTCCGGTCCAGGATGCCATCGAATGCCAAGTGTTTTAACCGTGTCGTTATCTGAGAATGTTAGTATGTCCTTTAGCTCACGATGTTCCACTGGTAAATCCTTTAATAGCTCTAGGTCATTACTAGTCCATTTGCGTAAGTTGAAACCACCTGCTCGGGTTAGGCTAAGAAGCTCGGACTGTAGTTGTTTTGCTTCTGTGATACTATCAGCCCCAGCTAGCAGATCGTCGACATAGAAGTTTGAGTATATGGCCTTGGACGCTAAGGGCCACTTCTGTCTTTCATCTTTTGCTAGTTGTTGTAGTGTGCGGATTGCCAGGTATGGGGCACATGCGGTGCCAAATGTTACAGTTTTTAATTGGTAATCCTGTAATTGTGACGTTTCTGGGTGTCGCCAAATAATCCTCTGAAACGTTCTGTGGTTTGGATGTATGTCGATCATACGATACATCTTCTCGATATCCGCATTCATTGCAACCTTGTGTTTCCTCCAATTGAGTAGAGTCGCGAATAGTTTAGGTTGCAGAGTTGGTCCTGTTAAGCAGATGCGTCGAATACTACTCGTAATTTTGTAGTACTGCTTTCCTTGAAGACCGCATGGTGAGGAATATAGTAGTGCTCTTCCTCATTTGAAGGGGGGTTGACTTCCTCCATATGTCCCAGATCAATGTATTCATCCAGGCACTTTGAATATTCCTTTTCAAATGTAGAATTTTTGCCGAACTGGAGTTGTAAAGACTTAAATCGTTTTAGGGCTTGAGGCCTCGATTGTCCTAGAGCTGGTATTTGCTCTTGAATGAAGGGAAGATTAACTTGATATCTTCCGTTTGATTTCCGTATATGCGTCTCCTCGAATATACGTTGACAGATTTCGTCTTCTTTTTTCAAAATCTGCTGCTTTGGAACTTCTTCCAATTCCCAAAATTGTTTGAGCTGGCTACTCAAGTCCAATTGAGTGGTTGTGACTGTGCATGCTGTCACTTGGCTGAGATATGTGTCTGCTAATGGTCCAATTAGAATCCATCCAAATATTGTATTTATAGCTGTTGGGGCTGTGTCAGGTCCTCGTCGGATGCCTTCTTGAACGATTTTTGCGTAAATCCGTGCTCCCAATAGTGCGTCAATATTTCCTGGCTTCCAAAATGTTGGATCTGCTAGTTGTATATTTTTAAGATGTTTCCAGTTCCCCCTGCGTACTATCCTTGTTGGTAGTGGACGGTGATCTCATTGAGAACTAGAAATTCATCTGCCAATGTGGTTGTATTAGGGCGATGTGCCTCTAAGGTGAGCCTTACTTGTTGGCTTGCTGTTGCTAGTGGACTTTTATTTATACCATTGATGGTTATCGCTGCGTTTGTTGCTGTAGCGCCAAGCCGCGTGCATGCAGCTTGTGTGATGAACGATGACTCTGAACCAGGATCTACGAGGCATCGTAATGTCGTCCTTCTGCCTTGCCTAGGATATGCACTTACTAATGCTGTCGATAGTAATGCATGATGGTCCTTTGTAGCTAAGAAGGATTGTATTGAATTAAATTCATCAGCATTGCTGGCTGATTGTGTATTCATGGTTGCGGGAGAATGGTTTGTGCTGCTTACTCCTTCATGAAGTTGTATTTTTGTGGACCCCGATGATCCACTGCTCTCTCGTTTGAAATCGGTATGTAGTGTAGTATTATGCTTCTGTTTGCATTTGTGACATCTGTATTTACTAGGACAAGCATTTGTGTCGTGCTGGGTGGACAAGCAGTTCAGACAATGGCCGGATGTTTTTAACAACTTGTATCGTGTTTCCGGACTCATTGCCTGATACTTCTTGCACTTGATGACAAAATGGTTTTGCTGGCAGGCGGGACAGTTGTTCTGTTTCCTTGCATGATGAGCATGTGTATTTCCTCTGGGTGATACTGACTTTGGTTGAACTGCAGGTTTGGACGTCACCACATCTGCAATTGATTCTAATACTCGCAATCTATTGTTGAGAAATTCGCAGAAAGCTTCATAGGTTGGAAGGGCTTGATTTGTTCCTTGCTCTTCTTGCCATAGGCGTAATGTCACAAATGGCAATTTTTGCACGAGCAAATGAATCAGGATGACATCCCTTGATTTTGTGTCAACTTCAAGACTCTTCAACTGTTGTAGACATTCCGAAGTTGTATTGATTAAGATCTTGATACCCTTTGCTGTTTCTGTTGCGAGCTTGGGTATGTTCATGAAAGTTCTTAATTGATGGTTTACTAATACCTTCTTATTCTCGTATCTTTCCTTCAGCTTTGCCCATGCTGGCGCATAATCCTGGTTGGTAGTTGGGATGTGTCTCAGTAGTGCTTCTGCTTCCCCAACTAAACATTCCTTCAGGTAATGTAGTTTCTGTACAGGCGCCAGTTTGGGATTGTTGTGAACCAATGACACAAACACGTCGTGGAAGGATCGCCATACATCATAATCACCGTTGTACTTTGGCAAGCTAATCCTTGGTAGTTTGATGTCATATGATGACGTTGGTGGGGCAGTAGTATTACCTGTGGTGAGTTTCCTTAATCCGTCCATCAGATCTGCCATATACTCGCTGTATTTAAGTTCGGCGTGACTGTATTGGTCCTCTTCCAGATATGCCTCAGAAATTTTTGATGTCTCTTGAAGTGCTGCCCTTTGTATTTCGATATCATTTTTTGTAAATTCTTTCCACATAGCAGTTAATCCAGCTATTCTCAATTCATAGAAGCCTTGAGTTCTCTTAGGTATAGCAGTTTTCTTAGCAACTTCGATATATTTCTCTAACTGCGTTTTCAGGATTTGTTGTGTTTGACATAATTGTGTTAATAATGGCATTGGTGCCTGTTTATTTTCAGAACCCGTCGCCATATCAATATATAATCAGACCAGAATATGTTGCACACGAATTCCTGGATGGAACCACCAAAAAATGTTTAGCTGTCGACCGTTGCCTTCACCAAAAATCACCTGACGGTCAATGCGGGACACGTGGTGATGAAGGAGGTGAACTGTTGGGTGGACAAGTAAACTTTACCAGTTGTGCACAGTGATTTAAAACATAAACCACCTTGACTGGCTGTATGCAAAGAAAAAAGAATATCGTGGCAATTGATATTCTAGTCGTGATTACAAATGATAAGACTATATGTGAATTATGAAAATAAATTTATTAAAAATTCTTATGTCTTTTAGATATATATCAAAAATTAGTATTAAGGTAATTATGGTGGTATTGCATACAATTGCATGTGCTTCTTCCACGTTCACCAAGTTGGCATGTGTGGCTGGGCTTTCACAATGTATGGTTTACCTGTAGTTTGTTTATTATTATATTGTTAGTAATAATTGAATTTGAAATATATAATTTTATTTAATAAAAAAACCAAACACCTTTCTTGTACTTCGAAAAACATGCAGTTTATTCTCGTACTTGCACCAGTTTTGGCATGTATAAGAATACTCACAATGATTTTTCTAAAGTTGACACTTTCTGATTTCACAATATCACTGATGGTTAAAAGCATTTACAAGAAACTTCACCCAAAAGGCATAAACTTGTCTTCACTTAGAACTCTATCAAATGAAAGAGACTGAGTCCTTGTTGGTTCCTGTTTATATATCCTCAAAAGTGGTACTTGGCGAACTGCCTTATCAAAGTACACTTATTTTCTTATTGCCTTATTCCAGTCATCTTTTTGACACCATTATTCATTTTTCTTTTCTCTAAATTAATTCTTGAAATTTCCAATTTATTCCAATTTTCTATCTAATTTTTTCTTAATAATTTCATTATTTTCGAAAATGCATATAATTTATCGACGCCATTTCCGGCATCCTTTTTTGCATAAATATTTTTTATTTCGCTCTATTTTTACATAATTGGCATCTCCTTTACTCCCATTAGCCTTATGGAAAATTATATTTTTTATAATATCTTTTTTAATAGATAGAATTCGTTTTTTATGGCATTCCCAGCGAATTCGCCACAAAAAACAACATAATACGGCGAAGTGGCTTTATGTCGCAACATAAAGTTTGACGTTTTATCTGCCGTCAAAGTTTCGCTGTGCGCGCGCCGTGTTTTTTACGCGAAAACTACCCGTTTTGGTGTTTTCATCAGGTGAGTTTAAGTGTTTTGTCCACCTGTAGTGTTTTTGCAGTGTTTTGAATGTTCAGTTTTGTGATGGTGTCATTATTTGTTTAGAAAAATGCCAGAAAGTGCGATGGCACATTGCCTGTCAGTGCTGCTTTGTTTTACGTTGTTTTTAGTGCATATTTGTTACCTTTATCCCTTTATTAGCAAATACCTTTTACTTGTTTTGTGTGCAATATGTTTATTTTATGTCGTGTACGTGAATATATGTAATTATCAATGTTAATTATAAGTTCAAATTTTGCCTTGTTATTGTTGTTGTATTCCATGTATTGTTGTTTGTGTAATGTTTAAAATTCAATGTAAAGTTTATAATTCATTTGTTTATTTATATTATAAAATTAAATTTTATTTACATTTTCAAATTTATGTACTAATTCATTTATTTCTTTTCAGATAGTCCATACAGGTGAGTATACCATGTTATTTATTTGTTTTAAATTGTATGTTAATTTCTATATTTTTAGGTTGGGGCTCAACATATCTATTGTCACTTCAATTATATTTATTTCCACTTCTTATATATTTATAATCACTTAAATTATATTTATAATCACTTCAATTTATTGTTATTCACTCACTGTTATAAAAAGTCGAGAGGTGCAGCAAACTGTTATAAAAAGCATAGAAAAAAGAACATGAATCTCATTCTTTTCCTATGCTTTTTATAACAGTTTTCTAGACTTTTTATAACACTTAAAATCCAGCCAAGAGAAGTGTGAGTATACTCCTCTCACTCTTACATATGGGGAAATCTGCTTTGAATTTTTTCTTTCAGGTTTCAGCCCAGCCAAGGCAGCATTTTCAGCCTACGAAAAAGCCAGTGTCATAAGGCTATTAGTTGGCCACTCCGAATTCAATAAGTTGAAATAAAGATATTCTCCCTATGTACTAGCGCCACTAAGGCGTCATTTAGTTGAAATAAATTGCGTTTAGAATTCATAGTGTGGTATACTGTTTTCGCCAAAGTTGTTTTCTAAAAATCTTTAATTTAACTTTTATATAAATGTACATAATGGCACAGCCAGCAATATTTTTTGTGGGACAATAATTTTCTTGTATCAAAGATCTTGAAGATAAGCAAAAACTTTTCGGATATATCCATCAACGTCGACTTACTAAAACTCGCTCCAAGACGTTAGAAAACGTTTACGAAAATTCTTCAGCAGATTATAATAAAGAATTAAAATATCATGAAATTTATTTTGGATGCTCACCATTACCTATAAAGTCGGAAACTACAAAAAATCAAACGTAAGTTTATGTTTTGTCTATTAAATGACGTTAATACAGACGTTTTTAAAGGTTTGTTAAATGTCCTTATCGATTGAACATCAGGGCAACAATGTGTAAGAAATTTCTCGAAGTGAAGTTCATTAACGATGTCCTTTACACGATGTAAGGATTATTATCAATTTCTGTATTTAGCAATGTAGTATTAAAATAAACGTAAATAATCTTAATTTACAGCAAATACAAGAGGTAAACCTGGACGAAGAGTTTGATATCATTTTTTCACAGCTCGAAAAAAATTTGAAAAAAACGGAACATATTGATAAGTATAACGAAAAAATTAATCGTATCAACAGCATTGCTAAACGCATAAGAAGAGATGAGGTCGAAGATCCAGAGCCAGGAAATGGATCACAATCAATTTTAAATAAAGGTGGCCTACTTCACCCGGTTAACAATCATTCTGAAATAATTACTGAAGCAACCCTACCAATAGTGATGCCTTCAACATCAACTCGAGGAAGGCCAAAAAAAATTGGTCTGCTTCCGAGAGCTTTACGTTCCTTCCAACATTGCTAGTGCTTTAGTGTAACAGTTTTTTTAATAAAAATTTTTGATAATAATACATACTTTTTTGGTTATAATAGTTTTTTAGTAATAATATTTTACTTTCCATGAATACCGTTGTATGTTATGTGTAGAAGATTATGGCTCCTAAATCATCCGTGTCGTTTAGCGATAAAGGAGGTTCGTCCTTAATTTGGGCCACCTACCTTCTTTCGACAGCTTTAAAGCCCTCTTGATTCAGTATTGGGAGAGCAAATTGCTCCTGAGTAGATTGATAACAACTGAGTATTTGTCAATATAATATTTATACCTAAGCCAGGACGTACGGATTACACACCTTGGCTAAATCTTTCAGGCCGATAAGTCTCGCGTCTTTTGCCTTGAAGACAATGGAGTAAATTGTAGACAGGGTGATAAGGGAAACTTACCTTCAGCGCCAACCAGCATGCGTACCAGGCGTACACGTCCACTGAGACCGCTCTGCACAATCTGGTGCTCAGGCTGGAATGTGCAGAACTTAACAAAGGAGCTGCGCTGGCGGCTTTCCTCTATATCGAGGCAGCCTTCGACAATACATCCTTTCATACTATAGCTAGGGCTCTAAGTAAACGAAGTCTAAGTAGCACTTTCTGCGACTGGATCAACTTGCTGAGACCTTGCATACTTATGGTCTGTCATCTTGATAGCAAGAGGATGTATACAGGGAGGAATTTTATCTCCACTTCTGTGGTGCCTTGTTCTAGATACACTCCTAGAGATACTTAATGGCCGTAACTTTTTCGTCCAAGGTTACGCAGATGGTGTTGTCATCGTGGTAACAGGTGAAACTGTCATCCATCCGGCTCTTTAAATCCCTCCTGGGACATAGGGCGGAAACAGTTGCCCTCCAGCGGACTCTTTTTACGCGACAGCTCTCAGCTCGGGCCAGGAGCTCCCAGTTGTTACGGCCTCTGATAATAGGGTTCTCCTCCACGTTGTTCTAGCTAGGTCTTCCGACTCGACGGGTTCCTTGCGGATTCCAGTCGAGGGCCTGTCTGGCTAGATTCTCGTTTTCGCGTCGCAAGGTGTGGCCAATCCAATTCCATTTCCTTCGCCTGTTTTGGTCGCCATAGTTCTTCATTTGAGATTCTATCTTGCCAGCGGATTTTTTTGGATACGACGTAGGCATCTGTTGATGAAAACTTGTAGGCGCCCCGTGATGAATTGGGTGACTTTCCATGTTTCGCAACCGTACAAAAGAACTGCCTTAACGTTGGAGTTGAACAGCCGCAATTTGGTGTTAATTGAGATCTCCGTCGATCTTCATATATGAAACAGACATCCATATGCGCTTCTTGCTTTATTTATTCTGGAATCGACGTCTTCTTCTGCACCACCATTTTCGGTAATAATACTACCGAGGTAGCAGAATTTTTCTACCAGTTCCTCGTCACGGTTATTCAGCGCTGTGCGTTCAATGGTGTGTGTATTTATCCGCATTTCTTTAGTTGTAGTCGGATTTAGCCTTAAGCCTGCTGGATTACTTTCTGTTGCCAAATTGTTTAATATGTTTTTGAGGTCCTGATGTCTGTGGGCCAGCAAACAGATATCATCCGCGTAGTCGAGATCCTTAAGGCGGTCTAGCAATTACCATTGTATGCCACCTGTTCTACCATCTAGAGCGCGTATTTTTCTAATATCGTCTGGTTTTACATATATTTGTCTCCTACAACTCAGAAGGCAAGAGTACCCTGGAGCTGCAATCCTGCTGGATTTTTTTTGATTTATGAGACAAGCTTTACGTGGTATTAAGGTATTTCCTCTTTGATAATATCAGGGGAACACTCCTTTTCTGACCATAGAGTCATTCTTTTTAATGTCAATACGTGCTCTACTGTGAAGAAGGCCCCTTGTTACAGGAATGTCCAAAGCACAGATTGGGCCGTATATAGACAAGTGGTGGAAAGATCGCTTCCCGAGGATGTTCCCACCCATTTTTGGAACGCTGAAGATCTCGAAGATCAGGTGAAGAATTTCAGTAACCTCCCAAATAACGCATTGGAAGCAGCCTGTCCCATTAAGAAATTCAGGGGTAAAACCAAACCTCCTTGGTGGAACAGTAAGCTTCTCAAACTAAGGTCTGAAAGTAGAAAGGCCTTCAATAAAGCCAAACGGTCTAACTTGGATTCAGACTGGGACAACTACAAAAGGCGTCTTAGGGAGTTCAAGTACGAACTGCGTAAGTCAAAGAGGGAATCCTGGAATAATAACAATAGAAGGTTTCTCGGACACCGTAAGACTTAGAAAGGTTCTCTCTAAAAGCCCGATGTGCCAAGAACTGCTGCAACAAGCATGGTACATGGACTACAAGCAGTCAGGAGTCATTGAAACTTCTGCTCGATACCCACTTTCCTGGCTCGACATCTCTCGCGGCATCCGCAGAAACAGGTTTTGGGAGCCCAATTAGTGAATATAATTTAGGTACTATTGACAGACTGATAAACAGGGATTTACTTCTATGGGCCATAGAAGGCTTTAAGCCTTATAAAACACCTGGACCGGACGGAATCTATCCTATTGAAATTCAGAAAGTCAGTGACCTAATTCTGGACTGGCTTGCAACCATCTGCAAGAGTTCCCTTCGCCTAAGCTACATTCCAACATCCTGGAGGGTAGCGAAGGTGGCTTTCATTCCGAAAGCGGGTAAAATCTCCTACCACAACCCAAAAAACTTGAGACCTATATGTCTCACATCCTTTCTCCTCAAGATCCTCGAAAGGCTTGTGGAGATTCATATTAAGCAAAGCATTGATAGAAAACTGCTTTCTCTCTCGCAGCATGCCTACACGAAAGGTAAATCGGTAGACACTGCTCTCCACTCCCTGGTAGCGGGCATTGAAAAATTCCTTGATATCGAAGGTGCTTTCAACAATGTTGAATCTTCTGCGGTCACGGGGGCACTCCAGCGTCTGGGTGTCGACGGGTGCTCCAGGTCCTTTATTGATCCAGGGTTATAAAGACTGGTCTGGGGCTCTCGGAAGAAGTCAGAAGGGTTGGAAGAGGCACACCGCAGGCTGAAGTCCTATCGCCGCTCCTTTGGAATATAACAGTCAACGAAGTGCTGATAACCCTAAGGGAGTCTGGCTGCTCGACTGTGGCCTATGCTGATGATATTGTGCTGCTGGTACATCTCAACAATAAGAGATATAGGGCAACGAGCATTGGACACTCTTGTTCAATGGGCTACTACAAAGGGTCTAGGCGTTAACCCAGCTAAGACTGAAGTAGTGCTCTTCACATGGAAGCAAAGACTTCCCGATTTTCCTTATTCCTTCTCTAAGACTGCAATGAAAGACTGCAACTTAAGGAGGATGCAAAATTTCTGGGTCTCATACTGGATAGGAAACTAACTAGGAGACCGAATCTTTTAGAGAGAGCCAATAAGGCCAAAACAGCTCTCTTCTTATGCCAAAGAACGATCGGAGTTAATTGGGGCCTTAAACCCCGCATCGTCCACTGGTTGTATACAGCCGTAATCAGACCTATACTTATGCGTGGCATATCGGTATGGTGGACTGCATTACAGAAAATTACGTATCGGAAGATACTGGAAAGAGTCCAAAGAACAGCGGAGCTGTGTATTAGTGGCGCAATGAGAAGCACCCCAACAACTGCGCTGGATGTCTTATTGCATCTTACCCCTTTGGACATACATGCCGACGGCTGCCAGGACAAAGGCTTCTCTCGGATGGACTCCATATTTATATGGTCACTCATCCATCCTCAGGAAGTTCGCCACCGCTGCGAACAACCTAGATTACACTACACCTACGTGGACCTTGAAGAAAGGTTTCAATACCATCGATGGTGTTATCCCGACTGGGTCATTATGAATTTACACAGATGGCTCAAAAATTGGGAACAGCGTAGGTTGTGGTATCTTTTCCGAGACATTGAATATAGATACCTCTCTTCGTTTACCCGACCATTGCAGCGTCTTCCAGGCGGAAGTCACTGCTATGTGGTAGGCTCTCGAATGGCTGAAGATAAATAATATATCTCATAAGAATATATGTTTTCTATCGGATAGCCAGGCGACTGTTCTGAACTGCCGCAGGTCTCTGTGTGAGACTGCCACTCAGTTTTATATAACTCTGTGTTGGGTTCCTGGACACAGAGGGATTAGGGGAAACTGCAGGGCAGATGAGCTTGCTAGACAGGGAACCGAAGTGGAAAGGACACCCCACTTAACCCAGATGGGAATGCCCTTAGCCACCTATAAACTGGCTGTGAGAAAAATCAGCTAAGCTCGAGCCGGGCTGAGATGGACCACAGCAACAGTTTGCCGCACTCTTCATACAATATGGCCGACCTTGGACGCAAGGCGTTCAAAATCTCTTGTTCAGCTGAACAAAACAGAGATAAGCTATGTAGTGAAGGTGCTGACCGGTCACTGTCCCTTTGGCCCGCATGCCGAAAGATTGGGACTTCCCCACAACGACTTATGCAGAAGTTGTGGCAATGAGGATGAGGAAGAAACTGTCTCCCATCTTCTCTGTACATGCCCGGCCCTTCCTTGGCTCACCTTTCCTTGATGGATTGAGTGAGCTACAAAACACTGGTGTTTTTTACCTCTGTCGCTTTATTAAAAGCTCCAAATGGCTTAAAATGGCCTGAATTAAATGGCATCACAATGGGCCCAATGGTGCGCCTAAGTGGGGTCCCTGGTGGGGGAGCAGCCATTTCAACCTAACCTAACCTAATGGGCAAAAACGTTAGACGTCAAAACACGTTGACTTTGAAAACCAAAGGTTTGATTATAAGAGTATGATTTTTGATGAAATTTCGCTAGAGTTTTTAAGTAATGTATCAACTATTTCTTATGATTTTACAAATAGACACGCTCAAGTATTATCTTTTTGTACATTTTATTATTTTTTTGTTTACACGAGTCTTATTTGGACTCTATTGAAAGTTTCCAGGCTATGTAATTTTTCTCAAAAATTACCCCGTATTCCGTGAAAACCCGCGTTCCGGTATACTCCCGAAACGGTATACCCGTGATACGGTTCACCCGTGCCACTGTTCACCCGTGCCACTGTTCACCCGTGCCAGGGTTCACCCGTGCCACGGGTCAGCCGTGATACGGTTCACCCGTGCCACGGTTCAGCCGTGCCACGGTTCATCCTGAGAAACCTTTAGATTCGATTATTAAAATTTCTAAAAAATTCTTTACTAAAGAAGTTTTACAAAACTTTACTGCCGTTAAGCCAAGGCAAAATAAAAAAATATTTAAAAAAACAAAATTTTACTCAATTATACATGGTAAGATAGTCAACATGAGCAAAAAGTATCAGTATATTCTAAATGCAGACGTCTTACAAACTAATTTTGGACTTTTTACAGATCTTGTGGTCAGGGAATTTGGAAAAACTGCAGCAAATAAAGTGACCGAAAAAGAATTTGAAAAGGGAATGGGAAAAATAGTAAGCTATTCAAAAGACTGGGATGCAACAAAAAAAAGGAAAAACTACAACAGCTGAAGCCACTTCTGCGTCATCTCCTGCGAGAAGCTCTTCTTCGTCTTCTGCCGAAGATTCATCTGATAAAGATTAAAGATTATTTTCCGAATAATAATCATTTCATAATATTATTTTTAGATTTCAAGAATAATTTTAAGCAGTTATCTCTATTAGGATTACCTAGTTATAACATATAGTTTTTCTTAAGTGCACTATATAAGCACTATTATTGTCGATTAGTTATTTATAAAATCCTAAAAATAAATCATGTATCTATATACTAATATTATTTTTTATTAAAAAAAAATGCATAAATTTAATCCGGCTTAGATTCATAATATTATTACGTCCCAATTTTACTTTTTTTAATGGGCCAGATTTTATTTTCTTAAATGGACCAAATTTTATTTTCTTAAATGGGCCATTCACGTTGAGGCGTTACATTTTAAATATGGGCCGTATCAAATTGGCCTAAATACGGCCACATTTTAAAATCCGGAAAATAAACTGGGCCCATATTTCTACCACACTTAAATGCTACTCGGGTTGTTTTAAAGGAATTCGCACACGGAACGAATTTTGTGAAGCTCTGCGCGATTTTACAATAAGCGATCCCCAAATTAAATTTTTGCATGATTTTCTCCAATGGCTTCGTATTTGGAACGAATCAGAAAACAATAACGGCATATTAAGTAGCGATACATACAAAGCAGCCTCTTCCGCTACCGAAGTTTGAAGAATTTCCAATTTCGTACGTTTTATTAGGGAAATTTCAAACTGACGACATTGAGGGAAGATCTTGTTGGAGATAATAATAAAATTTCCTATACGGAGTTAATAGAATCGGAAAAACAAATTAGAATACATAAAATATTTTCTAAAGATTATGACGGCTTTCGGGGTCATAATTATATTGAGCAAGAAAAAGTTATTGATTTTTCCGAATTTGAAAAGATTTTTAGCTCAAATTACTTCTTCTTCTTCTTGAATGGCGCTATAGTCCTTGCAGGATCAAGGCCTCTCGAAGCCTCCTCCTCCAGTCGTCTCTACGTCTTGCTAGCTCTCTCCAATTTGTTATACGAAATTTCCGTATATCTCCTAGCACGTCATCCATCCACCTATTTCTTGGTCGCCCTACTCTTCTTCTTCCTGATGGTCTACCATTAAAAATCCTGGCTAGCATTCTATCTTCTGAAGCTCGTACAACGTGTCCGAGCCATCGCAGTCTATTCAGTCTTATGTATGTAGCTATATTTATTTCGTCATACATTTTTTGAAGTTCTTCTTTTGTCCTAATGCACCATTCGTTCTGGTTAACCCTTACAGGACCAAATATTCTTCTTAAGATCTTCTTCTTCTTTTTTAAGCTGATTTTCTGTTTGTTTGGTCAATGTCCAAGCCTCAGACCCGTAGCATAGGACTGGGCGGATTAATGTTTTATATAGACTGACCTTGCACTGTCTTGAAATTTCTTTGTTTTTTAGAACCGGGACTAGTGCAAAATAGGTTTTAGTTGCGGCCATGATGCGTCTATGGATGTTGTCCTTTATCTTATTTTCTGCAGTAAGCATTGCCCCTAAATAGATAAAATTGTCTACAACTTCCACACTATGATCCTCAAGGCTGATACTTCGCCCTAATCGTTGTCTTCGTTTTAAAACGATCATATACTTTGCTTTTGTGTCATTTACTCGTAGATTCAACTTTGCTGAGCTTTCTACAATTTTGGAAAA
Source organism: Thereva nobilitata (assembly GCA_963855945.1). Lineage (NCBI taxonomy): Eukaryota > Metazoa > Arthropoda > Insecta > Diptera > Therevidae > Thereva > Thereva nobilitata. Next base: position 168,943,737 of record OY979694.1, read on the forward strand.
GGTTTCCTTTACATCTTCCGCTTTGCGTCCAATTATGACTATGTCATCTGCGAAGGCTAGTATCTGAATGTTCCTTGTGAAGATGCTATTTGCTCCATTAAGCTGTGTTTCCCTCATTATTGCTTCCAAATTACTTAGCGGATGTTAATCTAAACGATTCAACAAAAATATATGTTGCCGGATATGCTTCACATGCCGAAGCAAAACGCCTTTCTTGCACATTATGTAAGTCCCTTATCGTAAGGGCGAAAGAGTGCAACGCGAATGACCTTTATTTCGATTCTTTACAAAGAGGCGATCTTTCAATTCCAACAACAGAGGTTAAAGTTTTATTATTTCATAAGTACGCTATTTTTCAAGAAGTTATACGGCGCGATGATTTAAAAAAAACATTTTTTGCCTTTTCAAATCAAAAACACGCTCTTTGTCTGTTAACTATTAAAAGCATTCTGTCGGGCCGTTTTTGTGATGGTATCAATCTTGGTAGTAAATGTTCCTGCGGTTGTAAAAGTATTTTTATTTTCAGCAAAATTTTCGGTCGGTTCGCGAAGATTATAATAAATAATTATACCAAAGGTCACATCGATACTTTGAGCCAATTTGTAACGGTGCAAAATCGCAAAATATTAAATTTTAAATAATTTTATAATAAACCGAACAATTTAGGGTATACCTTTACAGTATCGTTTCAGGGCCAGCTGTGATATTTTGTTTTATAATATTTATTTATTTAAAGAAATGATTTTTTTTTATATGTGCATGTTAATTTTTTTATTTATGCGAAATGAATTATTTATTTCTTTTTTGTTGCTTTGTTTTTAACCGACTTCAAAAAGAGGAGGTTATCAATTCGAAGCGTAGGTATGTTTTTTTCGGTCCTGTTCACGCATAACTTTGTAACGCAATAACTTTTTTGCTTTTTTCTTTTTTTGCTTGGAAAGGGTAGTTTCCCACGGTGGTCACATGCAATTTTTTTTAATTTTCGATAATAGTAGGGGAGCTGGCACTTGAAAAAATCGTGTCGTCCCAACCTTCTGCCGTTTGGTATATAAGCTTTTGAAGTAATTTTAAGCATTTTTTATAATATGACATTTTTGCGGGAAGTGGACCCATTTCGATTTAGGGGTTTTGGGGGGTAAAAATGGGTTAAAATTGAAAAAAATTTCTGCCGCTGAGTATGTAGGTTCTACTAGAGCTAAATAACCGTTAAATACTAGTGGCAGAAATTTTTGACTATTTGCTAGGGTGTGGGGAGAAAAATGGCAACTTCAGCTAGGGGTGACTTGGGGAGGGTCCAAATGGTCAAAAATGTCTGCCACTAGTATTTAACGGTTATTTAGCCCTAAAAGAACCTACATACGAAGCGGCAGAAATTTTTTTCAATTTTAACCCCCTTTTTACCCCCCAAAAACCCCTAACTCGAAATGGGTCCACTTCCCGCAAAAATGTCATATTATAAAAAATGCTTAAAATTACTTCAAAAGCTTATATACCAAACGGCAGAAGGTTGGGACGACACGATTTTTTCAAGTGCCAGCTCCCCTACTATTATCGAAAATTAAAAAAAATTGCATGTGACCACCGTGGGAAACTACCCTTTCCAAGCAAAAAAAGAAAAAAGCAAAAAAGTTATTGCGTTACAAAGTTATGCGTGAACAGGACCAAAAAAAACATACCTACGCGTCGAATTGATAACCTCCTCTTTTTGAAGTCGGTTAAAAACAAAGCAACAAACGGCAGAAGGTTGGGACGACACGATTTTTTCAAGTGCCAGCTCCCCTACTATAAAGGAGTTCGAAGGTAGGCTTAAAAAACTGGTAAATTTAGCACACCTTGAACAGATAGAATATTTTCAAAGGTATCACAAAAGTCTTTATTGTCACCAAATACTTAATAGAGACTTGGCATAGCGTCTACGTAAAAGTCTACCGAACTAATTATTGCGGGTTCAAACCCCGGGTCGGAAAGTGCGACTTTTTTTCTTTTTTTCTCTTCCAAATTCATTGATTGGATTAATGTTGTAAAGAATTATTACAAACTCTTCGGTAAGGAATTTCATGCATACTCATGTAGACTGTAAGAGTATTCCTTTGAATTGGAAAACTATTTAACTGAATTTCTGAACGGACTTATTTACATATTTAACCATCGCATGGTAACACTCTCTCGTAGCGCAGAAAGTTAAGTAACTACCTCTCGTCCGCGGGTTCCGAGTTCGATTCTTCGGACTGTTGCATTTTTTTTCAATCGACTTTATATTCTCACAATAAATATTGTTTTCTAATTTCCTTCGCGGAATTTTGTTTCATATTAAAAGGTGTTTTTTTAATTACTCCGAAAATGCGTAAATACATTACTGCAAAAACTATTTAGCTACTGCATCGATTCTTATCGACGGCGGCATGTCATACTTATCGTAATAAATAATTTTGTTTTAAATTGCCCCCGAAAAAAATGAACGGACTAAAAAATACGAAATAAAATAAATTTTTAAAAACCTACTTAAAAAAAAAACCAATACCGTGATGCACAAAAAAGGATGAAATAATTGTTGCTAGTTCTTTACAATACTAATCCAATCAGAATGGATTTGGAAAGAAGAATCACTTTTGAAGACGGTGCTAACACCTGTTTTCGCGGCGATGTATTAAGTGCATAACGCTAACAAAGAAATGAAAACAAATTTCGAAGCAAGAGTTAGTGCAATGAAAGTCAACCTGGCACCGTCTTCAAAAGTGATTCTTCTTTCTAAATCCATTCTGATTGGATTAGTATTGTAAAGAACTAGCAACAATTATTTCATCCTTTTTTGTGCATCACGGTATTGGTTTTTTTTTGAAGTTGGTTTTTAAAAATTTATTATATATACATATATTGAATTTTTTATTTATTTATTAGAAAAAAGGTTATTTTGTTAAATTTTATTGTTAGCATTCCACTTATTTTTTTAAATAAGTCTAGTGAGTTAAAGAAATGCTAACAATAATGTGGCTCCTAAGATCCAACCCCTCGTCCTCGCCGTGGGAGCTGGAAACGCAATAAGCGGCTAACGGGTGAAAACTGTATAACATTCGTATAATGTTTAATTCGTCGAAAATTATTTTCTTTAATATCCATAAACAACACTTTTTAAGTTGCTCGTTAATATCTTTATATAGTGACGATCAAATTCTGAACTCTGATTGTAGCTCACTTAAAATGTTGACGTGGCGTTCGATGTAGTTCAATAAGGCCTATTCTCTATTTTACGATTTTTTATATAAACTGGAAACTAGACCCACATTTAAATAATCGCTTAAACTATTTTTTCTTAGATGACTTGTAAAAACCTTGTTGAAAGTTGAAAAATGAATTTATTAAGAAAAAAGCAATAATTTAATGACATGTCTACTTTCATTGGGAACAAATATGATCTTATTTATTACGCTGTATTTTCATGGCATTATATGATTGCACGTTCTTGGTGATGCAATATATAAAATATAAGATATCAATATCTCTTGTGTTACACAGCTAGCTCTAAAAAATTATGTAGTTACACCACCAAAGATCATGAACCATATCAACAATTGTTCTTTAGTAAATATATTTTGTTCAGTCCAGATGACTTAATTATCTTTAAAAAAATAACACGTACAAGCACCTCTCCAACTGAAAAAGAGTTCAATTGAAATATTATCACTGAAAACGCCTAACATCGACAAAAATTATTATTAGTGTAAGAAAATTTTGTATATAAATAGATTAAAATAAATGTTTTTGACCATTCAGTCAGAATTACAAACAGGAAAGAGTAAATTATTTTTTTCTGTACATCCGGTGACCCCGACGGAATTACTTAGTACATTACTAGGTAATTACTATGGACATTTCATCGCTATTAAAGGAGCAAGCCACCATAGGCGAAAAAATCAACAAGGATTATTCCAACTTTAAGAAAAATCCGAGCAGACACACAGCAACATATGTTCGATCCAGGTTCGAACGACTGGATGATGATTGGAGCCAGTTCGAAAAAAACGACATCAGTCTTAAAACGCTCAAGGCAGAGCAACCTTCGCACTCATACTTCGAAAGACACTACTACGAGCAAGCTGACGCTGCACATCAACAGTACAGAATGGCCTTAAGTGCTGCACTAGATCTTCTAGAAGCCGAGTCCTCAGAACAGCCAGGGTCAGACCATAGTGATGAAGGCAGTTCACAATCATTAGCACGCCTCATTCGGCAGCAAACAGCTGCAATTTCAAATCTGCAAGAATTGGTAGACGAGACTACACAGGATTTGGACAACAAATCTTCAGCTTTTTATCAAGTCACACTCAGCAGCATCAATCAGCAGTGGCGCAACATTTCACAACGACACTTGGATATCATGGCTGAAGAAGATTCATCCAGCTACAAGGTGCAGGAATACAAAAATATAAGAAAACGTTATCATGATCTACGGGTGCAACTTGAAGAACATCTTCCGCAACATCGGGAGAATTCAAAACCATCAACTGACCATTCATCAAGCGTGAAACTACCAAAGATTACGTTGCCTATTTTTGATGGTAGTTATTTGAAATGGCCAGAATTCCACGACCTCTTCCAGCAGCTAGTTCACAACAGATTCGCCTTAGGTAACGCAGAAAAAATGTTTTACTTAAAGGCGCATCTGACAGGAGAAGCAAGCAAGCTCATCCAACATCTTCACGTGTCTGAAGAGAATTACTCGTCAGCATGGAAGATCTTGGAAAATCGCTACCACAACAAAAGACTCTTAGTTTCAGCCTTCCTCAACAAGCTATTGGGGCAGCCTGCAATCACCGTCGCAACATCAGGAGCCATTAAACGACTTCATGATGTGACAACCGAATGCTTGCGTGGTATCGAGAGCTTAGGAGTTCCTACAGCAGAATGGGATCCAATTCTCGTACACATCCTACTCCAAAAACTTGACAAGGAAAGCCACCGGTTGTACGAACAAGAGCTGGATTCTCCAAGAGAACTTCAACATGTCACTGGTCTTCTCACATTCCTCGAAGGTCATTTTCAAATGTGGGAATGTCTTCTTGGAAGGTCTCATGAGCAAAACGAGCAACGGAAATGCACTAAGCAAAAAAACTCCCTCGTTTCATCAATTGCAGCTACAACATGCGCTGTCTGCAAAAATGGCATGCACCCACTATTTGCCTGTCCGAAATTCCTACAACATCATCCCACGGAGCGATTAAAAATTGTCCGGAACCTTCAACGATGCATCAATTGCCTTCGCAGTGGACACGGACCTCAGAAATGTCCTTCTAGACGATGCAAATGTGGTGCCGCCCACAACTCTCTACTCCACATCGAGTCATCAAAGAACTCCGCGCCACAAACTCGGGAGACGGTCACAAGTTTACCTGCACAGGTTCCACATCAATCCTCCAGTTTTGTCTTTCTGGGAACAGCAGAAGTTCACATCAAGGACAGAAACAATCAATTCATTACGGCCCGAGCATTGCTTGACTCTGGCTCACAAATCAACTGTATCACCGAAAGACTTCTAAAAAGACTGAAGCTTCGCCCCAACACCGAGAGGCCTGGTGAAGACATAGTACAAGTTGACGGAATCGGAAGCAACTCCATCACCCTCAAACATCGGGCAATGGTTACAATACAGTCCAAAGCAACTACATTTAGGACAAACATGGAAGCATTTGTTCTTCACAAGATCATATCTCAACAACCAAATCAATATACAGATGTACGAAGCTGGAACATACCGACCAATCTACATTTAGCAGATCGCAATTTCAACAAACCACAAGAAATCGATTTACTGATAGGAGCTGAGTTCTATCCTGACATAGTGGGCATTGAGAAGATCAAACTCGGAAAGAACCTGCCAACTCTTGTAAATACCTCCTTAGGCTGGGTAGTCCAAGGAAAGCACGGCTATCACAAGGTGACACAAAACCCTAGGACAGCATGCGTACTCCAGTTAGTTCCCCTAGAAGAGCAGCTTCAACGATTTTGGACTATAGAAGAAATTCCGCCAACAGCGGAACTCTCAAAGAAAAGGTTAATGACAGTTGCCGAGCGCCAATGCGAAGCATTCTTCAAAACCACTTCCAAACGAACAGCCGAAGGCCGATATATTGTCAGTCTCCGTTTGCTCACGATCCATCGTCCTTAGGCGAATCAAAACAAATTGCAGTCCGCAGGTTTTTGAACCTTGAAAAGAAGCTTAGGAGAAATCCAAATATTCAACAACAATACATCAACTTTATGAGGGAATACATTTCATTAAACCATATGAACAAAATCAACCAAATTCCACTAGACAAACCGCATTATTTCATGCCGCATCACTGTGTTCTCCGCCCAGAGAGCAGCACAACAAAACTGCGCGTTGTCTTTGACGGATCAGCAAAAACCTCCACTAATATATCTCTGAATGACATATTACATGTTGGTCCCGTACTACAAAACGATCTGCTGTCCATATTAATTCGCTTTCGAACCCATCGCTATGTATTCATCAGCGACATCACTAAAATGTATCGCCAAATTCTTGTCGATAAGTCGGACAAACCGTTCCAGTTGATAGTATGGAGAGAATCGCCCAGTGAACCACTAGAAACTTACCAGCTCAATACGGTAACATACGGAACTAAAGCCGCCCCGTACTTAGCGATAAGATGTCTACAAGATTTAGCCGACGCAGAAGGGACTCATTTTCCATTAGGCGCTGAAATCACAAAACGTGATTTCTATGTTGATGACATCCTCACTAGCAGTGATGACCTTAATCATACGCTGGAGATGCGCGACCAACTCATTAACCTCTTAAAAACAGGAGGCTTTCAGCTCCGGAAATGGTGTGCAAACACATCAAGCCTACTTCATGGCATACCACAGGAAGATTTGGAGACAGAAGTATCCATCAAGACGCACGAACAAGAAAAGGTAAAAACATTAGGCCTGACATGGCTCCCCTCTTCCGATCAGTTCATGATTCGAACAAATTGGCAAGAACCAGCGGAGTTCACCAAACGAACGATTCTTGCCGACATTGCTCGCATCTTCGATCCTCTGGGAATCGTAAGCCCAGTGATAATTTTTGGCGAAGATATTCATGCAAGAATTGTGGGCCCTTGATCTCGATTGGAACTCTCCCATTCCTATTGAAATTCAAACAAAGTGGATAGGATTTCGGGATGAACTCCATAAATTAAACGACTTGAGAATAACAAGGCATGTCATAATACCAGGAGCTTGCAAATTGCAGCTACATGGCTTCTCTGATGCTTCCAACCGTGCATACGGAGCAGCGGTCTACATGCGATCTATTTCTGAAACTGAATTTATCAACATACACTTAATCTGCGCAAAATCACGGGTAGCCCCAAAGAAGACAACAACCATTCCACGCTTAGAGTTATGTGCCGCGAAGCTTCTAGTAGAGCTTATGCAAATTGTTCAAGAAAGCCTTGCACGAGAGATACACAAAGTCACCTATTGGACTGACTCTCAAATTTTGTTATCTTGGCTTCAAACAGAATCCCCGCTTCAAACCTTTGTAGCCAACCGAGTAACATTCATTCAGGAAGCTACAATCATCAATCAATGGAGATTCGTCAACTCTGAATTTAATCCAGCCGATCTTGTCTCAAGGGGAGTTCACCCTCAACAACTGTTAGACCACGGTGAGATGTGGTTTAAAGGGCCAATTTTTCTACAAACTTCAAAAGACGCATGGCCAGTCTTACCAGATCGTCCACTGCCACAACCAATTCTCGAAGGAAAAGTCATCAAAACAGTCTTATCAACCACAGAACCGTCGACACACTTCCTCGACGCTGTAGATCATCACAACTCATTCAGAAGGCTTCAACATATTACAGCATACGTTCTGAGGTTTGTAAGCAACTTAAAAAGAGCCCCAACTTACCGCTTGACCGATACAGCACTATCAGCACAAGAACTCAAAGCATCCTTGATGCTGATCATTAAACACATTCAGGGCACAGAATTCTCAGAAGATATCAAACACATAACGAAGCATTCGCAACCAAGCTCAACAAGCCGTCTTACTTCTTTGTGTCCATTTATAGATGACAAAGGTATCCTGCGGGTAGGAGGCCGCCTAGAAGCATCTGGCCTACCCTACGACGCCAAACACCCTTGTGTGTTATCATCAAAACACATATTCACTAAGCTTTTGATGACACAAATCCATGTCGACAACCTACACATCGGGCCTCAGGGACTTCTAGCAACAACACGGCAGCGATTCTGGCCAATAAGAGGAAAACAGTTGGCGCAGACGATCGTGCATCATTGCATACGATGTTTTAAGGCCAAGCCAACTCAGATAAATCAACGCATGGGTAATTTGCCAGTCGAAAGAATCCAACCCTTACGTCCATTTATTAACGTTGGCGTTGACTTTTTTGGACCTACCTATATCCACTACACCCTAAGAGGAAAAAGGCCCACAAAGGCATATGTGGCTGTATTTGTCTGTTTTTCTACAAAAGCCTGCCACCTTGAGGTTGTATCAGACCTAACTAGCAATGCCTTCATAGGAGCCCTAAAAAGATTCATTGCACGAAGAGGATGTCCAACACAAATATTTTGCGACAACGCAACCAACTTCATGGGAGCACGCAATCAGCTTCAGGAACTGTATACCATGTTCACATCTGAAGAAAACCAATCCCAAATAAAAGGTTATTGCTCCCAAAAAGGAATAAACTGGAGGCCCATACCACCAAGATCTCCCCATTTTGGCGGTCTATGGGAAGCAGCTGTTAAATCTGCCAAACACCACATGAAGAGAACCTTAACTCAGGCGTCTTTGACATGTGAAGAATTAACAACAGTCATAACACAAATCGAGGCCATCTTGAATTCTCGACCATTGACGCCTCTAACCACAGACCCCAATGATCTACAGGTATTAAGACCAATCCTGGGATCTATTTTGAAGATCTTGGGCAAGCACATATGATCAGCAACGAGTGGAGCCTAATAGCATTCTTCAATCTGTCTCAATTCTGGCAGGAGTACCAAGGACTGCAAACATGCATAACAAGATTGAAAGACCGGTGTGCTACAATTCAAAACCAGAACGGGTACTTATACAAGGCGATAGTACAACATTTCGAACAAGTCCTACAGGATGTCACAAGCCTTAATGAAATACTAACAACCAGAAACGGATTTCGGTCTCGCAAAAAGCGATCACCATTCGATTTCATAGGGATGGCAGCAAATAAATTGTTCGGAATACTTGATCAAGAGTATGCTGAAAATATGGATGAAATTATACAACAGATCCACACAAATGAACAGCATCTGTTAAACCTAAGCAAGAATCAGACGTCCATCATCGACTCCACACTGAATGTGTTCAACAAGTCAGTGAATGACATCAACCAACGATTCAATGTTCTTGATCAACATCTAAATCAAATTCATAAGACAGTCAATGACATCAAGGATGCTTTGAGTGTAGATGAAAACATTCAACTCTTCAACACTCTCGTAATGTACACATCGTTACTAGCATCAAACTTCCAAAGAACTCAGCTAGCTCTATTGGAAATTATTACGGACAGCCACCAAGGTAAAATAAATTCTCTTCTGCTCACGCCAACACAGCTCCTCAAAGAATTAAGCTCCATCAGAAGAGACTTACCACCATCATTGATCATCCCAGGAAATGGAGTACGTGATCTTCCAACCCTCTACGAGCTCCTTCGAGTGCAAGCGAGAGTTACAGCAAACAAAATAATTTTCCGAATAACTTTACCCTTGCTAACAAATCAAGTTTATCAAGTTTTTAAAGTTATTCCATTTCCAACTATGATAAATGGATCCTTCCTTTTCATTCAACCATCAACGCCCTTCTTGGCCATCAGTCCATATCGTGATCAGTACTTTCCTTTATCACATAAAGAGATCGAAGACTGCCTCATTCATAAGGACCGGCAATACCTTTGCAAACAGAGACATCCAGTTTTCAACAGTCATTCTACGGAAAATCATTGCGAGGTTCAGATCCTAAATCACAAACAGCAACTCTCACCATACTGCACTCTCAAAAAGACAAGCTCCTCTCAGGTCTGGATTCAACTCCATTACCCAAATCACTGGATATTCGCCTTCACCCAAGTTCACACTTTCAATATTGTCTGTGGAACAAAAATTATCAACACACAACTACGTGGCGAGGGACTCCTAAAACTTGCCCCAAATTGCATCATCAAGCAGCTATCAATGACAATTACCTCACACAACTTATTACCTAGCAAGGCCGAAATATCATTCATGCCTACCTTCAACCTTACGGCAAGCCTTCCTCAGGAAGATGGCATCCAACGGCAAATAAAAGATATAGCTACTCCAGATCAGGGTAACATGCTCATCCGAGGGGAAGAAGACATCGCGGCCTTAAGCAAGTACAATCAGGAAATCAAAATTCAGGAATTTTTGCCCCACGATCAACTTCGGCAACACGACATCCATCAATACACCCTGAGCTACACCACGCTCATCATTTGCATAGGAGCCATCATAGCAATAAATTGTCATCATAAAATCCAAGATAGGTCCTAGCATAACAGTTGAAGTACTGTTTTTGAGCTCCAAGACCTCAACGTGGGGAGGATGAAAACGCCTAACATCGACAAAAATTATTATTTCCCACCAAATCTGCAATTCCACAAATTCTGTCACAGACACAAAATTTCTCACGTTACCGTTTCAAGGTAACATTCTGTTGAACATCTCTAATTTCCCTCAGAGTGGAAAACGTAAGTAATAAATGCTGACAGTTGCAGATTCGGTGGGAATACTTTTTAGCTAAATTTAAGTTCTAGTGTAAGAAAATTTTGTATATAAATAGATTAAAATAAATGTTTTTGACCATTCAGTCAGAATTACAAACAGGAAAGAGTAAATTATTTTTTTCTGTACAGTCACATAATATTATCTTATTACATTTACAGTTTTCATTTGTACTAAATTATTTAATGATTCTTCATTATCCGACTGATGGTTATTTGAACAGCTTTGCACTTAACCAAGAATAAACATAACAATAAAACTATAAGAAAATTTTTACAAATAGATAAATGCATGGATGGATAATTTATTTATCTAAAAAACAAAAAAAAAGCTTAAATAAACTTGTTTACATGGAAATAATTCCATTCAAATGTCAAAAATCCCATCACTTGCCTACTTCGCTCAACAAAAATTCAGACTAAGTTTGCGCTTAGTTGGGTTAGTGCGAAGATTTTATGGAAGGCCTGTAGTTGAGAGGGTCTTGCTACAGGCCTTGCATAAAATCTTCGCACTAACCCAACTAAGCGCAAACTTAGTCTGAATTTTATTTGAGCAAGGTAGGCAAGTGATGGGATTTTTGACATTATGAATGGAATTATTTCCATGACAACAATGTTTTCCAGTATTTTTGCTTTTAGATAAATAAATTATACTGAAATTATTTATAAAATGTTCACTAATCAAATAACAAGAAAAGGATTCATAGATGCTTTTGCGAAAAATCTAAAACAACTTTTCTTAGTGTCCCCTTTGAAAGGAGAAAAGATATTAGGAATTGATCCTAGATTTTCAAATGGTGTAAACTTGTTCTCATTTTTGAAACCACAGAAGTTATAGATACCGGTGTTATCTATCCCCAAACTAAGTTATCCGGAACGTAAAGTTCTATACAGTTTTCACCTTATTGCAAGGACGAGGGGTTGGATTTTAGGAGCCACATTATTGTTAGCATTTCTTTAACTTACTAGAATTTAACAAATGTTTCAAATAAGTGAAATACTAGCTATAAAATTTAACAAAATAAATATTTTTCAAATAAATCAAAGTAGTATTCATTTGATTGTTGAAGTGTATAGACGTGTTTACCGCCGCGTGTGTACATTGATAACGGTTTTACAAAACGAAAAAGTAGAAAATAAAGAAAGAAGAAAGAAAAAAAACACTTCACAAATTATACAAATTACTAAAGTGCAGTGTAAGGTGAATTGTATGTAATGTGTAAGGTTGTGTGAATGTAATAATGTTTTATTAACAATAAAATATTCACCGCTATGGCAACATACGATGACCTCATTAACAGATGCAGTAGTCAGCAACAAATTATTAATGATTTGAATAAAAAAATAGCTAAACTCGAGGCATGACTTAATAATCAGCCTTCCAACCAATTTCAACCTACTTCCAGCCAACATGAACAAACAAATAATTCTAACTGGTTACTGCGACAATTCCCAGTTTCTTACCAGAATAATATCTTCAATAATCTGAGCCAGGAGGAATATTGCACGGATGAGGAAGAACTGGAAAAGGAATTTCCCAATCTAGATAACAAGGATAATTACAAGAAACGCAGGCGCACAACAACAAAAACGCCACCAAAAAATACTAATCAAAGCGAGAACATCAACAGTGAACAGAAAAAACTCAAAATACCATTGCCTCCACCAATAAATGTGAGCAACATCAGCAATTTTGAACTCTTTCGACAAAAGGTATTAAAAATTACAAAGAATCAACTAAATTTAAAGCGCTTTCAAACAACGATACAAAACGAAAATTACTACAGAAATCTCAAAAAATTATTGGAAGAATTAAAAAAGAACCAGCCATCAACTAGAAAATATCGAATATCACACCTTCCAGCCCAAGAGTGATAAATTGTATAGATTTGGCTTGCCATGAACAATCAGTCACAATGAAATTAAATCAGTTTTAGAAAAAATGGGACATGAAGTCGCAGGTATAACTAATATATTCAAGATGGTCAAAATTGATGATGTAAAAGTCAAGAAAACCTTTCCTCTGTTTTACATCGATTTAAAACAAAAAGATAATAACAAAGAAGTGTTCAATATTTAGCACATTGCGTAGTTAAAATTGAACCACCTAAAAAAACAAGGGGCATCCCACAATGCACGAACTGCCAACAACTCGGACATACCAAGAGCTTCTGCCAACGTCAAATCAAATGCGTTAAGTGTGCTGAAAACCATCATACGAAGCAATGCAAAAAATAGCCAGGCAGCGCACCTACATGCGCTCTTTGTCAACAAAAAGGGCACACTGCAAATTATAAAGGAAGCCCAGTATATCAGAACAAAATTAAGTCAAAACAAGGATAAAACAAGTGTTGTGCAGCGATTAAAAAAATCTAAGCCACAAATAACAATCACACCATCTACAGTTGGATTATCCTATGCACAAGTCAGCAAAATATCTGATGATAAACCAAACCAAGGCCACAAACACATCAGAATTAATAACGAGCCTAATAACAATGATATCAATAAAATGCTCAGTCAGATTCAACCGACACTTAGGGCCGTATTCATCGACCTGGTTATATTCGCGGTTATTTCTTATCCCGAATAATTCTACAGATATTTTTTCCTATTCACCGAACGCGTGTAAATTAAGTTTTCGAAAATCATTTTCGAATCAGCTGTTCTAAATTTTTGTCCATTTAGGTTATGGTTACTTTTTTATTTGTGCTTACAGTGTCCTAACCTAACCCTAGAGAGTAGTAACGTGACGTTGTGCATGGGTCAACTAATATAAATCGAAGGAAGACATCTTTAAAAAAATGAAGGAAAATAAAGCAGTGAGGTCAAAAAATTTAAGTTCCACCGAAAAGGAAAAATTAGTAAATTTGATTGTTAAGTATAAAGAAATACTTGAATGCAAGGAGACGGACAAAGTTAATGCCCAAAAGAAAAAGGCTACTTGGCTGAAGATTGTTAATGATTTTAACGCAATTAATTCCTCCAAAAGAAGCGTTGATCAAATAAGAAATTTCTACAAGAATTCAAAATCAGAATTGAGGAAGCAATTGTCAGCCAACAGGGCTGCGAATTTTAGAACAGGTGGCGGGACTCGTGAAGTTGTATTAGATGAAAACAATCCTTTATTAGCAGTAGTAACTGAACAAACCTTCTGTATACCGAATGAGTTTGACAGCAGCAGGGATTTATTTGGCACTGAGCATAAGGTATGTATTAATCTTATCGTTAAATAATGTGACATTCTGAAATCTCGCTCCCATAACAGACAAACAAAAAAGACGATACTGAAAATCACAATGTTATGGAGTTGGAGGAATGCGATACTGAGCTCTCACCTGGAAGGCCATCAACTGGAAGGATCTCAAACCTTAGGAGAAAAAATGAAGTAGAAAAGGTATGTATTAATCTTATCGTTAAATAATGTGACATTCTGAAATCTCGCTCCCATAACAGACAAACAAAAAAGACGATACTGAAAATCACAATGTTATGGAGTTGGAGGAATGCGATACTGAGCTCTCACTTGGAAATCCTACTCTGAGGCCATCAACTGGAAGGATATCAAACCTTAGGAGAAAAAATGAAGTAGAAAAGGAGTTACAAGAAATAAAGCTGCTGAAACGTGCTAAAATAGAAGCAGAAATCGAAAAAACAAAGTTAAAATGCGAGTTGTACCGCATAAAATTAAAAGTACTAAGTGAAATTGAAAATGAATACTGTCGTCGTAAAGATGAATGAAAGTCGACAATCACTTTACCTACTTCTTTTTGTTTATGGAATTCAGTAAACATAATGAAGTAGGTAAAGTGATTGTCGACATTCATTGATCTTTACGACGTTAAGTTTGATTTATTTTGTAATTTTATTTTATATATTGGACCGATTTTATATTATTTTCATTGCCTACGATTTAGGTAGAATTAGAACTTTTTTTTGTAACATTGAATTTTTAAATATATTTAATTTTAATTAAAATAGTTTTGAATAATTTGATTTCTTCTTAAAAAATCATTGTTTCTGGATAGGGGTACGTCTTGCTCTACATTTTCAGCAACGCCACTTTCTACTTCTGAAATAGGAATAGGTCTCTCGCGTAGCATGTTATGTAGGACTGCTGTGGCAACAATCACAACCACTGTGTTTTCAACTTTGAGACGGTTTTCTGAAATTCAGAAGTATGTAACGAAAAATTTAATCACATGAGTAACTTCTAAACACAACACCATACTTATGCCAACTACTGGAAATCGTCTTTTCCACACTCCAATCGTTCTCTCAACTAAAATTCGAGTTGAAATTAACGCTTTTTGGAAACGTTGTTCAGCAAGGGACTGCGGATTTGACAAGGGGGTGATGAGGTAATTCTTACAGCAGTAACCTGCATCTCCCAATATTATGGAATCACCGAACTCTCCATCCTCCAGACGAATGCTTAATTGTGAAAAGTTCAAAATGCTCTGGTCGTGATTGCTGCCAGGCCATCTACAAACATAAGCAATTACACTAAAACTTATAATAATATTAGCATTGTCACCGAGCAACGATGTCTATTATTTTCATAGTGGCATCACACACTACTTGGGTGTTGAAGGAGAAGAATCACTTCCTATTTCGAAATATTTCCGCACGAGGACCTCCTGGGGACTGAATTGGGATGTGAGTACCTGAAAATTAAAAAGCACAACTTATTTGTAAAATTAATACTGCATAAAGGTGATACAAATATCTAACTCACCATCAATAATTCCTATTGTATGAGGAATCCCCGCAACTTCATAAAATTGCCTTTTCGACTCTGTCAACCCTGCCTCGGTCGAAGGGAATTTAATCCACTCTTGTGACAATCCAGCAATTGCCCTGGACACCCGTGATACAACTCTT
Source organism: Thereva nobilitata (assembly GCA_963855945.1). Lineage (NCBI taxonomy): Eukaryota > Metazoa > Arthropoda > Insecta > Diptera > Therevidae > Thereva > Thereva nobilitata. Next base: position 168,959,444 of record OY979694.1, read on the forward strand.
GAAGCAGTTGACTGAGAAATCCCAAAACAATCTGCAAGCACAATTTGAAAAGACCCAGTCGCGTAATATCTTAGCGCAATCAACAATTGCTGATAAGCAGATACTGAATAATTGCGGTTGTCTGAATATTCAAGTTGTTCGCTCAGTTGTGAAGCCAATTCTTCCACTTTGTCTCTTGGCATTCGGAATCTTCTTTCGAATTCCTCACTGTCCAGGTGCTGGCAATTGTTATGGAAGTAAAATTTCTTCTTTTTTCGCCGTGTCTTTTCCACGTTATTTTCCGAATCCGATTCCATTTCCTCGGAGGAGGAGGAACTCGTATCAAAAAGATCCAGACTATTTATTTCGACCAGAGCGTCTGAAAGATACAAGGGAGAAAATTCAACAAAATATGCAAGATTATACAATTTTTACATACCTACAAATTCATTCATATTGGTGCTATTTTATATATATATATTATATTATATATTATTATTATTATTTATATATATATTATATTATACATTATATCTGTGGTATTTTATTATTTTAATTTTCACTCACTCAATTTTGACACTTCGAAAATTCAGAGGTTAGAAATCGGTGGATAAAATTATTACCGGGTCGAACTGGTATTAACTTTATCCGAGTACCGAAAATCGCGGTCGGTGAATACGAAATATCCATGATATTTATGTTCGCGGATATATCCAGGCCGGTGAATACGGGCCTTAGTCAGTTAGCAGAAAGAGTGGATAATTTGGAAATCAATTCTAAACCGCCAAGCAAAAAGACAGCAAAAACAAAAATGACTAACTCATTCCTGCGCATAGTAACGTGGAATGCAAATGGGATCAACCAAAGAGCCCAGGAACTGAAAATATTTCTCCATACAAACAACATAGATATTGCATTAATTTCTGAAACGCATTTTTCTAACAAAAGTTATATCAAAATAAATGGATTCTATTCTTACTGGACAACCCATCCAAGTGGAAGAGCTAGGGATGGATCAGCTGTACTAATTAAAAAAAATATCAAACATTACCGACAAGAAGACATTCGTGATAGTTACATTCCAGCGACGATTATTTCAATCCAATATAATGGTGCTACAGTGGCGGCTCGTCTTTAGGGGCTAGTGGGGCTTAGCCCCACCAGAAATTGTCGAGCAAATCATATTCACACATTTTTTAATTAATTTCATTGTTACAAAAAAGCAACGCAAATTTTCTTTGCAATTTATTACAATTTCTAAAAAAAAATTCAAAATAATACCGCACAAAAATATTCGAAGTAGAACTTCATAGGAAAAGTATAAAAAAAAGAGCAAATAAAAAAAATAAGAAAAACTCTCAATTTTCTCTATCAAAATAATCTGGCCGAATCATAATTCCATACCCATTTACATGTAATTCTCTCCTCAGGGGCTATCATTGAGTCAGCCCCGAAGATGAACCATTTTGAATGCAAATTATCTTGACTAAGGCGATTGATTCATGAACTTTTGTTCTACCAAGCGGGGCTAAAATTTATTAGCCCTAGGATTCATTGGGATTCTCTTCAATGACATGTAATACACATGCCAATGGATTCTCTTGCTTTCTTGGTTTTACTCACGAACATATAATGACAGTGTTGTCGGTTCGTTCTTTTAGTTTTGTTTATTATATTTCTAAAGTAATTTTGCCTGCATATGCTACTAATTGGCCGAACGTTTTGATACTTTTTTTACACTTATGGATTTTATATACCTGAGGGGCTGATTTTATTCAGCCCGTAGCAAACATTTTGATACAAATGTAGTAAAAAGGAGTAAAAAGATAAATTTTTATTGGAAACAGAGCTAATTGGAGATTGAATTTTAACTGACAGTTACAAGTTGATTTTTGCGGTAGATATATATTGAATTATTCGCCAATAAATATTATTAAATTATTATTTATTAAATTATTTGCAATAAATATTAATATTCCATTTTGTAATATATTTTCTTAAATTATATTTAATTTAATTTTTGTTTTTGGTTAAAATGAATCACGTAGATAATTTATTGAAGAAAAAATTTTCTTTTTTGTCATTAGAAGAAAAATTAGAAATTAAACGTTTAGGGCCCCATTAACCATTTGATTTTAAATTAATTTGTACTGAAAAATCTCAAAGTAGAAAATTTTCATTGGATTGGTTTCTAAAAAGAAATCGCTTACGGTTAGTATAGGAAAAAATGCATTGTTTTGTTTTTTTGCGCTTGGTATAGAGGAGAATCGGCTTGGACAGAAATCGGTATCCAGGTTTAAAACATTTATCGGAACGAATTAAAAAATTGAAACGAACGCTATGCATTTAAAAAATACTTTAAATTACCAAACCTTCGGGACGGTCAATATTCTCTCACAGATCGATTCAGGATACGCGAGTTCCATAGCAAAATATAATGAAAATGTTAAAAATGATCGTCAAGCATTAAGTCGAATTTTAGATATCTTAAAGTTTTGTGGTGGTTACAATTTACCTGTTCGTGGACACAAGTAGTAATGGAGGGATATTTCTTGATATGGTTCATATACCAGATAGATCAATAGATATCGCATTCGACGACTACTTGAAGAATAATCAAATCGCAAAAAAAACACTTCGAAAACCGTACAAAATGAGTTACTTGAATACTGTTTACAGGTTTATCTTCATGAAGTGAAATCTGAACTTCAAATTTTGTATCTGCTCAAGTTGATGAAACTACGGATATTTCGTGTAAATCGCAAATGGTCTTGATTTTATGTTTCGTTAAAAAAATAATAAGCCTGTTGAACGGTTTTTATCACATTTTGACCTTTTCCGCAAAAGTTATAGTTGATGTGATTTAGAATGCGCTGAAATGCTACAATTTAGAAAAAAATTGATTGCTCAAACATATGATGTCGGCGCTGTAATAAGTGGGAGTCCAGCCGGGGTACAAACCTTAGTAAAAAAATTGTATCCATTTGCACACTTTGTGCATTGTTATGCCCATCAACTAAATTGAGTCTTAAAACGGGCATGCTCAGTTATTAAAGAAACACCAATATTTTTCGTTATTATATGTATTTGCTTTTTCCGTCATTTTTTTCATGCTTTCCCAAACGAAAAGATTTATTAATGGAAGTTTGCAACAAACGTGGTCTCCCGCGAACTGTTGAAATTCGGTGGAACTTCAATTTCCGAGCACTGCGATCTATACTCGAAAATAAAGAAAATCTCATTCATTGTTTTGAATTGATAATTAATATTTTTTTCAAGCCCCACCAAATTTCAGAGGCAGGAGCCGCCACTTGGTGCAGATCTAAATATTGCGGCAGCATACTGTCCTCCACGAGATACACCAACGAAATCTTAATTTAACAACGTCTTCAATAAACTTGGTCCAAGATTCATTATTGGCGGAGACTACAATATAAAGCATACAGCATGGGGTTCCAGACTAATCTCACCCGGAAAAGGAAATGAACTATTAAGTGGCATTAACGAAAATAAGTGTGCTTACCTCTTTTCACGAGGACCAACGTATTGGCCTACGGATGCAGCAAAGATTCCAGATCTACTTGATTTCTTTATCATAAAAGGTATTTCTTCCAGCTATACTCAAGCAGAAGGGATTCATGACTTAACATTTGATCATACACCTGTTCTACTGTCAATAAGCTCAACAGCCATCAAGAAAAAGAAAAAGCAGAACCTCACAAATAAGAGAGAAAATTTAGAAGAGCTAATCAACTTAAAAGTGAGTCTTAAAAGTAATGAAGAATTGGAACAACAAACAAGTAACTTCATTGAACACATTCGAATGGCAGCCAGCCTAGAAACTCCTGAATTAAAAGACAAAGAAGAATGTGAAATCAAATACCCGGCCGAAATCAGCGAACAAATCAAGGAAAGAACAAAGGCAAGGAGAATATGGCATCTTACCAGAAATCCTGCTGATAAGACAGCGTTCAATAGAGTAAGTAACAATGTCAATAAACTAATTAAAAGTTTTTTTTTTTTTTTTATGTGGAAGACTAGAGCTCAGGGAAAGCCCTTTGTACTGTCGACAATCTATTTTTCTTCGTATAGAGTGCAATGTCAAACAGCAAGCCCTAGTCGATAGATAGTGAAGGGGAAGAGAGAAGTAGGAAGGAACTGCCACAACCACCTAACCCCAACCATTTCTATCGCGACTCTGGCATCGGGGCAATGAGAAACAACTGGCTGGAGTGTTATGCCTCCTGAAACGAGTTGAATCCCATCAACCAACCGATGACATGCGCTTGGTGGAGCGGGGAAATGCTAGCGGAAGGCTATGACAGGGGGAATGAGGAATGTAAGAAGGGAAGAAGAAAGAAGGTGGGAAAGGCGAAGGACCGTGGGGCTCTGCCGGGATTCGAACCCGGGACCTCTTGGATAGTAGCCAGGCCCCTTACTCCCTAGACTACCGAGGCCCCAAACAGGAATGCTTTGAAAATTACATGAGCGGACTGAGTCCAAAAATGGATAAAGACTACTCATTGTGGAAAGCAACAAGAAAATTTAAACGACCCTTAACTCGAATACCACCGCTAAGAACTGCTCAAGGCAGATGGATTCGACAAGACAATGAAAAAGCTGAACTCTTTGCCCAACACCTTGCAACAGTGTTCCAATCTCATAACATACAATCCAATATTGAAATAACACCAATTTATCAACCAAATCTAGTTTTTGAAAGGATTACACCAATTGAGGTTGCCGAAGTGATCGGCAGAAATCTTAACCCAAAAAAAGCTGCAGGAATCGATGGAATATCACCTGGTCTATTCAAGGAACTTCCACGCAAAGCAATCATCATGATCACATACTTAGTTAATGCCTGCATGCGCTTGAAATATGTGCCCAACTGTTTTAAAACGGCCCAAATAATTATGTTGAAGAAACCAGACAAACCTGATGAAGAAGTAACATCATATAGACCAATTTCATTGCTTCCCGTCATTTCTAAACTGTTTGAGAAATTGTTACCAAAACGTCTCAAGCCGTTAGTAAACATTCCTGATTTTCAATTTGGATTCAGGAATAACCACTCCACAATAGATCAAATCCATCGAATCACTACTGTCATAGAGAAAGCGTTAGAAGAAAAGAAATATTGCCCTGCCGTGTTTCTAGATGTAGCTCAGGCCTTTGACAGGGTTTGGCACGAAGGATTGATATTCAAGATGAGCAAACTCCTACCACAAAATTACTGCCAATTGCTTGAGTCATACCTAACTGATCGCAAGTTCAGGGTCATCCATGAAGAAGCACATTCTGAATTTTATCCGATACTAGCGGGAGTTCCGCAGGGAAGCGTATTGGGACCCTTCCTATACCTGCTCTATACTGCGGATATACCAACAACAGATAATACGTTTATCGGTACATTCGCTGATGACACCGTAATTATGTCAACAGACGTATCCCAACCAAAAACAGTGGAAAAACTCCAACGAGCTTTGAATCATGTTAGCAAACGGACAGAAGATTGGAAAATCAAGCTTAATGAGGTTAAATACGTCCATGTGACATTTACGCTGCGTCGCAAAAACAACAGCTTATACACATACCTCAATGGAGTGCAAGTACCCCAGGCAGAATCTACAAAATATCTTGGTCTCCATTTAGACTCAAGACTAAACTGGAAATATTACGTGAGACAAAAAGCTGAACAGATTCGACTAAAACAACGTCAAATGTACTGGCTAATTGGACATCACTCCAAAATGAACCTGTATTGTAAAAGACTAATCTACCAGTATATGTTCAAGCCGATATGGATGTATGGTGTGCAGCTCTAGGATTGTACCCATAAATCTAATCGAGACATAATTCAACGAAGCCAAAACAAATTTCTTCGAATGATCACCAACGCTTACCGCTATGTGACTAATAAAGAAATACATGCTGATTTGGAAATAAAATGGATAGAAGATGGCATCCGCGAATATGCCATTAAACACGAGAAGAGACATCTTGCCCACACCAACGTTGAGGCTATACAATTATTGGATACTACCAACGAAATAAGACGGCTCAAAAGATTAAAACCACATGAACTAACTGTATGACAATTAGATGAGTAGGTACTATATCTACAGGGAACTGGACACTGGTGCAGAAATCCCATACAAGTTATGCTAACTTTAAGAATGCTTACTTTAAGTGCTATTGTTAACCATACTAATAAATTAATATTGATTGAAATGGTAGTAACCATACTAATAAAGGTGTTTTTTTTAAAAAAAAAATCAAAATCAAAGACTATTTATAAAAATGGTAAAATTAGAACTACTTAGGGCATTGGTGGCGAACCTATGTGCCGTATGAAAATTTTGCTGGCACGTGAACGGTTTATTATTAAATTGGATTTAATATAGATTAATTTTAAAATTAAGTCATGTTTTGGATGAAGTTTCGTGTGCTTATTTTAAAATGAACCCGTCAACTCATTAAAAGGGTACTTACATATAGTCCAGGGGCCGGATTCCGCAAGCGTGAGTGTGCACGACGATACAAAATAAAATTTCCTTGCGGAATCCGGCCCCAGGTACTGAAACGAAACATTAATCACTAATAAATCGATAGGGTGAAAACAGAAAGAAAGCAGGTTGCCTGCTTTCCTATTGCCAGCGTCTAGCGGCGCCGATCGTCACAAAGAATATTCTTAGTGCCCATCGACGCCGCTAGACGCTGGCAATAGGAAAGGAGGCAACCTGCTTTCTTTGTGTTTTCACCCATAGATGGTATCGCTGACTCACTTTCCCTCCTGCTTTGCACTTCGTGCTGCTTTGAAACAAGTCCAAAAAAACTAGTGGGATGTAGATTTGACCCTTTCGCCTTTCGGTCCACACGATCAACTTAACAGTATGATGAATGTTTAATATTATGAAGTGCTAAATCTACAGGATTTTTCTAGAGAATTTGATTTTGCTGAACGTTAGCAAACGAACATTTCCTTCGTACTTCGTTCGCGACACTAGAGCGCATGGTCGATGGTGGAAAACAATTCCCGGTCCGAAATGTATTGATCTAAGGTTTGAAAAATTCCTGATGTTTGTAAAGGGTAACGTAATTTTTGCACGAATTTGCACAAGAGTGATGTCTTGTTAGGAAGCAATATGTGTGCGGTATCCAGAACAGGTAACTGTATTTAGAACGGGTTTCATTCCAACATGTTTATTAGATATTAGAAAAACTAATGCTAAACTAGTGCTTGTGATTCTTAGCCAAACTCTTTTCATTTAAACAAAAAAAGGGCTCGACCGAATGTTATGAAATTTTTTCAGAGCATGTTTTTGTTAATATGCTTCGATCGGCATCCCAAAAAATTCGATATCGTTTTTGGTTCATACGATATCGTGCAGGTACAAAAATCACGTCGTTTAAACAAAAAAAAAACGGCTCGATCAAATTTTATGAAAGATGTGTCAATACTTTATCTATGCCGAGAGTTTTTTCTTAACGAAATATTTAACAGCTGCCCAAATAAAACGCGTTGTAATTTCAACACGATGACTTTTCCGTCCACTGCCTTACTTTTCTTTGGCGATCATTTCAGCAAATGTACGTACTTTCAATTTACGTGTAGAGCGCTCGAAACGATTTTCATTGGTAGACTCATCAATAAATACTGACTTGATCTCTTCCTTTTTTGATCAGCATTGAGCAAAAAATCTACGATTAATCGCTCCCGTCGAAATATGAAATAGCATAATTTTATAAATATCGCTGGCGAAAGGATTGACCGTTCGATTAAATGCTGATAACAAGGATATTTTGTGGCTGTTACTATGTACAATTTTGTGCTGCTTCAGATCCTCTGTTACATGGCTTATTATTTTTGTCGATTTTATTGGTGCTCAGATTTCGCAATTTTCTGGGAAATTTTACATAATCAGCCGTGTAAGAACCATTTTGCACCCCCGCCAGGTGTAAGAAACAGTTTTTCGTTATTAGTTATCCATAAACTACATACTGTCAAGGTTTCATATCTGCTCATATTTCGCATTTGAACCGGAATTCCTACATTTTATAAAAATATTGTGCAGAAAAGCACCCGCGCAGCCTCTGGACTGGTGCCACTGTTTCATACTTTTTGTTAATAGCTAATCTGACTATATGTCGTACGTGCTCATTATCAAACTGCGGCCTCCCGGAATATTGTTTCAATTGAGTTGCTTCAAAGTCTTGTTGAGCACAAGTATTATTTTAATGAAAATAGGCGTTGATGGAAAATGCTAGTATGTATTATTAAATTTTTCTTTAATTTTAAAAATTTTGATTCTGGTAATATATTATTTTTGTAAATTAATTTTTGAAATTGAGTAAATAAAATTCTGAAACCCTAAATTTAAAAACTGTCCGGCACGCCAGCAACACGATAAGTAATATTTGCAATTTTCTGGCACGCGCACATAAAAAGGTTCGCCACCACCGACTTAGGGTATATAAAAAAAGCTTATTAGTTTCACTTACGTACTTCTACATTTACACCCGTATTCTAAAACCAGTCATAAGTCATAACACAATATCAAGGGTGCGGTGAGTATCAAGTTGAGACAATTTGGTATTCTAATTTTGGTCTCGCAATTTTGACAATCCACAAACAGTCTCAACGACTCTCAAAATTATGACTGTATACATAGCAGGTCACAAGGGTATAAAGAGCACGTTTCTAGTATATTTTTCAAAAGTTGACACAATCTCGACACACAGCCAGCTTCGATGAAAGGTGCTCAATGCTTTTTGGCGTACGGTTGCTTCTTGGTGCGCAGGTTTTCCTCTATCTCATTATACAAATACAAATTCACCATTAGTAGTCCGTTCAAATTAGTCAAAAAATCGCTGTTTTTCAGAAATTTTCCCCACAGCTATAAGACCGGTGCCAAATGAAGGATTTGGGTTGTCTAAACAAGATTTTCACAACCCGCAGTTCGAAAAAAGGGTTGTTTTTGAGAAATATACAAATACATGATGGTTTTCGCCTTTTCTTCTATTTTAAGGAGAAACTATGCATTTTGGTGAAAATATCAATAGAGCAAAGTTGTAGGGATTAAAATTACCTACAAATTTTGTGTGCACTGTTTCTTTAAATTCCGTATAGTTTCGCCGCTAGAGACCGTTTTGCGCATTTTTCAGATTCAAAGCGACCAAAGAAAAGCCGTTGAAAAACTGCAACTACTCCTTTTATCTCATTTAATTTTTCATACAAAATCATAATTTTGGCGCAAAATCTAAAAAGGCGCAAAACGGCCTCTAGCGGCGAAACTATACGGAATTTAAAGAAACAGTGCAGACAAAATTTGTAGGTAATTTTAATCCCTACAACTTTGCTCTATTGATATTTTCACCAAAATGCATAGTTTCTCCTCAAAATAGAAAAAAAAGGCGAAAACCATCATGTATTTGTATATTTCTCAAAAGCAACCCTTTTTTCGAACTGCGGGTTGTGAAAATCATATTTAAACGACTGAAGTCCTTCATTTGGTACCGGTCTCATAGCTGTGGGGAAAATTTCTTTAATTTTTCCTAATTTGAGCGGACTATAGAGGTGATTTTTTTTTACATTTTCTTGTGACTGGGTGCTTAGAATACCAAAACAGCTGATAGTACCAAGAATAGTGTCTCAAGCTTTCAATCACAAGCAACAGTCTCAAAAGCTTATACTTATGATTGGTCATAATTTAGAATCGGGGTGTTAAATAAATTATTCACTGTTTTAAAGTACAAACTTTATTTAGAAAAGTTTTCACTAACGTATAGGTGATGGCGCTGCGGGCGGAAGAGGATTTTCAGTGCCAACCTCAAAGTTTACAATTTGTTTTTTTTTGTATTATTACGATTGAGTTTTATGACGAAATACTTCTTTATTTTTGCTGGCAAGTTGTTGGACGCTAAGAACATTAAGAAAATTCATACTGTAAAATAAAATGTAAAATTAAATTTAAAAGGAGAAATAAATAAGTGAACATAATTTAATAAAAATATTTTGGAAAAAATACATGGTCCGTACCGAATCGGATAATATTGAGCTGAACCTCATCTACTCAACAACATAAGAGGACCCATCAATGGAATAAGGTAGGTGAAATCAGGATTATCCACACCATTATATTTGGACCAGTACACCATTTAATACCATACAGTCCACTTAAATACCCCTTAATCGTAGTACCTGTTTAAAAACATGAACTCTACGATCGTCCGTTTAAACATCATTGCCCAATTAAAATACTTCAGGTACCAACCATCTTGTGGAAACAATTGTATATGATCAACATCTGGCTGTTCATCACAATGGCCACAGTTGCAGCCGCGGTTGTATGCAACGGCACCCGAATCGATGTTGGACTAAATGAAACCGGAGTTATTGAAATAACAAAGGACTGTGTCATTAAAACAAAGTGGAACACCATCTTACCAGAATTCATTGACAGTACTCATGTGAGATCTTCACTGAATAAGCCTCTGGGTTTAGAACTACCGAATATAACCGAACTCATTAAGAAACCAGAAGTACTATTTTCGGAACACATCCTAAGACCATCTGACCAACTGGTGGGAGCTATTAAGGAGCAAGAACTTCTGCATGACAACCTGAGCTCAAACACGCTGCACACTATTGGACATCATGCACTCTCTACAACTGTCGCAGTAACTATATCCGTAATTATAGTCATCCTTCTAGCTATATTTAAGAAGAGAAACAAGAAGGGAGCTCGTCAATCCATTCACCAACATGACTTCGTGTTAAAAACGCCGTCGACACCTCACATCACGAGCAAACACAACACGTATTCCACGGAGTGGGAGAATGTTTAAAAACATGCCTAGTAACAGACGGTCTCGCAATCAGTCATTAAATCGGTTCAATAATAAAGTCATTAATAATTAAGGTGTCACTTCCGCATGTCAGCGAAAAGTTCTTGCAATAATTCAGTGACCCACCTGCATTATTGGGAAATTGTAAAGTGCACCAACTCCTAAGTATGTCATCAAGTAGTATATAAGTCGAATAGAATTTAAGTTAAGAATCCAATTTAATAAAGTACTAAAGCCATCGATCCATTCTTTTTCCCTTTCAAACCGCTACCTAAATCGTGGAAGTTTTGCGGTCTTCAACAATCCAACCTTTTACAATCCATTACTCTCATCCTGAGTTAAACAGTACCTTTACCGTAAAACCATTATGAATCCTGTTACCAAGTTAAAAAAACAAAGAGGACACATAATGAGTACTATCACGATCCTGAGAAACAATTTGAACGCATGGGATTCAAACCCTGAGAAACGCGATATATATCAAATAAAAGCGGCATATGAAACCATGGGCAAGTGCTTCGAAAAGTTTGAGAGATACAGGATAAATTAGAAGAAGCAGATGATACAGAGTGTGAAAAACAAGTTGAATATCTTGAGTTTTATACCATTGAAATGGGTCGAGTTTTAAAACTGTATGCAGAAAATTTACCACAGAAAGAAGAGCCTCAACAAACGACGAATGAAAAAGTACCTCGCCATAATGCAAACATAACCTTACCACCAATACAGTTGCCCACCGAAAAATGGACCTCATTTTACAATCTTTTTTCGAAATTAATGGAAGAAGAGAATCTCCAACCGGTAAAAAAACTCCAATATCTCCGTTCAGTAACTGTAGGAAAAGCAGCAACTGTCATTGAGTCATTAGAAACTACAAATGAAAATTATAGAGTAGCCATAGACCTATTAAAGGGAAAGTATGAATCAACTCGTCGCACGTCTCCACGGCACTGGGTAATAATGCGAATTATACATCTGACGACACAACGTGACTCGACGGAAGTCGCGGTGCCGCCGGATCAACCTGACACCTTTTGCATTCCGTCAAAATCCAGACCAATGTCTTGGTAACAAGAATTGCCTTCTGCAGTTCTTGCATTCTTAGTTGCTAAAGTGCAAGTATCATATTTCAGCTGCACTTTGATCAAGAAAAAATGCTTACTTTGGTTCCCCGTGGAACTTGATTTTGATTATAGAATTTGCGGGCTGAAAATTGTTTGAAATTATATAACTGGCGCAGTCGGTAAGATTGCTATCAAAAAACAAGCAATCTAGTGATTCGGATATAATAGTGATAATATACGGTGAAAAAAGCGGGAAACAAAGCAGTGCGAAATAAAATTTATAGTGCTGTGCAGAAACAACGCAAAGTTTAAAACCAATAAACGAACAGGAAGAAAACAAATCAATTTCAACACTGGAGAGACGGAACCAACGGAATAGAATTGTAAACGAGTTAAGAATGGCGCAACCTGACATGATGGAACAATGTTTGGCTGTTCTAACAGAACTTCTAAGTAGACAGACTCAGCAACCGTCACTACGGAACAAAATAGAGAAGGATCTTCGCTATTTGCCTAGCTTTCCCTTCGAAGCGTTACCATCATTTATATCATCAGAAGAACGAGCATTGAGCGAATACGGAGATCAGGCACAACAGGCGTATACCATAATCTATAATGGAAAAATCATAGGATCTGCAAAAAAATTATTTGGAAACTTCACGTCCAGAGTCGTGGGAAGAGTGCAAGGCGCAACTCAAGTTGCAGTATAGACCAACCAAGGACCAGGGACAAATAATGCATGAAATTTCTATATTAAAAATAAGTTCTATTATTGATTTATTAGATAAAATTAGGGATATTGTTATTGATATATCAGAGTGTGCCATATTCAGTGACTATCAAAGTCAAATTGCGAATAATTTAAGCAGTTTTTAGTGCTAAAAATAAAAGAATTAACGGCTGGAGCTTTGGCAGCCGAATTATGTAATAAATACAGTTTAGAACAAATTAGGGGAGTAATAAATAGATATATTGGACAAGACCAATATAATTTAAAATCATTTCGATCAAACTTAACGTTTAGAGAACGACCTCAACAAAAACATAACGGACCGAGCAGATATAACCATTTTTCGCATAATTCTAATAATTCCGAGCATTTCCGACAAAATAATTTCAATAATAATAATTTACGAAATAATAATTTCGGTCAATATCGTAACAGTAATTTCAATCGTTATAGTTCGGGACAGTTTCAAGGTAATACTAATAGAAATAACTTCGAACAATTTCGTAGAAATAATAATACCAGTTTACAAACTAGAAACCCACGGTCAAATAATAACAATAATAGTGGACAACCAGTGGCGGTTCCTCTTTGGAAGCAAAGGAAGCACTGCTTCCCTTGACCAAATAGGCAACTTCATAAAAAATTAATTTAAATATATTAAGATTAATCAAAAACAAAATCTTAATATATTTCTTCATCTGGAAACACTAAGCAAGCAAAGTACAGATTTTTTTATATAAATGTACAATTCATACTACTGTATACAAAGAATAAAGCCTCGGCCACGATACGAGCGGAGGGCGGTAGAGCGGCAATACTAAAGTGTCGCTCAGCTCTAAACCGAGACATTATAGGCCAGTCAATAAAACCTATGAATCCCAAAATTAGAGTGGATATATCATTTTTTGATATATTGTTGGGGACGGTGAGAAATAAAGCTCTAATTTTTTTCCACCCTCGGGGAATTTGAAAGTTATTCCTGCACTTAATAATAATAGTTGATACCTTTAAACAACACATTCGATCTTTAGAGAATTTAAAGGCTCCTGTAGCCAGCTGGGATATTCCCCTCATCGATTTAATTTTATCCAAGTTAAATTCACATACAATTTGGCAATGGGAGCTGACATTAAAAAATGATGAATCACCATCATACAAGGACTTACTCAAATTTCTCGATAAACGTGCTAGTTGCTTCCAAATCTCAATGTATTAATCTCATAATATTAAGGGCTCAAAATTAAATGATAATCAACAAAAACAATCAGGAAACACAGTGCGCAACCGATCTCAAGCATTTCTTACTTCGAATCATTTTAACAACAAAGCAAGTAATTCAGCAATAAATAAAGCATCATGGGAACACAATTGACACCCTCGGAGCAAAAGCGGGATATAATAACAAAGAGAGCGAAAACGGTTCGGTAATTTTTTTAGCGCAAAACAGGAATATCTTCGTGTTCTTAGAGCAAAAATGGTATAACTATACTTCAGCGCAAGAACGGTGTATCAAAAAACCGAGAGCAAAAGCAGGTTAAGTTTTTATTCCGCTTTTGCTCTTAATGAAAACTTATACCGCTTTTGCGCGGAACTAAAATTTGAACCACTTTTGTTCTCAGTTTTCATTAAAAATGCTTTTAGTTATGTTTTTCGCTGGAAGACATTTTTTTGCTATTTTTCCGATTTTTCGATAGTTTAATAATTAATATTGACTAGAATTTTTTTATTTTATTATCACATAAACTTTATTGTGCATATAGATTCGTTTCTGATCCACCAGAATTTTTTTTATCAATGTACGTATTTTTTATTCTGTTTCGATTTAGGGGTGGTTTAACACCCTTAAAAAGGGGGGTTAGAATAAATTTCCCAAATTTTTTAGTAATTATTTAATTAAAAATAAAATTTAAATGCAAAAAAACTTTCAATTTTTTTCAAATTCAATTTTAATCTAGAGGTAGTTTGACCCCTTAAGGGTTGAAAATAATGTATTTTTGCCTGAAAATACGTATTCAATCGAATTTGAAGCATAAAGTTGGAATAGACTATTATGCATAAAATGCACTTTTGGATGCAATCAAGGGCTAAAATTGCATCTTTATGATTTTATTGTTATTTACACCTAGATCTATCATTCTATCCAAAAAAATCGGATGGACACGAAATATCTCCAAAATCGACATCAAATCATTAATTCTGACGGCCTATAATACAAAACTCATATATTAGAACTAAAAACGTTACTTCGAATGTTAATTGATTTTAATGTCTAATTCTTTGAAGTTTTAAATACAATATTTACTTGTTTGGACTAATTTCGATGCAAACATTTCTTTAGATTGATAAATTTACAGAGCACGGCAATGTATGTTAATTTACAAACGTTACAATTTATACATCGGTACATCGAAGTGCGGATGTATAACCAAAACTATCGATTGGGAGCCGGTCGGCCGATCAAAACTCGTTGCGCACATGGCTTTGATGAAAATCTAGATGTACATTCAATTTGACGTGTATGGGCACCTTTAGTTGGCAAATTTGTGGTTTTTCTAATAATCGCGTCAGTTGTGAAATATGTTTTTGGTAAAACAATAAGTAAGTGACATTTTTAACTTGCATTTTGATTAAATAATTAATTTAATAAATGCATTTATATTTTTCGATTAATAATTTAAAAAATTCCAATTAAACAATTATTCAAGAAGTATGTTTACGGTAAGTTTTAATTCATTTTTATTCTTCAGAAAAATCCCTAATTTAAAGTTACTTTTTAGAAGCCATAAAAAATGAATATTTTGGTTTTCTGGACGTCGAAAAATAAAGAAATGGATAGATACCGATTTATTATGTTTTTATTATTTATATAATTCAGTTGGAAGAATTTTTTTAATAAATGTATTTCTGATATTAAATTGTGTAAAAATTAATTGTTGAAACTGAAAATTTATTATGAGGTGGGTTCCAGGAAAATATCTATGGGCCACACGAAAGCTTTCTGGACTACCCAAGAGCTTCAATTTCCCAGCTTCAATTGCGCTTCTTCAACAACAAAATATAAGCGCTTCGCTCTGACGACATGCCTGTGTTAAAAGGAAAGAATTGGGATATGAATAAGAAGCGCGTTGGCATTCCTTTTCAGCGCTTCAGAATCTGTTCCAAAGCGCTTCAATTCCCCGCTGGGTCATTACTGACGAGATTTTAAACACAATTTGCACAACCCTTACTTAGCCTACTCAGTATATATTTTTTGGGGTCGCGTGCCCTAATTTCTGGGTCACGCGCGCGTTCTAGGAAGGACCATAAACGCATCCTCGAAGAAAATATGATATTTTTATATTTTTTTTTCGTTTCGTCCCGTACATTTTTTGCCATTCTTTCGTTAAAACTCGAGCAAGAAACATTAGAGCATCCATCGTCAGAGAAGAAAAGTGCCAAAAAGAACAATAATTAGTTCAATTTAATAATGGAAAGAGGTTTGTGGTAATTCATGAATTGTATATATTCGCTACCTACATTGGATATCTGCATAATTGCTTTATTTTTTGTACAAATTCTTGGAATAATAGAAAGGAACAGCGCTGCAGATTCTGCCGAATCGGATCAAAATGACACTGCTAGCCAGAAGGAAAATAATGGAGGTAATTTTTTAATGTAATTTTGTAGTAAAAATTCTAAAATTGGTTAAAAATTACATGTTCATTGCTTAAAGCAATTGCGAATACTACGAAAAACTCACGTAAAAGGAAAAGTTTCCCACATCTGCGTAAAAAATATATTGCCAAAGAAAAAGTTGAACATGGACATGAGCGCATTACGAGAACAGGAAAAATCATACCCGCAAAGAAATTCATTGGTCAAACAATATGTAAATGCATCCCATACTGCTCTACAAAAATTGATCTTGCTCGGCAAAAGGAAATCTTTACGACTTATCATGATCAGTCAAATAAGACTCAGAAAACCCTGCTCATTCGTGCATCGATCAAAAAAATACCAGTGGCACCCCGGAAAAATCACTTTCTGCCTCTTATCAAACAGAGAAACAGAGATTGCAGCTTCAAATATTATCTCAAGGATGACGAAGGAATGGAACACCTTGTGTGCAGATCATTTTTGCTTAGTTGTTACCAGATTCCTGCAACAACAATGAACAGAGCAGTACAATCCGCATCGAGCAATTCAACTGCATCCGAAAACAGGGGAAAAGCTTCATCAAAGAACAAGACAACTGAGGCAGCCAAAGATGGAGTCCGAGCCTTCATCAATCGCTTTCCTAAATACGAGTCACATTACGGTAGAGCTGGATCTCAAATGAAGTATCTCAATTCAAACATGAATTTGAGTATAATGTACCAGATGTATAAAGGTGAATGTAAACGAACTAATCTGCAGCCAGTTTCTGAATGGGTTTTCCGTGATGTTTTTAACAACGACTTCAATTTAAGTTTCAAGAAAAGACACTCGGATACTTGCAAGACATGTGACTACATTGCAGTAAACTTGAAGAACATACATCTTTCAGATGAGGAAAGACAAAAGTTCGTTACATTAAAAGAGGGGCATGACGGAATTGCACAACGAATAGCCGAAGAATTTAAGAGCGACGTGAAAAATGCATCTGACGATACTTTGATTCTTACGTTTGATTTGCAGAAGGTTTTGGAGACGCCATCCCTCACAACAAGTGTTGCTTTCTACAAACGGCAGCTATCAACTTATAATCTCGGTATTGTGGAAGAGGTTGCTAAGAAATGTATGTACTGCACGATAGCTCAATATTGAATAAAATATATTACAAACTAAAAATGCATAATTAACGTTTCTTTTCAGCCTACATGTATGTTTGGTCCGAAAACGTCGCTGCAAGAGGGGGTCAAGAAATTGCGTCATGTTTATTCAAACACTTTGATGACCACTTACCGAGTAACATCAGGCACATCATTCTATATTCCGATTCTTGTGGAGGACAAAATCGCAATATAAAAATTACATTGTTATTAAAATACTTTTTGGCAAACAGCAACGTTGAGATGATACAGCAGAAATTTTTCCTGTCTGGACATAGTTATAACAGCTGTGACAGAAGCTTTGGACTAATAGAAAAAGAACGGAAAAATCATGAGACCATCAACGTACCAGATGATTGGATAGAACTGATTAAAAAAACTAAAAAGAAAGAACCTTTATTTGAAGTCACAAAAATGGACACATCAGATTTCTATTCCTCGCAAGATTTGCAGAAGTTGGTTGTTAATCGAAAAGTAGATATAACCAAAGAAAAAATTAACTGGTTGAAAATTCGTTCAATCAAGTTGGAAAGGCAGAAGCTCTTCAGTCTGTTCATCCAGTATGACGATGGAATTATGCGAGAAGTTGACATCAGGAAGAAAAAAGTCACAAAAGAAGAGTTTAGAATGACTGAACTGTCACATTCATATCCGGCAGGAAAGACAATAACAAAAGCAAAATATGACGATCTGATGCAGTTGGTTAGATATATACCACCCCAGTACAAGGCTTTTTACCAACAGCTGAGAAAGGACAATTGTGGGAAAGATTTTGACTATGCCAGTGGAGACAGTGACGACGAATGATTTAGAAAGAAGATGTTTGACATTGTAATTTTTTAAGTATGTATATTTTTATACAATAATAACATGTATTCTTCATACAAATTTTGTAATGTGCATATATTTTTCATTAAATCACATATTTCTCATGTAATTTCTGAAAATCTATGTTTTTACGGCTATGCAGTAATGATTCAAAAGAAATTCAATTCGAGTTGAAATATCAAATAAATTGATATTTCGTTGAAAATTCTTGTAATCATTACAGTGTAACTCTATAACTCGAGACTCTATAACTCGAATTCTTCTTTAACTCGAAGTTGTTTATGGTCCCGAATAAACAACCCCCTTTAAATTTAACCTCCTTTACTCGAACTTTCCACAATTTTTTTTCATTTTTGAGGTTAATTTTTGTAATAATAAAATTGTGATAATTGTCTCTAGTTTGTCCAATTTCTGAAAATTTATCTTTAATTTTAGGGTAAGTATCCTACATAATTATTTTCCGTTCAGTCATGCCATTTTTGTATAGGTATTGGCTGTTAATTTCTACAAAAAATACAATATTTCTTTAGTTTTTGCATTTGACACCTTCACCTTTAGTCTCAAAATGAGTGTCCTTTTCATTTTAATATTAATAAGTTCATTTTTTTGACAATAATAATATTATATATATTATGTACAGTACCCACATACAGGGTGTATGCCCTAAAGTTTACAAAGCGGCCGGCTGTGGATAGACGAACAAAAAATCGTGTAAAAGGGGGGGGGGGGGTTAAATCGTAACGGTTTAGCAGCTAGGGCTTTTTGGCGTTTTTTTGGTAGAGGTTTACTTATCACCCTGTATTTTTGTAACCCTATTTTCATGAATAAGGTATCAGTGTACGCAGAATACTCCCACCTATCTAAAATTGTAAAAGAAAATTGAAAATTGTAAACTAAAATTTCAACTAAAACCACCTTTTTCTCCAAAAATACCTTGTTAACTAATACTTTTTTTGCAAAATTGGAAAGCTTAGACAATTTCCTATGAATAATGTCTGGACAATTTTTATCCTACCGCTTTTGCTTTTGAAGTTATTAGCAAGTTTGATGTTAAAATTGGCCTAATTTGGTACTTTTTGGCAAAGCTTAGATGAAAAAGTACGAAATAGAGCCAATTTTAGTATTAAAATTGCTTATACCTCCAAAAATCAAACCCGTAGGATAAAAATTGTCCAGTCATTATTCATAGGAAATTGCCTAAGCTTTAGAATTTTGTAAAAAAAAATATTAGTTAAGAAGGTATTTTTTGGAGAAAAAGGTGGTTTTAGTTGAAATTTTAGTTAAAAAAAACGAAATTTTGTCTTTGATGACTCATTCCTCTGGAAGTTGGTAGGGTAGAACCTTGAATTTTACAGTTTTAATTAGGTGGGAGTGTTCTGCGTACACCGATACCTTACTCATCAAAATAGCTCATAGGGTTGCAAAAATACAGGGTGATACGTAAACCTCAACCAAAAAAACTTCAAAATGCCCTAGCTGCTTAACCGTTACGATTTCTCCACCCCCCCCCCCCTTCGATTTTTTGTTCCTATCCACAGCCGTCCGCTTTGTAAACTTAAGGGTATATACCCTGTATATCTGCAATTTTTCACTTGTTGGCAATTTTTAAAATGTAGTTAAATAATCTGAATTTCTCAAAAAATTGAAAATTGTTTTTTACTGCAAACTACAAAAATAACTAAGTAAAAAAAGTAAATTGAAAAAAATCATAAATTGCAAACATTACAAGATTGAAGTTGGTAATGAAGATAAAAGATAAAAATGACGAACGAAAATTTATGTTAGAAATGCAAAAATCCCCAAAAATGTAGTCAAAAATGTGAAAATGGCAAAAACATAAAACTTATCATAAGTAGTTACACACACTTCAAACATTCAAAGAATTAATGTTACAAACGCGAAAATTCCAAAAATTCCAACATTATGAGTTGAGTTGCATTGTATTGTCTAGTAAAGTGAAGAAAATGCCGTCTAAAAATAGATTTCGAAGTAATAATGTAAGCAACGGCGATGTAAATAAAAACTGGGGGCAAAAGCGGTTTAAGTTTTCGTTCCATGCAAAAGCGGTACAAGTTTTCGTAGAGGGCAAAAACGGTTTAGAAAGTTAATCCGCTTTTGCTCTAAGATTTTTTCCGTTCCGTTCTTGCTCTGAATAATAGTTGAACCATTTTTGCGCTGAAATATTTGTATTCCTCTTTTGCTGCAATATAAAATATATCCCGCTTTTGCTCTGAGGGTGACAATTATGTATACACTTGTCCCATATGCCAAGACGCACATCGTTTATATACGTGTAAAAAATTCCGAGAATTATCGGTCGAAGAACGTAGAAAAATTATAACCAACGATTCATTATGTTATAATTGTTTTGGCAAGGGGCATGCGGCAGTACAATGCAGGTCCAAATATTCATGCCAATAATACACCAAAAGACAACACATTATTGCATTTGGATAGTGAAAAACCAGAAATTCATAAGGATAGTGTTCAACCGGATACAATATACAATAATTCAGCGCAGTTATGACTAGACAAATCCAAAACCGAACAATTAACAACTCAACAACACATAATTCTAGTTGTTAATTCCTTATCCAATGACATCCTGGTCACAACACGCCTCTGTATATTAGATAAAGATAATCAACCCTTACAATGTAGAGGGTTGCTAGATACATGTTCTACCACAAATTTTATAACTGAAGAATTAGCAAATACATTACGCTTAAAAAAACCTGCCATATTGCCATAGAACGTTTAAACACAGTAACAACATATTCTAAAGAGATGGTCACTGTAACTCTCAAATCACGTGTTAATAAGTATGAAAAGGTCCTAACATTTTTAATCGTTCCCACAATTTCTCATGCAATACCAGACCAACCAATAAACTGCAGTAACATCAAAATACCAACTGATCTTACACTGGCAGATCCAAGTTTTCACCGGCCAGCACCAGTAGATGTATTATTAAGTGCAGGAATAACTTTTTCACTAATATTAACCGGCCAATGGCGTATAGAGCTACCAAAAAATAAAGAATTGCTTTTACAAAACACCTTATTAGGATGGATTGTGGGTGGCGCCGTCCCCTCAACCGACCAAGCAATTAAAAGAAGCACCTGTCACATCACCAACGCATTGTGATTTGAGCTCAACAAGTTTTGGGAATTAGAGGAATGTCCTGGAGAAAAAAGTTATTCCAATGAAGAAGAAGAATGTGAAGACCATTTTCGCAAAAATATTACCAGAAACCAAGATGGAAGATATATAGTAGCACTACCCTTCAATTCTTACAAAACTAAACTTGGACAATCATATTATACAGCGTTGAAACGCCTCGAGAATACCGAAAAAAGACTCAGACTCAATGGTGATCTTCAAGAAAAATATAATGAAATATTAAAGGAATATCTTGACCTAAACCAATGTCTCCAGTCACATGGGCTATAGCCGACCCTTCTAATAATTACTTGCCTCACCATGCAGTAATGAAAGAGTCCAGTATGACCACTAAAGTACGGGTTATATTTGATGGCTCTGCAAAAACCACTTCAGGAATATCTCTTAATGACACTTTATTTGCTGGCCCAACTATACAATCAGATTTATTTTCATTATTAATACGCTTCAGAAAACATCCGGTGACATCGAAAAAATGTACTGACAGTTTTTAGTGCGAAAAGAAGACCGTAAATATCAAAGAATTCTATGGAGATCATAGAATAATAAAGTTCAAGAATATGAATTAAATACCGTGACCTTCGGTTTAACTGCTGCCCCATACCTTGCTATTCGATGTTTACACCAACTAGCCGATGACGAAGGTCAAGAATACCAAAGGCCGCAGAAGCCATAAAAATGATTTCTATGTTGATGATGTTCTCACGGGGGCAAACAGTCAAGAAGAAGCAATCAACTTACGACAATTAACCGAGATACTCTCAAAGGCCAGGTTATTAATTAGACAATGGGCTTCTAACGATACAACAGTCTTAGAAGACATTCCCAATGAGAGTAAGCACCTGCAACTGCAATTGGGAGGGACATCAACTTTAAAAACATTAGGTAATTATTGGAACTCCACTACCGATTCTATTAATTATTCAGTGGTACAAACTACAAATCCACCCAAGATAACCAAAAGACATATTCTCTCGGTAACTGCGAAAATATTTGATCCACTTGGGTTGTTGGCACCGGTTATCATCATTGCAAAAGGCATGATCCAGCAGTTATGGGGCTTAAAACTTAATTCGGATGAACCTCTTCCAAATGATTTAAACAAGAAATGGCAAAAATTTTACAGTCAGCTCCAATTCCTTAATAACCTATCATTCCCAAGGACAATTATTACACCTGACGTGAAGACTATACAAATTCACGGGTTCTCGGATGCAAGCAAAAAGGCGTATGGTGCCTGTATATACCTAAGAATCGTCGATGCGCAAGATAACATTAAAGTTCAATTACTTTGCGCTAGGTCTCGAGTTGCACCGTTAAAAACGCAAACCATACCTCGATTAGAATTATGTGGTACACTACTTTTAGCAACCTTAACCGAATCCGTAATCAAGGCTTTAAAATTAGAAATTGATCAAACATTTTACTGGTCTGATTCAACGATACAATTACATTGGATCAGATCGCCACCTCAGCAGCTAAAGACCTTTGTTTCTAATCGAGTAGCAGACATTCAAAGAAAGACCGATATGTACCGATGGTTTCATGTAAGAACAAATGACAATCCAGCAGATCTGGTTTCAAGAGGTGTATTTCCTGAAGAATTTCTCATGTCACCTATATGGAAATTTGGACCTACTTGGTTAAGGAAGTGTAAAGACCAATGGCCTCAAATTCTATTGTCACCTATAGAAGATGTACCTGAACAACGATCCACTACCTCTCTAATGACATCAACTGCTACCATGGATGAAGGTCTGTTTGAAAGATTTTCATCAATCGGAAAATTAGTAAGGACTCTCAGTTATTATTTTCGATTTATCAATCTTGAGAGATTAAAGGGCCCATTAACTGTAAATGAATTAAAAACCAGCTTTAATCGAGTGATGAAACTAGTACAAGTCCAAGCTTTTGGTGCTGAGATAAAAGCAATTAATCAACATTCACCTATAAAATCAAGTTCACCACTAATTAAATTGCATCCATTTATTGACAATCAAGGTTTATTAAGAGTTGGAGGAAGATTAACATTCTCCAATTTGCCATATGATTCAAAATTTCCAGTGATTTTACCCAAAGGCCACCGCATTACAAAATTATTAATTGAAAACGAACACAAAGTTCATTTACACTCCGGGGTTCAGCAGACATTATACAGCATGCGAAGGAGGTTTTGGCCTATCGATGGAAGGAGCCAAGTTTGGTCAGTTATTAAAGGATGCGTTACATGTCATAAGATCAAACCACTACCAACCAACTATTTAATGGGGAATCTGCCTGAAGTCCGTGTTAATCAATCACAACCTTTCAACCATATTGGAGTGGACTATTGTGGTCCCTTCATATTAAAGGAAAAAAGATTCCGTAATAGAACTAGCATCAAGGCTTACGTTGCCGTTTTTGTTTGTATGGCTGTAAAGGCAGTCCATCTCGAACTAGTTACTGACATGACCACCGAAGGTTTTATATCTGCATTACGACGTTTTATATCAAGACGAGGGCACTGTCAACATATTTACAGTGATAATGGCAGACATTTTATCGGCGCTAATAATACCTTTAAGGAATGGACTAAATTTTTAAATGACTCGACAAACCAAGAAGCCATCCAAGGATATTTGGCAAATAAAAATATTCAATGGCACTTTAATCCGCCACAAGCTCCTCATGTAGGAGGCCTATGGGAAGCTGCTGTTAAATCTTTTAAGAAACATTTCAAATATGTGGCCGGACGTGATTTACTCTTCGCCTACGAACAATTCAATACACTGATTGTTGAAATCGAAGCTATATTAAATTCCCGCCCTTTGACACCTCTCCACTGACCCTAACGATCCTATCGTCCTAACCCCTGGTCATTTTATAATCGGTGATTCTCTGACAAATCTACATGGCCAAATGGGAACACCTTCAAAGGGTAAAGCAACATTTTTGGAAACGCTGGAGACAAGAGTATCTCAACGAATGACGACCAGAACCAAATGGACTACAGATAATCCCAATATTCACCAGGGCGCTGTGGTGCTGCTACGTGATGACAACTTACCACCAGCACAATGGGCTTTAGGACGTATCATCGAGTGTTTCCCAGGAAGTGATGGTGTAATACGCACTGTATCTATTAGAACAGCAACCACGACTTTTAAACGAAATGTTAAAAAGGTCGCAATTTTACCGGTTCCAATTAACTAATAACTAATAGTAGCTCTAAATTTATATTTGCTCATAATTCCAACTTCTATTTGCTTGAAATACATTATGGTTGATCGAAAACTTTCGTGATGGCGCTGCGGGCGGAAGAGGATTTTCAGTGCCAACCTCAAAATTTACAATTTGTTTTTTTTTGTATTATTACGATTGCGTTTTATGACGAAATACTTTTTTATTTTTGCTGGCAAGTTGTAGGACGCTAAGAACATTAAGAAAACTAAAATAAAATGTAAAATTAAAATTAAAAGGAGAAATAAATAAGTGAACATAATTTAATAAAAATATTTTGGAAAAAATACATTCACGATGCAATTAATTATTACTACATTTTTATAAAATTCAAAATTTTGTATATGGAAACCGACGAAATTCCATTTTAATTAATTTAGTGCCTTCACCATAACCTCAGAATTTTCGATTATATTCTGTAAAAAACAATTCTGACTTATGGCAAATACGTTTTACCATAAACGCACAATTTAACCACTTTAAGCACTTCCTTATTTAATTTTAAAATAAGAATATTCTTATCAGAAAGAAATACATTGTTATGTTCTAATTAACAAAATTATTCATTGACCCCACACGCGAAATTATTTCATTTATTTTCCGCAGTTCCATAAATTATTTCCAAATTCGTATCAGCACAAACCATTTCGAAATTTCATACGCGAGTTGCTGATCATCAAAATTTTCAATAAAAGTAGTTCAATAATTTCGCTGGCTGATTTCCGTTTTGGTTTTCTGCTGTAAGAAAACATTGGAATACAATTTAAAAATCAGAGTAAAGGTAGAGTCCGGACGGCAAGGTTTAAATTTTAAAAAGGTCGAAATATTGTGAAAAAAAAGGTTTAAAGTTAAAGGTTTAAAGTTTGAAGTTTGAAGTAAAAGTTTAAGTAAATTTAATAAAGGATTATTGTAAAAACACTTAAATTAAAATAAAAAAATTCTATTATTGAGTTTGATTGTGTTTTATTTTTGAGACTTACACGAAGTAAATAAGAACACAACATAAGAAATTTGGTGTCAGAAGTGGGATATTTACAGTATTTCGCGAGTAATTCTCATTTAACGTAGAATAAACTGATCATAACTCAATAATTCAGTGAATTACAATAATTTTAAATCAATAATTAATTGCATGTGCTAACAATCCGTGCTTTAAATAAATAACCATCAACGATCCGTTATTTCAACTTGCAACGTTCAACAGTAATACTCAATCATCAAATCATCAACTTCATCAGTCATCGAAATTATTTCATAACGCATCTGGGTGCTTCTTCAGGGACGAAATCTTTTGACATCTTTAGTTCAGAATGTGGAAAATCATCAGCATGATTATCTTAACAACACTATTAATGTAAGTCAGGAAAAAAATTTATTATTTATATATAATTATAACTTGTAGTTCCATTGATTAGACAAAAGTGTTGTTATTGTTAAGTGTTTACACTTCTAAGCATAATTATATCCTTTCTGTGCAATAAATAAAAACAAAAAAAAATTAATATGTCAATGCAACCAAGAAATCAAGTACCAAGTGAGAAAGCTGAAGATGATGATGAAAATAATTCGCCACAAATGGGTACAAGTGGTTCCGTCCGAATTGATCCTCTCTCGACCAACCATTGTAGTGATCCAGACATAGCTTTTGTTTCTGTCAATCCAGGAATTTCAGGTGCTTTCCGAAATTTCAATCCTTTAGATTTAAATACGTTATTTAAATTTATGAAATCATTTGATGGTGATCGTGATAAATTAATTCCGTTTTTAAACAATTGTGACTCTGCTTTTTCTCTCGCTAATGAAGAACAACAAGTTGTTTTATTAGCTTACACACGAGCTCAGCTAAGTGGCAAGGCTGAAGCAGCTTGTGCTAATCATGTATTCCGAACTTGGGAATATCTTAAAGAATATTTAAAAAATATGTACTCGGACAAAAAGCACCATGGCCACCTTCTAATGGATTTATTAAGTTGTAAACAAACAAGTGCGGAAACAATTTCTCAATTTATGTTCCGTATAGAAAGTGCTTTAAAAAGAGTGCTTACTTCCGTACAGCTAGGTAATCACCCAATAGAAGAATTACCTGGTCGTTTGGCAGCAATGAACGATCTCGCTCTTCATACTTTTATCCTAAATGTTCAACCCGAAATAAGCCAAATATTGCGAGCAAGAGAAATAAAATCATTAAACGAAGCATTCAATACCGCCTTAGAGGAAGAAAAAGTATCACTTCTCATGAATAAACAAAGACAAAAGGATAAGTTTTGTCAAAACTGTAAAAAATCGGGTCATAACACACAAAATTGTTTTAGAAAATCAAATCCGAGTTCACAAAATAAAATTAAAGATAGTGGTCAAAGAATAGTATTAAACTCCACGAGTACTAAATTCTGCAATTACTACAAAAATAAGGGACACGACATATCAGAATACAGAAAAAGAATGTTCGCGAATCAAAACAAAAATAATAATTTCAAAGATAACTCTCGAAATTCCCAATTATCTCGCATGAATTCTAATAAATCCTCAACTCAGGGAAACTGTCAGACTCTCGATGCATTCGCAGCAGTTCCGCGAGAGTTGAATCATTTCGCTGCAACCATTATACCTTAGTGTTGAATATTTCAAGTATACAATATTCACAAAAGTATCGTGTAACCAAGCCAATTCGGATCCACTCAAACTTTTGATAGACAGTGGAGCCGGTGTTTCTATAATTAAATCTACATCATTAAAACCTAAAACACTATACTACGATGATCAAATCTTGACTCTTCGCGGCATCGATGAAAATACTAATCCTATCAAAACCATAGGCTACTGTTATTTAAATTTTCAACTTCACAACAAAACTTTGACCCATAAGTTTCATATAATTACATCCGAGTCAAATATTCCACATGATGGAATTTTAGGAAATGACTTCCTCACTATTTATAAGTCAGCAGTAGATTACGAACCCAACCTGCTTGTTCTCAGACTTGGTAGAAAACAATCAATCTTCATTCCCTTTTTCCAAAATAGTTCTTGTCAAGAAACTATGTTACAAGCTAGATCTGAAACCTTAATAGAACTTGAAGTTCTTAATCCTCAAATCAAAGAAGGGATCATACCAAATCTAGAAGTTCTAGAAGGTGTTTATCTTAGCAGAGCTATGACTTCCGTTAATTCCAATAAAAAAGCTTTCGCTACAATAATAAACACTAATGAAAACAAGGTTCTCATTACAAGTGCAAGAGTCACCCTTTTACCAATTCCTCAAGAAATATTTCAATTCGAAACCAGTTCAAATTTCAATATTAATCGTAATGAATTGCTTAAGGCTCAAATTAGAATGGATCATCTTAACCCAGAAGAAAAGGGAAGTATAATCAAGACCTGCACTAAATTCAGTAAACTCTTTTTCCTTGAAGGTGACGCCTTAACGTCAACTTCTAGCCTAAAACATTCAATTAATACTGGTAATACACCACCAATAGCAAGCAAAACTTATCGGTATCCCGAATGCTACAAAGAGGAGGTTAATAAACAAATAGATCAAATGCTAGATCAAAACATTATCAAACCATCCACTTCTCCGTGGTCTTCTCCTCTCTGGGTAGTTCCTAAAAAGTCCGATGCCTCCGGAAAACAAAAATGGAGGATTGTCATTGATTATCGGAAATTAAATAACGTAACGGTCGGTGATTCCTTTCCACTTCCAAATATTAATGAAATTCTTGACCAACCTGGTCATAGTAAGTATTTTACAACACTTGACCTCGCATCAGGATTCCACCAGATCGAGATGTCCGACGAGGATAAACTGCATTTTCGACCCCTCTTGGACACTATGAATATAATAGAATGCCGTTCGGTCTTAAGAACGCTCCCGCCACCTTTCAACGGCTAATGAACTCAGTCCTTTCTGGGTTAACTTCCACCCATTGTTTCGTGTATCTGGATGATGTTGTAGTTTATTCATCTTCCCTTCAGGATCACGAAGAAAAGCTGACTAAGGTTTTTGAACGACTAGAAGCAAATAATCTCAAACTCCAACCTGACAAATGCGAATTTCTCAGGAAGGAGGTCGCTTACCTGGGCCACGTTATTTCAAGTGATGGAGTCAAACCAAACCCAGACAAGATAAAGATTATTAAGGAATTCCCTCGTCCTAATTCTGCAAAGAAAATCAAGTCTTTCCTCGGTCTAGTCGGGTATTATAGGCGATTTATACAAGATTTCAGTAAAATATCGAAACCACTCACTGCACTTCTAAAAAAGGGAGTAAAATTTGAATGGAATTTTGACCAAGAAGAAGCTTTTACAGCTCTTAGAAATAAATTGATCCAAGAACCAATCCTAATATACCCAGACTTTACTAAGGAATTTCTAATCACTACCGATGCTTCAAACTATGCCATAGGTGCTGTCCTATCTCAAGGACCAATAGGTAAGGACTTACCAATAGCCTTCGCATCTCGTACGCTAAATAGAGCCGAGTCTAACTATAGCACCATCGAGAGAGAGAGAGTTACTCGCCATAATGTGGGCCGTTAATCATTTTCGCCCATATATTTATGGTCGAAAATTTAAACTCGTAACGGATCACAGACCACTAGTCTGGTTATTTAACTGTAAAGACCCCGGATCTAAGCTGGTTCGCTGGCGCCTCAAACTAGAGGAATACGATTACGAAGTGATCTATAAACAAGGAAGGATAAACTCCAACGCAGACTGCCTCTCAAGAATTCCTCAAGCAGATATTAATATATTAAATGTAGTCCCGGATACATATGAGGACTATATCAAATTCTATTACAACTCGCTCACCCCAAATGTTTATGAATTTACTGAAGAGGATTCCCATTTAGTTAAATCACGAAATAATATTGCTTACATAACTAGTGTAGACTTACACGAAAATAACAAATTTTGCTCGGAATTATTCGACTTATCTAAAAATAAAGAAAATATACAAAACGCTTGCCATGAAATTTATTCAGTTTTCAAAACAATCAATAAAAATACGCAGAAAAATATTTATACCCGAAACTTTACTGCAATTCGTAAGCCATTTCGGCATTCCAAATTCAATTCTCTCTGATCAAGGAGCTGAGTTTACTTCAAAATTACTGAAGGAATTTTCAAAATTACTGCACATAAAGCAACTCCATACAACCGCTTTCCACCCTCAAAGTAATGGAGCACTCGAAAGGTCACATTCAACATTAAAAGATTACCTAAAACACTATTTAAATCCTAGTCTTAACAATTGGGATGTCTGGATACCAACAGCAATCTTCTCTTATAATACAGCCATACACAATACAACTAGATTCTCTCCTTTCGAACTTCTTTTTGGATACAAACCTAAATTACCAAGCTCGTTATATCAGGAACCAGAATTTAAGTATACTTTCGAAAATTATATAGACCAATTAAAACTCAGATTGCTCACTTCTCAAAAGATTGCTAAAGAAAATATCATACAATCGAAGATAAATTCCAAAGAGAGATACGATAAGAAAATAAACAATCCAGATTATGGAATTGGTCAAATGGTATATTTACAAAATAATGGTACAAGACTAGGCAAAAAATTAGGTCCAAACTATGATGGACCATTCGAAATAGTGAAAGTACATAATAATCAAAATATAACTCTAAAAATAAAAGGAAAAGACGTAAAAGTACATAGGAACCGAATAAAACCTATCAACTAATTTAATCTTTTCAGATTCTTCATTCCAACTTCGTCATCTGAATATAATCTGGAGCGTTTAGGAAACAATAGCGGAATCTATTTTGAAAATATTGGATACGCAAAATTCGACAGTTCTACTTGGAAGGTCGTTACTTACCTCAACTTACCAGTTTATATGGATAAAATAAAAATAGTTCGGAACGTTTATCAAAAATCTATAAGTATTTGTAATAAAGTAAATAACAGTTCAAATACGTATTATTGTAAACAGTCATTAAATTTAATAGAAATACAAATACCTATTCTTGGTACTAAATTAGAATCTCTGGAAAACTTGATAGGGCATAACAGAAATAAGAGAGCAGCAGGAGGATGGTTCAATGGAATAGGTCATGCTTTTAGAACAGCTTTCGGTACTCTTGACTCAGATGATGCTGAATATTTCGAAAATGCGATTAATAAAGTTGCACAGGATGAGCAAGCCAGTCTGAATTTAATGAAGGACCAAGTCCAGGTTGTAAAAACTACGATTGCAAACTTCAATGAAACTATAAGTAAATTAAAGTTTCACGAGAATAGTCTCAATGAGAATCTTAGGAAAATTAATAAGTATAGTGAAACCTTAAATAGCGAAATAGATATTATGCGAATGAATGAAATTGCTACGCAACATATTGGGTTATTAAACTACTTGACTAATAAAATCAGCGAAGAAATCGATAATTTAATCAATGCTATCCTTTTTGCTAAGAAAAATAGATTACATCCAATGGTAATTACTCCTATTCAGCTTATCATGGAATTGACTAATAATATTCAATCTATACCCAAAGGATTAACTTTTCCAGTACCTTGCAATTTAGCAAATGCACACACTTTATTCAATATTGTAGATCTTCAAGTCTACCAAAAAAACCTAAAATTAGTTTTCGTAATTAATCTCCCACTATCTGAGGATAGATATTACAATTTATATCATTTACTTCCTTTACCGATTCCTCATTCAACTTCAAGCAACACCTATGCATATATACAACCAAGTTTTAATTATTTCGCTATATCCAACAACAATATGACTTACGCTGCAATTCCCGATATTAATGATTGTAAAATTCTCATTAATGAACATTTTCTATGTAAAAACAAAATTTTATATCGCACAAGCCAAAGCAATGTTTGTGTAATCAATTTGTTCATGATGACCACGAAAACAATTCCCAAAACTTGCAATACTAAATTCTTATATGGTGACATTGAAATAATTCATCCCCTAAAATTTAATAAGTGGGTCTTGGTCACTACAAGAGAAAAACCTTTGACGATTTTATGCGAAAAAACGGAAGGGAACCAGTTTGCTCACCCTTCACAATAAATGTGAAGCTTACGTAAATTCAAATCGATTAGTGCCAAATTACATAACCACATCTGAATTTCAATCAGTTATACCAGGCATAAACATTATTGAAGATGATTGTTGTATTGAAAAGAAACTAAATTTTACTCATGAATATCTTCAGCTTTCTCCGGATTCTTTAGCTAACATTAATTTAGATAGTTTAAAATTAGCTTCTCATAATTTAGATATGATTAATCAAAGAATAGAAGATGCACAACAGCATCCGCTTTTGATAAAATATCCATCAGCATATTCTATAATGTTATATATAGTAATTTCAAGTAATGTATTTTTTGTAATTTATAAGATGTATAAATGTAGTAAACATTATAAAAGCACAAAAGGAAAAGGTAATAGTATAATTAAAATAACTAGCAATTATTGTACAAAACCAAAGAACGAAACTCAACCAGCCAACTCCATTCCAAAATGTCCGTCAACAATGCAATTAGAAGAATCTCCTGAAACTATGATTCAATTTCAAAAAAAGGAACGAAAATTAAATTCTACAATGTCGCTAAAAGATATTGATTATAATCTAGTAAATTGATTTTGTCAACTAAAATCAATTTATTTAAGGGGGAGGTGTTATGTTCCAATTAACAAAATTATTCATTGACCCCACACGCGAAATTATTTCATTTATTTTCCGCAGTTCCATAAATTATTTCCAAATTCGTATCAGCACAAACCATTTCGAAATTTCATACGCGAGTTGCTGATCATCAAAATTTTCAATAAAAGTAGTTCAATAATTTCGCTGGCTGATTTCCGTTTTGGTTTTCTGCTGTAAGAAAACATTGGAATACAATTTAAAAATCAGAGTAAAGGTAGAGTCCGGACGGCAAGGTTTAAATTTTAAAAAGGTCGAAATATTGTGAAAAAAAAGGTTTAAAGTTAAAGGTTTAAAGTTTGAAGTTTGAAGTAAAAGTTTAAGTAAATTTAATAAAGGATTATTGTAAAAACACTTAAATTAAAATAAAAAAATTCTATTATTGAGTTTGATTGTGTTTTATTTTTGAGACTTACACGAAGTAAATAAGAACACAACATAAGAAATTTGGTGTCAGAAGTGGGATATTTACAGTATTTCGCGAGTAATTCTCATTTAACGTAGAATAAACTGATCATAACTCAATAATTCAGTGAATTACAATAATTTTAAATCAATAATTAATTGCATGTGCTAACAATCCGTGCTTTAAATAAATAACCATCAACGATCCGTTATTTCAACTTGCAACGTTCAACAGTAATACTCAATCATCAAATCATCAACTTCATCAGTCATCGAAATTATTTCATAACGCATCTGGGTGCTTCTTCAGGGACGAAATCTTTTGACATCTTTAGTTCAGAATGTGGAAAATCATCAGCATGATTATCTTAACAACACTATTAATGTAAGTCAGGAAAAAAATTTATTATTTATATATAATTATAACTTGTAGTTCCATTGATTAGACAAAAGTGTTGTTATTGTTAAGTGTTTACACTTCTAAGCATAATTATATCCTTTCTGTGCAATAAATAAAAACAAAAAAAAATTAATATGTCAATGCAACCAAGAAATCAAGTACCAAGTGAGAAAGCTGAAGATGATGATGAAAATAATTCGCCACAAATGGGTACAAGTGGTTCCGTCCGAATTGATCCTCTCTCGACCAACCATTGTAGTGATCCAGACATAGCTTTTGTTTCTGTCAATCCAGGAATTTCAGGTGCTTTCCGAAATTTCAATCCTTTAGATTTAAATACGTTATTTAAATTTATGAAATCATTTGATGGTGATCGTGATAAATTAATTCCGTTTTTAAACAATTGTGACTCTGCTTTTTCTCTCGCTAATGAAGAACAACAAGTTGTTTTATTAGCTTACACACGAGCTCAGCTAAGTGGCAAGGCTGAAGCAGCTTGTGCTAATCATGTATTCCGAACTTGGGAATATCTTAAAGAATATTTAAAAAATATGTACTCGGACAAAAAGCACCATGGCCACCTTCTAATGGATTTATTAAGTTGTAAACAAACAAGTGCGGAAACAATTTCTCAATTTATGTTCCGTATAGAAAGTGCTTTAAAAAGAGTGCTTACTTCCGTACAGCTAGGTAATCACCCAATAGAAGAATTACCTGGTCGTTTGGCAGCAATGAACGATCTCGCTCTTCATACTTTTATCCTAAATGTTCAACCCGAAATAAGCCAAATATTGCGAGCAAGAGAAATAAAATCATTAAACGAAGCATTCAATACCGCCTTAGAGGAAGAAAAAGTATCACTTCTCATGAATAAACAAAGACAAAAGGATAAGTTTTGTCAAAACTGTAAAAAATCGGGTCATAACACACAAAATTGTTTTAGAAAATCAAATCCGAGTTCACAAAATAAAATTAAAGATAGTGGTCAAAGAATAGTATTAAACTCCACGAGTACTAAATTCTGCAATTACTACAAAAATAAGGGACACGACATATCAGAATACAGAAAAAGAATGTTCGCGAATCAAAACAAAAATAATAATTTCAAAGATAACTCTCGAAATTCCCAATTATCTCGCATGAATTCTAATAAATCCTCAACTCAGGGAAACTGTCAGACTCTCGATGCATTCGCAGCAGTTCCGCGAGAGTTGAATCATTTCGCTGCAACCATTATACCTTAGTGTTGAATATTTCAAGTATACAATATTCACAAAAGTATCGTGTAACCAAGCCAATTCGGATCCACTCAAACTTTTGATAGACAGTGGAGCCGGTGTTTCTATAATTAAATCTACATCATTAAAACCTAAAACACTATACTACGATGATCAAATCTTGACTCTTCGCGGCATCGATGAAAATACTAATCCTATCAAAACCATAGGCTACTGTTATTTAAATTTTCAACTTCACAACAAAACTTTGACCCATAAGTTTCATATAATTACATCCGAGTCAAATATTCCACATGATGGAATTTTAGGAAATGACTTCCTCACTATTTATAAGTCAGCAGTAGATTACGAACCCAACCTGCTTGTTCTCAGACTTGGTAGAAAACAATCAATCTTCATTCCCTTTTTCCAAAATAGTTCTTGTCAAGAAACTATGTTACAAGCTAGATCTGAAACCTTAATAGAACTTGAAGTTCTTAATCCTCAAATCAAAGAAGGGATCATACCAAATCTAGAAGTTCTAGAAGGTGTTTATCTTAGCAGAGCTATGACTTCCGTTAATTCCAATAAAAAAGCTTTCGCTACAATAATAAACACTAATGAAAACAAGGTTCTCATTACAAGTGCAAGAGTCACCCTTTTACCAATTCCTCAAGAAATATTTCAATTCGAAACCAGTTCAAATTTCAATATTAATCGTAATGAATTGCTTAAGGCTCAAATTAGAATGGATCATCTTAACCCAGAAGAAAAGGGAAGTATAATCAAGACCTGCACTAAATTCAGTAAACTCTTTTTCCTTGAAGGTGACGCCTTAACGTCAACTTCTAGCCTAAAACATTCAATTAATACTGGTAATACACCACCAATAGCAAGCAAAACTTATCGGTATCCCGAATGCTACAAAGAGGAGGTTAATAAACAAATAGATCAAATGCTAGATCAAAACATTATCAAACCATCCACTTCTCCGTGGTCTTCTCCTCTCTGGGTAGTTCCTAAAAAGTCCGATGCCTCCGGAAAACAAAAATGGAGGATTGTCATTGATTATCGGAAATTAAATAACGTAACGGTCGGTGATTCCTTTCCACTTCCAAATATTAATGAAATTCTTGACCAACCTGGTCATAGTAAGTATTTTACAACACTTGACCTCGCATCAGGATTCCACCAGATCGAGATGTCCGACGAGGATAAACTGCATTTTCGACCCCTCTTGGACACTATGAATATAATAGAATGCCGTTCGGTCTTAAGAACGCTCCCGCCACCTTTCAACGGCTAATGAACTCAGTCCTTTCTGGGTTAACTTCCACCCATTGTTTCGTGTATCTGGATGATGTTGTAGTTTATTCATCTTCCCTTCAGGATCACGAAGAAAAGCTGACTAAGGTTTTTGAACGACTAGAAGCAAATAATCTCAAACTCCAACCTGACAAATGCGAATTTCTCAGGAAGGAGGTCGCTTACCTGGGCCACGTTATTTCAAGTGATGGAGTCAAACCAAACCCAGACAAGATAAAGATTATTAAGGAATTCCCTCGTCCTAATTCTGCAAAGAAAATCAAGTCTTTCCTCGGTCTAGTCGGGTATTATAGGCGATTTATACAAGATTTCAGTAAAATATCGAAACCACTCACTGCACTTCTAAAAAAGGGAGTAAAATTTGAATGGAATTTTGACCAAGAAGAAGCTTTTACAGCTCTTAGAAATAAATTGATCCAAGAACCAATCCTAATATACCCAGACTTTACTAAGGAATTTCTAATCACTACCGATGCTTCAAACTATGCCATAGGTGCTGTCCTATCTCAAGGACCAATAGGTAAGGACTTACCAATAGCCTTCGCATCTCGTACGCTAAATAGAGCCGAGTCTAACTATAGCACCATCGAGAGAGAGAGAGTTACTCGCCATAATGTGGGCCGTTAATCATTTTCGCCCATATATTTATGGTCGAAAATTTAAACTCGTAACGGATCACAGACCACTAGTCTGGTTATTTAACTGTAAAGACCCCGGATCTAAGCTGGTTCGCTGGCGCCTCAAACTAGAGGAATACGATTACGAAGTGATCTATAAACAAGGAAGGATAAACTCCAACGCAGACTGCCTCTCAAGAATTCCTCAAGCAGATATTAATATATTAAATGTAGTCCCGGATACATATGAGGACTATATCAAATTCTATTACAACTCGCTCACCCCAAATGTTTATGAATTTACTGAAGAGGATTCCCATTTAGTTAAATCACGAAATAATATTGCTTACATAACTAGTGTAGACTTACACGAAAATAACAAATTTTGCTCGGAATTATTCGACTTATCTAAAAATAAAGAAAATATACAAAACGCTTGCCATGAAATTTATTCAGTTTTCAAAACAATCAATAAAAATACGCAGAAAAATATTTATACCCGAAACTTTACTGCAATTCGTAAGCCATTTCGGCATTCCAAATTCAATTCTCTCTGATCAAGGAGCTGAGTTTACTTCAAAATTACTGAAGGAATTTTCAAAATTACTGCACATAAAGCAACTCCATACAACCGCTTTCCACCCTCAAAGTAATGGAGCACTCGAAAGGTCACATTCAACATTAAAAGATTACCTAAAACACTATTTAAATCCTAGTCTTAACAATTGGGATGTCTGGATACCAACAGCAATCTTCTCTTATAATACAGCCATACACAATACAACTAGATTCTCTCCTTTCGAACTTCTTTTTGGATACAAACCTAAATTACCAAGCTCGTTATATCAGGAACCAGAATTTAAGTATACTTTCGAAAATTATATAGACCAATTAAAACTCAGATTGCTCACTTCTCAAAAGATTGCTAAAGAAAATATCATACAATCGAAGATAAATTCCAAAGAGAGATACGATAAGAAAATAAACAATCCAGATTATGGAATTGGTCAAATGGTATATTTACAAAATAATGGTACAAGACTAGGCAAAAAATTAGGTCCAAACTATGATGGACCATTCGAAATAGTGAAAGTACATAATAATCAAAATATAACTCTAAAAATAAAAGGAAAAGACGTAAAAGTACATAGGAACCGAATAAAACCTATCAACTAATTTAATCTTTTCAGATTCTTCATTCCAACTTCGTCATCTGAATATAATCTGGAGCGTTTAGGAAACAATAGCGGAATCTATTTTGAAAATATTGGATACGCAAAATTCGACAGTTCTACTTGGAAGGTCGTTACTTACCTCAACTTACCAGTTTATATGGATAAAATAAAAATAGTTCGGAACGTTTATCAAAAATCTATAAGTATTTGTAATAAAGTAAATAACAGTTCAAATACGTATTATTGTAAACAGTCATTAAATTTAATAGAAATACAAATACCTATTCTTGGTACTAAATTAGAATCTCTGGAAAACTTGATAGGGCATAACAGAAATAAGAGAGCAGCAGGAGGATGGTTCAATGGAATAGGTCATGCTTTTAGAACAGCTTTCGGTACTCTTGACTCAGATGATGCTGAATATTTCGAAAATGCGATTAATAAAGTTGCACAGGATGAGCAAGCCAGTCTGAATTTAATGAAGGACCAAGTCCAGGTTGTAAAAACTACGATTGCAAACTTCAATGAAACTATAAGTAAATTAAAGTTTCACGAGAATAGTCTCAATGAGAATCTTAGGAAAATTAATAAGTATAGTGAAACCTTAAATAGCGAAATAGATATTATGCGAATGAATGAAATTGCTACGCAACATATTGGGTTATTAAACTACTTGACTAATAAAATCAGCGAAGAAATCGATAATTTAATCAATGCTATCCTTTTTGCTAAGAAAAATAGATTACATCCAATGGTAATTACTCCTATTCAGCTTATCATGGAATTGACTAATAATATTCAATCTATACCCAAAGGATTAACTTTTCCAGTACCTTGCAATTTAGCAAATGCACACACTTTATTCAATATTGTAGATCTTCAAGTCTACCAAAAAAACCTAAAATTAGTTTTCGTAATTAATCTCCCACTATCTGAGGATAGATATTACAATTTATATCATTTACTTCCTTTACCGATTCCTCATTCAACTTCAAGCAACACCTATGCATATATACAACCAAGTTTTAATTATTTCGCTATATCCAACAACAATATGACTTACGCTGCAATTCCCGATATTAATGATTGTAAAATTCTCATTAATGAACATTTTCTATGTAAAAACAAAATTTTATATCGCACAAGCCAAAGCAATGTTTGTGTAATCAATTTGTTCATGATGACCACGAAAACAATTCCCAAAACTTGCAATACTAAATTCTTATATGGTGACATTGAAATAATTCATCCCCTAAAATTTAATAAGTGGGTCTTGGTCACTACAAGAGAAAAACCTTTGACGATTTTATGCGAAAAAACGGAAGGGAACCAGTTTGCTCACCCTTCACAATAAATGTGAAGCTTACGTAAATTCAAATCGATTAGTGCCAAATTACATAACCACATCTGAATTTCAATCAGTTATACCAGGCATAAACATTATTGAAGATGATTGTTGTATTGAAAAGAAACTAAATTTTACTCATGAATATCTTCAGCTTTCTCCGGATTCTTTAGCTAACATTAATTTAGATAGTTTAAAATTAGCTTCTCATAATTTAGATATGATTAATCAAAGAATAGAAGATGCACAACAGCATCCGCTTTTGATAAAATATCCATCAGCATATTCTATAATGTTATATATAGTAATTTCAAGTAATGTATTTTTTGTAATTTATAAGATGTATAAATGTAGTAAACATTATAAAAGCACAAAAGGAAAAGGTAATAGTATAATTAAAATAACTAGCAATTATTGTACAAAACCAAAGAACGAAACTCAACCAGCCAACTCCATTCCAAAATGTCCGTCAACAATGCAATTAGAAGAATCTCCTGAAACTATGATTCAATTTCAAAAAAAGGAACGAAAATTAAATTCTACAATGTCGCTAAAAGATATTGATTATAATCTAGTAAATTGATTTTGTCAACTAAAATCAATTTATTTAAGGGGGAGGTGTTATGTTCCAATTAACAAAATTATTCATTGACCCCACACGCGAAATTATTTCATTTATTTTCCGCAGTTCCATAAATTATTTCCAAATTCGTATCAGCACAAACCATTTCGAAATTTCATACGCGAGTTGCTGATCATCAAAATTTTCAATAAAAGTAGTTCAATAATTTCGCTGGCTGATTTCCGTTTTGGTTTTCTGCTGTAAGAAAACATTGGAATGCAATTTAAAAATCAGAGTAAAGGTAGAGTCCGGACGGCAAGGTTTAAATTTTAAAAAGGTCGAAATATTGTAAAAAAAAAGGTTTAAAGTTAAAGGTTTAAAGTTTCAAGTTTGAAGTAAAAGTTTAAGTAAATTTAATAAAGGATTATTGTAAAAACTCTTAAATTAAAATTAAAAAATTCTATTATTGAGTTTGATTGTGTTTTATTTTTGAGACTTACACGAAGTAAATAAGAACATAACAACATATATTATTTTAAAAATCATTTTCACTACACTGCACAACAATTTCAAATTTTCACATAAAACCAGCAATTTTCCTAACACTTTCACTATTTAACTTTATTATAATGTCTTACTATTATTTATCTTTATTATTTCACCTTTGAATTATTATATTTAACGGACAATATCGATTTATTTCTTATATGAAAGATAAAACTGCTCCGATTCGCACACTTTTCATACAAATTTGACAGTTCTTTAGCCAACTTTCAGACTAAGTCACACATATGCAAAAATTTACAGCACTGCCTTTAGTTGAGAGGGCCTTGAGCCAAAGCACAACCTTCTAAAATACAAGCCATGAACAACGATTGCGTATGGGGTGGTGTGGTGTACCGGCTGCCAAAGTATTCTCGAAGTAAATTAATGGACGACAGAAGGAAAATTATTTCGGCGCGAATAATTTATTGATGAAATATAATATTACGGGTAAATTTTGTTGCTGATATCGTTAGTGTGTTATTAAAGTGAGTGACGGTTAAAATAATAAAATTTTGCGATCATTAAAAGTGAAAAATGTTTTTAAACATGTTTGTTTTTTTAGGTTAAGTTCATAAATTTTGGCAAGAAAATTCTTTTTGGCTGCCTCAGTTTGTGCAATTAAAAATTTCTATTCAGGGAAATAATATGTTTCTAATGACTTGAATTAGGTAAATAAGAAATATTTCAGCAGGTACGAAAGGAAAGGTGAAAAAGAAAACGGATTCGCATACGTCGGCACAAGAAAGTTGTATAGAGGTTAGTAAATTTTTTTAATGTTTATATTTTATTTTAATTATTTTGATAGAATATTTTAAAAATTTAAGAGCTTTCGTCGAATTATTAATATATCTTATAAAAAAAGTAGTTAAAATGCCTCGTCGCTGCTGTGTTGTTGGTTGCACATCTAATTACGATAGTTTTTTGAAACAGCTCCTCTCGTTTCGACATTCGCTTTCCCAAAAGATGAAAATTTTAAAAACTTATGGAGAAAGGCTACCCACCGAAAAGACTGGGAGCCAACAAAATATTCTGTGGTATGTGGTTCACATTTGCACGCGAACGATTTTATCCAAACACTGGATGGGACCCTGTCAACTAAACGATTAAAAAAACCGCGATTCCGTCTATTTTCCCAAACCAACCATCATATCACCCTGTTCCTGAGTGTTCAACTCGGAAAGATCCTTCTCTACGAAGAGAAAAAATAAATTTGCGCGTTGAAGAAATGTCCAATAAAGCTTTAATTGCAGATTGCATTAAATCATTCGAAGATTTTAAAGAAAATTTTACACGAGAATTAATATCGGTCTACAGCTCTTTTAAAGAGATTATTCGTCTTATTCCAGTTGTCGGCCTTACTGGAGACGAAGCGTGTTCTTTAACTATCGATATTATTAAATTTGTGCAACAATTAGGATTTCGTGTCTTAGCTGTTATATCGGACAATAATCGTGTAAACCAGGTAATGTTCAATAAATTACGCGAAAATCGTACAAACTTACATATCTTGGTTACAAAACTGGAAGAGCTCGGCGGATAATGGCAATCACGGCATTTTAAGCAAGGACACTTTTGAAGCTGCTATCATGACTACTGAAACTATAATCCATTTACTAAAATATTCCCTCGGTACTTTAAATATGAAATATGTTTTACCCGGTAAATTACAAACCGATGATTTGGAACGCCGTTTCGGTTTGTATCGCTCTTTGTCCGGATGCACTTATAGAGCTGTTTTAGACGGTGCGCTCCAGCGCATGTGCCTCACGAACGGTTGGTGATGAAGGGAGGAGTGGGAATGAAGAGAGGTACCACCCCACTTCTCCCTTTATCCACAAAGTTCGTGAGGCAGATGCGCTGGAGCGCACCGTCTAAACCGGCTCATAGAGTTTCTTACGCGGAAATCGTTGAATCAGAGAAAAAAATTCGAGTTCACAACGTTTTCTTACATAACCAAAAAAATTTTACCAGGCTTGCTCAAGAGACGGGCGAAAAATCATTGTATGAACCAGTCGATATTTCTATTTTTGATTCTATATTTCATTCTAATTACCTGGAAGATACAGTTGTTGATAAATCTTCCAATTTATATGCAGCTGGTTATGCGTCTCATGCAATTGCTAAACGGTTGACATGCACATCTTGTAAATCTTTGCTCATTAAGGAGAAGGGATCTGCTTTTGAAGACGATTATTTCAACTCCTTGCAACGAGGAGGTTTGTCAATCCCAACTCCAGATGTAAAGTTTTTACTTTTCCATATGAGCAGTATTCTCCAGTACATTCTAAAAATCGATCATTTAAAACGGGTTTTTTATGAAGTAAGCAATCATAAAAATATATTATGTTGCCTTACACTTCAAAGTGTCTACGGTGGAAACTTTGATGTTAATTTAGAGATCGAATGCCAGTGCGGTCTTAAATCGAAATATATATATATTGAAATTTGTTTCCGTTTAGCTAATATTCTCCTGCATAATTTAACTAAAAATTTGCGTGATAATCAAATATGCGACAATTGGAATAATAATAAAGAAAATCGAAAGCTTTTAAATTTTCAATAACAGGCTGTGAAAGTCATTTTTTATTTATATAGAAAAAAATTTTGGTTATGTGCAATATTAATTTTTATATATTTTGCTTTATTTTTTATATAATAGTTGTATTTTTTACAACTTTATTTATCTATTATATATATATATATATATATAAGATTATGATTTCTTCTTCAAGCAATGAACAACAATATGATTCGTCTAAAAAAAGAGTTTTATCTATTAAATATAGTTAGTTTTACAAACGAAATCCGATTTTATGAACTAACCTAAAAAAACAACAATTAAATGTTCATGCTTTTCTTGTGTGTACCTTGTACTGTTCCTTCACATGTATCAACTAACACAACTTTTATCAATAACTTAAGAACTTATTTAAATCACTAAATTAAATTATTAAATAAAATTCCTAGTTCTTAATTTTATCT
Organism: Thereva nobilitata; assembly: GCA_963855945.1. Lineage (NCBI taxonomy): Eukaryota > Metazoa > Arthropoda > Insecta > Diptera > Therevidae > Thereva > Thereva nobilitata. The sequence continues at coordinate 169,002,358 of OY979694.1, forward strand.
TAGGACACGGGAACACGAGAATGTCATTGTCAAAAAAAAGTCGTTGATGCCCCAGCTTCCACTTAGATGCCCCAGCTTCCACCCCAGGCCCGCCAGACCAACGTCATTTTCTTAAAGCTGATATTTCGTGTATACATAGTGTGATACACGTGGCAGTAATTTTTGACCATTTGCTTGGGTTTGAGGGGTGAAACGGCCACTTCAGCTAGGGGTGGCTTGGGGAGGGTGCAAATGGTCAAATATTTCTGCCACTAGTATTTAACGGTTATTTAGCCTTAGTAGAACCTACATAAACAGCGACAGACATTTTGCTCAATTTTAACCCCCTTTTTACGCCCCAAACCCTATATCTACAAAAGGGCCCATTCTCCGCGCTAGCGAGTGTGCATACGATCTTAACTACGTATCACACTATGTATACACGAAATATCAGCTTTAAGAAAATGACGTTGGTCTGGCGGGCCTGGGGTCTAAGTCTATAACATGTTTTTTCCTGATTCGGCGCCGCGCCGCGCTACATAATAATTGATAACTTTTGAACAAATTGCGGGCCTTGTATTTTATAAACGGATTATGAAAGATTATTAAATAAGCTTCATTTTGGTTTTTGTTTGAAATTCTTCCGTGCTATAGAACATGATTTTTTTTCATTTTACAACTTACATTTGCAATAAAAAATGGTAAAAGTTAATAACTTTTCAAAAAACAATAGCTCATCGTAAAGTTCAACATTTCTCCTTTTAATCAAGACTAATTCGAAGTAAATCGATCAACTAGATTCGGAGTTATGAATTTTTCAAAAAAAAATATCATAAAAGTTTAATTGTTAATAACTTTGAAATTGTTAAATTAAAAAATCTGAAAATTGGCAATTATTTTTTGTTCGACTAAGGCTACCGATTGCACAAAATTTAGAGTTTTTCATTAACATTGCAATTTTGGTGGCCCATTTGAGGAATCCTTAGTCAGAGGATTTCGGAATAATAACAAGCTTTACAGCATATAGTTTCGAAAACTTTATGCAAGATCTGAAAAGAAAAATACGAAGACCTTCCAAAATTTTGGAACAAATTAATAATAAATACTCCGAAGTAGGAATTGTAACAAAGGGTAAACAAAAGGGATTCAAAAAAAATCGTTCCGGTAGAATTGTGAGCTTCCAAGCAGAAGATTTTTTCTTGAGCACTAATTCACCTGATAACTTTTGTTGCATAAAAGCATTCGTTCCAATTAAAATCACAGCATTTTCTAATGGAGACGAAGGTTTGAACAAAGGAATACGGCTGCAAAATTTGCAGAATTTTTTTGAGGAGCCCCTACAATCGATGGCTGCATTGGGAATATGTTCTGCAGAAATAAGCATAGGATCTGAAGAAGAAGAAATTTTTAGTATTAGTGATATTAATTATAAAATGATGTGCTTGCCTTATGAAAACAATTATCTACTGATTCCTCTTCTGCACGATTGTTGCGAATTTTAAAGTAAAAACATAAATTCAACTTTATTCAAAAACAGAAAAATGTCAGAAAATACTTATTGTGGTGCTGGAGAAAGAGGAGTTTTGCGCAGAATGAACGCAGCCCTTGGAATTTCACTTTTAAGAACATCACCCCCTTCAACTGATCAAACACCAGGTGTGTACAGTTTATATTTATGCGTTGGCTATGTAAGTTAACAATTTTTTCATTCTTTCTTTTACAGATATTCAAAAGGAATTAAATAATTTAAAAATAATAATAATAAAGCAAAACGAAAAGCTTATGGAGCAATTGAGTGAAATTAAAGTTTGTGTCCGACAACTTTTAAAAAGACATGAAACGAACGAAGCCTTAATTAAACTATTCCCTTTAAAATCAACAGAGGCTATTGTTGATTTAGAAGAAAAGATACCGAATTTAAATGAAGACGATTTGGTAATTTAATATTTTATTAAAAATATTTAATATCTCTATAACTATTTATTTGCCTTGTTCTGATTTAGATAGGGAATTAAAGAAAATAAAAGGCACAGCAATATGATTTTCATTTTCTAATATGTATAATTTCTTTTACCTTTTCCAGATTTTTACGATTAGGAAAATTATTCAGAAAAGTGGCATTGCTAAAAACATACATAATTTGTTGTGTACCGATGTAATAGTAAATTACAATTATGATGGCTTTCAACAAAAACAAGCATTTAAAACGTACACTGCAATTAATGACATTTTTTACAGTAAGTGTTTTCTTTCCCATTTGAAAAAATATTGTACCTACTTATGTTTTTTGTTTTCCAAAACAGAAGCTGTTGCCAATGAAGTATATACCAAAAAAAAATTATATAGCGCAAATTAAAAAAGGCTTCAAAATTGCCAAAAACAAAATATATAAAGAGAAATGCCTTGCAAAGAAAAAGGAAAGCGAACCTAACATTTAATTTAATGTCAAATAAGACTGCCTGATTTTTTAAACTGATAAGAAACCTGTAGTATTTAAGTTTTATCTTATTTTTTAAACTATGAAGTATTTAAATTTTATCCTTTTTTTTAAACTATGAAGTATTTAAATTTTATCCTGTTTTTTAAACTATAAAGTACATATTTAAGTTTTATCTTTTTTTTAAACTATGAAGTATTTAAGTGTTATCTTTTTTTTAAACTATGAAGTATTTAAATTTTATCCTGTTTTTTAAACTATGAAGTACATATTTAAGTTTTATCTTTTTTTTTAAACTATGAAGTATTTAAGTGTTATCTTTTTTTTTAAACTATGAAGTATTTAAGTTTTATCCTTTTTTTTAAAATGGAAATAAAACCGGAAGTATGTAAGTTTTATTATCCTTCTTTGTATTATTATATATTTTCTGATATATTAAAATTTTATGATTAACATGTGTGTTTTAATAAATTTCATTAAAAATTCGGACAGAATCTCCTTATATTTTGGTTCTAATTCACTACTTATAAAAGCCATCCCCAAACACTGATTTTTTCAGTTCTTGCGAATAACTAGTTATATCACCACTTCTGAGGAAGGGGAAGACACAGCGCTTCCATCTTGTCTCATCGTGAGTAAAAAAGAAGAAGAAAAAGAATCGAGTAAGGAAGGCCTTCTACTTCCTTGGGAAGTAGTTATATCACTTCTTCTTACCTCTTCTTTTTTCTACTGGGTTGTGGCCAAAGCCTTCTACATTTACAAGCCATGCCCCAGGTGTGTGCATGTATGTATATGAAGTCCCAAAGAAACGTCAAAATCCGCGCGAAGCAAGTGTTTTGCATGTTAAGAATTTACTAAAACTTTGTTTGTGAAATTAAATAAACATAATCAATTTTAAGAAAATCGCTTTAATAAGTTTTATTTCAGGGCTTCAAATTAAAGTCACATCGAGACTTTTATTTTGCGACTTATAGCGCAGTAAAAAAAGCAGAGTAATTTGCACAGTCTGGTAACAGCAAGATTATGATTTTATCCTGTTTGGGATATCACCAGGAGTATATTGCTAAGTTTTGGACCTCGAAAAACTTGTGCTACTTTTTTTTATAAACAATTAAAGTTTTGTTACCACGTTTTTCGAGCTTAAAATGTGAATTATTCCGGTTCTATAAGTCGAATCGGGGCAAACTCAATACCAGTCTCTCGTAATAAAATTTCCAATAAATCGTCGTTGGTTTCAAGTTTCTGAAGTACATACATAACCTAAAAAACTGAAAAAACGAGAAAAAAAACGTATTTTTTTCATTTTAGTGCCCAAGACAGTCAACTGGACCAATTTGCATCATTTTATGCCAAGTCCAAAATAAAAATTTCCTTTTGCAAAATGTACGTCTCCATGCCACCTTTCGAATGCAATTAAAAACAAAAATTGTTTTAATGTAATTTTTGTTACCTTTTTTTCATTTGTTTATAACTCAAATAATAACAATAGCATTTTTTCGGCCAATTTTTTCGGGATCTGGTAGAAAATTTTGGGACCTTTAATTTAAAAAAAGAAAGTTCATTTTTGTTAACGTAAACCTGAGATATTTAACTTTTTGCATTTTGGCCAATTGTTAATTAAGAAATCCATATTTTGAGCTACAATTTGGACTGTATCATTTTGAAACATATTCATTTCATGTTACCAATTCATAAAAAATTTAAGTTTTATGGAAACTTTTTTACAAGCAAAAAAAAGTAACCATAATTACATTAAAAAAATTCGAAAGGTGGCATCGAGACCTACATTTTGAAAAAAGAAATTTTCATTTTGGACTTAATGGCATAAAATGGCGAGCATTTCAATTTTTAGATAACAAATGCAATTTTGGCCAATGAGTATTTTGACACCAATTTTTCAGGGTATTTTTATAACATCAAAAAGTATATTTTTTGAAAGTTTGATGCAAATTGGTCAACTTGACTTGTCTTGGGCATTAAATTGAAAAAAATACTGCTTTTTTCTCGTTTTTTTCAGTTTTGTAGGTTATGTATGTAATTCAGAAACTTGAAACCAATTTATTGGAAATTTTATTACGAAGAGACTGGTATTTAGTTTGCTCCGATCCGACTTATAGAACCGGAGTAATTCACATTTTAAGCTCGAAAAACATGGTAACAAAACTTTAATTGTTTATAACAAAAAGTAGCACAAGTTTTTCGAGGTCCAAAACTTAGCAATATACTCCTGGTGATATCCCAAACAGGATAAAATCATAATCTTGCTGTTACCAAACTATACCTATCTTTTCATTTTTTTGGCCTTTTTTTACTGCACTATTGAAATATATAACTTTCATTGTCTGTTCAAGAACAATAATTTAAATTTTTATATTTTTTACCATTTCAAATATTGATACATATTTATAATTTGACACCCGCATGCGGCGGATATCCGCCAGACGGAATTTATACATTTATGGAAACCTGCCGGTGCAAATGAACACCATGCACGCGCAAATCAATTGCGCTAATTAAGCGTTTTATGCATAAGAATATTTGCACCTAGATGTAAGTTATAATTAAATTAATTAACCAGTACTTGTCTAGATTTCAACCCGTTCGGTATCCACATAAGTTAAATTAAACGTTGTTATTAAAAAAAAAGTTGTTTTTGTTAACTTTCCTAAAATTTCTATGTTCCCGGAACATAAGTGGTCCTTCGAGTTTTTTTTCTTTTATTAGTGAAGTTGAAGCCAGCAAAAAAGTGCTTTACAGTTTTCACTTAAATTCGAGAAATTCTGAGACAATTTCTTTTTGTTAAATTGTGGTCGTTAAAGTGCAAAATTAAACGACAAAATTAGAATTTTGTACATTTTAAAAAAGATAAAAGTTTTTAAAAGTTTTTGTTTACATTTGCAAATGGTGATGGTCTACATAGTTACCATTAATGTGAACTAATTAAGTAATGAGAAACAAAATAAAGTGCGGAGTACAGATGTTAGTAATTATCTAAACTACAATACACATCGGCAGCTGATCAGTGGGCAATTATTTTATTAAGGCGCCACCAAATCAACAAGTGAACAGTTACAGCAATTCACACAGGACAAAAATAATACAAGTCCGCAGAATCCAGCAACAGAGGTCCATACAGAACAACAATAAAGGTCTGCAGAATCCAGCAACAGAGGTCCACACAGGACAACAATAAAAGCCTTCAGAATCCAGCAACAGAAGTTCACACAGGACATCAATAGAAGTCCAAAGAAGCCAGCAAATGAGGTCCACACAGGACAACAATAAAGGTCTTCAGAATTCAACAACAGAAGTCTACACAGGACATCAACAGTCATCATCATCATCAGTTCAACAAAACAATCATACCGAATTGAAGATAAGTACTCAAAATATAAAAATTAAAGTATATTTTCAAAAGATATATAATAATACAAAAAGCAATTTAGTTATCAAATACCAAACAAAAAATAATCATTTAAATAAAATATATATTTACAAATATATTGTTTTCCAATTTTAAATTTTTCAATATATATTACAAACATTTCTAATATATTACATATTTCTCATTTTTTAATATTTTTTACATTTTTTTAACACATAAACACAATAAAGTTTGATTGTTATTATTATCCCATTAATATTCAAAAAAACAAGCTCTATATTAAATTTCTCTGTAAAGTGTTCATTTATACAGCGCAAGTTCCGAATGGTCGTTCGTTTACCAAGTTTAAAACGGTTTACCTAATAAATAAATTCGGTACAAGTTAAAATAACAAATAATCCTTTAAACATTACCCGTTCTCCCTGACACTTTAACTCACTAATCAAGCCTACGGTTCTCAAAAATAAAATGAGTAACATTGCCCAAGATTTAGTAAAACAACAAGAGCTAGGTGAGTCAATACAAAGAGTGGAAATCAATTACAATAAGGATTCCGAAAAAAGGAAAACTAAGGATTATTGTGAAAAAAAATTACACAAATTAGAGGAACTATGGACAGACTTCCATTTGAAAGACGCTGAACTCCAAGAGTACAAAAATCAAGATCCCAATCACAAGTACTTTGTGAATAGATTTGCTGAACAGGTACACGCAGCATACATATCTGCTAGAGACTTGATTTCTGAAAAATATCATCAGATGTTAAGCCAAGAAACCGATTTTTCAAGTGAGGATCACATGGACACAGCGGACACAGCGGAACAGCAACCCGGTACGAGTAGCAGTCATACTAAACAAGATAAAGATGATTCGCGACAGCCTCGGGAAAAAACAGTAACCTTTAATCTAAAAGGCAATGAAGGAGTTATTGTCAACAGAGAACTACAAAACACTTTAAGGGTACAAATAAGTAAAATAGCAGCTCTATTGAGAATAGTAGAAGTTTTAGAGAACGAAGTAGATAGTTCAAAATCTACAATATATTATCAACAAAAGATACAAACACTACAAAACTATTGGAAACAGATTGAACACAATCACGACGAGTTAATTAAATTTGCCAGCTCACAGGAATTAAGGCATGAATATTTTGAAAATCAAAAATATGAAGAAGCAGAGGACATATACCAAAATACAGTAATTCAATTACAAGAGTTGTCTGCCAGAACACAACAAGAGAATCAGCACAGGGAAAATCAAAGTACTAATAGAGACAAGCCGATCGGAGCCAAGATTAAGCTTCCTCCAATATCAATCCCGAAATTTAATGGAGATTATAATATGTGGAGACAATTCCATGATCTCTTTGCACAGCTAGGCCATACCAACGAAAATCTAAGTACGGTTCAAAAAATGCAGTATTTAAAGACAAATTTAAGTGATGAAGCAGCACAGTTGTTGGGGCACCTGCCAATAACAAATGAAAATTACAATACAGCATGGGAGTTACTAATTAACAGGTATGAAAATAAGCGCCTATTAGTGCGAGCACAATTAAATGCATTGCTAACACAAGTGGATACGAACGATTCCGCAAATTCTATCAATAAGTTGCATGATACAACCAATGAGGGTTTGTTTGCATTAAAAAACTTAGGTATGGAAGTTGAAAGTTGGGATGCAATTCTTGTACATATATTGTCGAAAAAATTGGACAAGGATACTCAGAAACTATACGAACTTCGTCTAAGGTCTCCTAGAGATATACCAAAAGTTTCCGAATTTTTGGCCTTCTTAGAGCTAAGATTTCAGGCCCTCGAAAATATTAGACCAAATAAGGAAACTCCAGCGCAATCAAATAACAGACAAGGAGGAATAAAATTCAAATTACAAGGTAAGTCAAATCTCAAAAATTATCACATAAAAGGATACAGTCGTTGCGAAGCTTGTAGGGGAAACCATAAGCTATATGAATGTGTCAAGTTTATACAGTCAAGTCATTCTCAAAAACAAGAGCTTTTAAATAATTGCAATCTGTGTAAATTGTGTTTACAACCGAATCATAGCATGTCTGAATGCAATAGCAAGAAAGCATGCAAAAAATGCAACAGTACAACGCACAACACCTTACTACATATGGAAAGCCACAACAAGCAAGTTCAATGGGGAAAGTCGAAGAATGAAGAGATGAACAAAACCAAATCATCATACAGCCAAAACAGGAGCGAGATAAATAAACCAAAGGGCATGATCAATTATCCAAAGCCCAGCACTTCAAATAATCATTCAGTAGATAATTCTGATTCAATCCCAAAAACAAACATTCAGGCGTACAGTTCAGGTTCTAGTGACGTTAGCGGACTATTAGCAACGGTAGTAGTCAAAGTAATAAATGCAGAGGGAAGAGAAGAAAATTTGAGAGCCCTGGTCGATCAAGGGTCCCAATCTAGTTTCATAAGAGAAGATGCTGTACAAAGACAAAGAGCTGTTGTAGACGGTGCGCTCCAGCGCATGCGCCTCACGAACGTTTGGGGATGAAGGGAGGAGTGCGAATGAAGAGAGGTACCACCCCACTTCTCCCTTTATCAACAAAGTTCGTGAGGCACATGCGCTGGAGCGCATCGTCTAAACCGGCTCTAAGATTGAAAAAGTCTAAGGTCTTTGCTGTAATAACAGGTGTTGCAGACATCAAAGTAGGTCTTGCGAAAAGCAAGGTATCATTTCAAATAAGCTCAGTGCCGTCTTTCCGCACGGGCACGGTGGGCACTTGCCCAGGGGCCCCGGGCCGAAGGGGGCCCTATCGCGACAAAAACCACGACTTTTATAAACGGAAGTAGTCGAAGCATTATAATAATTAAAATGCGCATACTTGTACTTGAGTTGGGACTAAATCTTAAGTGTGCTCCTATGAGGCAACAGTTTGATTCGTAACGCGGTCATAACCAGGCAATTGGATGCCCTGTGCAAAAATTCAGCGAAGTCCCAGAGTCCAAAAAAAAATTCGCTCGCGGAATTTCCTTCATAGAGACCCACCCCGTGACACAATTATGGCCCATAGGCTCATTTGTGTGGCCCATTCAATTACGTAAAAAAGCAAATAATGAATTCAAATGACTTTTATTGCCAAAAAATCGTTTGGCTCCCTTCGCTCGTGAGGCCCTGTGAAGTTGCACACCCTGCACATAAGCCAGCCACACTCATAACTTGATAGTATTTAGGAAAGAGCAGAGTTTAAGAATTTTGTGAATACAATTTTTGCGACATATCAAATTATTACGCGGAATATATCACTTGTATACAAGTTTATATCGAGTGCTGGCTGTACCCCTACAGCCCCTACACTAGTAAGTAGTATACTTATATCCTCTAAATTCAAATTTTTATTGATATTTAAAAAAATCGATCTCGTCACTCTTCTTAGAAGAAAATGAAAGGTCTTGAGTTAAGTGGGCAGGGAAGAGAAAGAGAGCAGCGAATCAGAGAAACAAAATTAATAATTTAACCAAACTAACACAGTGTTTAAAAAATATGACACCCATTTCACCGAAGAATCACCAACACGAATACAAAAAAATTTTGCGCTAAAGTGCGGGTATTTCCCTAGTTGGCCTAGTTCCGTCTAGCAGCAGCAGCCATAATTTGAAAATATGTATTGACAAACCCGTGTGAGAAACAGAATTCAATTCCAATGAGACAGATTCCGGTTTATGGGACAGAAAAAATATCAATTTAATAGATTTTTGGGTCAAAAATGGCCCATTGCGATGCCAAAATCTTGACGGCAATTTTTCAAAATCTGCTAAAAAATATAAAGAAGTGACTAGATATGTATTCACAAAAATATTTAAAAGGGAGCTACGAAACGGCGAATTTGTGACACGTGATTGGCTACTCTATTCACCATCAACTGAATGTGTATTTTGTTTCGTCTGCCGTTTATTGTGCAGTCTTGATTATCAATTTGCTACCGTAGGTCGCGTCGGTTTCAACGATTGAAAAAAAGCATAACAATTTAATTGCAGAGCACGAACATAGTATAGAAAATCACAAGTGCATGACATCCTATCTTTCGCGCCATAAGGAAATCTCCACTATCAATTCCGTATTGCGCAAGCAATTTCAGGCAGAGGAAGAAGGTCTTGACGCGCGTAGTAGAGTCCGATCCAAAAGAGATGCGGTTTCTCAGAAGTCGCATTTTCCATGCGTAGTGAGAATAAAACAGATTTCGAAGGGGAAATGTGAAAATACATAAGCGCATGTGTTATCCCGATGTGCGCAATGTTTATTTGTGTGTTATTCCCCACATCCGCGAAAAAAACCTCAGCTGATTTAGTTCCGACTCTAACCCGGCCATTACACACCCCTCATGATGTTGTGCCCAGGGGCCCATACATCCCAAAAGACGGCCCTGAATAAGCTCCATATATCCCTCATCATTCAGGTTATCGGTTTCAGCATTCGTTCTCAAATCGTTATCAAAACCGATTCCTGATACTCGAATAGATAATACAGAAATAGATTCACTTAACCAGCTTCCACTTGCAGACCCTAACGCGCTTAGTCCGGGACCTATTGATATTATTTTTGGTGTCGAGGTATATAATGACATCATCCAAGAAGGGATAATTAAGGGAAGCAGAGGTTATCCCATTGCCCAAAAAACAGAACTGGGGTGGATGTTATCAGGGAAGATCCGCGTTCCAAGTGCAGAAATTAAATGTCACGTATCCCATGTAGATATCGACGATTCACTAAAAAGATTCTGGGAACTTGAGGAGCTAACAACCAAGAACGAAACTTCAAGTGAAGAACACCTAGCTGAACAGATCTATTCGCAAACGGTTGCTAGAGATCACGAAGGAAGGTACACGGTTCACTTGCCTTTCAATGAGAAAATAAACCAGTTGGGATACTCTAAGGGGAGAGCCATGTCTAGATTACTACAGATGGAGCGAAAATTCAGTCGAAATGATAAATTCAAAGAACAATACCAAGCATTCATCGATGAATACCAAAATCTTGATCATATGAGACCAGCATTGAACGCTCAAACTGCGTGCTATCTTCCTCACCACGCTGTTTTAAAATTAGACAGCACTACAACAAAATTAAGAGTGGTCTTTGATGCGTCGTGTCCTACTAGCTCAGGAGTAAGGCTCAATGATGCCTTATTAAAGGGGCCACAATTACAACAAGACCTCATGTCTATACTCATTAGGTGGAGAAAGCACAAGTTTGTCATATCATCTGATATAGAAAAGATAGAATAGAATTGTCGAAAGTCACCAGGATTACCAGAGAATCCTCTGGAGGGAAACGCCTCAGTCCAGTCTTCAACAATTTAACCTTTCCACAGTAACATACGGCACCAAGCCTGCCCCATTCTTAGCTATACGAACCTTACATCAATTGGCCAACGACGAGGAACAAAATTACGTCAGAGCGGCAACAGTGCTCAAACGAGACTTCTATGTTGATGACTTGTTGTCAGGTGCAGATACCATCGAATCGGCCACGGACTTAAGAATTCAATTGGATGAGTTACTAAGAAGGGGAGGATTCAAATTAAGAAAATGGGCCAGCAACAACATGCAAATCTTGGAAGGCATTCAAGAGTCGGAAAAGGAACAAAGTCTCCTAAGCTTGTCAGATGACACTAAGGTAAAAACCTTAGGTATATATTGGTGTCCACACAGAGATACCTTCACATTCAAAGTCAATATAGGTCAACAGACTACAATCCCAACCAAAAGAGTGGTACTTTCAGAATGGTCACAATTATTCGATCCACTAGGTTGGTTACCTCCATGCATCATTCAAGCAAAATTAATGTTCCAATCATTATGGAAGGCGAATTTATTATGGGATGAAGAGTTACCAGATGCAATCCAAGGAGAATGGAAAAAATTAAGAAGCCAATTCCCTGATCTGGAAAATATTGAAATTCCCAGGTGGGTTCATGTAGCTCGAACAAGCGCGATCCTAGAACTCCAAGGTTTCTGCGATGCTTCGACAAAGGCATATGCAGCCGTCGTTTATACTCGAATAATCGACCACCAAGGGTCGGTAAAGGTCCAGTTGCTTACTGCAAAAACAAAGGTGGCCCCTCTAAACAAAGAGGTAAGCCTGCCACGCTTAGAGCTTTGCGCAGCCGTCCTCTTGGCAAAATTACTAATCCGCACAGTGGTATCCCTTGACATTGAAGGGTTGAATATACATGCGTGGTCTGACTCAAAGGTTGCACTGGCATGGATACAAGGTAACAACAAAAAATACAGCACTTTCGTAAATAATAGAACACGCGAGATTAACAATTTATGTAATACCAGGAAGTCAATGGCACTACGTAAAATCAAAGCAGAATCCTGCGGATTGCGCCTCTCGTGGATTAGATCCATCGAAATTAACGAACTTCACGTTATGGTGGAATGGTCCAGAGTGGCTCAGCCAGAAGGAAATCGAGTATGTCACACACAGTGAACCAACGGAACAAGAATTAAATAATCATATAAAAGTATTGACGTTGGAAAGAAATGATACATTAGAACAAATATTATCAAAAACAAACAATCTGCAGAAGTTGTTAAGAATAGTCGCGTATTGTTTACGCTTCCGTAAGCTCATGCAGCGGAAGGTACCTTTAAGGACAAACTACATAAACATACAAGAGCTAAGAGAGGCCAGGAATCTCATAATCAAACTGGTTCAAGAACAAGAGTTCTCTTGCGAAATAACAGACATAAAGTTGACTGGAAGAGTATCGCAGAAAAGCAAGATCCTCTCATTAAATCCATTCTTAGACAAGAAAGGCATCCTTAGGGTAGGGGGAAGGTTGAGGAATTCATCGCTCGCTCATTATATCACACCAGAGTCCACTATCTGCGTTAATTATCTCAGAGGCACATTTACACACCCTACACGGTGGACCAACACTAACCTTGTCACACATTCGTCAACAATATTGGATCCTCAATGGAACTAACGCTGTAAAGAAACATTTACACAAATGCATAACATGCCGTAAGCTAGTAGCCAGACCCTTAACTCAGCTGATGGGAGATTTGCCCAAAACACGGGTCGCAGTTTCCAAACCCTTTACCCATTGCGGAATCGACTACGCGGGCCGTATCACATTAAAATTAATGAAGGGTAGAGGCAAAATAACATTTAAAGGGTATATTGCAGTATTCATCTGTTTGGCGACCAAAGCCATTCATATAGAATTGGTAAGTGATCTTACCGCCGAGGCATTCGTCGCAGGCTACAAACGGTTTGCCGCCAGAAGAGGCAGAGCTGCTCACATTTACAGCGACAACGGCACCAACTTCGTGCTCGCAAATAAAATATTGAAGTTCCATAGCAAGGAACAAAAAACTGAGTTCTTCGAAATACTTCAAAAGGAACTTTTAAAGCAAGGGACTCAATGGCATTTTATACCGCCAGCCGCACCACACTTCGGAGGATTGTGGGAGGCTGGAGTACGTTCAATTAAATATCATTTAAAACGAGTGATAGGAACTTCCATACTGAATTTTGAAGAAATGTATACCCTCCACACACAAATTGAGGCTTGTTTAAATTCAAGGCATTTATGTCCTCTCTCAGCAGATCCTGAAGACCTCGATGTTTTAACACCAGGACATTTCCTAGTAGGGATGCCACTGATATCGGTGCCAACGCAAAACTTTTGCGAAACTCCTATGAACCGTCTGAGACGGTGGCAGCTGGTGGAAAAAATGCATCAAGCCTTTTGGAAAAAGTGGAGACACGAATACTTGTCACGACTGCAGCAGCGTCCCAAATGGTTGAAAACCCAGGAGAGTATCAAAGTAGGGGATATTGTCCTACTAACCGATGAACAAACTCCTCCAACACACTGGCCACTAGCACGGGTGGTTGAAACCCATCCTGGGCCAGACAGCTTAGTCCGAGTTGCGACAGTAACAACCGGAAAAGGCAACTTTAAAAGACCAATAACTAAATTGGCACCGCTACCAGTTTCGCAGGACGAGGATCAATTAACATCTTCGACAGGACATGAAAGGTCCGTCATGGTAGAGGCGAGCAAGGACACAAGCGGCCAACAAGTGAAGAAACCGAATAAGTCACGTCGCACATACGAGTATTTGTTTAATAAAACCGGACAAAAGTCGGAATCAGAAAGTTAGTCAAAAGTCTCATCGAACCTATTTTTCTTCAAGCTAGATAACCGCTCCGTCAAACGGCAGCCATAAGCATTCCCCCCATTCTACCCGTTCGCGAAAGTTTCAATAGGAACTCAGTCGTTTGCGGGTGCGCATGCCTTTTGTTCTCGGCGCCTTCGATCGTGGTATTAGTTACCTTAGCTATTGTACTTCCGTGTGGTAGATTCTACAAGAAAAATCTTTTGAATATGTCAGAAGGAGGTATGTGCTATATTTTAAAATATAAATTGATTGATTTGCTTTTTACATTTTACTTTAACAATTGATATGATAGAAGTCATAAATTTGGGTATTTATTTTTACTACACATTTCAAACAAGAGTGTTTTTGTTTATTTGTCTGGTCTTGTCGGGCTATAATTTATATATAAACATAAACAATAGTCTATTAACAATTATATACCACAGTTAAACCATCCGCCCACTTCCGCCATTTTTTTTATTACTTCAAAGTTAATAAGTAAAAACGTTAATTTACTTCAAGTTAAAATTTGTTTTTGTTTGTCTTATAGATTTTTTTGGTAACTGTCAAGCAATTTACCAGAAGAACTTTGTATAACATCCTAAATGATTTTAAAGGAAAGAAAATGGATGAAAAGTTGTCATTATTCGAAGAGAAACTTGTGCAAATAAGTAATTGTCCACATAATAAAAAAAAGAATTTTATCCGTTCTTTGAAGGGTTTTAAGAGCGATTTCAAGAAGAAATGGATAGATGCCAGTTACAAAGAAGAACGTTTCTTGAAAAGAAATGAATGCTGGCTGACATCTTCGATTGAATTGCCTTACTGGTCTGAAAACGCTAAACGATAACCAGGACGACCATCTAAAACATTCGAAGAGCTATGAAGAGCAGTAAACGTCGAAAAACTAAAGAACTACGGGAGCAAGTACCTGTCGAGGAGTTGACGTATGCAGCTGGCGTGAGTCAGCGTACTTCAGGAAATAGTGACGCCGCAAAAATAATAAAAGAAATTACAGCTTCACCAACCAGAGCTACGAAAGTTCGCAAAGTTATTACTACTGCCCATAAGCAAACAATTGTGAAAAAACATACACCTGCAGAAGCACTCGCAATCTTCGTTGAAGGCGATTTTACCAGAAGACAGTGGGACGTAATACACGAGTCTAATAAGAGTATTTTCCCCTGCTATTCCCCCGTTCAAAAGGCCAAAAAAGAGTGTTATCCTGATAAGGAATCTATATGTGTGACTGAAACATGCTCTGAGGTTCGACTTCAAGCATTACTTGACCACACTGCATTGCGCCTGCATAAATATCTTGCAGAGGTTGTAGAAACGTGTTCAGAAGAAGAGAAGCAAAATATTGTTTTAATATCAAAATGGGGCTGTGACGGCTCACAACAAACCCAGTATAAACAAAAATTTCAAAACAGCACTGACAGTGATGCGAATATTTTTCAAAGCTCACTTGTTCCCTTAAGATTGGTGGTTATTATTGGCGGAGAACAAAAGAAAATTATATGGCAAAACCCAGTCCCGTCCTCAGTTAGATTCTGCAGACCCATACGTATACGCTTCATAAATGAATCAAAAGACATAACCAAAGAAGAAATTCTATACATCGAAAACCAAGCCGAACAGCTTAAGGAAACCGAAGTGCACGGAGTAGGCAAGATGAAGCACAAAATCGTGCTTACAATGATTGACGGCAAAGTCTGCAATGCTGCGACTGATACTGCATCCACAATGAGATGCTATATTTGCGGACAAACTTCAAAAGATTTTAATAAATTAATTCAAAAAGATGTCAATATAGAAGCACTCAAATTTGGACTCTCGATTCTTCATGCGAGAATACGCTTTTTCGAATCATTACTACATTTGGCTTATAAAATACCATTGCAAAAGTGGCAAGCGCGATCTGCTGAAGAGAAAGAAGTTGTTAAAAAAACAAAACAAAAAATTCAAATAGCCTTCAAAGAAGAAATTGGACTCCTGGTAGATGTTCCCAAAGCAGGTTTTGGGAATACCAATGATGGTAACACTTCAAGGAGATTTTTTGCCGACCCGGAATGCTCATCTCGCATCACTGGTGTCAATGTGCATTTAATAAAAAGGTTTAAAGTGATCTTGGAAGTGATTTCGAGTGGCAACAGCATTGATGTTGAAAAGTTTGAAGCCTATACACACGAAACTGCGAAAATGTACATAGATCTCTATGTTTGGCACCCTATGTCACCAACGATTCACAAAGTTTTGATGCATGGAGCCGATGTAATATCTCATGCAATCCTACCAATTGGTCAGTTATCCGAGGAGGCAGCTGAGGCCCGCAACAAACACTTCCGGCAATACAGATTAAATTTTGCACGAAAATTTTCACGAGTGGATTGTAATACAGACATATTACATCGACTGTTATTAAGTTCAGATCCATATTTAAGTAGTACCAGACCAAGGCAGCACAAAAAAACTAAGCCATTTTCTCAAGAGGCAGTCAATCTGATGATCGCAAGCACTCCGCCTGTAACTCACGAAAATGATTCCGACGAAAATAAAGAAAATGAAGACGAAGAAGATGAAAACGAAGAGTTTTAGTGTAATTAAAAATATTTGAAATATTAAAAACATTTAAATTCGTGGCAATAAACGCATTAAATATTTTTGTCCGCTTTTACTAAACAAATACTCCTATGTGCGGTGTTGTGAACAACAAAATAAGAAATCGGCGAGCGCCACTTAACATTGTCGGAACTGTTGCCCATGGATTATTTGGGATTTTGGATGACGAATTTGCCAGAAATTACGAGGAGCAAATCAACCTCATGAAAACGAATGAGAATCATCTCCTTCAGCTTATCCGCAATCAGACATCTATTGCAGACTCAACGAGTAACATCATTAAGAAAAATAATAAAGCAGTCTTAAGTCAGTTTTTAGCATTCAAGCATCATCTAGCAGATATCGAAGATAGTATCAACAACACAAATCAAGAACTGGCCAAACGTGACAAGTATGAAGCGTTTACGTCGGCGATGTTTCATGCAACTTTAATGTTACTGGCCTACCAAAACACTCAAGAGGCACTTCTTCAACTGATCACGGATACGCAGCACGGGAAAGTGAGTCCTCTTCTACTCACACCGGAACAACTAAGATCCCAGTTAACACTTATTCGGGAGAACATACCTGAAACAGTAACGATCCCTGGAGGCACAGATCAAAAGGGTGTCTTACAGACTTACAAATTAATGAAAATAAGATCAAAGGTCACGGAGCGTTATGTATTATTTGACATTTCTATACCTCTTCCCAATATCGAACTCCTCCAGTTATTCAAGTTAATCCCCACTCCAATCTTAGACAGTGACAAATACATATATATCCATGCAGTAGCTGAGTATCTTGTGACTAGCTTGCATAGGGATTACTATGCCCCATTATCTAAATCGCAGGTGGA
This sequence comes from Thereva nobilitata, assembly GCA_963855945.1. Taxonomy (NCBI): domain Eukaryota; kingdom Metazoa; phylum Arthropoda; class Insecta; order Diptera; family Therevidae; genus Thereva; species Thereva nobilitata. Next base: position 169,019,784 of record OY979694.1, read on the forward strand.
GTCATGCTTCCAAGTGGAGGATAACCGAAGATTATGCCAACAAACATTTCCTTTATATAACCACAACTCTGTAGTGGACCGATGTGAAATGAGTATACTAACACGTCAACAAACACTTTCTGAATATTGCAAGATTGATACAATGGATCCAGTAAATCTATGGATTTCGATGCAGTCACTAAATCATTGGATTTATTGCCTCAAGGAAAACTACAACTTCGATGTGATATGTGGCAGTGTAGTACATCCGCATACACTCAATGGCTCGGGAATATTAGAGCTCCAACCCGGCTGTGTACTTAAGCAGGACTCAATGGTGATCACATCATACCATGTTTTTGGAGGTAGTGTAAGATCTTCCTACAAACTTACAGCACCAATCAATATGCCAATGGTTAACAATGCTCCAAGATTGAAGAAATCCTCTGTAGAGACTCCACTCACTTTCAGCGATATGTCAGAATTAGAGCAAGCCATAAAATATCAAAAACAAAGGGAGGCTCAAAGTCAATTTGAGCAAATCAACGCCCATGATATCCACCATTACTCAATAACTTACCTTTTAATTGGAATAGGCCTGATCGTAGGGCTGGTATACTTTTGGAAGACACGACAGAGGAGAACCCACCGAGTAGGTACTCCTGAATTCCAACTTCCCACAATTTCCAGAGCCATGCATCCACAACCTACCCCAAGACGTTAAATCTTTGCTCAAACAACCTCTTGCGGGGAGCATGTTCAAGAACAATAATTTAAATTTTTATATTTTTTACCATTTCAAATATTGATACATATTTACAATTTGACACCCGCATGCGGCGGATATCCGCCAGACGGAATTTATACATTTATGGAAACCTGCCGGTGCAAATGAACACCATGCACGCGCAAATAAATTGCGCTAATTAAGCGTTTTATGCATAAGAATATTTGCATCTAGATGTAAGTTATAATTAAATTAATTAACCAGTACTTGTCTAGATTTCAACCCGTTCGGTATCCACATAAGTTAAATTAAACGTTGTTATTAAAAAAAAGTTGTTTTTGTTAACTTTCCTAAAATTTCTATGTTCCCGGAACATTGTCAGAATTATGACTGATACACAAATTAAAATTCCGATTATAACTATTATAACATAATTTTCTTATTGAAAAATAAACTAAAATGGAAAAAGTCAGGCACGAAGTTTTGTTATAATAATTGTTCCACTAATAATAATTATTTTCGGTCGCTGTTTAATTATTGAAAATGAAACTTTGTATCTTTTTCTTTTAATTTTTCATTGTTAAAAATCCAATAATCTGTGTACCTTTTTTTCTTGATTTTTATTTAACTTTCATTTTTTCAGCAACCTTTCTGTCTGTTTCTGGGGTTGAGGTCCAGAGACCGCGGAAGTGGGGTTGCAAGGGTTGCGGCCGCAACCCCTGATAATTTCGCGGGGTTGCGCTGCAACCCCTGTGTTTTTGAAATCAAAAAAGCTAAAATCTGAGTTATTTTTTAATAATTGTAAAGTCCCTTTTTCCTAGGACAATTCTCGTTGCGAGTAAAAAATCGTTGCGAAAAAAATCAAAAATCTCGACCATTCGACCATTCTTTCTCGCAACGAGATATTTTTCGTTGCGAGATATTGTAAAGTAGGCTGTAAAATTTGTATATATATTTTACTTTTTATTGTTTGAGTTTTCGTCATGATTACGTTTTGTTTACGTAAACGTATTACATAGTAGAAATTCGTCTTCTTCTTCATCGTCAAATTCTATGCATATAGCAATATGAATTATTTCCAGCTGTTTTTTTTATTAAATCCCTCAACATCTTTTTTAACTTCTTTAAAATTTATTACCAAATAAGAAAACAAAACCAATGACAGTTCTTAAAATGTCATTCTTGATTAAATCTCGTTGCGAGAACTGAATTCGTAGGAACATAACTTCAAAAAATCGCATAACAGAATGCGAAATTTTGTTCGAAACGATTTTTTTTCTCCCAACGATGATTGTCCTAGGAAAAAGGTACTTAAGAAAAGTATATACATTTTTAAATTCGATAGTTGTAAACAACATTCAAACAGAGAAAATTCATTTTACATTTATTCTTATACTAGTCCGTTCAAATTAGTCAAAAATCGCTGTTTTTTGGAGATTTTCCCCACAGCTATTAGGCCGGTGCCAAATGAAGGATTTGGGTTGTCTAAACATGATTTCCACAACCCGCAGTTCCAAAAAAGGGTTGTTTTTGAGAAATATACATTATTTTTAACACAAAATTTTAGGCACGCGAGTTATGTACACACCACCAGGCAACGTGACATTATCAGAAGATAATGTGATGATACCTGATCTATCTGAGACTCGACGTAAGTTGAGTATATTCTGACCATTCTCATAGAAAAGTGCATATCTTGCAAAACAGGCACTTATGAGAGTTTGCTCAAAAGAAGCTTCCCATGCAAAATGATTCCTTTTATTTTTGAACAGTAGAATTAGAGTAATTACATTTTTTAGTCAGTCTAAGCTCGGCCGGCAATTGTTTAACATTTAAAAATAAAGTTGTAGTCGGAAAAGTTGTGTGTTTTAATTCGTATTTATTTTGTTTGATTTTAAATTCTTTTTCTTAATAAACCAAATAATCAAAAACCGTATCTGGCGCAGTCGTGGTAGGATCTCTATCGGAAGAAAAGAGATTTAGTGAAACGAATCAATTAATTTTTGGTGAAAAAGAAAGTTTAATTAACAAGTTAAAAGAATAAATAAAGAAAACTCAATAGTACATATTAGTACATATTGATACAAGTGAAGTTTTCTCAAATTAAAGTGGGCTACGAAGTAAGCCAAAGAGAAATTTAGGGGCTTGCGGAGAAACAACACATTAGTGAAAACCTCATTAAAACAACACCAAAATTGACCGACAAAGGTATCGAGGAATTGTTTTCGATCAAAGACGCAACATGGCTGAACCACAGGAGCCAAATCCAATTGAACAGTGCTTAGTGGCTTTGACTCGATTAGTTGTACAAAATAATCAACCACAAAATTGGAGATCCAGGATCGAGAAGGAGATTCGTTATCTCCCAACTTTTAAAGGAGAAGGAGGTACGCTACCATCATTTATCGACGCTGTTACCAGGACATTAGCAGACTATGGAAACGAAGCAACAAGGGTATTCGAGATAATATACAACATAAAAATTGAAGGCAGTGCAAAAAGTTTACTTAGAGTGAATCCCCCAGCTAATTGGGACCAGTGTAAAGAACAGCTGAAACGACACTACAAAGCAACAAAGGATCAATTGACTATACCCAGAGAAATTGGAAGTTTAAAAGTGAGTAGTATTAAAGATTTAGATATAAGATTAAGACAGATGGTAGAAGATATAACAGAATATGCAGCTTTTGACGATAACGGTGCAGTGTCTTTAGAAATATTTAGTGGAATGCTAGTGCAAAAAGTAAAAGAATTAGTGTCAGGTGCTTTAGCTTATGCCATTATGACTAAATTTCAATTAACGGAAATAAGGCAAATTATTAGTACTTTTATAGGGCAAGATCAAGGTAATTTAAATATAAGTTTATTAAATAAAATTTTTAATAAAAATAATGATAGGAAATTTAATAATCAACAACGTAACAATAACTTAAATGAAAATCGAAATCAAAAATCAAATTATCAATATGGAAAAGAACAGTATAGACGTTTCAATAATAATTATATTAATAATCAATCAAGATTCTACTCAGATATCAATAATCAGCAAAATAATATAACGCAACAATCTAGACGAACTGACCAAAGATACAATGAAAATCAGCAAAACAGACAGAGACAAGAACCGATGGAAGTAGACAATATAAGTAGAATAGAAACAAATACGATAGATAATACTTTTTTTATAAACTAGCCTCGGAAGACAATAAAATTTACGTGACGTTAACAATACAAGAAAAAAAATGTTTAGCATTCGTAGATCCCGGTTCTACAATTAGTATATTAAACGAAAATAAAATCCCGGCATGTAAATATCAGATAATAAACCAGACCTTCACAGTTATTAATACTATAGACGGTCAAGTTAATAAACCTAATAAAATAGTAGCAACAGTATGTCCTACAGAATTCAAATATCCTAATAATGCAAGAATGAGATGGGTTGCGATGGCACTAGAAAAACCATATGATTTATTAGTAGGTATGGATTGGGTCAAGAAAAATGTAAAAGAAATTAGTATAGAAGATGAAGAAATTAGAATGACCAATGGAGTGAGTCTTCCATTCTTAACTAAAACCAATCAAACTGAGGTTAATGTTTTAGAAGTAAGCGAAGTACAAGATGTCCAGTTGGGTCATTTGAACGAAAAAGAGAGAATTATTGTCGATAGACTAATACGAAAATATAGTAATCTTTTGTTTAAAGAAGGGGATATTTTGACCAGTACAAATACAGTGGTCCATGAAATAAAAACCACTACAGATCAGCAGATTAATTCTAAACTTTATCGTTACCCACCGCGACATGAAACGGAGGTAAGACGACAATTAGTTGAAATAGAAAAACAGGGAATAATTAGGAAAAGTAAAAGCAGGTATAGCTCGCCGATAATAATAGTGCCTAAAAAGAAAGACAATTCGGGAATACAAAAGTATCGGATAGTCGTGGATTATAGAAAATTAAATGAAATAACTATCGACGATAAATATCCACTACCGAACATCGATAGTACTCTAGATAAATTAGGAAAGGCGCAATATTTTAGTACATTAGATATGGCTAAAGGGTACCACCAGATTTTGGTAGGCGCAAATGATATTGAAAAAACGGCTTTTGTCACTCCCTCAGGTTTGTACGAGTATGTACGAATGCCGTTCGGGTTAAAGAACGCCCCGGCGACATTCCAGCGATTGATGAATGAAATACTTCGTGAGTACATCAATCAAATATGTGTAGTTTATCTGGATGATGTTTTAATCTTTTCAACAACCTTAGAGGAACATGAAAAATCGTTAAGTAAAATATTTGCAAGACTTCAGGAGCATAACCTGAAAATACAAGTGGACAAATGTAGCTTTCTAAAAAAGGATACTGAGTTTTTAGGGCACGTCCTCACAGTAGATGCTATAAAACCAAATCCGGAAAAAATAAAAACAATACAAGAATTAGAGATACCAAAAACTGAAAAGCAATTGAGAGGATTCCTAGGGGTTACAGGGTATTATCGAAAGTTTATTAAGGATTATTCAAAAACTGCATATCCAATGATTAAATATCTTAAAAAGGATAATAAAATTAATCCAGCTGATCCTCAGTACATATCAGCATTCGAAAACCTAAAAAGTTTAATAAGTTCACACCCAATCTTAAAATATCCAGAATATGACAAACCATTTGTAGTGACTACAGATGCTAGCGATCATGCAATCGGAGCAGTCTTGTCACAGGAAGGTCACCCAGTCTGTTATATTTCAAGAACACTAAATAGCCATGAAAAAAACTATTGTACAACTGATAAGGAATTTTTGGCAATAGTTTATGCAGTGAACTACTTTAGACCATACCTATACGGTAACAAATTTAAAATAGTAACAGAGCACATTCCAATAAAATACTTAAATAACAAGTATAAAGGAAAAGAGTTCTCACAACGCCATCAAAGATGGTTATTGAAACTTCAAGAGTTCAATTATGATATCGAATATTTGCAGGGTAAAGAAAATAAAGTAGCGGATTTTTTGAGTAGATTAGAAAATTCAAAACGAATAAATGAAGAAAATGAGGTAGAATCTAACTTAGAATTATCTGATACAATACATTCAGTAGAAGAACAGAGATTAGACCACATAGGTATTAAAAACGATATCGTAAAAAAATACAAGACCCAAATAATATTGACGTACAGTCCCGAGACAGAGATGAAAACAATACACAGAAGAAGAATTATAGAAATTAACCCTTTAGAAAGTGAAACCGTTATCAAAGATATATTGAGACGATACATAAAATCAGGTTATACAGGTATATTTTCGGAAGTTTCTGATACAGACTACCACAAAGTCCAATTAATTTTGATTGAAATCTTCTCAGGAGATAACAAAATAAAATTTATTCGGAGTTCCAATAGAGCAAAAGAAATAATATCCGAAGAAGAACTACATAAACAGCTATCTCTCTATCACATAAAAGAATCCATGCATAGCGGAATAAATGAGTGTTATCAAAACTTAAAGAATAAAATATACTTTCCAAAATTACGACAACATGTACAATTAATCATAAACAACTGCGAAAAGTGCCAGCAAATTAAATACGACAGAAGACCTATTAAACAGAAATTTGCATTGACAGAAACTCCAAAAGAAAAAAATGATATAATACATTTAGATATATTTCACTTCAAAAAACAAGCTTTTATAACAATAATGGATAAACTAACGAAATTTGCAGCAGCGTACTGTATTATAGATCGAAATTGGAGAGCAAAACAAGCAATCATGATAGAACATTTCGCGAAATTCGGTAAACCTAACAAAATAATAATGGATAATGAGTTCAGAGCGGAACAATTGATGGAATATTTACATAAGGAAAATATTGAGGTTCATTTAACGAAACCAAATAACCACACCGGTAATGCCGACATAGAGAGACTACACTCAACCCTCTTAGAGAAAATAACAGGTATTGAGGATAGTGAACTCTCAACCGAAATGAAGATACAGATGGCTATAGGAAACTATAACGATCGGTATCACTCTACTATTAAATGCACACCCAAAGAAGCTAAAGATCAAGTCAACGTCGAAAAATTACAAGAAAGAATAAACAACACAAAAGCTCATATTATAGGTAAAAGAAATATTAATAGGGAGAATTACCTTGAGAATAGATTGGTAGGGCCAATTAGAAACTACAAGAGACTCCGACATAAAGACGAACCTTATTACAGAATTAAACCTTTAAAAAATATACATATTTCAAATATTAAACGACCTTTAAAACGTATAGATTTTCAGCATGATGATAATACTGCTAATAGTAACATCAACAACCGAAGGACTGCTACAAGTAAATCCGATTCATGAAGAGGCAGGCTACATACAGGTAAAACTTAAAGAAGTAGAGATAGTGAACCAAACTAATGCGGTACTGCATATCATAAATCCGAATGAAATAAACAACATAATAACGCAGATTGAAATGAATTTAGAGAACGTGGACATAAATAATAAAGACTTAATAAAAACAGAAGTCAAAACCATTAGAGCTAAACTTAAATCAATAATGCCAAATAATAATACTAGACAACGACGAGGTTTAATTAATTTTGGAGGTAATGTACAAAAGTGGTTATACGGCACAATGAACGACGACGACAGACAGGAAATACTGGACCATCTAAAAATCGTTGACGAAAACAACCATAACATTATCAGTACAGTAAACAAACAAATTACAATAAACTCACATTTTAATGAAACAATCAATATCTTAAAGAAAGCAGTAGAAGAAGATAGGGTTAAAGTGTTATCAGCATTTAAAGAAATAGAAGGAACAAATAAGAAAATTTTAAAACATTCTTTGTATTTAGATCAAATGGTAAAGCTAAGGTATCTAGAAAACAGAATAAGTCAAATCCAAGACAACATTGTATCTGCAAGACATAATTTAATACACCCAAGTATACTGACAGCAGAAGAGATAGAATTATACGAAATAGATTTTTATAAGCTAAAGCTGATTAAAATTGGAATTATGAAATATAAAGATAATTTATTAATAATCGCAATTAAGATTCCAAACAATTATGTTCGAGTAGACTTAAAACTAATTACACCATTACCTAATAAAGACTCTTTAGAAATTGAAGAGAATAATGAATACGTTGTAAAAGTTGAAGATAAAATCTTAACATATGAAGAAGACGTTATGTTAAAAAATTTAAAGAACAGCAAAAATTGTATTTGGAGTAATGAATGTACACTTAGATATAATAATAAAACTAAAGTTGAAATTTTAGACGATGAAACCTTGCTAATAAAAAATGCAATAAACGAAAAATTAACGCAAAATTGTGATGATCGGAATATTATATTAAACAAAAACTATCTTATAAGCTTTTATAATTGTGGAATCGAGATATATGATGAAACATTTTATAATCAAAAGAAAATCATACAAGATAAGTTTTTTTATCCGAATAACAAATTTAATCAGTCCTATGTGAAAGCTATAACATTTGATAACATTGCAATTAAACATTTTGAAAACATTAAAGAAATAGAGGAATTGAAATTCCATAAAACTGTGTCATATGGAGTCACTATAACGCTAATTATAATAGTAATAGTAGCTATAATAATTATAATATTTTGGTTGAAAAGTAAAAGGAACGTTATAAAAATCATAAAAAAGAAAGTATTCATAGTGAAATTCAGGAGAATTCCAACTCTAACCGAGGAGGAGTTATGTACACACCACCAGGCAACGTGACATTATCAGAAGATAATGTGATGATACCTGATCTATCTGAGACTCGACGTAAGTTGAGTATATTCTGACCATTCTCATAGAAAAGTGCATATCTTGCAAAACAGGCACTTATGAGAGTTTGCTCAAAAGAAGCTTCCCATGCAAAATGATTCCTTTTATTTTTGAACAGTAGAATTAGAGTAATTACATTTTTTAGTCAGTCTAAGCTCGGCCGGCAATTGTTTAACATTTAAAAATAAAGTTGTAGTCGGAAAAGTTGTGTGTTTTAATTCGTATTTATTTTGTTAACTTCCCAGTAGGAAGTTATTGTAATCGGTCCGAAAATCGGATTCGAAATTTTCAATGTATTTACACGTTTCAAGGTCCCAATAGCATTTTAAGCAAAATTTTGAGAAGAAATATGTGTGTGTGTGTGTGTGCGTACGTATGTGGTCATTTTTTCCTGCACGATTTCGCGCGAACCGAAAAAGATATCGACTTCGTTCAGGTGCCGTTCGAAGCGTGTTCAAGGAAATATGATCTGAAAAGATTTTCATAAAAATTGGTCGAGCCGTTTTTTTTGTTTGAACGACTTAAGTGATTTTTGTACCAGCACGATTTCGCGCGAACCAAAAAAGATATCGACTTCGTTAAGGTGCTGTTCGAAGCGTATTAAAGGACATATGAATTGAAAAGATTTTCATAAAAATCGGTCGAGCCGTTTTTTTGTTTGAACGACTTAAGTGATTTTTGTACCAGCACGATTTCGCACGAACCAAAAAAGATACCGACTTCTTTAAGATGCCGTTCAAAGCGTGTTAAAGGAAGTATGCTCTAAAAAGATTTTCATAAAAATCGTTAGAGTCGTTTTTTTGTTTGAACGAATACTGGGAAGTTAATCTTGTGGACCGAAAGGGTCAAAAGCCACATCCCAACTAGTTTGATTTTAAATTCTTTTTCTTAATAAACCAAATAATCAAAAACCGTATTTCGCGCGTTGTTCTAATTTTTTATGCATTAAAATCGCCCCACAACCATTTTTCGACTTCTTCGTATAGACGCCAATCGAATACTAATCTTACGATATGCGTCAAAATTTGACAGAACACCAATAAAAGTATTGCCAACGTTGAGAAAATTTACCGATTGGATAAGCGCGGCAATTCAAAATTCCAAATTCCCGTTCTTTTTTGATCATAAGGTATATATGATGGTTTTGCCTTTTTTTTCTACATATTTGTTGAAAATATCTATAGAGTATAGTTGTAGGGCATAAAATTACTTACAAATTTTGTTTCCACTGTTTTTTTGAATTCCGTATAGTTTCGCCGCTAAAGGCCATTTTGCGCCTTTTTTAGATTTTGCGCCAAAATTATGCTTTTGTATGAAAAATTAAATGAGATCAAAGTAGTGTTGCAGTTTTTCAACGGCTTTTCTTTGGACGCTTTGATTATCAACAGAATCTGAAAAAAGGCGCAAAACGACCGGGGCGAAAATATACGGAATTTAAAAAAAACAGTGCAGACACTCATATCTTAAAGTTTCCTCGAAAAAAAGGTTCTTCTGACCACTCAGCGCTATTTGACACGTTTACTTGTTGGAAAACAGATGTGATTTTTGTAAAGATCATAAAAACGACTCTTGTCTTGTGATTAACTAAATCTTACGGCATGAAAAGAGCTCCTTGTCTTTCTCATATACCAAGGTCGTCTCAAAAGTAAGTTCCACTATTTTTTTAAATCCGTGTGGTTGGCGGGAAAAGTCTGGGAGTCTCAGGGAATTTGCGTCTGGGTGTAGGGGCAGCACTGTAAAATTTTTATGCGCGTGCGTCGATCGATCCGGCAGTCAGGCTTCAGCCACTATGGAGACTCTAGTCTCTCCCTACCACCAAAACACCAAATAAAACGAAAGTTGTGGAATCCGCGGGAAAATGGCAAACGTTATTTAGGGATTCCAAGGGGGTGTTGTAGATCAATTACCTGCCCCGTGGGACCACGATCCAGCTGCAAGCTATTGTGAGGTGTTGCAACAACTCAGAAAGGCGATCCAAAACAAAAGGAGAGGAAGTTGACAAAAAAACTTTTTTGCAACCCCAGTTAAAACAAGGTTCCGCGGTCTCTGTTGAGGTCTCTTTTTTCTAACTTTTGTTTTACTTGTAGCTTAGTTATTTCTCCTCGCTTATTTATCTTTCTACTTATTTATTTTTATTATAATTTCCTAGTGTTCCGTATAACGCGTTAAAATGCCGCTTCATTGTTGTGTACCTAGATGCAATTCGAATTATGCAACAGATAGAAGATATAATGGCTCCATCTCCATTTTTCGATTTCCTAAAAATGAGGAAATGCGCGCTAAATGGGTGAGGGCAATACACCGCGAAAATTTCATACCGACCCCGTCATCAAGAGTTTGCGCAAAACATTTCCGGTCGTCAGATTTTATAAAAAATGAATGCGACCCACCCTTGAAAGTTTCCAGGTTGCAAAATACCGCCATGCCTACGATTTTCCCAAACTTGCCAGCGTCCCTGACCATTCCTGAATCCTGTAGTTCTAGTAGACAGGATCCTTCTTTCCGCAGAGAAAGGGAACAAGCTCGCATAGAAGTGCTAAATGAACAATTTCTTCTAAACGATTACATCAAATCGTTTGAAGAATTTACGGAATGTTTTAAAGAAAGGCTAGATTTAGACACTTGGAATATTATTAGTAATACATCTAAAGTTATCTTTTATAGGTTAGATATATGCAATGAAGGTGGTTGCGCTTTCTCGGTTCGCGTCATTGTATAAGAAAATTTAAGATTTAAGTTGGGTGCTTCCACGAAATTCCAATCTTACCCTTTGGTCTCAAATGAATAATATTTTGTCGCGCTATAAGTTCGAGACAAACTCGTCTAGGCAAGATCGAGATTTCTATCTAGAACTTGCGTCTAATCATTTGAAGCTGGCCACAGAATGTGATGAAGATTTTGATTACATAGGAAATTTAGATATTTTATGGGATCAAATAAATCTTATTCGTCTCAAACGGAAAAGGTATGACACGGCAACAATTATTATGTCTTTTTTAATTTATAGCCAATCCGCTTCAACTTATGAAATTTTAAAGAAATTTCTAGTCCTCCCTTGTAAGAGATACCTGCAGCGTATTTCATCTTCGCTGGTCCTTTCGTCCAATTACAATAACCCAAGCAATGACGAGCATTGTTTAGGGCATGCAGTTTATAATTTACAGGATCGTGAAAAGTATGTCGCGCTTTTAATAGATGAAATATACGTTAGTAAGGGGATTACATAGAAGGCCAATAATTTGACAGGGATGGCAGCAAACAATCCGTCTCAAGAAGCCAGTACACTAATGGCTTTCATGATCAAATCTGTATATGGTTCCTTCAAGGAAATTGTTCGCCTGCTACCAGTATCACATATAACTGGATCCCAATTGCATGACTATACTTTGGACATTATATCTTTTGTTCAAAAATTAGGTTATCATGCTATTGTTATTATAACAGACGATAACAGAATAAATCAATCGCTTTTTAAATTGCTAACTCAAACCGTAGAGAATAGCAATGAAAGCGACGCGCACTATTGCAATAGCTTTATTAATCCCACCTTTCCAAACGAAAAGACACACATCCTTTTTGATAGCGTACTTTTGTTTAAAAATTTTAGAAATAATTGGTTAAATGTGCGTAATGTGGAGAACACATTTTTCATGTATCATTTTCCCACTTGCGGCAAATTTTCGAACAAGAATCTAGGTTATTGGTCAAGCAGGTTTATAAACTAAATTTAAAGTCCATTCAACCAAATAGGTTGAAGCGTCCATTTGGTTGACAATATATTTCATTCATTCATTTCAGCACTGAAAGCAACGGGGGGCGAAATGATGGGAACAGCAGAGTTTTGCGAAATATACTAAATATTAAAAACACCTTAGTAGGTGTCATAAAACGGGATGACTGGAGAAGACCCTTTTATGATAGCGTGGACAAACGATTAGACTTTTTAGAGAAATTTATTACTTGGCTCAATGCGCTGTAACGGACGCCCTCTGGGAGTTTTGCGGACGGCACTGCCTGCCACGGAATACCCCTGCAATAACACTCAAAGTCAAACCTCGCAACCTTTACAGCAAACAAATAATCCAGATTTTTCAAAATAATTATCTCCTCCTCAAGTTCAGCAGGAGCCACAGTGATACTAATAACCATATTAACACCACCAACAATAATAATAATAATAACTACTTAAGTCAATTACCTATGAATCCACCAGGTATTAATAATCGAAATCCGAAATCGACCAGCTGGTAGCCCCAACCACCCGCAAGTGAAACCTGACATGCTGCAAACACAACTACAGCCGCACCCTAAGGCTGCATATAGACAAATTTGTTCCCGCCAAAATGTCGTCATCGAGACGTAGAATCTGTACGGGCAGATTTTTTTTATGTCCCACACACACACACTAACCCAACTAAGCGCAAACTTAGTCTGAATTTTTGTTGAGCAAGGTAGGCAAGTGATGGGATTTTTAACATTATGAATGGAATTATTTCCATGACAACAATGTTTTCCAGTATTTTTGCTTTTAGATAAATAAATTATACTGAAATTATTTATAAAATGTTCAGTAATCAAATAATATTTTAAATAATAATTTAGAAAAACATAATAAATATGCAATTTCATTATAAAACATGTAAATGCATTTTTTAAAATTTTAGTACGAAGTGTTATGTTATGAAAAGTGTAATATTGAATTAACGAACTTTGAGAGCACAAGAAAAGGATTCATAGATGCTTTTGCGAAAAATCTAAAACAACTTTTTTTAGTGTCCCCTTTTAAAGGAGAAAAGATATTAGGAATTGATCCTAGATTTTCAAATGGTGTAAACTTGTTCTCATTTTTGAAACCACAGAAGTTATAGATACCGGTGTTATCTATCCCCAAACTAAGTTATCCGGAACGTAAAGTTCTATACAGTTTTCACCAGCGCCCCGTTAGCCGCTTATTGCAAGGACGAGGGGTTGGATTTTAGGCGCCACATTATTGTTAGCATTTCTTTAACTTACTAGAATTTAACAAATGTTTCAAATAAGTGAAATACTAGCAATAAAATGAGCTAACGGCACACGCCTGGCTTTTGATATTTCATGAAAAACATTTTTTTGGGAGAGAGGAGGATTTAGTTAGTCAGTCGGTACTGAACTTTGAGTGAAGAACGGAGTATAGAGTTTTGGTGGATACTTAGCGTGTGCTGCTGCAAGTTAATCGTAGGCAAGAGTTTTTTTTGGATTTTGAAGGAGATTGAGCCGGAAGGTGTTGATCTTGTGACTGCGTTGGTGTTGATCTTGTGACTGATCTTGTGACTGAGTTTAAATTGGAGGATACAGCCCGTTTTCCACATGGTGATAACACGGGAGTCTAGAGGCAGCAATAGAGAGATAACGGACCCAAAAAGTGGCCTGACGAGCCACCAGTAGGAAGAGGGATAGAGGATACCAGGTGGTCAAGCTAGGAATCGTTTATCAGCCAATTTTGAAGAAGGTGTTACGCACTCTGGAATATAAGTATTCTTTTTTCAAAAAAAAATTTTTTTCACGAAGATTGAAGTTCATCGTTTTGTGCAAATTACTAGAAGTTAACGAAATTGGAGTTTTTTGTTGAAGTCTATTTTTCCCTCGCATTACCAATATGGCGGTAAGAAAAAAAAAATTCCCCTTGCTAGTGTATACGTGATTCAGCAGTTGATAAATTGTAAACTAGTCTCGGCATAAATGAGAAAGAATTGACGAATTTAGAATCTTGTTTTTTTGAAGAAGAAATTTTTGTTTCTTATAGTACACTACCAAATTGGCAGTAAGAAAAGTTACCCTGGCTAGTGTATAGGTGATTTACTGGTTGCTAAATTGTGAATTTAGTTTTGCGTGAATTGCGAGAAATCGGCGAATTTAGAGCATTTTTAAAGCAGTAATTTATTTTTCCCTGGCATTACCAAAATGGAGGAAAGGAAAACCAATTATCCGTGCTAGTGTATAAGTGAATCATGAGAAGATGGTCCGGTGACCAAATATATGAATCTTTTTAACAAATATATTGGTAAATATTCAGATTAACTCCTCCACGCCCGATTTTGATGAAATTTTTACACAAGGTACAGTTAATTATGTACACCTCAGGTATGTTAATAAAAAGTGTCGGTCAAGTCCCGTTATCTTGTAATTCCACTTCCAAGTACTGAAATTTCAAAAATTGAACAGGTCATAATTTCTATTAGTCCAGGCGCTGGAGCGTTTCCAGTTGTTTCGGCGTGATGTAACGGACTTTTTTGGTGTAATTGGTCAGGAATGGCACCCCCAACAAAATCTAGGGGGTGCGCAAACATGAAAACGCCTGGAAAATTTATGGGAGCCCAAAAACTGAAAAATTCACGAAAAATTCCCTGTTTTTTGACCTTTCTTGATAAATATTTCTTAACGAAGACTTCTAGGCGAAAAGTTTGTTGGATATGTTTTGTTCGTTATTGGGTTTGCTAAAACTTAGCGTAAGTTTGATTTTTGAAATTTGAATTTTTGCATTGCAAAATAGCCGAAAACTGCGAAAAACTGTACCCTCAGTTTAAAGTTATACCAACAAAAGAAAACACCATTATTTTTCAATGTAATTCAGGAATTAGGTAGTTTAAAGTATGCTTATCTTATATATCTAAAACCCTATCACTGTCGGTCAAATGGTTTTTGCATAATGGATTTTGCAATTAAGTGATTTTAAAAAATTAAATTTGTTGCAGCGCCAAAGAAAAAGCTCCCATGTTGGTCCTGATTTTTTTACGTATGCTTTAAGACTCACTTTACCATATCCAATCATAAAATTGCTGTTTTTTGATTTTTTTTTAGTTTTTATTTTTTTTAAAAAATTGCAAAATATCATTACCTTGGATATGCTCGGCGCGTTTCAAATTCGCTCGAAAAAGGACTCAGTTTCTATTGCACCAATTTAGCTGTTTTTCGAGCGAATTTGAAACGCGCCGAGCATTTCTGGCGCTATTTTGCAGCTAAGGGGTTTTTTTCAAAAAATTAAAATACATTTAAAAAATTAAAGAAAAAGCAGTTTTATGATTGGATATTGTAAAGTGAGTCTTAAAGCATACGTAAAAAATTAAGGCCCAACATGGGAGCTTTTTCTTTGGCGCTGCAACAAATTTAATTTCTTAAAATCACTTAATTGCAAAATCCATTACGCAAAAACTGTTGGACAGACAGTGATCATGTTTTGGATATAAGTTAAACATACCTTAAACTACCTAATTCCAGAATAACATTGAAAAATAATGGTATTTTCTTTTGTTGGTATAACTTTAAAGTGAGGGTACCATTTTTCGCAGTTTTCGGTATTTTGCAATGCAAAAATTCAAATTTCAAAAATCAAACTTACGCTAAGTTTTAGCAAATCCGATAACGAACAAAACATGTCCAAGAAACTTTTCGCGTAGAAGCCTTCGTTAAGAAATATTTATCAAGAAAGGTAAAAAAACAGGGAATTTTTCGTGAATTTTTCAGTTTTTGGGCTCCCATAAATTTTCCAGGCGTTTTCATGTTTGCGCACCCCCTAGATTTTGTTGGGGATGCCATTCCTGACCAATTACACCAAAAAAGTCCGTTACATCACGCCAAAACCAAAATTTATATGTCTCACTGCTCTAGCGCCTGGACTATATATTATTTCACCAATATTGATGAAAGGAGGTGGCTCAAAATTGCCCCAGGCCCGGCGCAAAAGAAAATTATCTCAGATTGTAGGTTATAATAAGACTTGAAATTCTTAATAGTTGCTATATCCCGTAACTGTGGCTAAATGGTTAATATTGCTATTTCTTTGTATTCAGGCGATATACCTAATACCACCCTGTATTTTTGTAACGCTGTAACCTATTTTCATGAATAAGGTATCAGTGTACGCAGAATACTCCCACGTATCTAAAACTGTAAAAGTGAAGATTCTACCCTACCATCTTCCAGAGTAATGAGTCGTCAAAGTCAAAATTTTGGTTTTTTTAAGTAGAATTTCACTTTCAACAACCTTTTTCTCCAAAAAAAACGTGGTTAACCTATACTTTTTTTTCCAAAATTAGAAACCTTGGAGTATTTCCTATGAATAATGTTCGTACAATTTTTATGCTACGGCCTTTACTTTTGAGGTTATAAGCAATTTAAATGTTAGAAATGGTCTCATTTGGTACTTTTCGACATAAGCTTAGGTCGCTCTTTTTCGTACTTTTTTAGTACTTTTTCACTGTGGCTAAGGTGTTAATATTGCAATTTCTTTTTTTTCAGGCGAAATATTTTTTTCTCATGTTCTGAGCAAAAATGAATAACCTACTGCTATTGGTAGAAGATTGGTAGAAATGGTACAAGAGACCATAAATATAACTGATCAAGGGAATCTTGTTCTCATCAGGTGCATGATAAAATTACGGCACATTAGACGTAAGACGTATTATACGTATGTGCTATACAACCCAGCCACAGAGGGTAGAACTGCAATTAAAGAATATTGTTGTTTTGCATACACGGACGCAGAACGCTGGGTAGTTGCTCACATATCGTTAACATCGTATACTATTTGAGTTAGGCTAGATACGAAGAGGTCTTTCACCACCCCGCCACGCGACTAGACGATGTTTTAAATGACATAGAAAATCTATAGTAGATAAGATACAAATAAAAAGAATTTCAAAATATTAGTTATTTGTTTTCTTGTACCATTTCTACCAATCTTCTTCCAATAGCAGTAGGTTATTCATTTTTGCTCAGAACATGAGAGAAAAATATTTCGCCTGAATAAAAAGAAATTGCAATATTAACACCTTAGCCACAGTGAAAAAGTACTAAAAAAGTACGAAAAAGAGCGACCTAAGCTTATGTCGAAAAGTACCAAATGAGACCATTTCTAACATTTAAATTGCTTATAACCTCAAAAGTAAAGGCCGTAGCATAAAAATTGTACGAACATTATTCATAGGAAATACTCCAAGGTTTCTAATTTTGGAAAAAAAAGTATAGGTTAACCACGTTTTTTTTGGAGAAAAAGGTTGTTGAAAGTGAAATTCTACTTAAAAAAACCAAAATTTTGACTTTGACGACTCATTACTCTGGAAGATGGTAGGGTAGAATCTTCACTTTTACAGTTTTAGATACGTGGGAGTATTCTGCGTACACTGATACCTTATTCATGAAAATAGGTTATAGCGTTACAAAAATACAGGGTTATATTAGGAATTTCGCCTGAATAAAAAGAAATAGCAATATTAACCATTTAGCCACAGTTACGGGATATAGCAACTATACAGAATTTCAAGTCTTATTATAACCTACAATCTGAGATAATTTTCTTTTGCGCCGGGCCTGGGGCAATTTAGTATGGGCCGTGAGCCACCTCCTTTACATATATTGTACATTTTTATGTTGACAATTTATTTTTTAAAAAAAAATGGGCACTCATGCACCGTTACTTTTTTATTTAACTTTATAATACTTAAATTTCAAAAATGCTATAATTGCCAAAGTATACACCACGTTTTTTTATGAAATTTATATATAATGTATATTTTTCTCTGTATAATAAATTGCTTTTAAAAAATTGCTTTTTTTAATACATTTTTAAAGCACCGCATTCTATGGGAGTATGAAATAGTAACTGTCACATTTCACTTTTAATTATTTTAAAATTTATATACATATTTCATATATTGGCTAAAATTTAATTTCACACTTTGAAATATATGAAATATATAAATTTTAAAATAACTAAAAGTCAAATGTGACAGTTACTATTTCATACTCCCATAGAATGCGGTGCTTTACAAATGTATTAAAAAAACGGTATATAGAAGGCAATTTTTTTTAAAAATCAATTTCTTATACAGAGAAAGATATATCGAGGGCATCAAGCTGAAAGGTCGTATCTACTGAATTTTCAAAAAAAGGTTTTTTTGGGTAAATCTACTAATTTTTTTTATCCCTACAACATACTGAAAGGGCGTAGCAGTACTTCGCTAATTTATCAATAGGCCTAAATAAGTATCGGCGTATATAATACAATTTGGTATTGCCAGTAACAAGCTCAAACGGCGTATAGTTGAGGCAATGAAGAAAAAAAGTTCCTAATTGGTTGGGCGCGGACGGATCGGAATGCGGTTTTTTGCATTCGCTGCCAAAAATTATTTATAAAAAATGGCCCATTTTTTTTCTGAACAAAGCGGAAATTGCACCTGTTCACCTGTATGTATGTTTGTATGTATGTATGTATATGTGAGATTTAATAAAAACTATTAAAACGCAGTTTTAATTAATAACAATTCAAAAACTACTTAATCCAAGACAAATTCCTTTTTTGATACAATAATTCCGATTTAATACAATAATTCCGATTTAATACAATAATTCCGATTTAATACAATAATTCCGATTTGATATAATAAGGGTATTCATTTCACTTCGTAAATTCTTCGAACTTGTCGTACTTGTCGTACTTCGTAGTTGTTCGTAGTTTTTCGTAATTCATTTCCATATATTTTTTAACTACGACATCTTATGTGAAGTACGAAGCTGCAAAGTTTCTAAAACGGGTTCGTAATTTTAAATTATCGTAGTTGCTGTTGACAATTGTCAGCTGTTTTGAATTATTTAATTGAATTTAATTGCTGTGAATTAAAAAGATGGCTAGCGAAAACAATAATTTAAAGGAATTTAAAAAAGTAAGTGTTTATGAGATGTTTTCACATTTCCAAACTACAATTTTTTTTCGCAGACAAGGCAACGCAAGAATCCGCAACATCGTTGGACAAAACTACAGGTTTTAGCTTTATTAGAGGCAATAGTCGATAAGTTGAAAGATGATCCTGAAAAATTTGAAGTACAGATAACTAAATTTAACTGATAAAATTATTTATTACTTTTTTTATTTTTTATTTCATAAACCGACGGCATCGCATTTTTACAGCGCATTATTTAATAATTATGGTCTGTATGACTTGGCTGAAGCAGGAGTAGTTCCAGTAAAAAATAAAATTAGAAATATGAAGGAGGCATTTATGAAGGCGGAAGAATGGAAGAGACAAACTGGAAATGGTCTTCTTGAAGAAGGGAAAGAAGATAGCGTGAAAGGTGCATAAAGAGAATTATTTTGAAAATCATAATTTCATTTATGAAATCATTTCACAGAATATATTAACAAAATATGCCCACATTACAATCTTCTAGAAAACATCTTTGGTAAAAGGAAATATGTGGATTTACCGGTAATGGTCGAGACAACAGACGCAGTTTCAATTGAAACTATTCGAATCAGATACGGACAGAGTCATATTTATTGGTGATCCATCTGCAGGTTTTGGTCCCTCGGCTGGTGGTACGCACCTTGCCGGAGAGGTTGCCACAGAAAACATCATTCAGAATGCAACAGGCGATAAAACAGACCCAAGTACGATCCCAAGTAAAGAATCTGTAGACAAATATAAAAACAGAATGAAGCGAATGGAAAATAATAAAAATAAAAGACCTGCAAATTCTTCGTTACAGTATCTAACTGCAATACAGGAAAAACGAAACGAATTAGAAAAACTTAAATTTGATTATCAAATGAAAATTGAGGATGAAAAATTAACAGTGGAAAAGGAAAGATTAAATATTGAACAAAAAAGAATGGAATTTCAAAATGATATTGAGGAAAAAAGGTTTCGTGTAGAATTAGATTTGGAGCGTGATAAAATAGAGGTAGATTTAAAAAAATTAGAAATGGAAAAGGAATATGAAATAAGAAAATTAGAATTACAATTAAAATATAAATGTAATGATAATTAAAATAAGGGCCCAATACACGAGCGCTCCATCCAACCACGCCAAAACAACAGAATTACTTTATAAATCAGATTTTTTTATTATTATTAAAAATATATTAAAAGCATTATAATCTATCTTTGACAATTTCCAAAATTGCTCTTCTTTTATTCTCAGCTTCTCGGTTTAATTCAAAATCTTCGTTCAATTCGTTGTCATTTTCGCAATCGTTATTTTCAGCATTACTTTCGTCAAAACATTCTGGAACATTAAACTCTTTGTCTGAACCAACCAGTTTTATGAAATTGTGCAAAATGCAACAAGCCAATATCCATTGGCACGCAAATTTATTGTTTTTATCGTCCCCAACTCTTAATTTTAATTCCTTCAAACTTGGAAACCTCTCTTTCAATGACCCAAAACAATTCTCTATCCGCACACGATACTTGCTCAAATGGTAATTAAAATTTTTCCTTTCAACAGAAGTTCCTTCAGTTGAAGACGTACGATAGGGTGTTATTACAGTCGTAGATAACTTATATGCTTTGTCGCCTGCTATCCATTCACTACCAGAGAAGAACTGTGTTGCATTTGTGTATAGAGCACACTTCTTATAAAGTCTGTTATCGTGAACGCTTCCTGGATAACCAATTACTGCATGTCTAATAATGTTATTGTGATCACAAACAGCCTGCACTTTCAATGAATATTGGTGTTTTCTTGAGAAGTAAGCTTCAGGATCAATTGTCGGCTTTTCTGCAAGGCGAATTTCACTGCCATCCAAATAACCAATACAGTAAGGAAGTTCATCGTATGTCATTGTTACGATTTTCTTACGCTCGTTCACGTCTGGCCAATATAAATATTTTTTGCTTAAACCACAAATGGCTTTAAAAATTCTTTTTTTTAAGTTATCAATAGTCCCCCCATCGCCAATACCAAATAGCTTTGCTACTTTACCAATAGATGAACCTTCTCCATAACATCCCAAGCGATATAAAACAATTACAGTTTGAATTTCAACGGGAAATTGTTTCCATGAGTTAGGTCCGTTAAATACATCGTTTTCTTTGATTAGATTTACAAGTATGTCAAAGGTATTCCAATTCATTCGCACTATTTCACGAAACCTATTTTCATCTAAATTTGGTAAGACTTCACAAATAATACTCCGACTTTTTGCCACAGATCCATATTGAAAAGAAACTCCATATCGAAAAGATAAACAGATCAAATAGTCCAAAAAAAAATTGTTCAAGACCTCATCTCCTTCATCTGCAATGAATTTTAATTTTATTACAAGAAATGTAAAAAAAATAAATTATAATCTACCAGACTCCTCCAATTGCACAACATTGAGAACAGCTTTATCGATTAATGCTTCCAATAATTTTTGCTTTTCACTTTTTCTGGGCATTTTATTAAAAAACAACCACTTCAAAATATGACAACTCAAAACTGATAATACGAATAAATACGAAAAATGGAAAAAATGAATTACGAAAAATATTCAATCTAGTCGTTCATGTCAATCGAACTACGAAACTACAAAACTACAAACATTTGAAAAGTGAAATGAATACCCTTAATAATTATATTTCGATTTCTCCGGTCTTTCCACGTCCACTGCTTAATTTGAACTCGCCTCTCCTCCTCAGTCAAAAAATCCGAGTCTATCCATTCCGTTAATCATGAAACCCCCCGTGCAGTGAGAACAATGGAAAATTCAACTACAAAAATGAAAACAACACGAAACAATGAAAAATTCAAATCAATACGATAAGGAACTCTATCACAATAACTTTAGTCTCCCACATTCGGCCATTCTGATTTTTCTTCAGCCTCTGAAGATATTTTTTGTTTAATTCTTAATGGCTATCCTCTTGTTCGTTTTCATCTATCGGTTCTCCGATATTACTTTCTGGTTCGCTCGAAGAATCGCTATAGTCTCCTTCCTCTTCAATCCATCGTTTCATCTTATCCGCGCTTACTTCTGTAGTTCGGGGACCTTCATGTTCGCTTATTTTTTGTACCTTGTACCGATCAAAACTCTTGATAGCTACCACTCGATATGGACCAAAAAATTTGGGCTTCACTTTCAACCCCACACCAAATTGTGTTCTTTCTATCGCTACTAGATCACCTATTGAATATTTAGATGCTTCCTTCCTTCTCTTGTTGTATTGTCTAGTATTTTCTTCTTGCATTCTTGCAATTTCTACTCTTGCCTTTTCCCTTTGTACTTCTCTATCCTCTTCATATGCTTTTCGGTATTCTTCCTCCACTATCTCCATCATTCTGAGCTCATTTTCCGTCCTCATCCTAGTGCCTGATAAGGGCTTGTACTTATCGCTCGTTGGTGGGTCGCATTCAAGATTCTTTGCAGCGGTTTGACATGAATATACCATTTCTCAGCGTCGCTTAAGGATAACTTGGTTAATGCGGTAATTACTGTTGAGTGTAACCGTTCAATCTGCCCATTACCTCGAGGTACTCCGGTCGTGATCAAGTGAAGTTTGATATCGTGAGATGTACACAATGATTGAAATGAGTTTGCCGTAAATGCTCCACCCCTATCCGCGATTATCCTCGAAGGGTATCCAAAAGTATCGGCAATTACTTCTAATTTTTGTATAACTTCCTCTGCGCTTAGTGACTTGACTGGAAATAACCAACAAAATTTTGAAAAACTATCTATAATTGAAAAAATATACTTGTATTGTTTTTTTGTTGTTGTCATCGTTCCCAAATGGTCTACATGGAAGGTATCCAAAGGCACTTCACCCTTGGGTATTGGATGTAATAAAGATTCAACCTTGTCTCTTTTCCTCTCGCTTAAAATGCACTTAACGCACGATGTTACCTGCTTCTGTATCCTTTTAGTCAGATCGTTTATATAAAACTCTTTTTCAATTTCAGCTTTCATTTTCTTTTGGTGGAAATGTCCTCTCTCGTGCATCTCTTTAACTATTTGTTGTTTCATGGAGTCAGGAACGACAACAAGTATTTTGTTTTCTATGTTTTTACACAGAAGATTATGCTGCATCATATAGTCCTTGTAGGGCTCTCTTTCTAGAAGTTCTATGATTGCTTTTAATCTCTCATCCTTCTTTTGTGTTTCTTCCAATCTTCGTAAGAACTCGCTATTTCGACTTAAGCACATCACTTCAGGAACTCGGCTTAACGCATCTACGTGTCTCATTTTTGTACCAGAGCGATGCTCCACGTCGTACTCGAACTCCTCAAGTAACATAGCCCATCTTGCTACCCTTGTTGTCAGGTCCTTCTTTCTCAAGGTACATTCGAATGCTTTGCAATCTGTTACGATTTTAAACCTTTGGCCCAGTAAGTATATTCTAAATTTCTTTACTGCTTCCAATACAGCCAACGCTTCAAGTTCGTAGCTGCTGTAATTTTGTTCAGCGGCGGTAGTCTTTTTGCTCCAGTAGTAAACAGGATGAAGGTTATTGTCGTCATCTCCAACTTGTAGCAGTGTGGCACCCAACCCGTGCTTGGATGCGTCTGTGTGAAGTTCTGTCGTAGCGCCGTAGCGAAAGATTCTCAATACCGGTTCTCTCGCCAATTCTTGTTTTAGCAACTCGAAAGAGCTTATTTGTTTTAGACCAAAATCAAACTTAACATCCTTTCTCAGCAATCTGGTAAGTGGTTCAGCTTTTAGAGAGAACTGTGGAATAAATTTACGAAAATAGCTGGCTAAACCTAAGAAACTTTGTAAACGTTTAATTGTGCTTGGAATTGGGAAATGTGCTACTGCATTAATCTTATCTGATGAGGGTGAGACATTTCCTTTAGCTATTCGATGCCCCAAATATTCTATATTCTCCATTAGGATTTGACATTTCTTCCATTTTAATTTTAACCCGTTCTCTGTTGCTACTCCTAATGTTTTCCTAAGCCTGTCTACTCCTTCATCCACTGATGCTGACGGTATTATGATGTCGTCTATGTAAATAATTACTACCTCTTCCTTTATCAGCTCTCTAAAAATAAAATTAATGTATTTCTGAAAAACAGATGGTGAATTCGTCAGCCCAAAAGGGGCTTTAAGGAATTCGTATTGCCCTTGCTGGGTTACAAACGAAGTAAACCTCCTGCTACCCTCCTCTATTGAGACATGGAAAAATCCATTTTCAAGGTCGAGGGTAGTGAAAAATTTCGCACTCTGCAATTTATTTATCTGATCCTCGATGATCGGTAGAGAGTAATGTTCTCTATGTATTTTTTTATTTAACATCCTGAAGTCGACACAAAGTCTATGCGTTCCATCCTACTTCTTCACCAATACAATATTACTTGCATAATCAGAGCAACTTTTCGTAATAATACTATTCTTCAACCACTCATCTATCTGGGCCTTTATGATCTGTTGCTCCTTCGGTGGAAAGCGCCTACGTCTCTGGTATATTGGAACGTCATCGAAAGGAACGATTCTCATCTGTATCGGCGACGTTTTCGGCGGTTTTGGCTTGTAGTTTACAATCATTTTTTGGACTTCTTCAACAACGGTTTTCGGCGAAAGATGACTCAGATCTGGCATGTAAGTATTATTTACTTCATCCACATATATATTTAACAGGAAACACTCGCGCAGGTTGTCATTTCCCAATTCCAGTTCTTCCTTTTTGTCATCTTTTGGAGTTACTTTAATTTCCCTTCCATCTATTGTCACAACGGCTTTTTCCAGCAAGTTCATACCTATTATCAGATCTGGCCCACTAACGTTATCGTCACTTACATGAATTTCAATATCTTTGAACGCCACTCCTCCTATATCCACTTTAGCGATAAATGACCCCTTTGTCTTAATGGTAGCACCCAAACCCGTAATTTCTGTAGCATTTTTTCTAAAAAGGAAACTTGAATTAATGTATTTTGTAAATTTTTCTTTAATAAGGCAAATTTCGCTTCCTGTATCCAATATTCCGATGAGATCAATATCATTGATTTTCACTGGTTGGTAAACGTGCTTCCTTTGTAACACATTGACTGCACTCTCTGTTGATTTTTTATTATCTGGCTGTGTTCTGCACTGCTTACTCCTATGGCCATATTGGTCACACCTAAAACACTTAGGACCTCTTTCCTTCTGTGGGCAATTGTGAAATTCATGTTCAGTTGAACCACAGTTGTAACAGTACTTCCGTCTTTTATCTCTCGGGGAGTTATTTTTTGTCTGATTAAATTCGATTTTCTTTCTTTTGTTTCATGTTTCAACTTTTCATATATTATTAATTTTTCTTTGAGTTCACTGATAGTTTTTACACCATACAACAACATTTTATTGTTCGCACTATCTGTAATGCCATCGACGACGTAACTAACTACCGATGCTTCGTCTACGTCGGCGAGTGAAGCAGTCTCAATCATTCGGTATAAGTATTCTCTACTTGATTCGGACGATTTCTTTTTTCGTTCTCTTAACAGTTTATGTACATCAGCTGCCGTTAATTTCGACTCAAATTCGCGACAAAGTGCGGTTTTTAACTGGATATAGTTCCTTGGCCTTACTTCGCACTCAATAAACAATTTGGCCGCCCCGATTAATCTATTCTTACAGAGGACGAGACATTGCAATTCTGTCCACTTAAATGTTTCCGCATACGAATCAAATTCTTGTAGCCACTGTTTAACACTAATGCCGTCCTCTCCCGAGAATTTGCGTATAAAATTTTCTATATCGCTCATACTCTCGTCGCACTTTCGTTAAACATTGCAACACGCGTTGATTCGAATTGAAAAGAATCGTTAGATCTCTCGTTTCTTCCTGACCGTTGACTCATGTCCGTAAAATTATCAAAATTTATATTACAGAAAAAATTCCCCTTTTGTCCAACACTAGAGTTCTTCAATGTGCTGGTTTTAAATCCACGCGGTATCGTAGCTATTAGTTAACTGCTATTGGTAACGGTTTATGCGAATGTACCGTTTGGTACTGGTTTTACACTATCCAAATCTTCTTAACTTGGTAGCTTCTTGGATTCTACCGAGTTCTGTATTTTTTTTTAAAATAAATTCTAGTCCACTGCTACTGGAAAGTTCACCGACACTTTCTGTTCCGCGTTAATTATGATTCACGATATGTAAAAAAAATCAATCCACGTTTACTTCTGACTTGATTGCAGTTCAACGGTATAAAAAAAGATAAAAGAAAATCACGGCTTTTGATCATCCCGGTTGTGAGATTTAATAAAAACTATTAAAACGCACTTTTAATTAATAACAATTCAAAAACTATTTAATCCAAGACAAATTCCTTTTTTGATACAATAATTCCGATTTAATACAATAATTCCGATTTGATATAATAATTCTATTTCGATTTCTCCGGTATTTCCACGTCCACTGCTTAATTTGAACTCGCCTCTCCTCCTCAGTCAAAAAATCCGAGTCTATCCATTCCTGGGGAGCCCGATAATCATGAAACCCCCAGTGCAGTGAGAACAATGGAAAATTCAACTACAAAAATGAAAACAACACGAAACAATGAAAAATTCAAATCAATACGATAAGGAACTCTATCGCAATAATTTTAGTCTCCCACATGTATGTAGACAAATCTTGCAACTTAGTCCGCCAATGCAAAGGTAGTCCGCCATTTTGTGTTGGCCGACATTTTGAATTTCGAATGACGCCACACAGCTAATAGTATTCTACTTGTCACACCCTTTCATTTGATACCCATACCGAGGGTGTTGTAAAGAAAAAGGTAATCCGACATTTTGTGTTGGCCACCATTCTGAATTTGGAATGACGCCACAGAGGTAATAGTATTCTACTTGTCATTTCCTTTCATTTGATACCCATATCGAGCGCGTTGTAAAGAAAAAGGTAATCCGCCATTTTGAGTTGGCCGCCATTTTGAATTTGAAATGACGCCACATAGGTAATTGTATTGTACTTGTCATACCCTTTCATTTGATACCCATGTCGGGGGTCGAGGAGCAAAATTGCAAAATTCTGCCGCCATCTTGGGACCGCCATCTTGATTTTTTTACAAAATGGTCAGATTGCATTGTCACGCGAACTATATGCATATATGCAAAATTTCAAGATGATCGGTTATATGGAAGTGGGTCAAAATCAAGTTGCAAGATTTGTCTACATACATACATACATGCATACAAACATACATACAGGTGAACAGGTGCAATTTCCGGTTTGTTCAGAAAAAAAATGGGCAATTTTTTACAAATAATTTTTGGAAGCGAATGCAAAAAGCCGCATTCCGATCCGTCCGCGCCCAACCAATTAGCAACTTTTGGCCTTTTTAGTGCTTCATTGCCTCGACTAGTAAGAGTCTTTACGCCCTTCGCTTGCAACGATAATGTCGATACGCCTTTTCATTTTTAATAATAATTAATTATAAGTCTTTACGCCTTCGTAATGCTAGAAACAATCATTTTAACTAGTGGGGCCCCTGTTTAATCACAAAACGTAAAATACCAAAAAAATCAAACGCAAGTCGAAATTCTCTTCTGAAAAAAATTCTCGTTCGATTTCTTGGAAAAAGTTTGAAAGTGGCACAGCTAGAATATTATTATAGATAGTTAGCCCATGTCAAGTGAAGTGTGTATGGAACTTTAGTTTTTGACTATATGCCGTGGTGACCCTTGCCATTCACGCCAACGTGATGAAAAAAAGTGAGCGGTTTTTTTTTTATTCTCTTTTTTTGTGCTTTGGGACTGACAAATCTGTTAATTCGTTCGTATTGTTTCGTGCTTGCCTGAGTTTTGTGTCCTTATGAAGAAGAAATTTTAATTGAATGAGTGATAAACATGATCCAGGTTTTATGAGTGATGATTCATTTGATGAATTTATTGCCACACAAGGTGATGTTTTAAATTATTTGTTGGAAGACCCGACGATCACAAGTAAGTACCGCTTTGCAAGTTAACCTAAAAATCACGTGGAGTTTTCTCAATAATTAGGTTCCAAAGTTTTGACGATTTTATTTGTGACAAGTACCTAAGTAATTAATGTTGTGTTCATATTTTCAGTTAACAACGACCAATTTCATAAACCTACCTCACCAACTCAACCTCATGCTGGTCCTAGTACAACTTACAATAATGCGGGCTCACCATCAATACTGGCACCCTGCCAATGGTAAGTACTATGATGTGTTTGATTGAAAAAGCCTACTATACAATTAATGAATATTTCCAAGACTTGAAATAAATCATTGATGCTGTGACTAAATGTCAATCATTGATTGTATGTAGGTATAATGTGTAAAAAGCAGTAATCGATGTGAAATGTTTCTTATAGGGACCGTGATGATAGCATAACAGATCCCAATTATGCAGCAAATGCAACATTGGCTACTGCAAACAGTGAGACAACTCCTTCTAATCATTCCAAAAGACCAAGACATAAGAGAAAGCAACCAAAAAAATGGAAATGTAATCTTCGTAAACAGAAAAAGAATGCGGGACTTGATTACTTAGATTGTAAGGGCAGAGCTCGTTCTAAAAAAACTATGAAACCAGGTTGTTAAGATTGTCGGCTAAAATGTCATGAAAATATTCCTGGTCATCAAAGGCAAGTACTTTTTGATGAATACTGGGCCTTGGGTAGTTACATATCTCTAGGAAAAAAGGAGCCTCCGATTAAACCATCTCAAAAAACAGTTGGTTTTGCCAAAGCACACATAAATAGTTTTCCTAGGGTGCCCTCCCATTGGTGCCGTCGAGACACTAAAAAGGAATATCTAGAAAGCATTCTAAATAGAGAAAAAATATACGATGAGTATTTGAGGCACTGCAAAAATTTTAATGAAAAGCCTGTATGCAAAACCACTTATAAAGAAATATTGATACAAATGAATATAGGATTTCATTCACCACGCAAAGATCAATGTTGGTGCTACGATTTTGAAAAATTAAGTGATGAAGAAAAAAAGCTCAAAGAAGGAAAATACTTACAACATGTCAAGAAAAAGCAAGAGGCACTCGGCATGGGGAAATTTTGACCTCGAAGCTGTTCTGTATTCCCCTTTATTTTTTTCAAAGCCTCTTTTCTACAAAAGGAAACTGGCCACATTCAATTCCACATTTTATAATGTGCCAAGACTGGACATTGCTTCATGTGGGCTGAAACAGAGGGACAGAGAGGATCAAATGAGATTGGGACATGCTTCTTAAATTTTATAAACGGCTATGTTCCTCGTGCCGTTAGACATGTTTCTTTGTTCTGTGATTCTTGTCCAGGACAAAATAAGAATTCATTATTGGCGTGTGCAATGCTATGTATCACACACAGCCATGACACAATTGATACTTGTGACTTGAAATTTCTGGAGCCTGGACACACACACATGGAGTGTGACAGCATGCACTCTACTATTGAACATGCCAGTGAATTTGCCAAAATATACTTACCTACTGACTGGTTTAACGTCGCACGTTTAGCAAAAAGAAACGGAACACCATACACAGTGGATATCATGAACCACAATAACTTTATTGACTTAAAAGCCTATAAAGCTACCAACTTCCCTAACATGATTAGCACAACCAATGGAACTAGAGTAAAATGGCGAGATATCACCTGGCTTAGATGTTTGAAAGATAAACCAAATTCAGTATTTTTTAAATATGATTTTGATGAAGCAACACAATTTCAAGAAATACAAACACAATTTCAGTTACAAAGGACGTCACAGCGACAGAGCAAAACTAGTATTTCTCATGAAGATCATGAAGAAAACATTCCTAAAGACTACCACAATTCAGTTTTTGCTGCGTATAAGAGTACCCTTCCTATAACCGCTGCAATATACAATGACCTAAAAACATTGTGTGAAACAGGCGTCATCAAACAGGTATACCATCATTACTACAAAACCTTACCACATGCTACTGCCAAAAAGAAGGAGATTGTTGCTAAGAGGAAGCAAACCGAGGCGGATTCAAGCGATGATGAACTTCCACTTGCAGCAATGAGGGCTAAAATAAATAAAAGGAAACGAAGCAGAAATTAGGCTGAAAAAAAGACTTATAATTAACACAATTGTTTTGTAATAAAACTTAATTTTGATTTCATTTTGTTTTAATCACACAAGTTAAAGTAGAGCCAAGTAGATATTTAAAAGAATAAAACAAAGTTGACAAGGATTTCAAGTTATGTACGTGTAAAAACCCGTTTTCTATTAGTTAACGTTATTTTAATAATTACTTATGTCAATAATTTACTTGACATACGCCTCTTTGTAACCACCCAAAGGATGTCAGTTGCACGCTGTAAGGGCGCAACTACATAAAAATATGTGAAATCATGCACTTTTTAAAATATAATATATGCTAATAGCGTGTTTAGTTAATACCTTTCACCATACCAGAATGCAAAAACATACGCAGAAAAACAAAAAAGTTATCATTAATAAACTATTTTTTAATGGTTTTATTTAGCTTCACCTCGTATATTTGTTTGTTTGTTTGTTTGTTTGTTTGGTTCAAATCTTGCGACAGCTTTTTCGTCTACTTCTACTGAACCGATTCTTATGAAATTTTGCCCACACATTGAGCTCGCGTGACAATGCAATCTGACAATTTTGTACAAAAATCAAGATGGCGGTTCCAAGATGGCGGACGAATTTTGCAATTGTGTTCCGATTCCATTGAAAATCGGTATCGGGGGGTTTGTAGGGCCACAAATGACGATTCTGTGGTCAAAATTTGAAAATTCAAAATGGCGGCGCCAATATGGCGGTTGAATTTTGCCAATGTGTTCTGAATCCATTGAAAATCGGTATCGGGGGGTTTTTAGGACCACAAATGACAATTCTGTGATCAAAATTTGAAAATACAAAATGGCGGATGAATTTTGCAAATGCGTCCTAAATCCATTGAAAATCGGTATTGGGGAGTTTTTAAGGTTAAAAATGACGAATTTGTGGTCAAAATTTTAAAAAAATCAAAACGGGAAATAGTGAATCTGTTGTCAAAATTATAAAATTTAAAATTCACAGAACTTGAATTATTCGTAGGAACCAAAGTTATGTTACGTGCTAACGTCGACGTCTCGAAAGGGTTGGTGAACGGCGCTATCGGCTACATCACAGAGATTGTATGGCCTCAGTTTCGTAGGACGCAAATGTATGAAACAGATATACCATCTGTTCAAATTGATTTTGAAAGAGACGGCGTACACCTTATTCATCCTAAAGCCATACAATTTCCAGCAAAGTTTAATTATGGAACGGCCGAGAGAAGGATGTTGCCAATAATTTTGTCATGGGCCTCCACTGTCCATAAAATGCAGGGTAGTACTGTTGACCATGCTGTAGTGTATTTGGGCTCCAAACTGTTTGAGGAAGGTCAAGCGTATGTAGCATTGAGTCGCGTAAGGGCTTTGGAAGGGCTATGTATTGAGGAGCTTGATTGTCAGAAATTAACAGGTAAGAAACCGTGCAATAAAGATGCAATGAAAGAGTTGGAAAGGATGAGGAGTTTGCATAATGATACGAGCCAAAATCAAACTAAAAACTAGAAAATAAAAAAATAGGTAAAAAAACTTTTAAGTTAAATGGTTTTATTTGAAATCATAAGCTGTACCAAAAACTAGAAAATAATTAGAACACAAACATGGACCTTCTTGAGATTCCGACGTCTGGTAAGAAATCATGCAATAGTAGCCGTGCTGTTTTCTTATGTCGTATGCCAAGGTACCCTTTGTGTCGCTGCGTCAACGGATTAAGTAATACTCTGGGACTTTTAACAGACTAAAATAAAAACATGGGGCGCATAAAAACCTGTATAACCACTGTATAATTAAATAAGAACGACTTGTCTAGAAGAATATGTTTCCAAGCCCACCAATATATTTCAAATGCGCCCCATGTTTTTATTTTAGTCTGTTAAAAGTCCCAGAGTATTACTTAATCCGTTGACGCAGCGACACAAAGGGTACCTTGGCATACGACATAAGAAAACAGCACGGCTACTATTGCATGATTTCTTACCAGACGTCGGAATCTCAAGAAGGTCCATGTTTGTGTTCTAATTATTTTCTAGTTTTTGGTACAGCTTATGATTTCAAATAAAACCATTTAACTTAAAAGTTTTTTTACCTATTTTTTTTTATTCATTAAACCTGGCCTCCTCTAAAATTTCAGTTTGTGTAGACACGACCTTTCAGTTTGATGCCCTCGTAGTACAGGCTGTGCGGCGCAAAATTCCTTCAGATCGAAAAAAAATAACCTGGCTGGTTTTTAAACGGGATAATTTAGGTAAAAGTACTAGTTTTAAAAAAAAAAATACTTTGGAAAAAATCGGTTTGTAGGAAGTTATCGAAAAAAAACCGGAAAGGTGGCAAAACCGATATATCGGGAAAAAAACAGGGAAAAAAATTTTTAATGGAAAAACAAAAAATAGGAGGTTGTAGTGTGAGAAGAAACGAAAAAAATGATAGTTGTTGAAGTCAAATCCGTTAGAAACTTTACGAGAAAACACGCTTTCATCTCGAAAAAATCGCGATTTTTTGCCATTCATTTTCTCAGCTTGTGTGACTCGTAGGAAATCCGTTTGGGGCTTAAATTACAGCTTTTAATACTGTTTCTTTGTAAAAATGTAGAAATAGGTGCTTCGGAAAAACCGTGCGCGATCGGTTAGAAAGCATCCTACGAAAATTTAAAAAAATAAATTTTTTTCGTTAAGAGTTGCCATACAACCTCTGCATAATTATAAATCCCCCAGATGCATGACAGAGCCGTGAAAACGCAAACAAAATCGAGCGATTTTTTCCGCGAGCGCTCTATTTAAGTATATCGACCTCGTTTCAAGTATATACACTGCACATATACTTATGGATGCATACACATACATTAAGTTAGTTCCGTACAGGCTTTTAACGTACCGCAAAAGTGAAAATCAGATCGGGGAGTGAGGTTAAGAAATGCATTCTGTACGACAATAACATCATGGATGAAGAATCTTCGTCGGTTGTACAACAGCAAGGGATAAAAAAATTCATTCAATCAAGCAAACAACTAAAGGTTGGAATGCACATTCAGCTCTTGAAACAAACGTCTGTTAGAGTTCACACCAGCTGTCACCGAGTGTACCATTCCAATGCTGTCCTAAATAAATATCCTATTAGGAGCGTACGCAGAAAAAATCGCTCGATTTTGTTTGCGTTTTCACGGCTCTGTCATGCATCTGGGATATTTATAATTATGCAGAGGTTATAGGGCAACTCTTAACGAAAAAAATGTATTTTTTTAAATTTTCGTAGGATGCTTTCTAACCGATCGCGCACGGTTTTTCCGAAGCACCTATTTCTACATTTTCGCAAATTGTGCGGAAACTTAATATTATTTTGCGACCAAAATTTTTTTACAAAGAAACAGTATTAAAAGCTGTAATTTAAGCCCCAAACGGATTTCCTACGAGTCACACAAGCTGAGAAAATGAATGGCAAAAAATCGCGATTTTTTCGAGATGAAAGCAAAGTTTCTAACGGATTTGACTTCAACAACTATCATTTTTTTCGTTTCTTCTCACACTACAACCTCCTTTTTTTGTTTTTCCATTAAAAATTTTTTTCCCTGTTTTTTTTTCCCGATATATCGGTGTTCCCACCTTTCCGGTTTTTTTTCGATAACTTCCTACAAACCGATTTTTTCCAAAGTATTTTTTTTTAAAAACTAGTACTTTTACCTAAATTATCCCGTTGAAAAACCAGCCAGGTTATTTTTTTTCGATCTGAACTTTCTCAGCCTGTACTATGTACATTATATATAAATTTCATAAAAAAACGTGGTGTACTTTGGCAATTATCGCATTTTTGAAATTTAAGTATTATAAAGTTAAATAAAAAAGTAACGGTGCATGTGTGCCAATTTTTTTTCCAAAAATAAGTTGTCCACATTAAAATACACAATGTGTGTAAATTTCATCAATATTGGTGAAATAATATGGCATTAATTGCATTTTGAATTTTTGAAATTTCGGCACTTTGAAGTAGAATTACAAGATAACGGGACTTGACCGACATTTTTTGTTAACATACCTGAGTTGTACATAATTAACTGTACCTTGTGTAAAAAGTTCATCAAAATTGGGCGTGGAGGAGTTAATCTGAATATTTACCAATATATTTTTATAATATTACATTATTGACCCACATATATCTGTATAAATAAGGTGTGGTGATGGTCCGTTGACCAAATATATGAATCTTTTTATCAAATATATTTTTATAATATTACATTATTGACCCAAATATGTATATCTATATAAATAAGGTGTGGTGATGGTCCGTTGACCAAATATATTAAATTTTCTTTTCCAGATACCTTTTGATAGTATTATATTCTCGACATAACCTACACATATACGAATAAGTTAAGATGATGGTCCGTTGACCAAATATATGAATTTTTCTTAAATATATTTTCATAATATTAAATTATTGAACTATATATATCCATATAAATAAGTTAATGTGGTGGTCAGTTGAGCTAATTTATTAATTTTTCTTTTCAAGATACCTTTTGATAGTGTTATATTCTTGACCTAACCTACATATATACAAACAAGTCTGGATGAGGGTCCGCTGTCCAAACATATAAATTGTCCTCTTTCCAAATATATGTTGATAATATTATATTATTGGCCTAACCTATTTCTCTACAAATAAGTAAAGAAGATGGTCCTCTGACCACATGTATGCATTTTTCTCTGTCCAAACACCTTTTGGGATAATATTACTTTAGCGACCTAACCCTTATCTATATGAATGAACTGTAACAGTCGTATTGGGGCGGATCTACGAATTGCCTACGATTTTTGTTGTTCTTTTTTCAATTACCTTTGCTAATCCAGCGTATGGACTCTACATGACAGAAATAACGCACTACTGTAGCCGTCATATGATGAATACAACACCCTCGGGTGGCAAATTACTTTGAACAAGTGATTGATATCGTTCTGATGACATACCTGGCTAACCACAATTGACTAGACAAGTCGGCAACGCAATAGCCCAAGCACTTCCGGTAACGCGTAAAGACTCCTAAGCCCATTCACCGTACCGAGTCTACGCACGTAGATGCATTGACATGATGATGGCTTAGAGTCCCGACCCATGGCCCCCTAGGGAATCCGGATGCATCCCCACCGAGGTGATTGTCTTCCACTTGCTTATTTGGTTGATATCATCTAGTCCCCTGAGAAGGACTGGTAACCAGTGACCACGCTCTCTCTTCTTCCCCTATTAGCCCCCTCTCGTTGGCCTCGGACTTAACCCCCTTATTGCCCTTCAATTTTCTGTTGTTTAGGCACGAGATAAATTCGGTATAATAGCCTTATGACACTGGCTTTTTCGTAGGCTGAAAATGCTGCCTTGGCTAGGCTGAAACCTGAAAGAAAAAATTCAAAGGAGATTTTCCCATATGTAAGAGTGAGAGGAGTATACTCAAATTTCTCTTGGCTGGATTTTAAGTGTTTTAAAAAGTCTAGAAAACTGTTATAAAAAGCATAGGAAAAGAATGAGATTCATGTTCTTTTTTCTATGCTTTTTATAACAGTTTGCTGCATCTCTCGACTTTTTATAACAGTGAGTGAATAACAATAAATTGAAGTGATTATAAATATAATTTAAGTGATTATAAATATATAAGAAGTGGAAATAAATATAATTGAAGTGACAATAGATATATTGAATTGTTTGGAATTGGGGCTCCGGAGTAAAATCGCTCCAAAAAAAAATTTTGAGGTGTTTACGGTGATTTTTGAATGTCCCAATTGTAATTTCAAGGCGGGGAAGACATATTTTTCTTATTACAACGTGAGAGGGTTGCGAATTGGGGGATTCCTTCTGTATTCACTCACAACTATCTGTTATAATAATCAGACAATCGTTCTTACTCTCACATGCTATCTCCGTCACACAGTATAACAGATTTCGTCATTTTCAGCCTAGCCAAGGCAGCATTTTCAGCCTACGAAAAAGCCAGTGTCATAAGGCTATAACTGTCAACCCCTTCGGCATCCCTGTACCGCGGACCCCACCCCATCCGGCGAGCTAGTCAGAGCATCGCCAGTCGTGCCGACAACCGGTGCATGGGATTCGCTTCTTCCGCGATACTTCCCCGGCGGTCGAACCGACCGAGCCACGTCATCTTTATGTCCCCCTCCCCGAATTCTTTTGTAATGTTGATTTTCCTGGCCTTTATGGCAGTCTCCCTCCTTCGTGCCCCGGCACAAATTAACTCCTGACAGTTACAGTGCAACCCTGAGTTATACATATGTCAAGTAGATTCACTTCCGTTTAACTCATAAAGTCGGTAAGACAATAATGTAAAAGCAACAGGAATAAATTATAATTAATAAAAGAGCGTTCTTAATTATTGATTCCCGGACATCACAGTTGCGACGAGGATAATTTTGGACCCAAAACAATGGGAAAAGCAAAAAGCAATGAGGAAAGTTTTTTCGAAGACCCAAAACCATGTGGAGCGGAGAACTCCTTATTGGCAAATTTTATATTAAATTCCAAACCCTTTGATGGAGAAAGATTCAACCAGATGCTAAAAATCATTCATATCAAACCAAGTGCTAAAGTGAGTGCTTTACTAGCAATATTATCACCACGTGTGTATAAAGTACCTAGTGCGTGATTTATGTACACCGGAAAGTCCGGAAAAAAAAATTTGGAAAATACAGTAGGCGTTCGGTAATCCGGCGCTCGCCAATCCGGTACGTCCAATAGTCCGGCATTTTGCAACTCAGTTATCCTGCTCTATAATCCGGCATGTTTACACTGCCGACTGCCGGATCACTGAGCAGAAGACAAGTGTTTCGGTAAATTCAAAAACTCATCATTGCCGGATCACAGCAAAATTCAGCTACAGACTTCCAATTGCTGAATTCTGCAGTTATGCAGAATTGCGCAGATTTGCAGAGTTTTTGAGTTTACCATTTTGTGTTCTTTTGTGCATTGAGAAGTATACTATTATTTTGTAAACACATTAAGTTTAACTAAAAAGATGGAAATTTTACGAAAGTTGGATAGTGGAGAAAATCAGATAAAGTTAGCTGGTGAATATGGCATAGGTCGCGCGACAATTTACGATATAAAAAAGAATCGTGAGAAGATCGAAAGCTTCGCCAACACAGCTGATTCTGGGACGAGCCTACGACAGACTCTTAAGGCTGGAGAATATCCTCTTATGGAGGATGCATTATATACGTGGTTTCTTCAGGAACGAGGCCGTAACACGCCTCTCACAGGGGATGTTATTCGGCAAAAAGCTTTAACTTTTTATGAAAAGATATACAAGAGCGTCAATTTCAAAGCAAGTGATGGGTGGTTCCAAAAATTTAAATTAAGATACGGAATACGTTTGCTAACTGCCACTGGAGAAAAATTGTCTAGTGACACGGCAGCCGTCGCTCCATACGTCGCGAAGTTTAAGAAAAAAGTAGACGACCTTAATTTAACTCCGGATCAAGTTTATAATGCTGACGAAAGTGGCCTGTTTTGGAGAGTTTTGCCTAACAAAACTTACGTCTACAGAACAGAGACAGCGGCTCCAGGAAGAAAAGTATCAAAAGACAGAGTCACTATTATGCCCTGCGCAAATGCTAGTGGCAATCATAAGCTTCAGCTATTGTTGATCGGAAAAGCAAAGAATCCTAGAGCATTCAAAAATGTTAATCTTCCAACTTGTGTATAAAAATCAAAGCAAGGCATGGGCAACAAAAGAGTTATTCATAGACTGGTTTCACAATGATTTTGTGCCTGCGGTTCATAGATTTTTGAAAAACAAGAATCTTCCACCTAGAGCTTTTCTGGTGTTGGATAATGCACCTGCACACGGACCAAATGATGAGTTATCATCAAGGGATGGTAAGATTCAAACTCTTTTTTTGCCGTTGCTTCAACCTACACCGTTGCTGCAACCTATGGACTAGAATGTGATACAGATGATAAAATGTAATTACAAAAAGAAACTCTTGTAGAATGCGGTTATCCGGGAGGACGATGTTACTAAAACACTGAAGGACATGAACCTAAAAGATGCGGTGTTTAACATAACTGAAGCGTAGAATAATGTACCTGAGAAAGCAATTCAATCATCGTGGAAAGATTTGTGGCCTTCGCTAAACACAAATTGTGAACAAGAATATCAATGGAATCCAGAGGACGAATTACCACTTGCAGAACTCAAACAGATGTTATTTCAAAACCACATATATATAATAAAAAGTGGGGTACCTGAGATACTGCGGTATAGGGATCCTTAATCCCGAGGTCACGTCTACTCCTTTAAATTGGGACACCCTCTTCTTCCGAAATCTCGGCTCCTCCACTAAATCGTCTCGCTCCTAGCCTGCAGCTTCGCTGTCCTCCAACCGGGCGCCACCTCCAGGGGTTTCTTATTAGTTACCTCTTCTGTTATTAGCGAGCCTCCAGGGACCTCCTGTTACTCCAATTAATGCAGCATCAGAAAAACAGCACGCCGGTAATAATCCTGCTGCCAGTCTCTGCCTAGCACCACTTCCACAAAAAGGTTAGTTTTCAGTTGCCCAAATTTTTAATATCACCGGGGCTCAACTCGCTCCTGTTGGTTCACGTCCGTTTCAAAAAACTCCCCAAAAAACTGAAATCAAGAAAATTTTCCGTCCTATGTGTTGTTTTTTTTTCGCCTCCCCCGTTTTTCCAAAAATTTTCTCCCCAGTGTGTTTTCCTAAGAATCGGGATTGCAAAGTGGCTATAAGAATAGGCCCGTCGTTACACAGATAGAGTTGACAGAACAGGATATTGAGGATTGGTTTGCGGAAAGCCCGGATGCTGTGATGACGGATGAAGAAATAATAAATGAACAAGAAGATGATGTGGAAGTTACCTTCTTCAGTTGCACAAAAAACTCGGTGAAAACTGAAGATGCTTTATCAGCTATAGATATCAGTATCCGTTGGGCAGAGGAAAACAATGCTTTAGAAAACACTTTACCGACTTTAAGGAAGTTAAGAGAAAATATTATTAACCAAATATACTATAGCAAGAAACAAGCTAAAATTGAAAATTTTTTCGACAAAGCACCATCTTCCTCTTCCGCGACTGCTATGGAAGATTTAAATGTTAAACCAAATAATGAGACACAACGTATTGTCAATATTGATTAAGTAAATAATGTTTCCAATTTCTATGTATGTTATATGGGTCATTCTACGATAAGAGGTAATGTGTACGGCATCCATTATAAAATAGCATTTTTATTCTACATGTTGTCATTTTATTCAATAAATCACAGTCAGTGGCGGTTCGTAAGGTTCAGGATAAGGGAAGCAATGCGTAGGGCGTCAAAGCTAATGTAGCCCGCGAGCGATAAAAGTAAAGGTATCGGCGGCTTTAATTAAAAAAACTGAAAAATAACAAATTTGAAAACGAATTAAGTAATTAACCCCATGCAAAAAGTAGAAACCCGTACTACCAATCTATATTCTTTTTATTTTAATATAATAAAAAATAATATAGTAAGATATACATACAGTGGTAAACAGAAGTCAACGTACACCATATAAAATAGCGAAAATTCGTATTTTTATTTTATTTTTAAAAATTGAAAAAAATTGTGATATCAAAATATACGTATCAAAACATTTCATTGAAATTCCATAATAAATTATTTCTACAAAAAAAATAACAAAAAAGTGAAATATACAGAATTCACAAATAACAAAAGTCTACCCAGTCTACGTACACTTAAAAATTTTTATTATTATTTTTTGTAGAAACAATTTCATTATGCAATTTCAATATAATGTTTTTGTACAAAGGATTGTACTTATTTATTTTGTAATATCACAATTTTTTTTTATGCTATAGTAAACGAATTTTCGCTATTTTAAGCCGTGTCCACACATAACAAACATTTGACAAACATTTGATAAACATTTGACAAACATTTGACAAACGTTTGACAAACATTTGAATAGTGTTTGTTATGTGTGGACGCGAGTCTTGGAGTATTCGGATTTTTAAATTTTTTTGGATTTAATCCAAAACAAATGGAAAACATCGGATGTTTGTTGAAAATTTTTCAGTATTTTCCTGCACTTTTATGCAGACAGACATTCACCACGAGTGAGAAGTGGGATAAAACCACCATTACTATATTTCAATAGTATTCTACCCCTCGAAATTTGTGGGATAAGTCAAGTAGCGACTATAAAAATAAAATAAAGCGTACTGATTCAATAAAACTAATTGCAAATGACTTATCAGTGTCCGGCGAGGAGATCAATAGGAGGTTGTGACAAAGAGGCACACAGAAAATCTTCTGGAATGGCTTTGAAAGACTTAAAGAAGATTCAAATAAAGAAGATGAAGATGGAACTAGTGTTGGGTAGGACACGATTACAAAATGAGTTTGTAAAAGGGACCTCTTTTTTCTTCTAAGCCAGTAGAATGCCATACTTCAAATGAGGCGAGGTGCCATTGTAATGCCAAAATGACAAAAATAAGCAAATTAAAGAAAGAAAAATATAAATACCAACGAAGATCTTTTTTCACGAGTTTGACTCTAATATGCATTCATCTGCCTCAGAGTAAGAGTTAGAGAGTAAGAACCCTATGCCTCCACGATATTTATATTTTACAATCACACCTCGCCTCATTTCAAATTGGATATTTTACTGCGTCAAAAAAAGCAAGAGCGAAGAAACCCGCCACTACGTATTTACAGTCCACCGCCCCTCATTTCAAGTTGAATTTTACTGCCCCAAGAGAAGTAAAAAGAAGAAATCCATGTCGCTCCACTACGTATTTACAATCACACCTCGCCTCATTTATCTCGATACACGCTCATAAACTAGTAGGACATTATTTTTGAACCAAGGCATTTCAACAAATTGTGGCTCAGTACACTACAATTTACCATCATGTAAGGGACAAATGTACTACCTCGAGTAAGTCCGGCTCAGGTCTAGATGACACTGACAACAATCTAAAGGAAGGGGGATATTCAATAACAGTGGCTTCTGAAGTGAGAGATCAGGAGAAAATCCTGTCGAAATTGTGGTAAATGAAGAATCTATTTTTCCTACGGAATAGATACAGGAAATAACAAATATTTCGGAAAACATTTTTCTCGCAAAAACTTCACCAAATATTTGACGAATGTTTGTCAAACATTGTCAAA
Organism: Thereva nobilitata; assembly: GCA_963855945.1. Taxonomy (NCBI): domain Eukaryota; kingdom Metazoa; phylum Arthropoda; class Insecta; order Diptera; family Therevidae; genus Thereva; species Thereva nobilitata. The sequence continues at coordinate 169,061,268 of OY979694.1, forward strand.
CATTTGTTAACTCCCTAGACAAATGTTTTTTTGCAAATGTTTGTTATGTGTGGACCGGCCGGCCGGCCGTGTACACCATATACGTTGACTTTTGTTCGCCACTGTATAACACAATTCAAAAAAATAATCTCGCTCTATCCCTTTAAATCGTCATTAAAGAGAATCATAAAAAACAAATGGAAGCTACAAATTTCCAGCTTCTTCAATACACACCTCCTGCCCTCCATTAGAATAAAGAGAAAGTTCACCCATCATCGCTCTTTTTTTATTGACTCAAACGAAAATTCATATTAAGAGTCAAAACAAATTTCGAAGCTAAATTTTCAAGAGCAACTCCACAGCAGGCGAAACCAGAGCAGAATACCAGAAAACGAAACCAAGAAAACAAGAGAATATGGTGAATAGAGAAAATTTGTCTATGTTCGACTTCTCATATCCCGGTATTCGGCTCCGAAGAAGCTGCGTTTAGTTCAGCTTCTGAGGGACCTGTATCAGCGAGCAATAATAATAAGAGTGATGAGCTAGAACAAATTTTTAAAAATGTTTCAGGGACCTTGAGATCAGCTGATAAAAATTCAATGGGAGCGAAAAAGTCAAAATATCAAAGAAGTAATATCTATGATAAACAGAGGCAGATTTACTTCCACACTACACGCAATGTGTGTGAAAGAAAGATAAAAAATGTGCGGGAAGTGACTGGAATGTGCATTGGAAATGTTTTGACAGTTCTCGGTTGAATATTTAGCGGATTGAGCGGATTGCGCATGGTAGCATTTTTTCTCCGTGGTGATAAATATATTTTATTTTATTTTATAATTAAATAAGTTTTCAGTTCAGTTTTTTTATATTATTTGATCCTCTGACTGGTCGGTTTCAATTTGTGATTAAATTCGGCTTATGGACAGTGCTTTACTGCAATTTCTTTTGTCTGACGAAATTCCCGGCGTCGACGCCATCTTGTCGCGTTGGGAAATTAATATTGTTGTGAAATTGAAAATAAATTTCAACTTATTATTATTTTTAAATTCGACTTATACATATATGTGAACTTTTCGATCGGCCGATCTAATCTTATAAACAAGTTAATAATCTGCGATTCTCGCAAAAAGATCCTTTGCTCATTCTGAAGAGATTGGGGACCTATGTCCCCAGCCTATTAACGGTTCCAATCTTCCCATGAGTGACATAACTCAGCGGGACACTAATAAGAAACCCAAGCTCATTAAATGCAGATGATGTGAAATTTGTGAATCAGGTAAACACGGGTTTGGATGAGTGGATTAATAAGGGCTCTAATATTGACAGCGCAGTAGATAACCTATTGAAAACTTGTAGCTTGGTTCAGCATAAGACTTCTGATGAAATTAATCTAAACCAAGCATTCGATCAAAATCAAAAGGATTCTATCCCTAATGACGCTCCATCGATCGCTGGTGCTGGTGAGGCTATGGATGATTTACCGGCCGCTGCTGGCATCAAATATGACAACGAGGGGTGGACCCTGGTCAAAGGAAACAATGCAAACCGCACTGTTAGCAAAGGCAAGGCCAGCGACAGTGGAAACTCCATGAACTCCAACAGATTTTCACCGCTTGCTGATGGGAACTTAAATAAACCAAATTATATTTCTAATGGTAAGTAGATAAGCTATGGGCGTTCTGGCTCAAAATCCCATAAGGTTTATACAGGGGGTCTAAATTCACCTTTTCCGCCATCTTGGATTTTCTTTGCTGTGCCAATTGGTTTGTGACGTCACAAACAGTAGTGCAATGATGATGATGACGTCATCACGGTTGTTGTTGTTGTATGGCTGAATGGGTACGGGGTACGGGGTACGGGTACTGAGTACGGTGTGGAGTACGGGTACTGAGTACGGGTGCGGGGTGCGGGGGTACGGGTACGGGTACGGAGTACGGGTGTGGGGCCAGACGCCACATGATAAGACGTCGCCTGTCGCGAGAATTTGATAATGCTGCAAGTGTTGTGAAATTAAAAAAGTCAAAGTTGCGCTGCTCGGGCTTTGCTGGGATTTGAACCTGGGGGATCGGTAGATTAAGAGACCTGTATCGCAACCGCGAGGCTATCGAGGCTTCTGTGTCTTCTTATTCAATTTGTGTATACAAGCGCTGGGCAATCTAAAAATAGAATTTTTATTTTCCTTCGACCATGCTGCCCGTGGCTCTGATTAAAATTTTACCAAGCAGAATGTCTTAACAAAACAAAACAACAACAAGAACTCGATCCAGCCGCAACATCTGTTTTCATTCTTTACGGCAACAACAACAGCAAAAAACAAGTAAAACAAAAAAATAACAACAAAACAACAGGCCTTCTTCGCAAATGTTGATTCCAATTTCGGCTGAGCGCAGGTTTGAATGACTGATGATTAATTTGAGTTGCTGATAAGAACAGCGCCTGAATAATAATACCTTGGTGTCGCTGGTGCCTTTGTTTTGTTTTGTTTATATTATGCACAGGTCTTATGCAATTGCAGGAAGATGAAAATAATTCTGATTCGGACCATAAAATAGATATAGAGTTATTAGATCGACAAATTATCAAGTTTCCAATAAATTCTTATCGCATAACAACAACAACAAAGATTCACAATTTCATCAGACTTATGACGTAATTATTCTATGTGGAACTTGATAAATCCGAATGCACGAATTTTAATTGCGGATTACGTTTTTAAAATAAGCAAAGACAATTTTGATCTGATGCAACATTCAAATGGATTCCATATCTAATATACATTAAACATATTTATGTAGATGCAAATTCCAAAGTCTTCCATGCCGCGAAAACCTTTTGAGATAAACAAAGGGGGAGTTTGTTCCATATATTGAAATTGTTATGCATCGAATTGAGTGGGGATCAGTTTCATAAAATAAACATATGCAAATTTTGATCAGGTGCAAGTCGTCTGAAACCATCAAGGTGATTCCTTATCTAATATATTAAACATATGTTGCATTATTTCATCATTTCACGTTATTCTGATTTTTTTTGATTACTTAACTGGTATTGCACAACTACATATAATTGGTTAAGCCGTAGTAAACCCTCCGGATGCACCTGTATAAACAAAGCGATATAAAATTGAAACATGAAACATGATGGATCTATCTAAACAGCTGTGGAGTTAGAAATTTGCACCATTAACAGTTTGCACATATGACACAATTTCACATAACAAAGTTAGAGGGTTGGTTGGAAGTTTGATTCACCAGCAGTTTGATTGTTAAAAGGAGAGTGCAAGCAAGATTCTGATCAGTTCTTCGCGTGCTTTCAAAGTGGGCAGAGCAGTTTTATTTGTTAAAAGGAGAGTGCAAGCAACATCCTCACCAGTTCTTCAAGAGTTTTCAAAGTGAACAGATGAAAGTTACAATGACCCGTGCAAAGAAATTAATTGCCAGTGCTAAATCGGCTTTTAACGCTGCACAAAATAACCGTGATGTAATTGAACAGAGTATTAAAGAGTGCTGTAAGAACTAAAGGATTTTAAATAGATTATTAAAGAGTGCATCAGCCACTAGTGAACGTCACCACTTAGGTAATGCGATTAACCTCGTGCAAGGATACCGGACCAAATTGAAGCAGTTGCAGTTAGTGTCAGGTGCCGGCTTATCAAAAAGAGCCAACTGGGTTTCAAAAAGAGTTAAATGGGAAGACACGCAATCTGCTTTTAATGGCCGCATTAGGACAGGTGCTATTATCAACCTAAAGCATAAAGAGCCAAAGGAGTTCTTAAATGATTGCACCGGACTTTTCACTCGTCGTATTAATAATGAATTGAAGAAGGAAGCTGCCCTCAAAGTTAATGCAGTTTTTTGTGGAGAATTTAAAATTATCAAGGCCGATGATGAGGTGTTTGAGTTGAAATATATTTTTATTTATTTATTTATTTAACAGGTGTAACAAAAATATACAAAAATATTGTAAAGTAAGATCTTACATTCCTATTTGCTTGTAATATTATATGAACACCAGGAATGCATCCATCTACCGAGATATAGATATCAATGCGTGGTTTGAGCAAAATATTCTAGCTCCAGTGCTGAAAAAACTAGAGGAGTTCCAGGAAAAGGATAGTGGATGGGCTTTTTCGTCAATCATCAACCTAGCGGTTAACATCAACAAGTTCACACCTCAACTAGGATCTTCATATATTGAGCTGCCGCGACAAATTATGTGTAAAAAGGCCTGCGTCAACGTTCAAAATGATGACAACGCTTGTTTTGCCTGGGCGGTGGTTTCAGCATTGCATCCAGTTGAGAAAAATTCAAATCGAATGGCTAACTATCCTCACTATTCTACCGTTTTGAACCTCGAAAACATCACGTTCCCGATGTCTATAAAACAAATACCCCGCTTTGAGAAGCAAAATAATCAGTCGGTGAACGTCTACATTTTGACGACGGTGGTAAAAGACAATTTTAAAGTCCTACCAATATATCTAACTAAGGAGAAGAAGGAGAAGCATGTGAACCTGCTTATGATACAGAATGTTTATTATGTTGATGATGCTGAAGGGGAGGAGAAGGAGGAAGAGGATGAGGAACCCATCACATACCACTTCGTTTGGATCAAGAACCTCTCCCGGCTGCTCTCATCACAGCTAGCTAATCATCACAGCAAGAAATACTTTTGCGATCGTTGTCTCCACTACTTTTACTCGCCCGATGCATTGCAGCAACATCTAGAGGACTGCAAGAAGCTGAATGAATGCAGAATCCGGCTACCAAGGGAGGATCAAAAGGATGTTAGATTTTACAATTATACAAATAAAGTACAAGCTCCGTTTGTTATTTACGCAGATTTAGAATGTCTATTAGTAGAATGTTCGGATAGAAATAAGTATCAAAATCATATACCATGTAGTGTGGGCTTTTATGTTAAGTGTTCATATGACCCCACGCTATCGTTTTTCAGGTCTTACCGTGGTGAGGACTGCATTGATTGGTTTGTGCGTGAATTGGAGAAGTTTGCTAAAGATGTAGAAGCCGTTTTTCTTCACCCGCTCCCCATGGACATGATGACTGCACAAGAGATTGAGTTTTTTGAGTCCGCCTCACTCTGTCATATATGTGAGAAACCATTTACGGCAGATGATAAGAAGGTGTGCGATCATTGCCATCTAACTGGTAAGTACAGAGGTCCAGCACATGAGGGGTGTAATATAAACTTTAAAGATAGTCACACCATCCCTATTATTTTTCACAACCTTAGCGGCTACGATTCTCATTTTATAATTAAAAATATAGCTTCTGATCTCCAAGGTCGCGTTGATCTCCTGCCTATTAACAAAGAACGGTACATCTCATTCACAAAGCATTTAGATGAATATCCGATCAAATTTAGATTCACTGATTCCTTTAAATTCATGGCAAGTAGCCTTGATAATCTATCCTCATATTTAAACAGTTATCACATTTTACAATCACAATTCCCAAATTTATTAGATAAACAGTTTAATTTGCTAACACGGAAAGGGGTATATCCCTACGATTATTTTAATAGCACATCCAAATTTGTAGAGACCAAACTTCCTGATATTTCTCAATTTTATAATAAATTAAATGACACCAATATTAGTCAAGAAGATTATACACATGCCTGCAATATTTGGAATGAATTCGATATTCAATGTTTAGGCGAATATTCCGACTTATATTTAAAGACAGATGTCTTACTTTGGCAGATGTTTTTGAGAAATTCCGTGAAAGCTGTCACCAAACGTATGGACTAGATACTGCTCACTATTATACGCTTCCAGGTTATACTTTGGATGCCATGTTAAAATATACTGACGTTACATTAGAACTATTAACTGACGTAGATATGCTCATGTTTGTAGAGAGAGGTATTCGCGGTGGCCTTAGCCAATGCTCGAAACGATACGCAAGAGCCAACAATAAATACATGGCGGACCATAATCCATCGCTTGAGTCAGTTTTCCTCATGTATAATGATATTAATAACCAATATGGTTGGGCGATGTCTCAACTTCTACCTCACAGCGGCTTCAAGTGGGTAGAAAATGTAGATAGGTTTAAGGTTGAAGACGTGCCCGAAGATTCGTCTACAGGTTACATTTTGGAAGTGGATCTAGAATATCCCCATGAAATTCACGACCTCCATAAAGATCTCCCTTTTTGCTCCGAACATAAAGCACCTTCTGGTTCAAAACAGAGTAAACTTTTAGCTACGGTTGAGAATAAAATAAAATATGTTTTACATTACAGAAATTTAAACCAAGCACTCCTTCACGGATTAAAATTAAAAAAAATTCATAAAATTCTTCAATTCAATCAATCTACGTGGCTCAAATCATACATTGATCTCAACACCAATTTTCGAACATTAGCCAAAAATGATTTCGAGAAAAATCTCTTTAAACTTATGAATAATGCTGTCTTTGGTAAAACCATGGAAAATGTTAGGAAACATAGTATTGTTAAGCTGGTAACTAAATGGTTGAGAAGATACGGCGCTGAAGCCCTCATTTAAAAGCCCGAATTCAAAGCATCAACAATTTTCAATGAGAACCTGGTAGCAATTGAACTTAAAAAGACAGAAATTTATTTTAATAAGCCTATATATGTAGGTATGTGTATTCTAGACTTGGCTAAGACTACAATTTACGATTTCCATTGTTATGCACTATGGGTTTGATTAGTTTTTTATTTTTCTGTGTGCATAACGGGATTAGACCGTGCTTTGTAAAGAAGATGTCTAACCCCTTTTTCTTTATTTCAATAAAAACACTGTTTCACTTTATTTTTTTATGTATTTTAACTTTTCAATAGTTCACATCGATTACATTTCCTGTATTGCAACAACTACCGGCAGAAAAACACGAGGGATAATGAACTCCGTCTTCACCTTCAATTTAAATTTTCACCATCTTTTGTTATGAAAACTTTCAATAAAAACTTTCAAAATTTACTTCTTTAAATTTTTCTTCCGATATAAAAACTTTCAAAATTTACTTCTTTAATCTTCCGTTATAAAAACTTTCAAAATTCTTCAAGAGAATCTCAATAATTACTGCTCCGCGATTCTTACGCGCATCCTGTTTTTATTCTTGGCGCCGTCGCCATCGCGGGTCATCCCTACCACAATTCCGGTCTTTTTTAATAATAATAATAATTTTGGTACCGCTTCTGCGAGTACTCATGCACTTGGCCATCTGTTTTTCTTTGGCTGAAGTTCCCATGCTCTTGGTTGAAGTGTTCGTGTACACAACCAACAACATTTAATTTAGCCTAAAACTATGCCACCTTTTAGACGAAATGCATAATATTAAGACTGGTATAAGAATTCTCCGTGAGATTCTTATAGAAATTCTCAGCCTTTTCTCTCTTTAGAGCAGGTAGATTGCATTTTCCATATACGTGCCTCTGCTGGGAACATATATGGGGGAGAATTGCTTGATCGCGAAAAGTGTGTTCTATTGATCAAGGTCGATGAGGAATTGGCGAATTGCGATTTGATCCTCAGGTCATGGATTGATCGACACCTGGCGTCTTGGGGAAGGAAAAATCGTATCACTTTTCATTGACGTTTTCCTTCCGGAATTGGCCACTTGTGGCATGTGGAGGAAATCGAGAGTCATGTTAAGTAACATTGACCAGAACTCATGCGCGCTTGCGCTGGTGGATGATTGGATGCCCTTGAAGTGTTTTTCTTCACATTTTTATTATGTGATGAGACGGTGGAAACCTGGTGGCTTACAATATTTTGGCATGTGGGGAATAATTTAGAGGAAATATCGTATGATAGATATTTTCCAGAATGTTTGCTATTTTATGTGTGCCCTTAGAATTTGGTTTTCACATTTATTACGTGATGAAATTGTGGTGGCCTGGTGACCGAAAATGTTTGGGCATATGGAAGCTAATTTGGATATTTTTTAGGAGGTTTGCATGTTGCATGAGGGATGGGGATGGAGGTCTGATGGCTTAATATGTTTGTGCATTTGGAAATAAAGGGAAAATATCATTATGATTGATATTTTCCAGAATGTTTGCGCACTGGCATTTGGTCGTTATGCGCAATGAAAAATTGATGCCGGAGGGCGGATTTTGTGTTAGAGATGGAGATTTTTGGTGATGAGAGAGTGGACGCCGGAAGACGGCCACTGGCTCATAACACCATTATAACTACATCAGTGGCGTAGCGTGGGTGTCAGCCGCCCGGGGCGGAAGAAAATTTTGCCGCCCTCTTATTAAGTTCCTAGTTTATAGGGAAGTTATTGTAATCGGTCCGAAAATCGAAATCGTAATTTTCAACTTATTTTCATTTTTCAAGGTGGCAATAGCATTTTAAGCAAAAATTTGAGAAGAAGTATGCGTGTGTGTGTGTGTGCGAACGTATGTGGTCATTTTTTTCCTGCACGATCTTGCTCGAACCAAAATAGATATCGACTTCATTGAGCTGCCGACCGACACGTATTACCAAAGTTATAATCTGAAAAGATTTTCATAAAAATCGGCCGAGCCGTTTTTTTTTGTTTGAACAAAGTTTGTGAATTTTGTACCGCCCAGCGAGCACCAAATATGATACCGACTTCGTTGAGTTGCCGATCGGCGAGTATTAACGAAAACATGCTCTGAAAAAAATTTCATAACATTCGCTCAAGCCCTTTCTTGTTATGAAATTTTTTTTCTTGATTCAGCAGAGCGATAGGGCGGTTTTTTGCCAAATTTTCCTCTCCTTTGGTATTGGATCGCCTTTCTAAGTTGTTGCAACACCACACAAAAGCGTGCAGCTGTGATCGTGGTCTCACGGGGAAGGTAATTGATCAACAACACCCCTTTGGAATCTCAAAAGAACGTTTGCCATTTTCCGGATTCCACAACTTTCGCTTTATTTGGCGGTAGGAGCGAGTGGAGTCTCCATAGTGGCTGAAACCTGACTGTCGGATCGATCGACGCAGACGTATAGAAATTGTGCGGCCAAAACACCCAGACGCAAATTCCCTGAGACTCCCAGACTTTTCCCGCCAACGACACGGATTTAAAAAAATAGTGGAACTTAATTTTGAGACGACCCTCGTACAATATTGAACACTATTCCTTATATGATAGAAGTCATTCTCGTTGAATATTAGTCACAAACAATCCAAGAACAAAATAAAATGCGGGAAATCCCTGCAAGTCAGTAAAGACGGTGCTACCAGTCGCTACAATGAGCAAGATGTCATTATTATACATTCAATTAAAAAAAGGGGATTTCCCGATTTCGTCACAGTATAAGTAATAAAAAATTCCGTGCTCATTTCGATCGGTCCGAATCGTAGGTGCAACAAAAATAATATTTACAAGATATTATTATTCTTTATTGTAAAATTTTGCCGCCCCCTAAAGGTGCCGCCCCTGCCGCCCCTACTACGCTACGCCACTGAACTACATGATCCCCCAATTTAATTCCAAGTGTACAGTTTGCTACACTGATACAGATTCACTCATATATGAAGTTACCTGCCCCGATTTATATGAAATAATTAAACGCGATTGCTATACCCATTTCGATACAAGTGACTATCCACACAATAACATCTGGGGCATCCCTCTAGTTCAGTGATTCCCAAAGTGGTCCATACGGACCCCTGGGGGTCTATGAGATGATCCAAGGGGTCCGTGGTAATAAAAAATTATTTTGGGGGTGCGCGAAGAACTACGGGGGGTCCGCGAAAAATATCGAAAGTTTTCATATATAAAAAATTAAAAAAATATAAAAAGCGCGGACGAAATCGATCATTCTTACATGCATTCATCATAAGAAATTTGTCCGGCGGTTTCAAGTCGCCTTTCACGATTTTATTGTTTCTGTTACTTTTCCGATGAAATTCGGCCTCCTGATTGAGGCCTTTCGGGGTTTTATTGCTGTTCTCGCTAAATGACCCAATTTTTGAGGAAAAAGATACTAAAATATTAAAAACTACGTGTTAAATCCCCTCGAAATTAGAATTTCTTTCACAAATACATTCAATCGCTATCTTGATTTAAATATCGTTTGATTTATTTCATAGAACTTTTTCTTTGTGTAATTTTCTTGACTATACATATATCATTATCCTCGCCGGTTATTTTTGAATTTCTTTTTGAGTTTCGATATTTTTACTCAAATATTGTCTTCCTTATCATTCTTCAGGAATCTTTATACATATAATTTCCGCACCATTTCAATTTGAAGTATATGGATGTATATGTTTTTTTACACTATATTTTGACAATAAATACATTTACTAGAACAGAATTATTAGTAAAATAAGCGCTATTGAGTATAATAAGTCTGAGTATGATAAGTGTGATGGAGCTCTACAATCAACAAATTTAAGGATAGCATTGAATGGTTAATGGGCTGGCGTACACGGATCATAATGTCAACACTAAAAAACCGGTTTTCAGGACAGAGGGGCAAAAGGAAGAGAGAAAGTTGTTGTAACTTTTTAAACAGAAATTTTCGGCGTGAAAACTAACACATGCACAAGTGTATCCGCTTATCTTCTTCTTTTCTGGGTCTGATGCTGACAAATCTGCTTATTATTCGCGTTCGAGGTGTGCACACATTAATATTCCGTGTAGGGATAATAAAGTTACTATCGGTGAAGGGAATACCCATGTACGCCGAGGGCATCATAAAAAACCGGTTTTTTAGTGTTGACATTATGATCCGTGTACGCCAGCCCAATAACTATCGCCCGCTGTGTGCACGTTGCGCAGGTTTTAACATACATATATTTGTATGTATAGGAAAGATCCTGATAATTTTTCGTTTATGCAGTAACATGTCTGAAACTATAAAATAGCTGCACATCTAATTAACAATTTAATATCTGTTCAGTGCGTCATATGAAGTGCATGTAAAAAAGTGATACAAAGAGTGATTTAATTTACCTACCTAATCGAAAAACACCTATACCTAGTACCTATGCTACGTAAGTATTTTGTTTTGTATTATTTTTTTAAATTGTAAATCTATAATTACATTCTATTAGTGCCACTTTCAACATATGAAAAGAGAAAAAAGAGAAAATAAAATATAAAGAACGAAAGAAACCGGAAGAGGATTTTTTATTGAAGAGAAGTTTTTTTTTTATTTTTTGTTGTTTTATTTGCTTCCAAAGAGCGGTAATTAAATAAATTAGTAAAATTTTGAGAAAAATAAATAAATAAATTAATTCTATGAAGTGAATGGGAATTTAGGTTCCAATGGGTGACTTTTCAACGTTATTTAAAGCTGGTTGGACTTTTTTCTCTTTTACATATGTAATAATGAAACTTTTTTTTAAAGTATTTGATTATTTTTAATTTTTATTTATTTGAAACAAAAAATCTTTACTTTTTAAGGCCCCGTTCAATAAATTGTATGTACATGCTTTTAGTTTTGATTGCCCACGGTTTTTCAGTTGTTAAAATTATGCGTGTAAAGGGGTACTGGGTAGTAGTAGTAAGTAATAATTGAATGGGATAAATTTTACTTTTACGTCGTGATTTAACAAATTCCTCGACTCACCACTAGACTAGATAAATATTAAGTATGTATGCATATCTATGAGATTTCTCCATACTATTTTTATTTTATCAACATCTATTCTTTAATGTTAACTTTTTGTTTTTTATCTAAATCAGATTTGTGGGGTATAAGTATGAGTCATTCAGTTATATTTAGTGCTCCTTATTTCATTGTGTCGGTTCCTCCGTGATTTTCAGACACAACTCACCCGAAGAAGCGCTAATCGTAGTTTCTGTCGGCTTCTCAGTTGGCCAAACCTAAATGGGAAGTGAAATGAAGTGAAGTTAGGTAGGTATGAGAGTGACCAAAAAGGAAGTGAAGTGGAAGATACATCTACTTCAGTTGAAGTAAGTCTACTTCACTTCTGCGTTACTTTTCATTTAGGTTTTGCCTAGTGTCGTTCGGTCAAAAATCAATCGAAGAATTTGTAGTCCTCGTTTCAACTCGCTTCTCGATTGGCTCAAGCCTCAATGTCGCAGCGTCACCACACTGTGAAGAAAGTTCCAACCTCTCTCGGACCAGGACGAAAGGCTCCTCCATAGACTCGGGATATACGAGATATCTCTAACCATCAGTATGAAAACTAAACACGAGTGAGTTATTAAATGAAATAATTTCTTTTCCTTTCTTCTTTCTTTTTTCATCATCCGTACTGGTACCATCCCAGGTCGGATTTCTTTCATAATAACTTTCGTATTTCTTTTGTATTAACTTTCTTAACCTCACTCTGGTTTTCCGCGCTCTCTATCTGTCTTTAGTGCTTGTAATTTGAGGATTTGAATTTAATTTACTTATTTTTTCATTGCAGACCCGAGCAATATGAGCGACGCGAAGAAAAAATGTAGGCAGTACAATGTCGAATATTTAAAATATGGCTTTATTCCATCATCAACAAACAATACGTTACCAATGTGCCTCCTTTGTAATAAAACTATGTCAAACGACTCCATGAAACCTTCAAAACTTAAAGAACATTTGACAAAAGTCCATAGTGACAAAAAGGATAAAGATTTATCTTTTTTTGTAACGGCCAAAGAAAAATATTTGAAAACTCCTTCATTACAACAACTGTTTGCTACATCATCTGGACGAGACGACGATGGACTTCGTGCTTCTTATAATATTTCTTTACTAATTGCTAAATCCGGAAAGCCACATACGATCGGTGAAAATCTCATTCTACCGGCTATAAGTGAAGTAATACGCACCATGCTACATAAACCAGATTCTGATATTATAAAAAGAATTTCATTGAGTAATAACACAGTACAAAGAAGAATTGACGAAATGGCTCAGGACGTTGAAAATTCTTTATGTGATTATTTAAAAACAACTAAATTCTCTCTGCAGCTTGATGAATCCACTTTGCCAGGAAATGAAGCATTACTTTTGGCTTATGTAAGATTTGCAAAAAACGAAGTAATTTGCCAAGAACTGTTGTTCTCCAGATTTTTGGAAAGAGATACAAAAGGTGAAACAATTTTTAATACAGTAAAAAAATTTTTCGAAGAAAAAGACATACAATTAAGTAACATCCTCTCTGTTGCTACCGACGGTGCTCCAGCAATGATGGGACGACATCGCGGCTTCCTGGCTTATTTAAAAGAAGCTGTGCCTAATATATTAACTGTACATTGTGTCATTCATCGACAACATTTGGTCGCCAAAAATCTTAGTGAACGCTTACATGCTTCATTAAATTATGTTATTAAAGCAGTTAATAAAATCAAAAGTAATAGCTTGAATTCCAGATTATTCGCCCAACTTTGCTTGGAAAATGATGAAGAATACACTCGCTTACTTCTTAACACAGAAGTTCGATGGTTGTCTAAAGGTGCATGTTTAAATAGATTTTATGGATTGTTTGATTCAGTATTACAATTCTTAGAAAATAAAGACTCTGGTTTACGACTTAATTTAATTAATTCCAAAAACGATATAGCTTATTTGACTGACTTATTCGCCAAATTTAATGAAATAAATTTAAAGTTACAAGGCGATCAATTAAATTTGATTAAAACTAAAAGTATTATATCTGCGTTTGTTGCAAAACTTTTCTTATATAAACAGAATTTGGGGAGAGGAGAATGTTCGCAGTTTCCAAATCTTGCAAAATTACAGAAAAGTGATGAAGATTTGCTTGCCTATTGTCAACACTTAACTTCTCTACATTCTGACTTCAGTCAAAGATTTCATGACATTCTTCACATTAATATACCAGATTGGATATTGGACCCTTTTTCAAGTAGAATCGAAGTCTCAGATGCGCCGTTATCTATACAAGAACAACTTATTGAAATATCCACAAATGAGGAGCTGAAACCAAAGTTTGAAGAAGGATTCCACCAATTTTGGTTACAAAGGCAGGTTCCAATTCTGTATCCTGCATTATGGGTTATTGTACAGAAGTTGTTGATTGCTTTCCCGTCATCATATTTGGTAGAACGTGGATTTAGTGCAGTGACAAACCTTATTACGAAGAAACGAAACCGACTACAAATTACTGAGCGTGGCGACTTACGAATGTTATTGACAAAAATGGAGCCAAACATAAATAAACTGATATCATCCCATCAAATACATCCTTCGCATTAAAAATTAGTATTAAGTACTTATGTATGTATAATGTATATATATCTTCAAACATAATTGGATTTTTTTTGTTTTCCTAAAATTAAAACATTCGTTTAAAAATTAAATAGTGTACTTAATTCATTTACCTACTTACGTGCAATTGTCTTATCAGAGAGAACAGAATACAATATTTTAGTAAGTTTTATTTATCATAAAATTTAATTCACTTGGGGTTGGGGGTGCATGATTAAGTTTTTGTTATAGTAAGGGGTCCATGACCGAAATAAGTTTGGGAATCACTGCTCTAGTTAATAAAAAAGTGCTGGGCCTCATGAAGGATGAAAATAATGGTAGCATAATGACAGAGTTTGTCGGTCTAAGGTCAAAGATGTATGCGGTCCGGGTAGCTGGTGAAGATAACAGCAAAAAATCCAAAGGTGTGAAAAGAAACATTGTCAAAAATCGAATTACTTTTAATGATTATAAAGAATGTTTGGATAAAAATATAGAGAAAATAGTACACCAAAATTTAATTCAGAGTCAAAAACATCAGGTAAGCACAGTTACGCAGTCCAAAATTGCGCTAAGCCCACACGATGACAAGAGATATTTAATGAAGAATTCCTATGAAACGTTACCGTGGGGTCATTATAGTATTATGGAAATAGATTAATTGCACAGTAGATTAATATAAATTAGGTTAACATATATAAATATAACAGCAAATTATAAGAAATAAAAACTAGAATTGATGCAACTAATATTATCAATTTATTTAATCAATAATTTACCCATAAGATTGATGTTTGGTGGTTTAAACTATTAACGGTTTTATGCCTGGACTTGTTACATTACAGGGCTACTAGTGTTATTGGATGATTGGAGATTGAGATATAAAATATGTATGTAGTCCTAATAACCGATGAATTGGATTGTTTTGACAAAGGTATGGTGATTTTTATGTATGTGGGGTCCTAAAAATTATGTGTATGAATACTTCAGCTTTTAATGGTATTATAATTGTAATTTAAATAGCTCTAATAAATATGTACACTTTATATCAATAAATTTCATAATCATATTTTTTTTTGTTTTTCTTCTAATCCCCCATAACTATAATCAATTTTCAATTTCAATTTCAATATGTCACTGAAAATATTTATCAACCGATCCGCTGGATAAATAAGAGATTTTATCAGCTCCAGGTAATAGGTGGACAGGCTGAGAGGATTGATCAGACAGACCAGACCAGACCAACCTGCCTGTATGGCTGTGTAGCTGTCTATCTGTATAGCTGTGTAGCTGCCTACCTGTATAGCAGTGTAGCTCTCTACCTGTATAGCTATGTAGCTGTATATTTACGTGGTGGTGTATATGTTTCTTCAGTGTTCTCTTCTTTAATCTCTTCTTCTGGCTCAAGTTTGACTGATGTGAGCTTTTCCAGCGTGCAGGTTATTGGTTTAAAGGTTTCCTCCAACTGAGCTTCTGGTTCAATTTTACAGGTCTTGAGGGCATTATACTTCCTTCCTATAGCATCACATGTTTTTATAATATCCCTCAACAGTTTTTTATTCATGTTGCTACACTGATAGTTACAGTTATACTGATATATAGGCATGCAGATAGTCACCTATATAGTCCAGGTAGACCTGGTAGATCAGGTAGATCAGGTAGACCAGGTAGACCAGGTAGATCAGGTAGACCAGGTAGATCAGGTAGACCAGGTAGACCAGGTAGATCAGGTAGACCAGGTAGATTAGGTAGATCAGGTAGACCAGGTAGACTATGTAGACCAGGTACACCAGATAGACCAGGTAGACCACGTAGACCAGGTAGACCAGGTAGACCAGATAGATCAGATAGATCAGATAGATCAGGTAGACCAAGTACACTGGCGTCACACCAACACCGGAGCACCAACACCGGTGCGCCAACATTGGCGTCACACCAACACCGGAGCACCAACACCGGTGCGTCAACATTGGCGTCACACCAACACCGGAGCACCAACACCGGTGCGTCAACATTGGCGTCACACCAACACCGGAGCACCAACACCGGTGCGCCAACATTGATATCACACCAACACCGGTACACCAAACACCGGTGCGCCATCACTGGCATCACACCAACACCGGTGCACCGGCACCTTTATATAAATACTTACATCGTTCAATATAGTGCAGCAACTTACGATCACTATGTTTGAGTGCATGGAATGTAACAAGACATTTACTCGTCGAGAGAGAGTCTTGCTGGGCATAAAAACGATCAACGCACGCATCCAGAATATGAAGATAATGATAGCTCACTAATTCATTCTGATGATGATATCTATAATGCTACGGAGTATGTCGATGATAATGGACATAACCAGCAAAAAATCCGCTTTCTCAGAATTTTTTGAAGTTGAGGTTTTTGTATATATATATACATATAGGTAGAACTTATTAGTCAACCAGTGACCTTGAAGCGTGCAAGATGTCGGCTGACAGCTGATAATATAAAATTTCTAAAATCATTAGAACTAAATTTGAAACAACGAGCAACATCTTGAGTATTACTGGGGGGTATAAATTATGATAATAGTATATCAAAATTGACTACCACATATATTCACCATTCTTAACATCATTCAAAACAGCGATGAAATCTGTATTTCTGTGCAACATCAAGACCTATATGTCTTACCAGCCGAAAGTTTTATATACATAGAAGGAAAACTAATTAAACCAGATGAGTCAATATCAGACACTGCAGAGCTGGTGAATAATGCTATACCATTCCTCTTTGAGGAAATTCGATTGGACTAGTGGGTTTTTCTTCTTTAATGGAAAATTTGAGTAAAAGATTATTTTTATTGTGATAATTATTGAAAATATATGCAAAGTGTTATGTGAAAAGCGTAAAAGTTATTGATATTCACATTGAGCGGTAATAATCGAAATAGAAGTGATTTTAAAGTGTTTAAAGATTTAAAGAGTCAAAGTTATTGCTTTGATTGACATTTAAATTGTCTGAGAAATCTGATTCATCGTTTTCGGTGCTGTGTTGTTTATTATAATGTAAAGAAATATGTTGCATATACATAGCAATATTTATAAAACTTAATTATCTAAAACTGAAGTCTTAACAGATTTGCAATCAATAATAAATATTGCTATATGTACACAGCACATTTTCTTTGAATTATAATAAACAGCACAGCACCGAAAACGACGAATCAGACTTCATAATCAATTTAAAATGTCAAGCAATGAATAGCTTTTCACTTTTTCTTTAATCACATTTCTCTAATCACTATCATCGCACAGCATGAATAACAACAACAACTTTACACTTTTCATATAACACTTTGTATATATTTTTAATAATTATTCTATGAAAATAGTCTTTAACACAACATTTTTGTTTTTAATCAAAGCAAGATAAAGAAAAAAACACACTGCGATTTTAAAAACAACAACATTATTTTAACAAACTAACATATGTACTATGCACTTAATCCATTTTTCGATGAGGGTTGTATGTAGTATTTTTGCTGCTTTTAAACATTTTTATGCTGAAAAAATAAGAATGTGATATAATAACAACAACAGCAAAATAATTATACATAATATATTTTTATTATAATTTATAATTATTATTATAATTATTATAATATATATTTAATCTGTCCGTTGGGTAACCCATATAATATTTATGGGCCCCAATCTTATAGATATTTTTGTTAATCGCCCCAATATTTCCCCATCGAATATGATGATCATATCTTCTGGAGGAGTTGGGGGGTTAGGGTGAACCCCCCAAAAAATACATGTTGGTGCAGTCTGAAATGAAAATAAAAATATAATAATATAATAATAATAATAATATATATGTATGTATATACATACCAACAAATGGGCAGGGAGAGCCCCCCTAATAACGTTCAATGTAGCTTCCTCAAAGTTAACCATACTTGATATTCGTGGTTACGCTTTGGATGCTTCAGATAAAACTAAATTTATTTCATATCCTAACTTGATAGATATTTTAAATTTGATTGCATAAGCATTAGGTGTTTACAACACAGATTGATAAGCCGGTGGATGTGAAATAAAAATGTATAGGGAAAAAACATATGTTTATAATATAGATTCTGGGTATGTTGATGGGTTGAAATATTGGACGGATAGAAAAGTGCAAAGTTGCAAGAATTTTCTAATGGGGATTCGTTTGTTGGAATTTCTATTGTAGCTATGAGATTAAACATGTACAAAGTTTATGATTAACAGTGCCTCTGAAATTACTTTAACCTCAAATTGAAAGAATTTTTCTCGCTTTAAATATGCGAAAATTAATACCCTTTTTACTTTAAAAACATATGTTTATAATATAGATTCTGGGTATGTTGATGAGTTGAAATATTGGACGGATAGAAAAGTGCAAAGTTGCAAGAATTTTATAATGGGGATTCGTTTGTTGGAATTTCTATTGTAGCTATGAGATTAAACATGTACAAAGTTTATGTTTAACAGTGCCTCTGAAATTACTTTAACCTCAAATTGAAAGAATTTTTCTCGCTTTAAATATGCGAAAATTAATACCCTTTTTACTTTAAAAACATATGTTTATAATATAGATTCTGGGTATGTTGATGGTTTGAAATATTGGACGGATAGAAAAGTGCAAAGTTGCAAGAATTTTCTAATGGGGATTCGTTTGTTGGAATTTCTATTGTAGCTATGAGATTAAACATGTACAAAGTTTATGATTAACAGTGCCTCTGAAATTACTTTAACCTCAAATTGAAAGAATTTTTCTCGCTTTAAATATGCGAAAATTAATACCATTTTTACTTTAAAAACACACACACACATACGCATACACACACATACAGATCAAAAATAATCTGTTTGATATAATAAGGAAATTTTTTAGAGATTGTCTGGAATTTATTTAAAAACATATAGTTTTACATCGACCGGATGTATAGATTTTCTATATGTTGCAAGCAAATTTAAAATATAGTTTGGGGTAAGCATGTATTTTATAAAGTTTTATGTTCTAGTGTAATAGCATATCAGAAATTATACAATGAAAAAGGGGGCAAGGGGGGTTCAATTGCGGGAAACTGAGGATCTCGAATTCAGTTTAAACATAATTTTGGGGACTTTATATTCAAATGAAAAATTTGCAGATGATTATGAAGATTTAGAACTTTGTATGAGATTTTGTTAAGCATGAATAAAGAGTGTGCTATCTTCCTCAGATATTGCCAAGAAATTATTGCAAAGTTACAAAACGATGTGCAATACATTTTTAAATAAATTAAACGAAATATGTTTTGTTCTTTCTTTGAATTCTCATAAAATATGTATGTATGTATGTATGTATGTATGTTATAGACTTTATCTGAATGATCGAAGATTTTTGATATAAGTATGCATCCATACTTTGATATGTGTATATATCTATACAAGAGCTTTGTGTTTAAAAGGTGTTAAAATATTTAAATGCTAGAACAATCAAGTAAAATCGAGCGGAAATGAGAAATTCGATACGATTTTCTTTCATCACAACGGGCTGATGCGAACCAATTCGTCAGCTGAAAATTACATCATAATCAGTCTTAAGATCGCATCGTGAGAAAAAAACATTCTAAAGAACCGTTTCATAGTTACCTACTAATTTTAAAAATAAATATTTTCATATCTACTAAAGTATATACAATATTTTGGTGTTATTTCAAAATAATATTACACAAATTTATCTCGTGTGTGGAAAGTTTATTTAGTTTCATTAAAATCAAATTTTAAAAAGAAGGTAAATGTTTTAAAATTGTGTTGAGTAATATGTGAAAATATATTTTCATAGAAAATGGAAAATTGGTATGATGATATACTGGGCATACAAACGCCATCATCAGCTTCAAGTTTATCATCATCATCTTCTGATTTGACCGATTATTCAGACTTTGCTAGACTTCAGAGATCATTATTCAATGGTGTGGTGTCATGGAGCGAGTTTTGCAAAAGGAGCGAATCTTTGAAAGATAAAGATAGCAGATCAATTACATTACATTCCCCATTCAGCCTAAAATATCTTGCACTTAAGGTGTGGTATAATTCACCCCACTGGAATGAGGACATCTATGAATATTACCGCAACCAGACTGACTGGGATAAATTTCTATATAGGTTAAATCCAACACATTTTCGTTTCTTTATTGATCATGGGGTTCCAATAAATATCCCTATAGCAAACGCTTCTCGTAAACAATTAATGGTAAAAAATGGGATCATCCGTGCTGAGGTTGAAAAATTAAGGCAAATTAATGACAACTCGTTACTAAGCCATATAAGAGAGAATATATTACTCTGTGAAGTATTTATTTCTTATAAAGAAAAAATATTCCCAATAAAAAATTATTCTCATAAATTGGCAAAGTGTGATAGCTTTTGCCGATATTGCACAGGAGAAATAAACGGGTTTGTTCGTGAAATTAAACAAGACGAATATAAATACTTTGATTATGATGTAGAACACGCGAAATTTCAAAAAAAAAGATGCATTCTAAATATAATTAAATTTTCTGCTGTATTCTCTAATCCTATATGTTGCTAATGATGTGTCAATACATATTTCAGGTTATGGATATTGATTTAATAATAATAATAATAATATACCTATTATGGGTATTTAATTAATGTTTTTATTTGTTTTATTTATGTTTTAAATTTTTAATTGGTATTTTTCAAGCGCTGTTCTTATCTGCAGCTCAAATTAATCACCAGTCATTGCAAAGGCCTGTTGTTTTGTTGTAAATTTTTTTTGTTTTGGGTTGTTTTCGCCGTTGTTGTTGCTGTAAAGAATGAAAACGGATGTTAAGGCTGGGACCGAGTTCTTGCTGTTGTTTGTTTTGTTAAGGCATTCTGCTAGATTGCACTTTTATCAAGGTCATGGGCTGCATGGTTGAAAGAAAATAAAAATTCTATTTTTAGATTGCTCGTATTGACGCTTATTTATTTCAATAAACTTTCGCGACATGGAAGACTTTGGAATGTTACACATACATACATATGTTTAATGTATATTAGATAACGAATCCATTTGAAGGTTGCATCAGATCAAAATTGTCTTTGCTTATTTTAAAAACATAATCCGCAATTAAAATTCGTGCATTCGGATTTATCAAGTTCCACATAGAATAATTACGTCATAAGTCTGATGAAATTGTGAATCTTTGTTGTTGTTGTTGTTATGCGATAAGAATTTATTGGAAACTTGATAATTTGTCGATCTAATAACTCTATATCTATTTTATGGTCTGAATCAGAATTATTTTCATCTTCCTGCAATTGCATAAGACCTGTGCATAAATTTATCATATAAACAAAACAAAGGCACCGGCGACACTAACGTATTATTATTCAGGCGCTGTTCTTAGCAGCTCAAATTAATCATCAGCCATTCAAACCTGCGCTCAGCCGAAATTAGAATCAACATTTGCGAAGAAGGGCTGTTGTTTTGTTGTTATTTTTTTTTGTTTTTACTTGTTTTTGCTGTTGTTGTTGCCGTAAAGAATGAAAACAGATGTTGAGGCTGGATCGAGTTCTTGTTGTTGTTTTGTTTTGTTAAGACATTCTGCTAGGTAAAATTTTAATCAGAGCCACGGGCAGCATGGTCGAAGGAAAATAAAAATTCTATTTTTAGATTGCCCAGCGCTTGTATACACAAATTGAATAAGAACACACAGAAGCCTCGATAGCCTCGAGGCTGCGATACAGGTCTCTTAATCTACCGATGCCCCAGGTTCAAATCCCAACAAAGCCCAAGCAGCACAACTTTGAGTTTTTAATTTCGCAACACTTGCAGCATTAACAAATTCTCGCGGCAGGTGACGTCTTATCTCGTGGCGTCCGGCTAACCGGCCGACAAAAACCATTTACTCCGTACCCGTACCCCTACCCCGTACCCCTTCAGCCTTACAACAACCGATGACGTCATCATAATTTAATTCGCAACACTTGCAGCATTTTCAAATTCTCGCGACAGGTGACGTCTTATCACGTGACGTCTGGCCCCACACCTGTACTCCGTACCCGTACCCCGTACCCCGCACCCGTACTCCGTGCCCGTACTCCACACCGTACTCAGTTCCCCGTACCCCGTACCCATTCAGCCATACAACAACAGCCGTGATGACGTCATCATCATCATTGCACTACTGTCTGTGTCGTCACAAACCAATTGGCACAGCAAAGAAAATCCAAGATGGCGGAAAAGGTGAATTTAGACCCCCTGTATAAACCTTATGGGATTTTGAGCCAGAACGCCCATAGCTTATCTACTATGGTAACACTAACAATAATTCTAATAATTCTAATAATAACCCCAAAACAAATGATAATAATAATACTAACAACAATTTTAGATCTGACAAACCTTTGAGTTGGTGCCCTCCAATAATAGTTCAGGATATTAGCGTAAGGTTCCTCTCTCAGATGATCCTGGCCCTTTACCCAAACTGTGAGTTCAGGCTTGCACGAACTCGGGGTGGTGCATGTAAGGTCTTTTTTAGGGACCCCGCTCTTAAGACTGGTTTTTTTGCCAAACTAAAAACAAATAACGTAGCCTCTCACACTTTCACTCACCCTGACGAGCGTTTTGAATCCATCATCCTTAGGGGTCTTCACCCCGAGTTCACGCCGGAAGAGATTTTCGAGGATCTTTCATCTAACTTCCCCGCTCTAAAGGTTGAGAGCGTGAAACGTTACGATACCCCCTACTCTCGCAGGGAAAAAATCTTGCTTGACCTATACCTGGTCCAATTCCCCCCCAAAACTGATATTAAATCTATTAGCAATACTATCAAGTTTATCCAGCGTCAGCGCGTGACATGGGAGCGTAAAAGGAGCGTTGGTCTGGTCCAGTGCCGCAACTGCCAGATGCATGGCCATGCCGCTGCAAACTGCAATAGGGACTACAGATGTGTAAAGTGTGACGGTATTCACCTGCCCGGGAATTGCCTCCGCACTCCCGAAAACATGAAGGAGAGTGAACCATTCTGTGTCAATTGTAGTGCGTTTGGGCACCCTGCGAGCTTCAGTGGCTGCCCTGTATACCTCAGTCGTGAGGAGCTCCGTAAGAAGCTTAGGACTGGACAGCGTTTCCAAGCAAATTACGCGGCTGATAGCAATCACTTCCCCTCCATGGGTGGAAATCGTTCCTCTTCAAGGCCTCGGTCTTACGCGGACTGTTTTAGGAGTAATCCTCCCCCCCCAGACACCAAACAATAACCAATATTCAGATGACATTCATGAAATACTACATCCCGAAGATACTTATGGTATCCCACTTTCTCTACTTCTTGACAAGATTCGTAAATTTCTACCGCAGATCAGTGGTGTCAGGGGCCCAGAGAGGAAGACGGCCATTTTGGGGTTCTACTTCTCCCTCGTGGGAGATGGTTACTAGAACCCTTAAGTGTGCGTCCCTAAATGTTGGTTCTCTGATTTCCCTTGGTAGGCGGTGGTCACTGAAGGATCTCCTTCACACAAACAATATTGATTTTCTTTGTATACAGGAAACTCACCTACATCAGTCTGCTAAGCTTTCCATTAATAACTACAAGCTCTATCGTAATGACAAGTATCAAGGCAGTGCCCTCTTATGTAGGAGTACTTTTGTGTCTCGCCAAATTCATATTTCCCTCCCCTTTTCTAATGTATCCGTAGAAATTTCTCTCAATCTCCCAAACTCAGTCCGAGGTAGGATGCTGTTAATCTCCTTATACTTACCGTCTGATGTCAGCGTCTCTGAACTTTCTCAGCTCATGTCGAAACTTTCCCAACTTGAATCCAGCTATGATGGCCTACTAATTGGTGGTGACTTGAATGCCAAGCACCCTAGCTGGTCAAACTCCATCACAAACAGAAATGGTAAAGCTATTATGGATTGGAAAGTAAATAATCCTCTCCTTGATTTCTTCTCTATTATTGGCCCCGGGAGTCCTACTTTTCCCAGATCTATGAGCTGCATTGACTTATTTCTGGTATCCCACAAACTTAATGGTAATTTGAACTTTCATCGGTGTTTAACCTCCCCCTCTTTCTCTGACCACTACATGATTGAACTGGAATTTAGTTTCTCTTCCTTTACTCCCTCCCTAGCGGCGCTGCCCCAGTATCGGGTCCTTGACAAGGTTAACTGGAAGCGGTTTGGAGTCAGCCTCAACGAATCACTCCTCTCTTACGTGCGCCCAGCCTCTTCAAACTGGTCTAATGAAGACATTGACTCTTCTATTTTGTTTTTAAATACTTCCTTCAATGCTCTCTTGGACAATTGAAGCCCCACGGTTTTCGTGATAGGCTCCCTCCTGACATACTTAGCCTATTCACAACTCGCAAGAATTGGCGCAGGAGCCTTAAGCGTCAACTTGAGAGAAACTTATTTCATCATAATGCCCAAACGATGGCCCTCGCTAACCAGTTAATGTTGCTAAATCGGATTGTTGACGCTCGTGTCTCCTCCTTCCTGAATAAGTCCTTTCAGAACAAACTCCGTGCGCTGAGACCAGGCCCTTCTCTTTATAAGGAGCTTAACAGAATCATAGGCAAAAAGTGCCCACACCCCTTTGATAATTTCAACTCCGGAAACCCCCCTTTGGACATCCCTGAGGTCTTTGCTGATCACTATCGTGAATTGTTTAAACTCAGGCAACCTTATAACTCGGCGAACTGTGAGCTGGTCACTCGTTCAGTCGAAGCCCTCCAACTACATCTCCCGTGCCCTCAGTTTAATTTTGAAGAAACCCCGGCCTGTAGTGAGAGTCTGACTTATCCTTTTTTCAAACCTAGTTCTCTTGATTCCTTGATCCACTCACTGAATGGTAAAAGGTCTGCCGGTAGTGATAATATATCCAACTATATCCTAAAAAGGATTGGCCCACACATTCCCTCGGTTCTCTCTACCTTACTAAATAACTGTCTGAATAACTGTTATTTCCCCTCTGCTTGGAAGTCTTCAAAGCTAATTCCCATCCCCAAAGGAAGCCAGCGCACCTCACCGGCTGATTTCCGACCTATTTCTTGTCTCTCTAACTTGGGCAAGCTACTTGAGCGGAAGATTGCTTTCGACCTGGATCACCACTGTCTGGTCCATAACCTCTTGCCACATGAGCAGTTTGGATTCAGAGCTGCTCATTCTACTGAGCATGCTCTCTTAGTTCTTCACAACGTTATCAATCAGGGTCTTAGGTGTAAAAACCCTACAGTTGTTTGTTCTCTGGATATCAAGGCAGCCTTTGATTCTGTCTGGCATACTGGCCTTCTGTATAAACTCTCCTTAATGGGCTTCCCCCCTTACATTCTCAAAAATCTTTTTAGCTTCTTGGCCAACGGATCCCTTTCAGTCCAAATAGGCGAACTCTCCTCCACTACGATTGATGTCCTGGCTGGGGTTCCTCAGGGTTCCATACTAGGCCCCAAATTATTTAATCTCTACTTGCATGACCTCCCTCACTCTGTTCCTGGTATTGGGTCAAAGGCTATCCTCTATGCGGACGATACCCTGATCTATGCCACTGATCCTGATCCACTAAAAAGTATGGAGTGGCTTTGCAAACACTTAGGCCAGGTGAAACGTTACTATAGTACGTGGGGACTCTCACTGAACGCGAATAAGACGCAGTTCATCGCTTTCCGGAATGCCTGGGGCAAGGGCAGGCCCGGCCCCACCAAGGTCTGTGGCACTCTACAATTCCGTCTTGACAATGTCACTATTATGGTTGGCAGAAAATTAAAATACCTAGGTATCAATTTTAACCACCTTTTGAAATTTAACCCGCATGCTATGGCCATTATCTCTAAAGTAAATAGCGTCCTTGGACGCCTTAACCCTGTACTAAAATATAATAGTAAACTGAACCCTAAATCCAAGTTACTCCTCTACAAACAAATTATTAGGCCAATCATTAGCTATGGCTTCCCTTGTTGGCACGCTATTTCTACCACGTGGGCCCGTAACCTTGAAAAGCTCGAGCGTAAAATCCTCAGGTAATGCCTCTCCATTAACCCTAGATAGCTAATGTTCGTCAAAATGACGAACATCCAATAAATATCTCCCTCCCCCTTTCTAATTATGTGACCTACGCACGTGAGCTTTCGTGCCAACTTAGTGATTGCTAGACTGTGCCGCGAAGTGGTCGTGCTTAGCCGATAAGAAATTTTGTTTTTGAGATAAATAGTGCGTACTCGTCATTTTGACGAATGGTTAGCTTATGTGTAACTTTTACACCTGGACTTTGTATTAATTTTTGCTTGGTTTTTTCTTAGTTATTACATTGATGGTGAAGAATGGCTGCGATAAAGATCCTTACAGATGAAGAAATAATTTTCGCCATAGATGATGAAGCCTGTGATGTTTTTTCTGACAGTGAGACTGAGGACGGGTTGTTGATTGATGACGTGGAAAGTGATTTTCATGAAGAACCCTCCGACACTGAAGAACCACAAATAAGTTCACCTTCTGATACTCTTCCACTCGATGAGTTACGTGAAGATTCTTTATCAGCTTCTAATTACATCGTCAATTTGACTCAAGCTAATATTCGAGGCAAAAATCGTCATGTGTGGGCCACTCATAAAGGGCATACTTCTTCCAGAACTTCTGCAATAAATATCGTGCGAACGGCTAGAGGACCAGCCCGTTCAGTCAAAAACATAACAGCACCTCACCTTTTATTTGGTTCCTTTATGACTGACGAAATTTATGAGGAAATTTTGAAGTGGACCAATGCTGAAATAGCCATAAGAAAACAAAGCTATGAGACTATAACATCAACCCAAAATAAAACGTGCAAAGAGGAACTCAAGGCTCTCTTTGGTGTATTATTACTGGCAGCTGCGTTGAAGGATAACCATCTTACAACCAATGAGTTGTTCAACACATCTTTTTGCGGAGCCCGATTTGTATCGTGCATGAGTCGAGAAAGGTTTGATTTTCTCATAAGATGCCTTAGGTTTGATGACAGGACTATAAGAATACTAACCTTGCAGTCTGATCCACTCACTCCAATTCGAAAAATATGGGATTTACTGATGATTCAGTGCCGTAAAAATTACAGTCCTGGAACCAACGTTACCATCGATGAGCAATTACTGGCATTCCGTGGTCGGTGTAAATTCAAAATGTATATCCCAAACAAGCCTGCAAAGTATGGTCTGAAAATTGAGATGATGTGTGACAGTGGGACTAGATACATGATTGACGCCATGCCTTATCTTGGAAAAGGAACAAATACTGGAGGATTGCCCCTTGGTGAATATGTTGTGAAGGAACTAACACGGAGTATTTACGGCTCTAATAGAAATGTAACCACTGATAATTGGTTTACATCTATCCCATTAGCCAAACAACTGTTACAACAACCTTACAAATCAAGAAATTGGAACGAATGTCGCTGACTGAGTAAGACGTAAATTCCGTGCTCCGTGTTGTATCCGCTATTTTTTTCGCACGACAAGTATTTAATTAACTTTTATTTATTTCACTAGTTTATTTACACATAAGTGATATTTATATTAATAATTATCCTCATTTGACATGTCGGACAAACCGAAAATTGTGCCCGCGAAGGTGCCCAAAAAACTTCCTTCTTCACAAAACCCGTCCCCAGCTGTAACAAGAGGTGCTTTACGGGCGTCTGCCGAAATCTGCCAGAATGAAAGTTCTTTCGAGGTGCTGCTTGCCTCTTTGGAAGCCCGCTTCTCACAAAAAATTGATAAACTCGCCACCGTGCTACAGCATGCCGAGGAAAAAATCAATGACGTTTGCGTATCCTTGAAAGCATTTAACGAACATCTCGAGTCCATCGAACTTCGTCTAACTGAACGTCTAACTGAGGGTATAAAGTCCATCGCTGACGAAAACAAAAAACAGCTGGCTGATATTGATGGCAGGATTGAGTCTCTACATCAGAGGGTTTTCTCACTTGAAAACAATCCCCAACCGGCTGATCTTGCTGATGGCCTTCAGATTATCAACTCGCAGTTGGCTGATAATAAACGTCATTTAGATGATTTGCGGCGGACTCAGAGGCTCAGCGACATCATTATTCGTGGCATTCCGGCGAAATCTGATGACTCACCGCTTAAAATTGTCTCCAACCTAGCTGCTTTGATCAACCATCGTCTCTCTGACTTTTGCGAAGCCTTTCGGCTGAGTGTTGGAATGCGTCAGCGTAATGGGCCGATTGTCGTCAAATTTTCTGGGCAGCGGGAGGCGAAAGCGTTTATGCACGCTTTAAAAATTAACAAAAAATTGAAATTTCCTCTTTGTGAGCTGGATGGATTCACAGCCGTCTCCCCAGTTCATGTTAATGAAAGCCTCACTCCGGCAAACAGCGCTATATTGCGCGAGGCGTTAAAACAGCGCAACCTTGGATTACTTTTCTCGGCCTCCACCAGAGACGGCCTTGTACGTGTTAGGAGGAGTAAAGATGAACCTTTTGTTGTTGTGCGAGATATCGACCAAATACAATGCCCTTCCGTCGAAACCCTGGAGTCACGTGCAGCCAGCGTCTGAGTGGACTATTTTCTTAGATATAAGTATTTTCTTCATTTTAAATAATTTTTCTTTTTTCCCTGTTTTCTATTTGTTATATTTGTTATATTTTCAGGTTTTTTCTTACGTTTCTTTGATGCCTTCTTTTATCTTTTATCTTTTAAGTTCGCCTTTTATCTTTATTTTTCTAAGTATGTATTCTTGCTCTAACCCAGCTCAATTTCCCTCCTACAGTTTCAGTTACCTAATTCTGCTTTCTGACGGTGTTCGCTGTTTCGTATTTTTGTACCTTACCAATGTCTAGCTTCAGTTGCGGCGACCGGGTGAGAACGATGGTCAAAATTTTAAGTGCGAAACATCGAGGATTCAACGCTTGCTTACTAAACGCGCGAAGCATCCGGCCGAAAATTGATGAATTAAGTGAAATATTTATTAACTCAGGTGTGCACGCCGTACTTTTTAGTGAAAGCTGGCTTAATCAATCCATTCCTTCCTCCTTGGTATCCATTGCAGGATATAAAGTATTCCGCAACGATCGCCAAGGGCGCATTGGTGGCGGAGTTGCTATTTATGTGCGTGATCACTTAAACTCCAAACCAGTTGCGTTCTCTAAGCACTCGGGTATCGAATTCATATGCATCGAAATCTCTACTGCTTCTGATAAACTCCTTCTTGTTTGTGTTTATTCTCCTCCTGGCCTTTTTAACCCTGTTAACGTTCAAGAACTCAGCGACACGCTTGAACTCCTCTCTCGTACGTACAAAAACATCTTGGTTGGCGGTGATTTCAACGTCAACTTAATAAAGAAATCTACACTACAAAATTATTTTGTGTATACTATGCACACTCTTAGTTTGAATCCTATCAATGTTCTCCCCACATATTTTAACTGTAGGACACCCTCCTTGCTCGACGTGTTCCTTACCAATGATCTTAGCTCCATCATCTTTCTAAATCAAATTTCTCCCCCTAGTTACCTGGATCACGATATTTTATTCGTTTGTCATAGTTTCTTCGTTGACCCGCCTCCTGTGACCACTCTCACTTATCGTGACTTCTCCAATATTGACCAAGAACGCCTCGTTCAGAGGTGTCTTTGTCTACCCTGGTCTAACGTATTTGCTATGACTGATGTTGATGCTAAAGTTATTGAATTCAATCGGATATTGCTTGATCTATTTGATGAGTTCGTCCCTTTGCGTAGCAAAATGTGTTTAGCTAAATCTAAGCCTTGGTTCACCGCGGAAATAAAATCGCTTATTGCTGAAAGAGAGTTTCTTTATCGCAGGTCCAGAAAAGTCAGAAGTGCTCTAGCTATTAGATCTTTTAAACGTATAAGGAACTTAGTCGTCGCCAAAATTAAGGAAGCTAAGAGAAACTTTTATGCTCGCAAACTTGATCCCGCCCTTCCTGCAAAAACTATCTGGAATAATTTGCGTCACTTAGGCGTTCACTCTAAAAATGCAACCGCTGCCCACACTCTCTGCCCTGAAACTTTTAACCAATATTTTGTCGCCAGCCATATGGTAAGTGAGATTATTACCCCTCCTGTGGCTTCTCTGGGTGGCTTCTACTTTCGCTGTGTCGACTCCCTCGAGGTAATGTCTGCTCTAAAATCAATCAAATCTAATGCGACTGGTAGTGATAACATCCCTCCCAAGTTCTTAAATATGATCACACCTTGCCTCTTACCTGTTATTACTCACTTATTTAACGCTTGCCTCACTGTATCTAAATTTCCCTCGGCGTGGAAGCTTGCCTTGATTATGCCAATCCCCAAGTGCCCGTCCCCTACTTGCCCCTCGGATTTCCGGCCTATCAGTATCCTCCCTTTTTTGGCAAAGGCTCTCGAAAAGCTGATAGCGTCTCAAATACTTGAGCATTGTGAACTTCACCAAATAATAAATGTATGGCAATCTGGCTTCCGCAAGCATCATAGCTGTGAGTCTGCCCTCCTTAAAGTTACTTCCGATATCCGTCAGTCCCTTGATGAGCATCATGTTTGCTGCCTGGTGCTACTTGATTTCTCTAAAGCGTTCGATAGTGTTAACCACGCCTTGCTTCTGCAAAAACTTTCCCAGCAAGTAAATTTTTCCCCTTCTGCTCTCAACCTGATGCAAAGCTTTCTAACCAACCGTTCTCAGAAAGTCGTGCTCGGCACCAATTGTTCTTCGATTGCCTCACTTCATGCTGGCGTCCCCCAAGGCTCCATCCTCGGGCCTCTCCTATTCAGTATTTTCATTAATGATCTTTCTTTAGTAATCAATGACTCCAAGATTCACATGTACGCAGATGATGTGCAACTCTATATTTCGGCACCAAAAGATCAATTTGAAAGATGTATTGAGAAGCTAGCCGCCGACCTCCAGCATATTTGCAACTGGTCTTCTTTGAACCTTCTACAACTCAATCCTCTGAAATCCCATTATATCCTCTTCTCCCATTCTCCCACTGTTCGTCGTGACTTCCCTGATATTGCTATTGCTTTAAATGGAGTCCCTCTCGACTGCGTTGGTAGTGTGAGAAATCTTGGAATCGTCCTGAATAGTGGTATGACCTGTTGCGATCACGTCAGTTATACTCTTCGTAAAACTTACGGGCAACTATCTAAACTTAGGCTCCACTGTGGTCTGCTCAGTAGGGCTCTCCGTATGAACTTAGTGAAAACTCTACTCCTCCCTCATTTAATGCATGGCCTTTCCATTTTCCCTTCTCTTGATTCCTCCTGCGCCCGTAAGCTCAATATTGCCTTCAATGATTGCGTACGTTTCATCCACAAATTACGCCGTTTTGATCATATCACACCCTATTCTAATTCGGTTTTAGGCTGCTCGTTTAGTGATTACCGCGAGTTTCGGCTTCTTCGTCTACTTCATGATATCCTTCATCATCACAAACCTGGCTACCTTCAACAGTTTGTGCAGCCTTCGCAATCTCTAAGAAACAATAACTTAATTATTCCACGTTTCCGCACGCTAATTGGTCAACGTTCTTTCTTTGTCGTCGCAGCTCTGCTTTGGAATTCTCTCCCAATTGATTTGCAACGCGTGGATTCAGCGCCCATCTTCAGGAAGCGTCTTTTCAATCTCCTAACTAATAGGACAGTTTAGAGCACGAACGCATACTTTTGCACTTTTCTCTTATCATTTAACTTCTTCTTTTCTGCTTTCCTTTTCTCTTTTTTTTCTCCTTTTTATATTTCTTCATCTATCCTAGTATTTTGATTTCATATTTTTTTTTATATTTTTTTTATATTTTGTTACTTTTTTTTTGTTTTTTATTATATTATTTTTGTATTGCTTTTTTTATTTTTTGCTATGTATTACTCTTGTTAGTTCCTCAGTTTTATCAATGTACTAGTTATAAGATTTCTATCTTTTGTACATGTTTTGCCTAATAAAAATGAAATGAAAAAATGAAAATTGACAATAGTAGGAACTTTGCGCGCCAACAAAAGAGAAATACCGGAAGAAACGAAGAATAACCGTGGTAGAGCGGTTGGAACTTCCATGTTTTGTTACGATGGGCCACTAACTCTCGTATCATTCAAACCGAAGCCAAGTAAAATGGTATATTTGCTGTCTTCATGTGATGAAGAAGGAACAGTGAACCCATCATCAAGAAAACCAAGCATAATAGAATTTTATAATGCTACAAAAGGTGGCGTAGACACATTTGATCAGATGTGTTCAACTATGTCCTGCAACCGTAAAACCAACCGATGGCCCATGTGCATGTTCTATGATATGCTTAATATATCGGGTATCAACTCCTTCATCATCTATTGCCATAATATCTTGGTGTCTGGAGGTAAACCTTTAACGCGAAAAGATTATATGAAGCAATTGCATGAAGAACTCGTTAAACCATGGCTAAAACACCGACTTGAAATACAAACAATGCCTCGAAGAACTAAAGACAAAATAACAGAGGTGTTGGGTTTGAATCCAGAAGAGAGCGCTAAAGGTCAAGGTGAAATACCTAGACCATCTTGTTCTAGAAGTCCTCCGATACCTGAGAATGCCCAAACAAGGAAAAGAAAAAGCTGCGGTTTGTGTTCCTACAAAAAAAGGCGCATGACAAAAAATTACTGCAATTGTTGCAAAGTTCCCATTTGTGGTGAACATACAGTTGACTTTTGCCCAACTTGCGCCAAAAAAATCTAAGTCATTTGATACCTATCGTAAATTTTGAGACTTTTCTTATAATACTGAAGAAAAAATTAATAATAATGGATAATTTAGTTTATTTTAAGTTCAAGTGATTTATTTTTCCCAAAAAAACATGTGCTATTTATGATTTGTCATTTAGTAATAAAAACTGAAATAAATATTATTTTTTTCAATTATTATCTTTTACTTATATCCTATATGTCCTACTAATACAATAAAACTGATGAAAAATCACAAAATTTAACTAAAATTCACATTTAAAAATTAGTCGTAAAAAAGTCGAATGGTTAGCTTTTATGATGACTTTAGGAACGTTAGCTATCTAGGGTTAAGTTCAAATCCAGAAATAGACTGTACTCAAACCCAGTGTTGCCAAACGTAGGGATTTCTCCCTACGCGTAGGGACAAATTACATAAAAATTACCGTAGGGGAGGAATTTTAAATTTCCATAAAATGTAGGGAATTCACAAAAAGGCATCTGTTTTGTACAAAAAGTACAAGAGATTTCAAAGCAAATTTTCCTAAACAACTACTGACATCTAACGCAAATTGTTTGAAGTAATGAAATTATTTGACATTTGTACATTATAGCTACAACCATGACGGTTTCCTAAGACTAAGAAGAACAAGACTCATGAGATGAGAATCATAAAACTTTGGGAATCCCCTAAATTTTTATCTGTAAAAATTGGAGTTTTTATTCTTTATTAAATTTAATCTGATCGGTTTTTTGGTAAGTCTGCAAAATTGTACAAAATTTATTTATGTATTACATGGAAATTTTTACGTATAGATAACAGTTTGAAATGAATTCAGAATCGAGTTATAGTGATAGCAGTGATGTCTGCGATGTTAGCAGGCCGAGTTGCTCCAAAAGGATTAAACATTGTGAGGAACCAATGAAAAAGTGGAGGAAACAAGCATTCTCGGACAAATGGTTGTCAGACCCGTCATTTAAAGAATGGGTAGCTGAAGTTCCTGAGGATAAGTACAAAGCACGTTGTAAAGCATGTAATAAAATATTAGTGGCTGGGAAAAGTGAACTTAAGAAGCATTGTGAAACAGTGGGGCATCAAAAAGCAATTAAAGTTATCAAAACAAGTAAAAAGTTGAACGAATTTATTAAACCTCTTTTAATAGATGAAGAAATTGACGCAGAAATTCGGCTAAGTTTATTAACCGCGGAATATAATTTAAGTTTTCATGCTATGCAAGGTGTAGTGGAGACTATGAAACATATCTTCAATGATTCAAAACTAGCAAGAAAAATTAAACTTAAAAGAACGAAATGTACTAACATAATTAATAATGTTGTGAGTAAAGCGATAGTAGACGATCTTGATTGTGAATTGAAAGACAAGTATTTTTCAGTATTAGTCGATGAAAGCACAGACATTAGTAATGAAAAAAATATGTGCATATTGGTAAAATATTATAAAAATAAGCAATCTTTTGTGCATTTGTTGGATCTAGTTAAAATTACTGATAGTGCTACAGGGGAGAATTTGTATAGAATGTTTTTAAATTGTCTAGAGAAACACAATTTAAATATAGGACAAATAATTGGATATTGCAGTGATAATGCGAACGTTATGATGGGAAAGAAAGAGTCATTTCTTAGTCATTTATTAAAAGATAATTCGAACGTTTTTGTAATTGGTTGTACTTGCCATTCCGCACATTTGATAGCAAGTCATGCTGCAGATGAGTTACCCAAAAATGTAGAAGGCCTCATGCACTCTATATATTCATATGTCTCAAGAAGTCCCAAAAGGCAGGCTTTATTAGAAGGTATTCAAAACAATATGAAAAAAGAAAAGCACAAATTAATTAATCCAAGTAGAACAAGGTGGTTGGCTTTATTGAATTCTGTAAACAGGATTTTAGAACAATGGTCGATTTTGCAACAAACATTCTTATATGCTTTTGTTGAAGATAAAACTCCGAATGCTACCTTAATTTCCAACGAATTAAATAATCCGTATACCAAAGCCTATCTCGAATTTATGCAGTATGTCTTGCCGTATTTTCATAATTTCAACTTATTATTTCAGTCCGAAAGAAATTTAATAGCAAATTTATATGAAGAATCTAAACGATTTTTACGGTTATTGTGCGCCAACTTTGTTAAACCTAATTACTGCGATAATATAGAAAAAAGCAATGTTTTAAACAATAATATACTTCTTTCTATGGAGGAAATTAACATAGGAAAGAAAGCAGAAGAAACATTAAGTCAACTGCAGGACCAAAGTAAATATTTACAATTTAAAGGGAGATGTTTAAAATTTTATCAAGTAGCGGTTGAGCAAGCTCTACAAAGATTACCATTCGAAGATGAATTAGTTTCAGAACTTCAGTTTATAAATCCGAAGGTCGCACTGAATAAAAAAAAACCGAATCACTATTAAAAATATTTGCACTAAATATAACCATATCATAAATATTGAAGAAGCCTTATCTGAATTTGAAAAGCTATAGAGGGAGAGCCAGCGACGTATTTTGTGTTGTCATTTCATCCCTCATGAAAATTTCCACACAAAATCTTATATGCCTGCTGAACAATAAAAGTTACTTCTGGCAGCCCCCTGTGGCCGGGATGAACTACCCCAAAATTATAAAGAGGGTAAAAAATAAAGCTCAATTTTGTTATAGTATTACTCATGAATTTTCTGGAGATTATTTTTGATAGTATTCTCTATTTATAAAAATTAATGCCAGAACATTTATCCTTCACCTAATGCTTGCCAGAACGCTCTAAATATTTATTTAAAGGGGTTTATTGCATAAATAGTCCATTCAAGATGCGAGGGGGTGTTCCAACATAACACCATTAAGAAAATCGAACCCTACATGTATTTTGGGTCGCCGATTACGAAAATCGGGGTCCTGCGGTCCTAAAATATGGGCGTCACCATTAAAAAAGAAAAAAAATACCCCTTTTTAAGGGTTTTTCGCGATAATTTCAATAATAATAAAAATAATCCAACGAAATACACTTTTCTCAATATTTATTTGCGAAGGTGGTTGATTTATACTAAATCAAGTCAAACTTTAAAACAAGGGATAATCCTAAAGGGTTAAAACCACCCAGGGCCACCCTGACCACAGGGCTAAATGGGCTACAGCCCCGGGGCGCAAGCCTTTGCGGGGCGGCAATTTTTATTTGTTTTTATATTTTTTTATTATTTTTAGTTATGAGTTATTTTTATTAAAAAATTTTTATAACAAAAATAACCAAATAACCTGTTCTAATGACTTTTATGATTAATTGGTTATGAAATTTTAAAGATGCTTTGAAAATTTTTTCGAAGAGTACTTTCAAGAGCCTGCAACAAAAATTGAAGCTGAGGAGTTGTTAAAATAGTTCAACTCACTGGAAATTGCTATTTTAGTAGCATTTTGGAGCGAAATATTAGAAATCATAGAGAAAACTAAAATTTTTAATAAGAAAATGGACTCCTTCAAATTACACGACCATACAATTTTGTTCATTAAATGTGCTGTGGTAAAGTGCTTGTGCAAAATTACTGATGGCTTCAGACTGAAAACAAATCGCATAAGCTATTAATTCTGGTCTCTCCCAATACTTTTTTGGAACTTCGGATATTTCTTTCAACCGTGCTTATATTGCAGTTGGTTTTGATGAGTCAAGGTAGAGAACAAGGTAGCCCAAAAAGGACAAATGGAATTTTCAGTACGTTTCTGGAATTCTAACAATTAAGGCTGTACTAGATATTATTTCTGGACAGCTAACTTAATGAGATCTTTCTTGAAGCATAAAAAAGTCATGCCCTTTCAAATCTACTACAAATTTCAAAGGGCGGACAAATTCTCAACAAGAAATTTTTTGAAGAAATAAAATCATTATCGTTAAGAAAGATTCCTACCGTAGTTGATAACTATAGAGCTATTGCCATCCTATCATCAATCCCCAAACTATTTCAAAAACTCGTCTACGATAAGATATCCCCTCTAATCGACCCATACCTAAATTAACTACCACATGGCTTAAGAAAATTGCGTTCGACCTCCTCAAACCCTATGGCCCTAATTTCCGAACTGCTCTGTGGTATGGAGAGCGGCCATCAAATTATTGCTATTTATACTGACTTCAGCAAGGCCTTTGAGAAAGTAGACTATCATGTTTTAATTGCTAAACTCTTAAAATTTGGAATATCAGGTTCGGCCCTTGAATGGATAAGATCATATCTCTGCGGAAGATCACATGTTATCAGATTCCAAGGATTCCTTTCCTTAGGGTAGTCATCTTGGCCCTCTTCTATTCAATATATATAGTAGTCATCTCTAGTTTCATGATGCAACGTAGAGTCTAGAAAAAATTAAAATATTGTTTCAAGAACCTGGAAACGTCAAGGAAATTTGGTCTTAAGAAAAAGTGGCCACGTTGAATTATACGTTTCTTTAGAAAAATCTGTACAGTCGAAACGAAATACAGAATCATTTAACCTTTACAAATCTCAAGGTATAAAATTGTGCTGAGTACAAACGACGAAAATACGTTAAATTTGATGTCAATAATGAATTCCGTTTTATCAAAAAAATGAAATTTTTCGAAAAAAATTTCTATTGATTTTTTTTCACTTTTTTTCAAGTTTAAACATTTTTTCTTCTTCACCATCATAACGTTCTTAGAAAAACATACATTTTAAAACCAGAAAGAACCTCATACAATGCGATACACGAAATTTATTGCCCAATCAATTTTCAAATTTGAAGTCAATTTTTGGGACTTATATTGGATATTTTGACTTGAAATTTTAACCAGTTTTTGTTCACATTATAAAGTATAAATTTTATAATATTTCACTTAAAAAATCCGAAGTTAACAGTTTTTTCAGCTTTTTTTTGAGGTTATATGTGCAGATAAAAATTTTATATAGCCAATATTATAACGAACAGCCTCAATTTTTTTCGCTTTTTTTGGACCTCCACATACCGAGATATACTCATCTACAGTTAGAAAGAAAGAAAGAAAGGTCGATTTTTCACAAAATGGCCGATTACTTGCGTAGC
The DNA here is from genome assembly GCA_963855945.1 of Thereva nobilitata. Lineage (NCBI taxonomy): Eukaryota > Metazoa > Arthropoda > Insecta > Diptera > Therevidae > Thereva > Thereva nobilitata. The sequence goes on from OY979694.1 coordinate 169,099,128, forward strand.
GGCGGTTAAACATGTTAAAAAAACATTTGAGACTTGAAACAATTCATTTTTCACTAAAATCCCCCAGACATCCCGTGTATTTTCTTAGAGGGGCGCATAATTTTTAATTGCCCATGGGCGCCGAGTTGTCTTAGGACGGCCCTGAAACCACCCCTAAATCAACTGAAAATAAAAAAATTTGTAAATTTTTTCTTCTAGTTTATGCTTCAAATTCGATTGTTTGCGTATTGTAAGGCAAAAATTATTTATTTTCACCACTTAAGGGGTAAAACTACCCCTACATAAAAGTTGAATTTGAAATAAAATTGAATTTTTATTTTATATTAAAATTTTATTTTTGATGAAATATTATTAAAACATTTGGAAAATTTATTTTATCCCCTTTTAAAGGGATTAAAGCACCCCTAAATCGAAACAAAAAAAATACATTGAAAAAATGTTCTTTTCGTAGGTTCCAATTTAAATTTTAAATAAATTTTCCAAATGTTTTAATAATTATTTCATTAAAAATAATATTTTTGGCTGACTAAGGGGATAAAGTGTTGAAAATAATATTAAGCATAAAAAAAAATGTTTGCTTATTTTTTTGTTTAAAGTTGATTTTTAAAATTGTGGGGGTAGTTTAACCCCTTAAGGGTTGAAAATAATTTGAATAAAATCGAATTTGGAGCATAAACTAGAAAAAAAAATTTTACAAATTTTTTCTATTTTCAGTTGATTTAGGGGTGGTTTTAACCCTTTAGGATTATCCCTTGTTTTAAAGTTTGACTTGATTTAGTATAAATCAACCACCTTCGCAAATAAATATTGAGAAAAGTGTATTTCGTTGGATTATTTTTATTATTATTGAAATTATCGCGAAAAACCCTTAAAAAGGGGTATTTTTTTTAAGGGTGACGCCCATATTTTAGGACCGCAGGACCCCGATTTTCGTAATCAGCGACCCAAAATACATGTAGGGTTCGATTTTCTTAATGGTGTTATGTTGGAACACCCCCTCGCATCTTGAATGGACTATTTATGCAATAAACCCCTTTAAATAAATATTTAGAGCGTTCTGGCAAGCATTAGGTGAAGGGTAAATGTTCTGGCATTAATTTTTATAAGTAGAGAATATTATCGAAAATAATCTCCAGAAAATTCATGAGTAATACTATAACAAAATTGAACTTTATTTTGTACCCTCTTTGTAATTTTGGGGTAGTTCATCCCGGCCACAGGGGGCTGCCAGAAGTAACTTTTATTGTTCAGCAGGCATATAAGAGTTAGTGTGGAAATTTTCATGAGGGATGAAATGACAACACAAAATATGTCGCTGGCTCTTGGTCTACTAGTTTTTTACTTTTCTCAAGATGAAATACAAATTTTAGAAACCTTGCCGATAGAAGACTTTTGGAATAAAATATCTTCAATAAAAAACTTTTCTGATAAAGAAATGTTCAAAAATATTAATGAACTAGCCGAAATAGTTTTGGCTTTGCCACATTCTAACGCCTCCGTGGAAAGGATATTTTCTTTATGTACAGACATTAAAACTAAAAAAAGGAACAGGCTGAGTACAAAAACTTTAAGTTCATTGTTAAAGATTAAGCTAGAAATGAAAAAAACAAATACAAATTCTCATGATTTTGTAATTAGCTCGCAAATGAGGAAATTATTTCGAAATAACTTGTATCAATTAGAAAATAGAGACGATATTGTTAGCGCTGATTTCTCTAACTAACTTTATAAGAATTTTAAGAATACGAATATTTTATTAATTTGTTAATGTTGTCTTGTTGTGTTTCTTCCTTTGAAAAGTTTATTTTTAATAAATACTTTCGTACTACGTGTATATTTTTCTAACTCTCTACCTCCCTTTTTTGTTTTCTGCTATTTATGTTCGCGTAGGGAAACGTAGGGATTTTTTCCGCTTTCAGTAGGGATATTAACTTTCGATATTCTGGCAACACTGCTCAAACCTAGAACTTTATGATAAAGCTAACCTCCCTCCGCTCCTATCCTTCCTTCAGGAGAAATGGAAGATCGCGCACTTGGACTCGAATCCCATGAGAACCCCCTAGTTAGGAATTGCTGGGTTGATAACCCCCGCTCGCAGCCTTCTTACTATCTCAGCCCGCTTGATTTCGCTTATGCACCCCCTGACTTCTATGTCGGCCGTGACTCCTCTCACAATAGAGGGTGATCTTTTGGATGCAACTCTCTTTGGTTGCCATGATCTAAAATAGCACGCTATATTTTGGGGTTATTATTACTAACCTCCCGGTCTTTTCTCTGCAATTTCTACCGGGACCCACACAAATTGTGCCTTATGCTATAAAATATAAAAAAAAAAAAAAGAAAAGAAAAAAGAAGAAAAGAAGAAAAAAAATGTAATGTAACTATAATGTGCCTGAACCGGTCGCTACAAATGTAATCTGATTAAAAATGTAAGTCTGATAAAACATTGATTGCGGATTTTGGTCCTAGTATTAGTTGTTGTAACAGTTGAATAAAATAAAATTAATTTTAAGTCTAAATCGTAATTAATCTTAACTTTACTTAAACAAAGGCACTGATAATGATAATGATAATCTTAAACATAAGCTAATTTAAGTAACCTAATGCAAAAAAATCGTAAAAAACATGTTATGTTGTAGATACAATTGTATGGTTGTTTGGTTTATTATGTTTTTTTATTTTTTGGGCTAAATACCTTGGGAAGCAAAGATCTTCCTCTTTTAAATGCAAAAAAGGTTGCTCAATTTGGTCGATTCTAGCAAGCGAGATGTTATTTTGAATAAAACTCAATTTTATAATTTTTCATGGTTTTGTGGTTTTTATGGTTCTTAGTCTTTTGTTAAATTTACATACTATTCAATTAATATAGACACCACTGGAAAAGTTTTGTTTTGAACAATTTTAAGATTTCTGCCGAAAAACTACAGTTAGTTTACAAAACAAACACTAGGGGGCGCGGTCGTGCGTAGTTTTCACGGTTGTAAACAAATTCGACCGTCGCAGTTGTGTAGTTTCATGCGAAATCTTTCCCGATTGTTCGATTGTTATTATTGTTGTCGAAATGGCCTCAAACGCGGGGAATTTTTATTTACTCGGTCGCGTTATCACTTCGATTGACAGTGTTGTGAACTTGCCGACTTGCAAAGAAGCTTTGCGGTTGTTTTGTCATTTCCACTTCATTTTGGGACAGACTATTCTCAACTCTGCAAAGGCAACAGTGGATGTAGTTTTAAATATTTATCGTCAAAAAGGGATTCCTGCTATTTTGAGAAAAAATGCGGCCAAAAAACTTTTGGCTCTAAATACCGAGTGGACGAATCTAAAAAAAAGCAAAAAAACGAAACCAAAAACAAGGAACTTCTGGGAAACCGCAAAACTGAAAGTTTCGAAATTTTTTCGCCAAACTCGACAAAGTTTTCGACATTGCGCCAAAAAATGTGCAAGATCAAATCAAAGATGATACTGTCGTTTCTGGATATCTCAAAAATATGGCTCAAGACGATCCAAAGTAGACGAACAAGGTTTGTAAAAAAAGTTCAAACTTTTTTCCATTGTGGTTGTTAAACCTCAATATTTTTATTCATTGTTCAGAATGTAACAAAATTTGTTTGTTTTTTCAGGATCTCAGATTGATTCGAACGGACTGGAAACAGCAGAAAGCACAAAAGGTTGAAAATAAATACTTAAAAAATTTTTGTTACATTTTTTTTGTAATTTTAACATTTTTTAATTTTAATTTTTGAATTCAATTTTAAAAAGCGATAAAAGTTTTTGTTGCAATTGTTTTTTTGAGTCAGAAAGTCCCAAATAACCCTCTTAGTCATTTTCCGAAGAACCTTTGATATTGTCCGAAAAACATGAAAAATCATAAAATTGAGTTTTATTCGAAATAACATCTCGCTTGGTAGAATCGACCAAATTGAGCAAACTTTTTTGCTTTTAAAAGAAGAAGATCTTCGCTTCCCAAGGTATTTAGCCCAAATAATAAAAAACATAATAAACCAAACAACCATACAGTTCTATCTACAACATTACATGTTTTTTACGATTTTTTTGTATTTATATTCATATTTCACGTGTTTTAACTTGAAAAAAAATCTGAAAAATATCAGGTAACATCTCGACGTACCAAACAATTTTTTAGATGCGTTGGGACGGTTCAAAATATAATTTTTATAGTCGAAAAAATTAAAATCACGTTTCCCACTTTAATTTTTCACTTTTTTCACTTGCGCGACCTGTTAGATTCAATCAAAAAAGTTCTAGTTTTGTGCAAAATTCATGTTTTCAGGTCCCCGATAACATACTAAAAGAGCAGGTGGAAAAAAATTGTTCGTGCATTTTGACAGTGTCTAATATATAATACATAGTAATCTATATATATAAATTTCTTCTGTCCGTGTGTATGTTACTGAACTCCTTCTAAACGGCTGGACTGATCTTTATGTAATTTTCTGTGTGTATTTAAGTTGATTCGAGAATGGTTTAGAATCACAATTTGAACCGATACCTAAACGGAACACCTGAAAAATCAAAAAAATTGGTAATTTTGAGATTTCTCACTTGAGATTACTTTCTAGCTTCATGGCCTACCTATATACTGTTTGACAGCTTCGTAAATGTGAAATTGTCATTAAATTGAATCGGACATTTTTCAAAAACCCCAATTTAATGACAATTTCACATTTACGCAGCTGTCAAACAGTATATAGGTAGGCCATGAAGCTATTAAAAATAATTCGCAGTGAAATTTATTTAGATTTTTCCGTAGTTCCTTTGGGTTTTACTTATATTTCTTTTTAAAACAACCCCTGTATTGAGGCGAGCCATTTAAATCTGGAAGTTGGTGCAGCCGAACCGTCACTTTTACAATTTTAGATAGGTGGGAGTATTCTGCGTACCCTGATACCTTATTCATGAAAATAGGTTGAAGCGTTTCAATAACACTGGATGACATGTACAAATCTAAACAAAAAAATAAAAGGACCACAGCAGATAAACCGTTATTATTTCCAACCACCCGAAAACTACAATTTTTGGTTTGTCTGACCAAAAACTATCAACAGTCGGCCACTTTGTAAAATTAGCATATACAACCTGTTGTTATCTGGAGTAAATTTTTTTATAAGGAGTTTTTCAATCTATGCAGCCGACTAGATATTTTGGGTCAATTCGCAAAGACATTAATGTATACTGTGTATACTGTGCCACGATTTTTCACATGGTTTCACAGTCAAAAAATTGGCAACCACGAAAGCGAGGCGTTCCAGTCGAAGGATACGTCGACATATTTATGGCAAATACTTTAGGCCGATTATATACAGTCCATCCAAAGCAACGCGAATGTTTTTTTTTGCGTTTGTTGTTGGTTAACGTTCCTGGACCGACATCCTTTCAATATTTGCAAACAGTCAATGGTATTTTGTACGACACGTACTTCAATGCGTGTCGCGAATTGCATTTACTGGAAGATGATAACCATTGGGATCTCACACTTGCAGATGCAGTACTGAGTTCCTCGCCTCATCAAATTCGTCAATTATTCGGTATATTATTGACGACATGTTTTCCGTCTGAAGCTTCTGCTCTCTGGGATAAATATAAAGATTCGATGAGTGAGGACATTCTACACCGCATTCGGATTGCTGATCAAGATACAAATATCGATTTTTCGACGGAAATATATATAACGAGGCCTTAGTAAAGATTGAGGATATTTGTATTCTCATTTCGAATATGCCACTCATTAATTTCGGCATGCCATCGCCTAACCGCCCAGCAGCACAAATCATTAACAGCGATGTTCAGCGCGAACAACAGTTCGATACCATAGCTTTGGCTACTTTCGTTGCTAATAATGAGCAACTGCTCACTGCTGAACAAAAGAATATATATGATCAAATTAATTTGTCAATTGCATCACAACAAGGAGGATTCTTTTTTTTGGACGCACCAGGTGGCACTGGCAAAACATTCCTCATCTCACTGATACTTGCGCGCATTCGATCACAAAGTCATATTGCGTTGGCAATTGCTTCATCAGGCATTGCAGCTACCTTGCTTGATGGTGGGAGGACTGCGCATTCAGCACTCAAGTTGCCATTGAACATTCACACAAATCCAGACGCAATGTGTAACATAAAGAAGCATTCAGGCATGGCTGAAGTTTTGAAAAAATGCAAAATTATTATCTGGGATGAATGCACTATGGCCCACAAGCATTCACTTGAAGCCCTCGATAGAACGCTGAAAGATCTCAATAATAATACCAGACTTTTCGGTGGTGCTCTACTGTTGCTGTCCGGTGATTTCAGACAGACATTGCCGGTAATTCCACGTGCTACATATGCGGACGAAATTAACGCATGTTTAAAAGAATCATACCTATGGCGAAGTGCCAGGAAATTATGTCTTACCATAAATATGCGTGTTCAACTTCAAAATGATCCATTGGCATTGGCATTATCAGAACAATTGCTCAACATTGGCAACGGAACCATACAATTGCATGAAAATACAAAATACATCAGACTCCCAGAAAATTTTTGCAACATGGTCGATACTAAAGATAGTTTGATCGAAAGTATATTTCCAGATTTACAAGCTAATTACACTAATCATGCGTGGCTACGTGACCGAACTATTTTAGCCGCAAAAAATATAGATGTCGACGCAATTAATTTTAAAATACAACAGTCATTGCCGGGCAATGAAATATCATTCAAATCGATCGATACTGTTGTCGATCCTGAAGAAATTGTTAACTACCCTGTTGAATTCTTGAATTCATTGGATTTACCTGGAATGCCACCACATAACTTGCGATTGAAAATTGGTTCACCAATAATTTTACTTTGAAATTTGAATGCACCAAAGCTATGCAATGGCACGCGATTGATCATAAAAAAATCATGAGTAATGTTCTTGAAACTACCATTTTAAACGGCAAGTTTCAAGGTGAAGTTGTTCTTCTACCACGGATCCCAATGATCCCATCAGACTCGCCCATTCCATTCAAACGCCTGCAATTCCCAATTCGCTTGGCATTCGCAATGACTATTAATAAGTCACAAGGCCAAACAATGTCAATTTGTGGTTTGGATCTAGAAAATCCGTGCTTTTCACATGACCAATTATATGTTGCGTTGGGTTGGCAAACCATCAGGTTTGTTCGTTTTTACCCCTCAGGGATTAACTAAAAATATTGTTCATCAAATAGCATTAAGATAAAAAGTTTATTCCTGTTGATATTAAGATTAAAAATAAATATAAATATTTATTTTTTGTACATTAAAAAAAATTACCTTTCATGAAAATTACTTTTCCTTCTTACATTTCACAAATTTAATTTATAATTCCATCACAATTGCCATTGAACTCTAAATAACTGAAACAGATATGCTGGCCAACTATTGCGGGCAAAAAGGTTTTATGCCGGGTCCAACTAGTATAGTATAATAATTTATAACACTTAATACAAACTAAAACCCCCAAAGGCAATTTTTTTCTCACATGGTACGGTAGCGTGATGGTACGGTAGCGTGACGCGAGTTTTTAGTTTTTCCCCAGGCCAAAAACCTTCAAAAACCTTTTGTGGAATTTAAAATATCAACTGCAGCAGATATTTGGGCTTTGTAAGTATATTTATTTTTCTAAAATATCACACTAGATTACTATGGAACAAATTAAATTTAACTCAGTAATTTTATTTCGTAATTCTGCTGTATGTTTCGATACGGGTTCCCTACCTGAACGAGTTCTACCAACGCCTCGTAGACATCATCTAATTGACAAACTAATCGTTTTAACGCGTCTATGCTACTTTCACTACTAGTCTTACTAAGCTTGTTAGTGTCTTCTTTTTCAAAATAATAATCTTTTGACTGAACTGGAGAAATAAGCATATAAATTTTGAATAGTATCAAAACAAGAAGTTGCCGTTAGAAACAAAGGTTTTTTTTCGAAATTCACACCTATTATCAAACGATGCATCAATGAAGTCTGAGTTGTAGAGTTAATTAATGGAAAATTGTATGTACTATTTATATTTGCCCGGTACCATTTTCATAATTCGGCACAGTAAAACATTTTAAATTTCGTAACATAAAAACAATAAACAAATTAATTCCAATAAAATATAAATATAAATAATATAATTTACAAATGTATTACCTAAAATTAGTAATTTAATAATTATTATTAAATCTAAATTATTTTAAATCTAATAAAAATATTTCACTCAATTTTCTCTTTATAAATTCTTCCAGAGAAACAGGCACAAAACTTAAATTTGCATCATCAATAACTCGTATAACATAAAAAAAATCTACATATTAATTTGTTAGACAGTCGCAAGATATTTAGAAAATCGCAAGATATTTTGTTCTCATTTCGTTTATTTACCTCTTTGAACAAATCTTGGAACAAAATTTAAAAGTGCACCAACAGCGCCCCGAAGTTTATATCAATCACAGTAGACGGCAATACACAATACAGAGCCATCGGAACAATTTTTTCCTTTGTGTGAGTTGATATGATGCATTTTACAAACATTTCAAAAAGTGCTCCAGCGTAGTAAAAATGAAATTATTATGTGTTTCGTCTCCTTCATTCCACTGGTTAATTCTGTATTTACATCTCACGTTCAAATTTGAGAACATCAGTAGAATGAGAGATTTTTCTCTCACTTGGTTGATATTTCTCCTGAATTTTTATTTCTGCTGATTCTCTTCCTTCACTTTTTGAGTAAAATCTATTCGGGCAAATACTGGACAGAAATTATATTAAAATCTCGAAGCAAAAGTCTCGAGAGGAAGTAGAAAAAGTCTCGAGAGTACGAGAGGAAGTAAAATGTCCACACTTTTTCTTGCATGGAATTTGTGTTGTGTTGTTACATGAGTTGAAATATAGAATATTTTATTGGGAAAATGAACTGGAAAATTAAATCGTGTTAATAAAAATGAAATCCTTTAATATAAGAAAAGGATGTAAGAAAAAGACTTCAAATGTTTTTTTAAATTTTTAATTTTTTTTAAAATCTGAATATCTGAAATGGCGCCCCCGTCCAATAGCAAGTGCACCATTCGCACCTATGAAAGCGCCGCCCCTGGGTCTAAGAATATGTGGAGACTACAAGGTCACCCTTAACCCAATACTAAAAGATTAAAATCATCCTCTTCCTCGTATAGAGGATATTTTCGCCTCATTAACAGGTGGCTAAATTAGACATAAAGCAAGCTTTTATGCAAATGAAACTTGATGAAGAAGCTCAAAAACTTTGTGCGTTGAGCACCCACATAGGTATATTTAAAAGGAAAATAATGTCATACGGAATTAACCCAGCGACCGGTATAAATGGGGTAGTGGCTTATGTGGATGATTTACTAATATGTGGAAATACACAACTGGAACTATTAGAGAGATTAGAGCAGGTATTTGCAGCATTAAGAAAAGCAGGGCTAAAACTGAACAGAAAGAAATGCAAATTTTTCAATTGATTATTTAGGTTCCACCATTAGTGCTACTGGACTATCAAAAAATAAAGATAAGATAAAGTCACTCCCAAATGTAAAGAGCCCAGTAATGTGGATGAAGTGCGTGCCTTCTGTTGAGTAGTAAATGACTATGCAAAATTAATAAAAGACGTAGCAAAGATTATGAACCCGATAAATGAATGTCTAAAAAGGGGTAAATATTTTAAATTTGATGAACATTGTAAACAAGCATTTAAGGAAGTAAAAGAAAAGATAGCTCAAGATGTGACATTAGCTAACTACGACTTATACAAGCCACTCATTTTGAAGACAGGCGCGAGTAAACATAGTGTGGCTGCCGTTCTTTCTACAATAGACAAAAATTCAGAAAGACCTATTGCATTCATCTCAACTGAAAGCTGCGCGAAATTATTCAGTGGTGGATAAAGAAGCTTTGGCCAGATTTTATGCATTTAAAAAACTCCGTCAATATTTACTTGGTCGAAAATTCAAACTTAGAACAAATCAAAAATCTTTATTAAGAATATTTAGACCTGATAAGTCAACTGGCGAAACAACTTCTGAAACGTTGGTCAATATTTCTATCTGGATTTAATTATACAATAGATCATGTCAAAAGTAAAGACAAGGATGCAGATGCACTTTCAAGATTGAAGGACACAGAATCATCATACACGTATCAGGACGAAAATTTCGAAATAAACTTTATTGGTGAAAGGGACAACTCATTAGTAGAGCTAAATGATTTAAGAATTGAAACTCAAAACGATGAAGTTTTGAAAATATTATATAACGCGATTCAAAAAGAAGAAGTTTATAAATTGAAAGTAGAACAATTTAAACCTTTTTTACGCATATTGCAAGAATTAGGAACATACTCCGGCGTCATTGTGTGGCGTGACAGAGCATCAATTCCTCATAAATATCGAAGTACAATTTTACGTGAACTTCACTCAAGCCATCTGGGAATGGTTAAAACAAAATTGTTAGCCAGACACTATTTTTGGTGGCCAGGGTTAACACACGATATAGAATAATATAACTGTGAAAATTGTTTAGCCAATTCTAGTTGAGTCAGATAAGTCAAATTTAATGAGTTGGGATATTCCAAAACGAACTTGGTCACGCATCCATATTGATTACGCTGGACCAAAATGGGGCTACTGGTTTCTAATAATAATAGACTCAAAATTCAAGTGGCTGGAAGAGTTCAAAACAAAGTCTCCCACTGCAGAATTCACTATATCAAGACTTAGAGAGACATTTGCTAGATTTTGTATTTGTGACATTATAGTATCAGACAATGGTAGCATTTTTCATTCAGAAAATTTTAAAAATTTCTTAGAGTCAAACAACATATTTCACAAGACAACCCCTACATATTATCCACAGACAAATGGAAAGGCTAAAAATGCTGTCAAGATACTAAAAAAAACTTAATGAAAGCATTACAAGAAAAGTCTAAAATAGCAAGTGAAAGCTTAATGAAAGCATTACATGAAAAGTCTAAAATAACAAGTGAAATTAAGAAGCATCTTTAAAATTTTCTGTTGAGTTATAAAACGACCATACATTCAACAACGAACAATTCACCGTCCAACGTCATATTTGGTAGACAAATTAAAACGCGTTTGGATAATTTACGCCCGATATTTTTCAGAGAGCCTGACCAAGAGAAAGATATGACTAAAGATATATTAAAAAACCAACAAAAACAGACAAGAAATTACAGGGGAAGGGAGAGCAGAGCATTAGACGTAGGCCAAAGAATAATGACCACGGATTTCAAAAACAATAAATTGCTATGGCTTGCAGCCGTAATAGAAAGAAAGTATGGCAAAAGAATTTATTTGTGTAAGTTCGATGACGGCAGATTAGCCAAAAGACACATTGATCGCATCCATACAAGAACACCGGCATCCATCCCAAAGAAGTTATTATGTAAGAGATTTTTATATAATAATATTGTAACTTTAAACTAATGATACTAAAATGAACTATGTAATTTTAAATGAATATTATTGAAATGAATTATTTTTAAGTAAGGGCCGAGGAGTGTAGCAGAAGTGAACGCACCCCAGTTGCTCAATGTGCAATCCTGAGTTATACATAGGTCAAGTAGATTCACTTCCGTTTAATTCCTCGTGTCGGTAAGACAATATATAGAAGCAAAAAGGAATAAATTATTGTTATTAAAAGAGCATTTTCAATTACTGATTCCCGGACACAAAAATATTTATTTATCTGAATTAATTCCGTCTTAACGCTTCACGCTGGTGGCCACGCAATAATAATATTTCTGATATGTTATAGAGAAAATAATAATAGTAACGGATAATATATTTCAAAACACGTACATATATACAACATGTACCAAAAATAATTTTACATGAAATATTATATAAAAAAAATTTCCAATACGCAATATTACTTAACTTTTCCAATACTCGAATAATATGTATTTTCGGGGACTCCACCGGTGATCCTACCGCTTTTCTCTTTGGCTTAGAACTGTTACACTATTTCTTTACTTTCACTTTCACACTCACTGGTACGTAGGATTACTAACTGCCTGACCGCTGCAAGGGCCCGGTTTTTATTGGGAAATGCCCCCTATTTCCTGAATTCCAGCGCACATTTTAATCGGTTCTACCTGATTGGAATCGGTAATATAGTAGGTAATATTATTAATTTTTATTTACCAAAATGTGCGCTGGGACTCGGCATTCCTTCTTCTACCTCCGGAAAAATTCTCAAGGCTCGGGCTCGCCTGTAAGTTGGAATTAAAAGTGGGGCTTGTCAGTCCTTGGCCACATTTTAGGAATTCCCGCGGCAGATACATTATTTAAAATTATTATTCGTTGGAGCACGCCCTGTGTGCTGGTCAGGCCATTCCTTACCTTAAATTTGCCAGGAGTGTGAAGTTTCAGGAGAAATTTCCAATTTAAAGTTGACGAGGTTAGGATCATCGGAGAAGCCGTGCGTCGCATTTACAATTAATTTTAAGCACCCAAAAATGAAGTTACGGTAAGTCTATTTGCACGCATTTTCAAATTGGTTGTTTCCTTCAGTGTTAAAAGTCATTTTTGTTCTGTTTTGTGTTATGAAAAACATTCTGTTAGATTATTATAATTTTCTTCTGAAAAATTATTATTGATTATTAAAATGCAGGATATTTTTGATATTATTGATATAGTTATTATTGCGTATATGTATGTGTTATGAATGTTAAAATTTGTATATAACTAGTAATGGAAGTAGGAAGAGATTTTGGATGCGATCGATGTATAAAAACAGACCGAGATATCAATGGATTTTTTAAATTAAACTGGGAACACATGAGGACAAATGATCCTAAACAATTTAAGGTAAGAAAAATTCGGCGTGTTGTTTAATCTATTAAAGAAAGATTTAACCAAATATTCGAACACGCCATCAGATCCCGTTTGCAGCCTTTTTGTTACTCTAGTGTAAATATGTATAAATCAAATATAATTTAATCTTAGTGAAGATGAATTGATTGATTGATTTATTTTTTTAGGTTTTTGGCACATGGAGATAGTAGGCAAACTCTTTCCGTGGCATTTAAAATGGGATTGTCTACTGTGAGGAAAATTGTATTAGAAACTTGTGTTTTAGGGCCACAAATAAAAATTTGAAAATACAAAATGGCGGCGCCAATATGGCGGATGAATTTTGCAACGGTATTCCGAATCCATTGAAAATCGGTATCGGGAGGTTTTGAGGGCCATAAATGACGATTCTGTGATCAAAATTTTGAAAATTCAAAATGGCGGCGCCAATATGGCGGACGAATTTTGCAAATGTGTTCTGAATCCATTGAAAATCGGTATCGGGGAGTTTCTAAGGTCACAAATGACGAATCTGTGGTAAAAATTTTAAAATTCAAAATGGCGGCGCAATATGGCGGTACAATTTTGGCAATTACCATTCGATTTCACTGAAAATCGCTAGTTGGGGGTTTTAAGGTCGGAAATAATGATTTTGTTGTCAAAAATAGAAAATTCAAAATGGTGCTGGCAATATGGTATGCATAACAAATTACTTCAACAGAATTTTGTAGAAAGGAAAATCCAAAAATGACTGAATTAAGAGTAAAAAGAAAAATAGGTAAAAAACTTTTAAGTTAAATGATTTTATTTTAAATCATAAGCTGTACCAAAAACTATAAAATAATTAGAACACAAAAGCGGACCTTCTTGAGATTCTGACGTTTGGTAAGAAATCTTGCAATAGTAGCAGTGCTGTCTTCTCATGTCGTATGCCAAGGGGCGCTGCGTCAGCAGATTAAGTAATAATCTGGGACTTTTAACAGACTGAAATATAAACATGGGCGCATAATAACCGGTATAACGACTGTATAATTAAATAAGAACGACTTGTCTAGAAATATGTCCGCAAAAAAAAAAATTTGAAATGCGCTTATATGTACTACGTACTATGTATTATGTAATATGTACTATGCACTATGTACTATGAATTATATGCTATGCACTATGCATTATGTATTATCTATTATGTTTTTGTTTTTCTTATTTTATTGCGACATCAAGTAACAATACAATAAACTTAAATGGAATAATCATAGATAAAATTTATTGATCCTTATCCTCGTGTAGAGCTAAGAATAATTTGGAAATATAGACTGGCCATAGAAGTTTTCACTTCCAACGTGTGGTCCTATGCCCACCAATTTTTTTTTGAAACTCCTATTGTTATACCTACTAGTGGGGCTCCTCTTTAAACAGAAAACGTAATAAAATAGCAAAAATATCAAACACAAAACGAAATTCTCTTCTGTAAAAAAATTCTCTTCTGATCAAACAAAAACAACAGAAAATAAACAAAATTCTCTTCTGAGAAAAGTCTTTTTCGATTTCTCTCGTCTCCCTGGGAAAAAGGCAATTTTCTTGGAAAAATGTTGAAAGTGGCACAACTAGAATATTATTATAGATTGTTATGTCAAATGATAAAAAACCAAACCGCTCGGCGGATAGAGCTGCATTGTCACGGCGCAGTGATTTAGTGCTTACTACCATCACGGTGCTTACTACCAATAAACCACTTTTATAATACTACTCTTATAATACCGCTTTATAATACTAAGCTGAATAATACTTTTGAGGTTAAATATAATCTCAGAGAATCGACTTAGAACTTTGGTGTATTAATAAAAAATGTTTATAATGCTAATAGTACATATTATTATAACTCTGGAAGTTGGTCGGGTAGAAGCTTCGTTTTTACAGTTTTAGGTAGGTGGGTCATAGGGTTACATGAAAGTAGGCCATAGGGTTACAAAAATACAGGGTGTATTGTAAACCTCTAAAAAAAGTTTCAAAAAACCCTAGCGGCTAAACAGTTACGATTTCCCTGGCCCTACTATACGATTTTTTGTTCGTCTATCCAAAACCCATCCACAGCCGGCCGCTTTGTAACTTTAGGTGGGACACCCTGCATAAAGAAAACAATAGAAATTCGAAATAATTCTTCATAATTTTTAACTTCCCAGTAGGAAGTTATTGTAATCGCTCCTTAAATCGGATTCGAAATTTTCATTGTATTTACACGTTTCAAGGTCCCAATAGCATTTTAAGCAAAAATTTGAGAAGGAATATGTGTGTATGAGTGTGTGTGTGTGTACGTATGTGCTCATATTTTCCTGCACGATTTCGCGCGAACTAAAAAAGATATCGACTTCGTTGAGGTGCCGTTCGAAGCGTGTTCAAGGAAATATGATCTGAAAAGATTTTCATAACAATCGGTCGAGCCGCTTTTTTGTTTGAACGACTTAAGTGATTTTGGTACCAGCACGATTTCGCGCGAACCAAAAAAGATATCGACTTCGTTGAGGTGCCGTTCAAAGCGTGTTAAAGGAAATATGATCTGAAAAGATTTTCATAAAAATCGGTCGAATCCTTTTTTGTTTGAACGAAGTTCGTGATTTTTGTACCTGCCCAATATCGCGCGAACCAAATATGATACCGACTTCGTTGAGGTGCCGATCAGTAGTAGGGCTATGTCACTCCGTAGTGACATAGGATTTGGGGGGCCTGAAACCTCTTCGTCTACGTGTACGAGATGTTTTAGGTTTGCGTCTTGGATAAGGTGGCGCCGGAGTGACATTGGATTTGGGGGTGGGGGAAAGCTGTTCGTGTACGTGTATGAGGTGTTTTAGGTATGTGTCTTGGATAAGGTGGCTTCATGCCCCCATAGGATTTGGGGTGAGGTGGGTGTGAAAGCTCTTATAGTACGCGTATGAGGTGTTTAAGGTTTGCGTCTTGGATGGAGGTGATCCTGGGGTGGGTCCTGGGGTGGCTCTGGGGGTGATCCCGGGGTGGCGTGGGCTTGGGTGAAAGCTCTTTGCCTACGTGCATGAGGTGTTTTAGGTTTGTGTGTGCGGGTTTTGGATAAGGTGGCCCCGATGAGGTGTTTAAGATTTCCACTAAGAATTAAAAAAGGCTTTCCGCATGGAGACGCCACTAACGGTTGCATATTTTTAGGAGCCAACAAATTCAACATTTTTTTATAATATTAATTCTTGCGTTAAGATTTCCACTAAGAATTAAAAAAGGCTTTCCGCAGGATCTCGGGGTAAACTTCGCTGTGTGAGGTGTGAGTGCTAAGAGGGAACAATTAGTGGAATTAAATTAAGCGGTGTGGGAGGATTTAAGCTTTGGTGTGGAGACGCCACTAACGGTTGCATATTTTTAGGAGCAAACTAATTCAGCATATTTTTCTATTATTCTTCTGGAGCAAAATTCCCCTGCGCGATCTGCAAGCTATGATCTGGAATGCAACCATATGCTGCTATCAGATATATTATTGTTATTATTTTTATTATTCAGGACAATAATTCGGGAACGCTCAGCTTTCAAAGAAATCTTAATCAAAATACTCGCCTCAAATCGCAAATATTATAACAACAACAACAACTTGAAAATTACCAAGCGGCAAAAGTCATACCTGAAAAAAGATATTTCCCATAAATTTCATCACACAACAACAACAAAAATAACAAAAACACAGCGAAGATTCCCATTCTCGTCAGACTTAATGATGTAATTATTCAATCCTGGATATGTAATATTTTTATAAACATTAAAATTGAACACTTTAAGATAAAATACCTTTCACAAACCACAAATACGCACCACGAAGTAGCAAAACCCCACTGCAAAAATATTTCACATAAACTCTTATCACATAACAACCACAACAATGAAGATTCCCATTCTTATCAAACATATTATGTTTAAATTATTCGATCCTGAGCCTATTGGCAAAAATTCTATTTTAAACTGATCACCTTAAGTGCTAATTAGAGTCAATGAATGAATTTTAACTACGATTAAAATAAGCAAACACAATTTTGATGAGGTGCAACTATCAAGCGGCTTCCTTATCGAACATAGATGTGAAAATTCCAAGACTTCTCATGCTGCATAGGTTTATTGAGATAAATAAAGCGAAGTTTTGCTCCACATATTGAAATTGATATGCTGCGAATTTGGTGTGAGCCAGTTTCCTAAAATAATCAAAGACAATTTTGAACAGGTACAGGTGGATTCCTTATCAAACATCGATGCGAAAATTCTGAAGCCGTCTTTAAGCCGTATCGCGAATAATATTAAGATAAACAAAGGGATCAGGTACAAGTCTTCAGAAATTAATCAATTCAGCAGATTCCTTACCTCAATTCTTTACGTGGATTTTTAGTGTATGATTTTTTAAAAATAAACATTATCAATATAAGAAAAGTTCGTTTCATGCTATCCTCATTCCAAAATGGTCAACGATTCGAGAGAGAGAGAGTTGTAAGTTGAATTAGTATTAATATAAAAAATTCAATTTTAATTTAATTTAATTTTTTATTCCAGCGAAACTCAATGCGCATTCTAATGTTCCTGTTGGCGCAGGGAGACAACGCTGAAGAGATATTTACAGAGCAACGCCGTAGGGTGAAGCGTGGGAAAAGGCGATGCAAGGAGCAGCTCCACGAGGTGGAACATACTATGCACATACAGGAAGAAAGACTGCAGCAGTTGCAGCAGCTAATCAGGGATTATATGCAGACCCTGGATGAATTTAGTGCTGAAAAAAAGAGAATTAAACGCCAGAGCAAACTGCTCAAATATTTGATTAAATTAGGTAATTAATAAGGAAAGTACTTTTTTACAAATAAAAAATTAATTTTTGTATGAAGAGGTCGATTGAAACAACTTACGTGCTACCACCTCAGATCTTCGCAAATGCTGATTCTAATTTCGGTCGATCGCTGGTTTGAATGAACGGTGATTAATTTGAGCTGCTGATAAGAACAACGCTTGAAAATAATACTTCACTAGCACCGCTAGTGCCATTTGTTTTTGTTTTTTTTGTACGATAAATTTATACCCAAGGTTTATGATCACCTGGTAAGGAGTCTGGAGGGCATTTTTAGTAAAAGAAAAGTTGTGTGTGTATGTGAATGGAAATAGCGATATCTTTTATGGCGAAATATTTTTGAGATTGAGGAATAATATATTTATAATTATAATAGTTTTCTATGGTATTTATCATTTATATCTATCGATTATTCATTGACACAGACAGACCGACAAACAGACCTGTCTATCTCTGTCTGTCTGTCTGTGTGTCTGTCTGTTTGTCTGTCTGTTTGTCTGTCTGTTTGTCTGTCTGTCTGTTTGCCTGAATGTCTGTCTGTCTGGTTTGTATTTTCTGCCTGGCCTATATAACTGTCTACCTATATATCTGGATTGCAGTGTAGCTGTAATCGTCAATGTAGCAACATGGATGTAAAACTTTTAGGAGATATTATAAAAACACGTGATGCAATACGAAAGAAATATAAAGCTCTCAAGGCTGGTAAAATTGAAGCAGAGGCCCAGTTTGAGGAAACCTTTAAGCCAGGCAAAATTAAACCAGAGAAAAGGCAGAGAAATGATGAAACGTTTTCACCGCAAAAATATTTAAAACTGGAGCCAGCTGGTACCCCTCTTAGGGATTATTCTGATGATGATGATGGTGATGGTGAGGATGAAGAGAAGTTGCGGACAACTAGTACCGCTCTCAAGGATTATTCTGATGATGATGAGGATGAAGAGTTTGTAACGCCTATAAAAGAACAAAAATTGGAGTCCCCAGACCAGATAGTAAACAAATATAAACGACTACTTGAAAATGGTAGCACGAAAATTGATAAAACTTATGGGGTGTACTATCATAATGATATGTTAAATATTGGTAATTCGAGCTTAAAAGTTGATAAAGGAAACTTTCTTCTTGGCGACAAGCGGTATAAGATAACTGAAGGTTTAGCTGAACTACTTTATATGAAAAAGCCCAATTATCAAGCAATTGTGAATGATACATGCACCTACAGACGTGATTTTAAGGAAAACCAGCAAATAAAAGGAACAAATAGCGTAAAATATAGAAACATTATAAGAAAGCTGATTCGCACGCCTCCTGTAGGAACAGGAATAATGAAAATTCTCAAAGTAACTATAAATAAAACAGATGAAAATAACGATCGTGCTCTAATGCATGTTGAAACAAATATCTATAACCCTATGGAGAAGGAAGATTCCGTTGATTCTAAAAGCTGTATGTCCTGGAAAAGTTCAATTCTAGGATCTTATATGAGCTCGGATTCCCAAAACTCTAATAATGACGAGGGTTCCAATAGCCGCGATGGGGATGAAAATGATCCCGATGTGCTGGTGGACGAATTGAGATTGCTAATAAAAATGAATATTGGGAAAAGAGTAATTGAAATTGTAAATCGATTGAGAAGTCTTAATATTATTGAGTAAACAAACAAAATCAACCAGCCCCAGTAATCAGACAGCTCAATGAACATACCTGATGGGAAAGTATTAATAAAGATGTGGAAGAGGAACAACAACAACAGCATAATGGATTAGCTTGTATAATACACCAAGGCCGATGTGCTCTGAAAAATGTATTTTTAATACGAGATTTTTTAAAATAAAACAGATTTTTAAACGTTATAAATATTTTTTATATCTTATAATACTATTTATGATATTCTTCCCACGCGCTACCTTAACTGGGTACAGTATACAAATTTTAATCTATATCCACATCGATGAAATCTAAGTTTGCAATGGAATGCTATCTTTGTCCATGTGCTTTCATGTAATTTTAAAGAAGCTTTTCACATTCCGGCTCTTTCAATCCTAGCTTTTCTAGAACTTTTTCTTTAGTAAGAGGAATATCGAAATATACGTAGTCGCGAAGTTCATCGCCTAAACTGCAACCGATACATTTAATGAAGTCATGCAAATTAGAATTAATTTCAGATTGTCGGGGAGAAAATATTTCAAATCCAATAGAAACTCCGCTAATTTTATGCATGCCAGTAAGTCGCAAAACTCTTCTAAGTTTATATTATTCTTGAAATACTGATCGCACAAAATAAGTCCTCGTCGATATACCTCCTCTTTGTCTTTAAATTGTTCATCGTCGCATTCATATCCGCTATTTTGACAAAGAAGTGCATCATGTTGAAAATCATTCAGGTGATGTTCAATTCGCCTAATTGCACTTTCCAAATCTCCAGCTTTTGGCCAAGATTCAGCTGCGTAGCACATCCACATTATTCACTTGTAATTTTCACTTTTCACTTTTTCTTTGCTGCTGTTTACTCACAGGCTTATAGCTACGAATTGTGAAAAATAAGGATTTGCTCGTTCTTTTAAGGCGATCATCCTCAGACCTGATCATGCATGTTTCACTATTTCGAGTATTTATATGATTTTTCGGCTAAAAGAGTGAAAACTCCAAGCTGCAGGCCAGGCAGAAAATACAAACCAGACAGACAGACATTCAGGCAAACAGACAGACAAACAGACAGACAGGTCTGTTGACAGACCAGACAGACAGAGATAGACAGGTCTGTTTGTCTGTCTGTCTGTTTGTCTGTGTCAATGAATAATCGATAGATATAAATGATAAATACCATAGAAAACTATTATAATTATAAATAGATTATTCCTCAATCTCAAAAATATTTCGCCATGATTCCGACATAAATCGATCGCAACATAAAACATATTGCTATTTCCATTCACATACACACACACACAACTTTTCTTTTACTAAAAATGCCCTCCACACTCCTTACCAGGTGATCATAAACCTTGGGTATAAATTTATCGTACAAAAAACAAAGACAAATGGCACTAGCGGTGCTAGTGAAGTATTATTTTCAAGCGTTGTTCTTATCAGCAGCTCAAATTAATCACCGTTCATTCATACCAGCGCTCGACCGAAATTAGAATCGGCATTTGCGAAGAGCTGAGGTGGTAGCGAATTTTTGTATGAAGAGGTCGATTGAAACAACTTACGTGCTTCCACCCCAGTTCTTTTGGCCTAAAAAGTTTTTTGTTTTTACTTGTTTTTGCTGATGTTGCTGTTGCTGCGAAATATCACAGAAAAGTCTGAATTAAAGGTATTTATTTTCAATCTAAAAAAATATTTCGCCATGGCTCCGACATAAAACCGATCGCAGCATAAAACATGTCGCTATTTCCATTCACAAACGCACACACACACGCAGCATGATCGAAAGAAAAATAAGAAAATTCTATTTTTAGATCGCTCGATCGCTGGCTCAGCGCATGCATACACAAATTAAACAACAACACCCAGGAGCCTCGATACAGGCCTCTTAAGCTACCGATCCCGGGTTCAAAGCCCGAGCAGCGCAACTTTGACTTTTTAAATTCGCAACACTTGCAGCATTGACAAATTCTCGCGACAGCTGACGTCTTATCACTAATGACCGACCGAAGGTCAGTTTTAGGCCGAAGCCGAAGCCGATGCCGAATGTTCAGCTATTGCCATCAGTCTAATCTTGGTATACCTACTGACTGGAAAAGTATACATAATAATGAAAATTCTTCACTGTTATTTTTTTATAGTCGTACTGCTGAAATCCATTGCAGTATGCACTGTCTTCAGCCCACCCCCAAGCTGTAAGATTACATTCATGTGTTTTTCCACTCAACATTTCATTTGGGAATGGCTGGTTCACAGTAACAATTCATGTTTGATGCGTCTTAAGTCCCACCATAGCTTAAATCCTTCCACACAGCTTAATTTAATTCCACTAATTGTTCCCTCTTAGCACTCACACCTCACACAGCGAAGTTTACCCCGAGATCCTGCGGAAAGCCTTTTTTAATTCTTATTGGCAATCTTAATGCAAAAATTAATAATAGAAAAATATGTTGAATTTGTTGGCTCCTAAAAATATGCAACCGTTAGTGGCGTCTCCATGCGGAAAGCCTTTTTTAATTCTTAGTGGAAATCTTAAACACCTCATCGGGGCCACCTTATCCA
Source organism: Thereva nobilitata (assembly GCA_963855945.1). Classification (NCBI taxonomy): domain Eukaryota; kingdom Metazoa; phylum Arthropoda; class Insecta; order Diptera; family Therevidae; genus Thereva; species Thereva nobilitata. The sequence continues at coordinate 169,121,015 of OY979694.1, forward strand.
AGACCCGCACACACAAACCTAAAATACCTCATGCACGTAGGCAAAGAGCTTTCACCCAAGCCCACGCCACCCCGGGATCACCCCCAGAGCCACCCCAGGATCACCTCCATCCAAGACGCATACCTTAAACACCTCATACGCGTACACGAAGAGCTTTCACACCCACCTCACCCCAAATCCTATGGGGGCATGAAGCCACCTTATCCAAGACACATACCTAAAACACCTCATACACGCACGCGAACAGCTCTCCCCACCCCCAAAACCAATGTCACTCCGGCGCCACCTTATCCAAGACGCAAACCTAAAACACATCGTACACGTAGACGAAGAGCTTTCAGACCCCCCCCAAAATCCTATGTCACTACGGCGCCACATGACAGTGGCGCCGGAGTGACATAGCCCTACTACCATAACATTCGGTCAAGGCGTTTTTTGTGTTTAAATGAAGTGTGCCAAGGAACTTAAATTAATTAGTTTTGCTACTGTCTAATATACTCGTTGGAATGAAACCCGTTCCAAATGAGGTTAACTTTTATGGATTCAGCCGAGCAATAGCTTCGCACGAAATTTTCAATCATTTGTCCATTTTCTACCATACATCTGCCTACACACACTTCACGAATAGGTGATTTATCGTGACTAAGTATTTTGTAACGTAACGTCCGCATGAGTTGTTAAAGAATTAGCAGAGTGGTCATTATTTTGGTAGATCGTAACTCCAATAGCTGCAGCTTCAGGTCCCTTAAATTTAACAATATACTTGTTAAATAAGTTTTGGAATAACAACATATTCTTCATTTTTCATCCACGTGTCAGTGTTAAAACTAGGTAATACAATAATTTTGTTTACAACTTCGTCATCCTAATCTTGTAAATACGCACATTTCATTTGACAACCTAGCGAAAGTATTGATAAACAAATGTGACAAATGTTAGGTATAATATATTATATATTGTTTATTTGTTATAAAAATATCCATTGATAACACAGGTCAACAAATAAAAAAAAAATTTTGGTGTCGAGATATCGTTAATGGTTTTATATTAGGTGTACATTGGCAGCACTAAAAATATTTTTCATCTTTTTTTCCTACGTTGTATTTCTTAGTTTTGAATTTTAGCTGTAATAAGTACTTCGTGTGCATGATATGCTATCTTATGGATTCATTTCTTTAAATAAATTGATTTTTATATCTTGTCTTCATCCCAAAGTAGTTGTATTAATGATCCAAATCTACCTTCACAATCATCTTGACCAATTCCCAGACAATCTTGGATCCTATAGCGAAGAACAAGGAGAGCGGTTTCACCAGGACCTAAAAAATGGAAGAAATGTACCAAGGCCGATGGGATCGGCATATGATGGCAGACTATTGCTGGGGGATGCAACGTGATAGTCCCACTGCACCTCATTCACGAAAGTCGCGAAAAGAAAGTTTTTATTTAAATAATAAGTAATAAATGCTGTTTTCGATGTAAATTTGCCTTTATTTATGTAGAAGATAAAATCTAGAAAACTACACGTAGGATATCAAAAATTTTGATATTAATGTAATCAGTATAAGGTCCTAAGTTAGAAAAAACACACAGCTTCTCGGCACCAAAACTAGTGTTGACTAGTGTAATATTCCACATTCATAATACTGGGAAGTTGATCTTGTGGACCGAAAGGGTCAAAACCACATCCCAACTAGTTTTCTTTACCCTCCATTTTACTTTACTATTATTTGCGATGAATCAACAGATAGGTCATGTGTCAGGCAGTTAGCGATAGTAACACGAACACCAGATGAACTGAAGATGACTTCTCTGCTTTGCTTGAAGCAGAAAACGGGACTGCTGATGAGACAAATTCACAAATATTTCAGTGTAGTGTTTTCTGTATGAAGTTTGGTTACTTTGGTCGCCAAAGCACTGATTGAACAAATACGCAGCAAGAGACTTATTGGACACACCTACACTAGAAAAGACGAGCGATGTCAAAAAATAGTCATCAAGCATCTTCATTATACAACTCCTCACCAAGAAATCATTGAAGCTATTGAAAAAACTGGGAATAAAGTACGAGACGAAATAGTTTGTGCTCGCAAAAGGGGCACAAAAGATCCGCTCAATACGTTCTTTGGCAATATAGAACCTGATGCAAACAACAAATTCATTAAGAGCATACAATACATCTACCACCAGCGAATAACAATAGAGGATCCCAAAACGAGAACAAGTATTGTCCAGTGCATCAGGTGCCAAAAATATGATCATACCAAGAACAACTGTTACTCGCGTTACAAGAAATCAGATGGATAGGAGACGGGACAATGGACCTTGGTAACTACAGAATTTTCTACAGCTGCGGAAGGGAGCATCACTTAGGAGTAGGCTTCGTAATACACAAGTCGATTATAGATAATGTCATAGAGTTCAAGCCAATAAGTGAACGACTATGTTCAATTCGACTCCGAAGGAAATTCTTCACACTTTCAATCATAAACGTACATGCGGAGACGGAAGAGAAAGCGGACACGATAAAGGACACTTTCTATTATAAGCTCGAACACGCGTATGACACCTTCCAATGACATCAAAATGTTGATAGGAGACCTCAACGCCAAAATTGGAAGAGCACAGACCGACCATTGGAAAGGAAAGACTCCACGAAACATCCAACGATAACGGCAATGAGCAAAAATATGATCGTCAGCTCAACATATTTCCCAAAGAAAAGAAATCCACAAATCCACCTGGCAATCTCTCAGCGAAAGATACTGCAACCAAATAGACCATACACTTATAGACAGAAGGGCAGCCTCCAGTATCCTCCAAGTAAGATAATGTAGAGGTGCTAATTGTGAATCGGACCATTTCCTAGTTAAAGCTAGATTCAGATGTCGGCTGGCCACTCAAGGAAAAAGAAATAACAAACAAAAGAAATTTGATGTTGACCGTCTCCAAGAACAGTCTGTATTGGAGAGATATCAGGCAACACTAGCAGAAAGGATAGGTCCAAACATAAATAATTCAGACACTGTAGAGGAAAAATGGATAAGACTGAAGACGACACTGACAGATGTCACATAGCAAACTGTAGGCAACAAACGCGCAGGCAGACCCAGTGAATGGTACGACGAGAAATGCAAAGCAGCTATAGAGGCCAGAAATAAAAAGAGAAAAATATACATAGAGAGACCGACGAGGAGAAAGAAATTGAACTACGAGGAAACGAGAAGAACAGCGAAAAACATTTGTAGGAAGAAGAAAAGACAATTCCTCAACAATTACATCTTGAGGGCAGAGGAAAACTTTAGACAAAACAAAACACGAGAAGCATACAAGGAAGTAAACTTCTTCAAGAAAGGCTTCAAACCCTCCTCCGGTATGTGTAGAACAAAAGAAGGCACTATAGTCACAGGCAGCGAGGATGTAAAGAAAAGGTGGAAGGAATTTTTCAGCGAGCTGCTGAACGAAAATGAAAGCATCATACGTGTACCAGAACCCCGTCTACAACATAACGATGACACCAGAAAAACAAATGTAGCAACCACGGAAGAAGTACAAAGTGCCATAAGAGCTTTAAAAAACAACAAATCTCCAGGAATTGGCAACATCCCAGCAGAGCTGATAAAACAAGGAGGCGAACCGCTTTCAGCAGCTATACACGAACTACTATGCTGCATATGGAGGAATGAAAAAATGCCTGCAGAATGGGTGCAAAGCATTATCTGCCCAATACACAAGAAAGGGGACAAAATCAACTGTGCAAACTATAGAGGCATATCTCTTCTAACCACGGTATACAAACTAATGACAAACATTATCAAAGCCAGACTGGAACCTTATGCAGAAGCCGCAATAAAGGTGAAACCCCAATGTATGCTTGGCTTGCTTTAGTGCTTTGCTTTGCTTTGGCTTATCAAATAAACCAGTGCTTTGTTATGGGAAAAAACCAAATGACAAAGCGGCAAAGCCAAAGCAAAGCCAAAGCAAAGCAAAGCAAAGCTCGAAATGACCAATGTTCAATTTTTTGATGCTTTGTATGCTTTCGCGTTCGTTTAATATTTATTTTGCTTAGAGAAATAAATGTATGTAGAGGTTTGAGAAAATTTATTTCATAAAGAAATTATTTTTTTGGGAATAACATTAACTATAAATATTTAAGAGTTCAAAATTAATTTAAGACAACTATTTCTATATCCCATTTTAACAAATTTCTCGTAAATGTTTGAACAGTTAATGCCATAAACCATATGTGCTTCTTTTTACTCTACACAAGAATATTTCAAATTTTCATTCTCGGTTTTTTACAAATACAATTTACATACGATCCTTTGTTCTATTTATGAAACTCCTCCTTGTTTTACAGTTACAATTTACATAAGATCCTTTGTTCTTTTTATGAAACAATGTCCATTCCAAAGGGAAAATTCCGTAAAATTCATACCTCTTACCTCTTTCGTGTACTATTTCTATTTCCTGTCTCACTTATGAGGGCAATAAATCATCAAAATTCGTTCATAACCTTTGTCCTTTTGTCGGATGCATTTCCATCTTTAAGAAAACAACATTTTATTACTCTGTTTATTCCTAAAAATGGGAGGGATATCAAATATCCTTTATGTGTTGTGGGTTTCGGTTAAAAACTGAAATCTTGTTTTTGAGTGATGAATGTTATTGAAATTAGTTAGTTTTTGGACTTCCGAGGGAAGAGTTGTATTTTGATACATTTTAAATTACAATTTACAAGTGCAATCTTCAATCGTTTTTTTGGAAGGGAAAAACCGAAAATCCTACAGTAAGTATATGGTGAAAATAAATAATATTTTTCAAAATCATCTAATTATATGTACTTTTATTTATTAAAACTTTGCAGGAAAATGTTTGAAGAAAAATTAATAAACGAAATCCGAGGCCATCAATGCTTATGGAATAAACGATCCCTTACCTATCGGAATAGGGATATGATGGCAAAGGCGTGGCAAGAAATTTCCAAGGAAGTTGGCGAACCAGGTAAGGTTATTTAATTGTTTTGTGGTCAGCAATTCTACTCCACTGTTATTTATGATATCGTTGGTTGACATATTCTTTTATAGAGGATACATGTCGCAAACGCTGGAAAAGCTTACGAGACAGATTTGTTCATGAAAACAACACCTACGTCGCCAGTGGAAGTGGAGGAGATGTTCCGAGAAGCGGGTGGATTCATTTTGAATCCCTTTCATTTTTAAGGGATAATGTAACACCACGGAAGGAAGTGTACATACACACATCCATGTATGATTGTTATAAGAATTTACCTATGTAATTAAAACTTATATTATACTAGGACCACATCAAATATAGTAAAAACGGTGCCACTTTCAGCGCCGATTGCAGAAGAAACGGTGACACTTTCAGCGCCGATTACAATGGCAATCTCGGCTGAAGATGAGAATGCAACGTGGTTATCTGCCACCAATTTGTGGCCTGCCGACGACCTGGAATCACCTGCTCCTCCACCTGACCACATTATCTTACATCAGGAAGAATCATCAAAAAGTGCTGGTAATACTAAATACATTTTTGCAGTTTATTATAGTTATTAAAATTGTTATTTTATGTGCATACAGAAGCGTCTACTACCCGAAAAAAGCAGAAGATGGAGGACAGTTTCACCACATTGCTGGGGAAGGCGGAAAAATACATGGAAGGAAGAGCGGAACCGGATGTCGATCCAATGCTGTTGCTGCTCCAACAATATATAGATAAAGTGCCTGAACCTGAAAGACTTACCTATAAGTTCGATGTACATAAATATGCGCATGAACGATATGAACAATTAAAAAAAACATAATAAAATTTTTGTTTTTATTTAGAAAAAATATTTACATAACTTATTTCAGTTATTCAAAAAAGTAATAGTATTGTCTTTGGAAAACGATATGTACATAGTAATTCAGGATTTCTGTATTTTATTCGAAAAGAGATACGCACACAAGTTGTTTCTTCGAGTGTAGAAGTTTTCACTTGCATAATAACATTTTTGTATTTGTTTTAGAAAAAATATTTACACAACTTATTTTAGATATTCAAAAAAGTAATAGCATTGTCTTTGGAAAACGATATGTACATAGTAATTCAGGATTTCTGTATTTTATTCGAAAAGAGATACTCACACAAGTTATTTCTTAGAGTGTAGACGTTTTCACTTGCCCTGTTAGATGCAACTCTCCCAATTGAAGGCAAAGGAGTGCATCCATTTCTCCATGATCCCTCTACCAAGACCTCATCATTATATCAGTCTACGTAATCAACAGGTATATAAGAGGCTTCATTTAGTTTTATGAAATTGTGGAGAACAACGGTTGCCTTTACAATTTTTTCTGCGTTATTAGGAGCAAGAGCTAGCGTATTTCTCAAAATTCGCCACTTTGCTGTGAGAATTCCAAAAGAGTTCTCAATAGTCCGCCTGGCTCGAGAAAGTCGCATATTAAAATATTCAGTTTTTTCATTTAGGCCTCTGCCTGGATAGGGTTTCATTATATTACGTTTTAAGGGAAATGCTGCATCAGCCACAAAATAATGTGGGAAATTTAAGTCGCTATTCGGAAGTCGACGCAGTCCCGGAATATCCAGTTTTCCATCTTCCAGAGCCTTGCTCATTTCCGAAAATAATAAAACTCCCCCATCTGACTGGCTTCCATAAGCTCCTATGTCGACAGCGGTAAACGTATAGCGTGCATCACACACTCCTAATAGCACAATGCTATACGTTTTTTTATAGTTGAAGTACATAGATCCTGAATTCGGTGGGCAAGTTATGTTAATGTGCTTGCCGTCTATAGCACCTAAACAATTTGGCATATTCCAAAGCGTTTCGAAATCTTTAGCTATGTCCTTCCACTTTTCTTTAGATGGTATAGCCACGTATTCTTTCCATAGTTGTGTCCATATCATTTCGCAAGTCTCCAGAGAAATTCGAGCGAATGTGGTTACACCCATTTTATGGGTTAACGAATGTAACTGGCGAGTTCCACCATGCGCGAGGTAACTAAAATAATAAATTTAGTTTCCGTTTGAAAGTGAAATATCTAATTTAAAAGAAAATACAAATACTTTACGTACACTAAAGTCACAAACAATCTACACTCAGGTGAAATTGGAGTCCGAATGGATGTTTTTGTCAAGGATGGCTTTAATAAATTTAATAACAACGTGTACGTTGCAACATTCATCCTCGTTGTCATTAGAAACCGATTAGCATCTCGTTTTAAGTTGTCCAAACTGGAAGCGAATAAACTGTGCACGTCACGGTCCATATATATTTCCCGCACCCAACAATTTCTTCCTCGTTGAATTTGTTTCAATTTTCTATATAGTTCAAAAATCACACATAACAAATAAATTATGTCCATTATATCTTTCATTTTTGCACTCAGTTTATCCTGTCACAATCAGCGCGATATTAACTATTAATTGTATATTGTGCCACAGCAAACTATTAAATGTTTATGATTTCTCAATCAGAACTAAATTATTAAGCTTGTATTCTTTCAAAATCAATTTAAACTATTACACTTTCATTCTTTCAAAATGAAAAGCAAACTGTCAAGTAACTAAAGCAAAGCTTGTATTTGGGTTTGTTTTACTTTGGCTTGTTGGTCTTGTTTTGCTTTGCACGCGGTACCTGAAAAGCTCACCAAGTTCAAGCAAGCCAAGCCTACATTGGGGTTTCACCTTAAGTGAGTACCAAGCTGGATTCCGAAGAAATAGGTCAACAATGGACCAACTCTTTACAATAATGCAGGTCCTCCGAATATGCTGGGAATACAACATTGACGTGTATCAGCTTTTCATCGATTTCAAACAAGCATACGACAGCATCGACAGGGAAAAAATGTATGCGACTATGTTGGACCTAAACATCCCCTAAACATAGTTAAGTTAACAAAAATGACAATGGAGAACACAAGGTGTGCAGTCAGAATACAAGGAGAATTGACAGAATCCTTCCCAGTCAAGCAAGGCCTAAAGCAGGGCGATGGGTTGGCACCCATGCTATTTAATCTCTGCCTAGAAGGAGTAATTCGCAAAGTACACATTGATGCGAACGCAACCCTGCTTAACAAATGAAAACAGTTGGCAGGATATGCCGATGACCAGGGCCGGATTATCCATAAGGCGGATTAGACAACTGCCTAGGGGCCCCGCATCGACTAGGGGCCCCGTGCACGCACCAACAAAGAGTGTGCGTAGGACCACACGTTGGAAGTGAAAACCCAGTCTATATTTGCAAATCGATCTTAATATTGCAAGAGGATAAGGATCAATAAATTTTGTTTATGAATATTCCATTTAAGTTTATGTTATTGTTGTGATACTACAATAAAATATGAAATTGTTCTAATATATCTAATATAATATAATATCCTAGTACGGAAAGCAAGTAATTACCCATCGATTCCGGAAGGAGTAGCAACTAGCTCTCGTTCAGATTACAGCAAGTTGCACGGGCGATGTCATAGGCGGTAATCAATCGCCTCCATTCTGCATTACATAGAACGCTCAAATCAATACTCCTTGCTCTTATTTTCTGTAATAAGACATAAAGAAATATGAAGCAGTTCTAGAATTAATTCTACATGTAATTAATTGCCAGTTTCCCTACAGGCATATAGTACAACATACTACCGCAGATAAGTAAAATACAGATCCCCAGTCGAATAGGCGAAACATATTCCATATTGCCAAAAGCGAATAATCCAAGCAACATATTTAAATGATGCAGCCATGTAGCCGGCTAGAGAAAGGCAACTTTTGGTCGAGCTCCAGCCACAGTCAGAAGGTTAAAGTTCTACGGTGTGCGAAGCAAGGAGTGTGAGAGATTGCGTTTCAATGTTGCAATGCACGGTATACAGAAACAAGGTAATGTAAAAGACTGAATATCGTTTTAGTGCGACGTCACTCGGCCACGGTATACAGAAAAAAGGTAATGTAAAAAAGACTGACAGCTTCGAATATCGTAGAAAAAGGTGACGTCACCCGGCGACCTAATGCAGAAAAACAACAACAACAATTTCGATTTTATATGGCAAGCAGTGTTGCCACTCGCTGAGCGCTTGGTCGTATCCATTACAACACAGAAAAAGAATCCAATCGTATCCATAACGTTTCTGTATGTATCCATATGATACTAAATGAGCACATAATTGTATATTGGTTCAAATAGAAATTAAAAAGGAAATTTTTATTGCTTCGCCTGATCATTTGTGCAAGCCACACAAATTTTTCTTTCCATTGTTCCCTAAAAGTACATGTCCTCTTTGTTTGCTGTATATTATTTAATTTTATATTGACACAGGAATACTTCGCAATATAAACACACATATTGTCTTCGGCCTCTAAATTAGCATGATCTAAAACTACTTTTTCTGTTAGTTCAGTGTCTTCCGTCGTCTTTGCATTTTGTCTCTTTCCAGTAACAAATCTTAATATGAAAACAGGAAATTACTTAGGCCTGTTTAACACGGGACGACGGCCAACCAACAGAAATCGTACGGTATTCATTTTTTTAGAGAAGAGGGTGAGAGAGGACGATGGTGAGGGAAGATCGCCATCGTCCTCTCTCACCCTCTCTCTAAAAAAATGAATATCGTACGATTTCTGTTGGTTGGCCGTCGTCCCGTGTGAAACAGGCCTTAAAGATGCCGTAACTCGTCATTAGTAAAAATTACCATCGCACTAATTTCATAGCACCACAATACGATACAATACGCAAACAATAAGTAACGTAACTGTTTTTCACTTTTAAAACCCCACACAAGACAAAAGACAACATAATGAAAAGTAGGTCACAACTTTGAGAAAAAATGTAGCAGATATTAGAAATTAATAGTAGTGATTAGAAGAGAAATTTTAAGTAATAGATAGATATAGATTTTGAAAAATTGAAATAAAATTACGATAAGCGCGAACGTATCCTTTTTCGGGAAAACGTATCATCGTATCCAAATGATTTTTTTTTACTAAATAGTATCTAAAATGATACGAACGTATCCAAAGTGGCAGCACTGATGGGAAAAGGTCGCCGAGTGACGTCGCACTAAAACGATATTCAGTCTTTTACATTACCTTGTTTCCACGGTATACAGAAACAAGGCAATGTAAAAGACGAAATATCGTATCGTAAGTGCGAATATCGTAGAAAAAGCAACGTCACCCGGCAAGGTTAATACAGAAAACAACAACAACAATTTCGATTTTGTATGGGGAAGACTTGCCGAGTGACGTCGCACTAATACGATATTCTACGATATTCAGTCTTTTACATTACCTTGTTTCTGTAGACCGTGCTTGTTTCTGTATACCGTGTGTGCTACTAGACTTCATTCACGTTGGGCGGGGAATCCCCGATTCGTTGGATGCGTTCCGTAGCGTAATGTATGTTAAACAATAGTTTCAAAATGCTTGATCTGTAATTGCGATTTGTGAGTTTTGCGACCGTGAATTTAATTTAAAAAGTTTTACTGTGTTCCGTGTTTCAAAACTTACGAAATTGGATAAGAGTGGTAGACATTTTTAAAAAGTATAAGCGGGCGGTCAACTGAGTGAGTAGAGTAGATACTAAACTTCACTCACATTGGGTGAACCCCGATTCGCAGTTGTATTGTACTTATGATAAGAAAAGTTTTTGTAATTGGGATTTGTGAGTTTTACCGACCGTGAATTTAATCTAAAAATAAAAACTTACGAACTTGGATAAGAGTGCTAGATTTTTTTTATAAATACTGCCTTGAGAAAATCGGTGAGTCGAAGGACGAGTGTAATTCAAAAACTGAAGTTATTATCAAGTAGGTAAGTAAGTTTGATAATTGATTGCGAGATTTTATTTTACGTCATTTACTTATTTCATTTAATTTAATATTATAAACTCGACGAGTATGAAATGCCGAAATTTTTCTTTTGTAGATATTATAGAAATTATCACTATTTCTCTCGCATCGTTTTCATTCACACCATTTCTTTATTAAAGGAACAAAATGTCGGAGGAACCCGTAAAAAAACACCTAAGTGGTTCGGAAAAACGTAAAAAGCGGCTAGAGCAACAAAACAAGCGTGATGAATTATTGAAGCAGACACAAAACCTTTTCCAACTCGGATTTAGTCGCCAATCAACGGAAAATCAACCTTCTCCTTCTCCAAGTACGTCAGCCTGCCAAACTACGAATATGGCGGCGTAGCCAGTGGCAGTGGAGATTCCTTGCGAGTGTTCTGAACAGACTAACCAGGATCAAGAAACAGCTACTTTAGCGGGTGCCGAGGAATGTGAGGCCGAGACCGAGGTCCAATTACTACACCAAAACGTAGTCCACCTAGGAGTAGAATACCAGAATGACATTGGCTTATGGCAAAATATTACCAACGAAGTACAAGATTTTTGGTGTACTAGAGATCCTAACGAATGTCAACACTTTGAGTGTGATTTTTCTGCTTCAAGCCGACAATACGAGGATAGCAAAAGATTTTTTTCTCAATCAATGTTTTTTCGGAAACATATAAGTGGTGGTAAAATTAAACGAGAGTGGCTTATGTATTCGCCATCTAGTGGAAAAGTATACAGTTTTCCATGTCTTCTTTTTGGTGGATTTATAAACCAATCGCAATTTCAAACAGGATTTTCTGATTGGAAAAATGTATCGCATAGAATTCAATCCCATGAGAATAGTGCAACGCACCGAGAATGTGTACAGACACTGATTAGTAGACGGCGTATTCACGGCCGAATTGACACCTCTTTGGAAAACGCATTCAAAAAAGAAAGAGAATATTGGATCCCGTGGATTATCATTTCGTAGCGATGATGAAATTGTTGGTTCTCAACATAATGGCAACTATTTGGGAATTTTAGAACTACTCGCGGAGTACGATCCGTTCCTTAGTTCGCATTTGGCCAAATATGGTAGTGTTGGAAAAGGAAGACAATCATATTTGTCTTCAACGATTTGTGACGAACTTATTGAAATATTGGGAAGTAAGGTTTTAAAATTTATTGTTAATGAAATTATTGAAGCCAAATATTTCTCAATAAGCGTCGATTGGACACCAGACATATCTCATACCGATCAGTTGACTGTAGTGCTGAGATACGTTTCGTCAAATGGAGAAGTAGCAGAATGTTTTCTTACATTTATTCCTATCGTAAGTCACAAAGGGGAAGAACTAGCTGCTACAATTTTAAATTTTTTAAATCAATATAACATTGATATTAAAAATGCGAGAGGTCAGTCCTACGATAATGCTTCAAATATTTCTGGTTGTTACAATGGTCTACAGACGCATATTAAGAAAATAAATCGCCTCGCACACTACGTTCCATGTGCAGCGCACTCACTGAATTTGGTTGGAGTACGTGCTGCGGAGAGCTGCGGTGGAGCAATCTCATTCTTCGGATTTGTACAGGAACTGTATAACTTTTTTTCAGCGTCAACTCATCGCTGGGCAATTATGCTCAAAAATCTCGAAAAAGAAGATGAATGTAAACAATCCTCGTCTTTAGTTCTGAAAAAAGTGTCCGACACGAGGTGGTGTGCAAGAGCCGATGCGACTAAGGCTTTGTCAAAAGGTTATAAGAGTTTTCAGAAAGCTTTGCAGTCTATTGCTGACGATAAGACTCAGACATCGCAAGCGATTCACGAGGCTAGATGTCTATTAAAGGATTCCGAAAAAAAAGAAAATGCCCTAATGGTAATATTCTGGGCTGCCATACTGGATCGAATCAATGGAGTCAGTATATCTTTACAAAAACCAAATATTGAACTTCGAACGTCAGTCAATCTTTTAAAATCGGTTTTAAATTTTTTGCTTTTACAGCGAGAATTATTTGACGATTACGAGATGAAGGCAAATGAGAAAACTGATACCGAATATAGTGATGAAAATCAGCGTGTGCGAAGAAGGAAAAGGCATTACGATGACGGATCTGCAGAAGAAGTTGTGCTCAGGGGAAGAGAGAAGTTAAAAATTGAAGCATATTTGCCTGTACTAGACATACTGCATTCAGAATTGTCGCGGCGACTAGAAGCTTATCGGGAAATTAATTCTCTATTTGGATTTCTAACAGATTTCTTGACAAAGTCCAACGATGAAATTAAAGAGGCTTGTACAAAATTTTGTGAACATTATTCCGAGGACATTGAGCCCGATATTATAAACGAGATGGTGCATTTCAAGAACTTCATCTTACAATTAAAGGATGCGGGGACAGATAACTTTGTACCTGCCGAAAAATCGTTTAAATTGATTTTTGATAATATGGTACAATCAACTTTCCCGAATGTAATGATAGCATTGCAAATATATAGAAGTCTGATGATATCAAACGCCACAGGTGAACGAAATTTTTCAAAATTAAAATTAATAAAAAACTGTCTTCGTTCAACAATATCACAGAACCGTTTAAATTCATTGTCGATAATGGCGATTGAAAATGATGTATTGGAAAAGGTCAACTTTCAAGATGTTTTAAACGATTTTGTATCTAAAAAAATTAGAAGAGTTGATATTTAAACTTATTGTACTTCACAAAACTATTTTATTTCGTTTGTTGTATTTTATTGCATTTAATAAGATTAAATTTAAAATAACCGCGTCGCGTCTCATTTTTCTTTCCTGCTCCATGATGAGACCTGGATCATCACTTATCTATAACTAAAACCTATTCATTAAGATCATTTCAATGGAAGCAAAAACCAATGAGTCAGGCATGTGAGGTGATGCTGTAGCATCAAGTCAAGGTAACCATGTTGTTGCAATATCACATAAAACATTGAAGTTACAGGATACCAAATTTGGAGTCGATCTGATCGACTCGACTTTTGTGATAGAAAAAATGTATTTTAAAAAGTAAGAAAAGGGTAAAGGAAAGGGGCCCCGAGAATTGAATTGCCTAGGGGCCCCGATAGGGTTAATCCGGCCCTGCCGATGACATAAACTGCCTTGCCAGATCACTGTCATACCTTAGAGAAATCTTCACAGAATTAGAAGATGAAGCTGAACATATAGGGCTGCAAATAAATGCAGACAAGAGCGAGGGTGGAAAGAAGAAGAAGAAACCACAACACCACCTGGGGAGAATATAACTTTGAACGGGTAAACCAATTTAACTACCTGGTGTCCACAGTCAGCGAAGACAACGATGAGACGATAGACGTGCAAAGAATAAACGCCGCAAATAGAACATTCTTCTCACTACTGCCAGTAATGAAATCCAGAGACATCCACAGAAAAACGAAAATAAGAATCTATAAAACCATCCTACGCACAGTAGCTACATATGGGTGTGAAGCATGGAGTTTCTCCCAAAAGTCCGGAGATAAGATAACGAAGATAACGCATGGAGAATACGCTACAATCACGAATTGTACGATCTATACAAAGAGTGTCAACTTTCAACACATGCCAAGCTACTGCGCTTACGTTGGGCCGGCCATGTCCAAAGAATGGATTACTCAAGGATACCAAAGAAAGCCCTATATGGCAAAAGACCAGTTGGCAAACCACGGTCAAGGTGGGAAGACAGTGTTAAGGCTGATGCAGCAAAACTCCTAAAGATCAGAAACTGGAGGCAAGCTGCGCAACAGAGAGAGGTCTGGAGGAAGAAGCTGATGGAGGCCAAGGCTCGAATTGGGCTGTAGAGCCATCGAAGAAGAAGAAGAACAACTGTATGAGGCCCTATAGATGTGTCAAATATGCTGGCTCACATAAAACAACAGAATGCACCAAAAGAAAAAATACACCTGCCACATGCATACTATTTCTGGGAAATCATCCTGCGAGCTATAAATGCTGCCAAGTCTATAAATAAATAATGGGTAGAAAAACACAAAAACATAATGTAAATAGAAGAAACACGACTACTTTGAATGGAAATGATAGGACCAATATCAAAATGTATCAACTGGATGAAGACACAAAAAGGCAGTACTATTCCAACTCCAATAGGCTCTATAAAGTAATAAAAACACAGACATAACTACCTAACAAGAATAGGAACACAAGCTCAACCAATCCCGATGACCATAAAAAGTCACAGCCAAACCAATACCGACATAGAGAACCTAAAAGTAAAAATCGAGATAATTTTGAGTCACCAGAAACAAAATATCTTGAGATACTCATATCTAAACAATCTGAGAAGATAGACCAACTCTGTTCGGTCTAACATCCTCAGGTTCAATCACCGACAGATTACGGCAATCAAGACGAAGAAGGATGAAAAGGAACAACCATACTTCACGGAGGAGTGGTACTCAGATGTGGAAGAAACATACATCGATACCTATGCCAGAATCGAGGAAGAGTACTACAAAACTCTCCCAACACCACAGCAAGCAACAAGAGACGAGCATTCATCGGCAGACCTAAACATCTCCCACATCGCTCATCAAAATAACGAGATAAAGCTTCCACGGATCTCGATTCCAACCTTCGCTGGAGACTATGCGTCATGGCCATCGTTCCTGGACCTCTTCTCTAGCCTCGTTCATAATAAGAAATCGTTAACTGGAGCACAAAAGCTCCAATATCTCAAAGCTCATCTTTCTGGGGAAGCTGGACGACTACTCAGCAACACGCTCATCAGCGACGCCAACTACGAACCAGCATGGGCGCTTCTCATCGACATCGACAACAAGAGAGCACTATTAAAAACCCAGCTCGATATGCTGCTCGATCAACCAAAGCTAACCCGAGAATCAGCCCAAGGCATCAAAGAACTGAAAACGAGGACTAACGAATGCATCTCTGCCATCGAAAATCTGGAGGTCTCCACACAGAATTGGGATCCCATTCTCATCCACTTGCTTGTCCAAAAACTACCAACCGAAACTCATCAACATTGGGAACAGTCGCAAAGCAACAAATCGAGGCGATCGATTCCAACATGGGCAGAATTACGCGAATTTTTGGAAATCAGGTTCAGAACCTTGGAAGCTGTCGGCAAGGCAACAAGTCACAAGAATGAACCACACGAGAGTAAATCCAGAGATCAACCAAGAAGGACCCAAATTTTCCACGTAGCAAATCTTAGCACATGCATCCTGTGCAAAGGCACACATGTCATGAGGAAATGCCCTAAATATGTGCAATTGAGCATCGACGAGAGAGCCGTCAAATCAAAGGATCTATGCATCAACTGCCTGGGAACAGGCCATCGCCTATCACAATGTCCCAGCAAAGGTAGATGTTTCCAATGTGGAAAGGCACATCACACGACCCTACACAAAATCCAATCCGCGAGTCAAACCAACAGCAGCCTTATCAATTCACCGTCCTCAAGTTCAAACAATGAAGTACCTACCAATCAAATACAATCATACTTCGCTAGGGCAGCAACCTATGACAGCCGACAAGTATTATTGGCTACGGCGCTGGTCGCCGTAACATCTCCAACTGGACTAGAGCAGGTCTGCAGAGTTCTCATCGATCAGGGATCGCAATCCTCATTCGTACGTGAAGCAGTCGTTCAAAGTCTACAACTCAAAAGGGAGCCCGTACAAACAGCATTAACCGTGATCGGAGACTTGCCAGCCGGAAAAATCACAAACTGGGTCACGCTACAACTAAAACCACAAAAGCATCAGTCAGAGAACATCCTGGCCCAGGCGCTGGTAATCAATAAAATCTCTAATCCATTACCAAATAGTGAATGTTCCAGCAGGAATTGGAATCATCTCAAAGGTCTCGAATTGGCGGATCCAACCTTCCACAAGCCGGGACACATCGACATCCTTTTGGGAGCAGACATATTCCCCATGATCATCTTAGACGGCCTAAGAAAGGGCAACAAGGAAGCCCCAGTGGCCCAAGACACGGTGTTTGGGTGGATAATCTCTGGTAAGACCACTCCAACTGCACAAGCCAACGTACACAGGCAAACATTTTTTACTCAGGTGTCCCCTAACGACGAGCTAAAGAGATTCTGGGAACTGGAAGAAATTCCATCAAAACCCAAGTGGACAAACGAAGAGACCCGCTGCGAAAACCATTTCAACAACACCGTCACCAGATGCAGCAACGGACGTTACCAGGTTCGACTTCCGTTTTCAGCCGATCAAATACAACTTGGCGCATCTAGGCACATCGCTATTCGAACGTTAATGCAGACGGAAAGACGCTTTCAACAAAATCCCGACTTGAAGAAAGACTACGTCAAATGCATACAAGAATACTTAACGTTAGGACACATGGTGCCTATCACTACCCCAGAATCAGCACTTCGAAACCAACCGACTAACGACGTAACAACATACCGATGCTGTTACCTACCTCATCATGCTGTCATCAAACCAAGCAGCACGACTACCAAACTGAGAGTAGTATTCGACGCTTCTCGTCCAACTGCCAACGGGAACTCACTAAATAGCGTATTATTGAATGGACCCGTCATACAAGACTCATTAATGTCTACTCTTATGCGATGGAGAAAACAACGCATCGCATACATGGCTGACATAGAGAAGATGTACCGCCAGATACGAGTTCATCCTGACGATGCCGAATACCAACGAATTGTTTGGAGAGAGTCACCAGATCAACCTATAAAGGATTATAAACTGCTAACCGTAACGTTCGGAACAAAGAGTGCTCCTTTTCTTGCCATCCGAACCATGCACCAATTGGCGAAAGATGAATCAGAAACATTCCAAATCGGCTCGGACGCAGTACTCAACGATTTTTACGTGGACGACTTGATGACTGGCGCCGACAATCTAGAAGAAGCAAGAAACAAGCAAAAACAACTAATTCAACTTCTTCGAGCTGGAGGGCTAGAATTACGAAAATGTGCCGCGAATCACAACATCTTGGAGGAAATTCCGGCAGCAGATCGGGAGATCTCATTCCCATTAACAGTGAACGCAGAGGAAGTCAAGGCCTTTGGTTTATTATGGAATCCTGCCAGCGACACACTATCTTACAAGGTCAACATTGAGTCAGCACCAGAGACATATACCAAAAGAAAAATATTATCCGAAATTACGAAGCTGTTCGATCCCATCGGCTGGCTCACACCAGTAACAATTATTGCCAAAATGTTGATACAAAGCCTTTGGTTGACAAAACTCGACTGGGATGAAACAGTCCCGATCAACATCGATCATCAATGGCGGAGGTTCCGCAATGCACTTCAAATCATTCAGACCATTCAAATCCCTCGGTGGATCCAAGTCCACAACAAAATCAAGAACATCGAAATCCATGGATTTTGCGACGCTTCCATAAAGGCATATGCAGCAGCCGCATACATCCGGACGCAAAACGAAGACGGGACCAGCCACTGCCACCTAGTAGCTGCAAAAAGCAAAGTAGCGCCCATCAAGACCATCTCACTGCCAAAACTAGAGCTATGCGGGGCACACTTACTGGCCAAATTGCTGGCACAAGTACAAGACGACATGAAATTCAACCAGGTTACAACGCACGCATGGACTGATTCTACAATTGTAATTGCATGGCTAAGAAAACACCCATCATCATGGGAGACATTTGTGGCGAATAGAGTCTCCCAAATACATCAAATACTAGATCAAAGCAACTGGAATCATGTCAGGACAGAGGACAACCCGGCCGACTGCGCTACAAGGGGACTAACACCAAGTGAATTAAAGGTACATAAATTATGGTGGACAGGTCCTCATTGGCTCCAGCAAACAAAGGAACACTGGCCCAAACGGAAGGAAATCCAAGACACCACCATCGGATTACGGAAAACCATCACCAATCTACATGTCGAAGTAAATCCCTCGGATCACGACCTAATCAACAAATACTCATCATTGACGAAATTGCTAAGAGTCTCAGCGTATTGTCGACGATGGCTAAATGGGTCAAAGCCAACATCCTGTCATACCCTACCTACCTATTTAACTTCAGGAGAAATACAAGCAGCCCTAAAGTGCTGGATAAAAAACGTCCAAACCCAGGAGTTTGCAGAGGAGATGCGAGCGATACAATCCAAACAACCAGTGTCCAGCAAAAGTAAACTCTTGAGACTAACCCCGTTCCTCGACCAGGAAGGAATTTTAAGAGTGGGTGGGCGCATCCAGAATGCCAATACAACATTCTCCGAAAGTCATCCCATTATCTTGCCAGAGAAGAGCCCATTATCAAAGCTCATCATCGACAACATCCATCGTACGACATTACATGGGGGTACGCAGCTAATGTTACACATGCTAAGACAGAAATATTGGATGTTAAACGCACGAAACGCAGTAAGGCAGCACAATCATCAATGCATGCAGTGTTTTCGGCAAAGGGCAACAGGACATACCCAATTAATGGCCAATCCTCCGACATATCGGGTCCGTCCCGCGAGGCCTTTCGCTCACACTGGAGTAGACTATTGTGGTCCTTTCGACATAAAATCATCAAAAATGCGAAACGCTCGAAGCCAAAAGAGCTATATCGCACTATTCATCTGCATGGTAACAAAGGCCATTCACTTAGAAATCGTCACCGACGCCTCTACAGAGGGATTCCTCACAGCATTCAGCAGACTCATCGCAAGACGGGGCTTATGTTCAGACATGTACAGCGATTGTGGATCCAACTTCGTCGGAGCAAACAACATCCTCACACGCTTCAAGATTGAGAACAACAAAACTTTGGAACGAGAACTGGCCGAAGCCATAGAAAACCAAGGAATCAAGTGGCATTTCAACCCTCCGGCAGCACCCCATTTTGGAGGACTTTGGGAAAGCGGGGTAAAATCAGCGAAGTATCACCTAAAACATACAATTGGAGACGCACGATTGACGTACGAAGAGCTTAGTACCCTCACAACGCAAATCGAAGTCACGCTCAATTCTCGACCTCTCACCGAGCTCACCCAAGATCCAGATGATATGTCAGCGTTAACGCCTGGACACTTCCTGATAGGTGGCCCACTACTGACACCACCAGAACCCAGCCTACTCGACACCAACATCAATCGTTTCAACAGATACCAGTTCATCCAACGTGTTACGGCGCAGCAGCTCGTAACAGGCATCTTCAGCCACAAAAAATGAAATATGGGCATGAAAGCCCCCTAAGAAAAAAAACCGTAGCACAACATAAACAAACAAAAAAAAACACTATTAAAATAAAAAAAATATATTAATCTAAAAGTAAACTAAAACTAAATCAAAAACTAATCACTAACTTAAATAATAATTAAAACTAACTTATAAACTAAAAACCACCAATAAATTCCTGAAAAATAAAAGAAGGTTAAAAATTGATTAAAAAACAAATATAATAAAACATTACCTGGAAGGCACCTGGGCCAAGTGCCTTCATCCACAAAAAACAGGGCTTTGTACCTAAAATAAAATAAAATTAATAAATAACAAAAAAATATTAACAAAAAGACATGATATTAACAAAAATAAACAACTTCCACTTACCAAATTGATGACATGTAGAAATGTCAGTTTATCGAAAGCTCAAAGCTGGGGCACGATCGGAGAAAGCTGTTTTGTTCTAAAAATAAAAATTATAACACTTGAAAACAAGTATAACAGCTTTCTCCCCCCCAAGCTTTGAACTTTCGATCAATGTGCCTGGACTATAAAGTCCAAAGCACCAGCACAGAGCTTCTCATTCCGTCCAGTTTTAGTAAGCATTTTTGCAACGCGATTTTTCAATATTCAGACAGGCATCGACCGTCAAGTAGAGCGACAGGCAAAGACCGTCCAACAAGAAAAAATATAATATATTTTTTAGACAGGCATCGACCGTCTTTGTTAATAAAAATAAATTTATCATTTATTCCTTTTCAGATTTTAGACAGGTATTTACTGTCTTGTGATTTCTTTGGCAGGCTTTAGTCGCCAAGATAGGGTTTTAGATAACCGATCGGTTCCACCATCGGTTCGGGGGTTAGATTAGATTATATGTTGGTTTGGGCATCGGACCAGGAAATTAATTTCCACAATTGAAAAGAATTTGTATATTCTTACGTGTCAACAAGGAATTTCAAAGGTTGCAATCACCTTGAACTTCCTGCGACACTAATAAATTAGATTGAAAGAAAATATAAACGTTTGAAATAGGGATTTTTGAAGGTAAAAACATACCTCAAACATCCTTAGAAGGTATACGAAAATAATTGTTGAAGGGTCCAAACACAGGTGAATTTTGAGATCACCTTTGAGTGGAACCATATATATATTTAAAAGCTCGCGGAAGGTTCTTCTGCAAATTTAAGTGGTTGATAAGGCCCACATTAATATTATTAACATCACAGCGATAGTGGCCAAATTCAAGCTCAAAGAGCTAACGTATCTTGCAAGAAGCAAGCATTATACGGCACTATTTGCAGTGATTGAGTGCCGAGTTTGGCAGTCACGTCAGGTGTAACCGGCGTAATCTCAAGGGAAATTTTCCCATAAGCAGAATAGAACCTCCGAGCTTGTGTGTAGAAAATATTTGGACAATTTAATGAACAATTCAATTTCAGGTATTATAAATCCAGTTGGAGTATAATCCTAAGCTAGTACTAAGAGAATTGACCTTCAGTCAAATTTGAATTTATATTTTTTTTTTATTTTTACTATTAATTTTTTGAAAAATTAGCGTAAATTTAGAATTTAAATAGATTTAATTAGCATTGTATCATTTAGGAGATAATATATTTGTTTTTAAACCACTCCTGTGTGTGAATTAGCGACCTATCCGATTTTTTACAGGTTGTTTAACAATTTAAAAGATTAAATTTTTATTTACGGCGTCTCGCGCCGTAACATGGTCCTTCGAGCCGGATAGGTCGTGGTCAAAACAAATATAGTCTCTACGATAACTTGCTAATTAAGAAGAGTTTATTGCTTTAATTATCTTTATTGTCCAAATATTTTATTATTTGTTAATTGTCTAACCCCGTAATCTAAATCCAAAATGAAACGTACGTTGAAAAGACAGATAGCCCTACAGAAAGAGTTAAGTCAATCATTTTTCAACTACAGAGAGACACCTGCGGCTAAGAAAACCCAGGGTTATATCTCTGGAAAGTTAGAATTGATCAAATCAGCATGGGCAGAATTTAAAGAAAATCATGCAGAACTAGTTTCCACAGATACCGAAAGTATCAAAGATGAGAAAGTCCAAGCCGCGTTAGTGGCATACGCTGAAGGCAATCTGTTCCACAAAGTCGAAGAGATTTATTCCGAATTCCTTGGAGAATTATTGGATGATCAAATAGCCAGCTCGCAGACTGAAAGGGAACAAGCAGATTCACCCAAAGCAATTTTACAATTACCAACTTTGGAAATCCCTAAGTTCGACGGGCAATACGCGTCGTGGAGAGCCTTCCACGACCGATTTGTGTCGCTCATACATCATGAAGATCGGCTATCAACGGTCGATAAGATGCACTACTTGAAGAGTAGTCTGACGGGAGACGCTAAGAAGGATCTAGATTCCTTCGACAACACCGCAGCAAACTATACAGCAGCATGGGAGGTCTTGTGCAACCGGTACGATAAGAAAAGGTTGTTAATATATGCGCAGTTGAAGCTATTATTTAATCAGCCAAAAATTAGGACGGAATCCTACCGGGAAATACGAGCAACTTTGGACGAGTTGCAGCGTATACAGCACAATTTAAAGGCACTTAAAGTAGACATAGCCAGTTGGGATCCCATTTTCGTGTTCGTAACAGCTCAAAAGCTGCCGGAAAAGACACGGAATTTATGGGAACAATTGATAGCGAAGTCAGATGAGCTGCCATCACTAAAAGAATTGATTACGTTCATGGAGCAACGTTATCGAAGCCCAGAGGCAACTAAGGATATCCATCTGCACAAAGCAGGGAACAATCCGCACAAAGCTGGCAAGAATCATAGTAGACTTACAACCTACTACACAAGCCAGCAAGATAATCCCATTACCAATAAAGGTAAGTCCCAAACGGCTTATAGGTATCATAAAACCGCAGGACAGAATAGGAATGGTTATAAACCAAGGTCAGGCCACCCTGAGAAGGTAAACTTCACAAGTCACTGCCCTATGTGCAGATCAAACCATTGGTTGACACAATGTCAACAATTTAGAAAACTATCGGTTGCAGCCAGAAGAAATTGGCTGACCGAAAATAAGCAATGCGAAAGATGCTTGCGAAATCATAATACAGCTGAATGCACCACTAAATACACGTGCATGACGTGTGGCAACAATCACCATAGTTTGTTGCATGATCGTACGGATCAGGAAAATTCAGCAAATTCACCTAGGGACAACACGGTCAACGAAACGACTGTAACTCAGTGTAATCACATTAAGGATGTTACACATTCAATGTTGGCAACAGCCCTGGTGAAGGTGAAGGGTCGTATAGGCCGCGAGTTGACGTTACGGGCATTAATAGATCCCGGGTCACAAAACTCATTCATTACGGAAGCAGCGTATCAATCAATAAGAGCGCAAACCTTCCCTACAAAGGTCATTGGGCGTAATCCGACCCGGTCGCGGACATGAATGAAAATGATTTAAAATGAAAGAGTATAAATTCACTTAACATTACATAAGGTTATTTTTTATTTAATCCATGGGAGAACAAAGTTTGAACTAAAAATACATTTACTTAAAAAATCGAATACTACTACTAAATAGTAGTTGTCGTTCTGTTAAATAGCTACTAAAAGGTTTTCGCGAGTGCATGCGCGTCCCGTCATCCCGTCATCTCTCACAGAGTAGGCTGCGCCTCGCTCGTTGCGTTGGCGCATTGTTTCGTTCGTGTCATCGCAGTCCTTCGTTGTCTCTAGTTGTGATCTGTGCGTTAACCCGTTATCTTTTGTTTTTATCAACTACCTACCTAAGCACGCTTACTGGACCTGATTATTTGCTGTTTTATTTGGAATTTGTTTGAAATGGATAGACGAAATAATTGTGTATTGTGTACCAGATCTGTGTTACGGCGCAGAAAACACATACTTACTGAACTGTTTTTAGAAAGATATCGGAGTCACACAGTGTTACAAGAAATAATACCACGCGAGGTAAGTTTTGTATTAACATGCTTTATCAGTTTTGTCTACTCTAAATGCAGTATTTTAGTTAAATAAGTATAGACGTTATTTTATTAAACCACGTGAGACTATATTCACCATTTAACCCGTCAAGATACCTATTCCTTTGTCAGCTATACACCCAAGAAGGTTGTAGATAAAAGTAGAGGCAACACGCAAAATACATACGTGTGGTCTAACGTTTTCTTTTCAAGTACACACATAAGAACGAGGCAGCTGTGTTTTCTGTATCTTATGTATGTATCCAGAGTATTGTCTCCTCTTTTATATAAAAATCAGCTGTTCCCTACATTTCGACGAGTCACGTGACCAAAAATGTAGGGAACAGCTGATTTTATTTTCGCGATTTTGGAGTGCAGATGGCAGATATTTAGAAAACACCTTATATAGGTACTGACATATTGAAGTATTTTTTTTTTGCATTACAATGTGCGCTTCTGTAAATATTTCTACTTTGTTATGTGTTTCAAATAATAAGATGAAAACCTTGCTTATCTAATATAAATAACGTTGATTAAGTTATCTATCGTTATCGTTAGTCAGCGGATATTGCGAAAATCATTGTCTCGTAGACTACAAACATTAATTGTTCTATTGTATTTCTTCCAGATTCCTTTTGATGGTACAAGATCAATTTGTCATCCTTGCTGGCAAAGATTTGATCGCGCTGTGCATAATCAGCATGCCCCAAATATTCAAGTTGATCAAGAAATAGCAGTCGAGGGTGAAGGCAGAAATAGCCGGAGGGAAGGTATACTTACTATTCCTGGATATTTACGAGCATCAAATACAGCACGACGCTGCATTTTTCAAGACTGCAGAAACATTGTTACGCGAGGTGTGCCATTATATGCCAGATTTTATTTATTACATAATCACAATTTATATGTACCCAATCTAGCACGAGCTTGTCAGCCTCATATAATGACAAATGATTGGGACATACTTGCGAATGGTCAGATAATACTTGAAAACTTTAATAGTGCACACGTGCTAGACCTAATAAATCTATACAGATGGGGATATGAGCGTCGAAATCAAATGAATTTTGAAAATATTGAAGAATGTGATGATGACGAGCTGCACTTTTGGACGTCTTTAAGTAAATCTCAGTTTAACTCAATTTTACGACAAACTCCTTCTCTTCGTGTGAGATCTGATTGTCCTGCCACCGTTTTAGGAGTTTATTTGGTAAAAATAAGAACCGGCGAATCAGATGAGCGCTTGGCATCAAAATTCAACATGTCCAGAAGAACATTTGAGAGAAAATTACAAATAGCTAGACAGTGCTTAACTGAAGATTTTATGCCGCTATATTTGGGCTTGGATCATTTAACAAGAGATAATGTTGTATCCAGAAATCTTTCGATCCCGAGTCATATTTTTGGTGGTAACGAAAACGAAAATGGAATTTTTGTCATGGACGGAACGTACTTGTATGTCCAAAAAAGTTCGAACTTTTTATTCCAAAGAAAATCTTATAGCCTTCACAAGTTCAGAAACTTGGTAAAGCCTTTTCTGGTTGTTTGCACCGATGGTTATATAATAGACGTTGTGGGGCCATATCCAGCCACAACGTCAGATGCCTCAATCTTGCGTCATCTTTTAGAAAATGTAGAATCTCCGTGGCATTGGTTTTTAAGACCTAATGATATTTTTATATTAGATCGCGGATTTCGTGATTCAATTCCTATAATTGAAGAATGTGGCTATGTTCCACATATGCCACCATCCAGAGGAAGAGGAGAACAATTGACGACGCTAGATGCCAATAAGTCAAGGTTGATAACAATGTGTCGATGGGTAATCGAGGCCATAAATGGTCGTTTTAAGAAAGATTTTAAAATATTTCGACACACATATTTCAATGTTGCTATGCGAAATATGATGACGGACTTCAAAATAACAGCGGCTATCATCAATGCTACCAGGCGTCCTTATGAAGATAGTGTATATGTCGACCAGTTTATTAACATTATAAATGGTAGAATGAATAGAGAGAACGAACTGGCGCAACACGTAATTGAAAACAATATGAATAGACAAAGAGTTGCTTTCATGCCATTAGATGGAAACAATCCAGATTTTAGCGACTTCCCACAGTTAACATTTGAAGAACTTATACTGTTTACATTGGGCAGCTATCATTTAAGACTTGCTAGGTCGTACTGCCATGAACACATAAGACCTAATGGTGTCTACATGATAGAACTCTATCGTCATCAAGAATTAATAAATAATAAAATATTGATAAGGGGACGAATTCAGTCGCGACATGTCAGAGCGCGACAATATTACACATATATTTTAATTAACCCAGCGACACAAGGAAGACAAAGTGTTGAAGACTACTACTGCTCGTGTATACACGGCCGCCGCACCGTCGGGAGCTGCGCGCATATAGCCAGTATAGTTTATTTTTTATCCTGGGCTAGGCACCAACAACAAATTGAAGCCCCTGCGGTATTTTTAGATGATATAACAGTAGATATTGATCACGCCGAATAAATAATTTGAAATATGTAAAAGTTTTTTTTTCTCTTTACTCCCACATCCCACAAGAAAGCGACCCTTTCCATGATAACTAGATACATTTTATCTATATATCTTCACAATTGCATTTCTGTCCGCCGTGGGTTTTTCTCCCATACTATTTGCCCATTGACCTTTAAGTGTTGTCGGAGTGGCAGAAACACAAGTAGCTACCGCAAATAAGGTGGCAAGATTTACGTTGTTGTCAACTACAAAAGATTATAAGAATTCCATTGATGCGTATGTTATTAAGAGTATCACCAAGATATTTCCACCAGAACGCACAATAGAGAAGCACTGGCCGCATATAGATGGGTTGGAGTTAGCCGACCCAAAATTTATGAATCCAGGACGAATAGACATTCTCCTTGGAGTAGGTGTACGCGGATATCATTAGGAATGGTCTGCGAAAAGGAATGAAAGGGGCTCCGGTGGCATTAAAAACAGCCCTAGGTTGGATTGTGTTTGGTGACGTACGGTCAGCAAACACACCTTCTAAAAATATAAGTCTATCTGCATTTACGACGCAGCATGACGTAACATTGGAAGAATTGAGCCGACAAATTAAAGGGTTTTTGGAATGTGAAGAAATTCCTAAAGAAAGACAATTCACCGGGGAAGAAAGGCAGTGCGAAGAATTTTACAATAAAACTACCATACGTAAGCCGAACGGGCAGTATGAAGTACGGATACCCTTTAAAGACGGTAATCCACCCAGTTTAGGGGAATCTAGGAGACAAGCCATGTCCAGGCTATTGCAGTCAGAGAAGAAGCTAGCCCAAAGGACAGAGCTAAAGGACTCCTACCAAAAATGTCTGCAAGAATATATCGACTTGAACCATATGAGTTCAGCAAAGGGATTCGCAGACCAAAGGTATTATATGCCACATCATACTGTAATTAAAGACAGCACCACAACAAAGGTCCGCATAGTTTTTGATGCCTCAGCAAAGACTACAAATGGAAAAAGTCTAAATGAGCAAATGCTGACAGGGCCAACATTGCAGCCGAAATTATTTGCTACGCTCCTAAAATGGCGGAAGTATCGATATGCAATGACCGCGGACATTGAGAAAATGTATAGGATGATCCTTGTCAACCCCTTGGATAGAAGGTATCAAACCATCCTGTGGAGGGCAAGTGATAACTGCCCTATACAAGAATACCAAATGAATACAGTAACATTTGGAACCACTTCAGCACCCTACCTTGCAATCAAAACATTGCAAAGGTTAGCGGTCGATGATAACTCCTTGTATCCTGAAGCAGCTAAGGTCGCTATGACGGATTTTTATGTGGACGATGTGCTTACAGGAGCAGATACGGTGCAAGAAGCACAAACGTTACAAGGAGATCTAATCAAACTTTTGAAAGGAGGAGGATTTCATTTGCGGAAATGGGCCGCAAATCATGAAACGCTCCTAAGTTCCATCCCAGCCGAGGATCGTGAGCTGCAGCTTCCCTTACAAGTAAGGGAAGATAACCAAATCAAGGCATTAGGGATATACTGGCATCCAGTGGGAGACTATTTTTCGTACGCAATAAGTTGCGCAGAGTTTAAACCAGCTTCTACTAAACGAAAAATTCTTTCGGAAGTAGCCAAACTCTACGACCCACTTGGATGGATCGCTCCATGCGTCATTCTGGCAAAAATTATTATGCAGAAAATATGGATGGCTGGGTATGGATGGGATGAGACGGTGGATCAAACCATTCAAGACGAATGGACCCTGTTTCAGGAACAGTTGCCACATATTCAACACATCAAAATACCTCGATGGGTTAACTTCTTGAGCACAACTACGAAGTGCCAACTGGTGGGCTTCTGTGATGCTTCTGTCCGGGCATATGGAGCAGTAATTTACATCAGAACAACGAGGGAAGATAACACCATCGACACGAAATTGCTAATGTCAAAAACAAAGGTAGCACCTATTAAGCCGATGTCACTGCCGCGACTCGAATTATGTGGAGCAGTACTGTTAAGCAGACTGATGCGACAGGTAAAGCAGGACATGAATCTAAGCAACATAGAAACGCGATGTTGGACAGATTCAAAGGTCGTTCTAGCATGGATTAAAGGATTACCACATAGATGGAAGACGTTCGTAGCCAACCGCGTTGTGGAAATAAATGAAAATGCGGGAGATACAAGATGGCAATACGTACACACAAAAGATAATCCAGCCGACATAGTTTCCAGGGGAGCTATGCCGGCAAAAATCCAAGAATTAACAGCATGGTGGCAAGGACCCAGCTGGATGCGGAAACCAGAAGAAAATTGGCCGCATAAACCCCCGGACGACTTCCAAACTTCCATGGAAGCTAAAAATGTCACTCATGAACTATTCATCATATTTGAAAACAATACGAGTTATGGCATATTGTTACCGGTTCGTCCACAACGCCAGACGACTAAAGGAAAGACGTATCTTGCAACTACCAGCTCCAGAAATCAATGTTGCAAGGAGAAAACTCATTGAATTAGTTCAACGACAAGCCTTTGCGCAGGAGTACGAACAACTGCAAGACGCAAAACCACTGAAGAAACAAAGTAAATTGTTTCAGCTACAACCATTTATGGCAGAGGATGGCACGATAAGAATTGGAGGTAGATTGCAGTACTCCACATTGCCACATGATGCAAAACATCCTCTAATATTGCCAAAGCACCATCATGTAACAAACCTAATTATTGATCACTATCATAACAACACAATACATGGTGGAGCACAGATGGTGTTAAATGCAATACGATCCCAGTATTGGATCATAAACGGCATGTCAGCCGTAAAAGAAAGGATACACAAATGCGTCAAATGCATTAGGTATCGAGCTGCAACACCGACTCAATCAATGGGAAACTTGCCACACGTAAGAGTTACACAAACAAACCCGTTTGAGAGTGTCGGAATAGATTATGCTGGGCCATTCGACGTCAAAATGTCGAAACATAGGGGCTCCAAAATATATAAAGGATATTTTTGTATATTCGTCTGCATGACCACCAAGGCCGTTCATATTGAGGTGGCATCAGACATGTCCACAGATGCTTTTTTGGCGGCCCTAAGACGTTTCATAGGAAGACGAGGCCTTTGCAAGCATATCTATTCCGACAATGGCACAAATTTCGTGGGCGCCAGCAAGCGATTGGGAGGAACAGCCAACAAGGCCACGAACGAAGCGGAGAGGTGCGCATCCCAAGAATTAGCCAATGATGGCATACAATGGCACTTCAACCCTCCAGCCGCTCCTCACTTTGGAGGACTCTGGGAAGCAGGCGTGAAAAGTATTAAGTATCACCTGAAAAGAGCCGCAGAGGGAAAAATATTGACATTTGAAGAACTTAATACGTTATTGATCCAAATAGAAGCCTGCCTGAACTCACGTCCATTGTGTCCTTTATCCGCAGACCCATCAAATTTAGACGTGTTAACACCGGGACATTTCTTAATAGGAAGAAATCTAAAGGCACTGCCCGACGCTGAGGCAGACGACCAAGTTTCATATCTGGACCGTTGGAAGTATGTCCAACAGACTGTACAAGAATTTTGGAAGCAATGGTCAAATGGATATTTGCTGCAACTGCAGAAAAGAAACAAATGAGTATTACAACAACCTAACCTACAGATAGGACAGGTAGTCATAATCATGGACCAAAACAGGTCACCATCGCAATGGCCTCTTGGCATAGTGGAGGAAATCCATCCAGGGCCTGACGGTCAGGTGAGGGTCGTAACGTTGAAAACACAAACGAATCATATTAAACGACCCATCACCAAATTATGCCCTCTAATAGAATGACACGTATAAACATTTGCATGTTTTGTAACGTCCGTACATACGATAGTCATATTAAACATAGGTAGTTAGCATAAGAAATAATGAATTAATAACAAAAAAACAACTATATATATAATAATAATAAAACTAAATTCAAATAAATTATGCAGCCTTATGTGAATACATCCATAACCTTATCAGGGTCCTTATTATCGAATTAAATTTCGAAATTATATCCAAATATGGAAACCCTAAGCAAATTGACATTTAGCAGTCAACAAAATTACCGCGTTAACGACCAAAAGGACCCGAACAAAATGTAAGTTAGAAATTAAAAAAAAAAATTTTTTTTTTTGTTTCGTTTAATATATTTCCATTTGCTTAAAGGGCAAATAACTCGATACCCAAATTGGAGGAAAAGGTATATGAGATGTGCACGGTGGAAGAAAAACCTTTCACCATCACTCATGTCCAGCTGAAAGCGATCCCTTACGACGTCATAAGGGGACGGGAAAGACGTCGCCACACTGTCTTCTTGACCGAGACCAAACGGGTCCGGCTCAGGATACTAAAAAACCATACGATAATATGGTATGGGCTACAAGACCAAGTAGGCTTAAATTAGAGTAATTAATATAAACATAAGTTGTTAAATATGAAAGGGAATATGAATTGCACGAATTACGATAAAATTATGTACGAAGTAAATAACATTTCTGAATTAAACCCGCTTTATTTATTTTGATGCGACGCATCAACGGGGTGGAGTATGTTACGGCGCAGCAGCTCGTAACAGGCATCTTCAGCCACAAAAAATGAAATATGGGCATGAAAGCCCCCTAAGGCTGGTCGCACACTGCAGCAGATTCGGCCGAATTTTTTACGGCCGTATACGGCCGAATAATTAAACAAATCTGATCGGAGTAAACCTAGGGACGTCAACGGCCGAAAACAACGGCTGTAATGTGCGAATGACAATAGCAAAATAATTGTTTGAAAAATTCGGCCGAATACGGCCGTAGAAAATTCAGCCGAATCTGCTGCAGTGTGCGACCAGCCTAAGAAAAAAAACCATAGCACAACATAAACAAACAAAAAAAAAACACTATTAAAATAAAAAAAATATATTAATCTAAAAGTAAACTAAAACTAAATCAAAAACTAATCACTAACTTAAATAATAATTAAAACTAACTTATAAACTAAAAACCACCAATAAATTCCTGAAAAATAAAAGAAGGTTAAAAATTGATTAAAAAACAAATATAATAAAACATTACCTGGAAGGCACCTGGGCCAAGTGCCTTCATCCACAAAAAACAGGGCTTTGTACCTAAAATAAAATAAAATTAATAAATAACAAAAAAATATTAACAAAAAGACATGAAATTAACAAAAATAAACAACTTCCACTTACCAATTTGATGACATGTAGAAATGTCAGTTTATCGAAAGCTCAAAGCTGGGGCACGATCGGAGAAAGCTGTTTTGTTCTAAAAATAAAAATTATAACACTTGAAAACAAGTATAACAGCTTTCTCCCCCCAAGCTTTGAACTTTCGATCAATGTGCCTGGACTATCAAGTCCAAAGCACCAGCACAGAGCTTCTCATTCCGTCCAGTTTTAGTAAGCATTTTTGCAACGCGATTTTTCAATATTCAGACAGGCATCGACCGTCAAGTAGAGCGACAGGCAAAGACCGTCCAACAAGAAAAAATATAATATATTTTTTAGACAGGCATCGACCGTCTTTGTTAATAAAAATAAATTTATCATTTATTCCTTTTCAGATTTTAGACAGGTATTTACTGTCTTGTGATTTCTTTGGCAGGCTTTAGTCGCCAAGATAGGGTTTTAGATAACCGATCGGTTCCACCATCGGTTCGGGGGTTAGATTAGATTATATGTTGGTTTGGGCATCGGACCAGGAAATTAATTTCCACAATTGAAAAGAATTTGTATATTCTTACGTGTCAACAAGGAATTTCAAAGGTTGCAATCACCTTGAACTTCCTGGGACACTAATAAATTAGATTGAAAGAAAATATAAACGTTTGAAATAGGGATTTTTGAAGGTAAAAACATACCTCAAACATCCTTAGAAGGTATACGAAAATAATTGTTGAAGGGTCCAAACACAGGTGAATTTTGAGATCACCTTTGAGTGGAACCATATATATATATATTTAAAAGCTCGCGGAAGGTTCTTCTGCAAATTTAAGTGGTTGATAAGGCCCACATTAATATTATTAACATCACAGCGATAGTGGCCAAATTCAAGCTCAAAGAGCTAACGTATCTTGCAAGAAGCAAGCATTATACGGCACTATTTGCAGTGATTGAGTGCCGAGTTTGGCAGTCACGTCAGGTGTAACCGGCGTAATCTCAAGGGAAATTTTCCCATAAGCAGAATAGAACCTCCGAGCTTGTGTGTAGAAAATATTTGGACAATTTAATGAACAATTCAATTTCAGGTATTATAAATCCAGTTGGAGTATAATCCTAAGCTAGTACTAAGAGAATTGACCTTCAGTCAAATTTGAATTTATATTTTTTTTTTATTTTTACTATTAATTTTTTGAAGAATTAGCGTAAATTTAGAATTTAAATAGATTTAATTAGCATTGTATCATTTAGGAGATAATATATTTGTTTTTAAACCACTCCTGTGTGTGAATTAGCGACCTATCCGATTTTTTACAGGTTGTTTAACAATTTAAAAGATTAAATTTTTATTTACGGCGTCTCGCGCCGTAACACAACGTCTA
Organism: Thereva nobilitata; assembly: GCA_963855945.1. Classification (NCBI taxonomy): domain Eukaryota; kingdom Metazoa; phylum Arthropoda; class Insecta; order Diptera; family Therevidae; genus Thereva; species Thereva nobilitata. The sequence continues at coordinate 169,154,137 of OY979694.1, forward strand.
CATCAAAGTTTCTGGACTCGCTGGAGCAATGAATATTTAAATAGACTCCAACAACGACCAAAATGGCTAAAACCCACTCCAGAAATAACTATTAACGAACTGGTTCTTATAAGAGATGAAAGACTGCCGCCGTCTCGATGGTTATTAGGAAGGATCATTGATACTCACCCCGGACATGATAATCACATACGAGTAGTCACTGTAAAAACAAAAAATAATATCATGAAACGACTTGCCACTAAAATATGTCTATTGCCAGTAACCGACTCTAAAGAAAAATTAACCTAAAGGCATTTCCGCCAGAAAAACAAAAAATAGCTAAGACCACAACCTCAAGAATGAAACACACACCAAGCTTGACTACCAATAATTCAAAATAAAAAGAATCATGAAATGCCCGTTATTAAGTCCAACCGTTAGTCCAGTGAAAATTCGCCAGTTCCAGACGTATAGCGTAAAAAAAAGAAAATTATGGATATCTCGAAGAGGAATAATATTCAAAAACCATCAACATCATCAGGTGTGAGATCAGTAAAATCGAACCTCAGAAATCTCGAATTAACACCAAAAAAACCAATAATCAAGAGGCCGTTCGAGGCAATTCCCAGCGGCCCTGAAATAAGAAAAAGAACGCAACCTCGGCCCATACCAACATCAAGGGCTAGAGGAGCCCAACCAAAGGAAACAGAGAAACCACCCACAAAGCGACGCATTTCCCTGGAGGAGTATCGGCGCCGTAAACAACAACCGCCACCACAGCTAAAGATAAAACAAGAGCTCTGGAACGAAATTAATCGGACGAGCGAAAAAGGCTTTCAGGATGCCAATCGAAGCAGGCATATTACGATTCACTAAGATCGCCAATCAACAGATTAAGGTCCGTTTACAAAACAAAAAACAATAGAAAATTGGAAACATAAACATAAAATCTGTGAATTTAAAGTTAGCAAAATTACTAATAAGACTGAATAAAAAATACAAAATGAGTTGAATTACACGAATATTTTATTATGCATAACGAAAACAAAAAATCACAAATTAAGCAAAGTTCTTAAAATACTTATCTGACAATCCTATAAGACGTGGCCCTTGAAGCTCCGCCCGATTAGCGCCCCTCCAAACAACCGAAAAAATGAACTAAAATACGCGCTAAATTAAGTAAATAACTACTACGTGAGATAAAATATCGTCGCGGTACATGCAATAGGCCGAATGTGAAAAAAATGCAAGTATCCAAAACATGCTTCCGCAACGTTTGCAAAGACTCCTATGTCTACCGACCAATCAGAAGCGAGCATTTGAATTAGTTGCAATATGACCAATGACAGACGTCTTTGTTTTGGTTCCTGCAAATTGACGTATGTCATTGTATTCCCGTGATGCGAGACGTGTTTTGTGTGAAAAACGGTCAGTTTACGAAATTAAACGTTATAGATTTGTTCTGTAAGTAATCAACTCTTTTTAGATATAATTTTATCTAATAGACAGTAATATTACGTTATATTTATAATCATAACAAAGAAGTAAATTTCTAACATAAAACTAACCTCACAATTTTGTTCTTTTCGAGTTCATACTTTAATGATTGTGATTATAAATGTTTTTCAATTTATTACAAAGGTTAAATTACTCAAGATAGGCGTTAATTAACCTTTTTTTTGTATGAAACAATTACACTTGTTTATACTTTTGTAGACAAAGGAGATTTTGCAATAAACATAGTATGTAGGGTAAAATTTACATAGGAACTATTGCATTTGACAAGTGACTATGTTTTTTGTTGCAGGAGTTGCCGAACTAACGCCCGAGATTAGGCCGATTACGCCCAATGAGTTTCATGGTATAATGGAGTACACAACACCCATCCTGAAGAAATTGAAAGACACGATGAAGGCACGCAAAATCAATTAGATACTGATTTTAGTTCAGGATCGGATGAATTGTATGCCCCATCCGAAAGTGAGTATGACACTGATGTACAAGCGGATGATTGTGTTGGATCAGTGGTTGGAATTTCAACTCAAGATTGCTCGGTGGCTGATGAAACGACACAACAGCCGCTATCGATATCGGATACGGACCAAAATATTATACCAGATCAAGAACAACCAAAACCAAGAAAGCATAAGGGTCAAGTTAACATGAATGAGTGGAAGAGGTTGAAAAATGCTAAGTTAAGATTACAGGGGAAGTCTTATCTTGGATTTGAAAAACAGGAAAGTGGGAAATACAAGCAAACTAAAATTAAACAAGCTAAATGCCTAGGTCCAAGATGTAATGGGCATCCACAGCCGACAACAGTTAAAGGAGGCCCAAGACAAGATTTCAAATGCGATACGATTAGTGAGGATGATCGAAAGTCTATACATTCGCACTATTGGAATCTGGCATCTTGGGAGGCTAAAAAGGTTTACGTCACTGGATGTGTATTACAGGCACGTCCACAGTATAGAAGAAAGACTACTGATGTTGCCACTTCAAGAAAAAACACAGGATTTAGATTCTACTTGACTGTAAAAGAAAATGGAGATGATGTGAAGAAACGTGTATGCCGAAATATGTTTATCAACACTTTTAATATTGGTGAGAAGACTGTCCGCACGTGGATTTTGTCAGAACAACCCAGTACAAGCCAAGAAAACGAAGAACACCAAGCTCAGACCCCACTACAAAGATCAAACATTGTTACGAATCTAGAGGAATTCCTGAATTCACTGCCCAAAGTAGAAAGCCATTATTGTCGAGCGTCATCCAGTAAACTCTACGTTGAACCCTTGTGGTCTAGTTTAAGAGAGATGTACCGCTTTTATAAAGATGAGTGCCAAAAACAAAACAAAAATGCTTCATCTTGGAAAACCTTCTACAATACTTTGAAAACTATGAACTTAGATCTTTATATTCCGAAAAAGGATCAATGTAATACATGTACACAGTATAAGACAGGAACATGCGATGAAGAAATATTTCGGAAACATGAGCAAAAGAAACAATCAGCAAGAGAAGAGAAAACAAGAGACAAAGAACAATCCATTAATTGTCCTAATACGGAAATCTATACCGTAGATCTACAGGCTGTGCTATTGGTTCCAAGAGTAAATGCCAGTGCAAATTACTACAAGATTAAATTGAAAGTCCACAATGAGACCTTCCTTAACTTAAGTACTAAAGATGCTGTATGCTATGTTTGGCACGAAGCTGTGGCAGGGATTGAAAGTGATGTATTTGCATCAATTTATACAGACTTTTTACAAAAGGCAATAGAAAAAAGACACCCCGAAAAAATTACGATTTGGAGTGACGGATGTGGATATCAGAACCGAAATATTAAACTTTCTAATGCATTGCTAGAATTGAGCATTAAAACAAACGTAATAATAGAACAAAAATATTTGGAAGTTGGACACACCTTCATGGAAGTGGACTCCATTCATTCTACTATTGAGCAGAAATCGCGCAATCGAAAAGAAGTCTATACACCAGCAGACTACATTCCAATAATTCAAGGTGCAAGACAACGTCCGCGTCCTTATGAAACAATTTACTGTAGTAGTGATGATTTTTATACATTTCAGCCAGTATACTACAAAAGTATTCGCCCTGGCAACAAAGTTGGCGATCCCTGTGTTAACGATGTGGTTGCTTTTCAATATAACCCTAATGGCATTATTCGTTACAAACTGTGCTTCCAAGACGAATGGGCTGACTTACCTGTACGACCAAAGCGTCTGGAATCACTGCCAGATCATCCCAAACTGTAAACAGGACCAATTCCGATTGAAACTTCGAAATATACGCACTTGCAAGAACTAAAACAATTGATTCCACAAGATTATCGTCAATTTTATGAAACTTTACTTCACAAATAAATTTATTTTTACATAATAAATAAAAACTTTAATATTAACATGTTCTTTTTTTGTCTCTGTTTTGATATCAATTTTACCTTTGTCATCAAAATGGTCTTTGATATAGACGCAATATATCCTATGTCAACTTTTCACAAAAACTGTAAAGTCAATAACCACTATTGTACTACGTTATCATTTCATACCCAATTTTAACACAAAATGCATCATCACAAATCTTATTTATCTAACACAACCCGGTGAATGGGCTCGAAGTTGTAGTAAAAAGGCGGAGCTGTTTGCACAGCATTTGTACAACGTGTTTACCCCAAACGAATACTCCATGCAGGAATTTGAAGCAGATGTAGAGAAATTAATCAACAGTGACCAACAATTATCTCCACCAATAAAACTAGTAACAACAAGGGAAACTGCAAGAATAATACGAAACCAAGAAAATAAAAAAGCCTCAGGCTTCGACCTAATAACTGGAGAAGTTTTAAAAAACTTGCCGAGAAAATCCTTAATCATAATTATACGAGATGCACAGAACCAAGGGTTCCGAGCTTTAAATTTATAAAAGCGTGTCAGCAGCCTCTCTTACATATAAGCGTGTCAGCAGCCTCTCTTACATATGAAGAGCTAGAGACAATCATGGTCGAAATAGAGGCGATTCTAAACTCTAGACCTCTAACACCATTGTCGAACGACCCACTGGATCTTACGGTCCTCACACCTGGCCATTTGGCGAACCTTTAACCAATAATGTCGATCCGCATGCAGAACCAAGAAAGGGAAACCTGCTTTACAGATGGAAGCTGGTAGCTCACTTGAAAAATGAATTCTGGCAACGTTGGACGAAAGAATACTTGTGCGAATTACAACATAGGAACAAATGGAGTAAATGTAGTGAAAACGTTCAACCCGGAACAATGGTGATCTTGAAGGAAGACAATATACCAGTACTGTCATGGCCGTTAGGACGCATAATTAGAACCATCAAGGGTCGATATAATCTCGTCAGAGTGGCCGATGTCAAGACCACCAATGGGATCCTGCGTCGACCAATCCATAAAATGGTACCGCTACCTGTAAAGTCTCAAGAAGCACCTTCGGACAATACCACAAGTCACGAAGAGGATGTATTTCCACCAGAGGAATCGTCAGCAATACAACCTGTAACTCGAACAGAAGAGCCAGGGTCATCTAGTAATAAACGTCGTCGCACACAGTCAGCTCTCAACCTATTCTTAATGACTTGCTTGCTCCTACCATTATTTGGAACAGCAGAGATCATCATAAAACCCTTCAATAATCAACCAGGATTATACTTTGAGGATTTGGGATCCACATACCTAGCGGTAGATGACTGGGACTTAGTAGTATTCTTCGATCTCACTACCTATCGCCGAGAGCTCAACCTAATAACAAAAGGGGTGGAGCGACTAAGGCAACTGTGTGAGACCATGACATGCTGTCAATCATGCAACGACACAGTAGCACATTTTGCAGCAGCAACCATCGAAATCCATAACTCCAACGATCTTCTAACTCCACACTTTTCTAGAAGGAAGAAGAGAGCACCACTCAATTATGTTGGAAACATGGCAAGTGTGTTATTCGGAGTGTTGGACTCAGAATACGCTGAGAAGATGTCACAAACCAGTAAAAACTTGGAGAGCAATCAAGAGCACTTACTTGCGCTCCTTAAAAATCAAACCTCGATTGTCGACTCCACGGTTAATATTTTTAATTCATCTAATGCGATGACACAACGTCAGATCTACGAATTCGAGAAGTATGCCAACCAAACCAACTCTGTCATCGATTTCATACACCAAGATATGCGAGAGCAGCGAACAATCGAGTTCTTCAACTCCTTATCGATACAGCTTCTTCTCATCAGCACCAAGTACCAACGGATACAACCCGCATTGCTAAATATCGTCATAGACACACATCAGGGGAGAATTAATCCAATGATCCTGACCCCTACACAACTTCAGGCCCAGATCAATGTCATAAAAGGAAATACACCACCAACGCTCAGAGTACATGCTGCCAACAACAATCTACTGGAATTGTACAACCTAATCAATATCGAATGGAGATTGACCGCAGGTGGTTGATAATTAACTTGGTAACCTCGTGTGGATAGGGTAACAGCATCGGGTGTTTGGTGTCGTACGAGATGCTAGCTTCTTCTAGTCGTCCTACGACTCTAATCAGTCCTTTGGTATCAAGAAATGGGTTGAGGCTTACGAGTGAGCTGCTGGTGCTCACATATCCTGATTTTTGAAGTTGCACTAACTCTTCTGGGAACCCTTGGTGCTGTGCATCTCGTATAATTATGATTAATGCTTCCTCTAATTCTTCCACTGTTAAAGGACCATTGAGGCGTCCTGCCGTCACTTGGGCTCGACAATTCTTTATGAATCTAAGTGCATAAGCAATGGTGCGTTGCATGTGGAGAAATGAATTACGATGATCAAATGTACTGGTTATGTCTGTGGTGACTGTAGCTGTCAACGAACTACTTTTGGTGGATTTCTTCTCCAAATATGTTTCTTCGACTACGGATCTTGTTGGCCATGCTGATTTAGGAGCGTGTAAGAAAATGGGTCCATAGAACCATAAATTACATTCTTGTAATCGTTCAGGCTTTTATTATTCAGGTACAGTACCTGAACAATAAGTTGACGACTGTTTTTTATGTGATATGTTGCCCAGGTTCATTACCTGTGCAACGATTCTGGCTGAAAAAAAGTTATTAATGCGGAAATAAAAACGACTGACTTAACTTGAAGATGTCTGAATTAAGACTAAATTTATTTAAAGCTCATTGGAACCATGTTAACAAACTTAACTTAAAAAACTAACTTAAATTGCTGATAAATGTAAAAAATGAATTGAGTGCACATGCCTTGACCTTGCTTTCTTGGTGCAAAAGGCTAGACGCTAAATCAGCGTTTTGCGCCAAGAAACAGGTGCATGGGCTGGTGGATGTAATGTGATCTGATACTTGTGTGAAAAATTTATTTTGATAATAAAAATTTAATGTGGGAAAATGAAAATTCTAATTCTTAGAAATTAAATTAAATTAAATTAAATGGGATTTAACAACTATGGTTTACAATGCCATTCTAAGGTCCCACTATTATCCCAAATTATGGAAAACGTCGCAAATATGTATGATAGAAAAACCAGGGAAATTGCCCACTGATGTGAGCTCATATAGACCAATCAGTCTTCTTCCAACCATCTCAAAAGTTTTGAAAAAATATTCCTAGACAGAATGAAGCCAATACTGGAGGAAAACAACATAATCCCAGAACATCAGTTCGGGTTCCGAAAGCAACATTCTACTATAGAGCAAACACACAGAGTATTACATCAGATCAGGCAAACCTTGGAAAACAAGGAATACCGCTCAGCAGTATTCTTAGATATACAACAAGCATTTGATAAAGTGTGGCACAAGGGACTCTTAGCTAAGGCGCGCACTGAAGTGGGCTGGCTGAGAAGTGGCTTTGGCATGGTGATTAAGTTGCAAGAGGTGTGCTAGAGAAAGGACGGCGGAATGGCATCGAAGTGGTTTAATGCGCACCGAAGTGGCAGAGACCACTTCGCGACACCAATTTACCACATGATATTTTTAATCAAAATGTGGTCGTCGGACGATGAAGATGCTGTTGCATGTGCAAATTATTAAGCTTAAAAATAAAAAAAAACCAATAAAGAAAAAAGTGCATTGGATCCACCAACTGTGGCAAAAAATGCAAAATACGGCATTTAGAATGTTTATAAAGGTGATTTACACCAGGAAGAAAATAAGTTTAAACTTTTTTATAGAATCAACAAGGCCACATTTTGTAAATTACTAGAAAAATTGCGATCTATGCCCTCGTACGTGTTTTCCCAAAAAAAATAAAAACCCAAGTTGGCCGTGAAATGGCATGTCACTTCAAAATTAAACTTGTCGGAGACTAGTGGCAGCCAAATGGTGCTAGTTCACTTGCAAAACACCACACCCCCGCCACTCCATCTCGATGCGCGCTGCGCCCCTTGATTCCGTGTGATTAAAATATTTCAACAGCCACACCACCGCCACGGCAATTTCTCATCACCTCAGTGCGCGCCTTGCCTTATATAAACTTAAAACTTTGCTTCCAAACTCCTATTACATGACAATAAAATCATATCTGTACCAAAGAAGAATACTCAGACTTACATATACGAAATCAGAGCGTCAGTACTACAGGGATCTGTAATAGGGCCAGTCCTTTACTCGATCTACACATCAGATTTGCCAATAATTGAAGGTGTTGAGACGACAACATATGCTGATGATACGGCTGGTTTGGTCAGTTGCAAAGATCCCATTAGAGCATCACAGATATTGCAGATATATCTCAACAAAATTGACCTATGGATGAAAAGGTGGAGGATCAAGTGCAGTAACAGTAACAAGTCAAACCACATCACATTTACACTCAGGAAAGGCGACTGTGCATCAGTATCTATGGAAGGTAAATCACTACCAGAAAAAACATGCGTAAAATATCTAGGATTATATCTCGACAGAAGGCTTACATGGGTATATCACATAAAGAAGAAAAGAACCGAATTAAATATACAATATAAAACTTTATATTGGATAATTGGAAAAAATTCCCCGTTATCACTAGACAATAAAATTTTAATATATAAATCCATAATCAAACCAATATGGACCGACGCACATACGTCAATATTCTACATTTACGCGGCCAAAATTATTTGTTTACGTATATCACGTCTACATGATATTAAATATCTCATAAGACTATTTGTTTTTATTTAGTTAAGTTATTTTGTAAATTAAGGTAAAAAATCATAAATTAAGGTAAAAAAAACATAAATTAAGGTAAAAAATGTATTCAATCAAAATAAATACACACAAAATAAAACAAAATTTGTACAATATTACAAACAAATTAATACAACAGAAGAATTTAACACAAAAAAAAAATTATAACGTAATGGATTCATCTTGTTGCTCGCTATCCGAGTCTGGTTCGTCGGGACATTCTGGCATTAACATGTTTATTGTTTCCGGGCAAAATGTTCTGGGGATTGATCTCTTCTTGGGCCTCAGGCTGCTAATAAGTGGGTCCGAACTCAGTAGTAATCTATGGTACACATCAATATTACAATTTTCCTTGGAAAATTTCCTGGCGAAGCTTTCGCGATATACACGGAAGTGCTTATTCCGGGCCTCTGCGGCTTCTTCGGAAAGCTGACCTATTGGCAGCAAAGCATTTTCTATTATAGTGGCACCATGTGTCAATATTTTATGCATAGTCGGAGTCATAGGGTGCCATCCATAAAGGCTTACATATAATTTTGCAGTGTCTTTGGCATAAGAATGGTATTTCTGTGAATCTATCTTATGCCCGCTTGAAATTGTCTCCAATATAACTTTTAATCTATAAATCAGTTCATAGTTTATCCCGGTTATATCTGCTGCCAAATGGGGATGTTCAAAAAACCTTCTGCTGGTGTTACCATCATTGGTATTTCCAAAATTTGATTTGGGCATGTCTACCAATAATCCAGTTTCAATCCGAAATCTTTCTTGGATGTGCTTCTTAGTTTTTTCTTCTAGTTGTTTTTCTTCCTCAGACCTCCTTTCTCTATATTTTTTTACTGGTAATTTATATGCCAAATGTAAAACACTTTCAAATAATCTAATTCTGGCATGCAATACAGAAAGCCCAAAATTAACACCCGTAAAACTTGATGTTTCCTTTGTATCTTCAATGTTGTTGAAGTCTTTCGATGTTGCACCACATATATAGCACCGACTAGTTCCGGTTGTTCCGGTTGCAGCATTGCATACTTTTCCATCTACCATAGTCATTTCAAAGTTATGATCAAAAGAAAATTGTATTTGGTTCAAATTTATTTCAGTGGGTTTCAGTGCTTTCACAGAACTTTCAACGTATCTTATTTCTTCCTTTGTCACGTCAGTAGACTCTTTTACAAACTGGAATCTTAATGGGCGGCAAAATCGTGGGGATGATGGCGTGGGGTTCTGCCAGATAACTTTTTTTTATCCTTTCCACATACTATTCTAAGGCCATTCATACACGAGGGAGCATGGTTCTGCAACCAAAAGCTTTGCTGCAAGTTTTCTGAAAATACACGGAGTAACAGCGATGGAAGCAGCTTTTGAGTTGCTACGTGATATTTGTTCGTATTAGTGAGATGTCAAATTTTTTATTAAAAACAAAATGGAGGTTTTTTCGCTATTATGAAATAATTTATTTGAAAAAATTCACTCACTCCCTTTGAATTCTCAATAATTAAAAGTTTTTTCTTATTATATACAAATTTTGACCAAATTTTACTGTTTGAAAGTTTTTTTTTCATCGCCAAAGCATTGATTTCTTGTTGGTGTGAGTGCATGCTTTCCGTGTTCGCAGGCCAAAGGCAGGAGCACAAAAGTCTCCACCGGAGCACGAAACTCTCCACTTATTGCATCTCCCCACGCCTCCCTTGCCCGAAAAAAGCTTTTGCTCCGGAACCATGCTCCCTCGTGTATGAATGGCCTTAGGGGCACAAACGAGCTCAAAAATATATTTGCATCTGATTCACCATCACCATCAAATTTTTGTTTGTATTGAGCTTGTTGCGAGCCATCGCAACCCCATTTACATATTATATTCAGTGAATTTCTTTGTTCTTCGTTAAGCGTCATTAGCACTTCTTCCAAGAAAATTGATAAACGTGAAAAGCCTCGGCCATGATACGAGCGGCGAGCGGCGTGCGGCTAGCGGTGAGCGGCAGAGCGGCGATTCTGAGTTTTATTTTGTATTGTTTTATATGGAAAACGCTCGAATCCGGTCACGATACGCGCGGGGAGCGTTGATAGGTAGAGCGGCAATACTAAAATGCCGCTCAACTGCCGCTCGCCGCTAATTCAAGACATTAAATTTTTCTGGTGCCGCTTGCCGCTCACTTTTCGCCGCTCGCCGCTCGTATCGTGGCCGAGGCTTAACGGTATTGTCAATAAGGCTTTGTAAACTGCTTTCCGCGCAGGTACCTGTGACCCGTAAACATTCCTTTGGTGGATAACATTCTTGTTTTGTCCGTAACAAAAGATAATATGGGGGATAAAATACCTTGTTTGTGTTTCGAATGATCTCGTACTGACGTCTTGTTAGATCGGCCTCAACGAACATAGTTAAAGCTTGTAGTGGTGTCAAAAGAGTAACACTATCTTTATTTCCTTTTTCGTCGACTGCTTTTCTGTATTCATGCGCTCGACGAGGGATATTTGTTATTTCTTTTAGGATTTTCGACGCATCTCTTTTTCCTTGTACTCTTAAGGTTGTTTGTGCAGCGTGAACAATGACGTCATCTCCCACAGTTGCTCGGATTTCTTCAGTTTTTCGACGCTTGCTTCGTTCACTTAATTCGTCAAATGATTTCGAAGGCCGTCCCGGCCGATTCGATGATTTTATGGGTAGTTGAAATGTTCCATTTAACCAAGACTCATTGTTTTTCAAGAAAACCTCTTCCTTTCTGTGGCATTTGGCCCATTTGTCTTTTAACACTGCTTTAAATAAAGAAAATCTTTGTTGTATGTCTTTTATGTCCTCTTCTGTATTGCCATAGTTTAATAATAAATGACTTTCTAAATAATTCACTTTTGCATCGAAATTCGGTAAATTTTCATCTTTCATAATCTGATAAAGGTATTTCCGAGTAACAATTTTCACACCTGATGTGCTTGAAGTATCTAAAACAACGAAAAGCTAAGATTACCTAACTAATAAAAAAATGGTTATTTTTTCATATAAAATCTTAATGGTATAAAAGGTCCCCCGTTTTGTCATCCGCACTCTTCCGCAACTGGTTTTTGTATTTTCTTTTAGTCAAAGGATTGTACTTTCAAATAAAAAAAAGAATGATGATCGTATCTCATCGAGAAATACAACAAATTGACCTTTGAAGTTAAAAAATACTTCAAAATTTGTCTTAAAACAACCCATGTGTTTGAAACCCCCAAATTATTCGAATTGAGCATTTTGGGTAAGTAAATAATAATAAAAATAAAGATCCATACCTGTGTTATTGGAATCCATCACTTTCACTTTAAAAACTGACAAAGAAAAAAAAATATTAAAGTTGTCACTTTTGTTGTGTTTGTAACTTTAAGCAGCAAAAACGAGCGCACGGGTTGACGGTCAAGTACCGACTGCCTGAATGCGGTCGGGGTGTATCGTAGGTAGGTGGTGGGGGTCAGTTAGGATTCTTGGAACTGTCTTCTAGCTCTGCATGTACTATTTTATGTGTTTACCGTAAGTTTTTAAAATTCAATTTTGGCCGCGTAAATGTGGAATATTGACGTATGTGCGACGGCATAGAACTGTGGGTGTCTGCTTCCAATTCTAACTTAGAAATATTGCAAAGGTTCCAAAATCAGATACTAAGGTCATTTACCCGTGCTCCTTGGTTCACCAAAAATGTCAAGATACACAACTATCTTCAAATAGCAACAATAAAAGAAGAAGTAAAAGATCGCTGTATCAAGTACAAAAACAGATTGAAAGACCATACCAATCAACTGGCTAAAAACCTAATGAACGTAGAAAGGGACACAACACGCCTGAAACGATGGCACATCCTGGAATTAGACAACAGAAGCTGAATCCCACAGTAATTAAATAATGGATATTGTTCACAGGAACATTACCTACAATAACATTACAATACAAACAATTTAATTATGGCTTATTAGCCGATTGTAAATAGTTTAAGATTAATAAATAAAAAAAAATTCAGTGTAAGTCGCAAACGAACATATCGATACCCTCATTCTAATACCGCGTAGGAGCAAAATTTTCAGGAGAAGCAAAAAACTGGTTTTTTAGTCTTCTGAAGTACTTGCCGTTACTATATTTTATGGAAGGACCATAAAATTTGGTTTTGTTGTGACTTTCTCTTTCATGGTGTTGCAACTTCTGAGAATTGCAAGATTCATAATAATTATTCAAAATCAAAATTACCCTAAAAATGCTAGTACGTGGTATTAGAATGAGGGTATCGATATGACAATTAAAAGCACGTAAGATGCTGCATCCTGTCGCCACCCGTTGGTTGTAACTAAATGAATCTGTGCGAGTGATAAATTAAATATTTCAAGGTTCAATCAAATATTGGAAAAATTTCATCCGCTTGTGGTGGCAACGATCGTACAAAGACTCCAAAAAATCCATGGAAGATCGTGCCGTTATCAGGAACGATCAAGTGATAAGAATTATTATCAGCGAAGAGTAAAAAATCCGTCTCGTCTCGATAGTTGAACCTCACCGTAGAAAGAATAAAGGCCTGAACATGTAACCGAACCGAAACGAAACCGAACCGAAATGAAGGGAATAAATTGTATGAAAATGTATGAACTCAATTATGTAGCGAACGAAACCGAAACGGAGCAGAGGATATAAATTCATTTCTTTTCGGCTTTCGTTTCAGCTATTCAGCACTGGAAATGTACTGATCAGCTGATTATCAGATTCCAACAACAGATTTTAATTTATATATTTCGGTTATATGTTTGGGCCTTAAAAGGGTAAATAATCATCCTTAAAAATTTTAACCGGGGACAAAATAGAAAAATTAATTTCTGCTGTCGGTAGATACCCCGAATTATACGATAAGAACAATAAAAAATATCGGAACCGCGAAAAACAGAGTTTATTTGGAAACGAATTTCTGAAGAGCTTGAGTGCACTGGTATGTAATATTAATAACAAATTTCTAAATTATTTTATTGTTTAAATGTCTTATATTTTCCTAGTTTCAGAGGTGAAGAAGAAGTGGACCTATCTCTGGGAAAAATTCCAGAAAGAGAATATTAACCCTCAAACAGCTGACTGTTTACTGTGTCCTATTTCGGCGGACTGGTATACATTTGTAAACCCATATACTATATGAATACGTGTGTTTGTTAGTTGGGTTTTCCCAGTAGGGAATGGAAACCTTCTGGAGTCGGTTCCGTGCAGTATCCTTCGAATGCGTAAGGTCTACTTTCTAGATCGAAATATCCCTTCGATTAACATTACGAGGTCCTAGGGTCGAAGGCATAATAGCAATCTTTTGCATTACAATTTCTTCCCATATCTATCGATTCACATTGCTTCCTATTTCTACAAAAAAATTCCCTACTGGGCTAGAATTCACAGAGGACATATATGGGGAACCAGGTAGGCTATGACCTAGCTACCTGTTGTTCCATATAAAAAAATAAACTAGCATTCTGAAGATATTCCATCGTCTACGTTAGTAGGCGATGAAATATCTCCACCCTATATAAGGAAAACAATTGAGGAGCCGGATCAAAGAACCGCACTTTCGCTCGTTCGACTCCAAAAAAACGTAAAATTAGTTCGAAAAAAAATTTTCTTCAAATAAAAAAATGAAAAATACTTATTTGTTTAGAAAAAAAGGCGCATCTTTTTGTTTCATACAATTTTTTTGTGGCATCATTAGTTTTTAAATAAACAACAAAAAACCGATTTTTTTTGAAACTTTTTTTTATCAATTTTTTTACTTCTACTCGTCATAACTCTCTTAATAATTATTCAATTGATCTGAAATTTTTTGTATAAACTAATTACACGTAGCTTTGAATGTGAGACAAATTCCGGTTAAAAAATGACATGTCGTTTGTTTGTTATTAATTTTTTATTTCGCTGCCACGTGCGTCGCGCATCAGATTTTTCAACTTCAAGAAGTATCGACGGAATTTTTGATTTCAATTTGCTATAAGCGGCAAAGTTGTTTATTAAGGTCTTATAAAGTTTTCTGAAAAATTTCGATGAATTTCATCATCATGGTGCATAGTTATAATCAAACAAAGTGGACGGCGCGCTCTAAGTGTAAGAAGACGCTCGGCGCAGTTGAAACCACGCTCAGCGCATCTGACTATGAATAATTATTAAGAGAGTTATGACGAGTAGAAGTAAAAAAATTGATAAAAAAAAGTTTCAAAAAAAATCGGGTTTTTGTTGTTTATTTAAAAACTAATGATGCCACAAAAAAATTGTATGAAACAAAAAGATGCGCCTTTTTTTCTAAACAAATAAGTATTTTTCATTTTGTTATTTGAAGAAAATTTTTTTTCGAACTAATTTTACGTTTTTTTGGAGTCGAGCGAGCGAAAGTGCGGTTCTTTGATCCGGCTCCTCAATTGGATAATTCTTTAGTTTTATCTTTAACTATCATAAATACAACTCATATACGTATCATTTAGTGAAAAAAAAATAAGAAAAATGCCAAAACGTGCGCGAAATGGAAATGTTGTGGAACCACCAGTTCTTGAAGTCCCGCCAAGAATTCTTCCAGTCGGTGAGCCAGTAAATTTACCTGAGCCTGAGGCTACGTCTAGCAATGTGTTGCCTTTTGGCAGTAGATTGACCGATGCGGAAATAGAAGATCTTGCAATGATGACATTGAAGATATCGATTGGGTTCCAAATGAAGCAGCGTCGGACGAAGAATTGGAGAACAATGTAGTTGAGTTTCATGAAAGCGACGATGACGATAATATGGATGATGGAGAGAATGCTGATGCAGAAATTTTTGAGCAGGTTGCAGAGGAAGCTGATTGGAATACGTATACATCAAAGGATGGCACTAAATGGGCTAAAACTCCGCTGCCCATTACCCGAACACGATTGCACAACATTTTGCGAGAAAATGGTCAGTATTCGAGAATTCAAAATTCTTGTTCTCCTTTTTCTCTATTATCCATTCTAACTTCTTTCTAATTTCATTTTTGGGTTCGGTAGGCGGCCCAACCAATAGAAATATGCAAACTCCTCGTGACACACTGGGTCTAATTTTCACTGATGTCATGAAAAATATAATCCTGCGGCATACGAACAAAAAGGGTCATGCACTGGAAGCAATTTGGAGGGCCAAGAATCCCAATAAACCAGTTCGGAAGTGGGTAGAAGTGGATGATGTTGAGTTTGATTCCTTCTTAGCCTTGTTGATAACGGCTGGAGTCTATAAATCGCACGATCAAATAATAGAAGAGCTTTGGGCACCACAAGCAGCACCGATTTATCGCGCATCGATGAGCCGGGATCGCTTCAAAGCAATTTTGCGGACCATTCGATTCGATGATGCAAATACACGAGCTGATCGGCTAGCGACAGATAAAGGTGCTCCCATTTCTGAATTGTGGATGTTGCTCAATGCATCCTTGAAAGCCAACTATAAGCCGCACGCTTGTATTACAATAGACGAGCAGTTGTTTCCGTTTAGAGGCCGATTATCTTTCAAGCAGTACATTCCATCGAAGCCTGCAAAATATGGAATAAAAATTTGGTGGGCCGCCGATGCTGCTACTCATTATCCACTAAGAGGCGATATATACTATGGTCGCCAGCCTGGTCAACCGACGGCCACTAATATTGGTACTAAGGTCGTTCAAGAACTCGTCAAACCATATTGGGGTTCTGGTCGAAACATCACAATGGATAATTTTTTTATCGGACTGGATTTGACTCATCAGTTGGTCGACAAAAAGTTGAGTGTCGTCGGTACGATGCGCAAAAACAAGCGCTGTATTCCCCAGGAAATGCATTGGACTCGTGACAGAAAAGTGGGCAAATCTGTGTTCGTCTTTCGTCAAGACGTCACGTTGATGGCTTACTGCCCAAAGCAGAAACTGGCAAACCAGAAATAGTAATGGAATATAATCGTACGAAAGCTGGCGTTGACACCATGGACCAAATGCTTGGCAATTATACCTGCAAGCGGAAAACTCGTCGGTGGCCATTAGCTATG
This sequence comes from Thereva nobilitata, assembly GCA_963855945.1. Classification (NCBI taxonomy): domain Eukaryota; kingdom Metazoa; phylum Arthropoda; class Insecta; order Diptera; family Therevidae; genus Thereva; species Thereva nobilitata. Next base: position 169,170,827 of record OY979694.1, read on the forward strand.
TTTTTCAACATGGTGGATTTGTCGGCATTAGCTGCATACGTGCTGTATTCTGAAACGCATGGGACCAGCAATGCTCGTCGCAGCTTCCTCATTGCATTGGCGAACGATATGGCCACTCCGAACATCAGACGTCGAGCACAGATTAGCCACGTCAATCGTTGCCCTCATGTTCGCAATGCGATGCTGGACATGTTGGGCGTCAGGAGCCTTCCATCGGATCAGCCACCGCCACAAATGCAAACGACCCCAGGAACAGCGTGCATCAAAGGAAAGTGCGTGTTCTGCGCAATGGAGAAAAGACAACGCGTGACCCGAAAGTGTTGCTCTCTTTGCGGCAAGAAGGTATGTGATGCGCACTGTGTCACGATTACGAAGTGCCCGGAATGCAAATAATTCTAATTTTTTTTCTACTTATGCATAATTACAATTTCTTTCTAATTGAATTTTGAATTTTGAATAAAACTTGAATTTTCTTGAAAAAAAATGAGTTGTTGCTATTTTATACGTATCTCCATACATTATAATATGTGTATACAAATGTAAACCAGTCAGCCGTTCAGCAGGTAGTCTTGAAAAAGAGGTAAAATGAAGTACCCAATTTTTTTTCTATACTTCTATCTTTTTGTATTCGATTTAGAAATGCAATTGTAGATCTCTTGTGAAATTTCCAGAAATTCGGAAAATTTTAATAAAAAAAAATCGTTCTAAAGTCGGAAAGTTTACATTTGTAAACTGTCAGCTGTTTAAGGGTTAAAAGAAATAATCCATCAGGCAGTGGCGCTCAGGAACTTGCAACAAGGGGATATTTTGAACAACTTATGTTTTTAAAGGATAGTGTAAAAACACACAAGTAAGCAATACCACATAACTTTTTCCTAAAATTACAGAACATATCGTCGCATGAAAATGAAAGGGTTCTAACTAACATTTTTGTCAATTTTTAGTTTTCAGTGAAAATATTCTTAGGGCCTGTGTGAATTCTATGACTAAAATTTAGTGTCGATAATACAGTATTTAGTCTTTTGGCGAGTAGACTAAATTTTGCAAGAGTTGACTAATTTGTTGTTATGGTTACAATTTAAATATTTGAATAACTGACAGAATTTAGTCATCAAAAGAATTCACACAGCAATTCCCTACATTATCCACAAAAACTGCAAAATTTAGTTTAGTCATCAATTTAGTCACTATTCGCACAGGCCCTTAGAAAAACTTGCTCTTTCGAATGTACTATGAATGGCAACCCTACACTTTTTAAATTGTCATATTTGGGAAAAACATGGTTCTATTTCAAATAAAATTTCATTAAAATTTCTGTAACAAGGTTCTATGTGTACTGATAGAACCTCGTTTCGCGGAAATTGCAGATGGAACCTTGTAAAACAAAGCTCCCAGTAGGGAATTTACGAATTCACAAAATCGGAATGCAGGATATTTTGCTGGAAATTGGAAGCCTTCATATTGGAATGTATGGTAAGCCAAAAAATAGCTCTTATACCTTCATATTAGAATGAATTGTATGGCAAAAGGTGGTCGTTATGCCTTCGACAAAAGGTGGTCGGTATGCCTTCGACATCTCAATGTTAATCGAAGGGATGATTCGATCTAGAAAGTAGACATTACGCATTCGAAAGAAAGTGCACAGAATCGACTCTGGAAGGCTTCCATTCCCTACTGGGCTCTTAATATAAAGTTGTTAAAAAGTAGAAAGAAGGGATTCATGTCTTATCATTTGATCTTCAAAATGTTATAACATGCCCAAGAGCTGAATTCAGTAAATTTTTTTTATCGCAGAAAGCTTCAAATATACAATTTAAGAGCATACTTATCCACAACAAAAACTGTTTGCCTGTGCAATGGCCAGAAACATTGGCAGGACGAGCAGGAATAGATATCGCCAGTGCCTTCCGATAAAGCACTAGAAGAAAATGTTATTGAAAATCTAGTAACATGGAGTGATTCCTACGTTCCACCGGACTCTATCATTTCGAGCGTTGTTCAATATGCTTTAAAAAAACATTCAACTTTTAAAACTCTGACAATGAAATATTCAATCGTCCATTCTGAATTGAAACCTGTTTAAAAAATAAGAGCTTTATTCACCCTTTAGTTTCTTTAGAATTTTAAAGTCAGTAAACAAGAAAAAACCATTTCGAATTATTCAATTAAGAGAAAACGATTTTTAAGATTTTACTGTTAACAGCCGCAACTTCAATTTTAAAAAAAAAATATAGTTTAAAAAAACTAAAAAATACGCTTTTATTTTAAAATGAACTAAAAAGTAAAAAATAATTTTGAATGTAAAGTTTTTATTGCTCCAGCCAGTATAAGAAAACAACCTACCTTTCGAAATGTAAAAAAGCGTGGGGCTCTCTATATTCTTATTTTATTAACACCGGAACTTTTAGCTAGCGCCCCACGATTTTTTAGATTTCGAAAGGTAGGTTGTTTTCTTATACTGGCTGGAGCAATAAAAACTTTACATTCAAAATTATTTTTTACTTTTTAGTTCATTTTAAAATAAAAGCGTATTTTTTAGTTTTTTTAAACTATATTTTTTATTTTCTATTTTTTAGTCTATTATATGTATGTGTTCGGCCATTTTGTAGTGACCGCCATATTAGATTTAAAACGACATCACGAAGCTTACTATACTATACTCGTCATACACTTTCATTTGATACCCATACCGAATGGGTTGTAAAGAAAAAGATAATCCGCCATATTGTGTTGGCCGCCATTTTGAATTTGGAATGACGCCACACAGATAATAGTATTCTAATTGTCACACCCTTTCATTTGATACCCATATCGAGTGGGTTGTAAAGAAAAAGGTAGTCCGCCATTTTGTTTGCCGCCATTTTGAATTTGAAATGACGCCATACAGCTAATTGTATTCTACCTGTCATGCCGTTTCATTTGATACCCATGTCGGGGGGTCGGGGAACACAATAGCAAAAATCGACCGCCATCTTGGAACCGCCATCTTGATTTTCTTACAAAATGGTCAGATTGCATTGTCACGCGAACTATGCATATGTGCAAAATTTGAAGTTGATCGGTTATATAGAAGTGGGTCAAAATCAAGTTGCAAGATTTGTTTACATAGAACATACATACATACATACACATACATACAGGTGAAGCTAATATAAAGCGTATAAAAAATATTCCCTTTTTTCAAGCACGGTGTGTTCAATACATTAAAATGTACCAAGAAGTAAAATACAAGAGTATATTTGAAGAGGAACTAATTACAATAAATTTACGTCATGCAGAAAGATCTTGTCGATCTACAATATGAATTAATAGATCCTCCAGTAACTAAACGAACAAAACAAGTTTCAGTTGAGAAGAAAAAAGACTGCAGCAATGCTTAATAGTCCGGTCAAATTAGACCAAAAAATAGGTATGAGGGTACAGAAATTCACACCAAGCTGGAAATTGGTAGGATTGTTCAAAGCACCGTTATAAATGAAATGTAAAAAGTCCTCATCGATCCGGCACCTGGAACCTGGATTTACTCGGGGTCAAAGGTCACAAAAACGGGTTTTTCGCGATTTTCAGCAAAACGGTAACTTTTATCATAAAATAGTGTTTACAAAGTTTGTAGATTATGCGATTACCTACAAAAAAGGATCTTATACATTTTCCCGTACGAATTGTCATTCATGAGATATCGCCGTTTTAAAGATCTAAAGCACTCATATCCCCTCACTTGCAACTTGTATGGCCGAATTGCCATTTACTTAAACTTTAATAACTTCTAGACCGATTATAGTAGAGCAACGTAATTAGGCTCATCTTTTAGGTAAATGTGGATTCTTTTATTTGAAAGAAAGAACAGAAACCTGAGTGACTCCGTTTAGAAGATATGTAGGTTCAAAGTGTGAGGAAAATCTGGAAGTCTGCAGTGAAACCCTATAACATGCACACGTTTCCACGCCACCTATGAGGTAGTGTACTTAGCGCGTTTTTTTAACGTGGTTTCCCCAGTAGGCCTATTCCACGGGTCAGTTGTGATCCTGTTTAATTTGAAACTATTGCAAAATAATGGATATTAGGAAAAATTGAAAAGATAAAAACAATTTAAGTTAAAAAAAAGGAGTGAAATTTAATCGTCCGAGTCGTAACTTTCAAATTCTTCTTCTTGTTCTTCTTCTTGATATTCTTGCTCTTGTTCGTCTTGTTCTTCTTCTTGTTGTTTTTGTTCTTCTTGTTCTTCTTCATCTTCATACTGAGTGCATGTAAACTGCGTTAATAGCGATGTATCGCATGTCGCCTCGTTGGAATCAAACGGATCCTCTACTGTTGGTGATTCAATATTAGAGCACGACCGGCCTTGACAATGTGTACATGCCAGAGAACAAAACAGTCCGACTTTTTTGCAACCACCTTTAGCACTGCATCCCTTTTTGCAGTTGCAAAAAATTGTGTTCAGCAGTTTTTCCGGCGCAGGTGTAAGTAAAGTTTGAACTGGTTCTAATGAATTGTTGACCAACTTCCAACCCCAGTCTGTAGGGTCTAGGTGATAACCAAGCCACACTTGAACTTGGTAATATACCCGAAAAAGATGTTGATGAGCAGCAACTGAGGTTGGAGGAAGACAAGCTAATTGTACTTGTTTTTTACTTTTGGTATTTTTAACGAAACATGCATATCTATACTTATCTAAGCAGGTAGTTTTTTTAGGAGCCATAGTTTCAAATTAAACAGGATCACAACTGACCCGTGGAATAGGCCTACTGGGGAAACCACGTTAAAAAAAACGCGCTAAGTACACTACCTCATAGGTGGCGTGGAAACGTGTGCATGTTATAGGGTTTCACTGCAGACTTCCAGATTTTCCTCACACTTTGAACCTACATATCTTCTAAACGGAGTCACTCAGGTTTCTGTTCTTTCTTTCAAATAAAAGAATCCACATTTACCTAAAAGATGAGCCTAATTACGTTGCTCTACTATAATCGGTCTAGAAGTTATTAAAGTTTAAGTAAATGGCAATTCGGCCATACAAGTTGCAAGTGAGGGGATATGAGTGCTTTAGATCTTTAAAACGGCGATATCTCATGAATGACAATTCGTACGGGAAAATGTATAAGATCCTTTTTTGTAGGTAATCGCATAATCTACAAACTTTGTAAACACTATTTTATGATAAAAGTTACCGTTTTGCTGAAAATCGCGAAAAACCCGTTTTTGTGACCTTTGACCCCGAGTAAATCCAGGTTCCAGGTGCCGGATCGATGAGGACTTTTTACATTTCATTTATAACGGTGCTTTGAACAATCCTACCAATTTTCAGCTTGGTGTGAATTTCTGTACCCTCGGATGTCTAAATTGACTGGACTATAAGTTAGTGCCGCAATGTGTGGAGTATTATACCAAAATAATCCTTAAGTAATGATTTGTTACTTAGTTTCTAAACCTAAACATATAAAAAAATTAATTATTTAAGTATTAAGTATTAAACTTCGAAAAAAGTACCAAGTTTATTTTTTTGTATTGTATAATTTGTTATGAAAGCACTGTTACGTTTTTAATAAATATTATTTAACACTAATACCGGCTTTATGAGCCTTTTTCAATATTTTTTGGAGAACAAGGTTCTATTTGATGTTAGAACCTTTTCATTTTCTGTTTTCCTAAATAGTTTTTCTTAAAAGGTCCTATCTGAAATTAATTTATCAATATTTTATAAAGAACACGCAATTAATAGTTAGAGAGACGGCGACAAAAAAGGCTCATAACTACAAAATGGACGTTGAGCATATTTTTCTATAGTTCGAGTCCCCCTCTCAAAATCCGTCTTGTCGAGTAGGGGTCTGGCGCGGTGCGGTGAGCGACTACGGCGTTTTTTCCAGATTTGCCCTAGCGATTTCAAAAAATTTCTACCATTTGGGTGAAAATGACTGGAGGGCATCTGGGACACCCCCAGATTACGGGAAAAATATTTTCCTCCAAATTGCTCGGTGCAAAGACCCCTTCCAGAAGCTCCAAAAAATGGCGAAAAAAATTAAAATAAAAAAATTAAAAAAATTTGAAAATTTGAAGTTGAAACCCAATAGGGGGGATCAAGTTTGTTGCAAAGAATACAGAAAAAAAAATTTTTTGCTCCATGTGTCAGCATTGCCATATAAAAAATTTTCAAATTTTAAATTTTCAAAAATTCAAAAAATAATTACAAAATGGATGAAAATTTGCCTGTGGGTTCTTTACTACCTATAGAATGTGGAAAAATTATTTTCCTCCAAATTTCTTACTGCCAGAGCGCAATCATCCAAAAAATCCTCAGAATGGTCACGAACGCTGAAAAGTTTCGGATCAGCGGGTTTTATCTGGAAAGTGGAAAGTGTCATTGCAACCGAAGTTGAGATTATTATTTTTAATGTTGAAAAGCAGTTTCTCCTTCGATTTGTTGCCTGTAAAGCGACAACTCTGCCTTTGGCAGCAGTGGAAGGCGCTGAGCGCTTCACCCTTCAATCCGATCGCTGGTATACGTCACCATTCTGTATCTAAAAATCGACAGAGCCAATTGCAACCAAACCTGTAAACCTATCACTGAGTATAAAAGATGTCGGTATTTATGTACGTTGGATTATTGGGTCAGTCTCAGTTTGTCAACACTACACTTGTGTAAAAGTTTACCTAAGCACAGAATTCCAAATTGCACACACTAAGTAAATTCACTTATGATAGCAACTGGCAATAATAATCATTTAGGATCTTGAGATTCCAGTGCGAAAATGATTATCGAATCACTTGACCTGATTACCACCGTCGATCGACCCGTAAAACGAACAATTCAATCAAATCGGTATATTTGGTTGAATGAAAAAGCACGGAGACACGAGGTCTTCACGTTGATTGAGCGCGACCAAAAAGAAAATCTTTACTGTGACAGTAAATGAATCCTGCTCCTTGAACAGTCGGAAAATGAAAGAGGAAATCAGTTTAAAGAGATAATTTCTTGTCCACCGACACGTGCACATGGCCTGCCTTTCAATTTTCTCCTCTGTTTTAAATATTAAACATATAAAAATGTATACTTACCAGTAGTTATTCATAAAATTTTTCCATGGGTTCGGGACCACTTCAGTCGATTTTTACATCAATTAAGAATAAATATTGTTTTTTTTTAATTTTTAAAATAGAGACCAAGAAGTTCATAAAACTTGCAACTATGTAATTCTCTTGTCAAAAAAGCGGGAGAACTCTGGGATCAAGCGCCAATGCAATAACGGGGTTTTTTGTTATTTAACATATTTTAGCAAGACGCATTTTGGAGGAAAACTTTATTTTTGGATAAAATACATTGTAACGAATCATTTGACACCGGTTTTTTGTATGTGGCTGAAATTTTTTGAAATTTCGGAGTTTCGGGCGGATTTATTGAACCGCGGGTGAAGGCACCGAGCAATTTGGAGGAAAATATTTTTCCCGTAATCTGGGGGTGTCCCAGATGCCCTCCAGTCATTTTCACCCAAATGGTAGAAATTTTTTGAAATCGCTAGGGCAAATCTGGAAAAAACGCCGTAGTCGCTCACCGCACCGCGCCAGACCCCTACTCGACAAGACGGATTTTGAGAGGGGGACTCGAACTATAGAAAAATATGCTCAACGTCCATTTTGTAGTTATGAGCCTTTTTTGTCGCCGTCTCTCTAACTATAAAGTCAAATCTGAATTACAATTCTAGGAGTTTCCCTTATAATCTAATATGAACAGCAGTTTGAATGCACAAAAAAACATTAATTGTCTTTTTATTCAACCTAATAAGTTCACATAGCTATACTGAGAAGTTTAGTAAAACTCAGTTGGAACCCTTTCATTTTCATGCGACGATATGGTAATTACCCTAAAATTGGAGAAGTCCTGGCAGATTCCCTAAATTCCAACTGTTCGAGTGACATGGGAAACGAACAGATGGAAATTAGTGACGACGACCATGGAAATGTGGCAGTGGATCATGCCAATTCGGGATCTAGTAGCAGCAGACCTGCTAAAAGAAAAAATGACGGCGACGATGATACTGCGGAGCTTATTAGCAATATAAAAAAAATACATTAGTGAAGATGATCCAGTAGACCACTTTTGTAGCTTTTTAAAATCTTATCTTAAAAAGTTTCCGCCTCATCTCCAAGATGAAAGTATAGGATACATATATTACCAATTATTTGCTGCAGCAAAATAAAAGAAAATATGTTTTACTGTATATAGGTATTTTGTTAAACAGTGAATTTGTTTTTGTTAACTTTTTTTTAGTTTATTTAATGAAATATTATGTATAGTTGCAATAAATTTGCATTAAAGAAAATGAATTAATATATATTATAATATAAATATAAGTGAACTGGTTTTTGTTAACTTTTTTTAGTTTATTTAATTAAATATATGTATAGTTGCAATAAATTTGGAATAAAGAAAATGAATTAATATATATTATAATATAAATTTAGGGTGGCCGTTATTTCCCAAATTAAATATATTTATGAGAGGACAGGTAAAATCGATTACTTTGTATATCAAAAAGCATATTTTCACTTTAAAAAAAATTTTAACACTAATTTTAACGTGCATCTAGATAAAACAATTTTCCCATTTAAATAACATGGGAAAATCCATTTTCACGTTATGTTATGAAACCATGACCTATTTTCATGAGTAAGGTATCAGTGTACGCAGAATACTCCCCCCTATCTAAAACTTCATAAATCAAGGTTCTACCCTATCAACTTCGCGAATAATTCAATACTTTCAACTAAAACCAGCTTTTTCTCCAATTTTAATGCGTACTTTTTTAGTACTTTTTCACCTAAGCTTTGCCTAAAAGTGCCAAATAAGCACCAAATAAGGGCAATTTTAACATCAAACTTGCTAACAACTTCGAAAGTAAAAGCCGTAGCATAAAAATTGTCCGGACATTATTCATAGGAAATTGTCCAAGCTTCCAATTTCGCAAAAAATAATATTAGTTAACTAGGTATTTTATGGAGAAAAAGGTGGTTTTAGTTGAAATTTTAGTTAAAAAAACGAAATTTTGACTTTGATGACTCATTACTCGGGAGGGTGTAGAACCTTGATTTTTGATGTTTTAGATAGGTGGGAGTATTCTGCGTACACTGATACCTTACTCATGAAAATAGGTTATAGGGTTACATAACATAACGTGAAAATTTATTTTCCCGTGTTATTTAAATGGGAAAATTGTTTTATCTAGAGACACGTTAAAATTAGTGTTCAAAATTTTTTTAAAGTGGAAATATACTTTTTGATATATAAGTAATCGATTTTACCTATCCTCTCATAAATAAATTTAATTTGGGAAATAACGGCCACCCTAATAAATATAAGTGAACTTGTTTTTGTTAAATTTTTTTGTTATTTTATTTAATGGAATATATACATATGTATATATAGTTTTATACAGAAATTTAAAAAAAATATGAATAAATATAAATGAATTAATATAAAAGTTTTTTATTTGAAAATATTTCGATGCCAACTAACAGAGCCAATGTTATTTACATATTCCTTCATTATATCTCTGAAGTTATATGCTGCAGTCTTCGATCTATTAGATCCTGTTCTGCGTACAGATTGTAAGGGGGTGATTTTTTCCCTCCACTGTCCTGGTATAACGTGCCCATCCAGCAAACTGCTATCGGCATAATTTGGAGGGCAATATTGAAAAGATGAGGAAGAACTGCTAGCCACTAAAAAATTGTGCAAGCACTTCGTAGCGAGCACTACTGAAATTGCATTTCTCGGCAGAAGATGCATGGTCGTATGCAGAATTCGCTACCGTGCAGCTAAAATGCCAAAAGCATTTTCTATGGTCCTTCGGGCTCGTGATAGCCGATAATTACAAATCCTTTCCTCATCTGTTAGTTTGTCTAGTCCTGGATACGGCCTCATTAAATTTTCCATTAATTAATGGAAATGCAGCATCGCCTAAAAAGTGGGAAATAAAATTGTGGCTTAACGTAAGGAAGATTATATTAAATACTCCTATTAAAAAATGTATTATATTTATACATACCTACGAAGTAGTGAGGAAAATATACATTTGTATTAGGCAGACACTTTTCCCTTGGTAAATTTAAGGTATTATTTATAATTTGCTCTCCAAAGCCGCAATTACGGAAGACGCCACCATCGCTTTGGCTACCATGTGCCCCCACATCAATTAACGTAAATTTACATTATGCATCACACGCAGCCATTAGCACTAACTTGAGGCATATATAAAGGGCTCAAATTTTTGTCAATTATTTCACAAGTCTCCATTATAATTTGCCTCATTGTGCTTTTGCCAAGGTGATAGCTCCAAGAAATAGATTGGACAGAACTCCCTGGAGAAAGATATCTACAATACATGAATAACACAATTAGTATAAATGAATGAATTTATATGTTTTTTACTTACAGTAATGTAACATCTAACCGCATTTCGGGTGAAATTGTCTTTCTTGATAACTTTCTTAAATCACTTTTTATTAATGACAATATATATTCGAAACTCTCCACTGACACTCTGGTGTATTTAAAAAATTGTTCGCTATCATTGCTTTTAATATTTAAAAACATTACGTTGAAAACCCCCCACTTGTCCCTGCTCCTATTTACAGTGTAACTGTCGGGGTAGGGTGTGCCGGGACACGAAGAAGGGAATTTGCCATAAAGGCCAAAGACTACCATTACAAAAAAAAACTTGGGGAAGGGGACTCAAAAAGAAGGGTGACTCGGACGGTTCGACCGTCGGGGGAAGTGTCGCGAATTTATGCATCCAATGCACCGGTTGTAGACACGACTAGCGGTGCGCTAGCTAGCTCGCCAGATGGGGTGGGGTTCGCGGTGCTTGGATGTCGGAGGGGGTGACAGTTATACTGTTAAATCTTTCGTGCCTATACAACAACTAAATTAAATACGGGCGACAAGGGGGTGAAACACGTCTAGGGCCAACGAGAGGGGCTAATTAGGGGGGGAGAAAAGAGAAAGAGAGGGGGTGGTCACGGGTCACCAGGTCATTCTTAGGGCTCTACATGATGTCAAACAATCAAAAAAAAAATTATGAGTGGGCGGCACTTACCTTGGTTGGGATCATCCATTAACCCGGGGCCACCCATCCGTGGGGGTGTCTTACTCCATCATACCACAGGCGACATCCAATGTTAAGTAGGTTGTTGGTTTAATATTATGTTCAATTAATATTTATTTTAGTATTTATTCAAATTCTGTTATTTTTGTTTGTATTTATTTATTTCTATTATACCCAGATTTTATTTACATATATTATTTATTTCGTTATAATAATCAAAGTTTATTCTGTTATTTATTTAATTACTTTATTCAAATTTTATATTTATTATTTATTCATCTTATTTATTTATTTAATTTATATGTTCGTTATTTATCTTATTGATTATTTAATTTATATATTCATTATTCATTTATCTTATTTATTTTATTATTTATTCTTTTGTTTATAATTTTATATTTTGTTGAAATATTTCCAATTTTTCGTTTTTTTGTTCATCAATCTTCCTTCTGTATTTTGTTTTGTTTTTTTTGTGGCGTAGAGATTTTTGTCGATTATTTTGTTTTTTTTTTTTTTAAATGTATTTTATTTAAATAATTATTTTTATATTTAACCTTTTTGTTGTTGTTGATGTTATGATTGATATTATCATTTAATTATTTTTTTTTTATTTTATTTTTTTTAAATTCACAAAAATTGTCTTGTGTCCCCGTGTTGTCGCGCGCGCACGTATATTTTTTTTTTTATAATTATCACAAAAAATTAGAGCACAAAAATTGATGTAAACGTGTTAATGAAAAAAATTAAACAAAAAAAAATTTAATTTTAAATTTAAAAAAAACCAAAGTAGGTTTTTTTTTTTTACTGGCGGAAAGAAAAATGCACTTTGAACGGAACGAAAAATCGTTAAGAATTTTTATATTAATTGTTGTTTTCTTTGTTGTTAAGTAGATATTTTCTTTTTATTTCTCTTTGTTTTTTTTTTTTAATAATAATAATGAAAGAGGTCGAGAGTATAGTAATTTATTTCATACTTTTTTTTTTTTTTTTTTTTTAAAAAAAAATTTTGAAATTGGAATTACTAGAAAATATTTCAGCCACACTACGTTTAGTATCACAGAAAAAAATGTTGACACTTTTTTTTTGTTTTAATTTCTTTTCTTTTTTTCTATTTTTAATATGGAGATTGCATTTATTTATATTACTTTGAATATATATTTTCTTCTTTTTTTAATTTCTTGTAATTTTTTAATTGTAATATTTGAATGCCATTTGTACTAAAAGGCGGTAAAATTTGTTTAAACAATTTCCCTTAAATCTTTCGTTCACTTTTTTTTTTTTTTTTATTTTTTTTTTTTTTTTTTTTTTATTTAAAAAAAATCGATCTTCCGTTTAGTAGGTACACACTGCAGTCCAAACGTCCACAATTTTTTTTTTTTTATATTTTTCTTTAAAACGAAAATTATAAATCTTTTCACTACATTCGATTTTTATTTTATATTTTATAATTTTTATAAAACACTTACACGATTATTATTTATTTTTTTTCTTTTACCAAATTTCTTTTTCTTCATTTAATTAATTAAATCACAGGATTTATTTAGTTTTCCGTTACTCTTTTTTAAACACTATTTTTTTTTTATTAATATTTTATCATCCGTTTTTATTATTTTTGTTGTTTTGTGTACAAGGAAGAAACTCCACAATATTTTCTCAAAAAAAAAAGGGATAAAACTGCAGTAATTCTTTTTGTTTTAGTTTTTAAAAAAGACTGATTTAAGACTTAAAAACTCCGTCCGCACGACTTAAAAACCCCAATTCGACTTCCTACGCGAGACTCAACTAAAAACTTCCTTTTATATCCCCCACGAATTTTAAAAAAAAAAAAAAACTCCCCATTTCAAAAAAAATTTCCGTTTTTAAATTTCCGATCAATGTTCACTCTCAATCAAGGCAAAGTGCCATCCCTCCCAACTCCTCTCCCTTCGTTCACCAAAATCAATCCCAATGTCGCAACACTTCACCGAACCGTCGAGCCTTTTTTTCCATCGATCACGCCACTTGGGCAATTTTTCTCGATGCTCCGGCGCGATGAGCGGTAAAATTCTTCTTGCTGTATCACTGTGGCTACTTGCGCAGGGGCTTCGGTGACGAAAATTCTTCGGTCCAAAATTCTTTTTCAAACCCATATAACTGGCGTGCAGAGGAGTTGTTGCCAGTTAAGTTAGTTTGAAAAAGAATTTTTTTGTTTTTGAAGAATGCGTAGTTGCCATGTAATTTTTTTCCGAATGATTAACCCTCTGACACACGATTCTCTGTTCTTACTTAAAAAAAAATATATTTATATTACATCGGTTTAAAATAGAAAAAAAATATGAAAAGATGTTTATAAAGTTATGTAGAAAAAGGTGAAAATTTTTTTACGTTACTTCTAAATGGCTAATGTCTCCGGTAAAAACAAATGTAATTAAAATTGTGACTTGCAAGCAACAGAAAACCATGTTACATGTGAGTTACACGATGTGTGAGAGGGTTAACAATTCGGATTCAATTTGACGCTTACGCCAATATTGTTTAGGATGATAATGTGCGTCAGAGGCCTATGTGCTCAAGGCGACCGTTACAACACGCGCCACCTAGATGTCGCCAGAGGAGAGGGGGTGCGAAAAAAAACAAACGGAGGCCTTGTTGGATCGCTAGCCCAACGTGTGGCTCAACCACGCCCTGAAACCGAGTCTCATGCTCTAAGACTGAGCCAGCCGGGCTGTACGAAGGTAATGGACAAGGCCGCTCGCGCGCGCAAACCTTGATACTTCGGCTTTTGACATGCCTGAAATTACTGGGTTATTGGCGCTATTTAGCATTGATTTCCAATGACCGCCATCGTGTACTCTTTGGTGTTATATGTTCTAAGACAATCTCTGCTTTCCCTTGTGTTTTTACTGGCATATCTCAACTTTAAAGTCAATCGTCTCGTCCTCAGCCATTTTTCGATAAAAAGTGGGTTACACCATGCGTCCCCTGCTGCTTCCTTTCCCTGCGGATCCTGGTCCAGCTGGGACTAAGCTAGGTTCTCGTATCCATTTCCAAAAATCTTAGGCGGACGTCTTATAGGGTCGTTAGGGCCTGATGAGATCCTATTGCCTATATGTTGCTGAACATGAGCAGGAAGCAGAGGTTGTCTTCACGAATTTTGTTAAGTTTAGCCTGTATTACATCTGCGCACGGGAGCGGTCTCCTCCTTACCGGCAACCTAGGCGTCTCGGTAGTGTCTTTATATAAACGTGAGTCCCCTCTGTGTATGGGGGTTGGCCTGGCAACCCCTGAAGTTACTAACATAAAAGCTTGGCTCCAGACAGCCAAGTATAACAAGCAGGTGTACCATCCGCTGGGGAAGCTACCCAAGCGGACCTCGATGGGTACCCTATTGATAACCGGTTAGGCCGGCGAGATGCCTTATTAAGGCTACTCGAAGTACCATTGCTTCTAAAACTTAGGCTGGCACGTCTCCTAGGCCTGAGAGCGCCCCAGAGGGACTTCGCGCTTCCATGGGAAGGTCGAGGCAATTCCACATTTTATTTTAGGAGTGTAAGTATGAGAGAAAAAAAATCTTTAAAAAAATTAAAGTTCGGATGGGCAGATAAACAAGTTACAAATTCAAGATAAACGTTGACATAACATCATAGTACAACAAAGGCATACTTTAGGACTTCTTACGCCGAATTAACATGAAACTGAGAAACTGAAGAAAACTGGAAGAAAAAATAATATCTAAATAAACCAGTTGTACATAAATTGCCAGTTAAATAAAATTGTAAAATATATCAAAGTCCTAGTGCAATAAGAAGAAACCCATTAGAGAAATAAAAGTAAGAATAAAAATATAACACATTTCGCTGAGCTAAGTAGAAATTACCAAATAGAAGAGGAATTTTTGTGAAGGAACGATGAGAGAAGTAATAAATCGTTATTGGATTTTTGGTTCCTCATATCTATTTATAGGAACAATACTAATAATAAAATGAAGGGGCGAAATCAACAAACGCTTGCTTAAGGCTTCTGTCAAAACCAAAAAGATTATTATGTTCGGTGGACCCAAACAGATTGTAGTTTAAAATTATCCAGGAAAAAGGGAATCCTGAGGGAAATAAAATAATTTCCCCTTAAATTTGGTTAATTTAGGCAGAATTTAAACAGTCAAAAGGAATTGTCTTTTAGAAACGATTTAGCGGTACATGTTTTCTATGTATATACCGGCAGTTGACTAAAATAAAACTCCAGATTTTCTCGAAAACCACTAACGCGATATTAAATATACATAAGTGAAGTAAAAAAAACAATCCCATCTAAATTGAAAAAGATTTAAAAACAGTTTTAACTACAATTAAATGCAGAAGGACGTGGCCCTCAGGAAAGTACGCCCTCCCCAAGGCTGCGGTGGCTGATGGCGCCGATGACAGTCAGCCTGTCTCAGGGCCGAGTGGCATCCGCGTCATCAGAAGCACCAAGTGCGTCCACTTGCGGGATCGATGATGAGGGTGGTGCTAGACATTAGTCTAGCACCATCTTCATCAAGGAGTCCCTATTACTTGACATCCGGCAACCCAAAGCGATGACCGGATCCCAGTGACCATTTGTAGAAGGAGGGAAGGAAGAGATAGGAGCCTCCGATAGATAAGATGAGGGACCGTATTGCCGTTCCACCACGACTGGTCTTACTATGCCAGGAAGGTGGATGACAAGGGTCCCTTAACGGAGTCGGGCGGATCTTAGAGGACAAACACAAGTGCCACCAGGCAAACCAAACGATCTGGCCAGGTGAACATCAGCCACCTGCAGCCAGATCCCACCGAAAACACACTTCAATTTAACTCTTGGTATCTGGTCCGCCAGCAAGGTCAGGCGTTATAACGCCTGTTAACCAGAAGGTACAGACCCGATACCAAGGTGTCCGTCCGACCATACTATAAATGCGGAAAGAAAAGAAGGGAGTGGGTTTCACTGTCAGTACAGACTCGCACAGTGCCAGGCGACATGACGCCTGTTAGCCAGATTCCGAGCCTGCCTGACAGGAAATAATTGAATGCGGAGGCTACCGCAGAAAGATATTAAAGATCAAATGAGTGAAGAAGAAGATGGATAGGACAGAGGAATAAGAAGAAGTGATGAGGGCTAGGGCACCGCGGTAAGTACCTTCGCCCAGTAACCAATAGCCGGAGGGACTTGGACGGAGAACGGAGAAATGCTAAGCGAAAGAAGTCCACTCCTGGCTCCTCTCGTTGGCCTGAGCCACAAAAGTTAAAATATAAACTACAAGTTAAATAAAAAAATCTAATATGAAACATAGCTCGGCAGTGGAAAAGTGACTAATAAAAAAACAGACGTTCCGAGCTATGGTACCGAGACCAGAGAATCAAACAAGTTATCATCCACTAGCCATCGTTGGGCGCCATTTGTAACTGTCGGGGTAGGGTGTGCCGGGACACGAAGAAGGGAATTTGCCATAAAGGCCAAAGACTACCATTACAAAAAAAAACTTGGGGAAGGGGACTCAAAAAGAAGGGTGACTCGGACGGTTCGACCGTCGGGGGAAGTGTCGCGAATTTATGCATCCAATGCACCGGTTGTAGACACGACTAGCGGTGCGCTAGCTAGCTCGCCAGATGGGGTGGGGTTCGCGGTGCTTGGATGCCGGAGGGGGTGACAGTTATACTGTTAAATCTTTCGTGCCTATACAACAACTAAATTAAATACGGGCGACAAGGGGGTGAAACACGTCTAGGGCCAACGAGAGGGGCTAATTAGGGGGGGAGAAAAGAGAAAGAGAGGGGGTGGTCACGGGTCACCAGGTCATTCTTAGGGCTCTACATGATGTCAAACAATCAAAAAAAAATTATGAGTGGGCGGCACTTACCTTGGTTGGGATCATCCATTAACCCGGGGCCACCCATCCGTGGGGGTGTCTTACTCCATCATACCACAGGCGACATCCAATGTTAAGTAGGTTGTTGGTTTAATATTATGTTCAATTAATATTTATTTTAGTATTTATTCAAATTCTGTTATTTTTGTTTGTATTTATTTATTTCTATTATACCCAGATTTTATTTACATATATTATTTATTTCGTTATAATAATCAAAGTTTATTCTGTTATTTATTTAATTACTTTATTCAAATTTTATATTTATTATTTATTCATCTTATTTATTTATTTAATTTATATGTTCGTTATTTATCTTATTGATTATTTAATTTATATATTCATTATTCATTTATCTTATTTATTTTATTATTTATTCTTTTGTTTATAATTTTATATTTTGTTGAAATATTTCCAATTTTTCGTTTTTTTGTTCATCAATCTTCCTTCTGTATTTTGTTTTGTTTTTTTTGTGGCGTAGAGATTTTTGTCGATTATTTTGTTTTTTTTTTTTTAAATGTATTTTATTTAAATAATTATTTTTATATTTAACCTTTTTGTTGTTGTTGATGTTATGATTGATATTATCATTTAATTATTTTTTTTTTATTTTATTTTTTTTAAATTCACAAAAATTGTCTTGTGTCCCCGTGTTGTCGCGCGCGCACGTATATTTTTTTTTTTATAATTATCACAAAAAATTAGAGCACAAAAATTGATGTGAACGTGTTAATGAAAAAAATTAAACAAAAAAAAATTTAATTTTAAATTTAAAAAAAACCAAAGTAGGTTTTTTTTTTTTTACTGGCGGAAAGAAAAATGCACTTTGAACGGAACGAAAAATCGTTAAGAATTTTTATATTAATTGTTGTTTTCTTTGTTGTTAAGTAGATATTTTCTTTTTATTTCTCTTTGTTTTTTTTTTTTAATAATAATAATGAAAGAGGTCGAGAGTATAGTAATTTATTTCATACTTTTTTTTTTTTTTTTTTTTTTAAAAAAAAATTTTGAAATTGGAATTACTAGAAAATATTTCAGCCACACTACGTTTAGTATCACAGAAAAAAATGTTGACACTTTTTTTTTGTTTTAATTTCTTTTCTTTTTTTCTATTTTTAATATGGAGATTGCATTTATTTATATTACTTTGAATATATATTTTCTTCTTTTTTTAATTTCTTGTAATTTTTTAATTGTAATATTTGAATGCCATTTGTACTAAAAGGCGGTAAAATTTGTTTAAACAATTTCCCTTAAATCTTTCGTTCACTTTTTTTTTTTTTTTTATTTTTTTTTTTTTTTTTTTTTTTATTTAAAAAAAAATCGATCTTCCGTTTAGTAGGTACACACTGCAGTCCAAACGTTCACAATTTTTTTTTTTTATATTTTTCTTTAAAACGAAAATTATAAATCTTTTCACTACATTCGATTTTTATTTTATATTTTATAATTTTTATAAAACACTTACACGATTATTATTTATTTTTTTTCTTTTACCAAATTTCTTTTTCTTCATTTAATTAATTAAATCACAGGATTTATTTAGTTTTCCGTTACTCTTTTTTTAAACACTATTTTTTTTTTATTAATATTTTATCATCCGTTTTTATTATTTTTGTTGTTTTGTGTACAAGGAAGAAACTCCACAATATTTTCTCAAAAAAAAAAAAGGGATAAAACTGCAGTAATTCTTTTTGTTTTAGTTTTTAAAAAAGACTGATTTAAGACTTAAAAACTCCGTCCGCACGACTTAAAAACCCCAATTCGACTTCCTACGCGAGACTCAACTAAAAACTTCCTTTTATATCCCCCACGAATTTTTTAAAAAAAAAAAACTCCCCATTTCAAAAAAAATTTCCGTTTTTAAATTTCCGATCAATGTTCACTCTCAATCAAGGCAAAGTGCCATCCCTCCCAACTCCTCTCCCTTCGTTCACCAAAATCAATCCCAATGTCGCAACACTTCACCGAACCGTCGAGCCTTTTTTTCCATCGATCACGCCACTTGGGCAATTTTTCTCGATGCTCCGGCGCGATGAGCGGTAAAATTCTTCTTGCTGTATCACTGTGGCTACTTGCGCAGGGGCTTCGGTGACGAAAATTCTTCGGTCCAAAATTCTTTTTCAAACCCATATAACTGGCGTGCAGAGGAGTTGTTGCCAGTTAAGTTAGTTTGAAAAAGAATTTTTTTGTTTTTGAAGAATGCGTAGTTGCCATGTAATTTTTTTCCGAATGATTAACCCTCTGACACACGATTCTCTGTTCTTACTTAAAAAAAAAAATATTTATATTACATCGGTTTAAAATAGAAAAAAAATATGAAAAGATGTTTATAAAGTTATGTAGAAAAAGGTGAAAATTTTTTTACGTTACTTCTAAATGGCTAATGTCTCCGGTAAAAACAAATGTAATTAAAATTGTGACTTGCAAGCAACAGAAAACCATGTTACATGTGAGTTACACGATGTGTGAGAGGGTTAACAATTCGGATTCAATTTGACGCTTACGCCAATATTGTTTAGGATGATAATGTGCGTCAGAGGCCTATGTGCTCAAGGCGACCGTTACAACAGGTCGTACACTCCACCGACGGTTCTGCTTCCTCCTTTTCTTTTCCAGCTTTTTAATTAAAAGCAAAACTAGCAAATCCATTTCAACGTCCGGCATATTATTTTATAATATTTATTTACATATATTATATTTATTAAAGGTAAATATCCAGAATAACTCCCCCACCTCCGATTTTGATAACATTTTTACACAATGTACAGTTAAATATGTAGAATCCAGCAACGTTAATAAAAAGTGTCGGTCAAGTCCCGTTACGCGGTAATCTTACTGTGCCGTAGTTCTAATAATGCAACAGTTAATAATTTCTATATTATTCCACCAATATTGATGAAATTTGGACACATAGTATATTTTGATGTGGACAATTTATTTTTGAAAAAAAAATTTGACACTCATGCACCGTTACCTTTTTTTTTAACTGTAAAGTGCTCCCGATTAAAAATAATTTAGTTGGTAAATTTTCTTACTAGCACGCACGCGACCGCTGCTAGGGCGCATAGCGAACAAATAGGTACGCCACAAAAGTATGCACGCACCCGCCACAGGGATGCACGCTCCCGCCACAGCGATGGACGCTATCGCCACAGGTACGAAAACCTAAAAATTTGTTCGCCAGAGGCACCCATTCTCCCGCCATAGGCATGCACTCGCCCGCTACTGGCACGAAAATCAAAAAATGTACTTGCTAGAAGTATGCAGCATCCCGCCACAGGTATGCACGCTGCCGCCACTGGTATGCACGCTCCCGCCACAGGGATGCACGCTCCCGCCACAGGGACGAAAATCAAAAAATTTGCTTGCTAGAGGTCTGCACACTCCCTCCACTGGGATGCACGCTCCCGCCACAGGGATGCACGCTTCCACCACAATTACGAAAAGCCCAGTCAAAATATTTCGAATCATAGCTCTTGTATTATCTTGAGCTTGACTTATTGCCATCATAAGTTTTTTTTTTCTAAACAAACTCCCGTTCCTGGATATAGTTCAATCTATATAAATTTAACAAAATTATTAAGTCTTAAATTCATTACTTTTGAAAATACCTCCATCTCCAAGTTAGCCATCGGTGTGTATTTCATGGCACTATTTTTCATTGCATACAACATGTCTTCAAAGAAGACAGTAAATTGTGGCGTTACTGAAAATAATTAGGAATATATTTACCAATTTTTCCCATATATCATTAATTTACTGATAAAAAGTGAAATGCAGGAATTAAACTCTAATAAAAAAGAAATGATTTGCAAACTATATAACTTACTATTCCCTCTCCAATTTCGACAAATGCATTTCTTGCAATTGTCGCACATCTCTACCGGGTTCGATGGAATAGGTGTTATCTCTGGTGCGTTTGTTGGAATGGGTTTTATCTCTGGTGGTTTTTTTTGGAATGGGTGTTATCTCTGGTGGGTTTTTTGGAATGGGTGTTTCTTTTTTCTGTCTCCCGTGTACTGGTGGTAAATCCATTGTTGAAGCGTCCAAATGCTTCATGGTTTTGGTTTTGGCTTCTTTTTTGCCCTTGTTTTCTTTCTTGATTCGTTTTGTCTCACTCATTATGTAATGAGGATTAGTTCTTCTTAATATACGTCCAAATAAATCGACGTCGAGTAATTCTAACTGAGTTTTATTCCCTGTAAAGTTATGTAAATTGTTTCTGGTTACTTTACATAAACTTTTTCCACGTGCATTTACGAACATTGGCCTCGATTCCCAGATCCGGCGGATCGGACACTCCGGCCGCAACTGCGGATTTGTGATCCGCACTAATTTTTCTGCGGATTTGAAACGTCAAATTTGCCTAACCAAATCCGACATCGCGTACTTCATAATCGCGTGAGTGTTCACTCTGAATTTTTTCGGTAATTAAATCCGCATTCAATGCGCGAGCGCGGGTTTCAATTGGTGACTGCGGATTTAAGAATCCCAAAGTGTCAAATCCGCACTCACTTCCGATCCCGCGGATCTGGGAATCGAGGCCATTATGTATATTATTTCTAAACAGTATAGCTACTCCCTTCCAAGTTAGGTTGGTGTGAGGCTCGAGTGGCGGGAAAACGAGGATGAGTTGTAGAGATGGCAGAAAGTAAGAGCTTCGTCGTCATAAACACTAGATTTGCGCGTAAAGATATCCATAAAGCCACATATATATATATATATATATATATATATATATATATATATATATATATATATATATATATATATATATATATATATATATATATATATATATATATATATCTCTTTATGGACCCACTCGCAACCAAGGTTCGAATCAACACAGTTAGACTGTGGGGTAAAATGCCAGAAACACCAACCATGCGTTATAACTCACAACTATGCGTTATAACTACAAAACATGATAGCAACATATTCTCGAACTTTATCATAGACCAATATCAGATCTTAAACTACAAGTTTCGGTAAAGAGTACCCAGAAATCGCGTTGAAATTATTTATCCGACAGTACTAAATTATATTTTTAAAAATATGAAGAAAGCAAAAATAAGTTCAATAAAAAACTAAAAGTTGTCAAAATTAAAATTACTTCCACCACAGATATTGAAAATCATTTTTTTTATATAATTACTCTCAAATTTCATTAATCCTTAGAGACCATGGCAAAAACCCAGCGCCCGGTAAATTGCGGGTAATACATTTATTTAAATAAGGTCAAATAATTTATTTAAGCAGATAATACTCACTTGAAATTCTCAATAATTTGGCTTCGTATAATGTTGTAATGTTGTCTTCATCAAGCCAGGGCAAGTCTCCACACCATCCAACTTTAATATTTTGCACTTTTGTAATTTGCACAATATCACTGAAACTCACAACTGAAATTTCGCACGTTTCAGTCCAAAAGATTAGCGCCCAATGCTGGATTTTTTTCATCTATTCACTGATTTTTTAAATACACCAAATGCGTAGCTGGATATTCGCAGTACAATGTGCGCAGTATAGATTTCTGGAAGGTTCGGGCTACGTTTACTACGTTTGCTACAAAGTTCTCATGCCAGAACTTTCATTGAGCTTTGGTACTTGAGCTTTTGCCACTTGCTGCAATTGAGGTCCGTTTTTTCAAAACTCAACAAGTCAAAAAAATCTAAAATGAGATATGGGTATCAAAAGATTCTTATTGAAAGCAGTTTTCTCTTAGCACCTCCTCCTCAAAAAAAATTTTTTTTTGAGTTCTTGAGTTTTGAAAAGGTAATTAAGGCCCATTCAGATCCAGCAGCAGCAGCAACAGCAAACGGTTCCTATTGGGTAATGGTGGTCATATGGCAACAAAAGCAGCAGCGATTGCTAGTAAAACTAAGCTTGCTGCTGGATCTGAATGGGCCTTTATAGTCAAGGCGTGCACATTAACCGTAGCAAGTGGAGCTTTCATTGTTCGGCAACAGTTGAATCCGGTTTAAAACGTCAGATTACACTTAACGTGCAATTTATTATGAGCAGATATTAAACCTTGATGTAATGCACATTTAATTATTCAGTTACCAGTTGGAAAAATTACTTGTTATATATATAATAGATATTATATATATAATTGAACATTGTGAGTGATTTAAGTGTTGTTCGATAAAATTAAAATTTAAGGATTTGTATTACTATTATAATGCACATTTAATTATTCAGTTCTAGCAGTTGCAAAAATTAGTTGTTATATAAATAATAGATATTCAGCATTGTGAGTGATTTAGGTGTTGTTCGATAAAATTAAAATTTAAGGTTTTGTATTACTATTATAAGAACATTTTTACAAGTTTTAACATTAGAAAAATGCCAAGAAAGAAAAATTCTCACGATTTTCCTGACTATGGGAGGACTAGGAGATGGGAACTGCTCCGCAATCTGGCAAAAGATACCTCTACAAGGTGATTATTATCGGAGTATTTTCTAAAATAGCAAATAGTAAAATACAATTTCTTTCCAATTAACCTGATTTCACATTTTATTATATTTGAATTTGAATTTTAGGTGCAATCGACTACGTCAGCAGAATGTCTTCCCTAATAATGAGCTAATAGCAACATCTCAACGAATAGGTATGAAAGTCAATGAAAAAATTGTTGCAATCGGATTAAAATTATAATCTAATTGATTTTGAATTTGTAGGAAGAAATTCTTACACTTAAAACTAATTTTAATTTATTTCTATAGATGGAGATGCTAATAATGGTGGAATTGAAATAATGGATTTTGATAATAGTATTGACATTGAAACAGATGAAGATCAATTTGAAAATTTTAATAATTCTGAAGAAGAAATTGGTAATGCAGGAAGCATTAATGATCAAAGTGATGAAGAATCATTAAGCAATAATGATAATGACGAAGCTGATGCTGATAACGAAATTACCTCAGCAACGGAGTCCTCAGACAACGATGACGAAGAATATGTAGAAAACAGGGAAGAAGAATATCATGAAAACAGCGAAAATGACGACAGTAACAGTGATGATGAAGCTTTCCTTGACGATGAAGAAAACATGAATGAGTCGCAATATGACCAACCTCTTTATGATGAAGCTCCACTGACACTATCTGAAAGTCTTCTCAGTATATTTACTTTTTTTGTCACAAGTAATATGTCTTGGTTAAATTTTGACAAACTGCTGACCTTAATTTCTCTTCATCTTCCATCATCGTCCAATTTTAAAAAAACGCGATATCTATTTCTTAAATATTTCAATCATGGTGGGATACCAATGAAGAAACAGTGGCATTGCTCACAGTGTATGATGTGGTGTGCAAATGAGAATACCACATGCCAATGTGATAATAATCCAGAAAGATGGTATTTCATCGAGATGTCAATAACAGAGCAATTGAAAAAATTATTATTGAAACCACGATTCGCGGAAGAGATGAATTATAAAAATATCCGCCAAAA
The DNA here is from genome assembly GCA_963855945.1 of Thereva nobilitata. Classification (NCBI taxonomy): domain Eukaryota; kingdom Metazoa; phylum Arthropoda; class Insecta; order Diptera; family Therevidae; genus Thereva; species Thereva nobilitata. The sequence goes on from OY979694.1 coordinate 169,195,257, forward strand.
ACAAAATCCTGAAAACATCGAGGATATATATGATGGGTTGCAGTATAGAGAACATATCCAAGCGAATGATCTCCATTCAAATGCATACGACGTTTCATTTATTTGGTACAGTGATGGGGCGCCCGTTTTTCAATCATGTAAGTACAGTTTGTGGCCACTGTACTTAACAATTAATGAATTGCCATATAAAAAAAGAATTCAAAAAGAGAACATGATTATTGCGGGAATTTGGTTTGGACCATCCGATCCACTAGTAAATATGTTTCATAGGCCACTTTACGATCAGATGACTGTTCTTACAGAAGGAGTAAAGATGCAGATTTTTGGACAAGAAACAACATTGGAAGTTAAGTGTACTCTGTTGTGCGGTACTTGCGATGCGATTGCTCGATCAGACTTTTTAAAGCATGTACGCTTTAATGGTTATTATGGGTGTTTGAGGTGTTTATCATCGGGTTACAATATTCGCAATAAAGAACAATCTGGAAATACACATATTTATCCTTATGAAGGCGATCCAGTGCTACGTACAAGTGAAGGACATAAGGACCATGTAGAACTTGCAATAGCAAATCAAAATCCATGTTATGGTGTAAAAGGCCCGTCAATATTAGGCAGATTGATGCCTAATATAATTCATGGTACAGCAGTGGACGTTATGCACTGTGTATTTAGGTGTTATTAAAAAATTATTGGAACTATGGCTTGATTCGTCATATCATATGATGGCGTTTTCCTTACGTCAAGTGCATAAAGTGATAGATAAACGGATTATGAACATAAAACCTCCTAGTTTTGTCAAGAGAATGCCCAGATGTTTATCTAAACATGTTAAATATTTAAAAGCTAGTGAATTGAAAATTCTATTTTTATATTATTCAATCCCAATTTTATATGATATCATGGAACCTAAATACTTTGAATATTATCTGCAGTTAGTATACGGAATTTATATTTTAAACCAAACAAGCATTTCAGTGGAATCGTTGGAATATAGTCAGAAATTATTATCGGCATTTGTATCTAAAGTACAAGCTTTGTACGGTCCTGAATTTATGTCATTTAACGTTCACTCATTATTACATTTACCTGATGTTGCGAAAGATCTAGGTCCACTTTGGACGACATCGTGTTTCCCTTATGAAGATGTAATAGGAAAAATGGTAAATCTAGTGCATGGCTCACGATATGTAGGAATGCAAATTTATTCAAAAATAGCCTATACTTGGAATGTAACACATAAATTAACTAATTTGAGTGAAGAATCCTATGTCCGAAATTATTGTAACAATCTTCTAACAATCGGCCGTAGAATAAAAGAATCCGATACTAAGATTGGTGAAGAAACTTATATCATTGACAGAATGAGTTATTTGACAAAAATTCCAAATGATTTAAACAATGCACTCGAGAGAATTAGATTTGATAATTCAAATGAGATTAACATCTGTGTGTTTAAAAAAATAAAACGATATGGTCAAATAATACACGGCAGAAATTATACCCGAACAAATAAGACTGTGTCGTATTGTATAAAAATTAAACAAGGCGATAGTGAATATTTTCGAAAAATTCGTAAAAATATGTAATTGTTCTGAATGTTGTAGAAAAAATTGTACTACATGAAGTTATTATGCTTTATTTAGAAAAGTAGAGGTTCAATTTCCTTTTTCAGTATCATTGAAAATAAATATTCAGCAGCCAAATATTAATTTTGATGATGAACGAATTTCTATACCATATATATGTAAAATTATGAATGAAGAATCAGATGTGAATCTTATTGACATTGAATGTATCATTACATTATGTTTTTTTATAAAGAACCGAAGCGATGCATATGTATTAGGCCCTAGTAATAACTGTGAGTATGATGAATAATTGTTTTTGATTAAATGTAATTCTCAGATTAAATATGCAAAATTTTATATAATTGTTTTTTATAATGAAAATATTTGAAATAAATTTAATGAAAAAGTTTATGTTTACATTATGTTTTTTTATAAAGAACCGAAGCGATGCATATGTATTAGCCCCTAGTAATAACTTTGAGTATGATGAATAATTGTTTTTGATTAAATGCAATTCTCAGATCAAATATGCAAAATTTTATATAATTGTTTTTTAATGAAAATATTTGAAATAAATTTAATGAAAAAGTTTGTTTGGATGACTATATATAATATTCTTATCTATCTCTTTTAAGAAGGGTTTTTATTCTAGGAAAAATTTTTTCTTTCGATTTAAATTTGAGTTGAATAAAGAAAAAGACCCTTTGACACTTTTCGTGCGTACCAGCTGCATGCTAGCTGCGGGCGAGTGTTATTTTTACTCAAGCGTGCGTGCTAGCTGTGGCGCTGTGCGTGCTAGTGCGTACCTGATGCATGCTAGCTGCGGGCTAGTTTAATTTTTATTCGTGATTGACACTGTTCGTGCGTACCAGCTGCATGCTTGCTGCGGGCTAGTCTTATTTTTACGCAAGCGTGCGTGCTAGCTGCGGGCGCCGTGCGCGCTAGTGCGTACCAGCTGCAGGCTAGCTGCGGGCTAGTTTCATTTTTAATCGGGCTAACACTTCAAAAATGCAATAATTGCCAAACTGTACCACTTTTTTTCACGAAATTTACATAAAATGTATAACTTGTAAAATAAATTGTTTTTTAAAAATATTATATTTGATTTACCGTTTTTTCCCTACATATTTTTAAAGGACTTTAATGTCGGTAAGTATGACAACGATAACTGCCATTTTCTTACATTTGAATTAATTGCGTCTAACTTCACTTCAATTATTTTGAAAGTGCTCATACCAACGTGCTTTTATTACAGTTATAACTGTAACAAGTAAAGTGCTGAAATTGAATTTAAAGTGCTTTAAAAGAATTGTTATAAAATTGTGAAAGAATATTTTATTTTGTGTAAATAAACTGGAAAATAACTCCTGGTAAGTAAAAAAATGATTATTTTAATGTGTAAGGTAACTGTTAATGTGTAAAATTTTATTATATTAGCTTAGGCAATGAAGTTATATGAATTTTTAGTTTTTGCCGCTGATCGGTCAAAATTACTTAACTTTTTAAATGAAATAAACGTAATAAAATTGGAAATAAATTGCAGTAATTGCGGGTCACAATTAACATTAGATCCAGAGAAATTGGAATTCAAATGCCACAAACGAATATATTTCATAAATGCCCATAGAAAACGCGCCATAAAGAAGTGTGATTTTTTCGAAGTGGTAGAGCACACACATGGTTTGACAAAGTCAAGCTACCGTTAGAAAAATTTTGTATATTTGTGGCATAATTTATTATGTTAAGACCACCTCGCCACAATTTTCTAAGAAATGAATTAGAGTTAAGCCATACTACCGTTTTTGTCGAGAGGTAACTTTATAAATATTTTCATGGTTTTAATTTAAATAAAAACATTTAAATATACTTTAGGTGTGTATTTACTGGGCCGAGTCGCATTCGGAGAAAATTGGGGGCCGTGAAGTAATTGTCGAGATAGACGAGGCGAAGATAGGGAGACCTAAATACAATCGGGAGCGGCTGATAGACGGTAAATGGGTTTTTAGAGGGTTTGAGCGGGGGAGTGGCCGTTTCTTCATTGTCCCTGTACCTAATAGAAACAGAGAGACGTTAGTTAGTGTCATAAAAGAATGGGTCTTGCCAGGGACAGTAATTATGTCCGATTGTTGGCGGGCTTACAATTCCTTAAATAATTACTGAGTTTCCATGAGAGTTCAACCAGAGTTGAACCCGAGTTAAACGTCATGGAAACAGACACAGTTAAGAGTTTTCGTTAAAGATTTTCACCTCTGCTCAACTCAACGAAAATAGGTAGGTTGAATTGAGTTCACGCGCACAACTAAAAACGGCACACTGGCAAAGGTACAAAAGGTGAAAATGTCGCGCACTTTATAATTAATAAATACTTTTAAAGGAAAATCTATAATAAAATAATTTTGATGGAAAAAGATGGAGGAAGACGGAAGGCAGAAATGGAAACGCATCGAGTTAATCGTTGAGTTGAAGTGTCATTTCAACTCAACTCGACTCCCATGGAAACTCGGTAAATGAAGCCTTTACACATTTAACGGTCAATCATTCTTTAAATTTTGTTGACCCCGATACAGGTAAGGAATTTCTATATAAAATTAGTAATTCCAACATTGTCATTACATATTATTTTAATTCTAGGTGCCCACACTCAAAATATCGAGCGGGTTTGGCGTGAAGTACGCGCGAATATTCCGCGATATGGCACGCGGGATTGCCATTTAGTGGGATACCTCGCTGAATTTATTTTTAAGAGAAAATTTACACTTAACGAAAGAATACTTATTTTTTTTAAAACGATAGCTGAATTATATCCGCCAGAATAAAATAAATAAAGAAAATAATATTGATTGAAAATTATTTTTAGTACATTTATTAAAGTTCAAATCTGTAATTTTTTTGAAATGGACGCTATAGCTATATACGCGGCTACGTCGGTCGTATCCGAATGCCTGTAAATTAAAAATAACATAATTCAGATGGATTTTATTTATTTAATTTAACGTTATTACCGCATCATTTAAATATTTAAATCTCATTTTCAACTGTTGCTTTCGTTCTCTCTTCTAGTGAATCTCTGATATACCACTCAGATATGAAAAATTAACTAAAATCATGCGATTGTGGTGTTTTAAATTTTTATCCCAAAATATTTTCCGGATGAATTTGGGCCATAAATTTGCATTACCAATGAGGTCTTGGACGAGAAGCCAAGGATTTTTATTTATTTGTTCTACTGTATATGACATTTTTGACGTTTTAAAGTTATAAATTCAGCTGATTTCTACTAACGGTAACAGAATGTGTAAGGTGACGCTAGACGCAAATTATTGAAAAGCTTGAATATACAAATAACCATTTTTATACTTGCCGACATTACAGTGCTTTTTAAAGAAAATAAAAAAAAACGGTAAGTAGAAGGCAGATTTTTTTAAAAACAAATTATTTAAAAAAAATATATATATTTTATGTAAATTTCGTGAAAAAAAGTGGTACAGTTTGGCAATTATTGCATTTTTGAAGTGTTAGCACTTTACAGTTAAAAAAAGGTAACGGTGCATGAGTGTCAAATTTTTTTTTCAAAAATAAATTGTGCACATCAAAATATACTATGTGCCCAAATTTCATCAATATTGGTGAAATAATATAGGAATTATTAAGTGTTGCATTATTAGAATTACGGCACTTTACAGTAAGATTACCGCGTAACGGGACTTGACCGACACTTTTTATTAACGTTGCTGGATTCTACATATTTAACTGTACTTTGCTTGAAAATTTTATCAAAATCGGAGGTGGGGGAGTTATTCTGGATATTTACCTTATTAAATTATTATAATATTCATTTATTAAATTATATGTTATTTAAATTTACAAAACAAAAATATTGTTTTCCATAAAAATTCCAGTTAATGTTCCCATGGTACCATTTCTTGGAAAGGAAACATGACCACTGTAAAACTGATGATCATGCAAATCATTGTACTAGAATTATTGTAAGGAGAATAATAATAAGAACTCAAAATAAGAAAACTTTGTAAAAAGTAAGCAGTCTGAATTTAAATTCGGAACGGAAAAGTTGTGCTGAAGCTCAACCGCGAAATATTTTTTCTCAAATAAAGTTTAAAATTAAATTTATATTAATTTGTGTTTTATTTGATTTTTTTTTCCTTTTTTAATCTTTTAAAAATATAAAGAAGTTAAGTCGCGCGCCCAAAAATGAGACATAAAATCAAATTTAAAAAACGGAAAAAGAAATTTAGCAAAAAACTAAAATTGAAACCCTGAACGTACTCATTACGTTCAACTGTGTTCAATTCTAGTACTTTTTTCTATGTCAATTTAACAGCGAGCGCGCCCCAAACTAGATACTTTTGATTTGGTGGGACTGAGTCATTTAAGTCGCGTCTTGTTAAAGCGCACGTTTTACTAAAATTGTAAAAAATTAAATTGTGAAAATAAATGTGAATTTATTGTGTAAATAATTGAAATGGGAAAGTGGTCAAAGTACGAGAAGAAATACCGTAAGGAATGGGAGGAAATCCCTGAATTTAAAGGTTAGAAATGTGTACAAATTCTTTCTATAACATTTGTTTTCAAACAAATTTGTTTTAAATTTGAAATAGAGTGATTAGAAAGAAGTGAAAGGCATGGAGACACACATGCTTTTTGCAAATTATGCAATTCTGACATAAGAGCGCACAAGACAGATATAGGAAGACATGCAGTAACAAGACAACATAGATTAAATTTAGCAAAAATTACTTCAAAAAGAACTATGAGAGATTTTGGTACGAAAATTTGTTTTTATATCCTAAATTATATGGTGTTTTACAAAATTTGATTTTCTAGGTTTTGCTAACACTTTAAGTAAAACGGTTAAAGCAGCAGAGTTGAAATTAGCAATTTTTATTGCGTGCCATGCTAGTGTACAAAGCATCGATCATTTGGGGGAAGTGGTAAATTCGATTATTGCTGCAAATAATACAGGAAAAAATAATATTCGTATTCAGATGCATCGAACAAAATGTATGGCGTTAATAGTGAAAGTGGTCGCTCCATCTTATCTTAAAGAACTTGTAAGTGACATAAATAATTCCAAATACTCATTAATAGTAGACGAGTCAACCGATGTTCCACGGTAAAATATTTGTGCATTTGTGTTCGATATTATTCCGAGAGTTCGCAGAATATTAAAACAAATTATTTAGGTTTAGGCACTACTCATACGGGGATACTCCAATCTCGGATACTCGGCGACTTGGATACGGAGACTTGGAGACTCGAGTCTGTAGTTGCTCGTCATCCTCACACGGCCGCGACTAAAATTGCAAGTTTCCTATCAACATACCTCAGTTTTTTTATTCAGTGTACTTTGAAAAATGTTCATTTCCTTTTCAGTTGAAAAAAACCAAGCAACTGAGCGACTGGGAGACTAGCATGTCGTCTCCTAGAAACTGGTTGCTTAGTTGCCGAGTATCCGCGACTGGAGTATCCCCGTATGAGTGCCGCCGTCTGATTACATATGACGGGTCTCTTAAGGCGCGATTCCATTGAGGCAACATTGAACGACATGTGGCACGATACTTGTTTCCTGTTGTTGCCTGATTACAGGTGTGCGACTTAGTGCCACAAAATTTAATAATGTAGCATGCGAAATTTGTCTTCCCTTATCGAATACGCTTTGTCGTCGATACTTGTAGCATGCTTCTAAAACGATTCCATTTAGGCAACTTCAGTTTGCTGCATCATGTCTTTACAAACAGTCGCGGCAGCTGCTTATTTAGTAATAGCACTAAATCGTCAGAAAAAAAGAATAAAGCCACGGTGGTGGAGAAGGGAACTGTATGTTGATGGTCAGGAAGCTCAATATAATTTATATAACAAGTTGGTTGGTGACGATGAAGGCTTATTTCGGAATTTTACGCGAATGAGTAAAAAAGATTTTGGTTACTTGCTCGAAAAAGTCTCACCTGCTATAAAAAAATACGACACCAATTTTCGCGAAGCAATACCACCTCGTGTCAGGTTGTTAGTGACATTAAGATATTTGGCTACGGGTGATAGCTATTCATCACTTATGTATCTGTTTCGCATATCTGAGCCGAGCATATCTCGAATTATTCCAGAGGTATGCAGAGCTTTGATCGATGTTCTGTATGATTTTGTCAGGGTAAGTAAAAATATGAATATATTAAACAATTTATTTATTTAGGAATTCAGAAAGTATTGGAAAGGACAAAAGATTTTCTGGGTGCTTGGATGTTTCTAAAGATTCAGAAAACGTCGATGCAGATGGCTCAGAGGATAGAACGCGGTAACTATAGTTGCTGTGAAGAGGCGTACTCGAGGATGTACTAGTATTAGTAGGCGTATTCTCGGTTCCAGAAGATGGAACAGTGCTACAGATACTACTTTCGCAGTTATAAAGAGGTGTACTGGCATGACTACGTTCAATTTGAACATCATATTTGCCCATAGCTGCTTCAAACAATGTATTATTTACTATATATTTAACCATTGTTCGTGCTCTAGAGCTTAAATTTCGCAGCTCATTAGCCACATGCTCTCCAAACGTTGAACAATCATCTCTTTGACACGCATTTTTTAAAATATTATATGCCTCCTCTTCGCGATCCGAAGGAGCTACATTCTTCCGTGGTTTTTTAGGGGCAATATATTTTTCACGTTCCTCTTCACAGATATTTCTGCCGTGTTTTTTGCTCACTCCCTGTAGCTTTCGAGACTCATTGACTTCCGCTGGAGCATATTGAGTGTCTCGGCTGTCTTCTTGTTCTTCTTCCTGCAATTACAAAAATGTAATTACTAGATAAATATATTGACTTTAAATTTTTTCAGATGCCATGTTCTGAAGACGAGTGGAAAATGATAGCAAGAGATTTCGAAGTTTCTTGGAATTATCCGCATTGTGTTGGAGCTTGTGATGGAAAACACGTTGTGATCCAAAACCCTAAAACTAGTGGCAGTATGTTTTTCAACTATAAGGGGACTTTTAGCATTGTTTTGATGGCCATTGCTGATGCAAATTATAATTTTATATACGCTAATGTTGGGAGTCAAGGCAGGATATCTGACGGAGGTGTTTTTCGAGAAACGTCATTTTATAAGAAGTTAGAAAAAGGACAGCTCAAATTCCCTGATCCAGAACCACTTCCTGGTAGCAAAAAATTATCGCCTTATGTAATCTTGACGGATGATGCGTTCCCTCTACAGGAACACATCATGAAACCCTTTAGCGGCCACCACGATAAAGGCACTTGTCAAAGGCTATACAATTATAGGCATTCACGCGCTCGAAGAGTAGTGGAGAACACTTTTGGGTTGCTGGCAAGTGTATTTCGTATATTTAGAAAACCACTAATGGTAAATTTAGAAAACGCAGAAATTGTCACAAAAACGTGCATTTATCTTCACAACTTTTTGAGAAGGAGTAAAACTTCGCGATCACTACACTGTCCTCAAGGAACCTTAGATAATGAAACGCAAGATGGGAATATTATTCCTGGTTCATGGAGGGCAGTTGCCCAAGGCGATACTGGTCTGCAGGATTTGCCACAGAGAGCACGAAAGTCAACTTTAGAAGCTAAAGAAGTGAGAAATGAGTTTATGAGACATTTTCAGTCAGATGAAGGACGTGTGCCGTGGCAGGACCTTTATGCCTAACTTTTATATGTAATATTTAAAAATATATTTCAATTTAATAACAACATAATATATATTTTTTATGGCCTTATTAAAACAAGCTCACTCACCTCCGCATCACTGCCACCAGTTGACAATGTTGATTTAGGCACATCGACGTCCACTAAAAAACTTAAAAGCTCAAAAGCAAACCATTTGCCTTTTTTATTTGGAGATGAGCCACTCTTTTTTAATTTTAATTTTTTGCGCTCGCGATGAAATGCTGAACGCAAATTCTTAATTTTCTATTTTAGCTCAGCCACCGTACAATTGTATTTAGTCGCCAATTTCTTTAATATGTCATTTTTAATTTTCACGTCTTTATAATCACTTATTTTAATATTCCATAATTCCGGGGAATTATGGTAATCTTCAATAAATTCTATAGTTTTTTCATAATTCCAATCCATGTCGCCGGATACAAGCCGCACCGATCCGCTGGCTGTTGGATAGCGACGACACTGTTCGACACGTTGAATGTTGAATCATGTCGAAAGGTGATGCATGCGTCCTGGCAAAAACTATCAAATCGTAGCAGGCGGCAAGGAGACTTTTTTTTGTCGCTTCGTGTTCCTTCAATGGAAAGACTGTGTGTAGCATGCGACAATGCCGCATGCTAGATGTTGCCTAAAAGTTGCCTCAGTGGAATTGCGCCTTTAGTCCCCGAGTATCGCAGTTGCTCCGAGATTTCAGTATCCCCGTCTGAGTAGTGCCTTAATAGAAGTAGTTGAGACCACAGCAATTTCGTTGCACGAAAAGTTGTTGTCTTTTTTGGAAAAGATTAATTTAAATAAAAAAAATCTGGTAGGTTTCGACACAGACGGTGCTAATAATTTGTGCGGAACAAAGCACTCTTTATTTTCTTTATTGAAACGAGATCTCCCTAATTTAGTCTTAATAAAATGTATATGTCACAGTTTGAATCTTTGCGCCTCTAAAGCTGTAGAAGTTTTACCAGCCACTATAGAATTTCTTGTGAAAGAAACGTACAACTGGTTTTCTCACAGTACAGTACGAAAAGAACAATATAAAATAATTGACAATTTAATTAATGAGGGAGTTGATCCCAAACGTTTAATTAAATCTAATGAGACGCGATGGCTCAGTAGATTTCAAGCTATTGACAGAATTTTAAGTCAGTTTCTTGAACTTAAAACTCATTTTTCGAAATCTAGTTTAAAAGAGAAATGCCATACTGCGAAAATCTTATCAGAAATGTACACAGATAAAAGAAACTTAGTTTATCTCACTTCACTTAAACCAATCCTAAAGGAAATTATAAATTTAAACTTACTATTTCAGTCAAACGATATAGATTTTTCCAAAGCATTATCGGATATAAAAACTACGATTTTATTTCTATTATCCATAATTATAAAAACTGAAGACTTTTCTATTAATAATAACATGATCCCTACATTTGAAGAATTTTGTTTTTGGGAAGAACCTAAAAGACTGCCTAATAATTTAGATACAATGGAAAAACTTAAAAATTTTAGTCCCTCTGTTTGCCTAAACCATTCTAGACCTAGTTTTGAAGATCTGCCGTTATTAGAATTGTCAGATAATGATATAAATATTATAAAAGTACAGTGGGATAAGCTAATATTTCATGATTGGAAAAATGAATTTCCTAATAACACTATACCTCAAAATGCTGCAGAATTTTGGGTAGTAGTTCGACATATAAAAAATGCAATTGGCCATTTTTTATTTGCTGAATTAAGCACTTTCGTGTTATCTTGTCTTTCATTACCTGTAAGTAATGCTGTTGTAGAACGTGCTTTTTCAGTCATGAACACGGTAAAAACTAAACTTAGAAATCGACTTCGTCCAGAAAGTATAGATTCGATACTTCGCGTAAAAATACATACATCGGTTAAGGAAATATGTTGCGATAAATCTAATGTTTTAAATGATGATATGTTTTTGAACTTCAATAGTAATATATATTTCAAATGAAAGCTATTTTGAAGAAGAGTCTCAACTCATCTCTTAAGTACATACAAAGTATAAAATTTATGTTTATTGTTTTTTATTAAAAGAATTTATTATTTATTTTGAAGAAGAGTCTGTGTCGAAAAAAGCTACTGGGAAGAATAAAAAGACCGTGCTTACGATAATAACTATTTCTTTATTTGACTTCACAAAAATGGATGTGTTTACTTTAACCAGGTTCATACGAAACTGAAGGCTGGCGACGAGATGCACTCAGTTGGGGGAGCCGAAGTGCGGTGGTGGGGCATATTTTTTTAACATCCTCCGGCCGGCAATGAGTGGCTAACCTCCAGCGGGTACAAATGTTGAATCGGTCTTCGCATCTTAGATCCATTATGAAATCGAATCTCACATGCCCGAATTTTACCGTCGCGCCCAGGAAACACTGTCTCTATAACTGCAAGGCTCCAAAACAATCGTGGTTTTAATTGGTCATATACAATAACTACATCTCCAACCTTTACTTCTGAAGAAAATTGACGCTTGGCATGGTGGGCTGATCTTAAACGTTGGATATACTCAGTTTTAAATCGCTTCAAAAATGCATACGTAAACTTAAGGCGGGCCTTCCACTTCATACGAATATCTGCATTAGACGTCTCCAAACTTCCAGAAGTTACTGATCCTGAAAAATATCCTAACAGGAAATGCGAAGGAGTTAATGGTGATAAGTCAATTGGGTCATCACTCATATAAGTTAATGGTCTAGCATTAATGATGGATTCCGCTTCAACAAGAAGTGTCTGAAGTTGTTCACAGGTGAGAACGGATCGTCCAATGGTAGCCTTTAAAACGTCCTTAACTAATTTTACGAGCCGTTCCCAGAAGCCTCCCCACCAAGCAGCGCGTTCTACGATGAATTGCCATGAACTCCCTTTATTACTTATGCAGCCTTGTATCTTTTCAGACTCAATAATTTCGCCTAATTGCCTAAGTTCCATTGAAGCACGTTTGAAGGTACGAGCGTTGTCGGAAATAATAACCTTCGGGATGCCACGCCGAGCAAAAAAACGTCGTAGAGCTGATAAGCAAGACTCTGCATTCAAGTTTGGAACGAGTTCCAGATGAATTGCTCGAATAGCTGCGCAAGTAAGGAGCATGATATACACCTTTTTTGTATCCTTTTCGTCCGAATCTCGGACATATAGTGGTCCAGCGAAGTCTACACCTGTAGTTTCAAATGGCCTAGACGTATCAATTCTACCTTTTGGGAAGGGAGCAAATGGCTGTGAAATTGGCTTCCCACGAAGTCGCTTGCATATTCTACAACGGCTAATGACAGTTTTGACCGCTTGGCGTGGTTTAGCTACGACACTCGCAGTTTGTAGGTAAACATCGGTAGAGCTTTGAAGAGTAGCCGAGCACAGATTTGTTGTCAGCTGTGACGTTGACGCAAAGCTCTTTCGCTCATTATTTGTTGACATCTTCTTTGAGTCAGTAATAGGATTCGTTGATTTTGACTTAAAATTGGGATCACACAAGCATGAAGGATGTCTCCCTTTGCAATTACTGCACTTTATAAAATTATTACGGCAGCCTCTCGAAGAATGACCTTTGCGTAAGCATCTGAAACAACGACCTTGTTTTATTAAAATTTCCTTACGTTGGGGAATTGTCATATGAGCACTGCAGCTTTCGGAAATATGTGAATCGAATCCACAAAAGCAGCATCTAATCGGTTCATTAGATGTCAAAAGTCCAGCAGCCGTTTTAATAACCTTATGAGATGAATACTGCGAAGATCGTTTTCCATGAGCTTGAAGTGATCTTTCGAGGACTCCACTTCTCCTTTTAAATATTTTAAAATGGCTCCCACACTTTTGCCACCACTATATCCTTTCGATGAAGTATCACTCCCTACTACAGAGGTCACATCGGGGTCAACATCACTTTCCGTAATGTTTTTAGAAGTGTCTTGATGTGATCGATAGAAATCTACCACCATTTCATCCGGCAGGCACCTCAACAAAAAAGTTTTTAACATTACCGAGTACTGCGACGATGGAACTCCAAACGCAGTAAGCGTTCTGGTATGGGTAGTTACGGCATTATACAAACGGTGCAGCCCTGACGCATCTCGACGTGAAGAAACATGTGATAACGACATCAATTGCTGCATCACATGATCTATGAGTCTTTCTTCGTCTCCGTATTCTTCTTGTAGAAGAGATATAGCCGCCTGGTAATTTTCTGCTGAAGGAATGAAACTCTCAATTGACTCAGCTGCCTTTCCTGTTAAATGCAACTGCAAATAATTGAATTTGTCGCTTTCGGTAATATTTTCACGATCGTGGACGGCAGTACGAAAGCACTCCCAAAACGGAAGCCATTCCTTAAAATCCCCTGAAAATGTTTTTAAAGCGAGCTTAGGTAACTTGGAAATAATTTTTGCAGGTGCATCATCCGATAACGGGGCCTTGATTTGATGAGAACTACGTAATTTCGTTAAACGCTGCTTTAAACGAGATATCACCGTGACAGCTTTATCCTCATATTCGGCGATTGCTTCATACTCCTTTTTTAAATCATCCGCCTTTAAGGTATCACCGATACTATTATTAATTTTACATAAGCTCTGATGAGCCGCCGTTAACCGTTCAAGAAAGACCGTTAGGTCTTCTTCGATTTCGTCCATGCGGTTTACATTGCTTTCGTTAATTTGCGATTCCGCCGTATTTAAGTAATCGGTTGCAGTGTTCGCGATTTTAGTGACCTGGCCACGATAGGTAGCGCGCGCTACGACATCCATTTTAATGTATACTCCCGGGTTTCGGCACCAATGTCGAAAAAAGCTACTGGGAAGAATAAAAAGACCGTGCTTACGATAATAACTATTTCTTTATTTGACTTCACAAAAATGGATGTGTTTACTTTAACCAGGTTCATACGAAACTGAAGGCTGGCGACGAGATGCACTCAGTTGGGGGAGCCGAAGTGCGGTGGTGGGGCATATTTTTTTAACAGTCTGAACTCTTAAGCACATACATATGTGTAAAATTTATGTTTATTGTTTTTTATTAAAAGAATTTTTTTATTTTTGTTATTTTGTCAAGCAGATTGTTCGAAATAAAACCGTTTCTAGTTAAAATTGTGATATTTATTTTAGGCGTTTTTGGGCTACTTTCTTCCGATCTTGGGCGTTTTGAGGTTGAAAATATCTGGCATCACTGTATGTTTGGGCCTTAAGTAAGGATAAGAAGTTTTTGGAAAAAGTTAAGTGGAAAGTAGCGTGTTGTTATTATTAAATAACCCGTGGCGAGCTAGCGCCCACGTGAAAACTACAGTGGTCACGTTATACAGAAACAATGTAATGTAACAGAGACTGACAGCTTCGAATATCGTAGAAATTTCGTGCCGAGTGAGCACTAATGTAGAAACAACAACACAACTCCGATTTTATATGGGAAGAGCGTACCAAGTGACGTCAGCACTCAAATGACATTTCTCCATTACATTACCTTGTTTCTGTATACCGTGTACAGTGGTGACCCCGAAAATAAATATACGCGGAAAAAGAAAAAATAGCGCGTGTACCCAGTGCACGTGAAAGATGTGAAACATCTTTGGCGATCTTTATCTTTCTTTAAATTGAATAATTAGTAAGAATAATGGCCATTTTACATCCCAAACGCAAAGTGGAAATGCAGCTCTTGAGCTCTCTTATCGCACAGAAATTTTGCCTTTGGGATGTAAAATTGCCGTAAGTTTCATACTCACCGATTTACTACTTGCAATAGGCCATAGTCCTTGGACATAACCTGCACGTGGCAAAGCGACATGTAATGATGATTTCGAAAGCTTCTTATCATATTTGTAGATGATTTTGGAATACGTGAGACTTGTGAACTGTGGTCGTACAAGCAAACTAACTAATGATAAATTTTTCTGATTTCATATTCAACATGAATAGTAAGTAACAAAGGAGCAATAAAAACTAGCAAAAGGACTATCCTACAGACAAGGAGTCCAAAAATTAAAGGATTCCTGTAGAAACGGGCCTGCCAGTCGTGAACCTTGCCTTTAGTCGCGCTGCATTTGTTTTTCAAGCGCGGAAACAAAATTTCGCAGCCCGGCGGGGCAAGGCGGCACCTTCCAATAGTCTGCTGGGTACGCTTATGCTCATCAGACCTGGTTTTATACCCCCGGCTCCAATGTACATTGTGGGAATGGTACCACTCATCTTGTGACCTCCATATTTGCCGAGTGTTGTGGATCAAATAGATATGCAGCTACTGCTAGATTTGCGTCCTCTTCTATTTGGGTCTCTATATTATCGGAGTCACAGTGCAGCGTCTTGCCTGTTAGGAAATCTATGCAAAGATATTTGGGGATACCCAGTCTGATCAACGCCGCGATCATAATTGCTTTAATGCCACGATAATATAAATTAATTCATTCAAACAAACAAAAATTGGTTAGCATTATTGTGGTACAAAATAAATATATATGAGCTTCAAATTTTTAATTTATTCATACAAATATATTTAGTCCATCGCATGCAAAGGAGCTTAAGGGTAAGACGCAGGGCTTTCACAAAATACAAAATAGAAGATACAACATACAGGTGAAGCTAATATAAAGCGTATAAAAAGTAATTTAAGTCCAGCGTACAAAAAGTAATTTAAGTCCATTAACCATTTTTATAGAAAATCAAGTAAATTTAGCTAATAATCAATTTCATTAATCGATTGTAACTTCGTGCCATTCTGCCCTTCTACAGGCAGAATTCTTAGAAATCCGAATGCTCCATCTAAATTTTTGTAAATTCTAGTTAAGAAATTTACTGTCTCAGTAATATTTTGTGCAATTTACATTTAATAAAAAAAGTCATTTTACGTCCTCTTAAACTCTTATGCAAAAATAGCGCACTTGTTTTATTATATCTTTTTGAAATAATTTCAAATAAAAGCTTTGAAATATAAATAATAAAATTCAAATACCGAGATCTAGAATTGAACCCGCGACTTCTTGGAATATCAACGTCGTAAGGCAACCACTCAACCATTTGTTCCATTCTGCTTATGCCTGGCTCACCATGTCTGGCTCGCGGCATATAAACACTTTTTTTTGGTGCTACTATTTTTTTTTAATATCTCCATCTTATTCTGTCTTCCTCAATACAGATCTTCCGTTTCCCGGAATGAAAATTGGATTGGACGAAGCGTTCCCATAAAGCGTTCCCAAAAAACGTTCCCGACCTTGAAGAATTACTCTCAACGCGCGCAAAGATGTTTCACATCAAAAATGGTGCAAAGGTGCAGGAAGAACGGAAAACCCGAGACCGCTAGGAGCAGTTATAAAGCAAGCTCCACCGTTAGGTGAAACTGTTCAAGGTGTGTAAGGCAAAAGGGGGCTAAGTATTCTCCTGTACAAAAAGTATCATATCAAATAACAAGGGTAACGATTGTAAAATAGTGATCGTGAAATAGCATGCCTAAAAAATCAAATGGCAAATCACATGGTCACATGGTCCACGGTCTGAAGCCCCACAGTGGAGGCAAATTCAACCAAATACAACGAGATAAACGAAAAAAACGTAATAACTATCGAGACTAACCGTAAGGAAAATCGGCACACCTGCCGAACAGGTGGATTCACATGGATTAAAAAAGACAACGAGGGAACCAACGAGCAAGGAGAGCAAATTAACAACAAAGGAGCAACTCAACCAGCCAGCGTGTTAAGTTAAGTTTAATTTTAGTTTATTTTTTATATACATGAAATAGTGCAAGAATTATAGAAACCTTATTAATCATTTTAGGTAAAATCATGAAAAGGAATGTAACGAACATGTCGGGGCTAACCAAGCTTGCATATAATATAAAGGATAAAAGAAAAAACAAATAGTGCGTTAGTCATGAAACCAACGGACATGAAACCATAAGTAATTAGAAATAAATGTAAGGTTGTTAAATTTGCATTTAGATAACGGATTACGTAAAAATAAGTTCTATAACTAAATATTGTCTCTAACGTACATAAAACGAGTTTAATCTCTCGGAAGTAAGCAATCAAACGATACATTTTTACATGTTAACTACTTTTGACCCGACCACCGTTAAATAATGGATTGAATTTTTTTTCTTTTCAAGCGAATGAATTTAATAATGAAGAGAATAGTGAAATAAAGAATTAAAATACATAGAAAGAATTAAGAACAAATTATTTGAAGACAAAATTTGAATACATACATTACATATATTTTTCCTTTTTAAAAGACTAAATGCAAATAAATCTCAAGTAATATATTTAATCTCAAGTAATATATAACGGTAATAAGTACAAATGTATATATGATGCACGATCACAGGAGAAATAGGGGGTGAAAGTAAAGTAACGTGAGTTTTTATCTCAAGTAAACCCCAATATTATATTTCGTAAAATATATTTTATGTTGCCTATCGATAGGCAATTAATCGAATTTTGTAGGGAAATAATCCAATTTTGTGCACTGATAAAAAAAATTTCTTGGCTTAAAGCACTTTTTCTTGAATCAAGCCACTCATGTTTTGGATATAACGAAAACAAAATTGTCTCGGAATAAGCAATACTCATAGTCTTGGTTTTATTGTCTTGGATGAAGACAAAAGTTGACTTGAAAATAAAAAAAATTACGAAACCGATGATATTATAATTGAAAAAAATTCAAGTTCTAAAATCGGTCTTAATAGTTGTGATACATTTTTAGAGCTTGAAAGTCCGGTAAACGAAAAAAGTCCGATGAATTAAAAATTTAGTTTCTTGAGTCAAAAATTAAACAATCTTAGTTCGAGAAAGAAATATCTTGGTCGAAAAACATAAGTATTGAGCGAAGAAATACTTTTGCTTGGCTCAAGAATTTCCAGTGTCTTACTCTGAGACAGCATTCCCATGTTAAGACTGAAAAATTTTTCTACTCAAGACAACCAAACGAAGACTATCGAATTGCTGGAATCAAGACAATTTTTTTATCAGTGTGGGCAAAGTTGATTTTTTCGTTTGTTCGCCCATTTTCTCGCACGTTTCCAATGAAGTAGCAGTGTGCTTACAAAAAACAACTATTAGCACAACTCTTCCAGATCATTTTAAGCCCAAAACTAATTCTGTAGGTGCTGATGGCTATGAGCTAATCGAATTCGACCACAAAGGTATTTTTTTTCGAAAAAACTGTATTCTGCAAACACTTTTTATTATTTTGCAAATTTTCAAAAACGCTTTGATTGAACTCCCCAAGACCGGTTCTACATTTTCAATTTTCACTTCAAGTTTGCGATGTTCAACACTTCCTTCTCTTTCGCTCGTATGTAAAATTAGAAGTCATTTTCATGAACATAGATGTTACAGATACAAATTCCGCAAACATTGTTGCAGAAACAAACACCCTCAACATAATTTGATGCGATTTAATATAAATCTAAACATCCTCTTTCGGATGAAAAATATTTTAATCTAAGTCTAAACATCCTCTTTCGGATGAAAAATTAAATCTTTATAGTATCAAATAAACAATGCAAACTGCATTTTTTATACAGTCAGCAAAAATGCTGCTGAAAGATTAAAGATAGAAAATAATAAAAAGTCAGATTCACAGTCAGCAAAAATGCTGCTGAAAGATTCGAGATAGAGAAGAATTAAAAATCGGTCTGTTGCGATCCGTCGGAGTCTTTAAACCTCTTATAACACTTATAAAGTTATTATATTAAAAAGTATTAAATATTCAGTTCAGTTTTTTCAAATAAAATCTTTTTTTCTGTGCAAAATAGCTTTTTTATTCTTTTTTTTCATACTAGTAAAAAGCTTAATATTTCTCATAGAATCGAAAGCAAGAAAAAGTTGAACAGAAATTTCTATTCAACTTTTGATTTTGCCTTCAACTTTTTTATGAGTGTGGGTATATGCGTAGGATTATAGGTATAAATGCTTAGCTGTGACAGCCAAACAATATCTTCTTATTCACATCAATCACATTTGATATAAATTTGACATAAATGCATAAAATTCACACCAATCACATTTTATATAAATCTGACATTAGTGGAGATACAACTTCGCTTCAACAAGACCGGTTCTACACGTTCAATTTTCTGTTCAAGTTTGCCATGTTCAACACTTCCTTCTCTTTCGCTCGTATGCAAAATTAGAAGAGTCATTTTCTTGAACATAGAATCGAAAGCAAGAAAAAGTTGAACAGAAATTTCTATTCAACTTTGGATCTTGCCTTCAACTTTTTTATGAGTGTGGGTATATGCGTAGGAGTATAGGTATAAACGCATAGCTGTGACAGCCAAACAATATCTTCGTCTTCACGTCAATCACATTTGATATAAATTTGACATAAATTCCTAGCACACTTTATATAAATTTGAAATTAGTGTAGACACAACTTAGCTTCAACTCTAGTGTCTACACCAGCTGTTCAATTCAAGACCAAATTTCTAGCTAAAAAAAAGTATTGAACATCTCAAAATTGAACAGAAAATTGAACGTGTAGAACTGTAGAAGGACTACACTTTCCGCGAGTTTCATTACAAAATCGTTTTTTTGGTAAAAGATATGAGCATTTAAAAAAAACGTGATTTTTAGCATTTTTTTTTGCAATTACTCCTTTATTTGTTTATGTATTGACATCAAACTGAATTCATTTTATTAGTATTAGCCCAGTTGTCAGAGACTTTGACCTTGCACTAAATGTGATCTCGCTGAAAATTGGAACTTAGGTACTTTTTTGGGTGTAGAAAACGATAAAAAAATCTTTGCTGCTCTAAAGTGTATGCTAAGTTCACAATTTCGAAAACAAATTCGAAAATTTGGTTTTTGCTTTATATATCGAAAAATAAAAAAAAATTCGAAAAACTAATAGCGCCACGTGAAAGAGCGGAAAATTTTACTAAAATCTATATTATAACTTATTTTTAAAAAAATTGTTTTATTATTATAAAAAAATTTTGAAAATAAGAAGCAAATTCGAAAAATCTAAGCGCGCCAAAAAGTTGAATTCAAATTTTCTAGCGAGGCGTTCGGGGAAAAACCAAAGTATCCTTGCCTAAAATGGACGCTAAAATATAAATAAAAAAAGCATAGTAAAGAGGACACTCTAAGCTTTCTAAGAAAGCCATTAGTTTTTAATTTTTTGTTTTTTTTCCCATAGAAAACTTGAACGAAAGTTATAATATGTAAAATTCTCACTCATGTTTATAAAATTGAATTAATAGAGGCGTACGAAAAAAAAATCCTTGTACATTTATCATCACTAGACAATTACTTTTGATGTAAAAATAATTAAAAAGATAAACATTGTCTCTGCTTAATAAAATTTATGTTGTAAAATATTCATTTTTTCTTACAACATTCATTCGGCGCCATTTTTATTTTCAAAAACAACCGGCGCCGAACGAGAAAAGTGAAAGACTGCGGGCAGCCCGGGCGCGGCTTTCTTCTTCTTCATATTTTGTGTGCCGGCTGTATTTGAATATAAAAATGGCGTCGAATGAATGCTGTAAGAAAAAATGAATATTTTACAACATAAATTTTATTAAGCAGAGATAATGTTTATCTCAAACAAAAAAAGTAATTGTCTAGTGATGATAAATGTACAAGGATTTTTTTTTCGTACGCCTCTATTAATATATATCTTCAATTTTATAAACATGAGTGAGAATTTTACATATTATAACTTTCGTTCAAATTTTCTATGAGAAAAAAAAACAAAAAATTAAAAACTAATGGCTTTCTTAGAAAGTTTAGAGTGTCCTCTTTAATATGCTTTTTTTATTTTTATTTTAGCGTCCATTTTAGGCAAGGATACTTTGGCTTTATCCCGAACGCCTCGCTAGAAAATTTGAATTAAACTTTTTGGCGCGCTTAGATTTTTCGAATTTGCTTCTTATTTTTAAAATTTTTTTATAATAATAAAACAATTTTTTTAAAAATAAGTTATAATATAGATTTTAGTAAAATTTTCCGCCCTTTCACGTGGCGCTATTAGTTTTTCGAATTTTTTTTTTATTTTTCGATATATAAAGCAAAAACCAAATTTTCGAATTTGTTTTCGAAATTGTGAACTTAGCATACACTTTAGAGCAGCAAAGATTTTTTTATCGTTTTCTACACCCAAAAAAGTACCTAAGTTCCAATTTTCAGGGAGATCACATTTTGTGCGAGCTTTTGGTCTAAATTTGGCTCTGACGACTGGGCTATATGAAAAAGCTCTACAAACTTTATATAAACCTTTTTTTTGTTCAATGTGTAGTTTTTTTTAAAACGCGAAAATCTACTTGTTATCCTCTTTGGGCGACATTTTGGAAACTTTCCCAAAGGTCTACGACCGCCAGAAGTAGTTCATCAAATTCTACGGAATTTTTCCTATATTTGACCTTTCGGATGGCTCGGTTGGCACGAAAAAATCTAATTTGACTGGCCTAATATGGCCAAACAAAATCATGTAGCTATCGGTTGTCTACCTCCTCATTCGACACACAAGATGCAGTCGTTAGATGTTGGATATGCATATGTCACCGTTTAAAACCTACTACGCACAAGAAATAGAGACATGGCTTAAAAACAATCCTGGAGCGCGTTCAAAATCCTTACTATGGTTAACTATGGTAAACTTTTGTCGTTCAAAAACTCCGTGGTTAACTACAACATAACCACGAGCATAACTTTTTGGCGTTCAAAAACTCGCGTGATTAACCATGGTGTTGGTAAATTTTAACCCTGCACGGGAGCAAGGTTAGCGATAGTTAAGAAGAAGAAGACTAAAAACAACTCTCTGACAGTTGTTTTAGGCTAGCGACATACGATTAGGTTTCCCCGGTACGGCTAACCGTCTCCGGCTTTGTTTGTCTCCGGTTTGTTCTGAAACCGTTCCGGTTTTAACCTTAACGTATGTTGCAGCTAACCTAATTGCTTGAGTTCCATTTTACCACGAAAAAACCGTCCGGGAAAAACCTAATCGTATGTCGCTAGCCTTAGGCTGGCGACATACGATTAGGTTTCTCCGGTACTGATAACCGTCCCCGGTTTTGTTTGTCTCCGGCTTGTTCTGAAACCGTTCCGGTTTTAACCTTAACGTATGTCTCCGCCAATCTAATTGCTTGAGTTCCATTTTGGCACGAAAAACCCGGTCCGAGAAAAACCTAATCGTATGTCGCTAGCCTTAATACATAAACAAATCAAAGGGGGATTTGTTAGATTATAGCTCTCACTCTCTCTCTCTGGACGCTGACGAGACTAGTCAAAACTAAAACTTGTGGTTGTTAGTGCTTAGAAATAATCTCTTGTGCCTTTTTAATGTGTTTTAACAAAATGGTGGCCATTTTAAATTAAATACTTTTTTCTTTTTGTGACCAAATTTAAATTTTGCTAAGTATTATAATTTGTTTTTTTGTTTTATTTTTTATGTTTTTTAAGTTAATTAATTTAAATTTTAATTTTTATTGGATTCTTAGTTTAAACAGGGTCTTAACGTAAGAAATAAAAAAGTTTTTGAATTAGAATTTTTAAAATTTTGGTGCCTCTTGCACATGTGCTGATTACCAAAATGGTGGTCTAAAGCGTTGCATTTTAAATTGATATAATTTGTTTGTTAAATTCAATCTGTTGTAGAGATTTATCTTATTGAGTGATATTTTAAATAGAATCAAATATTTTTTGTACCGGAAGAATTTTTTAAGTACCTTGGCGTTCTCTGCACATGTGCTTTTGATTAAAATGGTGGTCGAAACCATTGAAATTTACTTGATATTCAAATAAGTTTAAAATTAGAAGGTGTTATATAAAAATCCCATACCTAGAACAACAACAACAAAAACCAAAAGACTCGCACCAAACAGACGAAAAATCCAACACCTTATCGCAAAGGTATCGGATTACGTCTGCGAGTGAGAATCTTCCATGTAGAAAACGGTTAAAATTGTCCCCATGAGATACTGATTCTCGTCGCGGTTTCACGATTAACGCTGAAACCGCGAAAAAGCCACCGCGGTCTTTGTTTTAGGGGAATGTGAGTGATCCTGACCTTGACCGCGGTGTGGGAACCGTTTTCCAGGTTGGATTTTTAAGATCCACCACCGGCGGGTGGCAAAGAAAAAAACAGTAGAGTGTTGATTTAACTTTCACGCGCGGCGGGCGTTTTCTGTTTTGGGAGTTTTTTCTTAAGATAAAAAGTTTTTGTTCTGTACGAAAAGGCGGGTGGTTCGACGTTCGTCGTGATGATCTATTAAAGAAAATAACTGAAAAGAATATATTTGAAATCATTGGATTATAAACTTGTCAGAATTAGTTGTGATGTTTATTTAATGAAATAATTGAAAAGAGTTTGTGATGATCTATTAAAGAAAATAACTGAAAAGAGTATATTTGAAATCATTGGATTATAAACTTGTCAGAATTAGTTGTGATGTTTATTTAATGAAATAATTGAAAAGGGTTTGTGATGTTCTATTAAAGAAATTAACTAAAAAGAATATATTTGAAATCATTGGATTATAAACTTGTCAGAATTAGTTGTGATGTTTATTTAATGAAATAATTGAAAAGAGTTTGTGATGTTCTATTAAAAAAATTAACTGAAAAGAATATATTTGAAGTCATTGGATTATAAACTTGTCAGAATTAGTTGTGATGTTTATTTAATGAAATAATTGAAAAGAGTTTGTGATGATCTATTAAAGAAAATAACTGAAAAGAATATATTTGAAATCATTGGATTATAAACTTGTCAGAATTAGTTGTGATGTTTATTTAAGGAAATAATTGAAAAGAGTGTGTGATGATCTTTTAAAGAAAATAACTGAAAAGAGTATATTTGAAATCATTGGATTATAAACTTGTCAGAATTAGTTGTGATGTTTATTTAATGAAATAATTGAAAAGAGTTTGTGATGTTCTATTAAAGAAATTAACTAAAAAGAATATATTTGAAATCATTGGATTATAAACTTGTCAGAATTAGTTGTGATGTTTATTTAATGAAATAATTGAAAATAGTTTGTGATGTTCTATTAAAGAAATTAACTGAAAAGAATATATTTGAAGTCATTGGATTATAAAATTGTCAGAATTAGTTGTGATGTTTATTTAATGAAATAATTGAAAACAGTTTGTGATGTTCTATTAAAGAAATTAACTGAAAAAAATATATTTGAAATCATTGGATTATAAACTTGTCAGAATTAGTTGTGATGTTTATTTAATGAAATAATTGAAAAGAGTTTGTGATGTTCTATTAAAGAAATTAACTGAAAAGAATATATTTGAAATCATTGGATTATAAACTTGTCAGAATTAGTTGTGATGTTTATTTAATGAAATAATTGAAAAGAGTTTGTGATGTTCTATTAAAGAAATTAACTGAAAAGAATATATTTGAAATCATTGGATTATAAACTTGTCAGAATTAGTTGTGATGTTTATTTAATGAAATAATTGAAAAGAGTTTGTGATGTTCTATTAAAGAAATTAACTGAAAAGAATATATTTGAAGTCATTGGATTATAAAATTGTCAGAATTAGTTGTGATGTTTATTTAATGAAATAATTGAAAAGAGTTTGTGATGTTCTATTAAAGAAATTAACTAAAAAGAATATATTTGAAATCATTGGATTATAAACTTGTCAGAATTAGTTGTGATGTTTATTTAATGAAATAATTGAAAATAGTTTGTGATGTTCTATTAAAGAAATTAACTGAAAAGAATATATTTGAAGTCATTGGATTATAAAATTGTCAGAATTAGTTGTGATGTTTATTTAATCAAATAATTGAAAAGAGTTTGTGATGATCTTTTAAAGAAAATAACTGAAAAGAGTATATTTGAAATCATTGGATTATAAACTTGTCAGAATTAGTTGTGATGTTTATTTAATGAAATAATTGAAAAAAGTTTGTGATGTTCTATTAAAGAAATTAACTGAAAAGAATATATTTGAAATCATTGGATTATAAACTTGTCAGAATTAGTTGTGATGTTTATTTAATGAAATAATTGAAAAGAGTTTGTGATGTTCTATTAAAGAAATTCACTGAAAAGAATATATTTGAAATCATTGGATTATAAACTTGTCAGAATTAGTTGTGATGTTTATTTAATGAAATAATTGAAAAGAGTTTGTGATGTTCTATTAAAGAAATTAACTAAAAAGAATATATTTGAAATCATTGGATTATAAACTTGTCAGAATTAGTTGTGATGTTTATTTAATGAAATAATTGAAAATAGTTTGTGATGTTCTATTAAAGAAATTAACTGAAAAGAATATATTTGAAGTCATTGGATTATAAAATTGTCAGAATTAGTTGTGATGTTTATTTAATGAAATAATTGAAAAGAGTTTGTGATGATCTTTTAAAGAAAATAACTGAAAAGAGTATATTTGAAATCATTGGATTATAAACTTGTCAGAATTAGTTGTGATGTTTATTTAATGAAATAATTGAAAAGAGTTTGTGATGTTCTATTAAAGAAATGAACTGAAAAGAATATATTTGAAATCATTGGATTATAAACTTGTCAGAATTAGTTGTGATGTTTATTTAATGAAATAATTGAAAAGAGTTTGTGATGTTCTATTAAAGAAATTAACTGAAAAGAATATATTTGAAATCATTGGATTATAAACTTGTCAGAATTAGTTGTGATGTTTATTTAATGAAATAATTGAAAAGAGTTTGTGATGTTCTATTAAAGAAATTAACTGAAAAGAATATATTTGAAATCATTGGATTATAAACTTGTCAGAATTAGTTGTGATGTTTATTTAATGAAATAATTGAAAAGAGTTTGTGATGTTCTATTAAAGAAATTCACTGAAAAGAATATATTTGAAATCATTGGATTATAAACTTGTCAGAATTAGTTGTGATGTTTATTTAATGAAATAATTGAAAAGAGTTTGTGATGTTCTATTAAAGAAATTAACTGAAAAGAATATATTTGAAATCATTGGATTATAAACTTGTCAGAATTAGTTGTGATGTTTATTTAATGAAATAATTGAAAAGAGTTTGTGATGTTCTATTAAAGAAATTAACTGAAAAGAATATATTTGAAATCATTGGATTATAAACTTGTCAGAATTAGTTGTGATGTTTATTTAATGAAATAATTGAAGAGTTTGTGATGTTCTATTAAAGAAATTAACTGAAAAGAATATATTTGAAATCATTGGATTATAAACTTGTCAGAATTAGTTGTGATGTTTATTTAATGAAATAATTGAAGAGTTTGTGATGTTCTATTAAAGAAATTAACTGAAAAGAATATATTTGAAATCATTGGATTATAAACTTGTCAGAATTAGTTGTGATGTTTATTTAATGAAATAATTGAAAAGAGTTTGTGATGTTCTATTAAAGAAATTAACTGAAAAGAATATATTTGAAATCATTGGATTATAAACTTGTCAGAATTAGTTGTGATGTTTATTTAATGAAATAATTGAAGAGTTTGTGATGTTCTATTAAAGAAATTAACTGAAAAGAATATATTTGAAATCATTGGATTATAAACTTGTCAGAATTAGTTGTGATGTTTATTTAATGAAATAATTGAAAAGAGTTTGTGATGTTCTATTAAAGAAATTAACTGAAAAGAATATATTTGAAATCATTGGATTATAAACTTGTCAGAATTAGTTGTGATGTTTATTTAATGAAATAATTGAAAAGAGTTTGTGAAGTTCTATTAACGAAAATAACTGAAAAGAATATATTTGAAATCATTGGATTATAAACTTGTCAGAATTAGTTGTGATGTTTATTTAATGAAATAATTGAAAAGAGTTTGTGATGATCTATTAAAGAAAATAACTGAAAAGAATATATTTGAAATCATTGGATTATAAACTTGTCAGAATTAGTTGTGATGTTTATTTAAGGAAATAATTGAAAAGAGTTTGTGATGTTCTACTAAAGAAAATAACTGAAAAGAATATGTTTGAAATCATTGGATTCTAAACTTGTCAGAATTAGTTGTGATGCTTATTTAATGAAATAATTGAAAACAGTTTACTTAAGCTCATTAAATTATAAACTTAAAAAACTTAGTTGTGTTGTTCTCTTGTGTTGCTCTTGTAGCCATATAACATTTAGTCAAGGTAAGAATTTGGAGAAGATTAAATATAAAAAAAAATATATAACAATTGGCGCAGCCGGTAGGATCCGAGCGAGCCTAACAATTATTGATCAAGTGCTGGATATAGGCACCTAATCCTTGAACTCAGCCTGAGCCGAGGCTGAGGGCACAAGACCAATAGAGGCGTTGACCCCGGATCCTATTCGAACAACGAACAGAGTAGCGTAAACTATAGGTGGTAGAAACCACTCTACTCTGCAACGCACCCAAAAGGTGCCACCGGTGGACTTTTGTGGGGTTCATCCCTGCCCAGGAAAAAGTCCATAAGGACCAACAAGGGGACGATCTATCACAGACGCTCGTCCGACGTGGGATTGAAGATATCATCGGCCCCCATTAAATAAGCCATCGCTACTCCACCAAGGGCCTCTCATTCGAGCGACACATCATCCGAAATAAATCCACCTGTTTTGCTACAATTGACCCAGGTAAGGCCAATAAACGTAGTCGGCTGCAAACTAAGGCCGACGACCGAACCTTGTTAAGATCTTCGCTCGGGGGTGTTCAACCACGGTGCCTCTGCTCCAGGCGGGCACGCGCTCACCCCCATATAATTTCATCGCGGGAATTTTAGTGGGATTCATCCCTGCCCAGGAGACGCCCTATGTCCGAGGGCCAACCAGGGGACAGCAGCCATTCCGAGACTCCCCCACGAGGGACCAAAAAACCCCAACTAGTGAGATGGACACACCAGGACCCTCAACCTTGCTAGGGCCAAACGGAACTCCGGCGAACTACCGGGCCCTTCAACGAGGGAACACCTCGACACCAACAGCGACCACCTCATCAACAGAACCACCAGAATCCCCCAGACGACTACGAAGCGGGACCCACATAGGCAAAAACGTTAGTCAAGTAAGTGTAAAAACTCTAAACGATATCCTCAAGCGAGCGCAGGAGACCGGCGAGTTCAATTTAGCTCATTTGGAAGCCGTCGATAAACAAATCGAACGTGCCGGTAAAGAGCGAAAAGTTAAATTAGTAGCTTGCAAAGAGGGGGCCTTGAAATTCCAACGCCACCTAGACGAATTCAACGGCAATCTCCCTCGCCCCCTTGAGGATAAGAATTTAGATTTAGAAGTTAAGGAGGATTCAGTTGTAAGCCCAGAAAAATCACATAACGAACCGCCCGAGTCCGATAACGCCCCGTTGGATCTCCTCGCGGACTGGATAAAGCTGTCCAGCCGTTCCCTGTCGCTTCTGGAAGAAGAAGAAAGGACCTTTAAAACTAATCCCCTTTTTAAACCTTCATTCCTAAAAGAAGACTTAACAGCTATGGCCGACGACTATATAAAAGTCGCCAAACTAACGGCCCAGCTTGTACCCTTATTTTCTGGCGGGCAAAGCCCGACAATAGGGACAGAATTACAGATGTTTCTGGGCTGTTGCCGTCGGGTACTCCAGTGCCTGACGGAACAGGAAAAAGCGGCATTCCTACAGATATTTCCCACTAGGCTCCGAGGAGAGGCCTACCAACTGGTAGGCACCTCCCAACCCGCCACTTTTGAGGAGGCAGAAAACCTCCTAAACAGGACGTACCTCCCCAGGGAAACTTACCAGGAATTGGTAAATAAACTAATTCAATTACGACAATTCCCACTAGAGCCCCTCACCACGTATACAACGCGAATTAAGCAACAGTTGTCCCTGTGTGAAGAAGCGGCCACTACCAAATATGGCGCCCTAGCAGCTCCGGCCGTTAAGAGCCAATTACAGGACTTCGCTAAAAATGCCCTGCGGAGTGGGGTTACCAACCCCCACCTCTGCCAATACCTTTTAACTTTGGGAGAGGACACCCTTGATAGTCTGACTCAAAAGGCGCTGGACATGGAGAAACTTCCACAGAACTCCATGTATGCACCCTACCAAATGTCAGTGCCTTTCCCAACCTTCAACCCCTACGGGCAAACAGCCCCAATAACCCAGCTTGAAAATGTTTACAAAGGGGTCCCCGCAATCCAACAACAGCCCACACACACTCAATACACCGCCCCGCCAATAATGACAACACCGCAATCAACACTCCAAAATCCGATCAACCCCCAGGCAATGTACACCACGTACGCCCCACTACCGGAAACCCCGCAAACTACACCGCAGGCGCCATTACAGAGCGTCCAACAGGTAAATGCTACGAGCCCCTCTCCTAAACCCGTAACCAACCCCTTGGCAAACATCACTTGTAGCTACTGTCGGAATAGAGGGCACACTTATGCAGATTGTCTGAAGCGAAAAAACACTCCTTTCTGCATAATTTGCAGGGCCAATTCACATGATGCGAGGAACTGCCGCCAACCAGCGGAGTCACCCAGGCCCCATTTCAGCAATAACAACCGATACCAACAACAGGGCCCATCATTTAGTAATAATAGTCGTTACCCCAACCAAAGGTCTCAATTCCAAGGTAATAACCGTTACCCAGACCAGAGGTCACAACCAGTAGGTAACTACCGTTACCCTGATCAAAGACCTCCCAATCAGGGCGTTAATCATCAACCAAACAATCGACCCACAAGTAATGTTAATTGCCCCCAAATGACCGTCAACAACCGGCCAACAACACCAGATCAGTGTTCAATATTAGACATAGGTGTGATTTCTGCCACAGACGTGGCCACACAGTAGACGACTGCCGTCAAAGACAGCGTTGGGAGTCGCAGCAAGCGGGAAACTCCCCGCAATCGGACCAAAAAACCCCGGCCCAACAATAATTTCGCAAAATTCTACTACGGGGGAACCTCAAGAGCCCGCACCAAGTGTCCCACTCGTCACCCTTCCACTAGACATAAGCCTTAACGGCAAAGCCATCCTAGCAGTGGACACCGGCTCTCAGGTCAGTATACTAAAACACAAAAAACTCAAGGATCCCAACCTCTTGGATCCCGCTAAAAAATGCACATTACAAACGCCAAACGGCCAAGGAAAAACCCTAGGGAGCTGTCAGGGGAATGTTCTTCTCAATAACTCCATCCCATGCACCTTTCAAATTGTGCAAAACACGCCAGAAATTCCCAGCGATGGCCTATTAGGATACGATTTTGTTACCAAACACTGTAACGTTGAGGGTCTAAACCAAACACTGCGATTTCCTCGCACAGAAACCAACCCAGTAGAAATAGCTATTCCACTACATAGTGGAACCAGCAAGACGAAATCCAGAGAGCAGCAGGAGCAAACCCAAACCAGGGAATCCCCGGTGGTGTCTCCCGTGTAATCTCAGAAAAGAATACGAGCTGCCTAACTCAAGATGGGTCGAGGTTGGAAGACAGCCTCAACGACTTTGAGACCACCCAGGTCACAAGACATAGGGTAGCATGGGATAAACCCCTCTGCCTCCCAAGTCGGTCTCAAATGGTGGTACCTATTTCACTAAGGCTAGAGGAAGAAATGCTCTGTGAGTCATACGAGCCGAGCGAAGGAGTATTCCTCGCCAATGCCCTCTTGCCATCAGGAACAAGAACAGTATCTGTCGGTCTCCTCAATGTAAACACCCAACCAGTAGTCCTGGCGAGTCTAACTCTTACACTCGCCCCATCAAAGGACTACAACACCATTCAACTAGCCCCGACCACCAACCCTAAGACGCTACCGAATGCTAAAGACGAAGGAGGGTACCCATCAGGCTCTGAACCAGTCGGTCTCAGGAACGCCAGTGCCCCACCGTCCCCAAACGCAAGGCTTCAAGGTATGCCCAAAAATGGAGCAACCCCGCAGGGTATACCGAAGGGTAAACGGACAAAATTGAAGTTGGGGAAAATGGAAAGGGACATCCCCCGCTGAGATACCTATTCCCCGACTTCCAAGATCCGGACCCCGAGCGCCACTCGCGCCTCAAGCAACTGGACGAGGAACTTAACCTCGACCATCCCCTAACGACCGAAGAGGAACGGTCCATCAGAGATCTCTGTTACGAATATGCCGATATCTTTCATTTAAAAGGGGACAAGCTAACCTACACGGAAGCTCTGAGACACGAGATCCCTATGGTCTACGACCAGCATATTAATCAAAAAATGTACAGGCTGCCTGAAACCCAAAGGCAGGTCATAAACGACCAATTAAAACAAATGTTGGACAACGACATTGACCAACCAAGTAAAAGCCCATGGAACTCACCCCTTCTAGTGGTCCCTAAGAAAGCGGGCCCCGATAGTGAGAAAAAATGGCGGGTAGTGGTCGATTTCCGAAAGATCAATGAAAAGACCATAGGCGACGCCTATCCGCTGCCAAGGATCGAGGACATTCTAGACCAGCTCGGTCACTCGAGATATTTCTCTACCCTCGACTTGGCCAGTGGTTACCACCAGGTATTGGTGGAACCACAAGACCGCCCCAAGACGGCCTTTAGCACGAATTATGGGCACTATGAATTTAAACATATGCCGTTCGGGCTAAAAGGAGCCCCGGCTACGTTTCAGAGACTAATGAATTATGTCCTCACAGGCCTGCAAGGTCTCGAATGTTTCGTGTACCTAGATGATATAGTCATCTACGGGAAGAACCTTGAGGACCATAATTCAAAACTCCAAAGAGTATTCGACCGGTTGAGGGAGAATAACCTCAAATTACAACCGGAGAAATGCCAATTCCTAAAGAAGGAAGTAGTCTATCTGGGTCACGTATGCTCCGAAGAAGTGTGTGCAAAACTTCCCGGCACCCCGAACAATCAGGCAGGTACAGTCATTCCTAGGCCTCGCCAACTACTATAGAAAGTTTATCCCAGACTTTTCTAAGATAGTACGCCCGCTAACGAATTTGTTGCGAAAGGGCGTGAAATTTTCTTGGACGCCGAAATGCCAGGAAGCATTTCAAACGGTAAAGCGTTCCTTAGTCTCCCCACCACTGCTGATCTACCCTGATTTCGATAAACCATTCAACCTAACAACGGATGGAGAAGTGGGTAAAGATCAGCCCATACCATATGCGAGCCGCACCCTAAATAAGGCGGAGCGCAGCTACTCCACCGTCGAAAAAGAGTTGCTAGCCATAGTATGGGCTGTTAAGAACTTTAGGTGTTACTTAATGGGTCGAAAGTTTACGGTCTACACAGATCACAAACCTTTAACGTCAAAGACCCCACCACTCGATTCGTTAGATTTCGCCACAAATTGTCGGAATACGACTACCATATAGAGTATAAACCGGGTAAATACAACACGAATGCTGATGCTCTCAGTCGGATTCCCCAAAGAGCAGAAGAGCCCAATACCTTCACGGTGGAAGCTCTAATTCATCAACCCGGTGAACCCCTACCCGTAACCCTCGCGGAAACTGGGGCTGTTCCTACAGAAAGACCGAAACAATGTAACGCGGTCACAAGGGCACAGGCACAAAAACTCCAGGAGGACGAAAAGGACGAACACGCCCCAACTCTCAAAGCCCCCGACATCGAGGAAGGGCCTGAAGAAATGGACCTGATGAAGGAAATACGAAAGCCTCCCGAAGCCTCAGGGGAAGACCCCATCAAGCAACAAAGAAAAGTGGAATTAATAACCAGCCCCGAAGAAATTCAAGTCATTTTAAAGGACTACCACGACTCCCCTTTCGGTGGACACCAGGGAGTCGTCAAAACCTATAATAGAATTCGCCAAAAGTATTGGTGGAGACGAATGTTCCGCGACATAAGTCGGTATGTCCGGAAGTGTAAAAAGTGTCAAACCATGAAAGCATCGAGACAATTCCGAATGCCCATGGTTATAACAGACATAGCGGAAAACCCGTTCGACAAGGTTTATTTGGACATCGTAGGTCCACTGGAAGAAACTATTTCGGGAAACAAATATATCCTAACCTTCCAGGATAACCTAACTAAATTCGTTGACTGGTATGTCCTTCCCATCGCGGAAGCTCAAACGGTAGCACACATTTTCTTCGACGAAATCGTCACGCGCTACCGCATACCTAAACAAATAGTCACCGACCAGGGGTCGAATTTCCTCAGTGACTTGTTCAAAGGAGTGTGTAGGCTGTTAAAGATTAAAAAGCTCCAGACTTCAGCCTACCACCCCCAGACCAATGGTGCACTATAACGAGCCCATAGGCCCCTTATCGAGTATCTACGCACCATTGCAGATAAAAGCCCAAATGGTTGGGACCAATTCTTACGTACGGCAGCGTTCGTGTATAACAATAGCGTACACGAGGGTACAAAACTCACACCCATGGACTGCCTCTACGGTTTCACCGCGGACGTCCCGTCCAATCTAAAACGCAACCCGGAGCCACTTTATAATAACGAAAGTTATTATCACCAATTGCGGTACAAGCTGCAAAAGTCCTACGCCCTAGCAAGGAGAAACCTGCTAGCCAGTAAGACGCGCTCCAAAGCGTATTACGACGGGAACGCCCGGCCACTATCCCTCCACGTAGGCGACAAGGTTCTCTTGCGCAACGAAGCCCGGAAACACAAATTGTCCCAAATCTGGGTCGGGCCCTACACCCTAGTAGCAGTCCCAACCGCAGTGAACACCACTATCAAAATAAATAGGAGATTGGTCACGGTCCATAATAACCGCCTGAAGCCGTTCTATGAAAATAAAACGCAACTTTAAGCCACTAAAGCCAGTCCTGCTTACTGACGCCTAAGGGTGCTTTACGGTATAAAGCACCGACTTAGACGGATGGTATTCGGACAAAATACACATATCCACTAATCTTATTAGTTCAACTGGGGGTCAATTCTGGTTCGGTGTAGTGAAAACGTGTAAACAGTTTACCCGTTTGCATCGTTGTTTGCAATTCTTTACATCGTGCAAACATGATTATAACTGTCAAAAACTTTGCACGTCTAAAAAATGCGTGCAAATGTGCAAAGTAGTCGTGAAAACTTTTATCAAAAAATATTAGATTTAATTTGATAAACTGACACTTGACAGTTTAAAAATCAATTCAGCCTTGATTCAGCATTAACTTTTCACGAATGCAACGAGAATCGCTTTTTCAGGTTCAGTGCAGTGAAAAAGGTGTGTAAAACGTCAAGTGTAAACTTTTTTTTCACGTTTTCACTACACCGAACCAGAATTGACCCCCTGGCTACAAGAAAACGAAAACTAATCTCCTAATTATCATCTCGTTGCAGCGCAAAAGTGGATGCTAGTGTTCCTGTTACTCATACAAATGGCCGCGAGCGCACCCGGACCATTGCCCTATGCATTGCGACCATACACCTTCACCCCAATCAACGCTACGGGAGTCCTCATCGAGCACGTGGGAGAAGTTTCGTTATATCACCAAACATGGAACGTGATAACAGAGCTGAACCTACACGAATTAGAGGTGCATACCGATCTAACGGAAAGGGCCGAGAAAGTGGCCCAGCACATATGTGCAAACAAACCCACTGAACTCTGCGCGGCCCAACAGAAACATATCCATTCAATTGTTACCCACATAAAACGACGTACAGGGACAATACGAGAACTAATACCCCGAAACCGTCCCACTAGGTCACTATTCGACGGCATTGGTCATGCCCTAACATTACCTGTTTGGGATTATGGATTCGAACGACGACCAGGAGATTTATAGTAAGTTGAATGAACTAGAGGGCAACGAAAAAGTCTTGGCCGAGCTCGAAAAACGGCAAATTAGCGTAGTAAACAACACCCTTCGAGAAATTCAAAAACCATTGACCGCGCTCGTAAACAGACAGAATCAAATCACCGAGCAGCTGGCAAAACTCCACAATGCGAGCGAGGACCTATATAACACCCAACTAAGGCAAGGGATAGTTACTGACATACTACTGCAGGTGTCCGAAATAGAGTCCAGACAGCAAACGCTCCTGGACATAATCCTCTCAAGCGCAGACAACAAAATTCACCCTCTTCTGATCTCGCCCGGTACATTATCCAAAATTTACCTCAAAAATAACCCGGAATGCGAAGACTGTATCCCACTTTTGCTTCAGGCAACACAGCTCCGATCACTCCTTATTCAGGACAAACTAGTAATAAAAATCACCCTACCAATCTTAAACATGTCCAAAATGCAATACTACAGAATTACAGTCTTCCCGATAAACACTGCTGCAGGACACTCATTGATCCCTGAAATCACATACTCACATGTAGCTTCGGAGTTCAAGGCCCAGTAGTTCGTACTATTCCACACACAAGAGGCCAAAGCCCTACAAAGAGTCACAGGGTACCTAAGGAACAATACTTTTATAGGACCTTTAACGGTCCCAATCGTACTTTCCTCAAACACTAAGGAGTGTGCCATTAGACTCCTTTATAACCCCCTAGGAGAAAAGGTGAATTGCCCAATAAGAGCCACAGACACACCCCAAAGTCTGATAACAAACCTAGCCCAAACCAACACCTGGCTGTACTCACTGAACAAACCCAAGACGTTCCACATCTCATGCGACAAAATAAACCACACACTAAAAGTCGCCAAACACGGCATACTAAAGCTCGATCAGCCGTGCCAAGTACAGGTGGAAGACAAAATTCTGGTGTACAACGGACGCTCAACGCGAAACACCCAAATAATAGAACCACCGTACTTCCCTGCCAATGAATACATAACTATAGCAGTACCTGCTAAAAGACCATTAAAAACAGATTTAGTACCGATGAGGGGATAAAACTACTAACAGGGGAGGACACTAACAAGGTTATCCAGGAAGGCACCAAGTCCCTGCAGGAGATCTATGCCCAGTTAAATCACCTAACCTGGGAGCGTGCACATACACAATCAACAGTCGCCATCTCATTCAGCGGCATCTTGATACTGGGCCTCATAGGATTCACGGCCTACAAATGCGCCCCATTATTAGTGGCTATCGTCCGCTCCAAATGTACCAAAAGGCCCGGAAATGCATGTCCTCCGGATGAGAGAACCGCCTCCGAGGACCAAACGGCCCCAAGAGGGGCCCCGATGCAACCCGAGCCCACATACGCCACAGTAACGGTAGAAACAATCCCTAGGCCCCTAATTAGACCCCACACATTACCAAGAGCCTCCGCCATCCAATTAGTGCAACCGGGAGGAGGACCTCAATAAGTGCATAATAATAAAGCTTTTAATTTTATAAACCCCCCATACCGCGCCCCAAGCGCCGGCACCACAACTTCCACAAGTGTAGAAATCAATTTTTTTTTAGCCCCCCATACCGCGCCCCCAGGCGTCGGTACCACAATACTAACCTCAGGTCTTAACCCTGTAAAGGGGCCTATCCACGATCAGTTTTGCGTGTCACGCAAGAATGTCATGCAAGAAGGTTATTTTCCCATCCATTGTCACGCATGCTGTCAATCCTCATTTTTAAGGAAGCAGCCGTAGTGAAAAGTTGGTGTAGTAAATATCAGTGGAATGAAAATGGCTTTTCTTTAATTTTTTTGTGTTTTGTTTTGTAATAGTGGGAAAAGTTGCCTTTTAGGTTCAAAAAAAAGAAAAAAAAATTGTTTGGTATACTACAACATATTGAGGTGCCTCAAAGTGTTTAAGTTTGTAAAAAAGTACTAAAAATTGAAAAATTATAAACTTTGATAAATTGCTTTTTATGGTTTTCTCGTACATATAATGTTACAAAAGACAGTTGTAAATACATATATAATCATTAGAATTGGAAAAAATTATTAATTACAAAATATAAAAATAATAAAAAATAAAAACAATTTTTATACATAATTTAAAAAAAACCTTGACCGCTCTTGCGGCACCCCAAGACATAATCCAAAAAGTAAAAAAAACTATGCCTTTTTTGATATAAAATGCTTTTTTGACAGTATTGGAAATTTAAAAAATATTTGGCAACTTTTCAAAATAACTTAAAAATGTATGGATAATTGCAATTTTATGAAACTTGATCGTCCTTGCGGCACCTGAAGACGTGCTGTAATATTTTTCATATTGTTTTTTTTATCTTTTCTACACAGAATGGCAATTTTTCCGCGCTATTACAAAATTAAAAATCAAAACGTGTTTTTTTCGTTCTACCCTAATCCTCATTTTTAAGCAAGAAGCCGTTACTCGCCATTTCTAATTTTCTTTTGCACACTAATTTTCCTCTGATTTCACCTTCTCACTGCGAAATTCACAACCAGAATGCCAAAATGATCGACAGCAGCAGCATCCACTGTCCTTCATGCTGTCATTCACTTAGCTCCGCCCACAGGATTTCAAACAGTTTTGATATTCGTCATGCATGCCCATCCATCCATGCTGCAAGCCCATCCACTGTACGGCATGCGTGTCAGTTAGCCGAGAATGTCATGCATGCTCGACAGTGGATGGGGCCCTTAAAACAACAACAAACAAACCAAAAAACCACAGAGGAAAGATAAATCAAAAAACCTGAAATAACAACAATCTACAAAAGAAAATTTTTCAAAATGAATATTCCTTTTTATTTGACTTTTCATACATTTTTTTTATATATAAAAAAGGAACCCCGGATTTAATCCCCCTTAACCTTCACATGGCGGACATCACCCGGGGTGTATTCTGCTGGTGGGGCGAAGGTCTCAATATGGGGGTTTTTCTTACGGCCCCCCGCTGCTTGCGCCTACGCAAGAGGATTCCAGGCCGTGAGGGGGGCGGGATGGGCGGCACGTAGGGTCTCGCCGTCTCCTGACCGCGAACTCGCCGCTACTAACTCCTCCCTGGTGTTGGGCCCCCGGCGTGGGGAGTGGGGCCTGGACAAGCCCCGTCTCCCACGTCTGGACCCCGCGTTGAGAAGGGCCAAATATTTTTGGGCCAGAGACAGCTGTTCCTGGTGGTACGCCACCGCCTTATTGTGGCGCGCCAGCTCGCGTTGGTGGTGCGCCTCCTGGCGCACCAATTCCTTCCTATTTAAACTGAAAATAAAAAAAAGAAAAAGCTTTTAACTTTATTCTCAGAAGACGAATAAATTAAACTTACTCCATTCTGTCTTGGTTCCTGAATTAGAAATGAACCGTTCGAAAATCACATAAGAAACCCGAAGGGCTAATCTCGCACCATAAGTGCAAGATCAGCCAAAACAAATATTTCCAAACGAACAAGGCGCCTTTGTTTCACGTCGACGCCTTGTTCTTATCGGTGCCCCCAAGGAGTTGTTATATAAAAATCCCATAACTAGAACAACAACAACAAAAACCAAAAGACTCGCACCAAACAGACGAAAAATCCAACACCTTATCGCAAAGGTATCGGCAGCGAGCAATAATAACAAGAGTGATGAGGTGGGCTGCAAGGACAAGTAAAAGAGTTAAAGATATGAAAGAACAGATTAGCAATAACATTAAGCAAAAAGTCCAAAAAAATATAAACAAACGCGAGATGGATATATATTTTATGCAAAAAACACAAGAGTATGAAAGAAACAGAAGATGTTGCTTGATTTCTCGATTGGAATGTTTACATTCAAATGGAAGAAACACTGGAACGGAGCACGTGTAAATTGATTTTGCTTTTTCTGTATGTATGCGTAAAATTTCATGTTGGTACACAATATTAGAATTGGATTTTCACTATGTATTGTCCGTTAAAAAAGGCGGGAATCTTGCATAACAAAGTGGAATATGCCATAATGATATAGTTGGGGTATTCATCATGGCCGTAGCCACGGGGGCGCGAAAGGGCGCGCAGCGCCCTTTACGGTAAGGACTTTTAATTGCAATGAGAACAAAATTATTTTGTCAAACCGTAAGAATTTCTGGAAACGTTAGCATTTATTGTAAACTAGTTGGGACCCGGCGCGCCTATGCTGCTCCCATAAGCCAATAGTAGTAATCAGGTGATATGAATTTTAATATAAAGTAGACGAGTTTGAAAAAGGCAATTTTTTGGTATTTTTGATTCGAAATAACAAAATGTGAAACTATTAGGGATCTGAAGTTTTGATCGAGGCAATAAAAACCCGAGATATGAATTTTCTTACACAGATGAAGTGTCTCAATGAACCGCTTATACCTGGGACCCGGTGCGCCTCGCTGCACCCAACGTTTAAGCATTTAAAATCAATCCATTCAAAATTCAACTCTTCTTAACCAGTAAGAAAAAACCAACTATTC
Organism: Thereva nobilitata; assembly: GCA_963855945.1. Lineage (NCBI taxonomy): Eukaryota > Metazoa > Arthropoda > Insecta > Diptera > Therevidae > Thereva > Thereva nobilitata. The sequence continues at coordinate 169,234,635 of OY979694.1, forward strand.
CTATAAAAGTTGGAGTCATTAGATTCAAAATACATTTATTTGAACTATGACCAAAATTGCCTGTGTATTCTGTTAAAACCATGAACGTTAAAAGAATTAAAATTAATGCAAATAGCAGCATCCAACACTCGAAATTCGAGGGCCATTTTCTATAGCTTTTTTTAATTTAAATCTAGAAGTCTGCAATAACAAAATTTTTCGAGAACAATAAAATAAAATCGAAAAATGAAACAAATATTTTATAGTTGGAAAAAGCAATGCCAAAAAACCAACTTTTATTTTCTGTTATATTGCGAAATTGTGTTCGTCAAAACATGTGAAATTAATGCAAATATTGAAAATCATACTATTCGCAATATCTAAGGAAAGAACCAATACTTATTTCTGTAAAATTTGGAGACATTAGATTCAATATGCTTTCATATTAAGTGTGACCAAAATTACCTATGTATGTATTCTTTTACAAAACTTGCTGGTAAACTATGTTTTTGGTTTTGTTTTCCGGCTCGTAAATAAACAAAGATGATGCCTTTCCGACTCGCTGCAGCCAACCTTAAGACATTTACAATTAATCCAAATCTTCAAAATTCAACTCTTCAACAAATATGTATAACCATTAACGAAAAACCAATTATCCCTATAAAAGTTCGAGAGTTTGGATATTGGTTTGTTTGTCTAATTCTGCGAAGTATGTCTTCAGTCATGCCATTCTAGTATTTTTCCCACAAAACCGATGGTTCTGTTGGGTATCATGTCGTTAATATAATTGCGAACAGTTGACGAAAGTTATTCGGCGTGGATGCAAATGCTGCATCAGTAAGATCTGCATCAGATCCCAATGATTGTCGTCTTCCAGCAATTGCAACTCGCGACGTGCATCTTGAAATGTATTGAATATTTGACCATTGACTGTTCGTAAAAATTCGGAAGACGTTGGTCCTGGAACATTCAGCAACAACAAACGCAAAAAGAAACATTCACATTGTTTTGGATGTACTGTGTAAAGTCGTCCCAATGTCTTTGCTTTCAATACGCGTGCAATAGCTGGATGTGGTTCTCCTTTTTTCCATTTTTTACCTGATTTGTTCCATGTATAATAGCGAGGGACGTCGGTATATAACAATGTTGTTGCGAATTGTCCGAAAGTGTCAGGTTTTTGGCATAGTGTGAAAAATTCAGTAAGTGTAGTTTTTGGTGGCTGGAAAGCTCGTTGGAGAGCATTTTCTTCAGTGAAATATACACGTTGACCGTTTTCAAGATGTATCGCAATCTGAGGCATAATGCAAAAACTCGACATTTATATATTTTCTTATTAACACTTTATTTAATCGCACCAATTAAAAGCTTTTACGCATTTTTCGGTGGAAGTATATAGAGAACAATGGATGCTAATATTTTACAGGTTTCCCAATGTTCACAAATACTACAAATGTTGAAGGTAATCCAGATGAGAATGATGGAGAATATGATCTTGCACCTTCAAGATGTTAATAAGATAATGTTTAAGTGTTATTTTCAATTATCTATATAAAAATCAATTGCCGTGCGTTAGTCTCACAAAAACTTGAAAATGGCTCGCCTCAATACAGGGGTGGTTTAAAAAAAATAAGAAAAACCCAAAGGAACTACTGAAAAATCTAAAAAATTTGTCATTTTGCGAGTTTTCACTGCAGATTAGTTTTAATAGCTCCATGGCCTACCTATATATTGTTTGAGAGCTGCGTAAATGGGAAATTGTTATTAAATTGGGGTTTTCGAGAAATGACCGATTCAATTTAATGGCAATTTCACATTTACGCAGCTGTCAAACAATATATAGGTAGGCCATGAAGCTAATGAAAGTAATGTGAAGTGAAAAATCCCAAAAATACCAATTTTTTGGTTTTTTCAACTGTTTCTTTTGGTTTTTTCTAATGACTTTTTTTCTAAAACCACCCCTGTATTGAGGCGAACAAAACAAAACAAAAATTATTGAAATCGGTCGAGCCATTTTCGAGTTTTTGCGAGACTAATGCACGGCATTCATTTTTATATATTAGATAATCATTTGATTTAGGGTGAGTTCAAAAATGCATCACTGCCGCAACACTGCAGAATTCAGCAATTGGAAGTCTGTAGCTGAATATTGCAGTGTTGCGGCAGTGATGAGTTTTTGAACTCACCCAACTTAAATTTAAATTTTCTTCCGAAATAAATAGAAGAAAACTACGTTAAGAGTTTATTTGTGGCTTAGCATTATTTTGTCATCGTAGTAGCCGATGTAGAAAAGGCTGTGTGTATGAGTTGTATGAACGTTATTACGTGACAGTGCATGAAAACAAGTGGTCGCGCGGATTGTTTACTCGAGTGAAGTCTTTCGAAATGTTCTCATCACATCAAGGCAATTGTTGTCATTGCTCAAATGATTAATTTGATTTAATAAATATTCTCAAATTGACCTGAATTCTACTCATTATTTTCGTTCTCAATTTCAGAAAATGTTTAGTACAAAACCAGCCTCAAGGTAATAAAAACACTATATATTTGCATCTTTTATTTTTCCGAACTGTTGTTATTGCGGGCGCCAATAATTGTGCGTTGAGCGCCCTTAGATATTCGGAGCTGGCTACGGCCTTGGTATTCATGATCTGTGTTATTCGTGTTATTTGTGTTAAATCGAGAAAAAAGTTTAACAAATCGAGAAACTTTCCTAGTAAATGACATTTGTTTCGATTTTAACAAATAATTCAACAGGGGTATTCATGATCTGTCTTAAACGTCGAGAAATCGTAAAATGTTATCTTCGAAATAGACAAGATCGTGAGCGACCCCTTTAAATTTCCATGTTAAAGTGCATTTTTTATATTAATTTGCACCTTTTAAATACAGCTGATTTCGAGTTGTTGAATTAACACGCCTTTTCATATGTTATTTGTTAAAATCGAAACAAATGTCATTTACTAGGAAAGTTTCTCGATTTGTTAAACTTTTTTCTCGATTTAACACAAATAACACGAATAACACAGATCATGAATACCCCAACTATATCATTATGGCATATTCCACTTTGTTATTGTCCTCCACTAAATTAAAATTGTAAATAACAACACTAAATAAAAACGTAAATATTCACTTCGCGGGTTAAAAACACGACTTTAATGCCATTCAACCGAGAACTGTCAAAATATTTCCAATGCACATTCCAGTCACTTCCCGCACATTTTTTATCTTTCTTTCACACACATTGCGTGTAGTGCGAAAGTAATTCTGCCTCTGTTTATTATAGATATTACTTCTTTGATATCTTGACTTTTTCGCTCCCATTGAATTTTTATCAGCTGATCTCAAGGTCACTGAAACATTTTTAAAAATTTGTTCTAGCTCATCACTCTTATTATTATTGCTCGCTGGTATCGGATTACGTCTGGGAGTGAGAATCTTCCATGTACAAAACGGTTAAAATTGTCCCCATGAGATACTGATTCTCGTCGCGGTTTCACGATTAACGCTGAAACCGCGAAAAAGCCACCGCGGTCTTTGTTTTAGGGGAATGTGAGTGATCCTGACCTTGACCGCGGTGTGGGAACCGTTTTCCAGGTTGGATTTTTAAGATCCACCACCGGCGGGTGGCAAAGAAAAAAACAGTAGAGTGTTGATTTAACTTTCACGCGCGGCGGGCGTTTTCTGTTTTGGGAGTTTTTTCTTAAGATAAAAAGTTTTTGTTCTGTACGAAAAGGCGGGTGGTTCGACGTTCGTCGTGATGATCTATTAAAGAAAATAACTGAAAAGAATATATTTGAAATCATTGGATTATAAACTTGTCAGAATTAGTTGTGATGTTTATTTAATGAAATAATTGAAAAGAGTTTGTGATGTTCTATTAAAGAAATTAACTGAAAAGAATATATTTGAAATCATTGGATTATAAACTTGTCAGAATTAGTTGTGATGTTTATTTAATGAAATAATTGAAAAGAATTTGTGAAGTTCTATTAAAGAAAATAACTGAAAAGAATATATTTGAAATCATTAGATTATTTACTTGTCAGAATTAGTTGTGATGTTTATTTAATGAAATAATTGAAAAGAGTTTGTGATGTTCTATTAAAGAAATTAACTGAAAAGAATATATTTGAAATCATTGGATTATAAACTTGTCAGAATTAGTTGTGATGTTTATTTAATGAAATAATTGAAAAGAGTTTGTGAAGTTCTATTAAAGAAAATAACTGAAAAGAATATATTTGAAATCATTAGATTATAAACTTGTCAGAATTAGTTGTGATGTTTATTTAATGAAATAATTGAAAAGAGTTTGTGATGATCTATTAAAGAAAATAACTGAAAAGAATATATTTGAAATCATTGGATTATAAACTTGTCAGAATTAGTTGTGATGTTTATTTAAGGAAATAATTGAAAAGAGTTTGTGATGTCTACTAAAGAAAATAACTGAAAAGAATATGTTTGAAATCATTGGATTCTAAACTTGTCAGAATTAGTTGTGATGCTTATTTAAGGAAATAATTGAAAAGAGTTTGTGATGTCTACTAAAGAAAATAACTGAAAAGAATATGTTTGAAATCATTGGATTCTAAACTTGTCAGAATTAGTGGTGATGCTTATTTAATGAAATAATTGAAAACAGTTTACTTAAGCTCATTAAATTATAAACTTACAAAACTTAGTTGTGTTGTTCTCTTGTGTTGCTCTTGTACCCATATAACATTTAGTCAAGGTAAGAATTTGGAGAAGATTAAATATAAAAAAAAATATATAACAAAGGCCTTGCAAATTACGATTTTGTTTTTGTGTCTGGTTCTTATAAATTTTAACATATCAGTGTTTACGGCAATAAATAAATAAATTCTCAAATTAGAATTTCATAACCTTTGTGCCTTCTGCACTAGGTGCTAAAAACATAAATGATAATCTAAAAAATCTCTATAAATCATTAAATTAAGTTACTTTTCAATTTTAGAAGGAGAAATTGCAGCATGTCAATTTTTTCATAAATAAAAAATTTTTGTGTAAATTTTCAAAAACCTTGTGCCTTCTGTACAGGTTATAAAAACTAAAATGGTGGTCAAATCCATCTAATTTGGTTTCGTGATTTTATTATTAAATTTCTAAAATCTTAGAAGTCATAAGATATTGATTCTATTTTTGATTTTGATTAAAATTTAAATTGACGGGTATTATATTGAAAAGCCAAAAATACTTTGATTAGATTTTCAAAACCTTTGTGCCTTCTGCACAATTTTTTGTGAGACATAAGGTCTAGTACATTTTCCTTTAGTAGTATTAAGTATATTTGTTCTAACTAAGTGTTGAAAAAACACGTGTTCTCTCCACAGATGAAAAACTTTATGTTAGTACAGTTAATAGCGGACCATATACCGTTACATTGATAATTTTTTAGGAACTGGGTGTGGGTTTATAAAGTCAGTGAGTTTGTCTTTTATATGTTGGTTGTTTTCGCGCAGAACGCTCAGGAAAAATCAGACGACGGTTATCGAAACATACATATCTCATTCTTGCGAAACACAGTCATATTTCCGGGCTCATCCTCTAAGTGTGTAAATTGTATTTCAAAACTTTTATATAGTGTCTGGAAACTGAAAAGTTTCCTTCTGTGTTAACACTAGAACTACCGCACCAGTCATTTTGACTGGTGCGGTAGTTTTATTTTAAAATTCCTACTTTATATTACATTTTTTTCTCGCAACAATGTTATGACTTTTGCAGGGATAACTCAAGAAATAGTATAATAAATATCATTTTTTCTTTTATTCAACGAATACAAAATAATTTTGTATCATGACTACTCAAAATGACTGCTACCAGTTAAAATGTAAAACATCCTGCAATTTGCTTACCGATCACGAATTAACAAATTTACTCATTTTGTATAACTGCAAAGTGTTTGTTAGAACTTTTTAGAATTTCTTAGAATTTTGTCTGCGTGTCATTCAGTATGATGGTGATAATTATCAGGAAAAATCTAGATCGATCGTAATTCTAATGCAAAACCGAATGCATTCATGCCCACATTCATTCAAAAATATATTTAGTCGTTCATTTAGATCTGGAGACGCTGAATGTGTTATGATAATAAAATAGTTACAAAATTTATAATAAACGACATTTTTTTCAATTAGTATAAGGTGAGGAAAATTATTACAAATATAATCTTTATGTAATCACTATTTCTGATTTTGGTTCTATAAGCCCTGAAAATGGCAAAACGATTGGAAATCTCTGAAATTTTGGAAAATCTGAATGATATAGGAATGGAATGCTCTGATATTGAAGATGATGAACTGTATGACAGTGAAGGTTCATCAGAAGAAATTGAAAATGAAATATGTGGTACCCAAGATGAAATTTTCGACAGTGAAAATAGTGATGATGAGGTTTCAGACGAAGATAATATTCAGGATTGCTCAGAAAGTGATAGTGAATTTGAAAATATTTTGAATTCTCGTAAAAGAAGATGCACTCAAGTGCTTTCAAGTTCTGAAGATGAAAATGAAAGTATACGACAAGATAATCAAAATGAAATTGCTGCAGACGGAACTTGTTGGGAAAAAATACAAGAAGGGTCTAGTCCTGGAAGATTACCTCTTCATAATATCTTCAAAGACGTATCCGGTCCAACAGGATATGCAAAAAAAAATATTATGGAAGGTGAAGTAAGTAGCGCATTTTCTTTAGTAATCGACGATCGTATGCTTGAACATATAAGATCTTGCACGGAATTAGAAGCATCCCGAGTTTTGGGTAAAAAATGGAACCTAACAACTACAAAATTGAAAGCTTTCATTGGGGTTTTATATGGACGGGGAGCATACGAAGCAAAAAATTTGAAAGTTTCATATCTATGGAACAAAAAATGGGGACCAAACTTCTTTGCAAACACCATGAGTAGAAATGATTTTACCGAAATATTGAGGTTTATTCGCTTTGATAAAAAAAGTGAGAGAAGTCAACGTCTACAAAACGATAAATTTGCTTTAGTATCAGCAGTATGGGATAGATTTATTGAAAATAGTATTCATTGCTACAAACCAGGACCAAATATTACAATAGACGAGCAACTCTTGTCAACAAAAGCCAGATGCAGATTCACGCAATATTTGCCAAATAAGCCCGACAAATTTGGTATAAAATTTTGGCTAGCATCTGATGTTCAAACTAAGTATATTGTGAATGGGTTTCCTTATTTAGGAAAAGATGAAACACGAGTGACATCACAGCCTCTAAGTGAATTTGTCGTGCTAAAACTTGTCGAACCATTCAGTATGAAGGGAAGAAATATAACAACTGACAACTTTTTTACAAGCTTACCGCTGGCATCTAAATTGCTAGCCAAAAAAACTACGCTGGTTGGCACTATACGCGGAAACAAAAGGGAAATGCCAAAAATTTGTAAAACAAAGAAAGATACTATGGCTCGATTTTCTTCGTTACTGTATAAATCAAGTGGGTGTGTTCTTACAATCTACAAAAGTAAGCCGAAGAAAAGAGTTTTTATATTGAGTTCGAAACATAAATCCGTCAGAGTTCATAAAAGTAACAAGCTCTTACCTGAAACAGTGGAATTTTATAATAAAACTAAATTTGGCGTAGACATTACAGACCAAATGGCAAAGAAATATAGCGTAAAATCAGGATCAAGAAGATGGCCACTTCAAGTATTTTTTAACATATTAGACCTAGGTGGCATAAATGCCTGGATCTTATATAGAGAAACAACAGGTGAAAAGATATCCAGAAAAGATTTTCTTTTTCAATTAGCAGATGAACTTGCCATTCAAAATGCCGATAAAAATGTTAAACCAGGGATAGAATCACGAGAAACTGTTGTACCTACAACTTCAAAGACCTTACTTTGTTCACGCAAATGGTGTCAAATTGGGTACTGTAATAATAATAAAACCAGCACCATTTGTAACATCTGTAAAAATTTTGTATGCGGAAAATGCACTCTAAAGAAAATCTCAGTTTGTAGGAAATGTGACAAATTATAAATTCTATACCAAATAATTTACTTTATACTACAACTTACCTTTAAAATGAAAATTTATTTTAATCTTTTTTTACCGAAACATATTTTCTTTATTATACTTATTATTCTTATTAATGTATGTATAAGTGATAAAATGTAAGAATTTTCATTTAGGGACCATGGGCCCACGTAGTACACAGCATAAAATTCCGTTTGTAAGCAACCAATTTTGTAATAAATAAATAAAAATTTACTATTACATATTTTTTTAAAGACCAGTCACTTTGACTGGCTTCGGTAGAAATAGCTTCGACTTAAGTGTGGTAGCTCTAGTGTTAATATACAAATAAGATTCTTTTTACATTGTCCGTTAGAGTCTCCTTGTGTTTTTTCGATCAAATTTTTTACCTTTCGAATTCACACTCTACTACTTTAATTTCTTGTCGGATACATATTCGGTTTAAAAAGCAAACTCCGTTTGAACTCGTTCCTTTCTTGATCTTAAGGTGAGAGTTGCCCATAACCACTAAGCATATAACACATAGAGGAGTCACGTAGAACAAAAATTTGCGCACGGCATTTATCTTCTTCTTCGCCGTGGACCCAGCGCGCCTGCTACTATACACCAGAATCTGCTTCAGATCGCTAAGTTCTTCCCTCGGAACCCAGCACCCTGCTACTGTACACCAGACTCTGCTTCAGAGGGCTAAGGTGGTAGATAGAGCATTCCGGGGTGGTAAGGGAATCTGGGGGGAAGTTTGTTCTGGGTCCCAGACGTCTGAGATGCGTGGATTGAGTGTTTTCCTTTTATGCGCATTCGAAGAAAAAAATCAAAGTCGTCTGCCAATGAACAAAATTAAATTTTGGTGGATATCAGAAGAAATGTACTTTTTTGTTTTAGCTTAGGAATATTCTTTCGGATATTGATTTTTTTTTGTTGGCATCATTGTAAAATTTAAAATATGAGATTACAGATTTATTTAATTTTGTAAGTAATGATGATTTTAAGGCTAGCTAAGTAGGTACCCTAAATTTCACCCGATGAGGTTTTTATGGGGGTTGAAAGAGGGAAAATTTAGTTTTTCTGACAGTTATTACAAAAATTGTTCATTAGGTTTAAAAATAGTTGTAAAAAAGTTCGTTAAATTTTCGGAAAACAATATATTTTGTCTTTTTTTGTACCATTAGTAGATAGTTATGAAACGTGCGATGAAGTTTGATTGTCAAAAATTCCATCCATCTTACAAAAAATATAGGAGCTGTTACATTGCAAAGGGCACTGTACTGTTAATTTTAATTACTTACTTGTTATATTGTTCACTGTATTGTTCACGTTTTTACATACTTAGATGTAATGATTGTAAATTTAATTTTGTCATAGAATTTACTTTTTTTTGTTACAAATTTTTTCATTCGTTGCATAACATTATGTGCTACAACAGCAAATAGTTTGTGAAGTATTTTGTTATAAAGAAATACATTCTTCAATTAAATAATTTTTATGGAATCGATGTTTGATTCACCATAAAAAACTGGTCCTTCGAGCCGGATTACAAGGTTGTAACCGGGGTTTTCAACAAGAGCACGAGTTCATCAAGACGTTACAATATTACGTAACGAATTTCAAAAAATAAAGAAGCAACATTCATCAAGGAGAGTATTCACCGAAGAGTGAAGAGATTACAGCATATAGCAAGTTCCAGAGTGAGGTCCTATCAGCCCATCAGCCAAACAGAAAATTTCAAAATTGGAAAATCAAAATCAATCTCAGGTAAGTGTCAGAATTATTGGAAGTTTGTTAATGGTCATGTTAAATAAAGTATTCAGTTCATTAAAGTGAATGAGCCATTTGAGTTAAGCTAAGTTTAGTTATTTTAGTCCCGAGTTCAGTGTTATACGGTTTTTCAGTGAATTAAGAACGGTTGAAAAATGTCAGACCTACCCAGATTAAAATGCCAACGAGCCAATTTAAAACGACAGCTAACAATATTCAACACTTTCGTAAACACAGTTACACCTAATCAGATTGATGAGCTCAATCTACGATTAGATAAAATACAAGACATATTAACAACCTTTCATGACATTAACATAGAGATTGAGTTATTAGATGATAGCTCAGATCATCTTACATATAGAGATGAGTTTGAAAGCACATATTACACAACAATGAGTTTAGCCCGTAAATTTTTACGTGATAATACATCATCACAAGTCATTACAATTAGGTCCCCAAATGTGAACTCGAACGTGCATCTTCCACGGATTGATTTGCCTGTGTTTGACGGAGCTTATTATAAGTGGATGTCGTTTTCAGATTCGTTTAAATCTATGGTGCATACTAAGGAACAACTGTCAAAGGTTGAAAAATTGCACTATCTTCGATCATGTTTGAGAGGAGAGGCTGAAACAGTGATTCAGTCTTTGGAAACGTCTACTGTTAATTATGACATTGCTTGGAGTTTATTGGAAGATAGGTATTTAAATAAACGTGTTATCATTCAAAATCATTTAAGGGCTCTTCTCGAGCAAGCACAGTGTGCACGAGGATGTGTTATAAGCCTCAGGCAAATTTTAAATAACATAAATACACATACAAGAGCATTACAGACATTAGGGCAAGAAATAGATAAGTGGGATGCAATTTTAATTTATTGCATGACTGCTAAACTTGATAAAATCGCCCCCCAAGAGTGGGAAAAATCAATAACTTCTAAAAATGTTCCAACATTACAACAATTTACAACTTTTTTAACACAACGTTGTCAAATTTTAGAAGCTACAAACACCCAAAATGCATATGAGCAAGGTAAATCTACTTTTAACTCTAAGGTCCCCATTCCAAAAAGCAACGTGAATTCAAGTAAGAAAAACATTTTAGCCGTGACACAAAATACAGATTACTGTAATTTCTGTAAGGAGTCACACAAAATATTTAATTGTGAAAAATTTCTAAAGTTACCTGTTCCCGATAGAATCGCGGCAGCAAAAAGAGAGGCACTCTGTTTCAACTGCTTAAGGAAAAAGCATAGTGCTGACAATTGCATTTGTGGGCCTTGCAAGAAATGCGGTAAGAAACACAATACCCTTTTACATCTCGAAAATAGTAAAAACAAGGAAGCTACATCGCCCATCTCAGTTAATAATGTGCAATCCAATCATTCAAGTGAAGTTTTATTAGCTACAGCTCAAGTAGCATTTTCAGATATTACTAACAAAACACATGTAGCGCTTGTTGTGTTAGATGGCGGTGCTCAAACACACTTTATCACCGAAAGATTCGCGAAACTTCTTCAGTTAAAACGTACTAAAATTAATATTCCTATAAATGTAGTGAATCAACTACAAACTCACATAAAATACAAGGTATCGACGAAAATCGCATCACTGCAAGGAAATTTTGAGGAAAATATTTCACTTCTAGTGATACCAAGTATCACAAATCCATTACCGTCACAACAAATAAATATTAATCAGTTGAATATAGACAAAAATGTACTTTTAGCAGACCCAACATTTCACAGAACATCAGAAATTGATGCATTGATAGGCGCAGAGATTTTCTACCGAGTTTTATTAGCTGTTTTACAGGAGACTAATTTCGGATGGATTATCGCTGGTAAAATTAGCAATCAAAATGTTCAATCTAATGCTGTATCATGTAACCTTACTCTAAACACATTAACAGATCAACTATTAAAATTTTGGGAGCTTGAAGAAATGCCAGAGACAAAATTTCTAAGCGTTGATGAGGCAAAGGTAGAAAAACATTTTGTAGAAAATACATCTCGCGATAGTAATGGCCGGTATATCGTTAAATTGCCATTCAACGAAAATATTCAACAGCTCGGACATTCTTACTCAATTGCGTTGAAAAGATTGTATTCACTCGAACGCAAGTTAGACAAAAACCCAGATTTAAAACAGCAATACACAGAATTCATGAGAGAATACGAAAATTTAAATCATATGTCCAAAGTAAATCATCAGGCCTCTGTTCATAGTGGTTATTATCTTCCTCATCATGCTGTAATCAAAGAAAGCAGCACTACAACAAAGGTTCGAGTTGTATTTGATGGTTCCGCGAAAACAAGCACCGGTATCTCATTAAACAATACTCTTAAGGTCGGTCCTACAATCCAAGATGATAGTTTTTCATTACTTATTCGATATCGCACTCACACATACAGTGGCTCACAGTGAAAATCGTCCACCTTACGAGTAAGAGGAATTAAGTAGTTTTTTTCATCTAGTTCTCAACAAATCCAAATAAGAATTTACATAACTAAGTTTTTCATTTATTTTCTTCAAAATAATAACGAAAAATTATGAAATTAATCAATAACAAAAACGGGAAAAATTCAAAATTCCGGAAAGGTCATATTTCTATCTCACAATGAAAATCGTCCATAACACTCAATACTAAGAAATGTCGTCCATAACACTCAATACTAAGATAGTTGGTCCTCCTTATGATGTAATTACTGCTAGAAGCCTGATCGGCATTGAATTTACTAATTTTTAGTATACTTAGGATTAATTCTAGCGCATTCCTGCTTGAGTACATTTTCAAGGTCTTTCTGCGAGGTAATATTGTCTTACGAAAGCTCCTGTCAGGTGTATCCCATAAATTCTATTAACATTCAAGTTAAGGGATTGAGGAGGAACGGGGAAAACTGTTTTACAATTGTAATATCAGCCAATAGCGTTCAACGTCTGAGGTATGCTTAGGGCCATTATACTAATACAATGCAAACCCAGCAGTTATACTTAGAAGTTGCGCACTCTGCTGCACATTCTTTTTAGAATATCAAGCTAAACCATTGCATCCACTGTTCCTCGGATGAACTCAAGGTTGCCAGTGCCATTTGCCGCCATACACCTCCATACGATACCAAACAACCGAGTATTGCAATTCGTTCTTTAGTAGTCTATCATTATAAGGCAGGCAAAAGTCAAAGAGAAATGGCAGATTGTTGGGAAATACTTTTCTGGTACTGTTTTTTGGCTTGCTTGCTATTCTACCACTTTCTTCACACCTTTTAATAATATATTGGACAGTTGTTCGACTTTTTCCAACAATATCTGCCGTTTCTCTGTGACTTTTGCCCGCTTTATAATGAGAGACTACTAAAGAACGAATTGCAATACTCGGTTGTTTGGTATCGTATGGAGGTGTATGGCGGCAAATGGCACTGGCAACCTTGAGTTCATCCGAGGAACAGTGGATGCAATGGTTTAGCTTGATATTCTAAAAAGAATGTGCAGCAGAGTGCGCAACTTCTAAGTATAACTGCTGGGTTTGCATTGTATTAGTATAATGGCCCTAAGCATACCTCAGACGTTGAACGCTATTGGCTGATATTACAATTGTAAAACAGTTTTCCCCGTTCCTCCTCAATCCCTTAACTTGAATGTTAATAGAATTTATGGGATACACCTGACAGGAGCTTTCGTAAGACAATATTACCTCGCAGAAAGACCTTGAAAATGTACTCAAGCAGGAATGCGCTAGAATTAATCCTAAGTATACTAAAAATTAGTAAATTCAATGCCGATCAGGCTTCTAGCAGTAATTACATCATAAGGAGGACCAACTATCTTAGTATTGAGTGTTATGGACGACATTTCTTAGTATTGAGTGTTATGGACGATTTTCATTGTGAGATAGAAATATGACCTTTCCGGAATTTTGAATTTTTCCCGTTTTTGTTATTGATTAATTTCATAATTTTTCGTTATTATTTTGAAGAAAATAAATGAAAAACTTAGTTATGTAAATTCTTATTTGGATTTGTTGAGAACTAGATGAAAAAAACTACTTAATTCCTCTTACTCGTAAGGTGGACGATTTTCACTGTGAGCCACTGTACGTTCTTACGGCAGACGTTGAAAAAATGTACAGACAAATTTTAGTCGACAAGTGTGATCGTGATTACCAAAAGATTCTGTGGAGAGAAAATTCAACCGATGCAATTAAAACTTTTCAATTAAATACAGTTACATACGGTACAGCTTCTGCTCCCTTTTTAGCGGTTCGTACACTACATAAACTCGCCGAAGACGAGGAGCACAATTTTCCATTAGCTTCAAGCGTTCTCAAACGTGATTTTTATATCGATGACTTGTTAACTGGAACCAAGTCATTCGATGATGCTTTACAACTTCGAGATGAGTTAATTCAATTACTTAACCTAGGTGGTTTTATCTTGCGAAAATGGTCATCTAACGATGCAAAATTAGTCAACACATTACCACAGGAGTTAACTAACGTAGGTTTATTCAATGATTCATCCCAAGATATAAAAACTTTAGGCATCCAATGGAATCCACACCGCGATGTTCTACTATACCACTACAACAATGACATCGACACACAACCACGAATTACAAAACGGTTGATTTTTTCAAACATTGCAAAATTATTTGATCCGATAGGGTTATTGGGTCCAATCATTAAAATTAAAACTCGACTGGGATGAGCTGTTCCACTTGATATTCATTCTCAGTGGGTCAACTATAAAAAACAATTACCGCGTTTAAAAGAAGCTTCATTTGAAAGATGTATCATCATTGAGAATCCAATAAATATTCAACTACATGGGTTCTGTGATGCAAGTGAAATGGCATACGGGGCATGTATTTACATAAGGTCAGTTGATAAATACAATAATTGTATAACTAGACTTCTTTGTTCAAAAAGTCGAGTCTCACCATTAAGCTCAAAGATCACAATACCCAGGTTAGAATTATGTGCAGCGTTATTACTAACACGACTATATAATGCAGTTTTGTCAGCAGTAACCATAATGTTTGACGAGACATTCTTGTGGTCTGATTCAACAATTACATTGAACTGGATCAACACGCAGCCAAACGTATTAAAAACATTTGTCGCTAATAGAGTTTCAGAAATTAGATCTTTAACCAATTACTTGCAATGGCATCACGTTCGTACTAACCAAAACCCTGCAGATTTTGTGTCAAGAGGACAAACAGTTTCAGAGTTTTTACAAAATGACATGTGGAAGGTTGGCCCTCCCTGGCTACACAAATGCAAAGAGGAGTGGCCCTCATTACAGATTCAAAAAATTCCTTTATTAGAAGTTAGAAAACCCATGGTATTAAACGTTACACTGGATATCCAAATAATTTTAAACAAATTTTCTTCAATTCAAAAATTAACTAGAGTAATGGCATACTGCTTACGATTTGTAAATAGCCGTCTAAAGATCAGAAAATATGCATCGTCCAATTTGTCTATTGAGGACCTCCAACTAGCCAATACTCGAATCATAAAATTAATACAAGCTCAAGCATTCGCTAGAGAATTTAGAGAATTACTAAAGACCAAGACAGTACACAACCAAAGTTCACTAAAAACATTAAGTCCTTTTTTAGATCCGGACAACCTTATAAGGGTTGGCGGTAGACTGCAGAATTCAGAATTATGTTACAATTCCAAATATCCAATAGTATTACCAAAGGGTAACTTTGTAACTAATTTGGTCATTAGGCACGAAGATGAAAAATCATTACACGCAGGAATTCAAAATACATTATATCAAGTTCCCATTCGATATTGGCCAATTGATGGTAGAAATTCTGTAAAAAAGATTATTAATTCATGTATTAAATGTTTTCGATTTAGAAATACTGAAAATTATCATGTTATGGGTAACTTGCCAATCTCTAGACTAATCCAATCAAGACCGTTTCTAAAGACTGGAATTGATTACTGTGGGCCGTTCTTCATAAAAGAGAAAAAATTCCGAAACCGAAATAAAATAAAGGTTTATGTAGCAATATTCATATGTTTCGTGACAAAGGCAATTCATTTAGAAGTCGTTAGCGATTTGACAACAGATGCATTTTTGAGTTCATTGAAAAGGTTCTTTTCTCGAAGAGGGAAAAGTAAAGACATCTACTCTGACAACGGAACCAACTTTGTTGGGGCCAATAATGAAATTAAAAAACTATACACATTCATCAATTCTGAAAGGTACAATAACACAGTTGCTAATCAGTTAGCTGACGAAGGTATAAATTGGCATTTTATTCCCCCCCCCCCCCTGGTGTCCTCACTTTGGTGGATTATGGGAGTCAGCAGTAAAATTATTCAAGGTTCATTTTTTACGAACCATAGGTAACACACTATTGACATTTGAAGAGTTCAATGCGCATGTTATTGAGATAGAAGCCATTCTTAATTCACGTCCTTTAACCCCCTTGTCAAATGATCCTAATGATCTTAGTACCTTAACTCCTGGCCATTTTTTGATAAATGACGCATTGACAAGCTTACCTGAGGTTGATTGTTCCACTACTCGACTGTCCAATTGGCAACATCTCCAACAACTGAAGCAACATTTTTGGAAAAGATGGCACAAGGAGTACCTGAACAACCTCAACACTAGAACAAAATGGCACCGAGTTACTTCAACTACTATTTCTGTTGGGGCACCTGTTCTATTGAAGGAAGATAACCTCCCGCCGCTACAATGGGTCATGGGACGCATCACTCAGGTTCACCTTGGCCACGATGGTATCACACGTATTGTCACTGTAAAGACATCACGTGGTGAATGCAAGCGATCAATAAAGAAGGTGATTTTATTTCCGATTGACAATTATTGAGCTGAGTGACCATCTATTGTTGATTGCGAGCAATCAACGTCGGGCGGCATGTTACATTGCAAAGGGCACTGTACTGTTAATTTTAATTACTTACTTGTTATATTGTTCACTGTATTGTTCACGTTTTTACATACTTAGATGTAATGATTGTAAATTTAATTTTGTCATAGAATTTACTTTTTTTTGTTACAAATTTTTTCATTCGTTGCATAACATTATATGCTACAACAGCATATAGTTTGTGAAGTATTTTGTTATAAAGAAATACATTCTTCAATTAAATAATTTTTATGGAATCGATGTTTGATTCACCAGGAGCTCAAGGCAAAACCTCTTTAAACCAATCAGACCTTTTAACAGGGAAAAATAACTCAGTAATACACCTTGATACGCCAAAGGAAAAAAAACAATCCAGTACAAAAATAAATGCAGAAGCAAACGAAATACCACCAAAGATGGGGGAAAACACTCATGAGAGAGTTAAGGAGAGTGGGGAAAGGCCAGAAGACATCTACTATAATGAGGACGATCCTGGTCCCTTTCAGGTTTTCATCACAAACTCGTTCTTGGAAGAATCGGGGAAAAAAACTTTAAATCCTTTAGTAATTGGAAGGCTACTGAAAGACACGGAGGGAGTTGAAAGAATAGCAAAGATTACAGACAACAAGATCAAAATAATCTTTGAGAAGGCATCCCAGGCAAACATGTTCGTTAAAAAAAATTTCCTGGGTATAAAATTTAGGACCTATATTCCTCTGGGCCTGGTCTCAGTTCCTGTGCTTTTACATGGGTTTCACCTAGACCTGGATGAAGCCGGAATCCTTGAAGCTTTAAGAAATGGTAATCCTGAATGGTCTTTCAGACGGGTTTTTCCGGAAAAGTGGAAGAAAATAATTGAAGATAAACCGATATGGATAAAAACGAATAAATTAAAAATTTACATGAGCGGGAACAAAATTCCGGAAAATCTGAAACTACTTTTCACTTCCTTCCGTGTCTATAAGTTTGTTGTACTCCACAGAGATGCTTTAAATGCCAAAAATTTGGGCATAGAGGTATTTTTTGTAAGTCGAAATGGAGCATCTGTCCCAGATGTGGAAACAAGGATTGTATCGATCACAAACACTGTAAATTAGAAGAAAGGTGTAAAAATTGCAATGGAAAACATGGAGCCTATGATCGACTATGCCCTATCTGCCTCAGAGAGAGGGAAATGACTCAAATCATGAGAGAGGGAGCACGAACGAGAGGCGAAGCATGGGGAATCTACAAGAGTAGACACAAAATCATAAATAGCCCTGTTAGATTTAAAAAAAAGGATGAAAATAGAGGTCCAGGCCAAAAACACTCTTGGAAGGAAGTAGGGAACGCAATCCCGGATGTTTTTCCCAAACCCGGGATTGCGGGATTCATTTTCATCAATCCCGGGATCCCGGATTACCCCGGGATTCTGCCTGTTGCCAAAAATTAAATTTTTTCGCTATCGAGCATTCGAGGGGTTTGACGAACATAAGGATGGTATGGTTGTTTTTCTAGTAAAAAAAATAATTACAAACAAAACATATAACTTATAACAAAGAAGTTTAATGCAACTTACATACATATATGTAGTTTTCAAACTTAAATTTTTTTTCGTGAATTAAAAACAAAAAACAATTCATTATTTATAAAGGAAAAATTAGGCCTGCTTAGCCTGTTGCTGAAAATAGCTTTGAAGGAAGCAAAGTGCATCCAATCAATCACGGTATACAGAAACAACGTAATGAAAAAGACTGTATATTGTAAGACGGTATTTTAGTGCTGACGTCACTTGGTTCCCTTTTTCTACTCGAAGCCACGGTATACAGAAACAAGGTAATGTAAAAGAGAAATGTCATGCTGACGTCACTCGGCAAGTCTTCCCCATACAAAATCGAAATTGTTGTTGTTGTTTTCTGTATTAACTTGCCGGGTGACGTCGGCTTTTTCTACGATATTCGTACGATATTCGAGCTGTCAGCCTCTTTTACACTACCTTGTTTCTGTATACCGTGACTCGAAGCTATCAGTCTCTTTTTCATTACTTTGGCCTGTTGCACACGGGACGACGGCCAACCAACAGAAATCGTACGATATTCATTTTTTTAGAGAAGAGGGTGAGAGAGGACGATGGGGAGGGAAGATTTTCCTATCCAAATTTCTCACACGATTTTCGATACGACTTTTTGACAGCGCACAGTGGTCTGAAATCCCCAAAACCTGGACAAAAGTACCAAAACGATAGTTTTTATTTAGGGACTTTTTTCACTTGGGTTAGGTATAGTGGCCCCCCTGGAGTAGTCCAAGGCCCTTGGCAAGAGGCAGATGTTCGAAAACTCTTTTGTATTCCATTTGGAAAGTGAACGTCGAACACGCTGCACGCAGTGCGTTCTCTCTGAACAAAAGCACGTGTTACGTTTATGCGTGTAGATTGCAGTACGTTTGCCCGTTTTCTTTTGTGTAAAATGGATTCTTCTCCAGAGAGTAAGTACAATTATACTGTGTTATTGAAATGAACATAAATAAATAATTGTATTGTTTATTTATGATCAAATATGTAGTAAATTGTGGTGATTTGAATAACGATTCGGCTTATAAATTGATGGCTAAGTACAAACTTCCACCGACTTCCACTACGAAATACGCATGTAATTGTTTATTAATCATCTTTGCAAAACATATAAAAAAATCAGCTGCTCCTGCTTGCTCCATGTCATTATATCCACGATATACTACATATTTGCTCAATTTACCTTTTTTTGCATCTTTATCATCTATATTAATAAAAGAAAGATTCTGTATGTGTGTATGTATGTATGTGTGCGCTATAGCAGGAGCACCAGTCATCACAGAGCTTCGAAAGCAGACGAAGGTCCATGGGGGTCTCCCATGAAACACCTCGAAGCCCGATTTTCGAAATTCAAAATGGCCGCTGAAAAATTTCCGAAATTCAAAATGGCCACCCAAATATGAATTTGTAAATTGTGTTCCGATTTCAATGAACGTGGGTATCTAGGGGTTTTTAAGGTCGCTAATAACGAATTTGTGGTCAAAACTTATAAATTCATTGTATTCCGATTAAAATGAAAATCGGTATCTGGGGTTCT
Organism: Thereva nobilitata; assembly: GCA_963855945.1. NCBI lineage: Eukaryota > Metazoa > Arthropoda > Insecta > Diptera > Therevidae > Thereva > Thereva nobilitata. Next base: position 169,254,387 of record OY979694.1, read on the forward strand.
TTAAGTTAGCAAATAACGAATGTTTGATCCAAACTTATAAATTCAAAATGGCCGCGCCAATATGGCGGACGAATTTTTCCAATTGTATTCCGATTAAAATGAAAATCGGTATCTGGGGTTTTTTGAGCTAACAAATAACGAATGTTTGATCCAAACTTATAAATTCAAAATGGCCGCGCCAATATGGCCGACGAATTCGCCAATTGTATTCCGATTCCAATGAAAATCGGTATCTGGGGTTCCTGAAGTTAGCAAATAACGAATGTTTGATCCAAACTTATAAATTCAAAATGGCCGCGCCAATATGACCGACGAATTTGCCAATTGTATTCCGATTCCAATGAAAATCGGTATCTGGGGTTCCTTAAGTTAGCAAATAACGAATGTTTGATCAGAACTTATAAATTCAAAATGGCCGCGCCAAGATGGCGGACGAATTTGCCAATTACCCTCCAATTACCCTCGTGTTTGCCAATTTTTAAAACTATTTCATAACAATTGTGTTTCCTGTTTTCAGAAACTCCGCAAATCACAATTGCATTGCAAAGGAGAGACATTTTTAATCTTGTAAAAAACAATTTAAACGACAAAATTGGAGCAATTGTTGAAATAATTGAAGAGGAATTAAGTACAAGACTGAACAAAAAATCATATTTACCACCAAATGTAAAGCATAGCATAGAAGTATTGATGTGTAAAATTCGGAAAAAATGGCAGGATGCCAGAAGAATAGAAAGTCGATTCTTGGAAAATTGTGGAGATTGGCTGAATGAAACTGTGCATTTATATGACAAGACAGTGACAACCGGCACTCCTGCTCAACCAAATAGTACTGATGTGGGCCGCCCATCAACCAGTTTCGATTCATGCAGCGACAGAACGAAGCGTCGGAAAACTGCGGCTATCCGAGAGCAGCACAGCATCAACGAGTTATCCTTCGCCACGGAGATGACTCTCCGAGCTGCAGGACTTCTGGATGCAGCAAAAATCGTCAAGGACGTTACACAAGGCAGCCCATCAAAAGCTAAGAGATACAGGCAGTCCTTTGACTGCGTTCAAGGTACTTCAATGAATGGCGACGAAGCGCTTGTATTTATGGTCGAGAATGAGTTGTCAAAACATCAATACATGGGGACACGATCGAATGCTATCGCTAGAAATTTTTCTTTATACCCACCCTACAGTGCAGTTTTGGATGCAAAGAAGAGATGTTACCCTCCTAAATCAGAAATATTATTAACGGAAACTTGCGCAAAAATAAATCTGCAGGCACTTTTAGACCACACTTGTTCTAGAATACTTTTATGTCAAAGAGAGGTTATTGAAACTCGAACGGCCGGAGAAGTTAAGAATTTGGTTTTGCATTGCAAATGGGGTTGCGATGGTACATCTGGTCAGAATACGTTTAAACAACAATTTCATAACGATGATGGTACAGTTACAGGTTCCAGTATTTTTTATACATCACTTGTGCCATTGCAGCTACATTCGGTAGACAATGCATCAAAAACCGTCATGATTATTTGGAAAAATCCGAGGCCATCATCTCCACGATATTGTAGACCGATAAACATGCAATTCAAGTCTGAAACTGTCGAATCCATGCAGTCGGAAGTTAATAATATAAAAGAACAGGAAGAAAAATTGATTCCCTTCGAATCTGACTGTAAAAATATTAATATTACTTATAAACTTTCATTTACCATGATTGACGGAAAAGTTTGTAATTCTGTAACTAATACTGCATCTGCGCAGCGCTGTTACTTATGCCTTGCCACATCCAAGCAATTTAATGATATTGATAAAATGTTGCAGAAGGAAGTGCAAGAAGAAAATTTGAAATATGGCATTTCGTCCTTGCATGCGTGGATACGGGTTTTCGAGTGTTTGCTACATTTATCTTATAAGTTAGACATAAAAAAATGGCAGGCTCGCAGTGAAAACGACAAAGAAAGTGTAAAAGTTAGGAAAGCAAACATTCAAAAAGGATTTAAAATTAAGTTAGGTTTAAATGTTGACCAACCAAAACCAGGGTTTGGAAGCTCAAACGACGGAAACACAGCGCGCCGTTTTTTCGAAAACGCACAAACTTCAGCATCAATAACAGGGCTAAATTTCGAGTTAATAGAACATTTTCATATCATTTTACAAGTGATCTCGTCTGGGTTTGACATTAATTCGAAAGCATTTCATGAATACTGCATTTGCACAGCCAAATTATATGTACAACTTTATCCATGGTGCTCTATGCCTACTACTGTGCATAAAATTTTGATTCACGGCGCTCGCATTTCCGATGCACTTGAGCTTCCAATTGGCCAAATGTCGGAAGAGGCCCAAGAAGCATCCAATAAAAACATAAAAAAGTACAGGCTACAATTTGCGAGAAAGTGTGGTAGAGTAGAAAACATGGAAGATGTGTTATCCAGGCTTCTAGTGACATCAGATCCTTATATTAATAGTTTGCGCAAACTTCCAAAGAGGAAATTACGATCTCTGTCACCAAAAGCAATGGAATTAATAAGTGCGCCAAAAATTGAATATTGTGAAAGCTCCGATTCAGAACCAGACGACAATAGTGATGTAAGCGAATTTGTTTAAATGTAAAAAAATAATTAAAGTATTACTTATGCTCTAATTTAAATTTTTTATTACTGAGCAACCACGAAATCCCTTTTTACAGATTTTCATTAAATTCGGTTAATTATTAACAATGTTGGCCGCCATATTGGATCCACCATTTTGTTTATTAAAAATTTAATGACGGATTAATAATTAGCGACTCTGAACATCCATTATTACATATTTTCATTCAATTCAATTAAATATGAACAAATTTGGTGGTCATATTGGATCCGGCATTTTGTTTTTTGAAAATCTGATAACGAATTCTTACTCAGCGACCACGAAAACCGCCATATACCGATTTTCATTAAATTCGCTTAATTTTTCATAAAGTTGGTCGCCATATTGGATCCGCCATTTTGTTTTTTGAAAATCTGATAACGGATTCTTACTCAGCGACCCCGAAAACCGCCATATACCGATTTTCATTAAATTCGCTTAATTTTTCATAAAGTTGGTCGCCATATTGGATCCGCCATTTTGTTTTTTGAAAATCTGATAACGGATTCTTACTCAGCGACCCCGAAAACCTCCATATAACCGATTTTCATTAAATTTGCTTAATTTTTCATAAAGTTGGTCGCCATATTGGATCCGCCATTTTGTTTTTTGAAAATCTGATAACGGATTCTTACTCATCGTCCCCGAAAACCCCCATATACCGATATTCATAAAAAAATAATATATCTTACGGTAGTAAATTAATTTTGTCCAGATTTTGGGGATTTCAGACCACTGTGCAGCGGTGTGGTTGTTGTTGTTTTTTGTTCCTTTTGTTGGAAGAAGAAAAGAAAGGGAGATGACTTTTGTTTCACTTGGAAAGTACGCAAAGGAGAATTAAAATTAAAGCAACAACAATAAGCTAAAGCGTTTTGACGTACAGTTGGTTGAAAAAATTGGCCCGTGTGAAAGCCCGTACGACTTTTCCTCAATTTTCAAAATGGAATGGACGATGACAGCAGATTTTGTTGGCCGTCGTATCGTGTGAAACAGCCCCTCGTTTCTGTATACCGTGCATCCAATGTTTTGTCATTCAGTCTTGACCGAAACTTCGTAAATAAAATGGCAAACCCTTGCACAATCGCCATTTGCAATTGGTCTTCCATTGAAATGGATTGTAACGGTCGGCCGGTAAATTGAATACAAAAAACCCCTGAAAAATAAATCCAAATCCATAAAGATTGCATGTCAGTTTGATATCCATTCAAAATTAGCTCCATTCTAATATATCCAAACAACGAAAAAAATAAACCGTTTGCGCATCTTACAAAATTTTAAATATTCTCTCAAAAGTAAATTTTTGCCTAAGTACACCCCTGCCCACGTAATCTGTGTCTACTCCATCCTATATCTTCCCAGCGGGAAATATATTCAGCGCTCCTAAAAAGATTAGCTTTAGAGCGCTTCTCTTCCACTTCTAAATGGATGCAGGTTGCTGCAAGCGAGAGGTTCGTTTTTTCCCGGAAATGAATGCGTCATACAATTGTTAGAAATTGCGTGAATTGTGAAATTCTCTCGTGTAGATAGAATGCGTAAATCTTTAGTTTTGTGCTTGAAGTGAAACAGAGAAGTGCTCGTGAAAATAACTTATTCAGGTAAGGAAGCAATCTAATAATTTATTTATTTATTTAATTGATTAAGATAGATAGAAATAAATATAATTAATTAAATTTAAGTACTAAATAAATAAAATTTAAAGACTAATAACATTATGAAAGTGGTTCAATCGATTAGATTTTCTATTTTTTCTGAAAGTTTATTAAATTTGCTTGTGTATAACATAAACGTTTTTCAAAATTTTCTATTAGTTATCAATTTCAAAATGAGTAAAAAAATTGGAGGAATTAGCAAGCGTCACATGAGACGTTTAATTCAAAAAGAGAGAAACGCTATCTCGTGTATGAATGAAGTCTTCCTTCAAAGACTTCAAATCCACTTGAAATAGATCAGGATGAGGCAAGACATGAAAATTTTAATTTTCCTAATATTGAGATATGTGCTGACGCATTATTTATTAATCAGAGCGATAATCAAAATGAATGTTTGGTAAATGAATTAAAAGAATGGTGCGTAAAGCATAAAGTAACAAGAAATTGTTGTGAGGATATTTTAAAAATATTACAAAAAGCTGGCATGAAAGTACCAACCTCAATGAAAACTTTATTAGAAATAAAAAATAAACCTATCGATACTATTGCAATACGTCCAGGTAGATATTTTCATTTCGGTGTAGAAAAGGCTTTACAATTGTTAAATTTGAAAATTTCGGAAGCAACAACCAATCTATTTCTCGATATAGGCATTGATGGATTACCCCTTTTTAAGAGCTCTAAAACGACACTATGGCCTATTGTAGGCTCCATATCTAATTGTTTAGCAATTAAGCCATTTTTAATAGGTGCGTATGTGGGTAATCGAAAACCAGAAAAAATAAACGAATTCTTATTTGAATTTGTGAAAGAAATAAAACGGTTAAATGTCGATGGTGTTTTAATAGATGGGAAACTTATATTCCCCAAAATCAGAATTTTGGTAGCTGATGCTCCGGCAAGGGCCTTTATAACTGGCACTGTTGGACATACTTCCAGCAGTGGATGTTCGAAATGCACCCAAACAGCAAAAAAGATTAATAATAGATTGACGTACAGTTCATCAATATCAGCCTTACGTACCGATGAGGATTTTAAAAGTAGGAAAGATAAAACTCACCATGTTCAGTATTTTTTAGAAAACATAAATATCCTAGAGGAAATTAATGTGAACATGGTTAGTCAAGTGCCTATAGATGTTATGCATCTAATAGATTTAGGAGTGGGGAAAAAAATTATATATAATATATGGTCAGGTAGTCATTTAAGAAAAAAATTAAGCAGTACAGAGAAAGAACGTTTAAATAATAAATTACTTTCATTACAAAGTTATATCCCAAAAGAATTTAGTCGCAAACCTAGAAGCATGGACGAAATTAGCAGATGGAAGGCGATTGAGTTTCGTCAACTGCTTTTATATACAGGCATTGTGATTTTTAAAAATGTTATAGATGAAGAGTTATATTCGCACTTTTTATTGCTCCATGCCGCTTATAGACTGGTTTCGTGTCCTAAAAATTGTCAAGGAAATTTGAATACTGTACAGGAAATGCTGGAAACATTTGTTTATAATTTCAAATTTCTTTATAGCGAAGAAAAATTAAGCTACAATGTCCACAATGTAATGCATTTAGCAGATTGTGTAAAATTATATGGAAATGTCGATAGCTTTTCAGCATATAAATTCGAAAATTATTTGCAGCTTTTAAAAAAAATGTTCGGAGCCCTACTAAAATCTTGGAACAAATTTACAATAGAACGATAGAAATGACTAAATACATTTCAAATAAAAATTGCTCAGAAGCAAAAATAGGCATGAAAAATCTAATGAATAGAAAAACAGAAATAACTACTAACTCAATATACAAAAATTATTATTTTAACACATTCCTCTTGAGCAGCTCATCGCCAGACAACTACTGTTACATTAAACCCTTAGTTCCAATAAAAATAAAAGGGTTTTCAAAAAACTCTGACAATGAAGAAATTATCATCGGTCTTCGATTTTTAGTAGTTGGTAATTATTTTTCTGAACCCTTAAACTCATCGCAAGCTTTGGGCATAACATTCGTGGAAAACCTTAGCGATAGAGAAGAAGAATTCAAAATTACAGACGTTCTTTGCAAATCCGTATGCTTGCCTTTCGAGGGTGGTTATGTATTTCTTCCCATCCTCCATCAGTGTGTTTCTTAAGGTTCTATATTAAAAACAATTGATTTCATAAAATAAAAATAAGTAACTTTGTATCCATGGCCGTAGCCACGGGGGCGCGAAAGGGCGCGTAGCGCCCTTTACGGTAAGGACTTTTAATTGCAATGAGAAAAATATTATTTTGTCAAACCGTAAAAATTTCTGAAAACGTTATAGCTATAACGTTAATGATGATAAATGTACAAGGATTTTTTTTCGTACGCCTCTATTAATATATATCGTCAATTGTATAAACATCAGTGAGAATTTTACAAATTATAGCTTCCAGCCAAGTTTTCTATGAGAAAAAAAAAACAAAAAATTATAAACTAATGGCTTTCTTAGAAAGCTTAGGGTGTCCTCTTTAAAATGCTTTTTTTATTTTTATTTTTGCGTACATTTTAGGCAAGGATACTTTAGTTTTTCCGCGAACGCTTCGCTAGAGTTTTTTAATTCAGCTTTTTGGCGCGCTTAGATTTTTCGAATTTTCTTCTTATTTTTAATAATTTTTTATAATAATAAAACAATTTTTTTTAAAATAAGTTATAATATAAATTTTAGTGAAATTTTCCGCTCTTTCACGTGGCGTTATTAGTTTTTCGAATTTTTTTTTATTTTTCGATATATAAAGCAAAAACCAAATTTTCGATCTTGTTTTCGAAATGGTGAACTTAGCATACACTTTAGCGCAGCAAAGATTTTTTTATCGTTTTCTACACCCAAAAAAGTACCTAAGTTCCAATTTTCAGCGAGATCACATTTTGTGCGAGGTCAAAATCTCTGACAACTGGGCTATTAGCATTTATTGTAAATAATCATTTGATTTAAACTTAGATTTAAATTTTCTTCCGAAATAAATATTTCTTCTACGTCAAGAGTTTATTTGTGGCTTAGCATTATTTTGTCAAATTCACATGTCATCGTAGTAGCTGTTGTAGGAGAGACTGTGTGTATGATTTGCAAGATGAACGTTATTACGTGACAGTACATGAAAACAAGTGGTCGCGCGTATTGTGTACTCGAGTGAAGTCTTTCGAAATGTTATCATCACATCAAGGCAAGTGTTGTCATTGCTCAAATGATTAATTTGATTTAATAAATATTCTCAAATTGACCTGAATTGTACTCATTATTTTCGTTCTCACTTTCAGAAAATGTTTTCTATAAAACTAGCCTCAAGGTAATAAAAACACTACATATTTGCATCTTTAATTTTTCCGAACTGTTGTTATTTCGGGCGCATATTTGTGCGATGAGCGCCCTTAGATTTTCGGAGCTGGCTACGGCCTTGTTTGTATCTTATAGCACAATGCAACCAATGAAGAGGAACTTTGAGGCAACCCCTGTATTACGTTGCAACGCAACCGTGGGACAGGAAAACAAGGAAAATATTGGTAAATGAAATACAATAATTTAATTTTAAAATAAAAACTACAAGTATTGTACATATTACACATATTTTCAGATTTTTATCTACAAAATAATGAAAATTATCTGAAAAAACGATGTGAGGAGCTAGGTAAGGGAACATTCCTCGACTATTATTCATTTAATGACTACATATATTTTTTAGAAAATGAAAATAAAAGACTAAAAGTGGAAAATAAAAAAATGGAAAACGTGGAAAATACATTACACCAGATGAATAACATTTTAACAAAACATACAGTGTTTTTAGAGCGACTGATGACCAAGCTCTTTCCTTTGCAAAATATGTTAAATATATTTCCGATACAGAATATGGAAGCCCTAGAGAAGGTCGAAAAAGAATTAAGTAATATTCCTGAATCTGAAATGGTAAGAATTTTCAATAATTAAATATCTTTACAAAATTAGGAATCTCAACTAATTTATGGTTATTATGTTATGTTATTATGATGCCATTATGTTACCAAAATTAATTCATAATTATTATTTTATTACACAACTTTATTACACAATTATTTATTTACACAACTATTTATTTTCTTCGCAGATCACCTATATTCGACAAATTGTGGGACGTTCCCCCATATCAAAATGCCTTCACCTATTTTTTGCACCAGAATTTATATTGGAAATAAATTGGGATGGTCTTAAAAAAAAGGTTGCCATCAAAAATACGGAGTTATTCAGTAAATTTGTTTTCAGTAAGTGAAAGTTGCCTTTTATTAACAATTGTATCTTCTAATTTTATATTTAATTAACAGATGCAGTAAAAAACGAAAACTATGGATATTACAACTATGAAAAGGATATGAGGGTTGGTTTTCGAACCGCTAAAAATAAATGCTATAAAAATAAAATCAAGGCAAAAAACCAAAATGCACCCAGTTCCTCCTCCACATCATAAAATGTGATTATTACTTTAATTAATTAAGGATAAAAATATTTTATGTGCAAATGAAAAATGTTTATTTTTATAAAAAGGAATTTTTTTATTTATAATAATTTTAAGTCATTATTTATATATTAATGAAGCAATAAAAAGACTTATTTTCATTGCATTATTAATTTTTATTAATTTTTCCCGTTTTTAATTAACATCTCTTTTGGGCTGCCGAATTTTCAATTAATTTAAACCTTTATTCTTAGAATTTATGAGAGAAATAATTGGCTAGTGCAGATTGTGAGATCCGTTTAGAGTGCGTCAGATGCGCTCTGAAATAGGCTGCTCAGAAGCGCATCTTTCCTAGGACATGTCTATGTTAAAAAGCAATGAGTCGTCATGCTAATGTGATGCGCTCTGTGCTCCAAAGGAAGCGCACCAATAGGGCTGTTGATGCGCAACTTTTCCCGCTGGGTTATTGCTCACATACACATGGATTTTGCGCAACAGGAATTGCCGGCGGCGAACGCCCAGCCAATCAGCTCGAATGATTTAATTGAAGCCAGAGTGATTCTCGGAATTTTTGTTCTTGTCCATGTAATGGAAGGGATTTATACGGGAGAATGAAGGAACACCGATTATCAATCCGCTTGGTTGTTCCCTTCCGTGTGAATTCCTTCATTTCATTTCCCCATCCTCTATTTTTCCAAGGACACGACCATATAAGGGAATAACGCTGTTCGATAGCGATTTCCTTTGGTCTTTTTCTGCCCTCACCCCCCAACACTGTTGCGCCAAGGGCTAATTTCTGGCTTGGCGTCGGAGTTAGATTCATTCGGCAAGTAGCTTTGAAACAAGTCGGTGGATGGAGTTAAAGAAAAAGAACTTCTGCATGAGTTTTAAGTGCGAATAAACGATGCATTTTCGGCATCTATATGTATAAGAATGAAAAAAAAAACCAACTAAACAATCGAAAAATGCGAATCGATGTCGAGTAAAAGTAACGCGCTTAGAGAAAACGGAATTTTTTTTGTTGAGGGGATAAAAGAGTGTGGACGAGTCCGTCGTGGCGTGCTGTTGTAAAGAAAAGTTTTTTTTAAGTGAATTAATTCCCTACGCGGCCCGAATTGATATGTAGAGAAAATGGAGAAAGTTTTTTAAGGAAGAAAAAGAAATCTGAATGAAGTTAATGAACGGAAAGAAGAAGGAAGGACAGTTGTGAAGGGAAAAGCTTGCTGCGTGACCATTGTGTTTTTTTTTTTGGTTAAAAAGAAAAAAAAATTTTTTTAGTATACATATATATTTCCCTAACGTAGTGAGCTGATTAATCCTAATTATAGTGAAATACATAATCTTTGTGCATTGCTTCCCATAACAGTGAATTTAAAATCAAAATGTTAGATAAAGTAAGGTGGTGATACCATATATAAATTCAGCGGTGTCGTTCTAGTGTATAGAAATCTAGGGAGTAGCGAAAAAGAGAAAGAAATTGAAGCCCATAAATTAGAATTTAATGTTATAACAATTGAAAAAAAAAAACCAAGAAAAAAATGTAAATAACAGTTCTTTACCTATATTGTGAAAGGAACAAACAAAAAAATAAAGGAGGATCATGTTTTTGTGAAGAAGAAAAAAAAAAGGTAAACTATACTCTATAAAACAGAAAAAAAGGAAACAGAACAACAACATCTACTGCAATAAACAGACTTTTTCTAAACAAATACAAAAAAAAATATTGAATAAATATATTTGCTTTTATGAACAAAATGAGAAGATAAAATATTGCAATAAATAGATTTTTTTTTAAACCAATAAAGATAAAATATTGAATAATTATAATTGCTTTTATGAACAAAAACGAAAAGATAAAATATTGCAATAAATAGATTTTTTTTTAACCAATAAAGATAAAATATTGAATAATTATAATTGCTTTTATGAACAAAAACGAAAAGATAAAATATTGCAATAAATAGATTTTTTTTAAACCAATAAAGATAAAATATTGAATAATTATAATTGCTTTTATGAACAAAAACGAAAAGATAAAATATTGCAATAAATAGATTTTTTTTAAACCAATAAAGATAAAATATTGAATAATTATAATTGCTTTTATGAACAAAAACGAAAAGATAAAATATTGCAATAAATAGATTTTTTTAACCAATAAAGATAAAATATTGAATAATTATAATTGCTTTTATGAACAAAATGAGAAGATAAAATATTGCAATAAATAGATTTTTTTTAAACCAATAAAGATAAAATATTGAATAATTATAATTGCTTTCATGAACAAAAACGAAAAGATAAAATATTGCAATAAATAGATTTTTTTTAACCAATAAAAATAGAATATTGAATAAATATAATTTGCTTTTAAGAACAAAATGAAAAAAAATAAAAATATTGCAATAAATAGAGTTTTGATACCAAAATGAAAACAAAATAGTGAATAAATAAATTTACTTAAAATGAACCAAAATGAAAACAAAAATTGGGATAAATAATTTTTTTAATGAACGAACCAAACAATATATGCACATATTGAAATAAATAAGGTTTTTTTGAATAAACGAGAAAAAGGAACTTATATATTGGAATGAATAAATTTCTTTTTATAAACAAAAAGAAGATAAACTACATGTTGAAATCAAAAATCATTTCTTTTTATGAATAAACGAAAACAATCACTATAATAAAGGATTTCTTTTTATAAATAACCAAGAAAAAATTTATTAAATATTGGAATAAAGTAAGTTATTGAATAAATAAAGGAAAAAGGAAAGGAAAGAAAAAAAAACAAATGGTACGATAAATAAAGTTTTTTTTGAAGGAAGGGAAACGGAAAATAAATCAAAGAAAAAAAAAGTTTGTTTTTCTTCTTTAGTCGGATTTTGCTTCTTTTCTCACCTCATTTCAATTAATGGCTTTTGAGTAGACCAGCGGTAGGTGTGGCGCTGTAGGGGAGGTTTTGTCCTCCAGGATGGTAAGTACCCCATAGTTTTTTTTCAGATCACCCAGTATCCCATGAGGCAGTAAGCATGGCTGCTTGACGTCGTTAACCCCCCCCCTCGTATGGCTACCCAACCTTATTTAGTCCCTATCTCGGCGACTCACTAAATTTTTTTGTTGTTTCGACACGCGAAAGATTAGCATACCTTTATGTAATACCAAGTAACTGTCTCTAATGACGAGCCCCTGCACAACGAGCCCCCCCAACGGCGAGCTAGCCGCAGCACCGCCAGGCGTGTCCTTAGTTTAGTTGCAGAGGGTGGATCAATGATTGTTTCGCGAGATAGGTTATACCATTGCTTTCTTCGTTATTATCAGCTGTTCAGCAAAGGCCATCAGCCTTCTGGACCTTTTAGTAGTATCTTTGAAGATATTTTTTTTGTGTACTGTCTGTTGAACCCCTATGGTATTCAATCCTGTATTTTGGTGTATGACAGTTACAGATATGGCGCCTCGAGTGTCATGTGTGTATCCTGCATGTATCAGTTTAAAATTTAATTTAACTTTTTTTATTGACAGTTACAGGATTTAATTCAGTTCCGGGTGGGTCAGTTACCTCAGCGCTCTGATCTTGATCAGGATTTATAACTGACAGTCTTTTTAGAAGATTATATATACCCTTACGTATCCTAGCTTTCGAGGGTACATATTTCGAAAAGATCGTCATCTTCCGGAGCACAAGGGTTGTGGAGATATTGCAAGATGCAAGAGAGTTCTGTGCAAACACGTTGACGTATACGCAATCTGAGTGATGCTGCCAATTTTGCGCATATTGGAGTCGCTTGCAGCTCGGTTGAATTCGGCACACACGAGAAAATACAGAGAGCAATGGTCTCCACAGCCGAGCAAATTAGAAACTGCATAAAGGAATTGGATTTTTCGTTGCGTGTTTCGTATACTGCGGTTAAAAAATAATTGCAACATTAAATTTGAAGATTATAAGTTTCATATTCAAAATATTTTTCCACCGAAATTTTTTTTTTAAATAAATCACGTTTTTTGTTTAAAAAACGTTTCCGAGATCCCGGGATTAGGCCGTATCAATCCCGGGTTTTCGAGACAGCAAAAATAGCCGGGATCCCGGAATCCCGGGATACGGGATCCCGGGATTGCGTTCCCTAGAAGGAAGTAGTAGAAGGATATTCTGAGAACTATCCAATCTTATCTAAAGGAAATGATAAACAAAAGATCCATAAAAAGATAAACAAGGAAAACAAAGAAAGTTTTAGGCAAAATCCTTTTCGTCTGACTTTTAATTCCAAGCCTTCAATAAGATCAACACCGAAATCCTTCGAGGCTCTCCTAAAAAAATTTAGAAACGATTGGGCGGCGCTACTTAGGGAAACAAATGGAGAAAACCCAGAACTCTCAAATCTATCCGAATCAGCTGAAAATATTCTAAAAGACTTAGCTAAAAAGACTGTCACTGTGAGAGATGGCAAAGTATGTACAAAAATAACTGACAAACAAGAATGCTGAAAATTCTTCAAATAAACATACAAAGTCTTAAAAAAAATATAGATGAATTAGAACATTATGTACACATTCTTGTAGTTACTGAGACGTGGTTGTTACCTTCAGATAAGCTCAACATCCAAGGTTATAATCTTGTAAGAAAGGATAGAACCGACGGTTTTGGGGGAACTGCAATTGCAGTCAAAAAACATATTGTCTTTAAAGAAATAAATATCAACAATTCTCTAAATTCATGTGGCATCTCCACAACTAACTTAAAAAAAATATATCTCTCTTTTCGATCTATGCAAATTTAAACATAAAAAGTACAGAATTTAAAAAAGCCATTTCACACATTGCCAGTTTAGCTGCTAGCTCTGAGAGAGCCACCATGGCTCAAGAAATAGAGTCTGGGGTGATAGTATCACAAATCACAGAGGAAGGACTCTTCAAAATATTATTACCAGCTTCGGTTTTTCAATCCTAAATAGTCCTAAACCTACCTGTTTTTCAAAGTCCAGAGTTTTAACTAAATCCATATTAGACCTCTTTTTTACCAACTTTTTTGACTCAAATTTCAACTGTACAAACAAACAAATTTCCTTCAGTGGAACCCCTCACATCCCTATAATGTTAGAAATATCAATGGACAATTCTAACAATAAACAAATAAGAAAAATAGCTCTTAAAAAATTACTCTCCTCTTTAAATAACATAAATGGCGTTGAAAACACGAATCTGTCGATACTTGAGAAAATAAAAGAAAAGATTGAACAAGCTTCCTATAAAGTAAACCCCAACACAGTCAAATTTTTCCCAAAAAATTGGTGGAACACCACACTTAACAAACTTTTCAGACTTAAAGCAAATGCTTTGGCAGCATTTAATAAATATGGTAATATCAAAGATCGACTAATACACAACAAACTGGATGTACTCTTCAAAAGAGAAAAGAAAGACTTATGTCACAAAAATAAAATTAAGGACTTTTGGAATATAATTAACAAGATTAAAGGAAAGAAGCCTAGAAATGATTTTATGTATTATCAGATTGATCCTGAGATTTTTCTGAATTGTCTTTCCAATAAAGTAGTGTCACACTCTACAATTCCCAATATAACTCCAATCGGGTCGAGATACATAATAAACTGGACTTTGGAAGACTTAAATAAAATTCTTACCTCAAAAAAAAGACGACCGCTCCGGGGACAGACAAAATTACTTATGAAATGATTACCAATTTGAATGAGGAGTCTAAAACCAATTTTATAAACCTCCTCAAAAACACCTTTTTAACTGGTGTAATTCCTGATGAATGGCTAAAGATCAAAATATGCCCTATATCGAAGCAAGGGAGGGATCCGTCTAGTGTATCTAGCTATCGACACATTTCACTCATAAATACTCCAGTCAAACTTATAAATATACTTATTAAAAATGAACTAAACAATATCATTGAAGGGGAAAACAAACTCCCCAAATATAGTTTCGCTTACAGAAAGGGAAAATCTGCATCAATATGCCTAAATGCCATCCAACAAACAATAATAAATATGAGACGCTCCTGCAAGGTTATAGGGATTGTCACCATAGATCTGGACAGTGCCTATGATAGAGTCGATCTCTCTCTTTTATATACTACACTTTTGCAATTTCAAATTCCTCTAGTTTTTTTAAACTGGATGATTAAATTCATTGCTGAAAGAACAATTAGTATCGGTAACAAATTTTTAAAAGTTGGAGGGGGTATACCCCAGGGAAGCGCGTTAAGTCCAATTATTTTCAATATGTATAGTGCGAGTCTACATGATATTCAAGTGTGAGGAGTGGAGGTATTCCAATTTGCTGATGATTTTTGTATCGTGGCTGGTGGGGAGTCTCCCAACATAGTGGAAACAAAAATTCAACTTGCTTTAGATCTCTTCAGTAAACTGGCCACAGATAAAAAATTAATCATAAATAGTAACAAGTCAAAAGCTATGTTTCTGCAAAAAGAAAACCTATATCTCTCTTTCTGGATGGCCATCAAATTCCAAACTCTAGTAACCTAAAGTTTGTGGGGTGGCTTTTTACCAGAAACATGAAAAGTGGTTTACAGTTCAAAGAAGCTTTAGATTCTTTAGAAAATAATCAAAGAGTAATCTCCATCTTAAGCTAGAAAAAATTTGGAGCCTCACCTGAGAGCACCGTGGTCCTTTTCAGATCTCTAATTAGATCTAAATTGGAATATTCAAGATCTCAGTCATATGATGAGTCAAAAACATATGAAAGGAAGTTTGCCACGTCCACGAACAAATATCTTAGGAAATGTCTCGGTTTGGTTCCCTCCATCCCAAATCATGTACTCTATGCGCTTGCCCATGAGATGCCAACGTACCAGAGAGCTGAACTTGTCACAGCAAAAAATCTAGCCAGGACTTTACTCCTAGACATACATATAACACTAAATCGGGAATGCCTAACATATAAACTAAATCAGGAATGCCCAACATCACCTTTTGAAAAAGTTCTTGTGAAATATCAAGAACTTTTTGATATCCTAATCCTAGACAAACCTAAACTCCATGAATGTGCAGGTATGGAATGTGATCTGACTCTTTTAAATGGTCTTGGAAAGAAACAAGAAATCTCAAAGGATGTAATTGCATCCCTAATGAGAGAAAAAAGATTAACCTATCCAGAAAAGGCCATAATTGTTGCTACTGATGCATCGATTGTTCAAAACTCAATTGGTATAGGAATTTTCTTCATAAATGAAAACATAAAAATGAGATTCAGATCTATTTGGTGTGTTTTCTCCCCGCGGAACTCCTTGCTATAAAAATTGCCTTAGAACATATCAGAAATCAAAATCAAAAGAATGAAGTAATACTAACTGACAGCCTAAATAGTTGCAAAGTGCTCAAAAAAAGAAATAATAATCCGATTGTCTTAGAAATTCTAAAAATAATATCAGAATTTGAGAGAGTTCGACTGGTGTGGGTGCCATCGCACTGCGGTATAACTGAAAACGAGATGGCCGATTCCCTAGCTGAAGAAGCCAGAAGATGCGGAACAATATTAAATCATGGATTAACCTTTGATGACTTTGTCTTAAATATTAAATTTAAATTGACTGGTGAATTGAATAGACTTTATCAGATAGCCTCAAGAGAAAAGGGGAAGTTCTTTGCTAAGATTTTCCCCACAATTCCTTTGAAACCATGGTTCATAAAAATAAAACTGTCTCCAAAAATTTTTAGGATAATAAACAGAATACTAGCAGGTCACACCTATGACGATGCCCGCCTTGCCACCTGGAAGCTCATCTCCCAGGATCTATGCAGTACCTGCAACACTAAAAATGATGCAGAACATATGATTCTTAAATGCATTAAATATCAAGGTGCACGGGCAAGTTATCCTGAAATAAATGATTCGTCGAGTTTGCTTGATTTTTTAACACCATTCACGCTGGGAGAAATAACAAAGCTTGCAAGCTTTATAGCGGTATCTAAGATCTTCATCTAAACTTTGAATTATATTAATTAAATACAATTGTACCTACTGAGTGTTCTGGGAAGGCAGCTGACGGCTCACTATTATGAATCAGGTTTACTTCTGTTGTAAGAGCACTGAGCATCTGAGATAATTTAATTTGTGTAATATTATGCTGGGACTGTGGAAAGGCAACGGGCTTTTAAAACACGAAAACTTGAGCTCTTATTAATCATTACAATTTATTATTCCTAGTAATACACTAATTCGCACCTTTATAACATTAATATAAATTGTGATATTTTTAAAATACATTTGTGAGCTGACAAAAAAAATGAGAAGCTGTCCCTTTACGTCTGTACAGAACTTTTTTGTAAGACCGAATGGCGATGGAAGCTTTTGCAGGCAGGAAAAGTAGTAGAGCTTAAGAAGATAAAGTAGATGTAAAGTTGCGCTGTAGCAGAGTTGAGGCTACGTTTTCTCAACATTCTCCCCGCCTTCAGCAACAGTGTTGGTGAATGTATCTACCGGTAGAACTACGAGCTTGACGATGGGTCGTGTGAGTGTTGTTGTCGCAGTCTTGATTGTGACGACTCTGATGCGACCATCCTTCCCTGGGTGAACTTCTATGACTCGAGCTAGTGGCCATCGAGCTGGCGGAAATCGTTCATCCGTCATCAGAACTAATGAGCCGATCTGGAGCTGATGATGTTCATGGTGCCATTTGGCAATCGCTTGGTAGCGCTGTAGGCATTCTTTGGACCAGCGTTGCCACAAGTGTTGGAGCTTCTGTTGAACTAATTGCCAGAGAGTTAGTCTAGATTCTGGCAGGTCGCTGAGAGCCGTTTCCGGTAGAACTGTTGGAGCTGAACCAGTAAGGAAATGGGCTGGTGTTAGAGCGTTGAGATCCTCTGGGTCATCAGATAGTGCAGATAGCGGACGTGAGTTCAGGACCGCTTCGATCTGAGCTAAGAGCGTCGTAAAGTCTTCATAAGTGAGTAGTGTCTCTCCAATTACTCGTACCAAATGATACTTAACAGATTTGACAGCAGCTTCCCATTTTCCTCCAAAGTGAGGAGCACCTGGTGGGGAGAAGATCCATCTTGTTCCTTCGTGAGCTAACGAGCTGATGAGCTGAGCGTTGTCTTGAGAGCCTGATCTGAAGAGTTCTTTAAGGAACTTATTGGCACCTTGGAATGTAGTCCCACAGTCGCTGTATAGCACGGAACTTACTCCTCGACGACTTACAAATCGCCGATAAGCTTTAATGAAGGCTTCGGCAGAATAGTCGGTCACCACCTCCAAATGGACTGCTGAAGTAACGAAGCAGACGAAGACAGCGATCCAGCTTTTGTAAGTTTTAGCGCCTCTTCCTTGAAACGTCTTGAGCGAGAATGGACCGGCATAGTCAATACCAGTTGTATGGAATGGTCGTACTGGAGTGACTCTCGATGCTGGCAATTGACCCATGAGCTGTTGAGCACGTTGAGCACGATATCGAGCACAAGTAACGCATTTTAAGATGAAGGAACGTACTGGAGCTCTGCCGCCAATAATCCAGAAGGATTGTCGAAGATGCATGAGGGTCACTTGCGTACCCCCATGTAATGTTGATAGATGGGCCCGAGCGATAATGAGATATGAGAGTCTTGACTTTCTTGGCAGGATTATCGGATGTGTTGCATCGGGGTCTAGTTGAGCTTGCTGTAGCCGACCACCGACTCGTAGGACTCCCTGATGGTCGATGAACGCAGTTAGTCTTGACATAACATGAGCTGCTGGTAAATGCAATCCCTCTTGAATAGCTTTCATTTCACTTGAAAAGTGAATCTGCTGGATGATCTTCACCCAAGTTAATTGAGCATCGAGCTGGTCCTTGGGAGATAGTGGTCTTTGAGTCAATGAGCTGTTTTCTTCTTTTTTAAGAACTGATTGAAACCGTTGGCACAGCGCTGTGACTCTTGAAAGCTTATAGATCGATGAATATCTCGACAGCAGGTACCACAATGGGTGATCCGATTCATTAGGAGTCTTCGTCGTGTGAAGAAGGATGCCTGGTCGTTCTTCTTTATGAGCTAGAGTTGATGGTTTAAATTGTTGAGTTGGCCAGGATGGATAGGAGCTGCATAGCCACCTTGGTCCATTCCACCAAGGCGTGAAGTTTACTAATTGAGTTGGAGCTAGACCTCTGGAAGCACAGTCAGCTGGGTTTTGCTTCCCAGGAACATAATGCCACTTTGCTGTTGGATTGAGCTCTTGAATAGATGACACTCGATTACGGACAAATTCTTTCCATCTTGTTGGATGGCTTAAAATCCATGTTAATGCGACGGACGAGTCAGTCCACAAATAAAGAGGAGCATGAGCTAATTCTAGTACCTTTTGAACATGGTTGATGAGCTTTGATAGCATCCAAGCAGCAGTCAGTTCGAGCCTTGGTATGGTGACTGGTTTCAGTGGTGCTACCTTAGTTTTGGCACACAACAAGTTCACCTGAGCTGGTTCGCTGGAGTTAACAACCCTGATGTAAATACACGCAGACATAGCTAATTGCGACGCGTCGGAGAATCCATGCAATTCAATGTAGGAGCTTGAAATTGTGTTAATCCATCTGGGAATACGAATTTGAGCTAGTAAATGAAACTCGTCTCGTAGGTGCGTCCACCGTTGGGCAAGTTGATCTGGTAATTCGTCATCCCATCCAGATTTATTGAGCCATAGCTCTTGAATGAACATTTTGGCACGAACTATAACTGGAGCTAAGAATCCAAGTGGGTCGAAGAGTTGAGCTACTTCAGAAAGAACTGTGCGCTTCGTAATTTTCTTTAACTTCGGGCTTTTTGGTGAGAAAATGAATTGATCAAATGAAGGACTCCAAGAAAGTCCTAGAACTTTTAATTCCGTATCATCGAGGTCATGAGCTGGAGCAGTTGAGACGCTTTCGAGCGATAGAGCTTCTAGGAATGAAGGAGTATTGGTTGACCATTTTGCCAGTGGAAACCTCCCCGCCTTGCAGAGGTTTATGACGTCTTGAGCTATTAGTTGAGCCTCTTGCAGAGTATCAGAGCCGCCAAAGATGTCGTCGACATAACGGCCTTTAGTCATTGGAGCAATTGCGAGTGGATGTTTAGAGCCTTCGTCTTGAACAAGTTGCAGTAGGACTCGTACTGCAAGGAATGGTGCTGATCTGGTTCCATAAGTAACTGTGGTGAGCTGGTATGGAACAATATTGTTGTGTTGATCGAGCCAAAGAATCCGCTGAAGATCCCAGTCTGAATGATGAACATTGATTTGACGAAACATCTTGCTTATATCGGAACTAAAGATGATTTTGTGACGTCTTATCCAGAGAAGAACATCGAAAATGTCCATCTGGAGTTTTGCGCCAGCGTGGAGAACATCGTTGAGCGAGTATCCGGAGCTTGTTCGAGCTGATCCATTAAAGACGACTCTTAATTTTGTTGTTAAACTCTGTTCCTTTAGGACTCCATGATGGGGCAGATAGTAATGAGGAAGAGCAGGAGCCCGAACTGGTGATCGCCTTCCAGAGACCCTCAACCCTCCTGTTACCGAAGTATCATGTGCTAAGGTCATCTCGTCGAGCCGTTCACCAGATTCCAAGTTAGAGCTACTTCCTAGACGCGATTGATCTACGGGTGCTTGCCTCATGTGGCCTAGAGCTTCATATTCCTTCATGAAGTCTCGGTAGAGCTGGTTGAGTTTCTGATCATTTGAGAGTCGCTTGAGCATTGATTTAAGGCATCGTAGAGCGGTGTTTCTTGACTCTCCTAGCTGTTGCGGTGCTGTAACTATTGGTAGTCGAACAACATACCGGCCTGTAGAATCTCTGGTATGTGTGTTGGCGAAGTGAGCTTCACAGTGTTCTTCGTCAGGCGTAAGGTTGGGTACTTGAGCTTGATTAGATTCTTCCTGGAGCCAGAACCTTGATAATAGGTCATGTAGAGCATGATCTTGTTGAACGTGAAGGACTGGGCTACTTGTTAGCGCTAAACTTCTGTTAATCGGGCCAAATATAACCCAACCAAAGATTGTCTTGAAAGCTATAGGATCCGAAGGTTGAGCTTGTTTAATTTCAGATCTGAAGGCTTGAGAAAACGGAATTGCACCCAAGATGATGTCAATGTGCCCTGGTTTTTGATATTCTGGATCCGCAAGTTGTAGTCCTTTTAGATGAGTCCATGTTGAACTATCAACGCGAACTCTGGGTAGTATTGATGTCAGCGAGGTCAAAATGTGGAGTGGGACTTGAATCTGTTCATCAGAATACAAGGATTTAAGAGTTACAATGCACACCCCCTTAGATTTCCCAGCTGATATATTGGCAATGCCTGTTAGAAGGATCGAGGAGCGATGACGATGGAGCTTCAGCTGTAGAACTAGCTTGTTGGTGATGAATGAGAGTTCCGAGCCAGAATCTAATAGCATTCTGATTGGTTGGCTTGTTGACGTTGGAGCGAGTATTTGAGCTTGAGCTGTGGAGAGCAATGCAGCTGATCGATTTAATAGTTCTGAATGAGCTAGATAAACTGAAGAGAAATTTGATTGTTCGTCTGCTAGATGCAATGGAGCTTGAGCAATATGATGACCCATTAAGGTTGTTGGAGGAGTTGTAGAGATGGATGGACTAGTAGTGTAACTAGAAGAATCAATTTGTGTTGTTTCAGAGCTGGAGCTTGTAGTGATGGTTGATGATGAAGTAGTAGCCAGGAAAAAGCTTGATGTTGATGCAGGTGATGAGCTGGTAGAGCTGTTAGGCACTTGACTGCTGGACCACCGGACATTGATTTGAGCTGTGGATGTTGATGTTTGAGCTTCTTTGGGAGGGCTGGAGTCCTGGTCCTGAGCAGGAGCTTGAGAAGAATCGCCGATGTGGAGCAGCGAGTGATGTTTCCCTTGGCAAGTCTTGCAGCGGTTCCGATTCCGACAGGCATCCGTATTATGCCTACCAAGACAATTGTTGCAAAGTTTAAACTGTGTCGCGAGCTGAAGGCGAACACGGGGCGTCTTGTCCCTGAATTTGTCACATGCCCCTATATAATGATCGTCCTTCCCACAACAGTCACATATATGACCGGGGTCGTTGGGGCCTCTAGCACCCTTCATCCAGGGTTTTAAAGGCGGACTGGAAGGTGATAGAGCCTTTTTAAGGTGAGTGGGGTTCCCTCTAATCTCAACGAGTCGATGAGTTTCACCTTGAGCTGATGTAGCATAGGATCGAGCTGTGGAGTATTTTTGTTGTTTTGAGCTTGACGGGGTTGAGCTGAATCTTGGTGGTGTCCTGAGCTTAAGCGAACCTCCTGAAGTGAGCTCTATGCTCTCCAAAGATGTGGCTTCTGACTTCAGGAAGTCCTGTAGAGCCTTAAGCGTCGGGTATTCGGTAACTGATCCCAAGTTCCTTTCCCATTCCTTCCTGATGGTAGGGTCCAATCGACGCACCATGTGGTAGACCACTGCATAGTCCCAAGTGTTGACCTTAACTTCGAGGGAATTCAGGGCGTCTAGAGCTTCTCGGACACCGTTGAGGAGTTCATTTAGGCCTTGGGAAGTCGGGGACACTATCGAGCTGCTACCGAAGAGCTTGTCGAGTTGAGCTGACACCAGGAGCCGTTTATTCTCATATCGAGACTCGAGCAGGTTCCAGGCCACTGAATAGTTCTCACCCGTAGTCTTCATATGGCTAATAAGCCGAGCTGCTTCCCCTTGAACGGAATTCTTGAGAACCGACATTTTGTGAACTGGTAGGATATCATCAGATGAGCCTACCAAGGCCTGGAACATATCCTCGAACTCCTTCCAGTCTTGATACTTGCCGCTAAATGGTCGGAGTTTGAGTTTTTCAAAGAGCTGGTAAGCGGTCGTACCAGGAGATGGCCTGAACTCGGATGCAGATAGGGCTGGAGCGGGAGCTGGGGCTGGTTGTAGAGCGGCGATTCTGGAGCTAATCGACGAGTGAGCGTCAGAATAATAGGACAGAGCTCCCGCAAAGACCTTCTTTGTGCAGTAACTTGAAATTACGTATACCTGCGGGAATTCGGTTGCGAGCTTATCGTGATTGAGCTTGAAGGAGGACCATGTGTCATCCAAAATATGGAGCTTGGATTGGAGCTGTGGGATGGTGAGCTGGTTGAATCCTTCAGAGGAACATTCATCTCTGATGAGTTCAAGAACGTCCCCCTTTTCACGCTGCAGGACGAGGCGAGCTGTAAACACTTGCTCGGCATCTGCTTCGAGCATGGATTCGTTAGGCATGTTGGATGAAGAGCACTGACCAGAACTGTAACTTCTTTATATGAATTAAGTGTGAACAATTATGATAAAGTTTGAGCAGTTAAAAATAGAGCACTTAAATAGTTTATAAATAAAAAACTAGAGCGTTATGAAAAGTATTAGCAAAAAATAGGTTTGATTAAAGCGGTTAGTAAGCACTGAAATAGTTTATGAAGAAGCACTTGAGCACACAGAATGTTATGAAAGTTTGTTTTCGATTATGGTTAGAGCTTTGAAGTTAAGGGAAAAGTATAAAAATTAGAGATTACAAATTAAGCAAATAAAGTATAAAAATTAATGTAAAGAATATTATAATCAAAATTAAATATTTTTCTGAGCTTCTTTCGAGCGGGTAAGTCTTTTTTCTATATTATGCGCTTTAAACTTCACAATAATAAACCCTTGCCTAAGGTTATGCAAAGTCTTTGAGCTTTAATGCATCTAAAAATAGAAAAAATTGTAATTAATTTAACGAGCTCAGATCATAAAAACAAATTAACACCGATTTTATCATTAATAATTCCGCTTTTGAGCCTGTTTTGAGCTATATTCTAGAAATTTCTGTTGAGTCCCGTGAGCTTTTGAACTTTCCAAAAATTGAGCGCCAAAAAATAATGTGTACTTCATGAGCTTTCTAAGAGCTGAGCGCCAAAAACTACTATGCGGGCTCCGTGAGCTCTTGAACTTTTTTTTCTTTCTAAAAGTAAATAATCAAATTATTAAAATGTTAGGAAGTTCTGACTTCAAAACTGAGCTCCAATAAAGAATATAAAGTTTTCCTTTTCACGCAGGTAATGTCACCCAACACTCTTTTGACAAGAAATTTAAAAACTCCGAGCACTGTTCATAACGGTGTTTACAATAGATACGGGATCACGATGTGCCGTTGCGCTTAAGAACGCGAGTTGAAAATTCCGAGCTGAGCACTTGCGATGGATTTTCCATGCACCGTTACCTTCCACAATCCGGCTCGAAGGACCAAATTTTTATGTTGTAAGAGCACTGAGCATCTGAGATAATTTAATTTGTGTAATATTATGCTGGGACTGTGGAAAGGCAACGGGCTTTTAAAACACGAAAACTTGAGCTCTTATTAATCATTACAATTTATTATTCCTAGTAATACACTAATTCGCACCTTTATAACATTAATATAAATTGTGATATTTTTAAAATACATTTGTGAGCTGACAAAAAAAATGAGAAGCTGTCCCTTTACGTCTGTACAGAACTTTTTTGTAAGACCGAATGGCGATGGAAGCTTTTGCAGGCAGGAAAAGTAGTAGAGCTTAAGAAGATAAAGTAGATGTAAAGTTGCGCTGTAGCAGAGTTGAGGCTACGTTTTCTCAACAACTTCCTTTTAAATCTTGTATCAATATATTCTAAAACTGATTTTTATAACTAAACTGTTGTATTCTAGTCTGTGGAGAGGGCAGGTTCACTTAAACTTGGCCACCTATTTTTTTATGTAAAAACTTAACTTGTGAAATAAATTTTGTGAATTAGCCGTAAGTAAACATGACACATACCGATTAGGAACAAGTAAATGACGTTTTCCTCACAATTTGAGGAATAAACTTAACAACAGAGAAAGAGAGTACATCGTTGACACAAGAGAGATATATTTCCGCTCTGCCCTGGCCTTAGGCATGGAATAAATCAAAAATAACAGTTAGTCACTTAAAAGCCAATATACTTATTGTTGAACATAGTCATCATTAATTCAAAGTCAAGACTCCAGGTTTATATGCCTGTAAGGCCGGAAACCTTTTAAGTAACCCAAAGGGGAC
Source organism: Thereva nobilitata (assembly GCA_963855945.1). Taxonomy (NCBI): domain Eukaryota; kingdom Metazoa; phylum Arthropoda; class Insecta; order Diptera; family Therevidae; genus Thereva; species Thereva nobilitata. The sequence continues at coordinate 169,279,127 of OY979694.1, forward strand.
GCTAACTCACCGAGTAAGTTAAACACTAAAAAAAACAACAACACAACAACAACAACTAGATTATAGCAAATAAATAATTAATGGACACATACGAAATAATTGAAGGAAATAGCGGAAGATTATTTTATGGAAAAACATTTTTAATTTTCTTTAACTCGTAGTTAACCATGGTGCGTTCAAAAACCTCCATGGTTAAACATAAACTTTCGTGGTTAAGTGAAGTGATGCAGCATAACCACAGCTTACATGACTATGGAATTCATGTATCAGATCAGGTAACTATTCCGTCACATGAACCTGCTTTTGAAGGTTCCAGAGAATACGAACCAGCCGCTCGTAGCTCCTGGGATTCGGAACAAGCCGCCATCAGCTCCAGACATTACATTTGAGAGAACTCCAGAGCTTCAGCAAAACTTAATAGGGCCTTTTGATATTACCCCTATAACCCAGCTTAATATCCCCATAGCACAGGAAAGACGTCCCGGAGTCAAACGACCAAACTTATAACATCAATGCCATATAAGGAAAGCATTTTGGAAAGTCAAAACAAAAAAAGCGCGAAAGCCAAATTTTCTCTCAGTGAACTCAAAGGGATTGTTAGAACCAGGAATGGAATAGGGAAAACTAGAAAGAAGAAATCTGTAAGAGAACAATCTACTGATTCATCAGATCCGCCTGAGACAGCACCACCTCTGATTTACATGGACTCAGATGATAACGATTTTGGGGACGATGATGACGCTGAGTGCATATATTACGCTGGCCGTTTTCCGCAGGACCGACATGGAGAAAAATGGGCTAGATGGCAGTCGTGGTGTCCATGGGCCCATGAAGATTGTGGTGAAATAGAAGGACAGTTTTTCCTTTGTTCCGTTTGTGACCTGGTAGCGAATGTAAATAAATATAACGTCGTTGTCAAACCAATATCTGCTATGTGCAAAAAGAATAACTTTGAGATACTGAAAAAAAAACGTTCTCCTGTAACATACTGCAACATCTCCTGCACATAACATATTTTTTTTAGCGACTACAGTTCACCATATAATGCTTAGAGTCATATAGACGTGTTTTTATACGAAAATTTGCTTAGAAACTAGTCATAATGGTCAAAAGGTCGAAATCACCAAAAAGTGCACATAGCAGATATTGGTTTGACAACGACTGTTCCGTGAGGACACGACCATCTGGGCGGACATAGAGGAGAATAATCATCACACTAAAGGTGTCAATGAAATAATAATCACCATGTATACTACAATTGATCCACTAACCAAGAACTGATCTCAAATCCCATAGATATATGAATAACTAGATGGAACATAATCGAGTGGCTGTTGAAGCCAAGAGGGGTTTTCATGTCCGCCATATTGGTAGGCTCCACTTTCTTCTGGTGAGCGCGTTGTTCGCTGGTTATTCTATTCATTTATCTGTTTTATTAATTTGTCAGTTTCTTACGTGTATAAATTGTTCTTATTGTTGATGAAGTTGAGTTTTTTATACGGGTTTGTTATTTTCTTGTGATTTGAAGAACTTTGAAGTGATTTCTGAAAATTCACAATGCCGGTTTGTTGTTGTTTTGGATGCAGTAATCGAACTGGATTACGAAAATCATCCACACAGAAAAATTACATAAACGATATAACGAGGACATTCCACAGGTAAGTATTATTAAAGTACCTAGTTAATAATTTATAAATATATTTCTAGGCTAAAGAATAAAATATGGAATGAAACATTTTATTTTTATATTTAGATTTCCGAAAGATCCTAAAAGAAGAAATGCATGGGTAAAAGCAGTTAGAAGAGTTGGGTGGACTCCATCAGGAGCTAGCGTTATTTGTTCCGATCATTTTAGTGAAGAATGTTTCGACCGGACATCATTGTCAAGTGTTCACATACGTCAAACAGCAGTACCTACAATTTTTAAATCTTTTCCGTCTTACTATCAACAGGTTGCTATTAACGTTATTTAGTTTTGTATATAATTTGTTTGTGTACTAATTCGTACGATTGTTTATAGAAGCCGAAAAGTCCACGTCCTACTACTCCTTTAAGAACTGATTCTGGTAGTATGGACATTGATGATGATGTTTTACCTGGCCCTTCTAGCCCTTCCAGCGAACAGACATCGCTGCCTTCTTTGCCAATGCAGCAAAATGAACAGGAGGGAATTAAAACACTCTCATCAAGAACCACGTCTTTTTCACCTTTGCGTAGGATGACTCGACAGGTATCACCAATTAAGAAGTTGCTGTTAAATAAATTGAGTACTCAAAAGATGATATACAGAAGAAAACTGCGACAGCTTCAGCAAACAAAAAGACGCTGTACGATAAAAATTGCTACACTGTCAGCTGTTCTACGCAGTTTAAAAACTGAAAAATATTTGCAAGAAGATCAGTTACTGGTTTTAAAGAATATACCAGGTCCAAATTCCGAAATATTAAAGCGGCAATTGACAAAAAGTATTCAGTCAAAAATTCCACGGCAATATAATGAAGAATTACGAAAATTTGCTGTCACCCTTCATTATTATTCGCCGAGTGCATACAATTATGTGCGCAAAGCTTTTAACTCTTGTCTGCCACATCCAAAGACAATTACTAAATGGTACAGTTCTGTAAACGGTCAACCAGGTTTTACAGATGAAGCTTTTCGGGCTATAAAATTCAGGTGCGAATTCTCTGATCAACCTTTGGTGTGCAGTCTATGTATTGATGAAATGGCTATTCGAAGAAAAATAGAATTTGACGGAAAGAAATACCACGGATATGTAGAATATGGAATTGATAACAACGATGATACGGTAGCAGTAGCTAAAGATGCTTTGGTTTTTATGGTGGTCTGCATAAATGATTCATGGAAACTTCCAGTTGCGTATTTTCTTGTGGACGGTGTTTCTGCGGAACAGCGGTGCAACCTCTTGAAAATTTGTTTATCTAAATGTCATGATGCAGGAATCCGTGTAATTTCAGTTACATTTGATGGCGCTGCATCTAATATGTCAATGATGTCACGGTTAGGATGTGATTTCAAAAATCATGTAACTTGGTTCAGACACCCAGATACAAAAGAAAAAGTTTATTTTTATCCCGACCCTTGCCACATGTTAAAAAATGTTAGAAATACTTTTGGAGACAAGAAAATTTTATATGATCTGAACAACAATATAATTAATTGGAGTTATGTTATCGAACTGCAAAAGCTACAAGACAATGAAAAATTGCATTTGGCTAATAAATTAAAGAATGTACATGTACAGTTTCGAAAACAAGTGATGAAAGTGCGGTTGGCAGTGAAATGGGGTGTGGCACCATTAAATATCCTGCTGGCCAAACTCCATCTCATTGCAATATGCTATGCGCGTATTGCCAATAATATTTTCATTAATATATATTTAGATAAACTTTAAGTTTTTATTTTATATCGTTATTTTATTTTAATATACAAATTTTAATGGTTACGTAATTGAAAGAATTAAAATTATATAATCTTTTTTATGTAACCGTTATAATCTTACATAGTCGAAGTTCCAAATCGAATGAACTTCTAACTAACACTATTACAATATTTCAAAATTATTTTATTGAACAATATTTGTGTGTCTATGTTTTTTAAATTTCGTTTCTGTGTACAGTATATACATACGTGATATGTCAAGCTAAATTCTCCAAGTGTATTTCCTAGTAGTAGTGAGAATCCAAACTATGACGTATTCAAAAACACTCTATTAAAAATTAAGGAGTACAGAAACTGAGTAACTACCTGAATAAAACTTACTACAAAAAAAACGTATATACATGATAAGTAGCGACTGCTACATAACTCCCCCTTCAGCGCGAGCGTCCATGCCTGTATTACGATAATTTCTCAAATAAAAACCACCATCGAGAAACGAAAAAGAAAAAAAATTTTTATAATCGAAATGAAACTTTTTTCTTTGAACTTCTAGTTACTGGTTTTTCAGTGTCTTCCCTCTTTTCAATAAAAGCGGGTTTTAATCTGTCAATTGATACCACCGTTACTCTTCCGTTGACGTTAATAGTGAAAACTTTCTTATCTCTCTTCATAACTTGAAAAGGACCTTCATACGGATTCTGCAAGGATCCCCTCTTTCTGTCGATCCTTAGGAAAACAAATTCGCAATCCTGTAATCCTTTTGGGATATAGAAACTTCTTCTTTGATCTCTAGAGTCCGTTGGAACAATATTCCGCATGTGCCCTCGCAACTGCGTCACTAGGTCTGCTGGATCTGATACGTGGTGCGGGTCCCTCACAAAGAATTCCCCTGGAATACGTAGTGTTTGCCCATAAACCAATTCAGCTGGACTGCAATTAAGATCCTCCTTAACCGTTGTTCTTAAACCAAGTAATATAGCGGGAATGTGCAACAACCAATTTGGATTACTCATCTTAGCTCTAAGTGATGCCTTTAACTGCCTGTGGAGTCTCTCCAACATGCCGTTTGATTGTGGATGATACGCTGTTGTTCGAATCCTATGCATTCCTAAAAGTTTAGAAAATTCTTCAAATAGTCTTCCTTCAAACTGACCTCCTTGGTCCGTTGTAACTGATAATGGAATTCCAAATCTCGGAAAATATTGCTCATATAATGTCTTAACAACTATGCTGGCTGTCATACTCTTCAGTGGGTATACCTCCGGCCATCTGGTGAATCGGTCCACGACCGCATTGTAAAATAAGTTTCTTCTTTTCCTTTCAAAATTTCTCTCTTCGTTTTTCTTCTCTTGTTTCTTCAAAAATTTTCTACATTTTCTTCAGGGCTTCTTTTAAAATTCCTTTTCTTCTCTTGAAAAAGGTTGCCTATTCCTCAGCTCGGGGTCACCAAAATGAAATGGGGTGTGGCACCATTAAATATCCTGCTGGCCAAACTCCATCTCATTGCAATATGCTATGCGCGTATTGCCAATAATATTTTCATTAATATATATTTAGATAAACTTTAAGTTTTTATTTTATATCGTTATTTTATTTTAATATACAAATTTTAATGGTTACGTAATTGAAAGAATTAAAATTATATAATCTTTTTTATGTAACCGTTATAATCTTACATAGTCGAAGTTCCAAATCGAATGAACTTCTAACTAACACTATTACAATATTTCAAAATTATTTTATTGAACAATATTTGTGTGTCTATGTTTTTTAAATTTCGTTTCTGTGTACAGTATATACATACGTGATATGTCAAGCTAAATTCTCCAAGTGTATTTCCTAGTAGTAGTGAGAATCCAAACTATGACGTATTCAAAAACACTCTATTAAAAATTAAGGAGTACAGAAACTGAGTAACTACCTGAATAAAACTTACTACAAAAAAAACGTATATACATGATAAGTAGCGACTGCTACAGGCAGCTCAACTTTTGAGTGAATCTGTTGCTTGTGCTCTAGAATTTTGTTCTAATAGTTTGCAGTTAGTGCAATTTCAAGATTGTAAAGGAACTACTAATTTTTTAAGGATGTTCAACAATTTATTTGACATTTTTAATACTAAAAATTTCAGACAATATGGATTTAAAACTCCAATATGTAATGAAAATTTTGAGGATATATTTAAAGTTTTAGACGAGATTGAGAATTATATACTTAATTTAAAATGCAGTGATAATACTCCTGTTATAACTTCGAGCAGAAAGACGGGTTTTATTGGGTTTTTAATTTGTATTAACAGCTTAAAACATCTGTACAAAGATTTAGTAGAGAATGAATCAAAACTTAAATATATTCCTACTTACAAATTAAATCAAGACCACTTGGAGATGTTATTTTCAGTTTTAAGGGCTCAAGGAGGATTTAACAACAATCCAACTTCACGACAATTTGCTGCAGCATACAAAAAAATTTTGACTCACATGGAATTACAAACCAGTAGAACCGGAAATTGTATTCCACTCGAAAATATTAATTTATTGCACGTTTCCAGTTCCCAAAATAAAACAAATGCAGTAGCCGTAATAAATAAATCTACAAATTTACCTTTCACAGAAGAAGACTATATATCAGTTATAGACGATACTGATCATAATTATTTTAAAAATATTCAGGAATTAAGTGAATATACTGAAAATATTATAACTTATATAAGTGGTTTTGTAGTGCGCTTTCTAAAAAAAGTTCTTCGCTGTGAAGATTGTATAAATTCTTTGGAAGAAGATTTTACTGATCGCCGCAATAATTCTTTTAATTTCATAACTATTAAAAATAAAGGCGGGCTTATTTATCCTTCCTCGGATGTAGTACATATTTGTAAAACGACCGAGAAAATTATAAAACAAGCTGTTGCAGAAAGTGGGGGAACATACCTAATGAAAAAATTCTCTGTTTTATTATTAGTGACATCAGTTTTAAAATTTTACAGAAATCATACCATATTTAGTAATTTGCTGCAACATATTCATGATCACAATCCGTTTGAAAACCACATAATTCATTTAATAAGGGCTATATCTGAGAAATACATTAATATAAGATTACATTACATTGGAAAGATATCTACAGATGAAGCCAAAAGTACACGACAGAAATATAACAAATTAGTATTACTACAAGGTTATTAATTTATTTGTTACTTAATAAGGCCTAGTGTACTGTATAAAATATTTAATTACTTGCAAAAGCTTTGTGGAATAATATGTTGTATTATACTTTAACCCTTTATCGAAAATATACGTATGCTATATTTAAATATAACCAAAAGGCTTATTTTTTATTAACAAATAATTAATCATGTTAATAATTATTTTTTATTAACAAACAATTGTTTTTCTTATAAGTTTCATCAGTTTGACGACTATATTATTTGAAATATGGAGCACACCAAGATGGCCGCCAATGCATTCCCCTTCCGTCTCATGGCTTCACTCTTGATGTCTAAGATCGCACTTTACACTCCATCTATAGTATTCATATATTTATGTCAAATCCTATGAGAATCGAATACGCATTAAATTTGGCACTCAGTTCAACGCACTTGCTTGTGTCAGAATTCCAAATGACAAGTTCACATGCAGCAGAGTGACAAATTTTAAGAACCAAAGGAGATAAATACTGAAGGTCTAATTCTCCACAATGGGTCTTGCCTTAGCTAAATGGGTTCCACAAACGCGAAAGCCGAAGACAATTGCTAAATCATGTAACCACTCCTTTCAACAGGATTTTTCCATAAAGAAAAAAACGGTTAATAATATACAGGAAGGAGCAATGACCGAGGTGACCAAGTGAGTGCGGAGATAGTGAAATTCACTTTTCATTTGGCTTGGAGACGAGGAAGATCAGATCTTGGTGAGTTGGACCGCATCTAACGAATTTAAAATTGAAATCCTAACCTTTTGAATTATTATATTATATTGTGATTTAAGTGAAACCTTCAGTGAATTAAATTATAAAATAAAATATGAATTATGTTAAACAAAATAGGAATAAGTGTATTATAAAATAAAATATAAGCCTTGTGTAAAGTTGCCTTTTAATTAAAATGAATGGTGTCTCGATTCTGATTTAAAGTCTTCTTTGATTATGCGTGATGCTTATGATAACAATGAAGAATACGGAAATTCGACTACGACTGGTTCATATTACGAATTAGGCACGAGCAAACCATGAATCCGATTAGCGGAGAGGAAGCGACATTGATGTCCCAAACAAAATGTGCGGATAGAATACCCAGGATCGAATCCCGTTCCGTGCAGACATCTTTTTTATATATACATATATCCAGTTTACATAGTCGCCAAAATCATGAAGTGAAGAGTGTTTTTGCGTAATTAAATTTATATTTTAAACCAACGACTAACATGCCTGAGCTACGAAACATGGTCCTTCGAGCCGGATGGGAGAAACGCCCATCCGGAATGTTTAAAATCTGATGTGAAATCTAAAAAGGTTCTGATTGGAATCTAAAGTGAAATCTAAAAATCTAAAATCAATCTAAAGTGAAATCTAAAATCTAAAATCATTCTAATGTGAACTCTAAAATCAACCCAATCTGAACTCTAAAAATCTAAATCTAGTGTGAACTCTAAAACTATATTTGTGAAATCAAAGTGAATCCTAAAAAACAGGTGAAATTAAAGTGAATGCTAAAACTAAGGTGAAAGTTAAAGTGAGGTGCGAGAGAAAAGGTGAACTCAGAAACTAAATCTATAACGGTCCTTAACGGAGAAAGTGATAACAACGGGTTAATTTGAAAACAGTAGTAACGGTTCGAAGTGAGGTGCGAGAGAAAAGGTGAACTCAGAAACTAAATCTATAACGGTCCTTAACGGAGAAAGTGATAACAACGGGTTAATTTGAAAACAGTAGTAACGGTTCGAACGGTATCAGAAGACGATAACAGTGATAACGGTTACAACGGTCAATTCGTATACATAAATCCAAAACATTTTTCTCGTTTACAATGAACTCTTAACAATCTTAAATAAAAGTTTGAAAACATTTGCCTAGTTTTAGGGGAAAGTGTTAACAACCTGTACATCTATGTTAAAAAAGGAATCGTTTGAAACCGTTAGGTACTACCCTAAAATATCTTAAAATACTTACATATGAATGCCCGTCATAAAGCAAATCTGTTAATGTAAAAATGTAAATCTAATACATTTTTTTTCCTTGAAGTGAACGTTTTACAAATGGTCACCTGTGATTTGAAAACATTTGCCTAGTTTTAGGGGGAACTTCTGACAATCTGTGTATCTACGTTAAAAACATTTTCTCGTTTTCAAAATGAACCCTTAATAATCTTAAATATAATTAGAACAGTTGTCTCATTTTAAAGTGAATTTACAAAACCTTTCCAAATAAAATAAAACATTTTATTCACGTTAAAAGTAATCCGTTGAAAATCTGTCCGTACACAATCAACGCAGTTCATCCTCTTTTGAGTGTGCATGTGACGTGATCATTCAGATATGTTTAAATGTAAGGAGACAAAATTGGCCAGTCAAATAGAAACAGATGAAGTGCCACTAGCAGACAGCGCTTCCCCAAACAGCACCAGAGTGAGTTCTTACTAAACATTGAACAACCATGCTGTCAAATTGTTTAATACACTGAGCACTAAGGTAAACATAAATACATAATGACTAAACATCTAAATTTAATGGAAAGTTTTCAAACATATTTTAATCATTGAAAATATCATTATTAACTTGACCAAGATCCTTATTTTAATCATTGAAAATATCATTATTAACTTGACCAAGATCTCGTAATCATACAATTTTTATTAACAAATGAATAACCAAACAATCACCAGAAGATACAACTGGGTTTCTAAAAATAAGAATTAGCAACGGAGTATCGACATACTAAGACGTAGGGATATGGCAGCAATTAAAAACATAAGGACATACGTCACTTTCAAGGAATCTAGCTGAATCAAGCAAATCAACTCAGAAGAAAGGTCGTGCATTCACAATACGACGTCCAACTCACCAAGATCTGAACATAACAGGCACCAGCAACAAGATCGGGCTGAAAGCATAACCAAATTGTTATCACAACAAGCTCAACGTCAAGGAATTGATAAAATCAACTCAGGATCATCGCAAGATGAAATCAACTATGGATCATCGCAAGATGAAATCAACTCAGGATCATCGTAAGATGAAATCAACTCAGGATCATCGCAAGATGAAATCAAATCTGGATCATCGCAAGATGAAAGCAAATATGGATCATCGCAAGATGAAATCAAATATGGATCATCGTAAGATGAAATCAACTCAGGATCATCGCAAGATGAAATCAAATATGGATCATCGCAAGATGAAATCAACTATGGATCATCGCAAGATGAAATCAATTATGGAACAGCGCAAGCTGAAAATTAAATCTATAGATCAGCAGGCTAAAAGCGACGTTTTGAGTCAGCCTAAGCTGAACTTTTTGTAATCAGTGCAATTGAACCATCCTACTAAAACAAACTATATTTACAAATTACATTGCAACAATACTAATAAACATTTGGATTTCCAATTTATATAGATACAAGTACTACCAAAGTAATACCAAAGAGATATGGATCTACAGCCAGTACGCACGGAGGACATCGTAAAGATATGTCGGCATGTCATGATCAAGAGAGCGGTAGAGATAATGGCCCTCGGTGTCGTGACGCAGCAGCTGAGACCGGACCAAATGAGAGATATAATGAACATAATCAACGAAGACACTAATGAGGAATGGTCAAGGCAATGCATCATAATAGAAGGAGACGAACACAACAAAGCAGAAGGGTCAGGGCAAAATAACGCCACAAGAGTGGATGACAACAACAACAAATGCCACAGATTTACAGACGAGACAACATCACGTACAACAGCTACGAGAGAACCAAAACGGCAACGAGGTGCTAGGGAGTCAGCAATGCTTCTCCAATATACCAACGAAGTAATCAACGGCGAGATCATGTCGTTGGGAAAAACGAGATCCGTGACGGAGTCATTGCAGCAAATGCAAGTGTGTCTGTGGAGCAGGCGGACACCAAAAAAGAATCTAGTTGTCAGGCTAAAAAGATGGAGGATGGTCAGTAAAAGGACAAGAAATACAAAATAATACCTGTTTCTGACCAACATCTGGGGATGTAATCTTCTTCGTGAAAGCCAAAACCAATCATGAACGAGTGAAATTAGAATCCATGAATGTCCAAGAGCACACAAGTCACGAAAACAAAACTGCACCTCCGTATCTCGCAAGTGTTCATACATGTTCCATGTTTTTATGTTTTTTTCTTGAATTTTTTGAATTTACACTTCTACAAATATCAGTAGTAATAACAGCAAGATTAATCCAAGCAAACACCATTCGAAATTCCCTGAAAGTATTGTCCACATCCTGCACTCCCAAAAGCGAGACAGGGCGATATAACCCTTTCCACCCTTCCCTCTAATTTTATTTACAGATATAGAAGGATGATCTTTTCCAATTTTATGTTGACAGCTACTGCCAGCGCTGTCAAGGGGGGGAGTATGTTCCGTGAGGACACGACCATCTGGGCGGACATAGAGGAGAATAATCATCACACTAAAGGTGTCAATGAAATAATAATCACCATGTATACTACAATTGATCCACTAACCAAGAACTGATCTCAAATCCTATGAGAATCGAATACGCATTAAATTTGGCACTCAGTTCAACGCACTTGCTTGTGTCAAAATTCCAAATGACAAGTTCACATGCAGCAGAGTGACAAATTTTAAGAACCAAAGGAGATAAATACTGAAGGTCTAATTCTCCACAATGGGTCTTGCCTTAGCTAAATGGGTTCCACAAACGCGAAAGCCGAAGACAATTGCTAAATCATGTAACCACTCCTTTCAACAGGATTTTTCCATAAAGAAAAAAACGGTTAATAATATACAGGAAGGAGCAATGACCGAGGTGACCAAGTGAGTGCGGAGATAGTGAAATTCACTTTTCATTTGGCTTGGAGACGAGGAAGATCAGATCTTGGTGAGTTGGACCGCATCTAACATAAGAATTTAAAATTGAAATCCTAACCTTTTGAATTATTATATTATATTGTGATTTAAGTGAAACCTTCAGTGAATTAAATTATAAAATAAAATATGAATTATGTTAAACAAAATAGGAATAAGTGTATTATAAAATAAAATATAAGCCTTGTGTAAAGTTGCCTTTTAATTAAAATGAATGGTGTCTCGATTCTGATTTAAAGTCTTCTTTGATTATGCGTGATGCTTATGATAACAATGAAGAATACGGAAATTCGACTACGACTGGTTCATATTACGAATTAGGCACGAGCAAACCATGAATCCGATTAGCGGAGAGGAAGCGACATTGATGTCCCAAACAAAATGTGCGGATAGAATACCCAGGATCGAATCCCGTTCCGTGCAGACATCTTTTTTATATATACATATATCCAGTTTACATAGTCGCCAAAATCATGAAGTGAAGAGTGTTTTTGCGTAATTAAATTTATATTTTAAACCAACGACTAACATGCCTGAGCTACGAAACATGGTCCTTCGAGCCGGATGGGAGAAACGCCCATCCGGAATGTTTAAAATCTGATGTGAAATCTAAAAAGGTTCTGATTGGAATCTAAAGTGAAATCTAAAAATCTAAAATCAATCTAAAGTGAAATCTAAAATCATTCTAATGTGAACTCTAAAATCAACCCAATCTGAACTCTAAAAATCTAAATCTAGTGTGAACTCTAAAACTATATTTGTGAAATCAAAGTGAATCCTAAAAAACAGGTGAAATTAAAGTGAATGCTAAAACTAAGGTGAAAGTTAAAGTGAGGTGCGAGAGAAAAGGTGAACTCAGAAACTAAATCTATAACGGTCCTTAACGGAGAAAGTGATAACAACGGGTTAATTTGAAAACAGTAGTAACGGTTCGAAGTGAGGTGCGAGAGAAAAGGTGAACTCAGAAACTAAATCTATAACGGTCCTTAACGGAGAAAGTGATAACAACGGGTTAATTTGAAAACAGTAGTAACGGTTCGAACGGTATCAGAAGACGATAACAGTGATAACGGTTACAACGGTCAATTCGTATACATAAATCCAAAACATTTTTCTCGTTTACAATGAACTCTTAACAATCTTAAATAAAAGTTTGAAAACATTTGCCTAGTTTTAGGGGAAACTGTTAACAACCTGTACATCTATGTTAAAAAAGGAATCGTTTGAAACCGTTAGGTACTACCCTAAAATATCTTAAAATACTTACATATGAATGCCCGTCATAAAGCAAATCTGTTAATGTAAAAATGTAAATCTAATACATTTTTTTTCCTTGAAGTGAACGTTTTACAAATGGTCACCTGTGATTTGAAAACATTTGCCTAGTTTTAGGGGGAACTTCTGACAATCTGTGTATCTACGTTAAAAACATTTTCTCGTTTTCAAAATGAACCCTTAATAATCTTAAATATAATTAGAACAGTTGTCTCATTTTAAAGTGAATTTACAAAACCTTTCCAAATAAAATAAAACATTTTATTCACGTTAAAAGTAATCCGTTGAAAATCTGTCCGTACACAATCAACGCAGTTCATCCTCTTTTGAGTGTGCATGTGACGTGATCATTCAGATATGTTTAAATGTAAGGAGACAAAATTGGCCAGTCAAATAGAAACAGATGAAGTGCCACTAGCAGACAGCGCTTCCCCAAACAGCACCAGAGTGAGTTCTTACTAAACATTGAACAACCATGCTGTCAAATTGTTTAATACACTGAGCACTAAGGTAAACATAAATACATAATGACTAAACATCTAAATTTAATGGAAAGTTTTCAAACATATTTTAATCATTGAAAATATCATTATTAACTTGACCAAGATCCTTATTTTAATCATTGAAAATATCATTATTAACTTGACCAAGATCTCGTAATCATACAATTTTTATTAACAAATGAATAACCAAACAATCACCAGAAGATACAACTGGGTTTCTAAAAATAAGAATTAGCAACGGAGTATCGACATACTAAGACGTAGGGATATGGCAGCAATTAAAAACATAAGGACATACGTCACTTTCAAGGAATCTAGCTGAATCAAGCAAATCAACTCAGAAGAAAGGTCGTGCATTCACAATACGACGTCCAACTCACCAAGATCTGAACATAACAGGCACCAGCAACAAGATCGGGCTGAAAGCATAACCAAATTGTTATCACAACAAGCTCAACGTCAAGGAATTGATAAAATCAACTCAGGTTCATCGCAAGATGAAATCAACTATGGATCATCGCAAGATGAAATCAACTCAGGATCATCGTAAGATGAAATCAACTCAGGATCATCGCAAGATGAAATCAAATCTGGATCATCGCAAGATGAAAGCAAATATGGATCATCGCAAGATGAAATCAAATATGGATCATCGTAAGATGAAATCAACTCAGGATCATCGCAAGATGAAATCAAATATGGATCATCGCAAGATGAAATCAACTATGGATCATCGCAAGATGAAATCAATTATGGAACAGCGCAAGCTGAAAATTAAATCTATAGATCAGCAGGCTAAAAGCGACGTTTTGAGTCAGCCTAAGCTGAACTTTTTGTAATCAGTGCAATTGAACCATCCTACTAAAACAAACTATATTTACAAATTACATTGCAACAATACTAATAAACATTTGGATTTCCAATTTATATAGATACAAGTACTACCAAAGTAATACCAAAGAGATATGGATCTACAGCCAGTACGCACGGAGGACATCGTAAAGATATGTCGGCATGTCATGATCAAGAGAGCGGTAGAGATAATGGCCCTCGGTGTCGTGACGCAGCAGCTGAGACCGGACCAAATGAGAGATATAATAAACATAATCAACGAAGACACTAATGAGGAATGGTCAAGACAATGCATCATAATAGAAGGAGACGAACACAACAAAGCAGAAGGGTCAGGGCAAAATAACGCCACAAGAGTGGATGACAACAACAACAAATGCCACAGATTTACAGACGAGACAACATCACGTACAACAGCTACGAGAGAACCAAAACGGCAACGAGGTGCTAGGGAGTCAGCAATGCTTCTCCAATATACCAACGAAGTAATCAACGGCGAGATCATGTCGTTGGGAAAAACGAGATCCGTGACGGAGTCATTGCAGCAAATGCAAGTGTGTCTGTGGAGCAGGCGGACACCAAAAAAGAATCTAGTTGTCAGGCTAAAAAGATGGAGGATGGTCAGTAAAAGGACAAGAAATACAAAATAATACCTGTTTCTGACCAACATCTGGGGATGTAATCTTCTTCGTGAAAGCCAAAACCAATCATGAACGAGTGAAATTAGAATCCATGAATGTCCAAGAGCACACAAGTCACGAAAACAAAACTGCACCTCCGTATCTCGCAAGTGTTCATACATGTTCCATGTTTTTATGTTTTTTTCTTGAATTTTTTGAATTTACACTTCTACAAATATCAGTAGTAATAACAGCAAGATTAATCCAAGCAAACACCATTCGAAATTCCCTGAAAGTATTGTCCACATCCTGCACTCCCAAAAGCGAGACAGGGCGCTATAACCCTTTCCACCCTTCCCTCTAATTTTATTTACAGATATAGAAGGATGATCATTTCCAATTTTATGTTGACAGCTACTGCCAGCGCTGTCAAGGGGGGGAGTATGTTCCGTGAGGACACGACCATCTGGGCGGACATAGAGGAGAATAATCATCACACTAAAGGTGTCAATGAAATAATAATCACCATGTATACTACAATTGATCCACTAACCAAGAACTGATCTCAAATCCTATGAGAATCGAATACGCATTAAATTTGGCACTCAGTTCAACGCACTTGCTTGTGTCAAAATTCCAAATGACAAGTTCACAAATTTTAAGAACCAAAGGAGATAAATACTGAAGGTCTAATTCTCCACAATGGGTCTTGCCTTAGCTAAATGGGTTCCACAAACGCGAAAGCCGAAGACAATTGCTAAATCATGTAACCACTCCTTTCAACAGGATTTTTCCATAAAGAAAAAAACGGTTAATAATATACAGGAAGGAGCAATGACCGAGGTGACCAAGTGAGTGCGGAGATAGTGAAATTCACTTTTCATTTGGCTTGGAGACGAGGAAGATCAGATCTTGGTGAGTTGGACCGCATCTAACATAAGAATTTAAAATTGAAATCCTAACCTTTTGAATTATTATATTATATTGTGATTTAAGTGAAACCTTCAGTGAATTAAATTATAAAATAAAATATGAATTATGTTAAACAAAATAGGAATAAGCGTATTATAAAATAAAATATAAGCCTTGTGTAAAGTTGCCTTTTAATTAAAATGAATGGTGTCTCGATTCTGATTTAAAGTCTTCTTTGATTATGCGTGATGCTTATGATAACAATGAAGAATACGGAAATTCGACTACGACTGGTTCATATTACGAATTAGGCACGAGCAAACCATGAATCCGATTAGCGGAGAGGAAGCGACATTGATGTCCCAAACAAAATGTGCGGATAGAATACCCAGGATCGAATCCCGTTCCGTGCAGACATCTTTTTTATATATACATATATCCAGTTTACATAGTCGCCAAAATCATGAAGTGAAGAGTGTTTTTGCGTAATTAAATTTATATTTTAAACCAACGACTAACATGCCTGAGCTACGAAACATGGTCCTTCGAGCCGGATGGGAGAAACGCCCATCCGGAATGTTTAAAATCTGATGTGAAATCTAAAAAGGTTCTGATTGGAATCTAAAGTGAAATCTAAAAATCTAAAATCAATCTAAAGTGAAATCTAAAATCTAAAATCATTCTAATGTGAACTCTAAAATCAACCCAATCTGAACTCTAAAAATCTAAATCTAGTGTGAACTCTAAAACTATATTTGTGAAATCAAAGTGAATCCTAAAAAACAGGTGAAATTAAAGTGAATGCTAAAACTAAGGTGAAAGTTAAAGTGAGGTGCGAGAGAAAAGGTGAACTCAGAAACTAAATCTATAACGGTCCTTAACGGAGAAAGTGATAACAACGGGTTAATTTGAAAACAGTAGTAACGGTTCGAAGTGAGGTGCGAGAGAAAAGGTGAACTCAGAAACTAAATCTATAACGGTCCTTAACGGAGAAAGTGATAACAACGGGTTAATTTGAAAACAGTAGTAACGGTTCGAACGGTATCAGAAGACGATAACAGTGATAACGGTTACAACGGTCAATTCGTATACATAAATCCAAAACATTTTTCTCGTTTACAATGAACTCTTAACAATCTTAAATAAAAGTTTGAAAACATTTGCCTAGTTTTAGGGGAAAGTGTTAACAACCTGTACATCTATGTTAAAAAAGGAATCGTTTGAAACCGTTAGGTACTACCCTAAAATATCTTAAAATACTTACATATGAATGCCCGTCATAAAGCAAATCTGTTAATGTAAAAATGTAAATCTAATACATTTTTTTTCCTTGAAGTGAACGTTTTACAAATGGTCACCTGTGATTTGAAAACATTTGCCTAGTTTTAGGGGGAACTTCTGACAATCTGTGTATCTACGTTAAAAACATTTTCTCGTTTTCAAAATGAACCCTTAATAATCTTAAATATAATTAGAACAGTTGTCTCATTTTAAAGTGAATTTACAAAACCTTTCCAAATAAAATAAAACATTTTATTCACGTTAAAAGTAATCCGTTGAAAATCTGTCCGTACACAATCAACGCAGTTCATCCTCTTTTGAGTGTGCATGTGACGTGATCATTCAGATATGTTTAAATGTAAGGAGACAAAATTGGCCAGTCAAATAGAAACAGATGAAGTGCCACTAGCAGACAGCGCTTCCCCAAACAGCACCAGAGTGAGTTCTTACTAAACATTGAACAACCATGCTGTCAAATTGTTTAATACACTGAGCACTAAGGTAAACATAAATACATAATGACTAAACATCTAAATTTAATGGAAAGTTTTCAAACATATTTTAATCATTGAAAATATCATTATTAACTTGACCAAGATCCTTATTTTAATCATTGAAAATATCATTATTAACTTGACCAAGATCTCGTAATCATACAATTTTTATTAACAAATGAATAACCAAACAATCACCAGAAGATACAACTGGGTTTCTAAAAATAAGAATTAGCAACGTAGTATCGACATACTAAGACGTAGGGATATGGCAGCAATTAAAAACATAAGGACATACGTCACTTTCAAGGAATCTAGCTGAATCAAGCAAATCAACTCAGAAGAAAGGTCGTGCATTCACAATACGACGTCCAACTCACCAAGATCTGAACATAACAGGCACCAGCAACAAGATCGGGCTGAAAGCATAACCAAATTGTTATCACAACAAGCTCAACGTCAAGGAATTGATAAAATCAACTCAGGATCATCGCAAGATGAAATCAACTATGGATCATCGCAAGATGAAATCAACTCAGGATCATCGTAAGATGAAATCAACTCAGGATCATCGCAAGATGAAATCAAATCTGGATCATCGCAAGATGAAAGCAAATATGGATCATCGCAAGATGAAATCAAATATGGATCATCGTAAGATGAAATCAACTCAGGATCATCGCAAGATGAAATCAAATATGGATCATCGCAAGATGAAATCAACTATGGATCATCGCAAGATGAAATCAATTATGGAACAGCGCAAGCTGAAAATTAAATCTATAGATCAGCAGGCTAAAAGCGACGTTTTGAGTCAGCCTAAGCTGAACTTTTTGTAATCAGTGCAATTGAACCATCCTACTAAAACAAACTATATTTACAAATTACATTGCAACAATACTAATAAACATTTGGATTTCCAATTTATATAGATACAAGTACTACCAAAGTAATACCAAAGAGATATGGATCTACAGCCAGTACGCACGGAGGACATCGTAAAGATATGTCGGCATGTCATGATCAAGAGAGCGGTAGAGATAATGGCCCTCGGTGTCGTGACGCAGCAGCTGAGACCGGACCAAATGAGAGATATAATGAACATAATCAACGAAGACACTAATGAGGAATGGTCAAGGCAATGCATCATAATAGAAGGAGACGAACACAACAAAGCAGAAGGGTCAGGGCAAAATAACGCCACAAGAGTGGATGACAACAACAACAAATGCCACAGATTTACAGACGAGACAACATCACGTACAACAGCTACGAGAGAACCAAAACGGCAACGAGGTGCTAGGGAGTCAGCAATGCTTCTCCAATATACCAACGAAGTAATCAACGGCGAGATCATGTCGTTGGGAAAAACGAGATCCGTGACGGAGTCATTGCAGCAAATGCAAGCGTGTCTGTGGAGCAGGCGGACACCAAAAAAGAATCTAGTTGTCAGGCTAAAAAGATGGAGGATGGTCAGTAAAAGGACAAGAAATACAAAATAATACCTGTTTCTGACCAACATCTGGGGATGTAATCTTCTTCGTGAAAGCCAAAACCAATCATGAACGAGTGAAATTAGAATCCATGAATGTCCAAGAGCACACAAGTCACGAAAACAAAACTGCACCTCCGTATCTCGCAAGTGTTCATACATGTTCCATGTTTTTATGTTTTTTTCTTGAATTTTTTGAATTTACACTTCTACAAATATCAGTAGTAATAACAGCAAGATTAATCCAAGCAAACACCATTCGAAATTCCCTGAAAGTATTGTCCACATCCTGCACTCCCAAAAGCGAGACAGGGCGCTATAACCCTTTCCACCCTTCCCTCTAATTTTATTTACAGATATAGAAGGATGATCATTTCCAATTTTATGTTGACAGCTACTGCCAGCGCTGTCAAGGGGGGGAGTATGTTCCGTGAGGACACGACCATCTGGGCGGACATAGAGGAGAATAATCATCACACTAAAGGTGTCAATGAAATAATAATCACCATGTATACTACAATTGATCCACTAACCAAGAACTGATCTCAAATCCTATGAGAATCGAATACGCATTAAATTTGGCACTCAGTTCAACGCACTTGCTTGTGTCAAAATTCCAAATGACAAGTTCACATGCAGCAGAGTGACAAATTTTAAGAACCAAAGGAGATAAATACTGAAGGTCTAATTCTCCACAATGGGTCTTGCCTTAGCTAAATGGGTTCCACAAACGCGAAAGCCGAAGACAATTGCTAAATCATGTAACCACTCCTTTCAACAGGATTTTTCCATAAAGAAAAAAACGGTTAATAATATACAGGAAGGAGCAATGACCGAGGTGACCAAGTGAGTGCGGAGATAGTGAAATTCACTTTTCATTTGGCTTGGAGACGAGGAAGATCAGATCTTGGTGAGTTGGACCGCATCTAACATAAGAATTTAAAATTGAAATCCTAACCTTTTGAATTATTATATTATATTGTGATTTAAGTGAAACCTTCAGTGAATTAAATTATAAAATAAAATATGAATTATGTTAAACAAAATAGGAATAAGTGTATTATAAAATAAAATATAAGCCTTGTGTAAAGTTGCCTTTTAATTAAAATGAATGGTGTCTCGATTCTGATTTAAAGTCTTCTTTGATTATGCGTGATGCTTATGATAACAATGAAGAATACGGAAATTCGACTACGACTGGTTCATATTACGAATTAGGCACGAGCAAACCATGAATCCGATTAGCGGAGAGGAAGCGACATTGATGTCCCAAACAAAATGTGCGGATAGAATACCCAGGATCGAATCCCGTTCCGTGCAGACATCTTTTTTATATATACATATATCCAGTTTACATAGTCGCCAAAATCATGAAGTGAAGAGTGTTTTTGCGTAATTAAATTTATATTTTAAACCAACGACTAACATGCCTGAGCTACGAAACATGGTCCTTCGAGCCGGATGGGAGAAACGCCCATCCGGAATGTTTAAAATCTGATGTGAAATCTAAAAAGGTTCTGATTGGAATCTAAAGTGAAATCTAAAAATCTAAAATCAATCTAAAGTGAAATCTAAAATCTAAAATCATTCTAATGTGAACTCTAAAATCAACCCAATCTGAACTCTAAAAATCTAAATCTAGTGTGAACTCTAAAACTATATTTGTGAAATCAAAGTGAATCCTAAAAAACAGGTGAAATTAAAGTGAATGCTAAAACTAAGGTGAAAGTTAAAGTGAGGTGCGAGAGAAAAGGTGAACTCAGAAACTAAATCTATAACGGTCCTTAACGGAGAAAGTGATAACAACGGGTTAATTTGAAAACAGTAGTAACGGTTCGAAGTGAGGTGCGAGAGAAAAGGTGAACTCAGAAACTAAATCTATAACGGTCCTTAACGGAGAAAGTGATAACAACGGGTTAATTTGAAAACAGTAGTAACGGTTCGAACGGTATCAGAAGACGATAACAGTGATAACGGTTACAACGGTCAATTCGTATACATAAATCCAAAACATTTTTCTCGTTTACAATGAACTCTTAACAATCTTAAATAAAAGTTTGAAAACATTTGCCTAGTTTTAGGGGAAACTGTTAACAACCTGTACATCTATGTTAAAAAAGGAATCGTTTGAAACCGTTAGGTACTACCCTAAAATATCTTAAAATACTTACATATGAATGCCCGTCATAAAGCAAATCTGTTAATGTAAAAATGTAAATCTAATACATTTTTTTTCCTTGAAGTGAACGTTTTACAAATGGTCACCTGTGATTTGAAAACATTTGCCTAGTTTTAGGGGGAACTTCTGACAATCTGTGTATCTACGTTAAAAACATTTTCTCGTTTTCAAAATGAACCCTTAATAATCTTAAATATAATTAGAACAGTTGTCTCATTTTAAAGTGAATTTACAAAACCTTTCCAAATAAAATAAAACATTTTATTCACGTTAAAAGTAATCCGTTGAAAATCTGTCCGTACACAATCAACGCAGTTCATCCTCTTTTGAGTGTGCATGTGACGTGATCATTCAGATATGTTTAAATGTAAGGAGACAAAATTGGCCAGTCAAATAGAAACAGATGAAGTGCCACTAGCAGACAGCGCTTCCCCAAACAGCACCAGAGTGAGTTCTTACTAAACATTGAACAACCATGCTGTCAAATTGTTTAATACACTGAGCACTAAGGTAAACATAAATACATAATGACTAAACATCTAAATTTAATGGAAAGTTTTCAAACATATTTTAATCATTGAAAATATCATTATTAACTTGACCAAGATCCTTATTTTAATCATTGAAAATATCATTATTAACTTGACCAAGATCTCGTAATCATACAATTTTTATTAACAAATGAATAACCAAACAATCACCAGAAGATACAACTGGGTTTCTAAAAATAAGAATTAGCAACGGAGTATCGACATACTAAGACGTAGGGATATGGCAGCAATTAAAAACATAAGGACATACGTCACTTTCAAGGAATCTAGCTGAATCAAGCAAATCAACTCAGAAGAAAGGTCGTGCATTCACAATACGACGTCCAACTCACCAAGATCTGAACATAACAGGCACCAGCAACAAGATCGGGCTGAAAGCATAACCAAATTGTTATCACAACAAGCTCAACGTCAAGGAATTGATAAAATCAACTCAGGTTCATCGCAAGATGAAATCAACTATGGATCATCGCAAGATGAAATCAACTCAGGATCATCGTAAGATGAAATCAACTCAGGATCATCGCAAGATGAAATCAAATCTGGATCATCGCAAGATGAAAGCAAATATGGATCATCGCAAGATGAAATCAAATATGGATCATCGTAAGATGAAATCAACTCAGGATCATCGCAAGATGAAATCAAATATGGATCATCGCAAGATGAAATCAACTATGGATCATCGCAAGATGAAATCAATTATGGAACAGCCCAAGCTGAAAATTAAATCTATAGATCAGCAGGCTAAAAGCGACGTTTTGAGTCAGCCTAAGCTGAACTTTTTGTAATCAGTGCAATTGAACCATCCTACTAAAACAAACTATATTTACAAATTACATTGCAACAATACTAATAAACATTTGGATTTCCAATTTATATAGATACAAGTACTACCAAAGTAATACCAAAGAGATATGGATCTACAGCCAGTACGCACGGAGGACATCGTAAAGATATGTCGGCATGTCATGATCAAGAGAGCGGTAGAGATAATGGCCCTCGGTGTCGTGACGCAGCAGCTGAGACCGGACCAAATGAGAGATATAATGAACATAATCAACGAAGACACTAATGAGGAATGGTCAAGGCAATGCATCATAATAGAAGGAGACGAACACAACAAAGCAGAAGGGTCAGGGCAAAATAACGCCACAAGAGTGGATGACAACAACAACAAATGCCACAGATTTACAGACGAGACAACATCACGTACAACAGCTACGAGAGAACCAAAACGGCAACGAGGTGCTAGGGAGTCAGCAATGCTTCTCCAATATACCAACGAAGTAATCAACGGCGAGATCATGTCGTTGGGAAAAACGAGATCCGTGACGGAGTCATTGCAGCAAATGCAAGTGTGTCTGTGGAGCAGGCGGACACCAAAAAAGAATCTAGTTGTCAGGCTAAAAAGATGGAGGATGGTCAGTAAAAGGACAAGAAATACAAAATAATACCTGTTTCTGACCAACATCTGGGGATGTAATCTTCTTCGTGAAAGCCAAAACCAATCATGAACGAGTGAAATTAGAATCCATGAATGTCCAAGAGCACACAAGTCACGAAAACAAAACTGCACCTCCGTATCTCGCAAGTGTTCATACATGTTCCATGTTTTTATGTTTTTTTCTTGAATTTTTTGAATTTACACTTCTACAAATATCAGTAGTAATAACAGCAAGATTAATCCAAGCAAACACCATTCGAAATTCCCTGAAAGTATTGTCCACATCCTGCACTCCCAAAAGCGAGACAGGGCGCTATAACCCTTTCCACCCTTCCCTCTAATTTTATTTACAGATATAGAAGGATGATCATTTCCAATTTTATGTTGACAGCTACTGCCAGCGCTGTCAAGGGGGGGAGTATGTTCCGTGAGGACACGACCATCTGGGCGGACATAGAGGAGAATAATCATCACACTAAAGGTGTCAATGAAATAATAATCACCATGTATACTACAATTGATCCACTAACCAAGAACTGATCTCAAATCCTATGAGAATCGAATACGCATTAAATTTGGCACTCAGTTCAACGCACTTGCTTGTGTCAAAATTCCAAATGACAAGTTCACATGCAGCAGAGTGACAAATTTTAAGAACCAAAGGAGATAAATACTGAAGGTCTAATTCTCCACAATGGGTCTTGCCTTAGCTAAATGGGTTCCACAAACGCGAAAGCCGAAGACAATTGCTAAATCATGTAACCACTCCTTTCAACAGGATTTTTCCATAAAGAAAAAAACGGTTAATAATATACAGGAAGGAGCAATGACCGAGGTGACCAAGTGAGTGCGGAGATAGTGAAATTCACTTTTCATTTGGCTTGGAGACGAGGAAGATCAGATCTTGGTGAGTTGGACCGCATCTAACATAAGAATTTAAAATTGAAATCCTAACCTTTTGAATTATTATATTATATTGTGATTTAAGTGAAACCTTCAGTGAATTAAATTATAAAATAAAATATGAATTATGTTAAACAAAATAGGAATAAGTGTATTATAAAATAAAATATAAGCCTTGTGTAAAGTTGCCTTTTAATTAAAATGAATGGTGTCTCGATTCTGATTTAAAGTCTTCTTTGATTATGCGTGATGCTTATGATAACAATGAAGAATACGGAAATTCGACTACGACTGGTTCATATTACGAATTAGGTACGAGCAAACCATGAATCCGATTAGCGGAGAGGAAGCGACATTGATGTCCCAAACAAAATGTGCGGATAGAATACCCAGGATCGAATCCCGTTCCGTGCAGACATCTTTTTTATATATACATATATCCAGTTTACATAGTCGCCAAAATCATGAAGTGAAGAGTGTTTTTGCGTAATTAAATTTATATTTTAAACCAACGACTAACATGCCTGAGCTACGAAACATGGTCCTTCGAGCCGGATGGGAGAAACGCCCATCCGGAATGTTTAAAATCTGATGTGAAATCTAAAAAGGTTCTGATTGGAATCTAAAGTGAAATCTAAAAATCTAAAATCAATCTAAAGTGAAATCTAAAATCTAAAATCATTCTAATGTGAACTCTAAAATCAACCCAATCTGAACTCTAAAAATCTAAATCTAGTGTGAACTCTAAAACTATATTTGTGAAATCAAAGTGAATCCTAAAAAACAGGTGAAATTAAAGTGAATGCTAAAACTAAGGTGAAAGTTAAAGTGAGGTGCGAGAGAAAAGGTGAACTCAGAAACTAAATCTATAACGGTCCTTAACGGAGAAAGTGATAACAACGGGTTAATTTGAAAACAGTAGTAACGGTTCGAAGTGAGGTGCGAGAGAAAAGGTGAACTCAGAAACTAAATCTATAACGGTCCTTAACGGAGAAAGTGATAACAACGGGTTAATTTGAAAACAGTAGTAACGGTTAGAACGGTATCAGAAGACGATAACAGTGATAACGGTTACAACGGTCAATTCGTATACATAAATCCAAAACATTTTTCTCGTTTACAATGAACTCTTAACAATCTTAAATAAAAGTTTGAAAACATTTGCCTAGTTTTAGGGGAAACTGTTAACAACCTGTACATCTATGTTAAAAAAGGAATCGTTTGAAACCGTTAGGTACTACCCTAAAATATCTTAAAATACTTACATATGAATGCCCGTCATAAAGCAAATCTGTTAATGTAAAAATGTAAATCTAATACATTTTTTTTCCTTGAAGTGAACGTTTTACAAATGGTCACCTGTGATTTGAAAACATTTGCCTAGTTTTAGGGGGAACTTCTGACAATCTGTGTATCTACGTTAAAAACATTTTCTCGTTTTCAAAATGAACCCTTAATAATCTTAAATATAATTAGAACAGTTGTCTCATTTTAAAGTGAATTTACAAAATCTTTCCAAATAAAATAAAACATTTTATTCACGTTAAAAGTAATCCGTTGAAAATCTGTCCGTACACAATCAACGCAGTTCATACTCTTTTGAGTGTGCATGTGACGTGATCATTCAGATATGTTTAAATGTAAGGAGACAAAATTGGCCAGTCAAATAGAAACAGATGAAGTGCCACTAGCAGACAGCGCTTCCCCAAACAGCACCAGAGTGAGTTCTTACTAAACATTGAACAACCATGCTGTCAAATTGTTTAATACACTGAGCACTAAGGTAAACATAAATACATAATGACTAAACATCTAAATTTAATGGAAAGTTTTCAAACATATTTTAATCATTGAAAATATCATTATTAACTTGACCAAGATCCTTATTTTAATCATTGAAAATATCATTATTAACTTGACCAAGATCTCGTAATCATACAATTTTTATTAACAAATGAATAACCAAACAATCACCAGAAGATACAACTGGGTTTCTAAAAACAAGAATTAGCAACGGAGTATCGACATACTAAGACGTAGGGATATGGCAGCAATTAAAAACATAAGGACATACGTCACTTTCAAGGAATCTAGCTGAATCAAGCAAATCAACTCAGAAGAAAGGTCGTGCATTCACAATACGACGTCCAACTCACCAAGATCTGAACATAACAGGCACCAGCAACAAGATCGGGCTGAAAGCATAACCAAATTGTTATCACAACAAGCTCAACGTCAAGGAATTGATAAAATCAACTCAGGTTCATCGCAAGATGAAATCAACTATGGATCATCGCAAGATGAAATCAACTCAGGATCATCGTAAGATGAAATCAACTCAGGATCATCGCAAGATGAAATCAAATCTGGATCATCGCAAGATGAAAGCAAATATGGATCATCGCAAGATGAAATCAAATATGGATCATCGTAAGATGAAATCAACTCAGGATCATCGCAAGATGAAATCAAATATGGATCATCGCAAGATGAAATCAACTATGGATCATCGCAAGATGAAATCAATTATGGAACAGCGCAAGCTGAAAATTAAATCTATAGATCAGCAGGCTAAAAGCGACGTTTTGAGTCAGCCTAAGCTGAACTTTTTGTAATCAGTGCAATTGAACCATCCTACTAAAACAAACTATATTTACAAATTACATTGCAACAATACTAATAAACATTTGGATTTCCAATTTATATAGATACAAGTACTACCAAAGTAATACCAAAGAGATATGGATCTACAGCCAGTACGCACGGAGGACATCGTAAAGATATGTCGGCATGTCATGATCAATAGAGCGGTAGAGATAATGGCCCTCGGTGTCGTGACGCAGCAGCTGAGACCGGACCAAATGAGAGATATAATGAACATAATCAACGAAGACACTAATGAGGAATGGTCAAGGCAATGCATCATAATAGAAGGAGACGAACACAACAAAGCAGAAGGGTCAGGGCAAAATAACGCCACAAGAGTGGATGACAACAACAACAAATGCCACAGATTTACAGACGAGACAACATCACGTACAACAGCTACGAGAGAACCAAAACGGCAACGAGGTGCTAGGGAGCCAGCAATGCTTCTCCAATATACCAACGAAGTAATCAACGGCGAGATCATGTCGTTGGGAAAAACGAGATCCGTGACGGAGTCATTGCAGCAAATGCAAGTGTGTCTGTGGAGCAGGCGGACACCAAAAAAGAATCTAGTTGTCAGGCTAAAAAGATGGAGGATGGTCAGTAAAAGGACAAGAAATACAAAATAATACCTGTTTCTGACCAACATCTGGGGATGTAATCTTCTTCGTGAAAGCCAAAACCAATCATGAACGAGTGAAATTAGAATCCATGAATGTCCAAGAGCACACAAGTCACGAAAACAAAACTGCACCTCCGTATCTCGCAAGTGTTCATACATGTTCCATGTTTTTATGTTTTTTTCTTGAATTTTTTGAATTTACACTTCTACAAATATCAGTAGTAATAACAGCAAGATTAATCCAAGCAAACACCATTCGAAATTCCCTGAAAGTATTGTCCACATCCTGCACTCCCAAAAGCGAGACAGGGCGCTATAACCCTTTCCACCCTTCCCTCTAACTTTATTTACAGATATAGAAGGATGATCATTTCCAATTTTATGTTGACAGCTACTGCCAGCGCTGTCAAGGGGGGGAGTATGTTCCGTGAGGACACGACCATCTGGGCGGACATAGAGGAGAATAATCATCACACTAAAGGTGTCAATGAAATAATAATCACCATGTATACTACAATTGATCCACTAACCAAGAACTGCTCTCAAATCCTATGAGAATCGAATACGCATTAAATTTGGCACTCAGTTCAACGCACTTGCTTGTGTCAAAATTCCAAATGACAAGTTCACATGCAGCAGAGTGACAAATTTTAAGAACCAAAGGAGATAAATACTGAAGGTCTAATTCTCCACAATGGGTCTTGCCTTAGCTAAATGGGTTCCACAAACGCGAAAGCCGAAGACAATTGCTAAATCATGTAACCACTCCTTTCAACAGGATTTTTCCATAAAGAAAAAAACGGTTAATAATATACAGGAAGGAGCAATGACCGAGGTGACCAAGTGAGTGCGGAGATAGTGAAATTCACTTTTCATTTGGCTTGGAGACGAGGAAGATCAGATCTTGGTGAGTTGGACCGCATCTAACATAAGAATTTAAAATTGAAATCCTAACCTTTTGAATTATTATATTATATTGTGATTTAAGTGAAACCTTCAGTGAATTAAATTATAAAATAAAATATGAATTATGTTAAACAAAATAGGAATAAGTGTATTATAAAATAAAATATAAGCCTTGTGTAAAGTTGCCTTTTAATTAAAATGAATGGTGTCTCGATTCTGATTTAAAGTCTTCTTTGATTATGCGTGATGCTTATGATAACAATGAAGAATACGGAAATTCGACTACGACTGGTTCATATTACGAATTAGGCACGAGCAAACCATGAATCCGATTAGCGGAGAGGAAGCGACATTGATGTCCCAAACAAAATGTGCGGATAGAATACCCAGGATCGAATCCCGTTCCGTGCAGACATCTTTTTTATATATACATATATCCAGTTTACATAGTCGCCAAAATCATGAAGTGAAGAGTGTTTTTGCGTAATTAAATTTATATTTTAAACCAACGACTAACATGCCTGAGCTACGAAACATGGTCCTTCGAGCCGGATGGGAGAAACGCCCATCCGGAATGTTTAAAATCTGATGTGAAATCTAAAAAGGTTCTGATTGGAATCTAAAGTGAAATCTAAAAATCTAAAATCAATCTAAAGTGAAATCTAAAATCTAAAATCATTCTAATGTGAACTCTAAAATCAACCCAATCTGAACTCTAAAAATCTAAATCTAGTGTGAACTCTAAAACTATATTTGTGAAATCAAAGTGAATCCTAAAAAACAGGTGAAATTAAAGTGAATGCTAAAACTAAGGTGAAAGTTAAAGTGAGGTGCGAGAGAAAAGGTGAACTCAGAAACTAAATCTATAACGGTCCTTAACGGAGAAAGTGATAACAACGGGTTAATTTGAAAACAGTAGTAACGGTTCGAAGTGAGGTGCGAGAGAAAAGGTGAACTCAGAAACTAAATCTATAACGGTCCTTAACGGAGAAAGTGATAACAACGGGTTAATTTGAAAACAGTAGTAACGGTTCGAACGGTATCAGAAGACGATAACAGTGATAACGGTTACAACGGTCAATTCGTATACATAAATCCAAAACATTTTTCTCGTTTACAATGAACTCTTAACAATCTTAAATAAAAGTTTGAAAACATTTGCCTAGTTTTAGGGGAAACTGTTAACAACCTGTACATCTATGTTAAAAAAGGAATCGTTTGAAACCGTTAGGTACTACCCTAAAATATCTTAAAATACTTACATATGAATGCCCGTCATAAAGCAAATCTGTTAATGTAAAAATGTAAATCTAATACATTTTTTTTCCTTGAAGTGAACGTTTTACAAATGGTCACCTGTGATTTGAAAACATTTGCCTAGTTTTAGGGGGAACTTCTGACAATCTGTGTATCTACGTTAAAAACATTTTCTCGTTTTCAAAATGAACCCTTAATAATCTTAAATATAATTTATTTATTTATTTATTTATTTATTTGTTTAGCCAAACAAGGCACACTTAAATTAAAAAACACAGTAGTACAACAGTCCTTATTATTATTATAATAATTGATTATTAATAACTATTGACAACTACTGAAACTTACTACTATAATTGTAAAGAGGTGGGAGTTATGTTAGTAGAGATCTGAGTTTTTTCTTATAGGATGCCTTGTTGAGTGAGGGGGAGAAACAGGAGCTGTGAGTATTAAAGACCATACAACATCTGTTGACGGGCTCGTTCCTAGCGTAATCGATGCGATGACGGTATTCCCGAAGTAATTTAGTATGACGTGTGTGTCGGACTTCATCATTGAATTTGATCTTGTCCGACAGAAACTGCACTTTAAGTTTTCCACTTAGAACGTCAAAGGCAACGCAAGATATGAGCAGTTTTCTCCTGCTAGATAACGGCATGAGATCAAGCACCTTGAGCCTGTCCAAGTAGTGCGGTAGGCTTTCGTAGTCATGCGGGTCGTGTAGATTTCTCAAGGCAAAAAGGAGAAATCTCTTCTGAACTGATTCAATCCTGCTACTGCTTACTTGGAATATAGGATCCCAGATAGGACACGCATATTCCAGGATAGGGCGGACTAGAGAACAGAAGAGTGTTTTCGTGACCCGTACATTACTGAATTCTTTGGCTCTCCTCTTGATGAAACCAAGAAGTTTGTTGGCTCTAGCAGTAATACTATCATAGTGCAGGTTGAAATTGAGTTTTTGGTCTAGGACCACGCCTAGATCTACGATATGATCAACCTGATTCAACATCATGCCGTTGAGATAATAGTACTGCTTCTGTGGGTTTCTACTACGGGAGAAGGTAATTGCGTGACATTTGCTGGTGTTAAGTTGCAGTTTGTTCGTAGTACACCAGTCTTGTAAGGCATTGAGTTTCGTCTGCATGAAGGAAACATCAGTTTGGCCTTTAATGACACTATAGATTTTGAGGTCATCCGCGTAGAAAAGATGTGGAATATTTACTAATTTTTCTGAAAGATCGGAAATAAAAATATTAAAGAGGAGAGGACCAAGATGACTACCCTGAGGAACGCCAGAGGTTACTTCGATCTCATTAGATAGAAATCCTTGGAATCTGATAACCTGGGTTCTTTCGTTCAGATATGATTTTAACCATTCCAGGGCAGAACCTGATATTCCAAATTTTAATAATTTTGCAATTAAAATGTCGTGGTCTACTCGATCAAAGGCCTTGCTGAAATCAGTGTACACTGCATCCAATTGATGGCCGCTCTCCATACCGCATAGCAATTCGGAGATAAGGACCATAAGGTTAGAAGTTGTTGAACGCCCTTTCCGAAAACCGTGTTGTTGTTCGTTTAGATATGGGTCGATAAGAGGGGCAATCCTGTCGAAAACAAGTTTTTCAAAAAGCTTAGGAATTGAAGATAAGATGGCAATCCCCCTATAGTTGTCCACCGACTGCTTATCACCGGATTTATAGATTGGCGTTAGGTAAGATTTCTTCCATAGCATAGGGAACTTACCTAACGATAAAGATTTGTTGAAGATAACGTGAAGAGGAATTACGATATGTTTTGAGCAGCACTGCAGGAAAATAGGAGGGAGATTGTCGGGACCATTACTTTTTTTGATATCAGGATTCTTTAGACCCGACAAAATCTCGTCGACAGAGAGGGATATGCCATTTATGAGGGAGGTGTCAGTGTGCAAGTCAGTCAAATTGTCCGTTGCACTAGATATGGGGCTATAGGTTTCACCAAACCTCTCAGCGAACATGCTACAAATTACTTGGGGGCACGAGGAGCGAGTTCTACCATTCGTCATTGACGTTGGGTAGCCCGAGGTCTTCCGTTTGATATTGACGTAATCAAAAAATTTTTTGGGATCACTTATGATGTTATCTCCAACAGACTTAATATATGCAGAGTAGGCCTCGCGAGACCTAAGAGTAAATTCTGAGGATAACCTAATGTGTTCGGAATTCAATCGCTCGTTTACATATGAGTTATTTCTGATCATATTATATAATTTATTTCTTTGATTACGTAGAAATCTAGTATCTCTATCCAGCCATGGTTCCGATACTTTATCCCTTTTTCTAATTTTGGGTACATATTTGTCGATGGTCTTAAATATGATAGCATAGAAGCATGACACTATCTCGTCAAGATCGTTACTAGACAGCCTATGTTCCCAGTCGACTAGGGATAATTCGAAGCAAATACGCTCCCAGTCCGCATTCTTAAAATCATAAACAATTATATTGTTATATGATGTACGAAGTTTGGGGACTGAGCAATTAAGCTCGAGCATCCATGCTGAGTGGTGAATAGAGTTAGTAAACAGGTTATCCTCGTCGGAAACGGGTAGAATATTCACCTCCTCGTGTGAATTGGTGAAGATAAGGTCAAGCCATTTACCACAAGAATTTGGTTGCCTGATAATTTGTTGTAGATCATTGCCGTAAAAAGTGTCGATAACCTTTATATCGACGGCATTAATGGCATTAATAGGAAGTAATTTATTATCTCCCTCGTCGGGGATAAAAGAAATATTCGGCCGGTTGAAGTCACCAAGGATAAATATGAAGTCATTACCGCAGAGTGCCTCGTTAACTTCCTCCACTATATGTAATAGATCATCGTAATTAGATTCGTCGGAATTGGGGGGGATATAAAACGTGCCGATAAATATATGCTTCAGGTCAGATTTGATTCGTATAAAAACATGTTCAAAAGATTTTGAACATTTAGTCGGGATCACTTCACTATTTAGAGAGTCTTTGACAGCTATAAGGACTCCACCTCCTCTTGTAAGGCCAGTGGAACTGTAGTCCCTATCGCACCTGTAGATAGTCCAGCTGCTGTCCAAGATCTCTTCACTTAAGAATGTACCATTTAACCATGTTTCGGTCAGTACAAGTACATTATAGCGACAGGATTTGGAATCAATGAAGAGGTTATTAATTTTGGTTCTCATACCACTACAGTTGTGATAAAAGATTCTGACAACCTCGGGTAGGTTAGGTTTGGGGAGAAGAGACGGGGTGGGATCGGTCATAGGGGAAGTAACTAGTTATGGGCGGTAATATCTGTTCATCTCATCACGGCTTTTTTGGAGCTGAGACACATGTAGCGATCTTACATGAGCAGCATAAGCGGAGAGATCCTTGGTAACCTGTTGGGAATTTATATCATAATGCTCGTGGTACCTAGTGTACAATTCGAGCAGGGCACTACGATCCGTGGGAAGACCTTCCTGTTGGATCGAGACAATGAGGCTGGTCCTGGTTTTACCATGTATACAGGTAGACTCAGGTTTGTTGTGCATGTAGGCGAGAAATAGCCTAACATTGTCAAAAACCTTCCTTTCTCTTAACCGAGATAACAAATATCGACTTTCAGCCGAATCAGCTGAGATCAAGGTATTTTTTACAACCGGGGGTTGCAACGGATTTAAGAAAGGTGGTTTTGTCGTGGGGGTGTTATTGGTGAAGCGTACAGAAGAATCCACTGATTTCTGTGTGTCAATTACAACCGAAGACTGCGGTTGTGTAGAGATCTCGTTTAAATCGGCGTAGGAACGACCGCCGACGATGATGTGGCTGCGAGAGAAGCTGGGGTAAGGGTTATTAGTTTTAGCATTGTTACGGCATGTTGTGTTAAGTGTTAGTGGCCTCGGGACTGAGTTAGATGCAGTGGGAATAGTGTCAGGTTTACGGTTAGCTGTGTTACTTACATGCTTTGTTAGTTTGGGGCTTAAAACTGGGTTAATAATTTTTGTGGGACCACCTCTTACATTTGGAACCTTAGATTTATTGCCTATTGCGACTTTTGATAAAAGAGACTTAGATTTATTACTTATCCTATTAATCCACCGACTTAGACTTAGGTTCTTCCATCTAAATGTGCTTCCTGAGTGGAAGAATAGCCACTCGTATTTGGTGGGCAAGACTACCTTGAAGCTCCTGAATTTTTTTGTCTTCCGCAAAGATACTTCTTTACAGCCGAGTAGTTTTATGCAGAAGTCAGTGATAAATAGATTGCCTACCCAAGAGGAATCCGCTTTCGCTGGCACGCCCTTGAGGAAGTAAGTTGAGGCATCCTCATCAGATGACATAATTGGGGTTTTGCTGATGTTTTTATTTGTGTGCGTACTACGAGGTATTGTTGTAGTGTGTTTTTCTGCAAGCAGCTTGTTAGTTGAGCCGATTTTCTTCAGCCTCCTGTCCCAATCTTCTACAGACCATGTTGTTCCAAATTTGTTAATGACTTCAGGAAGGTGCAAAGGTGGTAAGATGCGTGATGGGCTGGACGAGATCGACGTGGTTTGCCGGTGGAGGTTGGTTAAGTTGGGAGCGCCTAAAGTAAAATTTTCATTCCAGTTGTCACAGATGGTGGATTCTTCGTTCATCAGTTGGGCCCTTGCAAGTTCCTCCGCGAGGGATATTGCATGTTTATCAGCTGGCTTCGTTATTACAGGGTCCCCGTGACGGTGTGTTTCGACAGCCTTGGACGATGGCTTTAAATCCGCCAAATCCCCTGCTAGATGGCTAAATTGGTCTCTAACTTCGCTTTTGAGTTGGGAAATTGCCTCGTCAAAGGATGATAGCTTATTGGAGCAATCGGCAATTTTAATGAGTAGTTCGTTCTTTTCGTTGATGTCATTGTGCACAAATACGTTACTCTCGGAGCTAAGTTTAATTTTTTTAATGGCTGCGTTGATCGAGTTAAGCTCAAATTTTATATATTTAGATAATTCGTCAACAATATCGTAGTCTTTGGTGATAGATAAGTTTTCGAGCTTAGCTTTAATTTGCTCTTGGTTTTTTTTTATATTAATTAAATTACTTTCCACTCGATCAACCACAGACGAAAGCTCATCGATGTTTTGCGTTAATAGGTGACTATTTTTTTCCGCATTGAAAGCTTTAGCATTACAAGCTTCGAAGTCAGTACGCAGGTTGCCAACAGCCTCGGTCAAATTAATTGTATTGTTGTTGTTAGTCTTAATTGCCCGTAAAACGTGCGAAAGATTGATGAGTTTGCAGTCCGGGCAATAAAATGTAAAAGCTTTCTTGAACTCGTTCACGTACCTGAGCGCAGCAAGAGAGAGTCCAATGCAAGAGGCATGGTAAGAGTTATTGCATACCCCATTACATGAAATCCATTCGTTTGCATGAGTGGAAGAGATATCATCGGAGCCCATGCAATTCCCGCATTCAATCATAATGAAGAGTGATGTGTAGAAAATTGAAGAGTGGTAAAAAAATTAAGAGATGAATGTGTTGCAAAAGTCCAAAGTCCAAATGTCTCAGTGACGACGGCAACCGCAGGAAAATAGGATTTTTCGAAAACTGGAGGGGCACTTAGTCCACTTGACCTAAATCACAGCAAACAGCAACCACTAACACCGTGGAAAAGACGGGAAAGACACAAAAAAAACAACGACGGTCACAGAATTGAATTAAATTGCGGCAGCGCGATCGACGGCAGTGTTACTTCGTTAAGAACGTATTTACAATGACATTAGAACAGTTGTCTCATTTTAAAGTGAATTTACAAAACCTTTCCAAATAAAATAAAACATTTTATTCACGTTAAAAGTAATCCGTTGAAAATCTGTCCGTACACAATCAACGCAGTTCATCCTCTTTTGAGTGTGCATGTGACGTGATCATTCAGATATGTTTAAATGTAAGGAGACAAAATTGGCCAGTCAAATAGAAACAGATGAAGTGCCACTAGCAGACAGCGCTTCCCCAAACAGCACCAGAGTGAGTTCTTACTAAACATTGAACAACCATGCTGTCAAATTGTTTAATACACTGAGCACTAAGGTAAACATAAATACATAATGACTAAACATCTAAATTTAATGGAAAGTTTTCAAACATATTTTAATCATTGAAAATATCATTATTAACTTGACCAAGATCCTTATTTTAATCATTGAAAATATCATTATTAACTTGACCAAGATCTCGTAATCATACAATTTTTATTAACAAATGAATAACCAAACAATCACCAGAAGATACAACTGGGTTTCTAAAAACAAGAATTAGCAACGGAGTATCGACATACTAAGACGTAGGGATATGGCAGCAATTAAAAACATAAGGACATACGTCACTTTCAAGGAATCTAGCTGAATCAAGCAAATCAACTCAGAAGAAAGGTCGTGCATTCACAATACGACGTCCAACTCACCAAGATCTGAACATAACAGGCACCAGCAACAAGATCGGGCTGAAAGCATAACCAAATTGTTATCACAACAAGCTCGACGTCAAGGAATTGATAAAATCAACTCAGGTTCATCGCAAGATGAAATCAACTATGGATCATCGCAAGATGAAATCAACTCAGGATCATCGTAAGATGAAATCAACTCAGGATCATCGCAAGATGAAATCAAATCTGGATCATCGCAAGATGAAAGCAAATATGGATCATCGCAAGATGAAATCAAATATGGATCATCGTAAGATGAAATCAACTCAGGATCATCGCAAGATGAAATCAAATATGGATCATCGCAAGATGAAATCAACTATGGATCATCGCAAGATGAAATCAATTATGGAACAGCGCAAGCTGAAAATTAAATCTATAGATCAGCAGGCTAAAAGCGACGTTTTGAGTCAGCCTAAGCTGAACTTTTTGTAATCAGTGCAATTGAACCATCCTACTAAAACAAACTATATTTACAAATTACATTGCAACAATACTAATAAACATTTGGATTTCCAATTTATATAGATACAAGTACTACCAAAGTAATACCAAAGAGATATGGATCTACAGCCAGTACGCACGGAGGACATCGTAAAGATATGTCGGCATGTCATGATCAAGAGAGCGGTAGAGATAATGGCCCTCGGTGTCGTGACGCAGCAGCTGAGACCGGACCAAATGAGAGATATAATGAACATAATCAACGAAGACACTAATGAGGAATGGTCAAGGCAATGCATCATAATAGAAGGAGACGAACACAACAAAGCAGAAGGGTCAGGGCAAAATAACGCCACAAGAGTGGATGACAACAACAACAAATGCCACAGATTTACAGACGAGACAACATCACGTACAACAGCTACGAGAGAACCAAAACGGCAACGAGGTGCTAGGGAGCCAGCAATGCTTCTCCAATATACCAACGAAGTAATCAACGGCGAGATCATGTCGTTGGGAAAAACGAGATCCGTGACGGAGTCATTGCAGCAAATGCAAGTGTGTCTGTGGAGCAGGCGGACACCAAAAAAGAATCTAGTTGTCAGGCTAAAAAGATGGAGGATGGTCAGTAAAAGGACAAGAAATACAAAATAATACCTGTTTCTGACCAACATCTGGGGATGTAATCTTCTTCGTGAAAGCCAAAACCAATCATGAACGAGTGAAATTAGAATCCATGAATGTCCAAGAGCACACAAGTCACGAAAACAAAACTGCACCTCCGTATCTCGCAAGTGTTCATACATGTTCCATGTTTTTATGTTTTTTTCTTGAATTTTTTGAATTTACACTTCTACAAATATCAGTAGTAATAACAGCAAGATTAATCCAAGCAAACACCATTCGAAATTCCCTGAAAGTATTGTCCACATCCTGCACTCCCAAAAGCGAGACAGGGCGCTATAACCCTTTCCACCCTTCCCTCTAATTTTATTTACAGATATAGAAGGATGATCATTTCCAATTTTATGTTGACAGCTACTGCCAGCGCTGTCAAGGGGGGGAGTATGTTCCGTGAGGACACGACCATCTGGGCGGACATAGAGGAGAATAATCATCACACTAAAGGTGTCAATGAAATAATAATCACCATGTATACTACAATTGATCCACTAACCAAGAACTGATCTCAAATCCTATGAGAATCGAATACGCATTAAATTTGGCACTCAGTTCAACGCACTTGCTTGTGTCAAAATTCCAAATGACAAGTTCACATGCAGCAGAGTGACAAATTTTAAGAACCAAAGGAGATAAATACTGAAGGTCTAATTCTCCACAATGGGTCTTGCCTTAGCTAAATGGGTTCCACAAACGCGAAAGCCGAAGACAATTGCTAAATCATGTAACCACTCCTTTCAACAGGATTTTTCCATAAAGAAAAAAACGGTTAATAATATACAGGAAGGAGCAATGACCGAGGTGACCAAGTGAGTGCGGAGATAGTGAAATTCACTTTTCATTTGGCTTGGAGACGAGGAAGATCAGATCTTGGTGAGTTGGACCGCATCTAACATAAGAATTTAAAATTGAAATCCTAACCTTTTGAATTATTATATTATATTGTGATTTAAGTGAAACCTTCAGTGAATTAAATTATAAAATAAAATATGAATTATGTTAAACAAAATAGGAATAAGTGTATTATAAAATAAAATATAAGCCTTGTGTAAAGTTGCCTTTTAATTAAAATGAATGGTGTCTCGATTCTGATTTAAAGTCTTCTTTGATTATGCGTGATGCTTATGATAACAATGAAGAATACGGAAATTCGACTACGACTGGTTCATATTACGAATTAGGCACGAGCAAACCATGAATCCGATTAGCGGAGAGGAAGCGACATTGATGTCCCAAACAAAATGTGCGGATAGAATACCCAGGATCGAATCCCGTTCCGTGCAGACATCTTTTTTATATATACATATATCCAGTTTACATAGTCGCCAAAATCATGAAGTGAAGAGTGTTTTTGCGTAATTAAATTTATATTTTAAACCAACGACTAACATGCCTGAGCTACGAAACAACGACGATAAGTAGAATTCAACCAGTTTTTCCTTATTAAATTGTAGAAAATTTAATTCTATTATTTTAACTCCTAATATAATACATATCTCATATTAGGAAAGCCTCGTGTCTCATATAAGGCGACCAAACATAAACGAAGAAAAATCTAATGATATTTTTTAGGAAGTAGGGGGAAAATATCAAAAAGAACAACTAAAATTGAACTAAAAACATTACATTACATTTCAACCCGTTAATAGAAGCTAAAATTACATTAATGTGAACATACATTGGTTTCAAAAAAATGAAAGTTTTACAAAAAGAGTCTCATAATAGGCTACTTTCTCCTAATAGTATAGATATAAGCTATTTTTTTGGGTAAACTGCGTTAATGGTTTTACGTAGGGAAGACGTAATCAGGGTCGTTGCGGTTAGTGACACTAAACTAAGCGAGAAGAACAAAATGAATTACAAAAAATTATGTGGTAATTAGGCGTGATGGACCTAATTCCATGCAAAGCGGAGGCCTACTAATATTAATAAAGATCTCTCTGAAACATAAAATCGTGTGTATAGTCCTGTTATTTTAGACATTAAAAATCTAACATTTAACAATAATTCCAAAAGTTTTAAAACTTTGGTGAACCTATTGGTACCCGAGAAAACAATAAATCTAAATTTGCAACCTTCTCTGAAGTCCGGAACTTTGTTAAAATTGCGGATAAATGGAATTTTTCAGCATTTCCGCCAAAAAAATTCCAAAAATGCTGCAAACTTGGAGTTGCGCTAAATGTATTATTTTATACCTCGTACCAGATTTGCAACCAGTTTAAAGGTACGGAACATTGCTTTTTGTTCTGAGTATTTGCAACCAAAATTTAAAACTTTTGTTATTATTTCGAGACCATTTTGTTCGAAAAAATGACCACAAATGACAAATATTATAAATAAACATGGAACACGCACAACTCAAAGGTTGCAAATTTATGCAATTGTTCGGGGCATTGTTCCGATGCAGCTCTAGAGTTTGCAAGACTTTTGGAATTTTATCGGTATTTAATAAATTTAAATAAAAAGAAGTAGCCGTAGCTTTAAATTGGTTGCAAATCTGATACGTGATATGAAATAAAGCATTTAAAACTACTGCAAGTTTGCAGAACTTTTGGAATTTTCTTCGCGGCAATATTGCAAAATTTCAATTCTTGCAATTTTAACAATGTTCCGGACCTCGGCCAAGGCTGCAAAATTTTATAGTTTGTTTTTATGCTCTTCCCGACCTTACATGAAAGTTTCAAAACTTTTGGAATTATTGTTAATTGATTGTCCACACTGACTGGCCTAATAGCAGCGATTAGTGATGAGCAAAAATTGTCTTGTGCTTGCAGACTTGTCTTGGTCTTGCACATTTAGCAAGACCAAGAACAAGACTTAAGGTGCGGGCCCAATGAACGCCGTGCCGCCGAGCTCGCCTTGACAGATCAAATGGACTGTGTGTTTCCATACGGCAGTGCGTCAAAAGAGAAAGGCGAGCACGGCGAACCGCGGCGAGCGTAGCTTCGATTTGAGAAATGTTCATATCCAACGGCGCCGCGGTACGTCTTGACAATTGTCAATTGACAGCTATTTTATATTTACAGAGAGAAACGCGCATTTGTGTTGGTCACGGAAAATTATTTAAAGAAAAATATAAGTAAGTGCATTTATTTATTAAAATTTAATGATTGGAGGAATTTATTCAATTTAAATTTATTTTTTCAGTTATGTTCGACGAAAAATTTATTAACGGGATATCCAAAATCCACTTATATTTGTTTATTTGCCATTAAATTGCACTATAAACTTGTGTTTTCTAGCAAAGAATAAATATTTCACTTTCTAATTGAAGTAAACAAATGAAAAACTTTAGCTGTCAAAGCTTTCATTGGGACCGGGTTTGCTGAGTTCGCCGCGCCTGCTACGATATGTCAAGGCGAGCGTAGTAGTCGCGGCGTTCATTGGGCCCGCACCTTTATAGTCTAAGAGCCAGTGAAAGGCAGATAGTACATATTTCACTCTCTCATACCTACTGTACATGAGATGGGGACTAACTAAGCACGGTCGCGGTAGGTTCAGAGTTACTCAGGTGTTACAGGTATCAGATAACTTTCAACATTACTTCAACAAAGCTGCCATTTGGATATTTTAAAATATACTAATATTGTTATTGGAAAATAGCAATAGCAGACGATTATAGCGGTTGTGATATCACGGGAGACATTTTAGATAACATGATATCAGAAGCAAGCTCAATTGTATCTACCAGAAAGTCGCGAAGATATCAACAATTATTTCCAGACTCGGATGAAGGTACAATTCCTATTTGATTTACTATTACAGATTCTCCGTCATTAAATAGAGATGAGAGCTTTATTTGAAAAGGGTAACAGTTTCGTTTTTCGCCATTAAAGTATATATTATTATCTGTTTCGTTTCATTATCTTGCTTGCAAGAAGTGGAAAAAATTAAACAGGAAAATAGAGAATTACACATTGAAGGTAGATACTACTGGCTTCAAAACTAGAATATTTATTCCCTTGAACGTAATTTGTCTAGTAGTTTCAAATGTTAAAGATCTTGCAGTAAAGCAATATGTTTTTTTTTCGTAAGTCAATCTTTGTTGGAGTGTTCAGTATTTAAGCTTATTAAATCGTATCTCATTTCTGATAGCATGCATACCGAAAATTATTCAATTTCCCTTTTCGAGGCAGATATGAGGGGAACTAACGGACGTCTCACGGAAGAGCTCATATACACAAATTCAAGGAATCGAAAGGCTTAAGTGTAACATAAAATTATATGCACTCTTATTATAAGTGTGTTTCTTAACTAACTCCCGGGATCCCTGGGAACCCGAGTTTTTGTTAAAGGGTGGGGATAGAACTGTCAAAGTAAAGAAATGCTTTCTGGGATGATTGAGAAATCCAAGAAGAAGAACTATTTATTTATTTGTACTAATAGTCTCGATAACAAAAAACTTCAATTTAATTATTATTTTCAATGTTGTTTCGATAACACAACACTTCAATTTATTTATTATTTGCACTATTGCCTCGATAACACGAATATCTTTTATTAAATCAATTGATGTTGAAAATTGAGAACTGTCACCTTAGCTGAGAACTGTCACCTTTTGACATTTCTCATTTAATCCACGCCGCCAGAAGTCCAGACCTCTGGCTCTTTGGGATGGAGGGGAAATGATCCCGAGAAAGTTAAGAAACACGAATTGGGATCCCAGGGAACCCGGGATTTAGTTAAGAAACAAAGCTTATATAGAGTAGTTTCAGGTATAGCCTGATCCAAATCAGTTGAGGTTTTCTACGCGCATGTGGGGAAATGAAAATTGCACACATAAACATTGCGCACATGGATAAGACATGCGCTTATGTATTTCCAATTTCCCCTTCAAAATCTGTTGCGACGGGACTTCGCTCCCCATAGCATGTGACTACGGCGAATGCCGCAGCGACACTAAAAATTGAAAGCTTTTTAGGCCGATGTTACAATTGGGGCTTTGACTTTACTTTGACTTAACTTCGGGCTTTGATTACATGTAATATCATTAAAGCAGATTAAATAAAAGCTTCGACTGAACTTTGTCTGCGACTGTATTTCGACTGCAGTCCGGCTTTAAGAAAATTCAAAGTTTCGTCCGCCTGCAGCCAACTTCACTTTATCTGGAAAAACTGAAAACAACTTTTTTAAAGCGAAAGGAACGGTTATGAATTCCGAGTATTTTTTATAGACTGCGAACAACATTAAGAAAAATTCCAATTCCTTTTCAGACATTTTAAAATTTTGATTTTTCTACTTTGCTTCTGCTTTGAAAGGAAACAGCTGATTGCAGTCAAAGCTACAATTTAATTTTAAAGTCGAAGTCTCCGGGGAATTTCTTTGCAGTCGGAGTTGAAGTCGAAGCCAAAGCCTCAATTGTAACACGGACCTTAACCAAGAAGAGCGGCGCTTTCTCAATTATCATACACTGCTAGATTTTATTAATTCAAGAAAGTTTTTTTGAAATCTTAAAATTTAATATGATAATTATCAAAAAATTTTCGAAATATTATTTCACACTAAGTGAATTAAAAAATATATAGGAAATAGAATTTAGAGAACCCTTTAGGTAGGATAAAAAAAATTTCCAGGAAAATGTCCAAAATGCATCAAAATCCCATTTGCTTTGTTTTATTACATAAAACATGCAATGAACATCACTTTATTGCACTTTTTATGACTATATTTCTTGGAAAAAATAAAACTCAGGTAAAAATTCCGTTATTGATCTGGTTGGTGGTCATTGTTTAAAATTAGAACTCAAGTAAAAGTTCCGACACTTGTCGATCAATCTTGCTCAAGAATAGATATTCTTAACGTTTTAGATTTTTTATGTTTCGAGCTGTGGTAATTTCTAAAGTGATACATATATTTCAAATTTAAAATTTGCCAAGTTGTTGTAATTTCTAAAGTGATACATATATTTCAAGTTTAAAATTTGTTACGTTGTTGTAAGAGTTACATTTTTAAAAGAAAAATGGAACATTTTAAAAACGGAAGAACCATTAAAAGCCAGGCGCGGGAATTAGTTATGAGAGTCCATAATTATGTCAAAGAAGAAGAAGCGAAAAAGAAGGAAACTCATCCGGGCACTCATGAATTATCAATCTTGAAAACTGCAGAAATTACAGGAATATCGAAAAGTACAATCTCCAGAATTGTAACGGAAAGCCGAACAAGCAGTGTTTTAGTTACACCATCTAAAAAAAAAATTGAACACACAAAGTGGGTGACAGGTTTAGACGAATGCGATTTGGATATCATACGAAAAATTATATACAATTTTCATAAAAGTGATGGTTTAATAGTTACTTTGGAAAGGCTAAAGCAGAAAGTGAACAGTGATTTAAATAAAAATATTAGCAACAGTTCATTAAATAAAGTTCTGACGGGTATGGGTTTTAAATTCAGGAGAACTGAAGATAATAGAAAAATTCTATGCAAGCGGAGTGGTATTAGATTTTTAAGAATAAAGTACATTACTAAAATTCGGCAGTTTCGTGCTTTAGGTTATAAAGTTATATATGTCGATGAAACATATATTCACGCGGGATATACGCGACCTATGACTTGGTCCGATAAGAGCGACCAAGGTTTAAAAAAAATATTTCTAAAGGACAGCGGCTTATTATAGCTCATGCGGGTAGTGATGAAGGTTTTGTGAAAGGTGCTCTGTTAATTTTCCAATCAGGGTCTAAAAGTGGCGATTACCATGATGACATGAACTTTCAGAATTTCATGAGCTGGTTAACTGGAAAAGTCCTCCCTGCCCTAGAGGGACCATCGGTTATTGTTTTGGACAACGCGTCGTACCATAATAAGTACGAAACGAAAAATATCACCTCAAATTCCAGAAAGAATGAGATGATTGATTTTTTGAAAGCCAACAACATTCCATGTGAACCGTCTATGTTTAAAGCGGAACTATACAGCCTTGTGAAACAGTACAATATCAAACCTGCATTTGAAATAGATACTGTAATTAGAAGTTATGGACACGAAGTTCTCCGATTACCCCGTACCATCCGCAACTAAACCCAATTGAAAATATTTGAGGTATTGCAAAAAACAGAGTAGCTGCCAGGAACACGACATTTAAATTGAATGACGTGAAAAATA
This sequence comes from Thereva nobilitata, assembly GCA_963855945.1. Taxonomy (NCBI): domain Eukaryota; kingdom Metazoa; phylum Arthropoda; class Insecta; order Diptera; family Therevidae; genus Thereva; species Thereva nobilitata. The sequence continues at coordinate 169,323,223 of OY979694.1, forward strand.
TCGCAGACGAAGAATTCTCAAACATCTCTCCAGATGAATGGAAAAAAGTGTGTGAACGTGCAATCAATATAGAAAATGATTACATAGACGCGGGAGAGGTATGGGATCGCTTGACGGACACGCACTTAACTACATCACGATATGATGATTCAAGCTCAGAAGAAGAGTTTTCTAGTAACGAAGATGATACTGCTGGACCTTCTTCTAAGGACTACTATTTTGATAAAGTGTAAGTAAGTTAATAATCATATACACTATTTTTATCTATAAAATATAAGAACCCGCAACCTGGTTCTTCACAAAAATAAAAATAATCTCATAACTAACGACTCGTGGATTAGGCTTACAAGGGATACCACGTAAAAAACGCACCTAAAACTCTACCTCATGGGTGGTGCGGAAATGAGTTCAATTTCAAATTATAAAATTACTTTAATTTATCTCGATTTTCATTGCTGTAAAATCAATAAGAATAAAACTGGTTTAACACGGACAAAATTGCATACCTCTACTGGCTGAAACCGTCATATTGACGGTTATATAAAAATATTTCTTTTAGCAAAACAAATTTTTTCGATAAATATTTTAACAGTGTATGGTTTTTCTATACTTTTGTAGTGGGGAATGACACTCTCTCTGCGCATGGGAAATTCGATTTTTGAGAAACCTCATCTCTTTTGGATCGGGCTCTATTATGGCCTAGCAGGCCAATATGGCACATTTATTTTGTGGTGACCAAAAAATTATTTCTCCGAAACAAACCAACAGCAGCGCTGGACGCATTCCGCATGTTGGCGCGAGTTATGTTTGCAGATAAATAGATATACTTAAATTAAGACAATAAATGTATACTGCACTTGCACCCAATAATAAAATCTTCCCACCGCAACATATGTACCAATTTCCGTTTCCATAGACAAAATTCCTAGAAACATCTCCCAATTGTTCCCATCACCCATCAAACAAAGCATCTTGGCACCTTGATATTAAATTGGCACTTTAATAATAAATTATTTCTCTAGCTTTAGTTAGTTAAGTTTTAATTGTGAACGAGACCACTTCGATCTTGAAATAAATCATAATATATTTAACTTTCGTAATTGCTTTTAATTTAGTTTTTTTAAATGAAAGAGGATTAAAATAGTTATTTGGCGCAGTCGGTAAGATATGCAAACGATACTATCCCCGTTCTCCGAAGTAACAACGCGACGGTTTATCGCATTTTATCCAGTGTTAGCAACGGTTTATTGCTCGAGATATTGTATTAGTTTTTGCAGTCCGGTATTGGCAACGGTTTATTGCCAAAAGTGACAAGTGAACTAAAACTAAACATATCCAAGAATCTGGAGGAGAGCCAGGATCACCCTGTTTGTGTGCGGTTACCCAACAACGTGGGACTCCGCAATATCGAAGGATAATCGGAGGCAGTGCAGCAGGAATCTTTGGATTTTAATCTTTTATTGCCTAAAAGGAAAATATGAAGAAGACAACTTTGTTTGGATTGATACTGTAAGTCAAAGTATTAATTTTCCTTTCTTTTCCTATTTAAATATCCTCTTGTAGAAATAAGCTTTATTGACCAAATTGTGTATTTCGCGTATTTTGACAAATTTAATTAAATTAGTGATACTGAAAAGTGATTAAGAAAGTGTAGTTCCAAAATAAAGGAAAGAAAAAAATCTGTTCGATCAAAATAAAAGAAAAATTTTTTCTACGATATTTGTTTAATAAAAATATATATATTATTTTAACTAAATAAAGGAAACAAATTTATTTTTTGCTAACGTGGAAACTGATCGTTTTACCATTCTGTGATTGAGATTCATAATAAAAATTTATAATAAACATACATATAATAATATTAATACAAATTCGAAATAAATTATTCTCGTAAAAATGGCTAACGAAAACGCAACCGCAAGTGCAACCGTTACCATTACTCCGCAAGTCATTTGTAACACACTAAAAGTGCCAGATGCAGTTAAGGATTTACCACGATTTGATGGTAACCCTCGGTTGTTGCACGAATTTATTAGAAATGTCGAAGAAACCATGGAGCTCATTTCAGTTACCATCGGTACACCTTACGGTAGATTACATCTTAAGACAACTAGAAACAAAATTGAGGGCCCAGCTAATGAAGTCCTAAATATGTATGGGACACCATTAGATTGGAGTGAAATTAAGCAAAATTTAACTTTGCATTATTCCGACAAGCGAAACGAAACGTCTTTAATTAGGGATTTACATAATTCTCGACAAGAAAATAATTCAGTAGAAAAATTTTACAGCGAAATTGTTGAAATCTTTGCCACAATGATGAACAATATTCAAATTAACGAAAGTGACAATCACGTAATTAAGGCCAAAAAAGCCCTTTATTCGGAAATGTGTCTTAATACCTTTTTGACAGGATTGAGGGAACCTCTGGGTTCAACGATTCGTGCGATTTTTTATATGAAACCAACTAACCATAACAACAATACATATAGCCGTAATCAATCTTCTAACGCAAATAGAAACCTTATACGAAAACCCTCTTTTCCACAATTTCGGGATACAAGAACAATTCCGCAAATGAAGTCCTTGAACTAAACTTACAACCCCTTTCATAGGCAACAGCAAACAAACCAACCCTTCGTTAGATCTAACTTTGGTCATAATCCCTTTTACTCTGGCCAAAACGTTTTCAAATCTGGCAATAACAACTCCTTCCCACAACATCAAGGAAATCAACCTTTTTTCAGACATAATAACAACAACTTCTCTAAACCGGAACCTATGGATACAAATTTAGGGTATTCAAATCTGAGGCAGCAAACTGCATTCCAACCCCCAACAAATAGGGCTACCACAAATAATTTCTTCAGACACACAAGACAACCAAGATTTGTTAGTAAAGAATTATTCAATGTGAACGAGCTAAGTCCACCAAATCAAAATTCACTCTACGATCAACATGAGTTTTATTACCCCAATAATTATAATTACCCTGAACCTAACCAATCATACCAACCACAGTTAGACGAGTTCTATAACAATCAACAAGACGCCTCCCTTAACGTTCAGAATTCATATGATGATACAAGCGACACAGCAACCGATTCAAATTTTCCAATAGATGCCTCTACAAACCAATCGGATATATAGACGTTAATAAACACGGGTCTATACTGCCATACGTAAACATTTCCTCTCCTTTTGGCAGACACTTAAAGTTCCTAATAGATACTGGTGCGTCATCCTCTTTTATTAACCCCGAATTCACCCGACCAGAAAACCTCACGGAAATCGAACCAATCATCATTTCTACAGTTCTGGCAGAACATTCCTTAAATAAACAAATAACTCTCCCTAATTTCATAGAATTCAACCAGCCTGGAGAGAGCAAGTTTTTAGTTTTCAAATTTCATGGATATTTTGACGGTCTTTTAGGATGGGACCTTTTAACAGCACTAGGATCTAAAATTGACGTAGGAAACCGGCTCTTAATCACACGAAATACCACCCTACCTATAAACTTAAAACCAAACTTAATGTCAAAAAAATATATTGTTCCACCAAACTCAAAATTGATAACATGGTTACCAGTAGATATCCGTAATGGAGATATTTACATCGAAGAAACACAAATAGACAACGATCTCTATATTTCGGAAGGAATATACACTGCTTCAAACTGGTATAGCGCAATAGAAGTAGTAAATAAACCATCCCTAGATAAAATATTACTATTAGAACAACCCTTAAAAGTCAAACACTACTCTTCGGACCAATTTATTGAAGTAAACAACGTTAACTTACCATACCCCTATTCCGAAAAAATAGTCCAACAAGGAAAAAATGATATAAGGAAACTTATTAGAGTAGAACACCTTAATGAGGAAGAAAAGAAAACCCTCTATAAATTATGTATCGAATTCGAAGAGCTTTTCTTCAAAGAAGGCGATAAATTGACTTTTACAAACCAAGTCAAACATAATATTCCTACTATAGACGAAATACCGATCCACACAAAATCTTACAGATATCCTTACATCCATAAGGAGGAGGTAAGAACACAAATACAAGATATGTTAAGGCAAGGTATAATACGACCAAGCTTCTCCCCTTGGAGTGCCCCAGTTTGGATCGTACCAAAGAAATCTGACGCTAGTGGAAAAAAGAAATGGCGATTAGTCATTGATTACCGTAAATTAAACGAAAAACGGTTAGTGACAAATACCCTCTTCCCAATATTGTCGAAATTCTTGACAAACTAGGGAAATGCATGTAGTTCTCAACTCTCGACCTGGCAAGTGGTTTTCACCAGATCGAGATGAATCCAAAGAACATAGTAAACACAGTAGAAAGTGGTCACTATGAGTACATAAGAATGCCATTTGGGTTAAAGAACGCTCCATCCACTTTCCAAAGAGTAATGGACAACGTTCTCCAAGACCTACAAGGAAAAATTTGTTTAGTCTATTTAGACGATATAATTATTTATTCTACTTCCTTGCAAGAACACGTTGAAAATCTTAGAAAAGTGTTTTTAAAGTTACGAGAAGCCAACTTCAAAGTGCAACTGGACAAGTCAGAGTTTATGCACAAAGAAATCGCTTTCTTAGGTCATATAGTCACCACTGACGGCGTAAAACCTAACCCGGAAAAGATTAACACTATCAAAAATTTCCCCATTCCACAAACTCAAAGAGATATTAAATCATTCTTAGGATTGCTTGGTTATTACCGCAAATTCATTAAGGATTTCGCAAAATTAACCAAACCTTTGACAGAATGTTTAAAGAAAGACAAGAAAATAGAAATAAATAATAGATACCTCAAAGCTTTCAGTACTTGCAAAGATCTCTTGATAAACGACCCGATTTTACAATACCCCGATTTTGCCAAACCTTTCATACTCACCACTGATGCTAGCAACTTTGCTATAGGTGCAGTCTTCTCCCAAGGTCATATAGGTTCAGACAAACCAATATGTTATGCGAGCAGGACACTCACAGACTCAGAAATTAATTATTCCACGATTGAAAAGGAATTACTGGCAATTGTTTGGGCAACCAAGTACTTCCGCCTTACCTTTTCGGTCGGAGATTTAAAATAGTAACCGATCACAAACCCCTTACCTGGTTAATGAACCTTAAGGAACCAAATTCAAAGTTAATTAGATGACGCCTCAAATTAGAGGAATACGATTACGAAATCATATATAAAAAAGGAAAGCAAAATGCAAATGCGGATGCATTGAGTCGCAACAGAATTAGCAATAACAAAATCACTGAGTTAAGCACCAATAAAACGGAAACATCATTAGAAAATGCAAGCAATTCAACTATCCACTCAGCCCAAGAAAACGTGAATGATGGAATTCCCATCTCAGAACGTCCACTTAATGAATTTAATCTACAAATAATCCTTGATAAATCTGATAAAAATCCCCCGGTGTCCTTAGAAGTTCCCTTTCGAAACAAACAACGGCGTAAATTCCAACTACCAAATTTTACAGAAGAAAATATTACCCAAATCTTCAAAGACTACTTATGTCCCAATAAACTTACCGCGGTAATGACAGATGATGAAACCTTTAAAATAGTTCAGACTGTATATTCAAAATACTTTTCTAGAAACAAAACCTTTAAAATAATTCGCTGCATGGAAATTCTAATCGATATAAAGGAAAACGACGAGCAGGATAAAATATCATTCTAAAAACAATCATCGAGGAATCCAAGAAACACTAACTCGCCTAAAAAGACAATATTACTTTCCATATATGGTAAATAAAATATCTGAAACCATAAATAATTGTGAAACATGCCAGACCTTAAAGTATGACCGAAATCCCCCAAAATTAAAGTACGAAAAACCCGAAAACCCACAAAAACCATTAGACATTATCCATATAGATATATATTGCATAAATAACAAACAGATATTAACTATAATCGATAAGTTTTCAAAATTTGCTGCAGCTTATACTCTAACTGCAAGAAATAGTTTGAATATCATTAAATGCCTTAGACACTATTTACCAAATTACAAATTAAATAATAGGTACCAAATAATCTGAGTATCAGGTCTACTCTCTGAATTTAGGTTTAATAGGATTAAGTTATACTAAAAAATATAAATTCGATGACGGACTGGGAGATTTACGTTAATTGGTATTTTTTAGTAATTGTTTAATAAGACATTTTTCAGATGACAGACGAAATTCATGTCAACTCCTTCATACTTATTCCGTTATTAGATTATTATATATACTAAAAGTTAAAAGTGGCAGACCGAGGATTTTTTGGTTATTTCCCCGGCAGACCCAATTGAATAGTTTTGTATATCACCTGCATTATCAAACTACGATTTTTAGCCAGAGCACAAATTATCTGAATGGCCGGTATGCTCTCTGAATTTAGGTTTAATAGTTTTAAATTATACTAAAAAATATAAATTCGATGGCAGACTGGAAGATTTGCGTTAATTGGTATTTTTTACGCCCTTTTTATTAGCTTCACCTGTAACTAAGTAAAAAATTTTGGAAGCTAAATTTGACCCACTTCCCGGTTTCCGATAGAGCTGAAATTTTGCTCATATGTATAGTTCGCGTGGGAATGCAATCTGACCATTTTGTAAAATAATCAAGATGGCGGTTCCAAGATGGCGGCCGATTTTTGCATTTGTGTTCCCCGACCCACCGACATGGGTACCAAATGAAAGGGTGTGACAAGTAGAATACAATTTGCTGTGTGGCGTTATTCCAAAATCAAAATGGCGGATTACCTTTTTCTTCACAACCCCCTCAGTATGGGTATCAAATGAAAGGGTATGACGATTATAATACAGTAATCTGTATGACGAACTGTAATATGGCGGCCGCCACAAAATGGCGGGAGACATATAATAGACAAAAAGGAGAAAATAAAATTTATGTAATATATTTTATCAAATCAATATAATTTATGAGTTTTTTATTATAATTGTTGTCAATCAGCTTTTTTCTCTTTTTCTGTTTCTCAAAAATACACTGCTACTGTAGAGTTCAATCAAAACGCTGGGATTGTTGCATTTAAAAGGAGGCGATATGAATTTGTTGGGTTTTTCTAGAGTTTTTAATGAATTGTTAACGAAAGAATTGTATATTATAGTTAAGTGAAAGAATTGTGAATAGAAAATTTATTGAATTAATTGAATTGTTTCTTTTTCATTTGTGAAATTTATCAAACATCTATCCCCTTTTTACACAGTAAAAGTCTCATACCTCTTCTCTGCGAAATAATTGGTTGATATATTATTAGATCGTAATCTAATGAACGAAAATGAAAATAATGAAAATGAGGTGATGATGATAACCCGACAAGATGTGATTTTTTGGATGACGTACATATTTAAGTACTTATGAAGATTGATGTTTGATAAATTTCACAAATTAAAAAATACACAGTTCACTTAATTCAATAAATTTTCTATTCACAATTCTTTCACTTAACTATAATATACAATTCTTTGGTTAACAATTCATTAAAAACTCTAAAAAAAAACTCGACAAATTCACATCGCTTCCTTTTAAATGCAACAATCCCAGCGTCTTTTGTATTTGTAGCAGTGTATTTTTGAGGAACAGAAAAAGAGAAAAAAGCTGATCGAAAAAAATTATAATAAAATAGCGGGAGGCATAGCGTTACCGAATTAAATTTCTAATGTGCTTCTAAGTAATGTACATTTCAATTTTATCAAAACATTGGAAATATAATTTGGATTACGCTGTTTAATTTAAAGCTAAAATATCAACCAATTGATGTACGAGTATATAGTCAAACTTGTAAAACTATTGTAAAAATAAATTGTTTATATCAAATTATTCGTCAACTGATTCTATTTTTGCAAAAAAAATATCATGCATACATATTATCATTAATTTAACAATTATAGATTAAGTTTGGACGCCTACACCTAAGTATTGGCCAAAAATAAAGCAGACCCCTTCAATATTTCATACATTTTTCTTTATTATGATAAAAACCGTTGTAAAGAAAAGCTAAACCACCATTTTGTGTGGGCCGCCATTTTGATTTTGGAATAACGCCACACAGCAAATTGTATTCTACTTGTCACACCCTTTCATTTGATACCCATGTCGGTGGGTCGGGGAACACAAATGCAAAAATCGGCCGCCATCTTGGAACCGCCATCTTGATTATTTTACAAAATGGTCAGATTGCATTGTCACGCGAACTATACATATGAGCAAAATTTCAGCCCTATCGAAAACCGGGAAGTGGGTCAAATTTAGCTTCCAAAATTTTTTACTTAGTTAGTTACAGGTGAAGCTAATGAAAAGGGCGTAAAAAATACCAATTATGGCAAATCTTCCAGTCTGCCAACGAATTTATATTTTTTAGTATAATTTAAAACTATTAAACCTAAATTCAGAGAGTATACCGGCCATTCAGATAATTTGTGCTCTGGCTCAAAAATCGTAGTTTGATAATGCAGGTGATATACAAAACTATTCAATTGGGTCTGCCGGGGAAATTAACAAAAATTCCTCGGTCTGCCACTTTTAATTTTTTGTATATATAATAATCTAATAACGGAATAAGTATGAAGGAGTTGACATGAATTTCGTCTGTCATCTGAAAAAGGTCTTATTAAACAATTACTAAAAAATACCAATTAATGTAAATCTTCCAGTCTGTCATCAAATTTATATTTTTTAGTATAACTTAAACCTATTAAACCTAAATTCCGAGAGTAGAAGTGATACTCAGATAATTTGTCATTATGGGCTCTCGGTCTATAAAATAAGTAATCAAGTAGGCAACCTAGTTAATAAGAATCTAGAGAAACTCAATAAGGATAGAGAAGATCCCGTAGAAGTAAAAGAAAACCAGGTAATTTATCGCAAGGAATGCAGAAGAAATAAACTAACCCCTAGATTTAGTAAACATAAAATGATAAAAGATAATAAAATAACAATTATAACTAGCACAAAAAAGAAACTCCATAAAGCAAGAATTAAAAGAAAACGAAAATTTCAGGCTGACATTAACGCACGGACAGAACCTGGATATTCAGGACCTGACCAACAACAAAGGATTACTACCGATACGACTAGGAATAGCGAGAACAATGCAGACGTACAATAACTTATTACATATCGTAAGACTAGAGAACTACGAACATAACTTGAACCAAATACGAGACTCACTCACAAAATTTGACTATATGGAAGACGCTAAGGAATCTTTATCAATTACAAAATTAAAACTTGCCGAAGTAATGGTATCATGACACTGGCTTGTTTTCATACTAGTTTTGCAGCTAGCTAGCTACTTAGAAAGAAACAAATAGTATTACATACAGAAATTCTGTGCACAAGAAGAGTTCCGCACTAATGTCAACAACTGGCCGAAAGCATGAATTTTCGGACAGTTAAGTGGAACTTGGAATTGAAACAGTGGAAAAGCTCACGAAAAGCTAGAAAAATTTACCAATTTTTTGACGGTTTTGGATTTTTCGGGGTATTTTGACATTTATTTGGTTTGGTCTGAAATGTTCGTGCCTGTAAAGTTGTATCAAAGGGTATCTTTTTTTTAAATAAAATATGATGGTGAATGAAATATTAAAATTATTAGTTCTTGCTAATGACAATCTGATGATGACATCAATTGCATTAATTTTGCATTGTCAGAAAAGCAGTAATAAAAATAGTATTTTTGTATGATAATTTAGGTGCGTCCCAACCAAATTAATTTTTCTTAACTTCATTTATAAGAAAATGAATCCCTTCGTCACTCCACATAATTTGTGCCATTAAAAGAAATTCAAAATATTGTATTTTAAACTGTCAAACTGGCCGAAATTTCCAACCTCTACTATAGCTTCCTTTCTCTGCCTATTTGCTGTCTATTTTACACATGCTTGACAATTCGGGCACTTGCGCTAGCTTGAAAACTAGCCAGTATCATAATACCATAACCCATAAATTAAAAACTCTATTACCAAAATTTAGAAACAAAAGAGGACTTATAAATGGACTAGGTTCACTAATTAAAGCTATAAGAGGTAACTTAGACGCAAATGACGCTGAAGATATTAATAAAAAAATTGAAGAAATAACAACTAACCAAGCTAATCTAAAAATTCAAGCAACCCAACAAACTCAAATCAATCACCAAATGGTAGAACGGTTTGAAAATATTACAAATCATATAAATAAAGAACAAGAAATTATACAAAACTTTCTAAAATATTCGCAAGATCAAACAAAAAACAGTATTAGAACAGAACATGACCTTCTTAAACGCATTCAGTATCTTAACCAAATGAACTATAATATCGACTTGTTAAATAATCATCTAACTAACATCGCTGAAGCGACAATGTTAGCCCGGCTTAACGTCATTTCTAAACAGATCTTGAGCCCAACAGAACTAAATGAAATATATTCCATTTTTCAAAATCAATCTATAAATATTTATTCAAATGAACACATATACGAACTACTTGGTCTTCAAGCTTATTACAATAACACAAACATTATATTCAATATCAGAATTCCAATAATTTCCAATGAAACCTATACTTTATTCCATTTAATACCCCTACCTATTCAGACATTCCAAAAGATCGCAGCAAAACCTTTCCTAATCCTTAACAATAAAAATATGCAATACTTGGACCAAAAGTGTCAGCAAACAGAAGGAACCTACTATTGCGAAGAATCAAGTAATCGCAAAAGGACTGAAGACTCCAAATGCATCGCAAGGATCATCCATAGCAAACCAGCAAGTTGTGCACTCACACCTACATCAGAAATCAGCGAAATTCTTCAACCAGCACTGTGGCTTCACCAACCAAACAATCTCAGCAACAGCACTTATTCGTTACAAAGGATGCAACGTCGAGATAAACAAAATCCTGTATAGAGATCAGAGCCGCACTTACTGGGATGAAATCCACATATACCCCATAATTTTTAATAAAATAAACTTAACAGATACTCCTGACAACTTAACGCTTCCTAAACTCAGTACTTACCACTTCAAAATTCAAGAGCTAGCTGAAACTGTAAAAATCAAAAACCAAGAGAATGACATCCAGATTTACACAATCATCGCAATCTTCATCTGTTTCACCATTTTCTGCGTATTCATCACTAAACGACTACTTACCAAACACCGTAACAATATGAACCTTCAACCAGGACCCAGCCCAGGAAACGCAGTCGTCGCTCCTGCCGAAGAAATTCCAAGGTTGCAATTCCTTTGGCCATTGCTCCAACTTAAGGAGGAAGGAGTTATGTTTGCAGATAAATAGATATACTTAAATTAAGACAATAAATGTATACTGCACCTGCACCCAATAATAAAATCTTCCCACCGCAACATATGTACCAATTTCCGTTCCCATAGACAAAATTCCTAGAAACATCTCCCAATTGTTCCCATCACCCATCAAACAAAGCACCTTGGCACCTTGATATTCAATTGGCACTTTAATAATAAATTATTTCTCTAGCTTTAGTTAGTTAAGTTTTAATTGTGAACGAGACCACTTCGATCTTGAAATAAATCATAATATATTTAACTTTCGTAATTGCTTTTAATTTATTTTTTTTAAATGAAAGAGGATTAAAATAGTTATTTCGCGCCCTTCCTTCACATACTCAGTCAATCCCGGTGTTGCGGAATGTGTCTAGCGCGTGCAACAATCGAGAATTACGTGATTTGATGTTATATTTCTTGGTAAGTTTCACTCATGCCAATTCCTCAATTATCAAGGTTTTTACATTGCCAGTGCACAGTTTTGTAGGTAAACTTTTAATCTGTAGTGTGGTGACAGTTTTAAAGCATATTATTCACTAGTTTTCGGTAAGATTTTTACTTGTCAAAAATGCATGGCTCACCAGATAGATGGCCAATATGGTCCACCAGGCTTATTTGGCCACATATAACATAATCTTTCTACATGTTGGTATTTTTTCTTTTTTTAAGACAATGGCTCCACGAAAACCGGTTTTACAAAGAAAACGCCAGGCTTGGTGCAAAGATTCAATGAAAAGGGCAATCGAAGATGTGCGAAGCACAACTTTAAGTGTGGACCATTTCTTCAATCTTTATGAGAAATTGATGGATGATAATAAGTTCCCTCCTGATAGAATTTTCAATGTGGATGAGACTGGCATAAGCGTTGTTCCATCCCAAATGCCCCAAGTTCTGAGTCAAAGGGGGAAGCAGCAATTTGGTGCTGAAAGGGGTTCTGTAATAACATGCGTGATAAGCATGAGCGATGGAGGCTCACTTGTTCCACCCATGATTATATTCCCTAGAAAAAGAAGTCACCCGCTTTTGATGAAGGGTGCGCCTGCTGGTGCTATACATGAATCTCACAGTTCCGGTTGGATTCAAACCAACTTATTTACAAAGTGGTTTCAATATTTTATTCAACACATGAAACCCACAGAAGAATCTTCGGTATTACTTATTCTAGATGGCCATACTAGTCATACAAGAAATCTTGAATTGATAGATCTTACCAGAAAAAATCATGTCCTCCACAAAATACAACCACTGGATAAGTAATTCATGGGACCACTAAAAAATATGTTTCGATGAAATAAGATCATGAGCCAGGAACAATACACGGCCACTAACCCAATATGATACGATAGAAGTTTTTGGACACGCTATCTACGAGCTGTTAGTGGCTTTCGTGCAACAGGAGTATACCCTGTAGACAGAAATGTTTTTAAAGATCACGATTTTATAGATAAGGATAATGACAAAAAAACAAGCATCACCAATCAAGAAAATATCGCACCAGAACTTACAACTTCATCTTCTACTCCTACAATAGTAAATGAATCTTGTTATATAAAATCAAACACAATGTTACATAAAGAATTTCTAAGGGTCTCGGTGCAAAACGAAATCCTTAGATCAGTGGCGGACTAAGCCCGTCAGAGGCCCGCGGCGGCAAAGCTGAATGAGGCCCTCAGTCTAAGAAGTCGATGTAATTTTAGATGCCTTTTATTCAGTTGCCATTTGTATGGACAAGTGTGTGTATATGTTTATTTCCCAGTAGGAAAAGCATTTAATTACCCATCGATTCCGAAAGTCGTACTAAAGGCAAGTGTCCACTATAGAGTTTTTTTCGGTAGAATGTAGAGCGTAGAGTGTAGGTAGAGCTCTACCTGTAGTAAGTACTCTACAGCGCTTCTCTACCACTCCATCGCCCGTAGAGTTGATCTAGAGAAATTTTGAGTAGAGATCTACCACGAGCTCTACAGACTGAGTACACTGCAGATGCGTTTTTCTCTACTGTAGAGTCGTATGGTAGAGCGCGCAACTGCGGCCATCAACTTTTGCATCTCATTTCATTTCTCAGTTATTCAGAGATGCGTACGTACATATATTGTGTAAAAAATTTAAAGGAAATTAATAGAAATCAAAAAAATAATAAAATGAGTTTTCCCCAAAAGAAGGGAAAAGAAGGAAAGGAAATGTTGAGAGCGAGATTGGATTGCGAAAAGAAAACAAAACGCTGGAATGTACCGAGAATTATGGAATGAGCTCACGGAAGAAGATACATCTTCATACCAAAATTTTCTGCGTATGTCGTCTTCGAATTTCGTTGTTATTTAACACGCCGATGCAGTGCCGCGGCTGGCATATGTGCTGGGTGTGCAACTGCACAGGGTCCCGCGTGTTTTGGGCACCGCGAGCGAAGCGAGCAAAACATTTTTTTGGCAATAAAAATCATTTGAATTCTTTATTTGCATTTTTACTTCAATGAATGGGTCATACAAATCAGCATATGGGTCATATCAGACGAACTCGCATCACACTAAATATTACATGGGACCCATTTTCCATAATTCTGTCGCGGGGACGGGTCTTTATGACAGAAATTTTTTTTTGGAGACTCTGGGGCCCCTCCGCGAATTTTTGCACAGGGCCCCCAATTTTCTGACCGCGGCACTGCGCCTATGTACAACAATTCGAAACGCAGTCGAAACGCAAATAAGAATGAATACTGTAGAGAGAAAAACTCTATCAAACATGCTTGTTAGAGCGTAGAGCAGATGTAGAGCTCTACCAAACACAAAAAATTGCGTATACACTTTATAGTGTAGAGTGCAGAGCGCGTAGAGTGGGTGTAGAGAGCATGTGTAGAGCTCTAGACGGTGTATACACTTCTCTACGCATCTCTACGCGAGAGTTTTCTCTAGCTCTACGCAAAAAACTCTATAGTGGTCACTAGGCTTAAGTTTACAAAAACTCCTCTTGCATGATGCAACCGAGATGAAAATGGTCAAGAAGTATTGAAGTATATGTAAGCGATGTAGAGGGTAACGATTCAGTAAAGACCCATTTTAATAATTACATGCTGTACTTATTTGTGTCTACGGGAACATCGTACGCGACCTCCGACTCCAAAGTACCACTTAGGTAGGCACTGCCCTTATTTTAAAAGCCTTGTTTAGGATTTGATCAAGGGAACTTGTAGACATTTGGAGGCCCCAGGAACCAGAGGCCCGGGGCGGACCGCCCCCTCCGCCCCCCCCTTAGTCCGCCACTGCCTTAGATAAATTCACATATCCCTTCATACAGGGAGCCTTAACATGAAATTCACACTAATGAATTTGATGCAATATGAGCTCCCTGCGAACAACAAATCCTAAACGGAAAATTATTATCTAACTTCCATTTTCAAATGTACATAATTCCTTAACGGAGAAATATTCAATGTACATCAACATCAACGGAAAATGTAACATTCCCAGACGCAACTTGATCCGCGCGCATTTTGTGGAAAAACTTCCACCGTGTGATTTGCAAGGTATGCACTTACCTTTGCACAATCCCAAACTTTTCTGGCGGTCGAATATAAAAACTTCTTACATGGGTTGATCTTAACCTTGACCGCCACCGTGAGAATCGCATACGGTTTGGGCGACCAAAAACAGGGCTCGGCGGCGGTGGAAAATTGTGAAAATAATGAGTGTTGTTTAAACCACGGTATACAGAAACAAGGTAATGTAACAGAGACTGACAGCTTCGAATATCGTAGAAATTTCGTGCCGAGTGACGTCAGCACTTATGTAGAAACAACAACACAACTCCGATTTTATATGGGAAGAGCGTGCCAAGTGACGTCAGCACTCAAATGACATTTCTCCATTACATTACCTTGTTTCTGTATACCGTGGTTTAAACTATCATCAGCGGCGGGCGGCTTTTTGTTAAGTGTTATTAAAATCTCCAGGGATCTCCAGTGTTTTATCTTTTCCTAGTCGGGACGCAAAAAATAAAAAAACAACGAATTCGTCGGATTGTCCGAGTATTATAGTTGAAACATAAAAATTAAGACAGAGTGTAACGTAAATATTGATAGAAAATAATAAGTTGAGAATTGTGGAATATAAGAATAGAGCAAAGAGTGTTGCTTTAACTACGACCGCTGGCGGGTGGTTAATTTTCTAAATAGTTTTTTGTTCTGATCGGTGTACCCGGGGGGTGTTTTTTCGATGTGTTTTGACAAAATATAATAAAGAATTATAAAAATTTAACTAAAATTATGTACAAATAGAAAACAAATGTTAAGAAATAATGTTTTTCCATGTTGGATGTTCAAAAAAATCTCTAGTTGAGAAATAAAGATAACAGTGCAGTTTTAACAATAATAAATTATCGGTCGGTGAATATATGTATGTTCGAGGAAATATTTAGTTGAAAGGCGTGTGAATAATAATTAGAAATAAATATTGAACCAGAAATATTGCATATGAAAAAATTTGTGTTTGCTTATAACGTCGAAGTTTTTATTTAACGAAGACATTATTTAATATAAAGAGAAGAGTTTTATTTATATAACAACAATAAAAACAAACAACAAAAAAAACTCGCACATACGCCGAACGAAACTCAATGCCTTATCAGAGGTATCGGGTTACGTATGGAAGCAAAATCTTGCCTAGGTGCGAAGTTCTTGATCCGTCTTTTTTCCCGTGAGACGGTAATTTTCGTCGAAGTTTCACGTTTTCTGAAAGCGGTGACACCGCGAAAAAGCGGTCAAAAAACCACTGCTCGGCGCTGGTGGAGATTTTGAAGTTAGAGTATTGTTTTAACCTTTACCCGCGCCGGACGGCATTTCTTTTACTAGAGTGTTGTCACGACGTTTACCACCGGCGGGTGGTTTTTAAGAAAAAGAAAGTTGGATTGACCTTAACCTCTGGCGGAAAGTGATAAAATGTTTGTTCGGCGGCAAGTTTTTGGTGCTCCAGGTATCGTGTGGTTTTCGTTGGTTAAGTAAGTGCGTTATTAATTAAGACATTTCATGAAAATATAAAGATATAGTGAAAAATCCACTGATAACCATTTAAGTTGAAAGTAAAATAAAAGCTAGAATAAACGTTCATAAAAGTTGGTTTTATTTTATGTAACAATTACTATTGTTTGCTTATTTGGGTTGCTAAAATCATCATCGCCAGCGGGCGAAAGGGAGGGAGAGACTTTATTTTGCATTACGATTAAAATATTTCATTTGGGGCTCAATATAAGTGGCGATTGTGCTTAAGGAATTTGATTAAAGGTCAAAATTACTAGGCTACTGTTGTTCAACGATCTGATCAAAATATTTTATAAATTAAAATTACCGGGATTTTTGGAGCTTTAACCCTTCCCTTTGAAAACAAAACGGACAAACCCCGACTAGAGAAAGATACATAACAAGGTAAAGGTAATTAATAAAACATAATATAACAATAGGTCTGTATGTTTGAAAAAACTTTTTACTTTTAGTAAAAAGTTTTTACTTGATAGCTGTTTGTTTTAGATGTCGAGTAAAAAATTACATTTCCGCTTTTACTATTTTTTACACGAGCTCTTGAGCAGAAATAAATTCTAGTAAACTCAGATGGCATTGCGTTTTGTTGTGAAATTGTGAAAAATACTACTGTAAACGTTTCGCCCGGAACATTTCGAAAGATACACTAAATTTTTACTTGACTTTTACTCGAGAACTGTTTGTTTGAATTCCCCACTTCTTTACTATTTTTTACTTGACAGCAGTTCACGAATTTTTACTGGATTTTTACTTGGCTTTCAAACATACAGACCTAATCTGTTGACATTACACCCTCCATAAATGAACCTGTTATGAGTAAAGGGGTTTCTACACGATACAACGGTTGGTGCGATATCGGCATAATATGATGGTCGCATGCTACGATTGTCTCGTCTGTTTGCACTGAAACAACGATTGTGCCGATATCGTTCGGTTGTTAGTTGCTAAATAAAAACCGGCGTCGTACGTACAACCGTTGCATAGTGTGCGTAAAATTCACAACAGTTGCATCAATTTCATGTTAGTACTCCTCCGCAAATTATTAGTAGTTGAAATGTCTAAGTACTAAATACGACTGGAAATAAGTTCAGTCGCAAACGAAATTGGTATGTGTGTGTACAAAGCTATAGTTGTTGGACCGATAAAGTGACAACGCATGTTGGTCCAACCGTTGTATCGTGTAAAAGCCCCTTAATGCGATGCCTAGTGAAGCGATCTATACGTTAAAGGCTTGGGCACACAGAAAGCGGTCAGGCGGTCTAGTTGTATTACACAATTTGGCATTAGCTATGTCAAACAGAACGCAGTCTACCGCCGCTTGCTAGTCTTTGTCGCGACGACAAGCGATCCGGTTGTACAAAATTACAGATTTTATCATGATCGCCTTGCCGCTTTCAGACAAAATGAGTGAAAAAACTGAAATTTTTATGAAAAATGTGCGTAAATACAGGTTTTTGCTTGATACTTTACATTAAACGAACATTATAAAAATGTTTTAAAAAAGGCTGAACCATAGAATGAGATAGCTCAAGAACTGAATATGACAGGTAAATATCCCTTCTTATTGATTTCATGCACCCAACATCGTCTTTTCTTCTTTTTGCTTTGCAAAGCTAATAGCAGAAGGAGTTGTTCTTCGTTCGTGCTCATACTCAATATAAAAAAATTAGAAAACGCACTACAGCTTCTCAAAAAGAGTACGAAAAGACTGGACTGCTCACACAAATATCGCGACCTATGTGACGTCCCCATATCGCAGACCGCCGCGACGACCGCTGGATCGCTGTCCGCAGCGACAAACCGCTTTCTGTGTGCCCGAGCCTTAAGAGACCAGAACAAAAATCCGCCTGTATATTCTGAACAAGTTAAAGAGTTCGTTGCGAGGTCTCCACAGTCATCGACTTCAAGAAATCACAACTTTATAACACCATTCCAGTTATCTCCGATACCAGAAATAGCACCTAGGAAAACTCCTAACCGAGGCAGAAAGGCTGCTAAATCGACATTGCTTACTTCATCCCCGTACCAAAAAGAATTGCAAAGCCGCCCATACACGGTGGAACATGTTGATCAACTTGGTTGAGTCTCACAAAAAATTTTACCTTGTGTAGAGCTGTCGCTCAACCAATTTGACGGTTGCATAATCGGTTGAAGTAAATCAAAACATTTTGATTTCATGTCTGCGGAGCTTTTGGTTGATAAACATGTTGAACTCTGTGTGGTGAAGTTAAACAAAAGAATTGAATGAAAATCAGCTGGAAGTAGTAATTTTATTGTAAAACGTCAAATGATAATCGTTTTTAAAAATATTTTTGAAAGGATCCTTCGTCCATCCGCATATAATTTTTATAATCAAATTAATTTTTTTTAATAATTTTTTATTTGAAAATTTTTCTTTATATCCTAACCACTCTTTTGTCCACATTCTTTTTTTCTTATTACGATTTTCTTCCTTTTCTTCATTCACTTCCGAAATAACCATTAATGCTATAATTTTGTCCATATTTACAAGCGCACCTTGTCGTGGACAAATGATGTTGATTAACTTGTTGAATAAGTGTGTGGGAAACAATAAACCAAGTTGATCAACCAAGTTGAGCAGCATGTTTCACCGTGTATGGGCGGGTCGACTCATTAAAAAAGAAAAATGATAAAATCGAGAAGGCTTCTATGGACAAAGGCAAAAAACAAAAAGGCAAAAGGACAAAGTCAAAAACGAAGGACGTACAAATGTCAAGCTCGGAGGAAGAAAATGAACCTTTGTACGAGGACAGTTCTGACGAAAGTCCAGATAGAACTAGTGTTTCTGATGCAAAGTGTTTGCACTGTGAGGATCTATATTCTATGGATAACAGAAGCGAACCATGGATTCAATGCCTATGTTGTAAATTATGGGCTAACGAAGAATGTTCAGGAGTGCAAACTGACGTTTTTTTCGGCGAATTTTGTTCTGCAAAATAACGCAAAGTTTATTTATTTATGGTGTGCAATATGGCTCACTTCATTTGTTGGGCATTGCGGCCCTAGGCTATATTGGCCTACCATCTTTAAATTCTAAAAATTATTCAAGATTACGAACTTTTTTTGTTTATGTTATGTTTTGAAGTTAATTATGTTAAATTTTTAGTTGTTGATTACTGTTTGGTTCTAAGACTGGATTAACCAATAAAGCCCGTTTGAACTTATAAATTTCGTGTTTTTTGCCAAAAAGGCTTATGGTGTGCAATATTACCGGAACTTACTCTAATTATGAAATGCCTTTTGTAATGAATTTTCCACATCTATAAAATGCATTTGTAATTTATAATGTATGCATTACATACTTCTATATTTTATAACGAAAACAAACTCAAAATTTAACATAAAAACTAAATGATGGATTAAACAACGCATGACCTATGGAGTAAAAAATAGAGAAATGCATAACGAATTATTGCATTTCATTATTTAAATAAGAGTTAAGTAAAATAAATACGAATTAAATGAAATTAAACAAATTGAAAACAAATCAACATAACTTTAAAACCATATACTCAAATTGGACAACATAAAAACACAAATATATCATCACAAGGTGCTGCCACATAATTAACACCAAATATAGCTTACCTGGAATATAGAAATGATTCACTTTCCCTTCGGGACACAGGTAAACACGCGACAGACACGTAAAACAACCCGGCGAAACTTTGACATTTCACGAAATTAAAGTGTCAATTTGAAGAAAATTTTGCTGACAATTCAAATGGTGATGTCAGCGATTTGTCCCAGGAGAATGAAAGAGACAAAAAGGGAAAAAAAGGATAGTGCGTCAAAATGGAGGAACCCGGAAAAACATCCCAATATTTCCAGGGAAATTGGAAGTCGTCGAGCACATTTGCCGCCAAGGTCAAAAAGGACTAGGAAGAATTTTTTCAGTCGTTTATTGCACATCACGCTAGACATCGATACGGAACAACAACAACACTTGAGGACCAAATTCGATTCGAAATTTATTTAGAAGGTATAACAAATAAGTAAAAATACGGTGCATATATGTCTAATGCTGACATCGTGCCAAATTATTTAATATTATTTTTCTTGCAGCAGACTGGCAACCGGGCGGTCTAAAAAGGCCACTTTAGGTGTTTCATAATATGATCATAATATGTTTCATTTCATAAATCAGAAAAGGGCCACACAATATGATTCATATGAGATATGTCGGTTTTCTATAGGAAAGCGTTAAATGGCCTACTAATATGAATTGCATATTATGTCAAATTAGATGAAATTTTAGAAGTTACTCAGAGAGCAACATCTTTAGTTCATATTCGTTTTCTATTTATTCAGTGTCGAAATTGTTGTTGTTTGAATTAAAACTTTTATTGGATTGTTGTTAGTTGATGCTGGTTATTCAGTGTTGAAATTGTTGTTATTTGAATTTTAGTAGTGCAGTGATATACATAAGTAAATGGCAGACTTGGGTTTGTACGAGAATTTTTTGGAGCATTCTCGTCTAGAGGAGGCTCTTTCCTATAGACGAACCACGGCTAGATTGAGAAATCTAGATATAAGCTTTGAAATGCCGGACCGGGATTTCGTTCCACTATACAGATTAAATAAAAGTTTGACTGTTGAACTCGTGCAAGAGTTAAGTAAATAATATTTCAAGTGTAATTAATACCTAGGTATTATGTAAACAATGTTTGTATTGTTAGTATACCTACAACAGGTAGGTACACCTACGGACCTACTGACTTTTTGTTATTTTGAGGTCCAAAGTGCACTATCGTTTTACGCGTCGGGATCCTACCAACGCTATGTAGGAGCAGATGCTCACTAAATGATGCAACGGTCAGTGTATCAAACTGCTTACGAGCAGTGACATTGGCCCTAAATAGTGACAATTTTCGAAGAAAGTATACGCAAATACGGCAACCGATAATCTCTCAAGATTTCCCGAAAAATTGCGTTTAATTTTTTTAAAAAAAAACACTTAAAATTCCCATATTTATCTGTAATTGCAAAGGTTACTTTGTTTGTTGACATGATTTCTTAATTATTTTATTGGAATGTATTTAAAACTCTCCACTAAATTTTTTCGTCTGGCAATATCTATGCCTAATAGAATTCTGCTGATGAAATTAATCGATTGAATCATTTATAAAAACGGGCTTTTTACGATTTTTAGCAGAACTGCTAATGATCTGCTAGAATTCACCAAATGAATCATATTACTGACGTTTCACCCGATGTGGCCTTTTTATGTCCCCTGGTTTAGTAAATATGTAGCACATTCATTTAAAACATAATTTAACCCATTAATGTGGGAGGTACAAACATGTCCACTGTGGGCATCGTGCCAAGTGTATTAATTTTCTTTCAGGTGCATTACGTGATATTAAATGAAGTAATAGTGTATTAAATACAGTCTTCTAGTTAAGTTTAATGTTAAGTTTTAATGATTTGTAAATAAGTTAAATAAAGAATTTTGGGTAAAGTTTGGCATGAACATGTGGAGGTACTAACAATGCAGGCAGTCGAAATGAATATATTAAAAACGTCAATAAAAATATTAGTTCTATTTTGTTTTTCATGGAGATTAGTAATAGAATTGTTACATAATTAATATCAGTAGAAATATAATTGTTTATGGGAAAATATAGTTTTTTATGGACCATACAAAGTATCCCTAAATAGTTAATGAATTGTAGAAAAATTGATTCAAAATAACAAGAAATAAAGTAATACCGTTCGAAGGCAAACTAAGGAACTTGTTTTTTTAAAACGTATTTACTGGAAGAAATAAATTTAATATTGGTTTAGTTCGATTGAATTAAGCATTTTTCAAATAGTTAAAATACAATATAAATTGCCGTTAATTATACCGCTAGACAATGAACCGCTCAAACAGAAGTGTGTATTTTGTAACTTACAAAAAAATGAAAAAGCGAATTTATTCTTGGAAGAAACAATATAAAAATGCCGAAATATCGTCCATTTACGAAAATTGCATAAACTTAAATACAGAGAAGTTACTCTATCTATTGAAACATATGATTCAGGCTATCACAGTAGTTGCTATAGCGCATTTACTGCGTGTGACGTCACACACAAAATGGCACAGCAAAGAAAGTCCAAGATGGCGGAAGTGAATTTAGACCCCCTGTATAAACCTTATGGGATTTTGTGCTCAGAAGCTCATTGTATATCTAGTTAACTTGATGATGGTTTCAATTTGGGAGAAATATGAAATCCTACAGTAACCGAATAACTTTTTTTTAAATTATTTATAGATGTATTAAGTTCTCAAAATATAACGCAACAAACATATGGCCTTCCCCGAATAAAATATAATTTAAAGCAGACAATTTGAATCAAAAAAGTTTACATACAGGCCATTAGTTGTTCGCATTTTGAGATAGTGAGCCCAATATTTTTGTTATTGGTGTAACTTATTTTAGGAAAAAGGTAAATGAAATAAAATTTTTAAGGAATTTCGTGTTCTCCTGTGTTGTCAATATTTATTTTCGAAGAAAAATGGGAAAAGGTAAATAAATATCTTTGGACGTACGAAAACTTGTTTTAAAGTTGTACAAAAAACAAAAACAAAAAACCCTTCAGCAAATAGGTGCAATAGTAGGGAAAAGTCATTCGAGTGTACAGACAATAATAAGAAGCTATAGAAATACTGGAACGCTTAATGTAAAACCAAGAAAAGGTGGCCCGAAAATATTTTCTGCGCAAGATCAGCGAGTTATCACAGCCATTGCGAAGAAAGCTCCGAAAACGTCTGCACCAAGTATCACCCAACAAATGTTGGATTCCACAGGTAAAACATGTAATCCGCAAACTGTAAGAAATATCCTGCATACTGCCGGCTTTCATGGTCGATCACCCCGAAGAAAACCTTTCATTTCAAAAGTATATAGAAAGAAACGTTTAAACTTTGCAAAAGAGCATATAAATAAGATCAATGATTTTTCGAATAATGTTGTTTTTTCTGACGAGAGTAAATTCAACATTTTTGGAAGCAATGGACATTCGAAGGTTTGAAAAAAAGCGAATACGGAATTCAATAAGGAAAATATTGATGCTACAGTAAAACATGCTGGTGGTAATGTGATGCTTTGGGGATGCATGAGTACTTCTGGAGTTGGTAATTTGAAATTCATTGACACAACATAGATAGGTATGGTTACCTAAGCATTCTACAAAGAAATTTAATAGCTAGTGTAGAAAAAATGGGTCTCAATAAACAATCGTTCATGTTCCAGCAGGACAACGACCCTAAGCACTGTGCAAAAATTGTGAAAGAATGGTGCATTTTCAGGATTCCAAACAATTAAACTCACCCCACAATCACCCGACTTAAATCCTATAGATCACTTATGGGATTTATTGGATCGCCGTATTGGAAAATATACTATAACATCTCGCCAATCGCTTAAAGATGCTCTAATAAGTGAATGGAGAAAATAACGCCAGAAGACATATCTGCGTTGGTCGGCAGTATGAAAAACAGGTTGCAGGCGGTTATAAAAGCAAAAGGCTACCAAAGAAAATATTAGTTCTATTATATCTATACCGATACTTAGAATTAATAACAATGCTGAATCTGTGTTTTGTACGTAAACTTTTTTGATATTAATTTTGTCATAATTTTTTATTTTTTTATTAATTACAATTGCTGAATTACTTTATTTTTTGGGTTTTATAATGTAAATTGCTTTCACAAAATAAAATATAAAAGGTTGGAGAAGCTAACTATAATGGTATTTGATTTTCAAATGAAAATTTATAAAAATATTAGTATGTAAACTTTTTTGACTCACAGTATGTCGAAGGTGCTACGGTTGACATAACACGGCATAAAAGCTTTCGTTAAACATAATAATTGTTAGCATGCCAAAATTGATGTTCCATTTCCATTAGACGTAAACATAAATACCTAATACCGCTAAGTTTTTCAAACTAGTTGGTATGTGGTTTTGACCCTTTCGGCAAACAAGATCAACTTCCCAGTATTATGAATGTGGAATATTATCAATGGATATTTTAATAATAAATAAACAATAATCAATATATAATATATAACACGTAACATTTGTCACATTTGTTTATCAATTCTTTCGCTAGGTTGTCAAATGATATGTGCTTATTTACAAGACTAGGATGACGAAGTTGTAAACAAAATTAATGTATTACTTTTAACACTGACTCTAGGATGAAAAATGAAGAATATGTTGTTATTTCAAAACTTATTAAACAAGTATATTGTTAAATTTAAGGGACCTGAAGTTGCAGCTATTGGAATTACGATCTACCAAAATAATGACCACTCTGCTAATTATTTAACAACTGGACAAATGATTGAAAATTTCGTGGAAAGCTATTGCTCGGCTGAATCCATAAAAATTAACCTCATTTGGAACGGGTTTCATTCCAACGAGTATATTAGACAGTAGTAAAACTAATTAATTTAAGTTACTTGGCACAATTGCCGAACTCTCTGCATTTAAACACAAAAAACGCCTTGACCGAATGTTATGATAATTTTTCAGATCATGAGCCGGTTTAGACGGGGCGCTGCAGCGCATAAGCCTCACGAACTTTGTGGATAAAGGGAGAATTGGGGTGGTACCTCTCTCCATTCCCACTCCTCCCTTCACCAGGAAACGTTCGTGAGGCACACGCGCTGAAGCGCACCGTCTAAAACTGCTCCATATCTTCGTTAATACACTTCGATCGGCAACTCAACGAAGTCGGTATCATATTTGGTTCGCGCGAAATGTGACCACATACGCACACACACACATATTTCTTCTCAAATTTTTGCTTAAAATGCTATTGGGACCTCGAAACGTGTAAATACATTGAAAATTTCGAATCCGATTTTCGGACCGATTACAATAACTTCCTACTGGGAAGTTAAAAAGTACTTTTGTTTGTACGTGTGTATTTAAGTCGGAAACGAAAAGATTTTGATTATTGTTGAATAAAGTACTTAATGTTTGTTGTAAAGATAAAAGGGGTGTTTAATTCTAATAATAATGAATTCGACTTGGTTCGAACTTAACATGACAACATTAGGAAAAGCAAGGTTATGTTTATTTGTTAATTGCTGTTTATTTTGAGTGATTTTTGTTTAGGTATGTAGAAATAAAAATATCTTTGAATTTATTAGTTACATTAATTTAATCTTCCTGAATTTATTACAGTATTTTTAAAATGGAGGTTTTTTTGCTGTTTCGCTGATAAATGCCGCACAGGAATTTAAATGTCTGTATGATAAAAGAGAAAAGTAATACCATGACAGAAATGCAAAAGACAGGGCATTGTAACGGTCGGCCTTAATTCGCCTTCAACATTTGGAATTCCCATACAATAATCCCTTCAAAATTTCTCAGCCCATCAATTTTCTTTCATGCAATAATTATTCATAGTTTCCATACAAAAACTTTGGCTCAAATATGCACGCCTCTGCGCATATTATTTCTTGCCTATCCCCATTCTACGGCATAATGCACGCACACAAAAGTTTTCGCGCAACAGAATTGCCGGCGGCGAACGCCCAGCCAATCACTTTGCATTAATTTAAATGAAAACCGAACGATTCTCGGAATTTTTATTCTTGCCCATGTAATGGAATGGATTTACACGGGAGAATGAAGGAACACCGATTATCAATCCGTTTGGTTGTTCCCTTCCGTGTGAATTCCTTCATTTCATTTCCCCATCCTCTATTTTTCCAAGGACACGACCATATAAGGGAATAACGCTGTTCGATAGCGATTTCCTTTGGTTTTTTTTTTTGCCCTCACCCCCCAACACTGATGCGCCAAGGGCTAATTTCTGGCTTGGCGTCGGATTGATATTCATTCGGGAAGTGGCATTGTAACGAGTCGGTGGATAGGATGCGCGGTGGTTGGTTCGTGGCCAAATCTTTGTAAAATCGACAAGTTTTTTTTTTAATTTACCAAAAACGACGATATAATACAATTGAGAAAGATTGTACTAATTACGGGATGTAATCCGGAGCCAAATGAATTGAATGAGATTACTTATTCCTGGGTGAAGGCGATAAAAGAAGAAAAAAAAGGGAAGTGGGTGCCATTTTTTTTGGTGCGCGTGTAGGAAGAGTGATATAAAAATATTCGTGACAAGTGTGATAAAAATATTTAAAATGTTATTAAAACAAAACACCAGAGTGTTACGATTATTAATTAATATTAAATCCAGAAATTGAACATGGCTCTCATTTTGAATGGCCAACTCTATAACCATGTTGTGTGAAAAAAAAAGGAAAAGTTATATGTTTGTTAAAATAGAAGAATAAGGTGTTTGTACAGAAAAAAAAAGAGGGAAATCAAATTTTCCGAGAAAAATGGTACAGTGTAGTGAATTCCCGCCATTTTGTGATCACTAGCTTATAAAAAAAAATAAAGAAAAGTAAAAAAAAAAGAAAAAAAAAGAATTATGGTAAAGATGGAATAAAAAAAAAAAAAAAAAAAAAAAAAACTATGTTAATTGAAAAGTAAAGATTTTTTTTATTATAAAGGAAAGAAAAAGAAATTAGTCAGTGAATATTACGTTTTCCTTACAATTTTTTTTGTTTTGTAATCCTGTCCGTTAGGATAACGTCGCCGAATAAGTAAGCAAAAACAAAGAAAAAGAATTTCGCAACATCTTGTTATAAAACAGATTTTTTTTTGTGTAATTACATGTAAATTTATTTCTTAAACAAAGTCGAAACCAAATTTTTTTTTAAATTTTAATTATATTGTTCTTTTTTCATAACCATTTTTTTTTGAATAAAATGTTTATTATTTGGTTGTTGAGTTGTGTATGAGTAGGCGCGTATTTGTATATTTTGGGTAACTACACCTAAACAATATAGAAAAACAAAAACAAAATATATGTTACATAACTTTTAATTATATTATTCTTTTTACATAACCATTTTTTGAATAAAATGTTTATTATTTGGTTGTTGAGTTGTGTATGAGTATGCGCGTATTTGTATATTTTGGGTAACTACACCTAAACAATATAGAAAAACAAAAACAAAATATATGTTACATAACTTTTAATTATATTATTCTTTTTACATAACCAAATTTTTTTGAATAAAATGATTATTATTTGTTTGTTGATTCGTGTATGTACCCGCCTATATATATTTTAGACAAAATAAGTAAAAGAAAAATAAAAGATAAAACGAATAAATTAAATAACATTTTAATTAGATCATTCTTTCTACATAAACAATTTTTGTGGCTTGTTTCTTTCCTCATTTTTTTTCCTCTTCTTTTTTGACTATTGAGGTGGGTTAGATCAACATGAACGAGTAGAAAGCGAAGAGTGAGCGTGGAGCTCTAGGGGAGGTTTTGGTCCTCCAACATGGTGAGTACCCCTTTAATTATTTTTCAGATCCCCTCATAGCCCTGAATCAGAACGCATGGCTGCGTGACGTCGCACCCTCTCTACTGGCACCCTATATATATACCTATATAAACATGTTTATTGCAAAAATATTGTTATATTTCCTCGCGGTATATAATTTTCTTTTCTGTCTGACACGCGAATGTAGTATTAGATTTTGGATGGTTAACCCATCAAGTAACTGTCTTTGAATGACGAGCCCCTGCACACCGACCCCCCCAACGGCGAGCTAGCCGCAGCACCGCCAGGCGTGTCCGTGTGTTAGTGCAGAGGATGGTTCGCGGTATTCCGCGAGATAGTTCTTTTTTCTCTTATTGGTAGCATATTTCAATTATTTTTTATTTGTACTGTCAGGCTAGTTTTAGGTAAAGAATTAACGTAGCTTAGCCCAAAAATCTTTTTGACAGTTATAATTATGGCGCAATGCGTCATTGGCATATTCTGTCCCCCTTTATTTAAATTTAGTTTAAATACTTATTATGACAGTTACAGGTATGGCGCCTCGAGTGTCATATGTGTATTCTGCCTCGTTCAGTTTAGCTTATTTTTATATTGACAGTTACAAATATGGCGCCCAACGACTGGTAAAACGGACTTTTTAATTTTTGTTTCTACTGTAAAACTAGTGTTCTAGTATTTTTAAATTTTATACTGTTGTTGTCACTAGTTGACAAATCAATTCTTTTATTGCCAGTTTCACTCTTATTAGTTTCTTTAAACCAATTTATTCATTAGTATTAAAAGCCCTAACGTCATTAATGATTTGTTTTGGGTAAGCCATAGAGAGGTGATGCAAGTTCTTTTCAATTTTCTTTTGAAACCTCAACGGGTTTCAAGTAAATGAATTTCTTATTTACTTTCGGTTATGTTTCGGTGGTAGCTTCCACTTTTAATTATGTTACTCATGCACATGTTAGGATGCCCTCATCTTGGGTTCAAGCGCTTCGCTTGCCCTTGTGACATCCTCTGTTGGCCAACCTAGTCATGCCCTACTGCTGTCGGTTTACAGGTGGCTTATGTTCATCTGACTTTGCGCAGAGGTGCCCCTGGCTTTGGTTGTCCTTCCCTTGTCTTAGAGTACAATGCTCAAATTTTTTTTTGATCCTTTTTAGTATGGCCAAAATGTTTGTGGGACGGCGAACTTGCTTTCTGGTTACCAGGCGCTCCGCCTGACTGCGGCAAGTTCGGCGTTCCTCAACCATTGCGGTCCCGATTAATAATCCTCTGGTTGTACCTGCCTTCCGGAATTTCAGCATTTCAGTCGTTGCTGATCCGCCGTGGCGGTCGTCCAAGATTAAAATTAGTAATCCTTTTGGAAGCTTCTACCCTGTCTTCGAAACTTTAATCACAGCCACGCGAACTGCTTTTGGGATATGGGGTTATCTGTTAAGGTCTCTTTTGGGGAGGATGGTGTTACACATGGTCTAGCATCATCCCCTCCAACGAGCCTTGTATAATTTTGGGGATGCTTATTGGTGCCACTGACACCAATACATTTTGGGGGAGCATTCCTCCCTCTGGGGGTCCACACTCTCGTTTATATATATATAAATACATCGTTGGTATCCAGTAAAATAAATAATTATTGTTGTTTTTTTTTTGCGCGTTTTCGCTGGAGTATATACGCTCCCACCTATTATTTTGGGTAATTGAATCCCCCTCACATTTTTTTTAACGTTTATCTCACCTAGTCTATCGGCTATAGGTGGCAATTAAAGGTAAGAAATCATTATCGTCGTTGGACTTTGTACCAGTCCATAATAACCGAACCTATATATTTTTTTATATACCTAAAATCTATCCAGCAAAATGGCTGATGAACAGAATGATTCAGATGCCGGCGGAAACGCTGATGCAGATGCCGGCTCCCCGTCATTCCGCGGTTTCAACAATGAACTGCCCCCTGGCCATAACACTGACGAAGTGCAGGAATTGAAGAAGCAATTAGCTCTCTTGCGGGCTCAATTGTTATCCATGACAGTTCAGCCCACGACGAAGGATAGGAATGAACGGACAAGTTCACCTAATGAGCAAGAGCAAGCTGCTCAAATAATTTCACCAGACTTACAATTTATAGCTAGACGCTAAGGATCTCAGGCAGTGAGAATAACGAAAGCATTACCCGAGTAGCCCTAATAAGGTATCTCGCCGGCTTCACCGGTTAACTGACAGGGTGCCTTAAACCGCTTAGGTAGCTTCCCTAGCGGTGGTACACCTCCTTGTTTTCCTTGTCCGTCTGGGGGCAAGGTTTTCATGCTAGATGCCTAGCAGGGGCTGTCAGACCAGACCCCGCGAGACACGGTCCTCTCGGTCATTTTTATCGCGCCCGCCTGTTCGCGTGGAAGCTAGCCTTTGCTTCTCAGTCCTTTGTGTCGTGAAGCCCGGACAGTGCGAGGTTCTAGGAGATGCGACCTAGCGCCTCAGAAAGTGGTAGCGTCCTGCTGCATAATCCGTCCTTTACCAGTTTTATTCTCCCCTATGCCAGAGTAGATCTCTGCAGGCGGGAGAGGAATATATTTCCCAGGGCTCAGGACAGCGACTTGATCGACGCTGAGTACCTGGGCCGTTTACTCTTCCCCCGTAGGACGACCTAAGGGTTATCTGATGTATGAACAGGCGGTGCCTCGTTCATCATCTTTGGGCCTTGAGGTCATCCCTCCCGCAGGATCAACCGCGGTCACGGGTACCTTATGGACCACGTCAACCCCTTACAATAGCCCCAAATACACTTCTACACCCGTCACTAATTTTCTCCTCTGTGGGAGCCCAACACTCAACCAAATCCTGGTACTAGTTCCAGAATTATTTACTAACAGTAGTTGATTCTGTTCAAGGCAATGACTACAAGACCTTTGTAACTTATTGATTGGACACTCCGATTTAGCTCTTTAGTATTTGCTCATGGAGCAGTGCACACGGGTGGTATCCCACCACCAACTTAAAAATTTTTTTAAACTGGGGCAGATTTAAACCCATCCCCTGTAACTGGTCGAAATTGGGATTTATTTCAAACTGGGTCCCTTCCTTGATGGACCCGCCTGGCTTGCGAAAGAGGCCGCCAGAAGGAAATTCATAGAGAGTCGGCTGCCTAGCGCCCAGTCGCTCTCAAACTCTACACAATAATCTTTTTCTATATCCACCTATCCGTCTCCATATTCAAATTTTTTTGTTTTTTTTTGGTCGTCGGTGTTTTATATTGGCCCGGTTACTCAGTCGTTAGAGCAGAGACTTATTCTCAGGGTCGTGGGTCGAGCCACACGTTGGGATCTATCACGTACCATGGAACTCTCTTTCATAGATATTTTCACATATAGCCATTTTTTTTAATCACCTTGGTGGCCTGCATATTCATATCTGCCCGGCTACTCAGTCGGTGAGCATGAGACTCAGTAAGCCGCCTCGTCTTTCGGTTCCCCTCTCCTTGTTCGTTCTAGCGTAACCGCCTTGTAACGGTCGGCCTTAATTCGCCTTCAACATTTGGAATTCCCATACAATAATCCCTTCAAAATTTCTCAGCCCATCAATTTTCTTTCATGCAATAATTATTCATAGTTTCCATACAAAAACTTTGGCTCAAATATGCACGCCTCTGCGCATATTATTTCTTGCCTATCCCCATTCTACGGCATAATGCACGCACACAAAAGTTTTCGCGCAACAGAATTGCCGGCGGCGAACGCCCAGCCAATCACTTTGCATTAATTTAAATGAAAACCGAACGATTCTCGGAATTTTTATTCTTGCCCATGTAATGGAATGGATTTACACGGGAGAATGAAGGAACACCGATTATCAATCCGCTTGGTTGTTCCCTTCCGTGTGAATTCCTTCATTTCATTTCCCCATCCTCTATTTTTCCAAGGACACGACCATATAAGGGAATAACGCTGTTCGATAGCGATTTCCTTTGGTTTTTTTTGCCCTCACCCCCCAACACTGATGCGCCAAGGGCTAATTTCTGGCTTGGCGTCGGATTGATATTCATTCGGGAAGTGGCATTGTAACGAGTCGGTGGATAGGATGCGCGGTGGTTGGTTCGTGGCCAAATCTTTGTAAAATCGACAAGTTTTTTTTTTAATTTACCAAAAACGACGATATAATACAATTGAGAAAGATTGTACTAATTACGGGATGTAATCCGGAGCCAAATGAATTGAATGAGATTACTTATTCCTGGGTGAAGGCGATAAAAGAAGAAAAAAAAGGGAAGTGGGTGCCATTTTTTTTGGTGCGCGTGTAGGAAGAGTGATATAAAAATATTCGTGACAAGTGTGATAAAAATATTTAAAATGTTATTAAAACAAAACACCAGAGTGTTACGATTATTAATTAATATTAAATCCAGAAATTGAACATGGCTCTCATTTTGAATGGCCAACTCTATAACCATGTTGTGTGAAAAAAAAAAGGAAAAGTTATATGTTTGTTAAAATAGAAGAATAAGGTGTTTTTACAGAAAAAAAAAAGAGGGAAATCAAATTTTCCGAGAAAAATGGTACAGTGTAGTGAATTCCCGCCATTTTGTGATCACTAGCTTATAAAAAAAAATAAAGAAAAGTAAAAAAAAAAAGAAAAAAAACAGAATTATGGTAAAGATGGAATAAAAAAAAAAAAAAAAAAAACGAGTGTAAAGTAATCTCAAATATGAGTAAAATGTAATTACGTTCGTGATCTTATTGATGTGGGAAAGAAAAATAATTTTAAAGCAAGAAAAAAAAAAAGGAAACAAATAAATAATATTTTTGCATGTAAATTAACTTGTTCCGAAATAAATATCTAAGTTGGAAAGTAGTGGAGTTCTTCCTTGTGCAAAAAAAAAAAGGAAAAAAAAACACGGAGAAAAAGTAAGTCATCCGAGATCGTAGTCCTAATAATTATTATATGTCCAGTATAAGTAGAAACAAAAGAAACCACGGAAGAAAAAAAAATAAAAAAAAAAAAAAAAAACTATGTTAATTGAAAAGTAAAGATTTTTTTTTATTATAAAGGAAAGAAAAAGAAATTAGTCAGTGAATATTACGTTTTCCTTACAATTTTTTTTGTTTTGTAATCCTGCCCGTTAGGATAACGTCGCCGAATAAGTAAGCAAAAACAAAGAAAAAGAATTTCGCATCTTGTTATAAAACAGTTTTTTTTTTGTGTAATTACATGTAAATTTATTTCTTAAACAAAGTCGAAACCAATTTTTTTTTAAATAAATTTTAATTATATTGTTCTTTTTTCATAACCATTTTTTTGAATAAAATGTTTATTATTTGGTTGTTGAGTTGTGTATGAGTAGGCGCGTATTTGTATATTTTGGGTAACTACACCTAAACAATATAGAAAAACAAAAACAAAATATATGTTACATAACTTTTAATTATATTATTCTTTTTACATAACCATTTTTTTGAATAAAATGTTTATTATTTGGTTGTTGAGTTGTGTATGAGTAGGCGCGTATTTGTATATTTTGGGTAACTACACCTAAACAATATAGAAAAACAAAATATATGTTACATAACTTTTAATTATATTATTCTTTTTATATAACCATTTTTTGAATAAAATGTTTATTATTTGGTTGTTGAGTTGTGTATGAGTATGCGAATATTTGTATATTTTGGGTAACTACACCTAAACAATATAGAAAAACAAAAACAAAATATATGTTACATAACTTTTAATTATATTATTCTTTTTACATAACCAAATTTTTTTGAATAAAATGATTATTATTTGTTTGTTGATTCGTGTATGTACCCGCCTATATATATTTTAGACAAAATAAAAATAAGTAAAAGAAAAAGAAAAGATAAAACGAATAAATTAAATAACATTTTAATTAGATCATTCTTTCTACATAAACATTTTTTGTGGCTTGTTTCTTTCCTCATTTTTTTTCCTCTTCTTTTTTGACTATTGAGGTGGGTTAGATCAACATGAACGAGTAGAAAGCGAAGAGTGAGCGTGGAGCTCTAGGGGAGGTTTTGGTCCTCCAACATGGTGAGTACCCCTTTAATTATTTTTCAGATCCCCTCATAGCCCTGAATCAGAACGCATGGCTGCGTGACGTCGCACCCTCTCTACTGGCACCCTATATATATATACCTATATAAACATGTTTATTGCAAAAATATTGTTATATTTCCTCGCGGTATATAATTTTCTTTTCTGTCTGACACGCGAATGTAGTATTAGATTTTGGATGGTTAACCCATCAAGTAACTGTCTTTGAATGACGAGCCCCTGCACACCGACCCCCCCAACGGCGAGCTAGCCGCAGCACCGCCAGGCGTGTCCGTGTGTTAGTGCAGAGGGTGGTTCGCGGTATTCCGCGAGATAGTTCTTTTTTCTCTTATTGGTAGCATATTTCAATTATTTTTTATTTGTACTGTCAGGCTAGTTTTAGGTAAAGAATTAACGTAGCTTAGCCCAAAAATCTTTTTGACAGTTATAATTATGGCGCAATGCGTCATTGGCATATTCTGTCCCCCTTTATTTAAATTTAGTTTAAATACTTATTATGACAGTTACAGGTATGGCGCCTCGAGTGTCATATGTGTATTCTGCCTCGTTCAGTTTAGCTTATTTTTATATTGACAGTTACAGCATTGAAAAAAATAAGTGTTATAGTTATATGTACATTATGGTATATGTACATTATGCACTGCATATTTACGATTAAAATAGTTTTCTTTTAGTATTTTAGTAAAAGGATGTGAGAAAAGATGGAAGAATTTGAGGGAGCGCTTCTCAAGAGAAGTTAAAAAATAGATAAAACCTCTGGAAGCGGCTCCACATGTTATCCACAGTGGCGGTTCCTGGACAATCTTTTGTTCTTAAAAGATTATGTACAACCAAGGAAGTAATCTAAATAAATATGTAATAGATCATACTTTTATAATTTCCTATAATGCAGAACAATAAACGATGGAAGCGGCTCCACATGTTATCCACAGTGGCGGTTCCTGGACAATCTTTTGTTCTTAAAAGATTATGTACAACCAAGGAAGTAATCTAAATAAATATGTAATAGATCATACTTTTATAATTTCCTATAATGCAGAACAATAAACAACGAAAATGTGAGCGAAATTGCAAGCAGTGATATAATTGAAATTTCACCACCTCCAGCAAAAAGACGTCAGTCAAGTTTTGATGCTGCTTATAAGAAATTTGAAGCTACACTAGATAGCTTGACTGAGTATTCTGATACCCACAGAATGTTAATGACCACAGCAGTTTCTTTATTGAAAGATTTGCGCGAAACAGCCCAAGATGAAGACAGATCAGCCATATTAAATACAGTGATGACTATTAGAAGTAAATATTTGTCTCAAGATCCATCTCGAACTTCTGGAAAAATGAATTGACATTTTAAATATTTTTCCGAATAGGAATTTAAATTAAGAACAATGATTGAAGTGTCATTTTATTTAGTATTTTAAGAAATATATTTTTGAATTTTTGTTTTTTATATAACTGTAATTGAAGTGCTTTTTAGAGCTGAGACTGAAGTACCATTTATAATTCCGCAGTATTTTAATACACATATTTAAGAAATTATTTATTTAAACTGTTTAGTGTTCACATACAAATGTTAAATTAAGACTAACTATTTGTAATTGAGTTGCCATTGTGATTTAGTAAATAAAGAGAAATATTTATACTATTTATGGATTCTTGCAATTCGAAATGCTCATGGGCATTACGTAGAGGCAATTGGCAAACCTCGAAAGAAGCAGAAAGACGAAGAGACAGCATTGGCGAAGAAAAGAAAAGCTGCACGAGAAATTAGAGAAATCGAAGCAAAGAAGTCAAAAATGTCCAAGGATTATCAAAATGAAATGGATCTCATGAACGAGAAACTCACAGTTTTAAAAAACCAATAGATTCCATTAAATCTAGAACTTATTTTTCTTCATATTCAATCTTAGGCCGGGTGCGAAACCGGCTAATTGCTTGCTAATTCTAGTACTTTTTCAGGAATCAACGGTTTAGCCGCTAGGGTGTTTTGAAATTTGTTTGGTAGAGGTTTACATATAACCCTGTATTTTTGTAACCCTATGAACTATTTTTATGAATAAGGTAGCAAAGTAAACAGAATACTCCCACCTATCTAAAACTGTAAAAGTAACGGTTTCACCCTATTAACTTCCAGAGTTATAAGTGGTCGAAATTTTGTTTTTTTTCACTAAAATTTCATCTTTAACTACCTTTTTCTCCAAAAAATACGTAGTTAACTAAAATTTTTTTTCCAGAATTGGAAACCTTCTTCCTTCAAAGTTGATCACTACAGGAAACACATTGCAGATTTTAAGGGATAGGTACATTTGCCCGCTTTGGTCTCCCACTTACACTGGTTTCTGATAATGGCCCACAATTTCGTTCAGCAGAATTTAGGGAATTTCTCAAGTCAAACGCAATCGTGCATAAACTAACTGCACCATACCACCCAGCAACTAACGGGCGGGCTGAACGGTATGTACAAACAGTGAAGCAGGGCCTTCGAACTATGATGCAATAAAAAGGTGATATAGGAAAAAGTCCTGTTGAGCTTATGTTCCATCGGGCAATGTGAACAAGAATCGACCTAGTAACATGGAACCGAGCAATTTTGAGTACATCAGACCAACAACCAATGCCATCGAAGGTACGATAATTTGGAGTGGGTGCCCGTGTCCAAGTAAGGTTTTATAATAACCCAAAATGTGTTTAAAAGTTGGGAACCATTCATGCAAGAGAGAGTAAACTTCATTATACAG
The DNA here is from genome assembly GCA_963855945.1 of Thereva nobilitata. Lineage (NCBI taxonomy): Eukaryota > Metazoa > Arthropoda > Insecta > Diptera > Therevidae > Thereva > Thereva nobilitata. The sequence continues at coordinate 169,359,747 of OY979694.1, forward strand.
TACGAACCGATGACGCACTACATTTTCACCACGTCGATCTGATAAGAAGCACTGACTGTGCAGCTGTTAATAGCAGCTCAAACCATACTTGCAACCGATAAGAGGAAAAAGCAAGGACGACCCAAAAGAAACGTGCGAGGTTTTCATGAACGTGCCAAAAGGCTCGACTTTGACAAGACAACAACTGACAGATAATACATTCAGCCCACCCACAGAATCCACCAGCAGCAGTATTTCGCCTTCTAATTCTGTTAATCAGCCGGAGACATCAGACTGCAACACCAGCAAGTCCATTTCATCGAAGCGTCATATTACGACTGAGGGGAGCCAAGCAACAGTTCCGGTACGCAAATATACCAGGACGAAGAGACCTACTGAGCGTTATGGCTATTGAATTCCTTTGCAGGGGGAGGATGATGTTATGTCCTTCTGGCAACCCAACTCAACTCTCCTACGGATATTGAAGAGACTCTCCACTTGAGATCGAGCCGTGCAGCAGTTCCCATCGGGAAACCATTTTACTACAATAAATATTATATCTAAATACTTGAAGAATAAAGTCAGTTAGGATTCAGTAATCCTTTGCTTTCATTATTACATACGGCGTTTACATCGCCTCGAAAACACGTGTTTTCGTAAAAAAATCGCGTTTTGGGCAAAAACCCGAACGAAAACAAGTGTTTTCTCATACAAATCGAAAACAACTTGGGAACCTGTTTTCAATAAAAACGACCACGAAAACAAGAAAAGTGTGGACAAGAACCCAATTCAGCGTTCAGCACTTGTTATACGCATGTCATTTTCTATTTAACTGACATTTGTTATTTTAATTTTGTCATTTTTATTATTTAACAAAAACTTTTTTTGCAAATCTTCCCTTCTTTATTAACAATTTATTAAATAACTTTAATAAACATCTTTGCGTCACTATTTTCTTACTATTTCTTACTATATTGTTTTTAGTAAAACATATAAACATAAACTCTTCAAATGCCATCGGAACTGTCATCCGAAAACAAGCAGAAGGCGATGTAAACACCTCACTGGGTGTGAGGTAAACGCAGTATTACCCACATACATTACATTATAGTATAGGGAAGAAGGTACAGAAACAAATTGAAATCTTTACTTTTAACGGCTGCCAGTCTGTGCTTGGCTATTGGATTTCATTTGTTAGATTTATAATAAGGAAACCAAAAGCACGGGCTGAACAAGAAAAAGAGGTTATGAGAACAATGCCATATGTGAAAATAATATTGAATCTGAATGTGACAGGTGAAAGGAATTGTTTTTATTGTAGGCAGTAGATGGTACAATAAATTATTATTTCAGTTCGTTAAACTCCCTGTGGCAACCCAACCGGAAACGACAAAGTGCTAAAATTCGAAGATAAATATGGTACCACACACAAATCAAAACTCACAAGTTCCGACAAGCCCAAGGGTACCAGAGCAGTCGACTCATTCGTTACTTGGACGGAATATGTTATTGTAAACTATGTAAAAAAAGTTTAACAAATAATGTGACACTCCTAGACAGACACGAAGAAAGGATGAAAAGTTTTCACAGAAGCAAAGAGCATCAACTCCAGATTGATAACTTCTTTAGTAATTCGTCATTCAACGCTTTGCAACGACAGGTAGATCCAGCCTTAATTCTTTTAATTTTGTTTTTTATTGATCATAATTTCCAGTTTTTGCTAATGGGTTCATTACCGAAACTTTTAAAATCAATGTTGCCTGACTCTAGTATATCCAAAAATTTAAATTGGGCAAGAACCAAAGCACAAAAATGTGCAACAATACTAGGCGAACAGGGAAGTTTAAAAGTTTGCGAAGATTTACGTTAATCTCAATTTTCATTAATAATTATTAATTGATGAAGGCAATGATATAAGCGTAAAAAATGTATAGTTTTGACAGCGAGGAAAGTTGAAAAAAAAGTTTTAAAATTAAAAGACCGATTTTTCGGGTTATCTGACTGAAATTGTATATTTAAGTGTTTTAGATTACCTAAGAAAATTCGAGATCCCACTGGAAAACTTAATTGGAATTGGAAAATATAAAGTGGGCCAGCGAAGAAGAAATCAGGTATGGCAACTTTGAAGGCAAAAACCGTTTAGGCCAGTGGTCGGCAGACCGTCGATCGCGATCGACCGGTCGATCTTTAAGGTTTTCTTGGTCGATCGGGAAAAATTTTCCATAACATATATTTTTCTATTCTAGACAAAATTTTGACTGCTTTTTGCAATTTTTATCATTCTATTCTAAAAAAATTATACCCAAAAAAACGCATGTTCTATCCTAAAAATGTTGCCTTTAAAATGCAGAATTTTCTACGGGCAAATAGTTTTGACCTGTAAAGGGTTGAGAAAATAATAAGAAATATAGTTGAGACACAACCCATTCAATAAATGTGTACCGAAATATTTAAAAAAAGTGTAAAATAAAAATTTAGAATTTGATGTCAGTAAAATTCAAAATATATTTGAAATGACTTGTTGATACTTTAATCAGTAGGCTTTGAAAATTTTAGTTTTAAAAATAGTTGAGCTTCTGCAACCTCCAATTAGTATTCATTTTATATTGAAGTAAGGCAGTGTAGTGTGTTTATTTAAAAGTTTATCTCCCACCAATCGCTATGAGTGCACCAAAAAAAACAAAAAAGTACAATTTTAACGAAGAGTGGGAACTTGAGTTTTTCTTCACTCGTGTTGATGAAAAATCAATATGTTTGATTTGTAATTTTGTAGCATCATTATGCAAAAGAGGAAATCTAGAAAGGCATTTTACTACAAAGCACGAAATTATTAATACAAAGTTTCCACTCGGTACTGAAATTAGAAAAAATAAATTAATAGAGCTAAAAACAAGTTTAAAAGGCCAGCAATCAATGTTTTCAAGGCAGCTAAATAAAAACAGAACAGTTACTGTCGGATCTTTTCGAGTATGTAAAATGTTGTCCATGAAGAAAAAACCATTTGAGGATGGGGAATACATAAAAGAGGTGTTTTTATATGCTGCCGAGGCGTTATTCGATGATTTTAAAAATAAAAATGAAATAATTTCAACAATTAATTCGATGCAATTATCAGCTAGAACTGTTAGTCGTAGGGTGGACTTAATGGCCAATGATACCATGGAACAATTAAAAAACGATATTGAAATTTGCTGCTATTTTTCAATGCAATTGGACGAATCAACTGATGTGGTTGATAATTCTCAGCTAGCCATTTTTGTGCGTATGGTTTTTGATGATTTCACCGTAAAGTAAGAACTGTTGAAAATATTAACAATGAAAGGTCATACAAGAGGTGCAGATATTTATAACATTGTCAAAAATTTTCTAACTGAGAAAAAGATTCCGTTGAAAAAATTGGTTAGTATTACCACCGATGGAGCTCCAGCATTCACTGGTGTTAACAATGGCTTCATAGCTCTGTGTAAAAAGGACATTGAATTCCCTAATATTATTAATTATCACTGTATAATTGACCAACAAGCACTTTGTGGAAAGTTTTTAAACATTAATTCAGTGATGAAACTCGTGGTGAAAATAATTAATTCTATTCGGGCACGAGCATTGCAGCGCCGTTTATTCAAAGAATTAACAGAAGAGCTTGAGTGTCAATATGGTGATTTACTATTGTATACAGAGGTACGATGGTTAAGTAAAGGAAAGGTTTTGCAGCGTTTTATTGAATTGTTACCACAAATAATTACTTTTTTGGAGGAAAATAATCAATCATATGAAGAATTAAGTGATATTTCCTGGCTTAGGGACTTGGCATTTCTAACAGACATTACTGCAAAATTAAATGAATTAAATTTAGAACTGCAAGGTAAAAATAAGACAGTAATGCAGTTGATTAGTGCAGTAAGCAGTTTTTGTCAGAAACTAAAATTATGGAAATCTAATCTAATTGGAAAGGATCCAAAACATTTTCCGAATTTATTGATGGAAATAACTAAAAGTCCAGCGAATTATTCTTACGAAAAACATGTAGAAATTTTGACCAATTTCATCAAAGAGTTTGAGCATCGTTTTTCTGATTTCAATGAAATTGAGCCAATAGTTAAGTTTGTTATGTACCCCTTTATTGATACTGATTTAGAAGCAATTTCAGAAAAAATAAATAACCTATTTGACTGTGATATAACTGAGATCCAAGAGGAAATGATATCTTTGCAGAATAATATGGAATTGAATTGTGAATTTTCAAGAGATAAGGAAAATTTTTGGCGATGTGTTGCTGCAAGGCAGTATCCGGTGTTGAAAAATGTGGCTTTAAAAATAATGTGTTTGTTTGGATCAACATACTTATGTATGTGAATCTACGTTTTCAAATATGAAATTTATTAAGAATAAATACCGTACAAGACTAACTGATTATAACCTTGATAACTGTTTAAGAATGTGTACCACAAATTATGCACCCAATCTGGAAAAAATATCAGATGAAATACAATATCATCCTTCAAATTAAATATTGTCACTTTTCTTAACTTTTTTATATATTTATGTTTATGAATAAATGTACATTTGAATTTGTATGGTTTGTTTTTAATAGTTAGAATAAATTAATTTATGATTTTAAAAAGGTGGTCGATTTTAAGGCTTACTAATTTTATCTGAGGTGATCTTACTACTGAAAGGTTTGCCGACCACTGGTTTAGGCGGTTTATTTTTTAAAATTGCGCTAACAATTACGGCAGTGAGAAAATAATAAAAGTACAAGAAATTCTGGTTGGTTAAATTGAGTCAGTGGAAAAAGAAAAAAAAGATTAAGAAATTGTGGTTATTTAATGTTTTTAGATTTCGTAATGGAATTCAAAACGGGCAAATGCGCAGCCAAAGGGTGTCCTTTCGGCACGGAAATATTTATTGAGAGAAATGCGGTTTTGGTATGCTTTCTACCACTTTTTATAAAGCATAAATTATTTCCAAAATAATAATTTTAAAATTACCTAAATCACTAATTCTAATTCGGTTATTAAGGTAGCGGTCTTCACTTTCCTATACATATACATATTTCTATTTTTTTCAGCAAATAGTGCTCGTATAAAATATCTTTTTGATTCTTGCTTAGCCTGTTATACGGAGTAGCGGACTCTTATTTGGAAAACAATGTTGAAGGTATTAGGGGAAACGTAACAATGTTAGGTCGATTCGCTTTAGAAAATAATAAATTAGAAACTGGTCAGGCCAGAAGCAGGCAAAATATAACTTTTACAACGGCAGGAGTGTGGAAGGCCTCTTATCAACGGAAGCTGGCGCAATATCATCAGCAATTTACGGAAAAAATTAAAAAGGAGGAATGTTAAAATTTCAAGTTGCCAAGATTTAGGGCGAATTCTAAAACGTCAAAAGACGATCCTTTGACGATAGTCATAAATTCGAAAACTCATTGACGTAATCGTCTTGAATTCGTAAACTACATGACAAAGCAAGCATAGAATTGTATATGTCAAAGCAATTCTGCAGTTTGTTTATTGTGGCTGGCGTAAGTATAAATATATTTATAAAAAAATGGATAGCGAAGCTGAAATAAGGTAAATGTATAAAGTTCATGGCTTTTATTCTTTCCGTTTTTTCAAATTAAATTCACCCAGAGCTATCTGCATACTGTTTCATACGTATATAGCTTCATATCCATAATTATGTTATACGAATTTTAATAAAAATTAATTAATATTAATTGGGTTTTTTTTAAATATGTACATATCTGCATGTAGAAAGGTGAATTTGATTTGATATGAAAAACGTTTATTTTATTTCACTATTAAATCAATATTTTAAATAAATATTTTCTATGTAGCTCTGACGGACCAAAGTGGAATAATAATCAACTTAAATGCTTGATTTTTACACGTCTAAGATACGAGCAACAATTTTCAAATGGAAAAAGGAAGAAAGCTGTTCTATGGAATGTGGTTCTTAATGAAATTAAAAAAGTCGATAGCGATTTTCCATTTGATAAAGAGGCGTGTAAAATGAAGTTTACAAATTTATTGACTACGTACAAAAGAATTAAAAAGAGGAATACATTAAGTGGAAGAAATGCCACTTTGTGGCGCTATTTCGATGATTTCGACGTTGTTTATGGAACATCACACTTTGTAACTCCTCCAGAGGATAATTTAGCGAGCAGTATGAGTCAAAATGAAAAGGAACCACCACTGTTTGAAGAGGATGAAGTAGTGGAAAGCGGCCCATCCTCAGTCAAACGTAAAAAAAAAGATGATATTTTAGAATTGCTAAAAGAAGAAGCAAAGGATGCTGAAAAAAGGCACAATGAATTAATGGAATTAGAAAAGGAGAGAGTTGGTGTACTAAAAAATTTAACAGATATTTTGCAAAGAACTCTCAATAACCAATAATGTAATCAAAAGACTTGAATTTCGTTTTTGAAGTGATTTTTGTAACGTTTTAATACACGAAGAAAACTATTGTTTTGTAAATTTTTTGTTTTTTTATAAGATTTATATTAGCTTCACCTGTATGTTGTATGTTAAATGTTGTATGTTAACTTTATAAGTTGTATATTGTATGTTGTATATTGTATGTTAAATGTTGTATGTTAAACGTTGTATGTTGTATATTGTATGTTAAATTTTGTATGTTGTATTGTAGTGAGATCAAGATAAATCTCACTCACAACATAGTCATGATGAAAAACCAAAATTAGTCACCACACAATGTAATACGCAACAAAGTAAAACTCCACAAAATAAAATAGAGCACTTGAAATCATTTATTCAATTGCTAAAACCAATGACCCCAAAATCCCAAACACATCAAAATTCTATCCGGTAATAATTAACAACCGAGCACGGTCACCGCGACGAAAAAACGTCAACATAAACAAGTTAATTACCTCATAGAATGCAACTGCAAGAACGATGCACGTGTGCCCCAAAACCGTTGCTAGCAACAATGCATTGAAATACATTTATGAATGAAACTCTTTCATACGAAAAGATGGGGAAAGACCCGGAAGGGAAAACTGGCATGACTATAGGAAAGTGAGTGGAGAAATTTTGGTAGGGGAAAATTTAGAATAAGCTAAGAATAAAATGTTCGTATAAATATCGGAATGCTAGATTTAAGAATTTAGTCCAAGAGCTAGTGACAGAATTGCAAAGTGATTTTGTAGAGGATGGGCCTTTGATATAAGGTAGATTAGGTAAAGCACAACCGATTAAAAATATTCGCCAGTTCGAGTCTACTTAAGTTTTAATTTTATGAATTTTTGAACTTGTCGATTTTTTGACCATGAAAAAAGTGATATTGCAGAGGATGGGACTTGGTATATAGGTTAATTGGGTTGCCCCCAACACATATTCCGATTCCCATCTCGTTTGGAGGTTAGGTTTGACTTTTGGGAATTTTTGAACATGTCGGTCTGATCAAGATGGACAAAGTGATATTGGAGAGGATGGGGTTTGGTATAATGGTGAGATAGGCCACCAAGAACCCTAATTCAGCTGCCCATCTCATATGCAATCACGGTTGCGATTTTGGCGGCTTTTAATTTTGTGGCCATTTTCGGTATGACCCAAGTGATTTTGTAGGAGATGGGATTTGAATATTAGGGTTCGTTACAACATCTACAATACACATCCACTTGCCCATCTCTTTCCCAGTTGTAGAAACCCTTGCCATCTCCAGTTGAAGTTGAAAAATCGTAAAATCTAGTTTTATATAGCAAATTGAGTTAAAATGGATGTATATACCCCTCTAGTGGCATATTTATGTTATATATTTCAGATATTATGAGTAGTTGTGTATTGTATATACAAACATACATTATAACCCGGCCCGCTGGGTGCGGGCGTGCAGAGTGTGCACCGCACGCGGGCGGCACTTTCAGGGGGCGGCAAACACAACAATCTCGTGATCGAACTCATTTTCATCATCACCTAGGTTCTTTTTAGAATGCCATAACAATTACATGAATTGATCTCCTTTAAAAATAAACCGATAAACCGAAAACGTTCAAACCACTTAAGAAGGATCGATCTCTGAAAATAGTATAATATAAGGACAGAGAATGTAAAATTAAATTCCCATGATAGAAGTCAAATTTATTCTGTAATTAAAAGTTGACATTCTAATCTGATTATAATTATTGACAAAATTGTAAAGCAGTTTGACGTCTAGTTATGGAGAATTATCCATTTTTATGTGCAATAAATTCCCACGTTTAATATCATTTTTACTCGACCTTTACTTGAATATTGAATACTAATTACTCGAATGCAAGACGTCCAATGTTTTTTAAAAAAATTTATTGAATGTATGAGATATCAATAAATAACGTATTCAAATTGCAGATTTTTAATTTGGAATATGCTCCTTCAATCGATCTTCCTTAAGATAATTTTAAAGAGAATTCCCCGTTGTTCCATGTAGAGGAAAAACCAAATAAAAAGAAAACGAGTTTCCCATTCGCTCTGGTTGTTTAAAAGCGCAGCTTTTTCACTCATGCTGCGGGCTCCGTTTGCTTCTTAAAGCCCGGGACACACATATCCGAACCGTGTCTGCACCGCATGACAGCCGTGTGTTGGACAACACACGGAGAGAAAATAAACAAGTAAAATTTGATGCGGTGCGGACATGGAGTCGCGGAAATGTGGGGACTGACTGGTAAGATTTTACTTGTTTACTTTTTCTCCGTGTGTTTTCCAACACACGGCCGTCACGCTGTGCGCAAATGTGTGTCCCGGGCTTAAGCCGGCTCTTCACGATGCGGTGAACGTTTCATTCGAATATTGGCTTCCAACGTTGGACGATTTTCGGCGAAAGTAGACCTCCTATCGAAGAAAGTTAAATATAAAAGTTGTAGGTAATAAAAAGATCTACAACTTTTGTACAAACCATTTTTTCCACCTTGAGCAATGAGTCATCAAAGTCAAATTTTGGGTTTTTTTTAACTAAAATTTCAACTAAAACCACCTTTTTCTCCAAAAAATACCTAGTTAACTAATTTTTTTTTTTACAAAATTGGAAAGCTTGGACAATTTCTTATCAATAATGTCCGGACAATTTGTATCCTACGGCTTTTATTTTTGGAGTTATAAGCAATTTTAACGCTAAAATTGGCTCTTTTTTTGTGCCTTTTCACCTAAGCTTTGCCAAAAAGTACCAAATAAGCACCAAATAAGGCAAATTTTAACATCAAACTTGCTAATAACTTCAAAGGTAAAGGCCGTAGCGTAAAAATTGTCCAGACAATATTGATAGGAATTGTCCAAGCTTTCCAATTTTGCAAAAAAAATATCAGTTAACTAGCTATTTTTTGGAGAAAAAGTTGTTTTTAGTTGAAATTTTAGTTAAAAAAAACGAAATTTTGACTTTGACGACTCATTGCTCTGGAAGTTGGCTAGCTGGATCCTTGATTTTGACAGTTTTAGATAGGTGGGAATATTCTACGTACACTGGTATCCTATTCATGAAAATAGCTCAAAGGGTTACATAAATACAGGGTGATATGTAAACCTCTACAAAAAAAATTCAAAACGCCCTAGCTGCTAAACCGTTAAGATTTACCCCCCCCCACCCATACGATTTTTTCTTCGTCTATCCAAAACCTATCTACAGCCGGCCGCTTTGTAAGCTTAAAGGTATACACCCTGTATAATCATCAAAATGTTTTTTTTTCCATCAACCAATTTTTCTCAATTAAACGGAAAATATTGATGGAACGGAGATGGGATTGAAAATGTAACATTTGGCAGATGCCACGAGCCTATGGTCCAAATCTTGGGTTCTACAAAATCACTTGGGTCATACCGAAAATGGCCACAAAATTAAAAGCCGCCAAAATCGCAACCGTGATTGCATATGAGATGGGCAGCTGAATTAGGGTTCTTGGTGGCCTATCTCACCATTATACCAAACCCCATCCTCTCCAATATCACTTTGTCCATCTTGATCAGACCGACATGTTCAAAAATTCCCAAAAGTCAAACCTAACCTCCAAACGAGATGGGAATCGGAATATGTGTTGGGGGCAACCCAATTAACCTATATACCAAGTCCCATCCTCTACAATATCACTTTTTTCATGGTCAAAAAATCGACAAGTTCAAAAATTCATAAAATTAAAACTTAAGTAGACTCGAACTGGCGAATATTTTTAATCGGTTGTGCTTTACCTAATCTACCTTATATCAAAGGCCCATCCTCTACAAAATCACTTTGCAATTCTGTCACTAGCTCTTGGACTAATTGACTTTATACCAAATAATCAAACCCTTTAGACCGAGAAGGCACTACCGGCAGCTCACTGCTGGAACGCTTTAGTGGTCAGATAACAAATTAAATAATAAAAGGTAAAAGTTCCAAGCAAATTAAGTGTTTGAAATTGAAGTAACAAGAACTCAACGAGGGAATTTTAATTACTATCATCCCAACATTACAGTATGTTAAAATATGTTGTATATTGTATGTTAAATGTTGTATGTTAAATGTTGTATGTTGTATGTTGCATTTTGTATGTTGTATGTTGCATTTTGTATGTTGTATGTTGTATGTTAAATGTTGTATGTTAAATGTTTTATGTTGTATGTTGCATTTTGTATGTTGTATGTTATACATATGTTGTATGTTGTATGTTTTATGTAAACAAATTTTGCAACTTGATTTTGACCCACTTTCAGGTAAATGATCCTCTTCAAATTTTGCATATGCATATTTCGCGTGACAATGGAATCTGACTTTTTGTAAAAAAAATCAAGATGATGGTTCAAAGATGGCTGGCGAATTTGGAAATGGTGTTCGACCGACCCCCGATATGGGTATCAAATGAAAGGGTATAACAGGTAGAATACAATAAGCTGTATGACGTCATTTTAAATCTAATATGGCGGCCACCACAAAATGGCGGAAGACATAATAGCGAACGAAAGCGAAAGTATGCACGCTTCCGCCACAAGCATGGACACCCCTGGCACAGGCTCGAAAATCTAAAAATTCATGCACGAACATTTATTAATGCATCCGCATCGCCATGCATAGACCATTCCAAACGTTCGAATGAACTAAAAAATAAAAAATAATTTTGAGTGTAAAGTTTTTATTGCTCCTGCCACTTACTTAAATGTAAAAAAGCGTGGGGCGCTAACGAAAAGTTCCAGTTAATAAAATAAGTATATAGGTAAAGAGCGTCCCACGCTTTTTTATATTTAAGTAAGTGGCGGAGCAATAAAAACTTTACATTCAAAATTATTTTTTATTTTTTAGTTCATTTTAAAATAAACGCGTATTTTTTAGTTTTTTGTTAAACTTTGTATATATTTTATGAAATAAAAAGACTGAGTACAAGTGATTTTTGCTTTATTATTGGTATTTAGGCTACAAATGAGATTGCTAATGCTTCTCTTTTTTCTTTTGCTCGTGTGGAAGAAAATGTTCCAGTCAAGCATTGGTCTTTATTTGTATCATCTTGCCATTGGTCTTTATTCGCCTCGTCTTGGTGCATGTTTTCATTGTCTAATCCTTGATGGTTAATTATAAAGTTATGAAGAACGATGCACGACAGCGTAATGTTTTTTGCGTTCTTCAGTTTATAAATAGGTAGGCATTTTAAAATTCTGAACTTGCCTTTTAAAATTCCGAACGCCTGCTCTATGCAAACTCTCGTTGAGCTATGGTGGAAATTAAACTTTTTTTCAATTTCTGAAAGAAAACCGTTGTCTCGAAATGGCACTAAAAGGTACTCATGTAATGGGTAAGCTGAATCTCCTAGCAGATGACTTCCTTCTGGAATAAATAATTCCCCACTCCCAAGCTTACGTCCCAAAGGACTACAACTCCATACCCAAGCATCATGGGACCTACCTGGCCATCCAAAGAAGACATCTATAAAACGTGATTTGGCGTCACATACACCCTGAAATTTTAAATAAAAATATAGAGAACACCTTGGTTAACATCGAAAGCACCTGTAGTATCATGCTATAAGTTCCCTTCCTGTTAAAATAACTCATACCATCCTTTTTTGGAGCAGGAATCTGGATATGAGTTGAATCAACACAACCGATCACTTTAGGAAACGACCCATCAGTACGTAGATTTTGAAAATCTGTCATTATACTCTGAAAATTGCAGCCCAGAACACGATGTTTGGATGGATTGTTACCGGGAAAATCTCACCAGTACTACAAACAAACACCAACCTACAAACATTCTTCACGCAAGTCTCTCCTGACACCGAGTTAAAAAGGTTCTGGGAATTAGAGGAACTTCCGGCAAGACCCAAGTGGACGAACGAAGAAACGCGATGCGAGGACCACTTCGCTAGCATGTTGCTACTTGCTACTTGCCTCACCACGCCGTCCTCAAACCTACCAGCACAACCACCAAGCTTCGGGTAGTATTCGACGCATCTTCGTCCTACCAACAACGGAAGGTCATTAAATAGCGTGTTGCTGACCGGACCCGTGATACAGGAATCATGTCTACCCTCATGCGATGGAGAAGCTACCGTATCGCTTACATGGCCGACATAGAGAAGATGTACCGCCAGATACGAATTCATCCTGATGACTCCGAATTTCAACGAATCGTATGGAGAGTGTCGCCGAATCAACCCATACAGGATTACAAGCTACTGACAGTGACGTTCGGAACAAAAAGCGCTCCATTCCTTGCCAGCAGAACCATGCATCAATTAGCAAGAGATGCATCAACAACATACAAAATCGGCTCCGATGCAGTGCTCAACGATTTTTAGGTCGACGATCTAATGACTGGCGCAGACACCATAAAAGAGGCAAAGGACAAACAGAAGCAACTGATTCAGCTCCTTGGGTCTGGAGATCTAGAGCTGCGAAAGTGGGCTGCAAATCATAACGCCATTCTGGAAGCAGTCCCTGAAAGCGATCGAGAGGTTTCGTTTCCCCTCGCAATGAATGCAGAAGAAGTCAAGGCCCTTGGATTATTGTGGAATCCGTCAATAGATACATTGTCATATAAGGTCAGCATGGAATCAGCTCCAGATAAGTACACAAAAAGAAAAGTATTATCAGAAGTCGCAAAGTTGTTCGACCCGATTGGATGGCTCACACCAGTGACAATCACCGCCAAGATTTTAATACAAAGTCTATGGCTTGTAAAGCTCGAATGGGATGAAATAGTCCCAAGTACTATTGAACAACAATGGCGTAGCTTCCGAACAGCGCTCCAGGTAATCCAAACCATACAAATTCCCCGATGGATTCAAACCCACAGCAAGATCCAGAGCATCGAACTCCATGGTTTCTGCGATGCATCCATCAAAGCATATGCCGCAGTCACATACATCCGAACTCAGAACGAAGATGGAACCATTCACTGCCACCTAATAGCTGCCAAAAGTAAGGTGGCACCCATAAAAACCATCTCCTTACCAAAATTAGAACTATGCGGAGCACATTTGTTGGCCAAATTATTGGCTCGAGTGAAAGAAGATATGAGATTCGAACAGGTAAGCACATACGCATGGACAGATTCTACAATAGTAGTCGCCTGGTTAAAAAAACACCCATCATCTTGGGAAACATTTGTGGCCAACAGAGTGTCACAAATTCATCAACTGTTGGATCAAAGCAGCTGGAACCATGTCCGCACAGAAGAAAATCCTGCTGACTGCGCTACAAGAGGAGTAACACCGAGTGAACTAAAACAACACAAATTATGGTGGGTGGGCCCAAAATGGCTCACACAGGCAAAGAAGAACTGGCCCAAGCAAAGAGATATTTATTTATTTATTTATTGCCAAGCAAGGCACTTAATTACTAATTACAATTAAATACAAAAATTAATTAATGTAAAGGAACATCTGAGTATTTAACATCGTATTAAACTAAGGTCTAGGTCTATCATGTTAGTACAATCAGGAGGACAGCAGGGAAGTTAGTTTTCTTTTGTAGGTCATTTTGTTAATTGAGGCACAGAAACAGGCCGCGTAGGTATTGAAGGTAATACAGCACCTGTTAACGGGTTCGTTTCTAGCATATTCAGTGCGATGCGGGTACTCTTTAAGTAATTTAGAATGTCTTGTTTGTCGAGTATCGTTAAATTTGATGGTGTCCGACAGGAATTGCACAATGAGGTTATTGTTCAGGACATCCAGGGTAAAACAAGATATGAGCAATTTACGCCTAAGGGATAGAGGCAAGAGATCAAGGATTTTGAGTCTGTCCGTATAGTAAGGAAGGTTGTGAAAATCCGAAGGATTATGAAGGTTCCTAAGCGCGAAAAGAAGGAACCTCTTTTGGACTGATTCTATTCGGTTTAGACTTATTTGAAATATGGGATCCCAGATCTGGCACGCATATTCAAGTATAGGCCGGACTAATGCGCAAAACAGAGCTTTAGTAACCCATACATTGTCGAATTCCTTAGCTCTTCTCTTAATAAAGCCCAACAGCTTGTTGGATCTGGCAGTTATATTGTCATAGTGTAAGTTAAAGTTTAACTTGCTGTCGAGGACAATGCCTAAATCAACAATGTGATCGACACGATCCAAGACTTTGTCATTGAGATAATAATACTGCAGCTGTTTGTTTCTTTTCCTGGAGAAGGTAATTACGTGACACTTACTGGTATTGAGAAAAAGATTATTAGTGGTACACCAGTCTTGTAGTGCATTAAGTTTCGACTGTAAAAAGGATACATCAGCTTGAGACTTTATAGCACTATAGATTTTTAAATCATCGGTGTAAAAGAGGTGCGGAATGTCATTTAATTTTTCAGATATATCGGAAATGAATATGTTGAATAGCAGTGGTCCTAGGTGGCTGCCCTGAGGTACACCTGAGGTTACATTGATTTCTTTTGAAAGGAAACCCTGAAATCTTACCACCTGAGTTCTCCCGTTAAGGTAAGAAGTTATCCAATCCAAAATGGGGCCGAATATCCCAAATCTTAATAATTTCGTAAATAAAATGTGGTGGTCTACTCGATCAAATGCCTTTCTAAAATCAGTGTAGACAGCGTCAAACTGGTGGCCTTGTTCCATACCGCATAGTAATTCGAAGGTCAGTATCATAAGATTGGATGTGGTGGAACGACCTTTTCTGAAACTATGTTGCTGATCGTTTTGGTTCGGAACAATTAGAGGGGCAATCTTGTCATAGATAAGTTTTTCAAATAGTTTAGGGATAACAGATAGGATAGCAATGCCCCTATAGTTGTCCACCG
Organism: Thereva nobilitata; assembly: GCA_963855945.1. Taxonomy (NCBI): domain Eukaryota; kingdom Metazoa; phylum Arthropoda; class Insecta; order Diptera; family Therevidae; genus Thereva; species Thereva nobilitata. Next base: position 169,374,936 of record OY979694.1, read on the forward strand.
CATGTTTATCACCTGATTTAAAGATTGGTGTGAGGTAGGATTTCTTCCATACCGAGGGAAATTTACCGATAGATAGGGTCTTGTTAAAAATTAGGTGAAGAGGGAAAAGAATGTTTTGGGCGTGGCTCTGCAAAAAGCTTGAAGGCAGACAGTCCGGACCGTGTCCTTTATTGACCTCCAGGTCTTTTAGACCGGTCATTATATCTTCGGCCGACAAAGATATATTGTCTGAAAGGATCGCAGTTTCTGAATGCTCTTTCGGTTAGTGTGCGCAGTAGAAGAAGTGGGGCAGAAGATTTAACTGAACCTGTCCGCAAACATGTTGGAAATTTCTTGGGGGAGTGAAGAGTGTGTGATGCCATTCGTCATTGTTGTCGGGTAACTTGATGTTTTTCGCTTTAAATTAACGAAGTCAAAGAATTTTTTTGGATTACGAATGATATTTTCACCGACAGTCTTTACATAGTTAGTATAGGCCTCCCGTGACCTATGACTAAATTCTGCTCAGCACTAACATTGTTGTTATTTTTCACTACGCGGTACAATTTATTTCTCTTATTACGAAGAGAACGAATGTTTTTGTCAAGCCATGGCTCCGTCAATTTATTCCTTTTTTTGAATTTGGGTACGAATCTGCCAATGGTGCTGAAGATAACATCATAGAATCTTGTAACTAACTCGTCAATATCGTCACCATCAAGTAGATCTTCCCAGTTAAAAAGGGATAATTCAGTGCTGATACTAACATTATCAGCATTCTTAAAATCGTAGACTACAGAATTGTTATAGGAGGCGAGATAATTAGTTATAGTGGAACTGAGCTCCACGACCCACACGGAATGATGGGTAGTATTATTAAAAAGATTCTCCTCCTCAGAAATCCTCATAGAGGTTGGTGAAGATTAAGTCCAACCAATTACCATTCGAATTTGGTTGGCTAATTACCTGTTGTAAGTTGTTACTGTAAATATCGCCGATAAACTTTATATCGACAGGGTTCGATGCATTAATCGGAAGTAAATAACTGTCTTCCTCGTCGTTTTAAACATCGAATTTACCCAAGATGGGTCAGATCGTGGTGGCGCGCCTAGGAGGATTTGGACACATCGTCGTTGGTGTTCGAGAAATTTACTGGCCTGAAGTTAATTATGCCGCTGCGAATGGCGGGTTTTAAAGCACGCTGTCGTTTCCTTTTATTGCTGCTCCCTGAATTTTTCGGTGTACGTTGATCCTTGCCATTTTTGTTGATTCTTTCCAGCCTGGCATCCCATTCTGCCTGAGACCAAGTTATGCCGAACTTATTTATCGTACGCTCGGGCAAATGAAGCGGTGGTAGCTGAAGCGGCGAATTCCCCGGAAGAGATATAGTCTGCTGGTGGAGGCTGTTGGTTGGGGACCTCAGAGTAAAGTTCTCGTCGTAGATAATATCGCTGATGTTCATGTCATTGCTGTTTCTACTCGACGGCAGATATTCACTTAATGCTGCGGGAGGATAGATTGGAGGTTTTGGACTATGCAAGTCACCATCTTGATGGTTCTGTTGGTTGACGACAGTCTCTAGCATCATGTGCATTGGACCTACAAACTAGGCAGAAGGGGGTATTTTTGCGTTTCAGGCAATCTGCGTACGTGTGCCCTCTATTTCGGCAGTAGCTGCAGATTATATTAATTGGGGGTTTCACCGCAAGTTTTGTAGGGGATGTAGTGGCGATCGCCTGCTGAGCACTTTGTAGGGGGGGCTGTTGTATGTTTTGGTGATTGCTTGGTGGTGTAGCATACGTTGTGTACATCACCTGTGGGTTGTTGGGGTTTTGGTGTGTTGTTGGTGAGATTATTACGGGTGGTGCGGTGTATGGAGTATTTGTGTATTGTGTGTTCGCAGCGGGGGTTGTGTGGTGTATGTTTTCGATTTGAGTTATAGGGGCTGGTTGTGTGTATGGGTGGTAGGTCAGAGGGTTGGATGATATTTGATGTGGGGCCTGTAAGTACATGGAGGTTTGTTGGAGTCTCTCCATATCTAGAGCCTTCTGGATTAGATTCTCCAATGTATCGTCCCCTGTTGCCAGTAAATACTGACACAAGTGAGGATTTGTAATCCCACTCCTTAAAGCGTTTTTAGCGAAATCCGCCAGTTGTGTTTTTACTGGATCCGCTGTTGCGCCGTATTTATTTGTGGCTGCCTCTTCACATAGAGATAACTGTTGTTTCACCCTTGTAGTGTAGGCTATTAGTGGTTCGAGAGGGAGCTGACGTAGGGTAATTAGTTTGTTCACTAGTTCCTGGTACGTCTCCCTTGGGAGATACGTCCTATTAAGGAGCTTCTCAGCATCGTCAAAAGTAGCCGGTTGACTGGCGGCTATCAGTTGGTAGGTTTCACCTCGAAACCTGGTTGGGAAAATTTGTAGGAATGCTGGTTGCTCAGCTTCCGTCAAACATTGAATTACCCTCCGACAGCACTCTAAGAATATCTGGAGCTCACTTGCTAGGCACCAGAGAATATTGGTACTAACTGGGAGGTTAGCTTGGCGACTTTAATGTAAGCGTCTGCCATGGCTAATTTCAACAGGGGTTTCTTTTCCTCTTCCGAGGTACCGTTTCCTTCGGTTTTGTTCAGGGTAAGGTCGTCCTTCTCCGATTCCGTGAGGGACACGCTTATCCAATTGAGGAGTTCTTCTGCGAGACTGGTGGTTTTCGTAGCGGGGGTGGTGGTCGAGCGGTCGTTGTTTTCGGTTTCACAATTTTTTTCACTTATATTTGAATGATCTACTTTATTATTATTTCCTACGCTAGGTTCTTCGCCGGACAGAGGGCGCTCGAGAGACTGAAATTTAGCTAATTCCTCTCTAAATTGGAGGGTACTTTGTTTGAGTTTATCTACTTGTGTCAGGCGGCGTTTACGGATTTTATTTGTCTCCCGTTCCACTGCCTGACACGCGGTGATATTTATGTCACCTGTCTCGAGCGCTCTCTGTAATATTTGTTCTAAACTTAAACTACGACCTACTTGTTTGACCCCTTTTTCCACTACTTTTCCGCTTCTTAGTATTCGGGGGGACGTCTGGGGTGTCTCTGTTGAAGTTGAAGCCGTCGGCGTGGATGTGCTCCCTCGCTGGATTATCAGGTGTTCTGATGGGATGTGACTGGATCCTTGTAATGCTGCGAGGTCTGATGCGGCCGGGATGTTGGTTGCTGCTTCGCCTGCCTCGTTGAATGGTGGGCTGGTGTCGTTAGGCCCTGACGCTGTAGAAAGGCCGGCTGGTGCTTGTTGATCCCTCGGTGGGGGGGTTTCTGAGTGGTGGTTGTCCCCTGGTTGGCCCTCTGACATAGGGCGTTTTCTGGGCACGGATGAAGCCCGCAAAATTCCCTCGATGAAGTTACTTAGGGGGTGTATGCTTGTTCGCCTGGAACAGAGGCACTTTGTTCAACACCCCCGAGCGATGGTTCTTTGTAGGATCTAGGATTTGCTGCACTTTTTCAACCGCTGACGCTGCCCCCAAGTTAGGCTCAACCTTGGGCAAACGGTCTAGTGTGCCTTGACCAGCAGTGTTAGCGATTTTTTATTATTAGCGCACCCAGATCCTACCGGCTGCGCCAATTGTTATATAGGTCCCGTGGACCAAAAATTGTTAAGTATTCTTTATATATGTAGACACGTATATGTATATTTATATATTAATTCCTCACTTATTTCTTGGTTTTATGTTTTTTTTTTGAGATATTAAAACAGGACTTACGTTTTTTTGTTGGTCTGTCTTCATTTAAGTTAGGCCCTGGGTGTGGGGCCCACTATTTAAACGTCTAAACAATTGGTATGGTTAATCAATTAATCAAGCCCTCTACGTTGGGCGCACTACTTAATTAGATTACTAAAGCAATTTGCACATTTTTTAGATTTTAAAACAATTAGTAAACGATTTAGATTGGAATACACGATTTAGTTAAACTATTTAGATTTTAAAACGTTGTTTTTTGTTTATGTTTACTTAAGGTAAGCCCTGATTGTTGGGCACACTATTTAATTAAAATAACTAAAACAATTTACACGTTTTTTAGATTTTAAAATAATTGGTAAACTATTTAGATTTTAAAATACTTGGAAAACACCGCCCGATCTGTTATATCAACACTTTATTTGAAAAGCCCGAGTCAATACTGCCGCACGATAAGGGTTTATAGAAACTTAGATAACATGTAATTACCGTCCGCGAAACCAACTTCTAAAACCACCCGCTTGCGGTCACGACTTAATCAACACTCCTTGGTCGATCAATCGATCGATCTCAGCTTGAAAAAGCTTTTTCCAAGAAAATCCGCCGTTGCGAATTTCTTCCGGGCCGTCGACCTTGGGGCAAAAGTCAGCTGCTGGTCTTTCACCCAAGGCCGAGGGCGCCGGCCGGAAAAACGCACCCGTCGGCTTTTCTTTCCAATGCTGGCGGAACTTGTGCGATTTGCTTACGGGCTTTTTATTCCCGTCCAAGGCAAATTGCGCAAAGTTTTCCTCTGCCAATTTCTTGGCGGTTTCATGTTACAATCTTTTTAATGTTTTGCACGGGTCATTTACTGGCCCCGTGCATTTTTATTTACAGAACAGGAAGTGATTTAATGACAGCCAATTCGGTTCGAATGTTGTTGAGCTGGGAATTGAGATCCGTTTTAAGCACTTCAAAGGATTTTTCAAAGGCAGAGAATTCGCCCGCAAGGTCGGCCAGGCTACCTTCGATGTCGGTGCTGGTACTGCAGCGGTTGGCGTCTGAGCTTAATTTGATTTTCTTTAGGGCTGCAGCAATCGTGTTCAGCTCAAATTTTAGGAATTTCTCGAACTCCTCAGAAAATCCATTTCCAGCTGCGTCTTTGGACATCGATAAATTATCAACTTTTGATTTTAGAAGTTGGTAATTTTTAGAGTGATTTAGCTGGTTAATCGCAATCCTGTCGACCGCAAAAGATAGCTCCTGAACATTTTGAATTAACAGCTGAGCACTTCTATCCGAGTTAAACGCTTTTGCGCTGCAAGCCTCCAAATCATTTTTAATTAAAGTCAGCGTCTCGGCCAAATTAGCGATGTTATTGTTATTTGACTTAATTGCCATCAACACATGTGACAAGTTGATGGACTTGCAGTCAGCGCAGTAGAATTTAAAAGCTTTTTTTAATTCATTCGCGTATCGTAGCGCAATGTGAGAAAGCCCATTCATTATTCAAGACACCACGGTGGGACAACGAAAAGGCATAACCAATCTACACGTGGAAGTAGATCTATCGAAGCACGACTTAATAAACAGGTATTCATCATTAACAAAATTATTAAGAGTTACAGCCTATTGTCGACGATGGTTAAAGGCCTCTAAATCAACATCCCTCCAAAACCAGCCCGCCTACCTAACATCAAAGGAGATCCAGACAGCCCTAACTTGTTGGATCAAAATCGCTCAAGACCAGGAGTTTAGAGAAGAGATCCAAGCATTAAAAACCAAGCAAACATTATCCCACAAAAGCAAGCTACTGAGATTAAATCCATTTCTCGACCAGGAAGGGCTTCTACGGCTAGATGGACGCATCCAAGACCCTAACTTAACATTTAGCGAAAAACATCCGATGATTTTACACGAGAAAAACCCAGTAACCAAGTTAATCATAGACAACGTTCATCGCACGACGTTACACGGTGGTACGCAGTTGATGCTGAACACAATCAGACAAAAATACTGGATCTTAAATGCACGAAATGCAGTTAGATCTCATAATCACAAATGTATGCAGTGTTTCAGACAAAAGGCAGCAGGACGTACGCAAATGATGGCCAATCTTCCAGCATGTAGAATCCGTCCCGCAAGACCCTTTGCTCACACAGGGGTAGACTATTGTGGCCCATTTGATTTGAAGCTATCCAAAACAAGAAACGACCGAAGTCAAAAGGGATATATCGCAGTATTCATCTGCATGGTGACAAAGGCCATTCATCTCGAAGTCGTCACTGACGCCTCAACAGAAGGTTTCATCTCAAGACGCGGATTATGTTCCGACATTTATAGTGATTGTGGATCTAACTTCATCGGAGCAAATAACCTCCTCACCGGTCACAAAGTCGAAGCAAATAAGAAATTCGAATACGAACTAGCCGAAGCGCTAGAAAACCAAGGAGTCAAATGGCACTTCTTCCCTCCAGCATCACCCCACTTTGGAGGACTCTGGGAAAGTGGCGTTAAATCAGTAAAATATCACCTGAAACGAACCATAGGAGATGCAGTGTTAACATATGAAGAGGTCAGCACCCTCAGCGCACAGATCGAAGCCGTATTAAATTCCAGGCCGCTCACAGAACTCACGCAAGATCCAGACGATATGTCAGCACTAACTCCAGGACACTTCCTGATAGGTGGTCCACTAGTAACACCACCAGAACACAGTTTCTTGGAATCAAAAATCAATCGGTTGGACCGATATCAGTTTATCCAACGTCTCTATCAAAATTTTTGGACACGCTGGAGCACCGAATATTTAAGTCGCCTCCAACAAAGACCCAAATGGCTCAAACCTACTGCCGAATTCAAAATCAACGATCTCGTCCTCATCAAGGACGAAAGGTTACCACCCTCTCGATGGCTGTTAGGAAGGGTAGTGGACACACGTCCCGGACATGATAACTTGATACGAGTAGTTACTGCACGAACAAAAAATACCACCATAAAAAGGCCCATCACGAAAATATGTTTATTACCAGCAACCACGGTTAAGGACCAGTAGCACAAATGCACTTCCGCCAGATAACCATCATAGACCACAACCAACCATTCAAAATGCATCTGACACATCTACCAACCATTAAAAAAAAATTTTTTTTACATGTACCGAAAAAATGACCGTTAATAAAATTCAACAGTGAAACAAAGGATCGCCATTGTAGTTAGTATATTTAAAACGATCGCTGCTATGGACTACCTGTGGATAGATGACGTTCCGAGATTGCCGACACCACCAAGGACAAATCCAATAGCATCTAAACTTAAAACCACAGACCTTACACCACAACAACCAGTAATAATACGAGGCAGTTCCGTGTGGGCCCGAGATACGGAAAAGGACTCAACCACGGCCGATCCCAACATCTAGGCCTAAAGGAACTCAACCAGGGTCAACCCCATCACCCATAGCTGAAAGAGCTCCATCAGAACCAGCACCGCCAAAACGACGTATATCATTAGAAGAATATCGTCGACGCAATCAGCAACCACCACCATACCTAAACGTGGACCAGAAGCTATGGGACAAAATCAAAAACCTTGCAATCCCATGGAACCAAGTTAAACAAACAAAAAAAACATTCAGAATGAAGATTGAAGCAGGCATCCTAAGATTCAAAAGGATCGCGAACCAGAAAATCCAAGTGCGCCTCAATGCATGTAAATAAAACACAAAGAACATATCCATCATCAAAATGAAGCAAATAAAAAAAATGAATTTAGTATAAAATGATTTAATTGTTTTTATTATCACTGATACGCTCTATAGTCAAACCTTCCCAGTTAATTATTGAAGCTAGACGCTTCAAGGCGGGGAGAATGTTGCGTCGCCAAACAATAAAAAACCAAAATAAACAAAAAAACACTTTGACTTGTTTTTCCATCATTTATTAAAAAAGTCAAGATCAACATTAATCACTTCACACTAACTAACAAAAAAAAAACCACCATCTCTGAATATCGTCCGCCCTTTCCTGCAAAACAAATATTAATAATAAAAAGAGAAAATATTTATACAAACATCCATTTAAAAAATATACTGCACTCGAAGCATCACCAAACTGTGAGAAAAGGCAAAATGCCGCCGGCAGATCGCACATCTAGAAGATAAAAATTATTAAAGAAAGTTGGAAACAAGTTCCACAAAGATACTTACCTCCCAATACTAAAACCTAACTCCGCCTCAAGAATCCCCACCAAATCCTCAAAGAACATTTAAAACATTAACTAAATTTAGTAAATGATTAAAAACCGAAATGGAAAATACTTACCCAAACAAACTCCATTTGACGTCTATAAGTTAAACAAGGAACAGCTGATCAACAGACATCGAGCACAGCTCAAGTACATAACCAGACATTATGCAACATAAGGCAATATTGCCATCCCCAACTTAAAGCTATTATTCGAAGTAAAATAAATACTGGAACACAGCCGAAGTCAAATCAGATTGCTTTAAATCTTACTAGCGAATTGAGCTATAAGATATATTGAGCTATCGTACTGAGATTTTAGAAGCAATTCCAATAAAAAGCTGTATTGAGGCTTTCTTCCATCCTGAAGAATCTGCTAAACGTATTGAGTTAGCATTCTAAAAGACTGTATTGAAGTCTTTCCTACCAAATTGCTAAAACCAACCGACATAGTGAGTCGGAAATCCTAAGATCGTATTGAGATCTGTCCCAGTTACATTTCATCAACAAAATTGATTTGAAGCAATTACAAACCAGAGGGACGAACTTGTGCAGCATCGAGCTGGAAGAAAACGCAACGCAGCAAAGCAACAAACTTGCAGCAGCATCTGCATCTGAGGAATCAAAACAACATCAAGGGCTATTCGGCAGACATCTACCCGAAACATTGAGGAAATTCATGTTGAAGTACATCAAAGTGAAATAAGTCGCAATTAAAGTATCAACATTGGGCAATATTTCGTGCAAGCTTACCAGAAACTTTAAAGAGTAATTTTTTATACATATAGAATTCGAGTTACAAATCTTAAAGTAAAATAATAGTAGAAATTAAATTGAAGTATATTGGCAATTTTGTGATTTACATTGAATAATATTGGATTTCTGTTTGAGAAAATCAATTATTGTACAGAAACTGAATAAAAATACGAGTATTGGAAATTTATCTTTTATTGAATCACACCCTTCCGGCACCTTTCTATTAAGTTCAGAAATTAAAGTGCTAATTCTGAACACCATCCTTATGTTCCTCAAATCCCTCGAATCCTCGATAGCGAAAAAATTGAATTTTCGGAAACCGGCAAAATCTCGGGAAAAACTTCCGGGATTGCTTTCCCTAATGAGGAAAATATTCCCAAAGCAAAGAAGAAAAATGTAATTGCCAGCACCCAAACTGAGCGTTCATTATCACTCTGTACGCCCAGAAAAAGTAAATTAAAAGAACAATTAAAAGAACTTCAGAAAAAATTGAAAAAAAATAAGTTATAAGCAGCCCAGCCAGCCAGGCGTAATACTTTTCAAAATGTATACGAAATGTAACACATTATTTAGACCTTACATGAAATACATTACTTGTAATACCAAATATATGCATTAATAATGTCTCACATGAAATACATTCTCTTGTAATGCCAAAGTTATGCATTACTTTTATATTACGTGTAAGACAGAATCTTCGGGTCGCATGTCGGTTTTTCTATTACGTGTAATGCCCAAATAATGCATTAATAATATCTTACGTGTAATATTTTTTCTGTGTGGACAAGGCAATATCGTGTATGTTGTGCGTACATGTGTATGTGGTATTTCAAAGTGGGAAAGAAGCATCACACGAGGTAAGTTGCTGTCAATTTTGAATTTATTTTAAAGAATAATTGTAAAATTTATCAATTTGTATAATTATGGCGAAATTTGGAGTTTCAAAAAGATATTTCTCGAAATTAGTACGTAAAGAATTGAAAAGTTTTGAAGAATTTAACGAAAATGAAGTTCATGGCTCAGGAACAAGCATGGTAGAAACGGTTTCCTGGAATAACGAACTATCAAGAACTGCGGAAAATCAAAATGATCAAATGGAATTAAATGATAATGAATGTGATAATAATATGGATAATGAATGTGATGATAATATGGATAATGAATGTGATGATAATTGTAATGAAAGCGATGATAATTATAATGAAAGTGATGATAATTATAATGAAAGTGAAGGCAATGGTAATGAGAGTGATGACAATGGTAATGAGAGTGAGGGTAACGAACATGATAACGGAATTGATGAAGATTGTGCAGGAGATTTAAAATATGACTCGAGAATGTGGAGTGTTAAAAATAACATTACACATAATGCACTTAACGAACTTTTACAGACATTAAATAAACACCAAATAAAAGTACCACAGGATGCTCGAACATTACTGAAAACACCTAAGGAGGTCATTTCGTGCAGAACAGTGGCACCAGGTGAATATTACCACTTCGGCATCGAAAAACCACTTATTCACTTGGGTAAAAGTGTAGAAAATGCCGAAATAACCATAGGTGTGGATGGACTCCCGATTTCTTCGTCGTCCGGACTGTGTTTGTGGCCAATTCTTGGCACAGTAGACCACAAAAATGCATTCCCTATCGGAATTTATGCTGGCAACAAAAAACCCGGAGACAATGACGATCTGTTAAAAGATTTATTAGAGGAATATTCAACATTGCGGAATAAAGGAGTGAAAATCAGATCATTCGTGTGTGACGCTCCTGCCAGGGCATTTATTGCTAGTATTAAGCACCATCATAGCTTCCACGGTTGTCCGATATGCGATCAAGTGGGAACGAAAGTTAATAACAGGATTGTGTACAAAACCACTCGAGGGAATCCCAGGACTGATACTAGCTTCAAGGAAAGGGCCGATTCTCTCCACCATTTGGCGAAATATCAAGAAAATCTTTCAAGTCTTGAAGAGGCGGAGATAGGCATGGTGTCTCAGTTTCCAATAGATCCCATGCATCTTTTGGATCTGGGAGTGGTGAAGAAAATGCTGATGCTAATAGTGCAGAATAAATGCCCTGATTTCCGACTTAGCAAAGAAACGCTAATGAGGATATCGAATCATCTGATCGGCCTATCGTCTTATATTCCTAAGGAGTTCGCCAGGAAGCCACGATCACTGGACGAGGTCAAGAGATGGAAGGCTACTGAGTTCGGTCAATTCGCTCTGTACACCGGTGCGATAGTTTTGAAAAATTGCCTTACACCGGATATGTATTACCACTTTCTGCTCTTGCATTGCGCTTACAGAATTTTAGCATGTCCAATCAATTATCATCAAACAGAATGCGCTGGAAAAATGTTAGAGAAGTATGTTGAGTACTTCCCCACTTTGTACGGACATGACAAAGTCAGCTACAATGTACACTGTTTGCTGCATTTAACAACGTTTTCTGAATTGTACGGCCCTCTCGACTCATTTTCTGCATACTGTTTTGAGAGCTATATGCAAAATTTAAAGAAGCTGATTAAAAAGCCTTCCAAAATTCTGCCCCAGTTGCAGAAAAGATTTCAGGAACAAATTCAGTGGAATTTGATGGAAGAAAGTGAAATCGTAAAGTTCACAATGCGGCGCAAAGCAAATGGTCAGCTGTATCCTGCATTACAGTTCAAAAGTTTCGAGCTGAACAGTTTGGCACCCAACAACTGCTGCGCAATTAAAATTAATAATGAAAAAATAATAATAGAAATTACAAACATAATAAACAATACAAATGGAGTTGTGATAGTGGGAAACCGTTTTCTACAGTTAAAACCATTTTTTGAAAAGCCACTAGGGTAATGCGCCAGTTTGGCCAGACAGTTTGCTGAATATGGCGCCACAATCTTGCTGAATAAGGCTGGTATTTCTCGGGACGCATGGGCCCGCCACCCCTACCGCGGAAAGCTTTTTGCTTAATTTCAATTCAGCGAGCTTTTATATTTCTAGTCCAGTCTCTGACGTCATCAGATGTTGGACACCTTGGCCAGACGGTACGGTCTTGTCTCTGACGTCATCAGCTGTTGTTGGGTAATGTCGCAAACACCCACACAGGTTTTTTATGTACCTAAGTTGGGCATGCGTTAGAGGAATTCTTAATCTTGAAGATTCCACGTCAGAAATTTCATCGAATTTTACAATTTATTTTTCTTGAAACTTCTAGAATTAATAATTTCGCAATTACGATCCGTTGTCGTCATGCTCGGGCAGAGGGGATTCTTTTATTTGATGACATCATAAAATTTTCGGTTCAAGACGGTTGTTATAAAAAACAATAAATAAGAAGTCATTTTTTTTTGTCGAGATTTGAACCCGCGGCCACTAAAATCCAGACAAAACCTGATAACCATTGCCTTAACCAATTAGGCCAAGTCGTTAGTTGTAAAGAAGCTTTCTATTTGCATATAATAAGAAGTTAGGATTGCGTTTTTTTTTGGCGGGGATTTTTCATCTAGAAGTTTCTACGAAAGAGATTTATATAACTTTTTAGGATTAGAGTATAAAATTATTAACAGCAATTGATAATATTATTTGTAATAAAAAAATGTTATGCGAGAACAGCATATCAAAAGCAAAAATAACTGTATGTACCAGTGAATCTACAAGTAAAGTAACAGGAGCACAGAATTCAAAGCAAAATCAGAAAGCACAAAACTTAATACCCTACATCAGTGATGGGCATTCCTATGCTCGCGAGCAAATGAGCTTTAAAGCTTTGAATATGTATACGAAGTCAGATGACTCGATTATCCAACAAAAAGCATATCACTCTTTAATTAAGACTTCATGTGAGTGGGAGCTTTGTGCTCATACGAAGGGATGCACTGTTAAAGCAGTACATTAAATTGAATGCAAGAATTTGGGTTTGTTACACAGAGGGTACGTATTTTGGAATTTTTTGTATTAGGTTTTCAATATTATGTAGTTGTTTTATTTTAGATCTTTTCGAATTAATGAAAATTTGTTTTTTCCAAAAATGTTTTGTGTTGAGTGGGAATTTCAATTTCTATTTGCACAAAATATTTTTGATGAAGGTCAATGTATGGTATGCTATCGCACGTTAGCTACTATCTTCAAACATAATGGAAAACGATTAAATGAATTCAAAAAATCGAATACTGTTTAATTTTTAGAAAACCTTTTCCTTTAGAAATATAAAACGCAAAATATTTTAAATTTTGTTACTTTTATTTACGGTAAGTAAATTAAAAAAACACGAGTTACGGCACCTTCATTTTTTAAGATTTATTTCTCAAATTGTTTATTAATTTATTTGTCAAAATTAAAAACAACTAGTGAATATATGAACTTAAATTATATTTGTTCGAAACTTGATAACAGTGTGAAGCTTCAGAAAGCTTTTAATGACTTTTACACAAATGCATTGATTTAGCTGTGTAGGTTTGCCCATCACTGCCCTACATTGATCGCTGTTGCAAAGAGCCCGCGAAAGTAGGTATAATGAAAAACAAAATAATCAGCCATACTCAGGTCGGTATCTCGATTGCATGAGAAAAACAAAGGAAAGCTTGCAAGTTACTACAGACATGCTAAGAAATTATTCGTAATAAGCGTAAGCTGACGACATAGGAAACACTTTTTGTTTTTCTCTTTGCTACTCGGGGGCCGGCCCCAGTTGTCGTATGCAAGGTACAATAATTACAAGGTAGGTTCATAGGGGTCCCGTGACGTCACCCAGACCTTAGTTAACAAGGGAAAAAGCCATGGTCGTATCTGAGTATTCATAAGGCGCAAAAGAAGAATTCCATTTGCGCATAAATGATCGCCCCCTGAATTTCGTTCTGATAAAAAAGCGTTGGGAAGATGTGATAAAAGCGTTTATCGTTCGCCTGCTCAGGCGGTACTTCCGATCGAAAAATCGAAACTTCAGCAAAAAAATGTCTGAAAACACGCTGGTATATTTTGTTGTTGTTTGATACTTACTGGTGCTAAAGGTTTAAAAGGAAATAAAAAAAAAACGGCGGTGCAATGAGTAAGAATAAAAAAAAAAGTTCTTCTATCTTTACTCAGTTAATGAAATGAAAAACGTGATCAATATATAATTGGTCTCATGACGACTTTTTAAAAATGTCTGTAGAGAAAAAATGTCTAAAAATAGTTGTTGAGAAAATTAGCTAAAAAATGCAGAAGCATTACAAATTGTTCACAAAACATAAAAAACAACATAGAATAGCAATAGCATAATTTTAATATACAAATGTATAATTTTTGTGCTAGTTCTTTAGAATACATTTGAATTTAAAACTAAAATTGTTTTGTATTTTTAGTAAAATAAAAACAAACTTAATGATGTTATTTTCTTAAGAAAGGCAATATCTAATAATTTGAGCTTGTCCCCTAAAATTTAAAAAGAATCAATTTAATTTGCAGGCAGACGCCTCTATTTTGGGTCTTATTTTTAAAACCTCGTCTATTTTCAAACAAATTTTGAAAAAATGGGCTTTCTGTATCCAGGGAATTAAATTCTGGTGCTAGGGTTGCATGGAGTTAAATGAAACAAAATAATTATTAAAAGTATTTTAATCTTGGAATGCATATACACATTATTTTACAGGAACTAAATTACAAATGTTCTATGGTTCTAAATACTACAAAGTGTCACTACATAAACGAGGTCTTTTAAATCCATAAGGTATAGAGGTGTGATCATTAAAAAATCTGCGTTTCTCCGATTTTGGCCTATAAATTTTTACTTCGGGTTTTGTTACTATCTCATGATTCGCTGTACGGCGTATATTTTGAGAAAGTATAGGTATATGGTCGTTTTCTCCGGGGTTTAGAATCATGTTCATCATTGACTCAAAATTCACAAGCTCTGATGTCTTATGGTCTAAACGTATACCTTTTATCTTGATTTCTGTTTTAAAAAGATTTTCATTTGCGTTGAAATATTCATACGCATAATTTTTAGGACCACCACACACAAATTTTGTTATATAACTACCTTTGCCAAAACATTCCAATTCATCAGTCATATCACCTACAAATTCTCCTATCGGGGGATCAAATTCTCCTTCACGGCTAACATAAATAACTGAATCTGTATCATAATATAACACTCGATCTCCAAGCTCTTCTAAGTAGCTATATAACTTGAGTCGGGCTTGAGTAGTAGTATAGACGGCAATACAAACGTTAACTGTAGGAAGTGAATCGACAGCTTCATCCTTGTAACCCCAATTGACTATGATTGTTTCTTCATTGACAGGGTGGATATGGTGTACTTCGATGGAAGGATTGGTGAACAGGGCATAAAATTCCATAGGCTTATTTATTATGCTAGTTTTCGGTTGATTTTCGCGCTGTCCAAATTTCCCCCAAAAACGAATTCAATATTAATTTGGCTAAGGATCTTAATCCAGTGTTCTTTACAATCTCTGAATATTCCAATTTAACACCTTCGTTCTCAAAAAAATCTTCAATATATTGTTGCTTTTCCTCCCTTGTACTGCATTTACTTGGCCATCCTGATGCCTGCTGCTTCATCTTAATAAATTTATTCATCATTTCTGTGAATAGACCTCCTGAACGGGTTCATTTATTATAACTCTCTGTTTCAAAGCTCCATATCTCATATGTTTCTAACAGTTTATATCCTCTGCATAGGGCTGCCTTAACTTCCAAAATTGCCCATGTTCCAATCAATGCTCTTTCCGCGTCTGTATGTGAACATTCTTGATCTTGGTTTTTCTTTTCACTACTGGCTCTGCATAGCGGAAACATTAATTTATCGTTTTGTTTAATAGGTAGAACAGGGTGGTACAATCCTTCTGGAGGTAAAATCTTGCATTTAATCATACTCCCTGTTTCCTCGAGATCGACTTTGGAGCACACATCCCTTCCAACGTGTAATTTAGGATGACCAATTGGAAATCCGCCATTTTTGCAAACCCATGGATACAATGAACATACATCGACATATTTAATTTTTTCACCAGGTTTGCACTTGTAATATGTAAAAGTATTTCCTGTCCGTCCACCATAAAAAGCGTTACGAGCATTCAATGGCGTGTTTACCAACAAGGGGTGATCTTGTAAATATTGCATATCCTTATTTTTCTCCATTTGCCGACGAAAATCACATTCCCATATTTCTATTACTTCATATCCATAGGCACGTAGGTGCTCAGTTTTTGCCAAAGTTGCTTCATATCTCCGATTCAGGGTATCATTGGGGGCTTCATGAAGAGGCTCATCACGATCATATGTTAAGCACGCGGGATGCCCATGGTAATAACAGCCGTGAAATTCAAAAACCTGATTAGTCTCTGAGCAATATCCATCTACTTTTACGCCGTTTAACACTGCCTCTCTTTGATTAACAGCATGTTGAATATTGATTTTACGATTATCCTCTTCCCATATAAGCCATTATACTGCTATTTTTGACTGGTTATCTGCATTACGATACCCCCTTTTGGGGATAATACCAATCGTATTTGGCTGAAGAAAATTACGTCTATAAATAAGATTACATGCTGAGGCTATTGTAGTGGCCTCAACAAACGGTTCAATATTGCATTCTTTCAGTATTAGTTTTCGAAACTTCATACAGGCCTCAGTTAAAATTTGTACATCACTAATACAATATTCAACAATATCACGTTCCATGTTAAACTCATCATTTTGATGTTCCTCGTACCATCTAAGAAAAGCTTCTCGTTCTTAATTTTTCATAGCATCCGGGTTGTAGTGTTCAACAGCTGGCAACACCCCTACATACTTTTCGTTTTCTGTAGTATTGAAAAGATGTGGGAAATAGCCCTTTTTATAGATGGGTGCTAAGTCAAATCCTTTTGGTAATAAGGATAGAGCCATTGGAAAGTAATTTAACGAGTCTATAAATTTAACGTTGCCTAGTTGCATCAGAATGATTTTTGTTCCGCGCATTATTAGCTCGGGTTTCAAAACCGTCTGCGTAAGTATATAATTTAAGATAAATTGATGATCGAATGCCTGACCATTATGTGCTATGACCACAACTTTTTTAAATAATTTTCTTTGATTTAATAAATATTGGACGAACATTTCAATAGGCTTCACCTTTAAAACCTGTTGCCTTATTCCGCATTTTTCACATATTTGTAAGTCTTCTTCTATACATTTGTCACATCTTTGTTGAAAAACGCATAAACTAGGTTCGTGCAGTTTAATATCGCCAATTGACTGATCTTGTACATATTTTTTTCCTACAAATTTTTCCTGCCTTGTTTCCAAATCATAGAAAATGAAAAGAATATCTTTTGTTGGTGGTTTGCGATTATCTGGTTGAATGTAACAAAGGTGGTCCTGATGTACATGTTCATCGCATATTTTACAAAAATATTCTCCGCATACATGAGTTCTGTCTGCCTTATATGTTTTTAAACATTCCAAGCACTTTTTAATCGTTCTGCATATGGAGTTTTCTTTACTTAATGAACTAAAGGCTTTGTGGTTATCGAAGCACTGCTGTCCTCTAAAGCCTCGATTACAATCTTTACACAAAATTCCAAATACTCGATGTTTGGTTTGGGAATATGTTGTGCATATGAAATAGCCGACAGTGTCGAAGAATTTCCCCAGAACAGTGTTTTATATAAATGCATGTCGATTCCGACTTCTCATTCCGCCAAATTAATTCTACCAATCCTCCTTATTAACCTCAATAGGAACACAACAGAGAAATGGATAACGGAAACGGAGCTGGAAATAAAAGGACATTCGACGATTAAGACTTCAACAATTTGTTGAATTTTAATCCTAAACAGGAAAAAACGATCTCTTTCCCTCCACGAAAGAAGTTTCGTCGGATAGAAAATACTCAAGGTAAGAAACTGTTGATTTAATTCAACCGTTAATCCTGAGATTTCATCTTTTTAACAAAGTAAAAACGTAAAAATTATTGCATTTGGATCTGTAAAATTCAAAATTCTCGAAATCTCTCCCTTCTTGTCCGAAAGATATTTTAAAAATTTCGAATTTGACGGATCCAAATCAAATTTTTTTTACGTTTTTACTTTGTGAAACAGACGGAATCGAACTGCAGTGCCCGCCAAAAGTTAGTCAAAACTAAAAAACCTCAACTTTTAGAAAGCATACATTATCTTATAACGGAACTTTTGAATGGACAAATGATTTTCTCATGATTGTCTGCTGTTTACTAGTTATTTACAATATCAATATCATGAGAAAAATCATTTGTCCATTTAAAAGTCCCGTTATAAGATAATGTATGCTTTGTACATGTTTTTTTTATACTGCCATTTATTCCTTTTTCTATTTCAACTAGACTCATTACTTGCAGAGGTGAGAGGAATAATATCCGACTGTAAGTATAAATTTATGTTTAATGGGACGATTTTTTGATTTTCTAATTTTTCTTTTCTTTTCTAATCTTAGCAATGTACATTGAAGAGATTGAAGAGATTCCTGTCATCAATATCATCGACACTGAAAATATCGGACAATCAGCTCGAATCTGCAATGAAAAGGAACCACAAGCTTGCAATGAATGTGTTGGTCTGAAAAATGAAAGTAAGATAGTAAACATGCCCTTGTAAATATTGAGTTCATTCTAATAGTACTGATCCTCAAACTTTATACAGTTGCAGAACTTAAAAAAATAATGATGGAACAGCACGCTGAACTGATGGGCGCAATCAAGCGCCAGGACAAAAAACTCGCAGAGCAAAGCGTTATACTCAACAGGATGGGGAAGAAATTGTTTTGTGCTGTCGGAAAACAGCCAGATGGAGTTGAGTTTCCACTTAAAAGTAATGCTGAATTGCTCGAAGTGGAAAAACGTCTGGGAAGTTCTGATTTTCAGGCTGAATTCGTAAGTTATAATAAGGGTCTCCACACACTGTACGATAATTGCCTGCAGTTCATGTATTTAATATCTGACCGTAAATGAGATAGGCAGGACTAATCATGGTTATTATTTCTTATAGTTCAGTTTATAACATGAAAATGTACCGGTCCATAACGAATAGCAACCATGATTGTTCCTGCTTATCCCAATTAAGGTCAGATATTAAGGACATGAACGGCAGGCAATCGTATTGCGTGTGGAAGCCCTAATATCGACAACTCATAGTATTATAGAGCAATTTCACTTACAGGGTATTCTCGATCTAGTGCAAAAAGGCCTTGCAATGTGCAAAGACTACGACTAGGAAAAGTGCAAAATACAACAACAATTATAACGACATGAAATTGCATGTAATTGTACTAGCCCAGGCGCTAGAGCAGTGAGACCTATAAATTTTGGTTTTGGCGTGATGTAACGGACTTTTTTGGTGGAATTGGTCAGAAATGACATCCCCAACAATATCTAGGGGGTGCGCAAACATGAACACGCCAGGAAAATTTATGGGAGGCCAAAAACTGAAGAATTCACGAAAAATTCTCTGTTTTTTTACCTTTCTTGATAAATATTTCTTAACGAAGGCTTCTAGGCGAAAAGTTTGTAGGACATGTTTTGTTCGTTATTGGATTTGCTAAAACCTAGCGTAAATTTGATTTTTAAAATTTGAATTTTTGCATTGCAAAATAGCCGAAAACTGCAAAAATCGTATCCTCACTTTAAAGTTATGCGAACCAAAGAAAATACCATTATTTTTCAATGTAATTCTGGAATTAAGTAGTTTAAGGTATGTTTAACTTATATCCAAAACCCGATTACTGTCGGTCAAATAGTTTTTGCGTAATGGATTTTGCAATTAAGTGATTTTAAAAAATTAAATTTGTTGCAGTGCCAAAGAAAAAGCTCCCATGTTGGTCCTGATTTTTTTACGTATGCTTTAAGACTCACTTTACAATATCCAATCATAAAACTGCTGTTTTTTTAAATTTTTTAAATGTATTTTAATTTTTGAAAAAAAACCCCTTACCTGCAAAATAGCGCCAGAAATGCTCGGCGCGTTTCAAATTCGCTCGAAAAACAGCTAAATTGGTGCAATAGAAACTGAGTCCTTTTTCGAGCGAATTTGAAACGCGCCGAGCATATCCCAGGTAATGATATTTTGCAATTTTTTAAAAAAAATAAAAACTAAAAAAAAATTAAAAAAACAGCAGTTTTATGATTGGATATTGTAAAGTGAGTCTTAAAGCATACGTAAAAAAATCAGGACCAACATGGGAGCTTTTTCTTTGGCACTGCAACAAATTTAATTTTTTAAATTCACTTAATTGCAGAATACATTATGCAAAAACTATTTGACCGACAGTAATCGGGTTTTGGATATAAGTTAAACATACCTTAAACTACTTAATTCCAGAATTACATTGAAAAATAATGGTATTTTCTTTGGTTCGCATAACTTTAATGTGAGGATACGATTTTTGCAGTTTTCGGCTATTTTGCAATGCAAAAATTCAAATATTAAAAATCAAATTTACGCTAGGTTTTAGCAAATCCAATAACGAACAAAACATGTCCTACAAACTTTTCGCCTAGAAGCCTTCGTTAAGAAATATTTATCAAGAAAGGTAAAAAAACAGAGAATTTTTCGTGAATTCTTCAGTTTTTGGCCTCCCATAAATTTTCCTGGCGTGTTCATGTTTGCGCACCCCCTAGATATTGTTGGGGATGTCATTTCTGACCAATTCCACCAAAAAAGTCCGTTACATCACGCCAAAACCACTGGAAATGCTCCAGCGCCTGGACTATACCTTTTTTGCACTTTTCCTAGACTTTGCACTTTGAAAGACCCCTTTGTACTGAACCGGAAATACCCTATTAATTGTATCGTTCGTTACGTAGATAGCCTACATCACGGAAATAAAAGGAAACCATTCATTGGTAAAGGCTTTCCCAAAAATCATGGACGACGATTTGACCTGTATGTACAACCTCACCGGAAAGAAGCCCAAACTTGCGTTCGAAAAACTTACCAATGTCTACAAATGTCTCTTTGGTAATTTAGCAAAGCCTGCCATTAACGATCAGAATAATTAATTTTTCTTCCGATTTTACAGAAGCATGCAAAAGATGTTCGTCTCTTTCTTCAACTTATTCCAAGTGCGATTTTGAAAAGGATTTAAAGGACACGAACGCTAGAGTGACAATAAGGAGATACCGACAAAATCATTCGAATCCGGAAGAGGTTGTCAGTGTATTTCAGGACAATAATAACGGCACTGCAAGCGGGTCTGCGGAACACGAAAGTGGAAGTGAAACCGATGACACCGACTTCGTGGAGGTTCCTATTCAGGAAGAATTTTCACAGCATTATTAACATATACAACAATAAAGAATGATTTGAGGACAAACATCGCTTCTTTTATTATTTCTCTTATTCGTTCCTATATAATAGCTTAATGAATTTTACAAAAACATTTTCAGAATAATTGCCTAATGAATTTGAAACATAATAATTTTTCATTAGAGAGCTGTTTTTAACTGAAATTGCAAACATTGACACCATTTTTGTGAAAAACAGCACCCTAATGAGAAATTATTATGTTTAAAATTCATTAGACAATTATTCTGAAAATGTTTTGAAATGCATTTCAGTAAGGGAGCGTCCATAAATTACGTGAGGTGTTTAGGGGGGGAGGGGGTCGAGCCGAATCTCACCAAATCTCACGTGGGGGAGGGAGGGGGTCTGCGCAAATATCACGTAATTTTTTTTCCGCAAGAAACAGTGTAAAATCGCGAGAAAACTGGGTTAAATTAATAGTACAGGTAAATTAAGCCGAAAAAAGCGGTATAGCGGAAATAATTAGGTACAGGCTGAAAATTGGCAGAGCGCTTCTTTTTACGCTTCTCAATAAGGGGTTATAAAGTCTACCGATTTTCTACCCCGAGAAGCCCACTTTTTAGGGGGTTTAGCCCTCAAAATGGGTATTTTTCGATTTTTCTGTAATTTTTTTTTGCAATATTTCTTAATATCTGTTTGGTTTTTTCAATTTTAAGTACAATATCTGTAAATGAGAAAATCTTTAAAATCGTCTTTTTGGACCCGCACTTAGATTTCATTCACGAAAATCATGGTGCAGTATCAGATGAACAATAAAAATTTTGCCGTTTACACTGTATTTCTTCACTGTTTTAAATACCATCCAGCTGGAACATCCAAAACAAATTAAAGAAAATAATTTAAATATCTGGGAATGAAGAGTGTATGACGTGATGAAAAATTCTTATCATTTTATACAATGGTCTGGGAAAAACTGCGAAAGTAATGTATGCATTGACTTATACCACCATTTTTGGACAGATTGCGACCCTACGATGAACTAGTGTGGGGGTCTAATCTTAAACAAAAAACAAAAAGGCATAGAAGCCCAATTGAAAAACCTGGAACCTAATGCCTTCCTAAGTATCTCAAGTGCATAATGTACCCAATCGTAGAGATTATATTAAGAATCGGCTCTTTTCACATCAGTCAGAATACATGCTATCTGGGATGCATTGTCACTACAAAAAGCAGACATTTGCACCAGGCGACATAATTAGTTATCTAAGCATCTTACAGGACTCGAATTTTGAATCGATGACCATCTGCTCTGAGCTACCTACTAGAGGCCAAGATAGATTTTGAAAACCTTTTGTTATCATTATCGAGAGTTGTGAAGAATGGAAGTCTAACAGATCCGCACTTCTTGAATCTGTATCCTGATGTCCAGGCGGCTCAAACGTCAATTTGAGAAGCTGGCTGTGACTTCAGACTCCGCTTTTATAAGGCGATACGAAAGTAGGAAGCAAACGGAAGCTAGTAGCGATGGCTGATAAATCTTCGAAAAGAAATTATTTTCAACCAACCGACTTCATTTATTAATTTAATTTGACATTTTGATGCGAACAATAAATTGTTTCAAGAATATTTAAAGAGTTTTTAGAATATTTTAAAACAAACAAATAAATGCAGCACATGCGCAATGGCTTTTCTCGCGGACTGAAATCCGATAACAGGCGGACAAATTTAATTCGAATTCGCATTGGTGGAGGATACCATTTTCTTATTTCCGAATTTCATGACTTTCGAATCGCATTCCAGGATAACCCCCCTGGGTCATTCAGTCACAGGTTTTTTACCCAACGATGGCATTTATAGAAGAATGCTCCGAAGTTTGTATATCTCCAGAGTCATAAATAGCTCTACCATTGCTATTCAAACAGTCAACTCGTTACTCTCTAAAAACGAATCAGTGGATGCCAAAGTCAACCTTCGTATGTCAATACATTGTAAAATTCTAAATTTTTTTTATATTCCATATGCTTGCTCTACAAATACACGAGTTGAGCTCAAACTAGAATTGAAATTTTTCTGTTCTCTTGTTAAGAAATCATTATCCCTATAAGGGCCGATTCACAATGAACGCTTCATGCCTCAAGCTTCAAGCTTCAAAAATTTAGGATTATAGGATTTATGTACAATGATTCACATTCAAAGCTTCAAGCTGCAAGCTTCAAATGAACTTGAAACTATCTTGAGGCTTGAAGCGTTCATTGTGAATCGGCCCTAATGCACCATGAGGTTGATTTCCAAAGGATAGGCAGAATCACCTGCTAAATGGTAATCCACAGGTATTGTAGTTTATATTGGGTGCAAGTTATATATCCAAATAATCAGCTTTTAGCTGAAATAGGATAACCGATTTCCTTTCCCACAAAAACCCCATCCAAACAATATAACCAACTTATTTTCCCACATAAATTCCACTCGAATCATATTTCCTCGCCAACAACATTTGTTGAGTCAACATTTCCCACACATTTTCCTTTATGTGATCTTCAATCACTAGATAGACTAAGTTCTAAGAAATCTGTTACAAATCTGCTGATCTTACATTTAATAGATAGGTACAAGGTACCTTAGCATAAGAAAGTTAGATTAAAGTTAGTCAGTTCTGATTTAACCGCGGAATTAACCGTTTGTCGTTTATTTAAAATTTTAATAAAGATCAAAATTTAATATTTTAATTTAAAATCAATTGACTTTTCTTTATAAAATAACTGGCGCAGTCGGTGAGATCGCCAAACTAGTCGGAAAATTTTTTTTTACATGTTTAAATATAGAGAAAAATATTTGTGTGTGTAAATTCCGTTGTGGAAAATTTGGTGGAAAATTTGTTACATGAAAAAAAAATATTTTAAAGAAGCAAAAAGGAAAATTTGTGAAATCAAGGTGATTTTAATTTAATAAAGGTGAAGGAATTAAGATTACAGAGTGAGAGTGAATTAAGTTTAAAAAGATAAATTTAAACCATAATTTGCATTAAAAGAAAGGTGAAAAAAAAAGTGGAGTAAAATTAATATTATCGACTGGTTTTCTATTAAGAATTTATTGGCGTTCAATGAATGAAACCCTACACTAAACCAAAGCGGGATCCACGAATGTCAGAACTCGATTCAAATACAGAAGCCAATTACAACGAAACCCTTACTGCCATCCAGAGTTCTCTCAACATAAACATGACTACCACCAGTACAATCACTCCTAAGGATTTAATTGTGGAGGCTAGAGCGGTGCCAGTATTCCGAGGAGACGACACCTTTGAGCTATCTAATTTCATCAAAGAAGTCGAAGCCATTGTGGCAATGGCTCCAGATGTAGGACTGAAGGGATATCTACTGAACATTTTCCTGAGCAAAATTCAAGGACCAGCAGCCTCATCTATAAGAAGACTAGAAAGTGCTACGTGGGATCAAATTAAAAATCAACTAAAGAAATCTTTCGGCGTGCAACAATCCTATTTAAAATTGAAAGAAGAAGCAGATTCAGTTAGATTCATTAATGTAAGTCAATACTATTTTAGTCTTTCAAAAATTTTAGATAAGTTAAACATAAAGTATAGATTAGACGATAACTCCCCTGAAGAATTCAAAACAAGCAATAATGAAAAAAGTATATTAGAGAAATTTTTAAACAAACTTCCTCGATCCGACAGCATGTATTTGAGAATAAAAAATGTCAATACCTTAGAGGAAGCTTACTTCGAATTGATTGAAACTGGAATTGGTAATCCTCCCACACATATTCAAAGACGTAACAATAACAATACACAAACAACTAATAATTACAGTAATGCACAAAAATTTAACAATATTAGAAGTAATAATTTTAGCCAAAGATTATATCACAATAATGACTATAGAAATAACGAGTCCAATCCTAATAGGCATCGAGATTTCAATGGTTCCTATAATAGATCGTTTCAAACCCATAATAGGCGCAATAATTTCACTTCACGCAATAACTATAATAATAGCGGAAATTTTAATCGAAACAGTTCTCAAAATTCAAGATTTTCTAATTATAATAATAACCAAAACTATGAATCAATGGATGTAGATGTTAATACTGTAGAACAAAATTTTCAAACCCCGCCTCAAACGATACATTACCCATAGTAGAATGCTCAATCAATAATAACAAGTTAGATTGTTTAATAGATACTGGGGCAACAATTTCAGTAATGGATAGCAAATTGTTTCCTAATATAAATTCTATACAATTGCAAAAACCAATCAAAATATCAACTCTATTAGACAACGGTGAAATAACACACGAAAAAATTACAAAAGTACCAAAAGAATTTAACCATAAGGCTACTATGACATGGAAATTATTAAACCTAAGCAAAAAAAAATTTAACGCAATATTAGGGAATAATATATTAACCCAAGTAGGTGCAAAGATTGATCTAGGTAAAAAGTACTTGGAAGTCATGAATAAAAGGACTAAATTTAAAAACTCTTGCCCTTATGACGAAATTCACGAACTATATTGTGTGGATCTTAGTAAACAAAATATTTTTAATCTTATAAACGTCGAACACCTAAATAAAGAAGAATACAATGTCCTAAAGAAACTTCTGATAGAATATAAGGATTTATTTTTTCAAGAAGGACAGCAACTAAGTAGTATAACTACGATAAAACATCGAATTATAACAAAACACAGCCAGCCTGTTTACTCCAAAATATATCGATTTCCTAAAATCCACGAACAAGAAGTGGAAAAACATATTTCGGAGATGTTACATCAAGGTATTATAAAACCAAGTAATTCTCCTTACAATTCTCCAATCTGGGTTGTTCCAAAAAAATTAGATCAATCTGGCAAACAGAAATGGAGAATTGTTGTGGATTATAGGAAACTTAACGATATAACTATTGATGATAAGTTCCCTATACCTAATATCGAGTCACTTTTTGACAAGTTAGGTAAGGCTCAATATTTCACTACAATAGATTTGGCCAAGGGCTTTCATCAAATCCTAGTTGATGCAAAAGACCAAGCAAAAACAGCATTTTCGACCCCACAAGGTCACTACGAGTACGTCAGGATGCCATTCGGGCTAAAGAATGCTCCTGCTACTTTCCAAAGAATGATTAATCACGTATTAAGGGAATTTATAAATATCAATTGTGTTGTATATCTTGATGATATACTCATCTTTGGCACCTCTCTTCAAGAGCATGTGGAATCTGTTAAAAGGATTTTTCAGAAGTTGCGTGAATCCAATTTAAAAATACAAATCGATAAGTGCGTATTTTTCTCTAAGAAAACAGAATACTTAGGCCATCTTCTAACTAGTGAAGGCATCAAACCGAACCCTAGTAAAATTCAGATAATTAAATCATTAAAAATTCCTACGAATCGGAAAGCAATAAAGAGTTTTTTGGGTGTTACCGGATATTATCGCAAGTTCATCAAGGACTACGCGAAAATAGTTCAACCAATAACTCAATGCTTAAAGAAAGATAGAAAAATCAATATAAACGATAAAAATTACATCGCGGCCTTCGAAAAACTAAAGGAAATACTGACCAAGGATCCGGTGTTCAAGTATCCTAATTTCAATCAAAAATTTACGTTAACAACAGACGCGAGCCAATATGCTATTGGAACCGTTTTGTCACAAAATGGCCACCCAGTATCTTTCGCCAGTCGTACTCTTAACGAGCATGAGATTAAATATAGTACCATCGAAAAAGAACTCCTAGCAATTGTATGGTCCACCAAATATTTTCGCCCATATTTGTATGGAGTCAAATTTACAGTAAAAACTGACCATCAACCTTTAGTTTGGCTAAATTCCTTGAAGGAACCAAACTCAAAGCTTCAAAGATGGAAGATAAAGTTGAACGAGTTTGATTTTGAAATAAATTATGTAAAGGGGAAAGAAAATAGAGTAGCCGATTTTCTAAGTAGGATCAACATAAATAATAATGAAATTAACACATTAGAAAACAATAATGGTAACTCCTCCGATAATGAAAGCAATGCTGCTACAATTCATAGTGGTGCCGAAAATTTGGGCGACCACATTCCAATTGTAAGTAACATTGTTAATAAATACCTTACACAAATACATTTGGTCGAAGAAAAACAGGAAGAATTAGTAACAAAATATAAAAAATACAGAATAATATTGATCTCTAGGGAAGATTTAAAAAATGAGAATTACCTTAACGATCTTTTAAGAAGATTGATAAAAAAGGGAATAACAGCAATATATTCAGAGTTAGATTATAATGAGTATTCAATTTTACAAAATAAAATAGTAAGCCTCTTCGGCAACGAGCCCAGGATTAAATTTGTAAAATGTTCCAAAAAGGCGGAGGATATAGATGATGAGAATAAGTTAATGGAAAAAATTAAAGAAATTCACGAGAGTACCAATCATAGAGGTATTCTTGAAAACTTCTTAGAAATTAAAGAATTATATTACTTTCCCAAAATAAAAGATTATATTTACAAATACATAAATAATTGTGAAGTATGTAACCTTAGTAAATATGATAGGAGTCCAATTCTACATAAATATCAGTTATCGGAAAAACCATCCGAACCGAATGAAATCGTCCATGCGGACGTATTTTATCTAAAGAAACAAGTTTTTCTAACAACAATAGACCGATTTACCAAACACCTCTATATATCTCAACTAAGCGATAGAAATAGTATTACAATAGTACAAGCATTAAAGCTCAGAAATTCGTTATTTGGTAAACCAAAAAAGTACATTTTTGACAATGAATTTGATAGTTTAAACTTAAAAGACTTCTGCAGAGTTGAAAATATAGTAATACACTTCACTTCTCCTCGAAGTCATACGGGGAATTCTGATATAGAAAGGGTCCATGGGACAATAAATGAACACATCAGAATTCTTCATGTAACAGACCCTGAGTTAGACATAGAAAGTAAAATAATAAAAGCTGTGGAATGCTACAACAATTCGATTCATACCATAACTGAAACAAAACCTTTAGATTTTATTCATGGGAAAATTATAGAGTTCGAAGCCATAAGAAATAGAATTCAAGAAAAGAAAAGCAAAATTATAGAGAAACTAAACAAGAATAGGAAAGATTTTGTTCTCCCAAATAATACGGAAATACTTATCAAAAACCCTATAGCATTAAGATATAAGGAATTACCTAGGTATAAGAAAGTTAAATGCGTAAAAACAAACCAAAATATATTTGATAGTAGAAAAAAGAAAATTCACCCCACACGAATTAAAAGAAATTTTAAATATTTTTCAGATAATCTTAATAATAATATTAGTGGTAATAAACAGTAATAAAACCATCCCAAGCTCTAATTAGCATAGAAAAACTAGAAACTGAAGCTGGATACGCGACAATCCGACAAAAGACTGATACCAATTCCAGATTCAAACAATCAACAAGTTGATATAAAAACTTCAGATGTCATTATTTTCGAAAGCAAATCATACTTCTTGGATCAAGAATGGTACAGAAAAAAATTAAAACCTACAAACAATTGTATATCAAGCATTTTAAATAATTCCTATGACAGCTGTTCTAAAATTGTAAAATCAGACTCAGAAGTATCAGAGATAGATCTAGGATTAATTTTAGTTACAAATGCAAAGAATACTAGTTTAGTAAATAATTGCAATAAGGTAGAATATTCTTTAAATAAAAATTATTTAATTTCGTTTAATAATTGTACTATCATGATAAACAATGTAACATTTTCAAATAAAATAAAGGAATTCAAATATAACGTTATAATCCCTACCTATACAAAAATTGAAAATATTAATATGACAATAAAACTAGAAGATTTGCATATAAAACAGATAGAAAATAATAAAGAAATTACAGAAATTAAATACGAAAGACAGCAGAATAACATTGTAACATATTTAAATCTTACTTTCATACTAACCATAATTAGTATTTCGATAACATTAATAATATTAAAGCTATATAAAATAAAAAATAAAAAAGTTATTATAGTAAAACCTCCCGCTCAGGAGAGCGAAAGTCTTAAGGAAGGGGGAGTTATATATCCAAATAATCAGCTTTTAGCTGAAATAGGATAACCGATTTCCTTTCCCACAAAAATCCCATCCAAACAATATAACCAACTTATTTTCCCACATAAATTCCACTCGAATCATATTTCCTCGCCAACAACATTTGTTGAGTCAACATTTCCCACACATTTTCCTTCATGTGATCTTCAATCACTAGATAGACTAAGTTCTAAGAAATCTGTTACAAATCTGCTGATCTTACATTTAATAGATAGGTAGTGTTTCTTCTCGAGAATTCTTTCTCGAGAATTTCTCGAGAAATAAAACTATTTTTATATTCTCATTTCTCGAGAAATTGAATGTTGTTTCCGCGAGAAATTTATGACTATTTTTTAATCAATTTCTTAAAATTTTTACTCTTTTCTCATATCCATACATCTTTTTTTACTTGCATACATACTAACTTAGTTGGAATATATTTGTTTTGTGCGGGCTTTTTTTATATACATTCTTTTAATGCAAGTTTATGCGTGTGCTGTGCTGTCAAATAGAAGAAAAATAAGTAATTTTTTTTTTTATGTGGAAGACTACAGCTCTGGGAAAGCCTTTTGTACTGTCGACAATCTATTTTCTTCGTATAGGGTGCAATGTCAAACAGGAAGCTCTAGCCGATAGATAGTGGAGGGGAAGAGAGAAGTAGGAAGGAACTGCCACAACCACCATAAAAGAATACAACGAGTGTCCCATTCGCTCTGGTTGTTTGAAAGCGCAGCTTGTTCACTCAAACAACCAGAGCTAATGGAAAGCTGTTGGTTGTCTTCTTTTATGGTTTTTCCTCTACCTTCAACAGTAAATGCCGTAACACAAAAATTGTCCGGACATTATTCATAGGAAATTGTCCAAGCTTTTTAATTTTGGAAAAAAAATATTGGGTAACTACGTATTTTTTTGGAGAAAAGGGTAGTTAAAGTTGATGTTTTTGTTAAAAAAACAAAATTTTGACATTGATGGCTCATTACTCTGGAAGTTGGTAGGATAGAACCTTCACTTTTACAGTTTTAGATTCGGCGTGAAAAAGTTCATTTTTTCAGCTAGACTCTTGGTTCTCGAGAATCTGGCAATAATTGGAAAAAACCGTTTTGCTTATACCTCGATTACGGTTCTTTAGAAAAATAAATGAGTGTCATTTTCGTTTTCAGCGACCTCAAATTAGACTAAAAACACTTTTCCTAATTGTAAACTAGTGTTATCAAATGCAACATTAGATGCGTTAGATTTTTTAAAAAACTACTTCAAATCACATTTGTTTTGTAATCTTTATATTTATACTTATTATTTTCTTATTACTTAATTCTTACAAAGATTTATTTTGTGTTATGAATAAAATGGAATTTTAATTTTTATTTCATGAACTTTTTACAAATTCACAATATTTCTCGAGAAATGAGAATTCTCGAGAACTAAAATTTATTTTTCTCTTTTCTCGAGAAAGAGAAACTGTCGAGAAATATTAAACACTAGGTACAAGGTACCTTAGCATAAGAAAGTTAGATTAAAGTTAGTCAGTTCTGATTTAACCGCGGAATTAACCGTTTGTCGTTTATTTAAAATTTTAATAAAGATCAAAATTTAATATTTTAATTTAAAATCAATTGACTTTTCTTTATAAAATAACTTGCATGCCGAGTTGGTGCTGTTATGATTTTGTGGTACTGTTCTTCAACACAAATTATGTTTTTTAAATAAATCCAACGCAATCAAGCACAGATTAAGTTATTTACACTAAAAATACGCCATAATAGTGTAAATCCTACAAATTTTTTAAAATTTTAAAAATCTCACGTGAGATTGAGGGAGGGAGGGGGTCGAGCCAAATCTCACGACATCTCACCAAGGGGGAAGGGGGGTCGAAAAATCGCCAAAATCACCTCACGTAATTTATGGACACATTTCTAATACATTTTTGTAAGACATTTTTAATACATTTCATGAAAAACATTTTTAATGTATTCCAGGTAAGATATTATGATATTATTCCAGGTAAGATATTATGAAATGTATTATTAATGTATTACTGAAATGACAAAGTAACGCGTTCATAATATCTTACCTGAAATACATTAAAAATGTCTTTCATGAAATATATTAAAAATGTCTTACAAAAATGTATTAGAAATGTATTAATAATGTGTTTCTGCAATGTATACACACACACTGCCGACAAAAGGGGTCCTCTCACATATAAATTTAATGCGAAAATAATACGTTTTGTAATATCTTACAAAGGTATTACATATTATATGAAAGACATTATAAATGCATTTTAAATACATTTCTGGTTGACTGGGAGACTACAAAAGAAAAGAACAACGGAAAGCTTACTGCGTGAGGCACATGATTTGCTACCAAAAGACAGAAAATCTTGTTGAATGCCAAATTAAAAACTCCATGAGGAAAAAGAAAGGCCAGTATTATGAACATGACCTTAAGCAGTTTGCATTAAGCTTATACTTTTTAGCCCCCACAACCTATAATTTTTTGGCCAAAACAATTATATTACCAGGGCCAGGATTGAACAACGCTTACTTCAAAGCATTACAACTTACAACACTTCCAGAAATAGCAAAATATTGCATAGTAGCATTTGATGAAATGGCTATTAAAGAAAATCTGTTCTACGAAAGAAAGAAAGGTGAAATTATAGGCTTGGAAGATACCGGCATAAGGAAAAATTGCTTGGTAGCGAAAAATGCTTTTGCTCTGA
Organism: Thereva nobilitata; assembly: GCA_963855945.1. Lineage (NCBI taxonomy): Eukaryota > Metazoa > Arthropoda > Insecta > Diptera > Therevidae > Thereva > Thereva nobilitata. The sequence goes on from OY979694.1 coordinate 169,406,686, forward strand.
TGGCCATAACGCATAATTATAAACATTTCTTGGGTTATATTTTCGTTAACAGGACATGTCCAAGTGCTCAAGCAAGAGACTAGATAGTAGAAGCTATAAATAAATTGCAACAAGTTGGGCTTGATCCGCAGGCTATAGTATGCGACCAAGGATCAAACTTTATTGGAGTCGCAAAATTCTTAAATATTACTACAGTGAAAATATCATTTGAAGTAAATCATGAGGATATATTATTCTTTTTTGATCCGCCACATTTAATAAAAAGCTAAAGAAACAATTTACATAACAAAAAATTTTTGTTTGAAGAATATAAAACTGCAAAGTGGAAAGATATAAGACAATTTACAGAATGGGACAGAAAACACGCTTTCAGGTTAGCTCCAAAACTAAGGCCAGAACATATTAATCCCAATTAATTCCAAAAAATGAAAGTAAAATTAGCTACACAGGTGATTAGTGCAAGTGTGGCAGCGGGAATTTACACACCAGTCAGTAGTAATCAATGTTCTTCAACTGCTATTTATACAGCTGAGCTCCTGGAAAAGTTTCAGAAATTATTTGATATTTTCAAATCTTTAACATTTTCGAAAACAAAAGCGTTCAGGCGACCTTGTAGCGGAACAGGAAAACAATTGGATGATTTAACCAATATGTAAAAGTTCTTGCAAAACTTAAGAATTGTAGACAAAAAGAACAAGGATGTTACCAGTTCCGTTAACTCTTCAATTCCCGTTAACTCTTCAATGCGGTTCTTCTTCCCGGTTGCATGCTTCGATCTCAAGTGGAAGAACAAAATAGACCATCTACTTCTGGAGAAGTACATGGATTGGAAGAAGAAGTAGAAGAAATCGACGTACCTGTACCGAAGAAGAAAAAGAAGAAAAAAGAGAATACTGTAAAAAAATGGTAGGGTAATGTCAGCACTACTATTACCTCTTGCGGTAAAGGAGATTGTGTTGAAGAAGTTTTCACTTCATATCGAGTATTTCATGCCGTACATGCGAATGTTCTGGGTAGTAAAAAATTATATGCACAATGATCTTATAGCATCAAGCATGAGACGCAATAGATTTTTTTGAAATACAGCAATATCTTCCTCTTTCCGGCAGTACATCATTGCCGCCAAACGATAAATTTGCTAAAGTTCGAGAATATTTCACAAAACTGAACATAAATTTCAATGAAAACTTCAAAAGAGCTGGTTCTTCACACATCTCCATAGACGAAACTATAGTACCATACTTTGGAAGGCACGGTACCAAAAAACATATACACGGGAAACCAATAAGGTTTGGTTACAAGCTCTGGTCAGCAGCTACTCGCTATGGATATCTAGGGAATTGTGAGCCTTACCAGGGCGCGTCCGGCCATGTGCTAAAGCTGGTGACATATCCAAGCGTACATGCGTTGCATTCGTTGACAAATAATATAGAAGTGTGTGTATTCAAATGCGACCTGGCGAAATATTCCGTGAATGTTCCGCATGCCACGCAAATTTCGGGCTACTTTCAACTTTTTCTTCATTGCCGCATTCGACATAGGACACACAAGCATACACAACAAACACATGCGACTCGTTACTCAGATTTTTGGGCTATCTGTGCGAGCCGGGACGGAACGCAACCGTGCAATTATGTGTCAGTGGAAAATCTTCGCATATCAGGGAGCCGCTGAATGCAATGCATGTACGCTTGTATATGTCACCAGCCAGACGCAGTCCGACTTGGGCCTAGGAGCTGCAGTTATTTTAGAGGTCCATTCGAGATTACCACAAGAGTTAGGACCATACAATTTATATTTTGATTTTTTTTCACTGGATTAAAATTGCTCAAGTATTTACGAGAGCAGAATGTCGGGGGTGCAGGTACTGTTCGAGAAAACCGTCTGGAGAACTGCAATTTTCCAAACTCAAAGGACATGAGAAAAGAGCTAAGCTATGTCATAAAGCTTCTGAGGAAATTATTGCAGCCAAATGGCACGACAATAGTATCTTCACAATTGCATCCAACTGCCATGGATTGGCTCCTATCACAAAAGTAGATCGAATTGGATTTGTGGATAAAAACGGGCAAAAATTCAAGTAAATTGCACAGCCATTATCAAGTGTACAATAAGTACATGGGCGGGGTAAATCGTTTTGACGAAAACATTGACTCCATGAGGGTAGCTCTTTGCGGCAAAAAGTGGTGGTTCCCTCTATTTACGTTTGGTTTAGATGCAGCATGCCAAAATACATGGCTGATCAAAAAACAGTCAGAAGACAATTGGACCTACTGTGACTTCCGGCGAAATGTCGCAACTATATACCTGCAAAATATGGCAAGCCTCCAAATAAAAAGAATAGATTTTCTTCGAACAAGAAATGTAAATCAATACGGACTGGAAAACGGCTTCGCAATAATCCGACGCCGCGGAGGTAGTAATCATAACCCCACGGCTAATCAATTTTCATGCACTTAAAAAAATATTTAGCATGAAATTTTTACAAATATGTGAGGAACAAACTGTGAACCCAATAAAACTTTACACTTACCACCAGTAAATAGACGCTTAATAGAGTTTCCCGAGGCAGCAAAATCAAATACGGCACACCGTTTAATTATAAAGACAGATTTAAGTGATATGGATATCGGAGAAAAAAATGCTATGTTCTATTTTGCCAGTTGGCTTTCGAAAAAGCATAAAGAAAATCATAATTGTGAGGCCATCTAATTATCACAAGATAAAGTGGACAGTGCATTCACAGTGTTTAAAACTTATGAAAATGCAAATTTAGTTACGCCCACCAAAAGTTTTATGGATGAATTTAAAAACATGGACAAGAAGTTTGCTGTATATTTTGAACTTCTTATCGAGAGCACTAACATTGAAAATATATTATATGATATATTAGAAAAAGAATTTAATTTTAAGTGTTGCGAAACATCAAATAAGGAATATCTCTTACGATTGTACTGTATTAGAGCTAGGTCTATTACATAATAAAAGTCTTTAATAAGGATATACGAAAAAGTAATAACTACGCAAAGTACTTACACTGAGTCATTTGTAAGAAATTAATGACATATAAAAAAAGTAATTAATATGAAACAGTAGCAGGGGCATGTGAAATGTGACCGTAGATTCCCTTTATGGAGCCATGTTGCAAATCTGCAACATACTATTTCAATTCACGTAAAAGTACAGCAAAATCTGATAGATCGACTTTACTCGATGTTGTGCATCGGCAACAGAGAATTCTAACAGATTAATATCAAAAAGACTAACTACATGGCAACACTTGTATTTATTTTTCATTGAAGTGATGAACGTGTAAAAAATCTGTTTCGCGCTGTTTCAATCCGATTACGAAAAGTGATTTATTGGTGAAATACTGTGAATTGGCTATTGGAATTGATGTGGATAAAAGGCAAGAGGATGGTTTTCAATAATCAGCAATTTCTTTTTGCAGTCAATTTTTTTTATTTTTGGACTTATTTTGTTTTGTTGCATAAATGTAACATTGCGCATTTGTCATAGATTTTTTTTACCGTTTATTTGAATATGAACTTTCCTTTTTAAGGATCAAAATAAGTCGTAAATTGCGTAATTTGACTAATCAGGAGCTGGAAGATTTTCTGAGAAAATGGAAAGATAGAGAATGGCCTTGACTTTTCCGACGACGACGATGTTGCCGATCCAACGTATTACTTCCAGCTGAATAAGCACGAAAGTTCTGATGAGGACCCAGAAGTACCACCTGACGTTACCCCAGAAATACTTCGTTTGGATACTCCTTTTGGTATTTTCATATCTGTACTGACATTATCGACCTTATAAGGGACCAGACTAATTTATACTCTGTTCAGGGCGATGCTAATAAACCTATAAATGTAACTAGCCAAGAAATATGCCAATTTATTGGTATGGTATATTACATGTGAATAGTACGTATGCCAAATGTAAAAATGTATTAAAACGTTATTTTTGCGCCGGTACAAGAGACAATGCCGGCATACGCAGTCATTGTACTTCAACGGCAATATTAAAATGTTACAATATGACCGCGTCGATTCTGATCGATTAAATAAAATCCGCCCATTGATAGAGGCACTCAACCACAACTTCAAAGAAGTTCCTTTTGAAGCGCATTTATCTGTAGATGAACAAATGTGTTCAACAAAAGCTCGAAGTCTGCTGAAACAATTTCTATGGTTTCAGATGCTACAGTAATGCACGAAAGTCAACATACACCATTGAAATTCTGTTTAAAAATAAAGCGTGCGTAGTCCTTCCGAGTATTTCAATTGGAAAAAACCCGTTATGCAAGTGGATGACTTTTCGCCTTTAAATGAACGTCGTACTACGTAATATTCAGTTTTTATTGATGAAAATCTGACTTATACCAAGTTTATAGCCGCAAAATTAAATCGATTTAACTCAAGATTACGCCAAAATTTCGAATTAACGTATAAACGGGTATTTAATATCGAGGATTCTCGCAATTACATTCTTATAACTTTGGCTTAAGCCGAAAAATTTCTGTTTAAGCCATAATTCGAATTATCCCGTTTATACGACACAAAATTTTGGATGATACATAATTCGCATTATTTTTGAAGTACTAGCTATAAACTAGGTGTTAGATAAACTTTTATGCTCACGAAAGTGTATATACAGTGAGGGACAAAAGTTTAAACTTAATAATCTCTGCTGTGTGTCAACTTTTGTACACAAAAAAATTGTCCATTGCATATATTTTGTTAAGATCCACGAATATGTTATTATTATAAATATTTTATTTTTGTACTAGCTGGGACCCGGTGCGCCTATGCTGCACCCATAAGCCAATAGTAGTAATCAGGTGATATGAATTTTAATATACAGGAGAGTTTGAAAAATGCGATTTTTTGGTATTTTTGATTCCAAATAACAAAATGTGAAACTATTAGGGATCTGACATTTTGATCGAGACAATAAAAACCATCCAACCAACCATGGCATTTTTCAAGATATAAATTTTCATACCCAGATTAAGTGTCTCAATGAACCGCTTATTTCCTGTATTTTGGATACCTGGGACCCGGTGCGCCTCGCTGCACCCAACGTTTAAACATTTAAAATCAATCCAAACCTTCAAAATTCAACTCTTTTTAACCATTAACGAAAAACCAACTATTCCTATAAAAGTTGGAGTCATTAGATTCAAAATACATTTATTTGAACTATGACCAAAATTGCCTGTGTATTCTGTTAAAACCATGAACGTTAAAAGATTTAAAATTAATGCAAATAGCAGCATCCAGCACTCGAAATTCGAGGGCCATTTTCGATAGCTTTTTTAATTTAAATCTAGAAGTCTCCATTAACAAAATTTTTCGGGAACAATAAAACAAAATTGAAAAATGAAACAATTTTTTTATAGTTGGAAAAGGCAATGCCAAAAAACCAACTTTTATTATCTCTTAATGTCACATAATGCAAAATTGTTGTCATATATGGGAATTAAATGTAACAGATGCCATACGTTTCATATGGGAATTAATTGTAAAATTATTTTCTATTTTTTAGTGTTGTATGGTATTGTGTGTATATAAAAGTGTGATTCTGCACTTCTTTTAGCTCAGAGCTACATGGTGAAACAGTTTTCATTACATTTTGAGAGTTTAATTTCTGAAAAATGGTGCTACAAAATAAGTGCTTGCCGTTTAATTATATGATCTTCAGAATTCTGTATTCTGTTAAAACCACGAACGTTAAAACAACCACCAACGAAAAACCAATTTTTCCTATAAAAGTTCGAGACATTAGATTCAATATATACATTTAATGACCAAAATTACCTATTTATTCTTTAAAAACCACGAACGTTAAAACATCTAAAATTAATCCAAGTCTTCAAAATTCAATTCTTCAACAACTTTTCATAGCAATATTACAAACATTTACAGAAAATAAGTAATGCGTTCATCGCAACGCTTGGTGATAGACAATATTTTTTGCCTTTCAGTTCGGAGAGAAAACGAATAGCGCCGATGGTTTACCTACTCTAGAGTACACCACGTACAACTGCCCGTGTGAAAAACATGACAATTCAAGGTTTATTCCACACACTTCCCAAGATTGGCCTTGCGATTAGAGAACACGAAATTGGACACGCTTAAATTCAAAAAAGGTATAGAAAATGGCACTCAAATTTCGAGTGCTGGGTCCTGCTAGTGTATATTACTATCGAAACAAAGCTCTCTATGACAGCGCTCCCTAGGAGTGCATTTTTAAAGTAAGCACCGACGCGAAAACCACTGTCTTAACGTAAATAATATATGGGTAAATTTTTGTGGTGATCGGTTGAATGGTTTAGGAGTTATTAGGGAACATACATACAAACATACATCCATTTTTGTTCGTGCATGTACATTTATAGCGATTTAACAACTTTCTTTTCTAATTTTACCGACTTTTGGCTATAAACCTTGCACAGACTGCTACAAAAAATATCAAAAAAAATCAAAGAAATCTATTGAGTTATGGATTAACTAACGAACATTTTTTCATGTTTGTTATATATATAGATGATACATAGTACATTGTGCATAGTAGATAGTACATAGTGCATAAAACATAATACATAATACACAGTATATATTGCATAATACATAGTGCATACATAGTATATAATACCTCGTACATAGTGCATAGTACTTAGTACATAGTTTCAGTCAATTTTAAAATCAACCTGAAAATATAACCGTTTTTTTATACATCAGATAAAAAATGTACTATCACAGCCAAGGTACTATCATACTAAAGTTAAAATCATAGCTCATACGTCTTTTTATCAGAACATATTTATGGCCAACTACAAATGTTGAAGCTATTCCAGATGAGAATGATGGAGCATATGAATTTGGAAAAACCCAAAGGAACAACTGAAAAATCTAAAAAACTGGTCATTTTGGGAATTTTCACTGCAGATTAGTTTCAATAGCTTCATGGCCTACCTATTGTTTGACAGCTGCGTAAATGAGAAATTGTCATTAAATTGGGGTTTTTGAGAAATTGCCAATTCAATTTAATGACAATTTCTCATTAACGCAGCTGTCAAACAATAGGTAGGCCATGAAGCTAGAAACTAATTTCAAGTGGGAAATCCCAAAAGTACCAATTTTTTTGATTTTTCAGCTGTACCTTTTGGTTTTTTCTAATGGTTTTTTTCTTAAACCACCCCTGTATTGAGGCGAGCAAAGCAAAAAAAAACTTATTGAAATCGGTCGAGGCATTTTCGAGTTTTTGCGAGACTGACGCACGGCATTCATTTTTATATATCTTAATATATAAAAACTACGTGTCACAAGCTTTGTTCACGCTAATTTAAATAAAAATTTGGGAATGTGTAGTGTTGGTTCCGGATTGAGAGATAGGATAGTTTTGGTCCAGATAAGTGGAGCTGTTCTCGAAATATAGAGAATTTGAATGTTTCACTGATTATATTTAAGTTGGCGGGGCGAAAAAATAATTAATTTTAATTGTCATGTACGTACATATAAAAAAACCGTTACAATTTCAACAGACAATTTTTAGTTTTTGTAGTTGCATTAAATAAAGTGTAAAAGGATTGAACCAAGAAAATATATAAAGGGTGAGTTTTTCCATTATGCCTTAGATTTAGATATGTATTTTGGTGTGTAAAATTAATTTTTTTCAATTTTAGATTAATTTGAAGATTTTGCAGGACCAAGAAGATATATGAACAGCACGGACGGATTGAACAAAGAAAATATATAAAGGGTGAGTTTTTCCATTATGCCTTAGATTTAGATATGTATTTTGGTGTTTAAAATTTATTTTTTCAATTTTAGATTAATTTGAAGATTTTGCAGGACCAAGAAGATATATGAACAGCACGGACGGATTGAACAAAGAAAATATATAAATAGTGAGTTTTTGCATTATGCATTAGATTTAGATATGTATTGTGGTGTTTAAAATTAATTTTTTTCAATTTTAGATTAATTTCAAGATTTTGCAGGACCAAGAAGATATACGGTTTTTATTTTTTTTAAATATTAGATTAAATCAAGTGTTAAAGGATATTTCAATTTTAGATATAACAAAGAAAATATATAAACGGTGATATAAGGAAATAAACAAACTGTGAGTTTAAGTTTATTTTGTTTATCATTTGTTTATCTTTTTTTTAAATTTGATTTTATTTTAATTGTGCTGTCTATCATTTCGTGTATTATTTTTAGTTGTAACAAAATGCCTCGAAGAAGGTCAAATCTAAATAATGCACGCAGTGTAGCAGCACGACGTCAAAGGAATGAAAGAGGCAATATAACGCACTCACAAACTGGGCAAATAAATGAAGAACAAATGGGCATGACAGTAGAGAGACATACGCAAGAATCGAATGCACATCGCAACGAACGTTTGCGGCAAAATTTTTTAAGAGGGAGAGCGGCCCGTCAACACAATATAGACACGTTAAGAGCACAAGAACGACAAAGGCAGCAAATGAGCCGCGCATTAGCACGTGCATCGTTTGTTCGTCTTGCGTTCGAATACGCACCGGACATAAATTATTCAGCACATTATAAAATTGCCATTGGTGCAATGGACAAAGAATGCCAACATTGTCACGCGTTAAAATTCCGCAATGAAACACCCGGAATGTGTTGCGCATCAGGAAAAGTTGTATTGCCTCCTTTTTACACCCCGCCGGAACCTATAAAAACACTTATTGCTGGGGAATCACACGAATCGAAATTGTTTTTGCGCAAGATACGAAAATTCAATTCTTGCTTCCAAATGACGTCCTTCGGAGCAACAAAAATTAACTGTCATACATCCAACGGACGCAACTTTGAATCTACATTCAAAATACAAGGCCAGGTGTACCACAAAATTGGTTCGTTGATGCCAATGCCTAATGAAGATCCGAAGTTTCTCCAAATTTATTTTATGGGCAGTGATGAAGAACGCGTGACAATCCGGAAAAACCATTTCAAAAAACCAAAAGGAAGAGCTGCAAAGCCAAAAAATTGGTAATTTTGGGATTTTTCACCTCACATTAGTTTCAATAGCTTCATGGCCTACGTATATATTGTTTAGCTGCGTAAATGTGAAATTGTCATTAAATTAAATCGGAAATTTCTCAAAAACTCCAATTTAATGACAATTTCACATTTACGTAGCTGTCAAACAATATATAGGTAGGCCATGAAGCTATTAAAACTAATCTGCAGTGAAAACTCCCAAAATGACAAATTTTTTGGATTTTTCAGTAGTTCCTTTAAGTTTTTCCTTTTTTTTAACCACCCCTGTATTGAGGCGACCCATTTTCGAGTATTTGTGAGACTAATGCACGGCAATTGATTTTTATATAGATAATTTAAAATTACACTTAAACATTATCTTATTAACATATTTAAGGTATTCTCCATCATTCTCATCTGGATTACATTCAACATTTGTAGCATTTGTGAACATTGGGAAACCTGTAAAATATTAGCATCCATTGTTCTTTATATGCTTCCACCGAAAAATGCGTAAAAGCTTTTAATTGGTACGATTAAATAAAGTGTTAATAAGAAATTATATAAATGTCGAGTTTTTGCATTATGCCTCAGATTGCGGTACATCTTGACAACGGTCAACGTGTATATTTCACTGAAGAAAATACTCTCCAACGAGCTTTCCAGCCACCAAAAACTACACTTACTGAATTTTTCACACTGTGCCAAAAACTTGATATTTTCGGACAGTTCGCAACAACATTGTTATATACCGACGTCCCTCGCTATTATACATGGAACAAATCAGGTAAAAAATGGAAGCCACGTAGACAAGGCGAACCACATCCAACTATCGGACGCGTATGGAAAGCAAAGCCATTGGGACGACTTTACACAATACATCCAAAACAACGTGAATGTTTCTTTTTGCGTTTGTTGTTGTTGAATGTTCCAGGACCAACGTCTTTCGAATTTTTACGAACAGTCAAACAGGTCAAATATTCAATATATTTCAAGATGCATGTCGCGAGTTGCAATTGCTGGAAGACGACAATCAATGGGATCTGACACTTACTGATGCAGCATTTGCATCCACGCCGAATAACATTCGTCTACTGTTCGCAATTATATTTTCGAAATGATACCCAACAGAACCATCGGTTTTGTGGGAAAAATACAAGAACGGCATGACTGAAGACATACTTCGCAGAATTAGACAAACAAACCAATATCCAAACTCTCGCACTTTTATAGGAATAATTGGTTTTTCGTTAATGGTTATACATATTTGTTGAAGAGCTGAATTTTGAAGATTTGGATTAATTTTAAATGTCTTAAGGTTGGCTGCAGCGAGTCGGAAAGGCATCATCTTTATTTATTTACGCACCGGAAAACAAAACCAAAAACATAGTTTACCAGCAAGTTTTGTAAAAGAATACATACATAGGTAATTTTGGTCACACTTAATATGAAAGCATATTGAATCTAATGTCTCCAAATTTTACAGAAATAAGTATTGGTTCTTTCCTTAGATATTGCGAATAGTTTGATTTTCAATATTTTCATTAATGTCACATGTTTTGACGAACACAATTTCGCAATATAAGAGAAAATAAAAGTTGGTTTTTTGGCATTGCTTTTCCAACTATAAAATATTTGTTTCATTTTTTGATTTTGTCTTATTGTTCTCGAAAATTTTGTTATTGAAGACTTCTAGATTTAAATGAAAAAAAAACTATAGAAAATGGCCCTCGAATTTCGATTGCTGGATGCTGCTATTTGCATTAATTTTAAATCTTTTAACGTTCATGGTTTTAACAGGCAATTTTAATCATAGTTGAAATAAATGTATTTTGAATATAATGACTCCAACTTTTATAGGAATATATAGTTGGTTTTCGTTAATGGTTAAGAAGAGTTGAATTTTGTAGGTTTGGATTGATTTTAAATGTTTAAACGTTGGGTGCAGCGAGGAAAATAAGGGGTTCATTGAGACACTTCATCTGTGTATGAAAATTCATATCTCGAAAAATGCCATGTCAATGGATGGTTTTTATTGTCTCGATCAAAATGTCAGATCCCTAATAGTTTCACATTTTGTTATTTGGAATCAAAAATACCAAAAAATTGCCTTTTTCAAACTCTCCTACTGTATATTAAAATTCATATCACCTGATTACTACTATTGGCTTATGGGAGCAGCATAGGCGCGCCGGGTCCCAACTAGTAATATATATATATATATATCTATATATTATATAGATTATTAAAATGCATAAAGCATGCATATTAATTTTTTGAAAGAATGAAACAAATATTTTCTTTTGATTTTATTTTACCACTTGTTTCATTTAATAAATGACTTTCTGTGAAAACTTTTGTCCCTCACAGTATCAACATTTAAATTACAGTGAATTTGGAAAAGTGCACTTAAAGAAATTTTATTATTTTTTAAGGGTAAGTATGTTTTATTTTTAGTTTTTGCCCATTTTTGGAATTTTCTCTGAGTAGGTCTAAAAATGGCACCCAAAAGAACAGAAGCTACCCAAGAAATACCAAAGCTTATCATAAAGAAAAAAAAAGAATCTAAACCACTTAACCAGAAGATATTGTTGGAAGGAGCCGCTCTACCATTCAAACTGTCATCAGGAATTATAAGTTGACCAATACGATAGAGAACAAGCCACGAACCGGGAGACCACCTAAGCGGGAAAAAAGAGAAGTTCTAAGAACAATTGAAAAAGAACCAAAAACCACTACAGTAGACATTGCCAAGAATAATCCAAAAGTTAATAAAAAAATGTTAATACTGAATGTATTCGAAGAGTGTTAAGAAACGCAGGGTTTAACAGCCGAGTCCCACGTAACAAACCATTAATCAGCGCGATTATTCGAAAGAAACGGCTACACTTTGTAAACATTCACCCTAAAATATGATTCCCACTGTGAAACATGCGGATGGTCTAGGGCTGTATGTCAGCCTTTGGGCTGGGCAATTTGGGTTTTATCGAAACAATTATGGATCGCTTTGGTAGGGATGGTCAATATTCATCGATGTTATCGAAACATCGATGTTGAGCGTAAAAACATCGATATTTTGACATCGATATTAAGTCCTCTAAAACATCGATCCATCGATGATGAGGACAAGAACATCGAAAATCGATGTTTCCACCTTTGGGTGTTGTAAAAATCAAATTGAGCTTATGCAAGCCTTCATCAAGGTGAAATTTCCAAACGGAAAAAAAATGTCAACCTATTGGGCAAGCGACACGTGTCGAGCCTACTGCAGTCGTTGAACGAGTTTTAAGGCAAAGGGTGAAGAGGCGCTTAGAGGGGAAATCATCGCTTCTGGATTCTATTTCTCGGGTTGATTTCACGCACACACTTGCCTTGACGTTTGGCGGGGTGGGAAATTTCGTATTTTGTTTGGCGAAAATACCCATGCATAGATAATCATAGTAATACAATAATTTGGTGACTGCAGTAAGCACGCATCGTGTCGCATCTCTGCGCGTGCTTACTGCTGAGCTTACTGCAGTAAGCTCGACACGTGTCGCATCCACCTATCAATGCACATTTCGAACTTGGCGAAGTAGTTCTTAGTTTTTATGCTAGATGACACCAATTTATGTATATTTTTGATTTCATGGTTGTATGTTGAGACATTTAACAATACTTTAATACTACTCACTTAGTTTTTTGTAATTTTATATTTGTTTTTAATAAATAAACATTTTAATATAAAATTTTTAAAATGTTTGATTTTAGCACCAAGATATCGATGTTTTCAAACATCGATGTGTTTATTTCGATGTTTATCGGACATCGATGTTTACTTACCAATATTGACATCGATGTCAATATCGATGTTTTTCTAATATCGCCCATCCCTACGCTTTGGGTATTTGAACATATTGAAAAATAATTTGAAGCGATCTACAGAGAAATTAAACATGCATGACAATTGATTTTTCAACAGGATAACGATCCTAAACATACAGCGCGTGTAGTTAAGGAGTGGCTGCTATATAAAACACCGGAAGTTGCATTAGACCCCCCCCCACTCCACAGTCCCGGCAATAATCCAATGGAAAATTTATGGGATGATTTGGACAGAAGAGTCCGAAAAAATATTAAAAACAAACAGGATCTTCAGCAAGTATTGGCAGAAGAATGGGGTAAGATACCATCCCCCGTCACAGAGAAGCTGGTTTTTTCAATGCCCAAGAAAAAATAAAATCCGAACTACCCTGTGTTACCCAATGAAAGTAAACCTTAAAATTAGTGCGTCACAATTTAATCTAGGTCATTTTGTTCGACTTTTTGTAATTCAATGTAATGTAATGAAAAAGCTAAAAATTCGTAAACCTCTCCGTTGACCTTTGACCCGCTGTATCGCGAACATAAAACGACATGGAGTTTCGACCAATACCTCGTTGGAAAGATATTTTCATTGCCCGTATTCCTGTTATTGACTACTTTTTCATAGGAGCAACCGCTAACGAAATATTCAAAAAAAATGGCATTATCAGTTATTTCAGGCACGTCCAGTGCGAACTTTGGCTTGGGATTACTCGCAAACTTCATAAGCGATAACGACGGTTAAGGGCTCATTCTAAAGGTAATTACTAGGACTTTAAATTCGTTAACCCTAGAACACTACCTACGCGTCGATTCGACGTACACCTTTTTTTAGTTTGTTATTCTGGCCACCATTGGCACTGCATGAGGTGCAGCAGCCAGCAGTGCTTCGGCGCAGTGGCGTAGATAGGGGGGGGGGATCAAGGGGATCAATCCCCCCCCATGAGCCAACGAAAATTATAATAGAATTGAATAAAAGTCTTCGTATCTACGTATTTAAGTATACATGAAATTTCTTAAGCACCAGCACCTCTTTTGGAATTATGTAATGTGCAATTTTGTTTTTGCGCAATTATGTATATAAAAATCATCTAGATATGTTTTTGTGACGGCTGTGCATTTAAGTATTGTCTAATTTCCGCGTTTCGAGCAGGCCGACCAATCAAGAGCCACGAAAAGGACCCTCACTATAATTGTGGACACATCGAGCACATGTAAAGTAAATACAATGAGCCAATAGCGACACCTCGGTTCCTAAATACTCAAAATTTTAACGTTATAATAAATCAATAATATATAAAATAATATCAATCGTTTTTCCAATTTTGGGTGAAATAACTATTAGCTATGAGCATATTTTATTCAATATTTAATATTTCGAATATTTTTCAATGTAGTCGAGTATCAGAATATAAGCTTCCTAAAAAATAGGACTAAAGTTTGGCTTTGATTGTCAATTTAATTCCTGCTTAATATTTTGAAGTTTATAAAAATTGCCGAGCAAGTAAAAATATTAAAGTTCAAGAAAAGATTCTACGGGCAAAATTATGATAAACTTTAATATATAAGTTCGCGGAAGCTTTGCACTTCATAGATTGTTCTAACTCGATACAATTTTATCGAGCACAACACACAACACACTCTCTGGCGAATCAATAATTCGAAGGCGTTCCTTGGAGCGTTAACATTAATTTACTCTAGTTTTTCCGTTTTCAACTTTTTTTTATTTTAAAATTATTTTGAAAATATGGCATAAAAGTCCATCGAATGAGCCTAAAACCTTATTCAAATGGAGCGTACTTTCCATATAAAAAATTCCAAAAAATTAGGATTCTAATTAAAAGGGCGTATTTCTGCATCTTGGGAAGCAAACGGTAATCCGCCATTTTTTTGGTGGCCATATTGGATCTATTGAGTATACTATATTATATTGTCATCGCAACTGAAGCTGTGTGCAAAATTTCAGTATGATCGAATAACCGGAAACCCCTCACCAAAAGAAGGTTTACCTCAAAATACGATCTGAATTTTCGTTTCATATATAATTGTGACTGTAAGCGAAAGAAGGCCCAATTATAACACTGCTCAACAGCATGACTGTTGCATGGAATATTTTACATCATTCTAAACTAATTTTTGACGCTGATTTCAAATATATTATCAGTTTTTTATATCAGCTTTAGTTAATGAATTATAAGGAAATGTGTTTTTTTAGAAAAATACTCTCACCGTACTAAAATATTTTATTTAAAAAAAACTACAATCCGCACTGCACGCAGAATACTCCCACCTAACTAAAAATGTAAAAGTGAAGATTCTACCCTACCACCTTCCAGAGTAATGAGTCATCAAAGTCAAAATTTTGTTTTTTTAACAAAACTATCAACTTTAACTACCTTTTCCCCCAAAAATAAGTAGTTAGTCAATATTTTTTTTCCAAAATTGGAAAGCACGGACAATTTCCTATAAATAATGTCCAACAATTTTTGTGTTACGGTCTTTATTTTTTAAGATATTAGTAAATTTTGATGTTAAAGTTGGCTTTATTTTGTAGTTTGGTACTTTGGCACTTTGGTATTAGAGCCCTAACACAATAACACATTTAATTTTGGCTCAAAGTTTTACTAGGAGTGGATAGGTGGACATAAAAATCGTGCTAAAAGGATTTTTGCTTTTGACAGAGCCCCAAAAAACTTCACTGCAAGTATTTCCAAAAATTCTATTCAAAAAGGCTTATTTCTTGAAGTAACTAATCAAAAGGTCGTATTTCTCAAAATTCCGATCAAAAGGGCATATTTCTAAACAAATAATTACAAAAAATATAGTGCATGAATGTGCATTTAAATATATTTTAGCATTTTATTTATAGGAACAGGCAGTTTTTTCGACTTCTGTAAAGTTTGTTTATGATGGAAATACGCCCTTTTGAACAGACACTCCGCAATTGTCAAATTTATTCTAGTTTATAATTGCAAAAGTGTGTTGAAATTGTTTTGTTTATTATCTCGGAATGAAGAAATTTTTACTGCCAATAAAACCATTCGGCAAGTCTTGAGACGGTGAAAACCATAGAAATGCAGAATTATCGTCAGAAACAACCGCGAAAAGACCCCGTTCTGATGCATTAAGTTGTGAAAATCCGATCAATCAAAATATACTGTCATATCCCCTCCCATCGCAAAAAGCTACCTACGCCACTGGCTTCGGGTAGTTAGTTGTGAGCGAGGCACCGTTTAAAACGGATCTCTGCGTGTTTAACGAGGTGAGTAAAAACTATTCTCCCAGTAGCTAGTACGTTGATCCGACGTGTATGTAGTAATATGAGGGTATGCATGTGGTGAACATCTGAGTAAAATATGTATGCAGTGCATAGGAAAATTCAAAAATTTCTAATTCATATGTAGATTGTGAGAAACCCTACACTTTTTACTTTTTGTTTTTGAATTTCAATTTGTACAACTCAGCCTTTGAAAATTATTTTTTTTCTTTCAAGTTAACTTTCGTTTATATATTTTAAATTTTATATTCCTATATGGAGGTGCTTTTACGTTTTGCAGTATTTTTAATTTTAACAACTAAGGACTATTTTTTTTATTTTAATTTACCCTCATTTCACCCATTTTACCCGCCAAAATACGGGTTTTCCAAAATGTGCATCGAATCGACGTACAGGTAGCGTTAATAGCCACTTTTTCAAGGGTAGTATTCTAGGGTTAATGGGCATTAACCCAAAAAAATTAACAGTTGGCGAGTTAATTGCAAAAAACTGCATTCAACCCTCACCACTCGATCATGGTTGAACTTTGACCGGCCATTACCTTGAGCCAAATCAACTTACAGAGCTCGTCGAGTACTCATTTTTTAGATAATTTTATTCTCCACAACTTTGCCATTGATCATTATCAGCTATCATTGCAGGCAAACGAGCTATTTAATATAAACAAGCTCTCCCTCTTTTTCAAGATGGCGGCTTTTCCCAAGCCACTGCGACCCCACAAACTTGGTTTTATCATTGTCAGATGTACCCGAATAAAAATCAAAAAAAAATTCCGTACCTCTTAAAATGCAATTTCATTTACTAATTTGACTGGACTAATAACGTGGTCCGATTGAGCGGAAATTCGCTCTCATTATTTTTTTTGTTCATGGCTTGTAAATATAGAAAGTTATGCGTGAGCTGTACGGGACCCGTGTGCAGAACTTGCGAGAATGTTGTGGGGCAGACGCAAGCAAGAAAAGTGGCAGTTGAGTTTTGAGTGCAGTTTGGGTTAGACGTTTCGATTAGCCGCGGGGCAGTTTTAGATTCTTGAACTTTTCTCGTTCTAGTGGAAAAAAGGAAAATTTTTTGTTGTCGCGTTACGAGTAAAATAGTAGCGCGGTAATTTTATATATAAAACCCAAAAATTGGTGTTTTTTTATCTTTTGGAGAGCGAAGTTTCTAATGGCGGAAAACTAGTAAATTTTATTGTTGAATTCGACTGATGGTAGGTAGTGCGTACTTTGACTAGCGTAAGTGAACGGTACCGGTAACATTTTTCTTTTTCTTGGAAGTGAGTGACTGGTAGCAACTCAGGCCGCTTCTTTTTGCTTTCGTTGTTACGGAATTTTGCCTTGGGTTTAGTGACCGAGTTATTCAAAAAAAATAGTAGAGGTGTCGCGGGACTCCTGAAAGAAGCGAAGCTTTTACGCATGTAAAGTATGTAAAAATTATATGGATGCTAATTTTTTAGAGGTTTCCAAATGTTCACAAAAATTTTTATTTTGTATATAAATTACTAGCTGGGACCCGGCGCGCCTATGCTGCTCCCATAAGCCAGTAGTAGTAATCAGGTGATATGAATCTTAAAATACAGTAGGAGAGTTTGAAAAAGGCAATTTTTTGGTATTTTTGATTCCAAATAACAAAATGTGAAACTATTAGGGATCTGCCATTTTGATCGAGACAATAAAAACCATCCATTTACTTGGCATTTTTCGAGATATGAATTTTCATACACAGATAAAGTGTCTCAATGAACCGCTTATTTTCTGTATTTTGAATAGGTGGGGCCGGGTGCGCCTGGCTGCACCCAACGTTTAAACATTTAAAATCAATCCAAACCTTCAAAATTCAACTCTTATTAACCATTAACGAAAAAATAACTATTCCTATAAAAGTTGGAGTCCTTAGATTCAAAATACATTTATTTGAACTATGACTGTTAGAAATAATTTGTTATTTGTATGTTAAAACACTTTCTGCACTTTGTACACTTGTGAGTGTGAGATTTTGTAAAAAAGTAGCAACTAAGGGTTTTTCATTTGACAAAGGGTTTATTGTTTTTTTTATTGCTTTTTGCTGGGAGAACAATAAGGTTGTATTTGTGGTTCATGAAATAAAATTGTTTTTTCTAGTGAGAAACTTAGAATTTTTTTGGAGAAAATTTAATCCAGCCTTGAAGATAATCTATCCGTGATAATCTATCTTGTTAGACGAATTTCCACAACAATGACCAAAATTGCCTGTGTATTCTGTTAAAACCATGAACAGATTTAAAATTAATGCAAATACCAGCATCCAGCACTCGAAATTCGAGGGCCATTTTCTATAGCTTTTTTTAATTTAAATCTAGAAGTCTGCAATAACAAAATTTTTCAAGACAATAAAACTAAATTGAAAAATGAAACAAATTTTTTATAGTTGGAAAAAGCAATGCCAAAAAACCAACTTTTATTATCTCTTAATATCACATATTGCAAAATTGCGTTCATATATTCGAATTAAATGTAACAGATGGAATGTCGGAAAACCAGATGAAATGGCGGAATTAGTTGTACAATTATTTTCTAATGTTTAGCGTTCTTTTGTGCAGTGTATAAATAAAATTGCGATTCAGCACTTCTTTGAGCTTAGGGCTACACTGTGAAACAGCTTTCAATATTGTTGGAGAGTTTAAACTCTGTAAAATGGTGCCACAAAATAAGTGCTTGCCGTTTAATTATATGATCTTCAAAATTAAATTCTTCATAATCAATAACCAAAAACCAAGTATTCCTATAAACGTTCGAGACATTAGATTCAAAATCCATTTATTTGGAGTGTGAGCAAAATTACCTATATGTGTTTTGTTAAAACCACGAACGTTAAAATATTTAAAATAAATCTGCAATTGCTTGGCCCCTGGGTTCTTATCTGCAATGTCACTGACGCAGGTTTTATTTGTTTACCCAGATGCCACCCTCTTCCCGTATTGCAGAATCCTAGACTTATACCTAAACATTCAGAGGTAATGGGTTTCTTTCCTTCTTATGCATTATACAAAAATCATCCCACATTTCCGTTTCTCCTTACCATCTTTCCAAAAAAAACCTCGTTGCTAAATTCTGAACCGATTGCTTAGAGAGCTTCAGGATACACTATATTCAATGTTTTTCCGTTTGTAGCTAGAATGTCAAGATTTCCCGATTTTCCAACTCTTGAACACCCTACATACAGGTAACCGGGAAATGACAGTTATTTGGCAAAATTCTTCCGCCATATTCGCCCCACAATTTTGAATAAGCTTTGATCATAAATTCGTTATTTTCCACCTTAAAAACTCCCATATACCGATTTTAATTGGAATCGGAATACAATTCGCAAACTCGTGGTGCGGCCATTTTGAATTTAAATTTTGATCATAAAGTCGTTATTTACCACCTTAAAAAACCTCAGTTCAGGAACAAAATTTGCAAATTCGTCGGCCATTTTGAATTTATAAGTTTTGATAACAAAATTCGTTATTTGCGACCTTAAAAACCCCTAGATACGCGCTTTCATTAGAATCGGAATAAAATTGGCAAATTCAACCCTATTTCTGCGGCAATTTTGATTTTCGGTCATATTTCGGCGGCCACTTTGAATCTCGAAAATCGGGCTTCGGGGTGCATCATGGGCGACCTTCATGCAAAAATTCAAAGCTCTGCGATGATTTTCAACGAAGCTCTCCATGACAGCCATCCCATCTAGGAGTGGCTTTAGAAAGTAATAAAATAGGATATGTTTTAAGTTTTAATGTAAATAGCACCTGGTTAAAATTTCATTAAGATCGGTTGCACGGTGTAGGAGCCTATAGCGAACATACATACATACATACATAAACACATTCATTTTTATATATATAGATAGACTCCGTTAATAGAAGAAATCACTTCGTCAATAGAAAAAATCAGTTTTTAATTAGAAAAAATCGTTTTGACATTAATTATTTAATGACATTACTTAGATGCAAAATTTCAAGTCTGTAAAAGTTATAGTAAAAAAACTGTTATTTTATCATTTACGGCCCCCTTCAGGAGTCGATTTTTGCAAAACCCTTTCTTAGAGGATCTCTACTTAACAAAAGAAACGTGCACGCCAAATTTTAAGTCTGTAGGTCTAATAGTTCTGGAGATATGGTGATGACGAAGTGAGAAACTGTTATTTTATATCTTTTAAGGCCCCGAAACCCCCTTAGGAGTCGATTTTTGCAAACCCCTTTCTTAGTGGATCTCTACTTAACAAAAGAAACATGCATGCAAGATTTCAAGTCTGTAGTTCTGATAGTTCTGGTGATGACAAAGTGAGTGAGTGTTTTTCTCCTATATATATAGATATGTATATAGATAGATTATGTAGAGAAAATATTTGATTTTTTATTTTTCAGAACATGAAAATTTTTGACATCAACATTTTTGACATGGCTGTGAAAACTGCTGAAACATGAAGTAGAAAACCATAGCAACGACATCGAAATTATTTTTTTCTAGCCTTCTTTATCGAGATTAGAAAAAATTAGGAATAAATAATTTAGATGTCGTTGCTGTGCTTTTACCAGTTTTCACAGCATTTGTCAAAAACGCTCATGTTCTGAAAAATAAAATATATCCCATGTTAATCGCTGATAATAGAGCTTTCGATTGGCGAAGGAATTTTTAAAATCGGTTCAGTAGTTTTTGAGTGTATCCGGAACAAACAAACAATCAAATCTTTTCTCTTTATATAATAGTATAGATATGTTTATTAACTGGTGTGTTTTTACGTGCCGGTAGTTACCCCAACGCCCAACCCCTCTACCAGGAGGACCGAATCCGTGAATTTTACCACATCGAATAGGGTGGCCCAGCTATACCGCCGGCCACTAGGTACGTCCACCGTCGGTTGGTTATCCAGGAGGCACCAGCGAGGAGGTGACGGTACGGTTGCACCCCCTTTATTTACATATTTACATGATATTTACAGAGTATATTTACAAAACATTCACAAATCATCATCGCGTTGCTCATCATCAGGGCAACCCAAAATATTTATTTAAATATTACATATTTATTTAAATATTTTTGGCATTTTTTTGATAAATAAATATTTCACAGTTTTAGACTTTTTCATAAATATTTTGGCAAATTTCACATACTTCGAACGAAAAACAACAAAAATTTTGATTCCTAAGATCGTATTTGTATGAAATGTTTGCATACAAACTATTTTAACCGTAAATAAATAAACATAATTGACTCCAAGTAATAATATACAAAGTTCGTAATGAAAATGTAAACTAGTTTATTTTGAACTGTTTATTACATTTTGTCTGTATAAATATTTATGCTGTGCGAGATTGAATTTTGAACGCACATCTTTGTCTCATAGTAGGCTTTGATTTTCAAAGACGTTTATTGTAAACATCTAATTGCTATGCGCTATGTGCACGATGCCTACTGGCGCCGCTAGCGGGTGGGAAAAAACAATCGAACCGCTTTTTATAATTGTTTTATACGGCGAACATTTTTAATAAACAAATACCATTTAATGTAATTGTATGCATATAATACAAATAGCATATCATTAAAGGTACGTGCAAATTATTTATTTTGAGTATTTTTTACTTCAATTATGACGTATAAAACAAAAATAATTAATTCCTTTGCGTAACTAGCATAACCTCAAACTATGATTTTGCGTTGATTTTGACATATCCGCAACAACAATGCTTACTGAAAAATTAAGTTCACAATTTACAATGGTGTTCACCCCGAGCGCTCGTAAAAAGAGAAGAAAGTTTTTTGCAATATTTGTTAAAATTATTATATGCTGACGCCAAAAAAGGTATTGTAATTTTCGAATGAACATTAGTTAGCTATTTTAACTCGTTCTCAATAAAAATGTGTATTCCAGATTCTTTTTATTACCGTTTGAAATGCAAAAAACAGACAACCAAATTTAACCCAAAATGAACATCCTTTTGAAAACTGGTTTTGCTAGCATAACCCACAATATAAATTTCTCGGAAAAATCGACCGAAAAGGGGGAAAAATTGGCATTTTGTCATGCTCTCGATGTCCGGGAAAGTAAAACAATGGACACAAGTGTCATCACATGTTCTTGCGTTCGCCAAACATCAGTTTCAAAAAAGGCGTACACAGTAACTCTGAAAGTAAGCATTCATTCAATATTTTCTTTTGAATTGAAATATTACTATTATTTATTAATTTTTATAATTATTATTTGTTCAATTAGGTTTATGAACACAGAAATGTAATTGACCAGAGCTGTACTTGCGTAGCTAAAGAATTAAAGGCATGTAAACATATGTATGCGTTAATTCATAGAATTAACAACGATAGAAGTGAGTCCAAAACAAGTTTCGAGCAACTGTGGGGAAAACCATCTCCGAATCAACTGGCAAAAGATATTTATGCGAAAGGCATCGCGGTTTCAAAATTGTTTCCTCCGAAACAAACCGTCGGGGATGTTCCTGCATACATTCCTACAGCAGAAGATTTTCAAAACATAAGATGCCCACTTTCCCCAATTATGGTAGAGGAAAATCGTACCGCAGAGGAAAGAAGTCGAATTGCGGTCGAACGAGAGAATGCAAAGAAGCAACAGGACGAGATAGAAAATCAGAGCATTGAGGCGTGTGCTGTTTCTTTGATCAACATGTCTACAGAGCTAATAAGTTCTAGTTTGAAGTATGACACGAGCGTTAGCTTCGCCAGTAAAGAAGCCAAAGATTTTTACGAGAAGAATGTGCAACTGAATGAAAGTGATATTATAAAGTTATGTATCGAAACCAAAAACCAAAGCGATTCCAAAAGATGGCACGAGGTTCGACGGTTGAGAATCACGGCAAGTTCCAAAGCGCATAAAATAAAAACTTTAAAAAGGAAAACTCTTGAAAGTTTGGCAAGTGATTTTTTATCAACTCCACAAATCCAACATAAGAATTTAGCTTATGGTATCTTGAACGAAAAAAATGCTCTTCGTGACTATCAGCTTTGGTATGAAGCTGATGAGGTTTATTGCATTGGAACTTTCGTGTCTCCTCTGTTCCCCTGGATCAGTGCTTCTGTAGATGCTATTGTCGTCACACGCAGTGCCAATTCCAAATGTTTGTAACAGGAACGACAGTCTGTGATTTGTTTGTGTGGAGTCCTTTTGATAGATTTAAGGTTGAAGTTCATTACGACGATATTTTTATGATTAATCTGTTTCCTCGTTTGAAAGAGTTTTATTTTTCATATTATTTAAAAGCGCTGTGCGAAGAAAAGAAAGAGAATGCTTAATTATAAGTGTAAATAAAGTAATAGTATTTTAGTTTTTATATGAACTAGTTATGAACAAGATTTATATGAATATATTTTATCATCAATATTTTATATTTAAAGAGATGAGTTTGGACATATTTGGATATAAGAGGATTGATAATGTGTTTGAATAGTGATATAAACAGAGGTTTAAAAAGAGACATTATTGCTGTTACATTATGTCATAATTTATTTTAAGTTATAATGAATACATGTTCAAAAACGAAGTACAAAACTTAAAAAATAGTAAAATAATATAATAAAACCTAAATGAGGGCTTATCCTTCTACATCAGTTTGTTTATCATATTGTATAATAGGTGGTTGCAAATTTACTAAGACACAAGCCATGAAAATAATGTCATCAATGTAAGGCAATTCAGAGATGTTAATTTTAGACAAAATTCGGAACGTTTTTATCCTTTGCATAATTCTCTCAATATGAATCCTGATTTTAGCCACATGTTGGGTTTCTTTCATTTGTTCCGCTGTGAAAGTATTGTCTATAAGGAAAGGAGGCATCACAACTAGTATTTCTTGGCCAGATTCATCGACAGCTGTTTTAATTTCAGGAAACCCCTTATCTGCAAGTACTAAATCGCCCGGTTCTAACAATTCCAAAAACCCACTGTAGTTCGTAATCTGTGAATCTGTTGTTCGACCCCCGAAAGCTTGAGAAACAAATGAAACCAGTCCGTTTGGTGTGCAACCAACTAATATTTTAATAGTAAAACGTTTTTTATAATGAGAGTAAAAGAAAACACGCTGCGGTACTTCAGGCGGTTGTTCAACTGGAAAATCAGTACAATCAATTATAATTCGACAGTCCGGATAATTTTTTTTGAAAATTTCAGG
The DNA here is from genome assembly GCA_963855945.1 of Thereva nobilitata. Taxonomy (NCBI): domain Eukaryota; kingdom Metazoa; phylum Arthropoda; class Insecta; order Diptera; family Therevidae; genus Thereva; species Thereva nobilitata. The sequence continues at coordinate 169,430,981 of OY979694.1, forward strand.
CATTGTAAATGAAACAGACTGTTTTGTAGGCCAAAACACAAAGTTTCTCTAGCTAGAAATTGTAAGACAAAATAAAAAAATTCGTTAAACTGTAGTCCTGTGAACACCGAACAAAACTCCAATGGCTGAGAATGTAAGTCCGAGTCTCATTTTTATCAAAAAGATAAAAAGGCGATTTTTCTTATCAATTTTACAATTCTTCGAGTCAACGAGGATTCTTAATAAAAGATCAAATGTTGCAAAATTCACTCCTCCTAGATCCAGTAAATCTTGATCTTTCTTTACTGAGCTGATGAACGAATCGCCACTATCGCCATCTGCATTTGGTCCAACCATTGAATCACAATATTCTACGTGATTTCCACAACATTTATCAGCGACTTTGATTTTCGGTGGGGGACGCACTTGGTTGTAGTTGAAATTTGCCTGAGTTTCCGCTTCGCATGTATTGTTTTCCTTTCTAAGGTTGCATATAAAAACGTTGCACTCATTGGGGACATCCAGGAAGTCGACCTGAGTACCTTCGTCCTTGAACAGAAGTACTTCATCTAAATGTTGAATGTCAACCGTTGTTGGCTGCACTTCGATTGAGCCTACAGGCGCATTGACGGACGAGACAGCGTCAACAGGAGTTGACAGCGACCTTTTTAGTGCTCGTTGAAACCTGCAAGTTAAATCATATTTACAATCTTCATATACAATTTTAAAATATTTATGTATAGTTTTAAAAAATACCTTTCTTGTTTACGCTTCAATGCCTCTTTAGTTTTCACGTTCGAAAAGTTCTCAAATCGAAAAATTGATGGAACAAAATTGGGACTACGAGGGTGATCACATTTTTCGTTCCCAATGAAATGTCTGCTGCATAATCTACTACGTTTGTTGGGTTCCCATGATGGTCCATTGAAACTGAAAAATACATGAACATTACATGAGATTTGCAACAATCATCAATATGACATTCAAATTCATAATGTGAATTGCGAATGAAAAATTTTATACTTACTTTGTTCGTTTGAACAATTTCATCCATTTTTCTCTTTGTTCAATTTTATTCGGATTTTTTGGAAAGCAATAAAATTTCGTACCAGGTGAATTTACGTTGTTGTTTTTACATCCGACAACGCAACAACGATTGTCTGGTTTGCGACGTTCCATTGCTCCGTACCTATCATCATTAAATGTACTTAGTGAACAAAGGTTTTATTTATTTTAATTGAAAACAATTTACTCTATAAAAAAACAAACTCAAACTCTATATTAAACGCAGTTGTCAATATATTTTCAATGTACACTGGCGGTTCAATAGTTCGGCATTTTTCCGTCGTCGCGCCACGTGTCTTGTCAAAGTTAAGACCTGCCCCCTTGCACATAGCGCATACGTGTGCCTGTGAGAATGCATAGTGACACTGGAACAGTGGTGCGCTGTTATTCCAAGTGTTCAGTTGCATGAAATATTCAGATCAATTTACATATCGGTAAGTGTGCATTTCGAATCGGATAAATTATCGCTTGCACAATGCCAAAAGATTAAGAGCCAATTAACGCATTTTATCAACGAGTGTTGAAAGACTCGAACACTTTTCGTTGTGACGATTCTGTATTGTTCTGTTTAATGTGCAATGAAATAGTGAAGGCAAAACAATCAAGTCAAGTGACACAACATGCCAAAACCGGAAAACATGTGGCAAATATTCAACGGAAAATGAAAGATGGCAACAACAAAGCTAAATCTCGATTGACCACTCTAAAGTCGCCTGATGAAAATCGCAGTGCCAGTGAATTTTCAATGGATTTGACGAAAGCATTTTTAAAATCAAATATCCCATTGTACAGAATTAGAAATCCTGCAATGATTGAATTCATTGAAAAGCACACCAAATTTTCCGCTCCGTCTGAAACAAGATTGCGTCGGAATTGTGTTTCTGTTTTGTATGACGAATGTATCGATCAAATGAAGAAAATTGCTGCCGGAAAATATACTTGGGTTTCAATCGACGAGACTACAGATTCAGAGCAACGATACATTGCGAACTTTGTCTTTGGTGTGTTGGGTGAACCAGGCCGTTGCTATTTATTCGCGTCCAAAGTTTTAGAAGTGACAAATAGTAACAGTATGGCACCGTTTTTCGATGAAACAATAAATGAATTGAGTAAGTGAACGAAGTAACAACGAATTATTTTCAATCTTTTTAGTTATTGATTCGATTCGTAGATGTGGAAAAGAAGAATGTTCTCTTGGTTGTGACGGATGCAGCCCCTTACATGTTATGTGCCATGAAAGCACTCAAAGTGCTTTATCCGAAAATGCTACACGTTACTTGCCTCGCTCACGGTCTTCATCGTGTTGCCGAATTCACCCGAAGTCAAATGAAAGATGTGAATGATCTCATTTTCAGTTTCAAAAAAATATTTGTAAAAGTAAGTTTACATTGCATGCACAACTTTTTTTTCTTCAAATGTTTTTCAAACATTCCAACGCAGACACCTAGACGGAAGCAGCAATTCAAAAGTATGTTTGCTGACACACCAACACCACCGCAGCCAATTCACACACGATGGGGAACTTGGATCGATGCATCTATTTATTATGCAACGAATTTTGATAAAATAAAACAGTTTTTGGAACAGTGTGACCCAGATGAGGCTCAAAGCATTGCAGATGCTCAAGTTGCAATCGCTAAACCAAATATCAAAAAGGATTTGGCATTTATAAAATCTAATTTTCAATGTTTATCAATTGCCATTACGCAGCTGCAAGCAAAAGATCTCTTGTTGGCTGATGCAATACAAATATTTATGTCAGTGCGATCGCATCAAAAAGAGATCTCCAAACGAAAAGAATTTCTCACAAAATTCGATTATGTTGACAAAAAAATCCGAGTCTAGACACCTTAAAAAAATTTCTCAGGTGTTGAGCGGTGAATCACCAGAAAAACCAGACGAATATATTGATAGTTTGAGTCCAAACGAGTTAGAAGCATTCATGCATGCACCTATCGTTTCCTGTGCACAGGACTCACAACAGTTGAGCGATCATTTTCGGCTTATAAAAGAGTATTGGAAGACAGCCGACGATCTTTTGTTTTCGAAAATCTTCGAGCTCATGTTATTCTTCATTGCAATAAGTTTGATTAGCAAAATTATTACTTATTTATCATGGTTTTACATTAAAATAAAGATTTTATCGTAAATATTTTTCGCAAATATTTCGCCCTTTTTTTCGTAAATATTGAATAAATATTTTGGATTTTATAGTAAATATTTTGGGTTGCCCTGCTCATCATACTTACATACATTCAGTTATTGTATGACTGATATTTTTACATTTGTTATGCGTTTAATCATTAATTTTGTACCCAATGAATGTAACTATGGGCGTGTGGTAACTAAAATATGATACAAAAGTTGTCAATTCAATTTTGTCAATGTATCTACTGAATACAGCATCTATAATTGTCCCATATTTAGCTGTCGAACAGTTTGGATTATTATTCATTCTTAAATTAAATTTTTCAAAAAGAAACTTAAACAATGGCTGTGATTTCTCATCTTAGAAATTGCAATTGAAATCTCCACCTAGAATGATAGGCATAGCGTGGACATTAGTTTGACCAAATTGTGTTCCGTGTTCAGAATAAATCATAAGTGATCTTGAAATGTAGTCCATAATATCTTTCATACTGTTCCCAGGTGATATATAAATAGCTATCATAACTAAAGTTTGTCCATCTTGCAGTTGAATATCAGCAGAACATATTTCTCCAATTTCTGACCACCCGGGATTGATTTCGCCAAATTCATTTCTCCTGAATTGTAATCAAATATTGTTAATTGTAACGTTTGTAACATCTTTATTTTGTAAAATAGCTACTCCGCCGTGCTGATAATTTGATCTTTGAAATGGAGCCACACAATTGAAATTCAGGACATTGATTATTTCGTCATTCTTAATTTTGGTTTCAGATAATAGCAATATGTTACTGTTTTTGATAACAGAATCTGTGAGATCCAGGGCGTGTGCTTTGATACTTTGAACATTTAAAGTTACGAAAGACAATCCTTGGGCTTTCGTAATAAAATTTCTGATATCTATTGAGGCAGTCTGTGCCACGAAAATCTTTTAAATTCTGCTATCAAATCTCTATTTGATGAATCATTCCCATAAACATTGTAAAATTTATATTTTGACTCGTCATCTTCAGGTGTTGTAATTAGTCGAGGCAATGAAGCACTAAAAAGGCCAAAAGTTCCTAACTGGTTGGGCGCGGACGGATCGGAATGCGGTTTTTTGCATTTGCTTCCATAAATTATTTGTAAAAAATGGCCCATTTTTTTCTCTGAACAAACCGGAAATTGCACCTGTTCACCTGTATGTATGTTTGTATGTATGTATGTATGTAGACAAATCTTGCAACTTGATTTTGACCCACTTCCATATAACCGATCAACTTGAAATTTTGCATATATGTATAGTTCGCGTGACAATGCAATCGGACCATTTTGTAAAAAAATCAAGATGGCGGTTCCAAGATGGCGGCCGAATTTTGCAATTTTGCTCCTCGACCCCCGACATGGGTATCAAATGAAAGGGTATGACAAGTACAATACAATTACCTATGTGGCGTCATTTCAAATTCAAAATGGCGGCCAACTCAAAATGGCGGATTACCTTTTTCTTTACAACGCGCTCGATATGGGTATCAAATGAAAGGAAATGACAAGTAGAATACTATGGAAGTGCGTCAAAATCAAGTTGCAAGATTTGTCTACATACATACATACATACAAACATACATACAGGTGAACAGATGCAATTTCCGGTTTGTTCAGAAAAAAAATGGGCCATTTTTTACAAATAATTTTTGGAAGCGTATGCAAAAAACCGCATCCCGATCCGTCCGCACCCAACCAATTAGGAACTTTTTTGCTTCATTGCCTCGACTAAATGTAAATTCCGTCGATGCACTTCTCCTAAGATTTAATGCTCTAGCGTCTGCAGCAGCCTTTCTTCGTATCTTTTTTCAACTTTATCTTCAACAAATTCTAGCCAAACCCTTTTAATTTCATTATCATTAGCATGATCGTACTCAATATGAACCAATTTACCGATAGAACCATTTGATAAGATGTCATTGACATTTATATTTGTTGTTACCATGTATATTTTATTGATGACAAAAACAATTTCATCAGGTAAGCCACCGGTATCAATGACTATCATTTTATGCAGTTTTTGCCTCATTAATTGTTCTTGCTCAATATCTTGACAGCCAATGCCATTATCTGAAGCGACATATTTACATAATACTTAATAACTAGTAAAGAGCTCATAGTAAATAGTACATAGCACATAGTACACAGTTCTTAGTACATAGTATATAGTACACAGTATATAGTACATACACAGTACACTGTACACACTGGAAACACTGTAGACACTGTACACGCTGTACACACTGTACACTCAGTACACTAATTCATAAGTTGTCACTCGTAAAAATCGGAGTGCTTTGTTAAAGTTAACGGTGATGATTTTTAAAAGTTAACGGTGACGATTTTTCCAGGTTTACTCCCCATAAAAAATCCCCATAGCGTCCGGAAAAAAGCTTCGCTTCAAAAAGGAAGAAAAAAAAGGTGAAATATAGCAGTGCGGCAATTGCGTGCTGAAATTTCGGAAAGGACTCCCGTTTTGGTAGCAGTCAGTAACCAGTGGCGGATGGCGCTTTGGGTACCGAAATTTACACTTCTTTTAAGAGCGGCATGTAAGTGCAGTATTTGGCTGCTTAAATCGACGACGTTCATAGTCTGATCAATTGTGCAACCCCTATTGTAAGCCTTAGTGCAAAGGGCGGCAAATTTCGACTTTGGATCTTTTAGTTGGGAGCGTCCCCAAAGATGGCGGTCCACCTGACTCTCCGTATAAATAATCAGTTCCGGCGTGGAGAGACCACCATGGGATAACCGGGAAGAAGTCTTCGTTCGACAATAGGTTACTTTATGGTTTAATTCCAATATTTATATACATACTCTCTTTAGATTTATGTTAAATTTGTTTCACTTTTAAGCAATTCAAAACCAAGATAGAAAAGGAAAAAATGTACAAACAAATAGAAAAGAATGTAAAAATTTAAACTAATTGATTATGCTTTTATCGCCAAGGGGAATCGAGCTCGAGACCATGAGGTATGGTACAAGATTTATTAAATTTATTTAGATATACATACACTCAGAGAAATTTCATACTTTAAAATTAAATGAGAACATATTTAAAATAAAATTCCTCAGAATACTTTAAATTTTTACATTTTCAAAAGTATATGTTTTGATTTGAAAATGGATTTTTCAAGTTAAAAATTTGTTTTTAACTTTTCTCACGGGAATGTATGAATGCTATGAAATCAAAAATCAGCACTTTTAATTTTAATACAACCTTTCTTAACTTAAAATTGTTTCGCAAAGCTCTCCACACTTATTGCGAAAAAAGAGTAATGGCCATCGGCAACTGAATTCGTTGTGTTGCGTAGTGGGTGAAAAATCAATTGTTACAACTCAACCCCCGAATGCAAGGCATTACATCGATCATCAGGTTCAACCCTGCATGTAAACGTAGTAAAAGTTGATTTGAAAGGCGTTGCGATAAATGACAAGAAATTTTTTGGCATGTCATGTTAAGACGGAATAAGTTCAGTCGGTCATCGGCGTGTAACAAGTGAGAACTGAAAAGATGGATGAAACTTTGGGAAGTGATATTCTGAGTAATTTTAATAGTGATTTACAGAATAATTTTCTGACTGACGGCACAGAAATTGTATTGATTAACACTGTTTGTGAAAATGAAAGTGAAGACGACAGACAACTGTTAAATCTTTTAAAAGAATTCAATTTAGAAGTGCTTTATTCTGATTTTAAAGGTGTGAGTTTGAAATAAGAAAATATACATCATAAACTAATAATTAAATCAATTGTGAAATCTTTCTAGCAAAGGGCGTTACATACAAGTCATTAACATATATGAACAAGGACGATATAGCTGAAATAATAAAACCTTTCGGTCTTCGAATTGAATTCCGTGAAAAGCTGTTCGCATGGAAAAAAAAAAGAGGTGGGTACATTAAGTGCATTTATATTATATTGTACAAGTTTAAGATTTCTAACATTTGATTTTATGGAATTATGTTATTTTGTCCGGAAGTTGTAAAAATCCATTTCCAAGAAATATAGCAAATCAAAGTAAAATTTTATATTTAATATTTAACAAATTTAATTCTAATCGTTGTGAATTCAAAAGTGAGCATTTTTATTTCTGCGCCGAACATTTTAAATTTAATATTGAACAAATTTAATTCTAAAGTAATCATTTTGAATTCAAAGTGAACATTTTTAATTTAGAGTCGAACATTTTTAATTTAGAGTCGAACATTTTAAATTTAGAGTCGAACATTTTAAATTTAATACTGAGCAAATTTAATTCTAAAGAAATAATTTTGAATTAAAAAGCGAACATATTTAATTTAGAGCCGAACACTTTTAATTTAAAAATATGTCACTTTTCTAATTGAAATGTTCCAATATTTCCTTTACATTTCGACGTTAAATTCAACTTTAATAACTATTTCAGTTTGGAATTGACGGAGACACAATTTCAGTTCAATCTAAAATAAATGAGTGGATTTCAAACAATGAAACTGAAACTTTTTCTGATACCCCAACATCATCCTCGTCACTAAAAAGCACTTCGCATTTACGAAAGGTATACATTCATATTTTACATAAGAACTTTATAAAAATATTTCTTTTCTGTAATTATTTAAGTCTGTCGGAACTGTGTTAAATCAAACAGCAAAAGGCAGAAATTTGATAGAGATCTACGAAAATAATGCATCTTTTACTGATAACCAAAGAAATCAAATAGTGGAAGTGATTGTAGAAGATATTGTGTCTTCAAATATTACTCTACGACCTCCTGATTTCGACGTAATTGTTGAAGAAATTATTTTCTTGTTTCCGAATGAAAAGAATTTTACTGTAAGATATTTACATAAAATTTTTCTTATTTATGTCACAAAGAAATTTGTATATTTTTAAGAACTACTACTTCATTCCTAGAGGGCGGAAAAGAAATCCGAGTGGAAAATTGTATGGAAAATACTACAATTATAGAACTAAGAAAAAATTGTTAAGTCAATATTCTGGAAAGTCTTCATCTATTACTACAAATCCCGAAAATAGACATGAACCATCACTTGAAGAAATAGATGAATCAATTTCTATAGCTTTAAAAAGTGTTCTGCAGAGGGAAAGTTCTGACTGGTCAGAAATCCTAGACAAGTGGGAAAAAACTTTTGTTTTACGACAAAGCGATGTTAAGAAGTTGTCAGGTACCAAATTTATAGAAGCCTGGCCTAAATTAAGGGATTCCAGAGCACCACAACTGGTATTAAAACACTTTTTAGTATTATATATTAAAATTAAATTATCTTTGTATTACAGATAAATATTGACTTCAAACTTCTATACACGAATAAGGACCATTTACTTATGAGCAAGTGGGAAACATTCAAGGAAAGGATTAAAATCTACTACGAAACTAATATCCACAATACAGCTTGCAAAAAATTATTTCAAGTTGCAAAAACAACAAAAAATAAAGGTGTATTTTTATTTATGAAATAGAAAAGTTCTAACTGTTTTCTTTTAGATGGTGAAGATTATATATTAACGATTTTGTTGAATTCTGTGCTGCCACCATCTGGGAGATTTAAGAACAACAAAAGTGGAAAAATTACTAAGAAAGCGACCATAGAGGATGCCAACGTCAGCCTAGTCCTTTATTTGTTCTCCATCAACGATTTACAACGGCACATTGCAGAATTAGTTGGCAAGTACTATTCAAATAGTTTAACAATCCAGCCTTTTTTGATAATTGAAGGACCTGAGCGTGACCAACCAAAATCTTTTTATGTGTATTATGATAAAAACTTATATAAATTTAATTCATTTATTGAGAGCTTAGACATTTGCTTTAAAATTTACCAAGTCTTATTCTTGAAATATCCAAAAATTTGTGAGTTACCTTGGTTATTTATTCAAAAATTCTTTTTTGGTATCAGTACTGAATTCGATCAAAAGACAGCTAAACTTTCCTCAATTTTAGGTTTTATGGAACAAAATTAAATACTGTATAACACCGTGTTATATACTTTATTAATACTATTAAGTCTGTATTTAAACATGTATCAATGTTTCAGATGTTTAAAGACTTATTCGTCTCCAAAAATTTTAATTAATCATTGTAAATTTGATCATTTCATTTCTCAAAATGAAGTTCTAAAATGTATGCATTGTAAACAACTTTTCACTAATTATAGCACTTTTAAACGTCATCTAACAAATCATGAAAAGAATGGGGAAATTCCAAATCAGGAGATAAAAGTTGGGGAAAATATGCTCAACTTTATTGAACCTGTTTTGGAAAATAGAAACAGGCTTGCTTCTGATATGCTTTCAGAGTCACCCACTGATAATAACAACGATGTAACATACAATATCGACAGTACTTTACAAAATTTAAAAATAGAAGCTATTAAATTATCTTTGAAGTTGCATTCAAAAGGTTCGATGCCCCGCGCAGAGGTTATTACAATTCAAAACATTATTACTGACCTATTATCATCCTTATCAAACTGCATAAAATTAGTTGTTAATAGTTCTTCTGCAAATGCACTGAATGAAGATTTAGATCGCATTTTAAATTTTGGCGTAAAACCATTTCAAGATATAAATACCGAACATAAATTTTTGAAAGTTCTAAGAGAAATGAAACTTTATGAACCTCCCAATTCTGTTATTATAAGAAATGAAGTTTCCGAAAGGATCATTCAAGGAAATCCAACATTAGCTCCAAAACCTTACACTTTTGAAATAATGCCCTTACGTTTTAAATTTAAATCTCTTTTTGAATTACCTGGTGTACTACAAGAAACTTTAGAAAATACTAGGAATCTGCTTGAAGAAAATGAAATTACTAATTTTGCGAATGGCGAAATATTTAAATTAAAGAAACAAAAAATTCGTTCTGAGAATGTTATACCATATAACTTATATTTCGATGATTTTCAGATTAATAACGCCCTTGGCAGCCATACATTTTCTATTTGCGGGTGTTATTACAATTTCCCAACAATTCCACAGTACCTTCTCTCTAAATTAGATTTCATTTTTACTGCTGGTTTTATAGCCACAAATCATTTAAAAGACTGTGGTAACGAAGCATCTTTTTATCATCTGATAGAAGAGTTGAAAGTTTTGGAAGAAGGAATTATTATTCAAGTACAACAAAAGACCATAAAAGTGCATTTTATACTAGGATTAGTAGTTGGGGACAATTTAGGACTTAATAGTGTTTTAGGATTTATACAATCATTTAATAGCAAACGATACTGTCGGTCTTGCAGAAGAGCGAGACAACAAATGCAAATTGATACGATTGAAAATGCAAATTTTCTACGAAATATTCAAAATTACGAAGATGATCTTTCAAAAAATGATTTTCAAGAAACTGGTGTAAAAGAAAATTGTATTTTTAATTCATTAAAAACATTTCATGTGGCTGAAAATTTCTACTTCGATTTAATGCACGACATTGCGGAGGAAGTATGTGTATACAATGTGTGCAACGTGTTGATAGGTTTGATCGATGATAACATAATTTCTTTACATGATATAAACAGTAGAAAACAACTTTTTCCTTTAGGTGATACTAATGTCGGTAATACATCTCAAGCATTGAAAATCGAAAGATTAAAGTCCTTTAATTTGAAAATGACTGCTAGTGAGGTCTTGTGTTTTGTAAACTTTTTACCTTTGATGATAGGAGACTTAATTCCCCGAGGAAACAAACACTGGAATTTTCTCATTTTAACAATAAAAATATTGGACATATTGTTCAAAACATGTTTTTCTAGTAATGACTTAAATGAACTGACGAATCTAATAGAAAAGCATAACAAAGTGTTTACCAAAAATTATGGACCTTTAAAGCCGAAACACCATTTTTTATTGCACTACCCTCGAGCAATAAAAATGTGTGGTCCTCTCAAAAATATTTGGTCTATGCGTTTCGAGGCAAAGCATAAAGAACAAAAAATGTACTTCAACAGCATTACATCTAGGATTAATCCTGCACATTCAGCGGCTATGAAGAGTTGTTTATCCAATGCATATTTTTTAATTAAGTATAAGAACGGTTTTCCACCACTTTATAATTATGACAATTTTAAAATACTAGACTTAAGAAAAGAAGAATATTTTTTCAGAATAGATAAACTTGATGGTTTTGATTACAGTTGTGCCAAAATTTCAGAATTAATAACATTTAAAGGAACAGTTTATAAGGCAAATAATTATTTAGCAATTAGCAAAGGAAGTATATATGAATTATACAAAATTAAGTTTTTTATTATAGAAATGAGTGAAATTTATGTTTTTTGTAATCCCATAGAAATTAGAACATTTGATAATCATTTTCAATCCTTTCAGATTGGAAGAAAAATTGATGAAATAAAAATGATAAAAATTGTTTCCTTTACAAGTTTGCCTATGAATATACACCAAATAAATAACGGTAAAACTTACGTTAGAAATAAGAATTTGTAATTACCTATACGGAAAAACCTAAGAATTTCTAAAATTATAACTGGAAATTTGCTTTGTTTTAAGAAATAATCTCTCTTACTAATATTTACTTAAAAGGACTTTATTTGGATTCAATAAAAATGGCAAGCTGTATTTTATTGCATGTCAAATAATGTGTATATATTAACTATGATAAAATTCTTATATAATGTATATGTGGATAAATATATGTATGTGAATAAGTAATATGTATGCTTAAATCAAAAACGCAGGTTCTTAATTCAAATACACTATTTTCGAATAAAAAATTTTTCTCTTTTATTTCAACACCCTACATTTTTGAATAAATATGGCTGACTATATAATTAAAAATTTTCCATTTTTAAATTAAAATTGAAATTAAAAATTCGTTCCTTTATTCAAATATACTATGTTTGAATGAAGAATTTTTCGCTCTTATTTCAGCATTCTGCATTTTGAAACAACATTTTTTTACTTTCAATTCTATATGTCTTACTTTATAATTAAAAAATTTCCATTTTTAAATTAAAAGTGCTATAGTTTTAAATAAAAAAACTGACTCTTGATTCAAAATAGCCCATTATTAAATTAAAATGGATAATTGAAAATTAAAAATGGAATACTTTCACAAATTACTCAAAAATTTTCATTTTTAAATCAAAGATTTTCAAGGTTAGCTCTCTTTTGTGTTTGAAAATTTTTAATTCAAAAGTGTTTCCAAATAATTTTAAAGTATTTTTCTCTCAGTGTATATATGTATGTAGGTTATTTCTCATAAATTTATGAGAAAGACTAAAGGAAACCTAAAATTCGATTAATTTTGTTTTGGCGCAAATTGAGAAGGTGATACCATCATTCTTTAATTGCAGGATTATTTATTTTGTTGATAACACATCCAGTGGCGTGGCGTGCTTTGAATTGTAGGGGATGCAATCTGGCAAAATTTGTGTGGAAAAACTCCGTTGCGCGGATGCACGTTATATATTCAAAACGAGTATTAGGATTAGCTATATTATAGTATCATGAATAGATAAGATAAATCTTCCATTGAAATCCCAGCGAGTGAGTTATTTTTGGAAGTTTTCGCTTTAAAAATAAATCGAGAATAGCGGTTCGTTTAGTTGAGTGACTAAAGAAATTTGAGAAACCTGTGATGAAGATGATGATTCGGCACTCACGAATCTTGTCACATGATTTCGATAAAACAATATCTAAGCGATGGGCAAAGCAGTGTACAAAAAGAGCATTTGGACTTTAACTCTAATTTCATCCGCCAAAACTGAAGCTCATAGCAATTGTAACTTGGAACCACATCTGAAATTCTGCATAACATGGACTACATGTTCATGCAAAAGAACTGCTCTTCTATCATCGGAAATATTTTTAAAACTAATGAATTTTTCTTTCGTGTCACCAGAGGAAGAAATGTATCTCAGAGTGGTTGACAACATAGATCGACAGGAAATATCCGTGGTTTCATCACAAATAATTGCAGAAAACTCAGAATTTTGGATTTCAGAAGTAATTTTAATTTTTAGTAAGAGTGCAGGAAATAGCCATTATTAAATCATTTTGAATATTGTTTGATAATCCAGAAAATACTGAAGCTGATTTTTAAGTTCTGAATTATGTTTGGCCAAAAGGGAAATTAATTCAACATAATATTCCCAATTAATAGAATCTTGACCCTTGGCCGTGTCCGCGAAAGGCTTGCTCCTGACATGGCAAGTGGCAAACAACATCTATACAAATTTTAATAATTTTCCGGCTCTTTTTAACTAACGCATTGTTCTCTTAATTGAGGATTTATAATGAGTGTCTACTAGAGTTTCAATCCTTTGGCCTGTATCGAATTTAGAAAGAGCTAAAACCGATTTTAAATCCTCGGACGATATTTGACACGGCTTTATGAAAATTATTTAATTCATTAAATCCCGAAGCCCGCCAAACGTATTTTTCAGTTGAAAATAAATAAAAATGCAAGGCCAACAAAAAATTGTTTGCTTATTTTGACAACAGGCCAATTCGCGCTATTGTATAATTTAATAGAAAAATGCCTAGTGCATGTTTTATTTTCACTTAAAATATGTAATATTGGTTTCGGTCTACCATTTTCAATTATGGATTTTTTTCCGTAAATAAACGTGAGCCAAAGGATTGCTGCAAAAAATCGTCCATTAGGCAAAAATGCTTACCATCAACATTACACATTATATTAAATAGAGCAAAAAAAACTGAAAAAACTAACCTAAATAATATATAAATATTTTTCAATTTATCCAATTTTCTTTTCAAACTTACTTTTCAAAACTACACTTGCACTATTTTTAACTCACAAATCAAATCGCACCAACTAAATTGCAGGCAAAACAATTTTTTATTTATTTTAATTAATCACTCCAAAAATACTGCTTTTTACTATTTTCTACAATTAAGTCATTAATTTCAAACCACATTGTACAAAATCATTTCCAATTAGATTGCTCAGAGAAATGAATTCCCTCCAATCTTATTAGAAAACTTCTCTCCGCTCTCACCCAACAAAAAATCTACTCACATTTTTCTGGCCAAACTTCGTATAGATGGATGCAAAATCTGAATTGCTTCCCTTGGCACTGGTCACAGGAACAAACGTTCGTTGTCTCGCCATCTCCACTTTCCTCTTCATCCCAAGTTCGCACCGAAGCGCGTTCCAATCAGTGTTGGAACTTCTGCTACAATTGTAGTAGATTTACTACATTTTAACTCTCAGAAAATTCTACTACATTTATTTCCCATTTGCTACACTTCCACCACAAAAGTTTTCCTAAAGTTTCATTACAAAAATTCACTGAGAAAATTTTATCATCGAAAACTGAGCGCTTCGTCTTTATGGCATGACTTTATTTTGAGCTACTTTAGTTTATAGTATTAGCAACCTTGAAATTTAGCCGCGTTAATAATTAATATTTGACAACCGATTGACTTCTTAAACATTAATATTCAACATCAACAATCGGCAACTATGGAGCAGTAAATAAATTGAGCAGTAATGCTAAAATATTTTAAGCCCCTGGCTAGTAATTGAAGGGTAAGTAGGTAGTTTCTATTGAAAAGTGAACATTTTAGGGCATTTTATTACATAATTTTTAGTGAAAATGAGTCGAGCAAAGACAAGTCTTGTGAAGACAACTCCGGTATTATGGAGGAAGGATGTGTACATTTTACTTGTGGGAGTTCAGCGGCTACTGCGGGTGCGTCTGCGGAGTCTAATAAAATAAAGCGCAAAAAATATATTCAAAAATATAGAGCAGAATGGGAGCTGTTATTTAGTTGGCTGGAGGAACGGAATTTTACAGCTTTTTGTAAAGTTTGCTTAAAAGGTATTGTAAACAATAAAACGTTCCTCCAAAGGCATGAGGAAGGAAGTTTTCATAAGAAACGGGTAGAGGAGGCGAAAAGAAAGAGGTCTATTCGGGAATGTTTTCAAAATAATATAGAAAGTAAGAAATATGCGCAAATAAAAACAGAACTCACTCTTGTGATGCACTGCGTACGACAGAATTTATCATTTAATCAGATTGGGAACATCAGTAAATTAAACAGTGTGCTTTTTAAACAAAAAAATCTCGACGATGCTGTTAAGTGCTGTCGAAAAAAAGGAATGTCTCTGGTCAAAGTAGTTTTAGGTCCATACGCCTTAAGTAGAATCTGTAAAGATATTAAATGCAAGAATTTTAGTATTATAATAGACGAAACAACAGATTTGTCTTGCAAAAAATGTTTAGTTCTTATAGTCCGTTATTTTGATAAAGCGGTTAATTCTATCAAGGATAAATTTTTTCACTTAGTAGAACTTAAACAGTCAAATTCAGAAGAAATATTCAATTTTATTATAAGGATATTTGAAGAAAATAATGTACCTATTAATAATATTATAGGATTTGGTTCAGATAATGCTTCTGTAATGATAGTAAATTAAAATGGGGTTAAAACAAGGATGCTTCAAATTCAAACCAACAGTAAATTATTTTCGATTGGCTGTAGCTGCCATTCGCTAAATTTGTGCGTGTCCCATGCATCGAAAATGCTTCCGTCTGAAGTAATAGATAGTATCAAACATATATACTCACATTTTTCGGATAGTCCGAAAAGGATATCAGATTTCCAAGATTTCCAAAATGAATTTTGTGTCGAAATACATAAGATTTTACAGTACTGTCCAACAAGGTGGTTGTCCTTAGAGAAATCTGTAAATCGTATATTGGAGCAGTGGCAGCCATTAATCCATTATTTCAATCTCAAGAAACTAAAATTCATATTTTACTTCAGAATATTGAAACTTTGCTTTTTAGTGTAATGAAAAATTACATTAAACCAGACTTTTTGTCTTTTAACACTGATGTATCAAACAAAGACTTTTATTTAAACAACGATGCGATATATTTCGGACTAGAATTTGAAAAATATATTTCTGAAGATGGTTAAAGCACAAACTTAGAGAGTTTTTCGGAATTACGTAAAAATATGCTTAATTATTATATAGAATTTTGCAACCAACTTAAGAAAAGGTTCAATGCTGATTACAAAAAGTTCTACCTTCTGACCTTTTTAAATCCAAAAAAAATTGCTTCCGGTGAATTACCTTCTATTGTGAGATTATTTAATGAATTTCCATATAGTATAATCAGTTTAGAAACTTTGAATGCGCAATGGAGGAGCTTAATAGGAGAAAAAGATATACTTGAAAAATGTTAAAATGAAAATGTTGCTAAGTTCTGGAGCAATTTAAGCAATGTTAAAATGGGATAAATGAAGAAATTTAGAAGGAATTAGCAGCTTATATGTTAGACTTGTGCACTCTTCCTCACAGCAGCGCAGCTGCGGAGAGGAAGTTCTCTGACCTCAAATTAATAAAAGATTTTAAAAGAAATTTATTACAAACGGATACTATCAATAACTGTAACGGACGCCCTATGGGACTCAGGCCAATATATCCTAATCAGTGCATACTTACAATTGCCTCCGAAATTCACACACCCCAACCCGGGACACCTTTCATTGCCAAAAAGGAAATGACGCATACCTTTTTATTATTATTTTAATTTTTTTATTCCATAAACAAACAAAATAACGACCAATTTAAACTTCCCGAAAGAAAAAAACAATTTTACGATTCCAAGAAAAGTTGGTAACCCTAAACCAAGCCTTTGAATACAATCCCAACAAGCAGAACATTAACGAAAAAAAAAATTTTTTTGGAGAACGGTAAAGTTAAACAACGGGAGTCGATTGGATTTTTGAAAAAAAAGGAGTCGATTCTCGGTTTTGTGGGGAGAAAGTCGAATTTGAGTCGTGTGGACGGACGGAGATTTTTTTTCGGTTTTTTTTTGCTTTAGAGAGTCGGGGTGAGAATTTGAAGATTGGTAGTGATGCGAAAAAATTTTGTTTCTCGAAGTCGAGAGGGAAAAAGTGCGTACTAAAGAAAAGTGAGGATATTTGATGCAAAGTCCGTAAAAACGAGTGTTAGTTATCGAGCCAAGGCGAAGAAAGGCATGAGTGAGTTTTTTTTGGGAATTGAAAGGAGAGAGTGGTGCCATCATTTTTATAAGTCTTATGTTCCACAAATGTTCATATAAAAACCTTCATTAATTAAATCCCTAAATAACATATTCATAGCACCGTTAATAGAGTGCCGTGATAAATAACTGAAAAGGAAAACGGGTAAGATTAGTGTCTCGTTCCACTTCACATATACATTTATATACGTATGCGTACATTACTAACATCGAACCTCCACACACATAGCAATTTATGCCTGATAGAGCAAAAAAATACATATATAGGTGTAATAATGGTCCGACATCCAAGTTTTCCCGCCGCTTCGAGTTGAATAGGAATTGAATTGAAACTATAAAATAATCAAAACAAAAAATGAATTGAACGAATAAATGTTGAATAGGAATTGAATTGAAACTATAAAATCAAAAAAATTAATTGAATAAATAAATGATGAATAGGAATTGAATTGAAACTAAGAATTAGTTATGTTTATGGGTAAGAAAAAAAAATAAATATTGAGTGATACGGGGAAAATCTAACATATATATTTGAAGAAGTAATTTTAATAGCCAAAAATGTGACACAAGAGTTTTTTTTTTAAATGGGTGCTCGATAAGAAAGTGATTTCCTTTAGTGGCGCTCGAAGACGTCAGTTTTTTTCTTTGAAAGTTCTAAAAGTTTGTAAGTAATTTATGGCTGGCCACCGAGTTTCTCCAGCAGAGTTGTGAGATCCATTTCTTTATATACTTATAAATGCTTCCTGCCGATTGACAGAATGATCATGTCCTTTAATAATTTATAAGCCACAAAAATTGGCAAATTCTGTGAAGTGAGTTCAGTTTCTTGACTTATCTTGGTGAGAGATTGGAGATCTATACAATTACCTATTTAATTTCGCGTAATGTACCAAGAGCGCAACGTAATAAAAAGATACGTATTTTTAAAGATATCAAGTGATTAACTACTTACATAATATAAATTTGAACTAGAGAATAACCTAACTATAAATGAATGAATACCTTATCTTTTAAACAATTCGATATAAAATAAATAAATACTGATATAATACAAATTTGAACTAAATCATAACATAATTATACATGAATGAATACCTTATCTTTTAAACAATTCGATATAAAATAAATAAATACTGATATAATACAAATTTGAACTAAATCATAACCTAACTATACATGAATGAATACCCTATCTTTTAAACCATTCGATATAAAATAACTAATTACTTACATAATATAAATTTGAACTAGAGAATAACCTAACTATAAATGAATGAATACCTTATCTTTTAAACAATTCGATATAAAATAAATAAATACTGATATAATACAAATTTGAACTAAATCATAACCTAACTATAAATGAATGAATACCTTATCTTTTAAACAATTCGATATAAAATAAATAAATACTGATATAATACAAATTTGAACTAAATCATAACCTAACTATACATGAATGAATACCCTATCTTTTAAACCATTCGATATAAAATAACTAATTACTTACATAATATAACTTTGAACTAGAGAATAACCTAACTATAAACTAATGAATACCTTAACATTAAACAATTAATACCATATAATTAATCGCCTACTGGATAAATCTTAAACAAATACTTAACATAACTCGAAGAGAAAGGGAAGAAAGAAAAAACATATTTGTTTAACCACCACACCATGTCGGACTAAGGACACCTCAGTAAGTGTGGCCCCAGATTAAGGATGC
This sequence comes from Thereva nobilitata, assembly GCA_963855945.1. Taxonomy (NCBI): domain Eukaryota; kingdom Metazoa; phylum Arthropoda; class Insecta; order Diptera; family Therevidae; genus Thereva; species Thereva nobilitata. The sequence continues at coordinate 169,449,929 of OY979694.1, forward strand.
TTCATAAACAAAGGTAAGTGCCGCCCACGCATGATTTGTTTGTATTGTCTGCCATAATGTAGCCCCTAGTGATGACCTGGTGACCCGTGGCCACCCTTTCTTCTTCTTCCCCCTGTTTGCCCCTCTCGTTGGCCCTGGACGTTGTTCCACCCCCTCGTCGCCCCTTTAGTTTTGTTGTTGCATAGGCACGAGCGATTTAACAGTATAACTGTCACCCCCTCAGGCATCCAAGCACCGCGAACCCCACCCCATCTGACGAGCTAGCTAGAGCACCGCTAGTCGTGCCTGCAACCGGTGCATTGGATGCGTAAATTCGCGACACTTCCCCCGGCGGTCGAACCGTCCGAGCCACCCCTTTTTTTTTGAGTCCCCTTCCCCAAGTTTTTTTGTAATGATAGTCTTCCGGCCTTTATGGCAATTTCCCTTCTTCGTGCCCCGGCACACCCTACCCTGACAGTTACAAAATGGCGCCCAACGCAGGCTAGTGAATTATAACGTTGTTTTGATTCTCTGGTCTCGGTACCATAGCTCGGAAAGTCTGTTTTTTTTATTAGTCACTTTTCCACTGCCGAGCTATGTTTCATATTAGATTTTTTGTTTATTGTAGTTTATCTTTTAAATTTTGTGGCTCAGGCCAACGAGAGGAGCCAGGAGTGGACTTCTTTCGCTTAGCAGTTCTCCGTCTCCGTCCAAGTCCCTCCGGCTTCTGGTTATTGGGCGAAAGTACTTACCGCGGTACTCTAGCCCTTATCACCTCTATCTTCTTCCACTTTCCTATCTTTCTTCTCTCTTCAACCACTTCATCTTTCGATTTCTTCTGCGGTAGCCTCCCTATCTTATTTGCAGTTCCTGTCAGTGAGGCTCAAAGTCTGGCTAACAGGCGTAATACCGCCTGGCACTGTGCGAGCCTTCACTGACAGTGAACATCAACCTTCAATTTTTTTCTTTACCTTTTGTAGTATGGGCGGATGTACGCCTGGACGTCGGACCTGTCCCGTCAAGGCTAACAGGCGTTCTATCGCCTGGCGCTGCGACAGGCTCGACGTCCTGATATGCACCCGCCCCCGGCTGTTTGACCGTTCTGACATTTCACCTTCCTGTGTCTCAGCAGAGTTGCTGACCAGTTGTGGCTGGGTGTCAGAGCGGTCTCTTTTAGTACTCAACGGAGGTTTCTATCCCTTCTTTCACCCTTTCTTCTTTTGCTGGTCACTGGGATCCGGTCATCGCTTTGGGGTTGCCGGATGTCAGACAATAGGGATTTCTTGATGAAGATGGTGCTAGACATTAGCCTGGCACCACCCTCAGCACCGATCCCGCAAGTGGAGGCACTTGGTGCTTCTGATGACGCGGATGACACTCAGTCCTGAGTGCGGGCTGACTTTCATCGGCGCCATCAGCCACCATAGCCTTGGGGAGGACATCCTCTCCCTGGGGCCACACTCACAAAAAAAAAAAAAAAAAAAAAGATAAAAACTATAAACTATAAATACCAGCGTTTGTTTTATTAAAATATATTTTAATAAAACTTTTTTTCAATTAAATTAGTTCTATTTAAGGACTGAAATTCAGTTTAGTTATGTTGTGTACAACTCGCAATTATTATAATAATTTATATACTGATTGAGAACAGTATTTTTTTTATTTTTTTTTGTCTTAATTATTATTATTATTTGTCTTCTAAGTTGCATAATTATTATGTTTATGTTGACGAATGATGATCTGCTTACTTGATGAGTTTGATGGGAGGGAGATAAAATAATTCTTTGAACTTAAGTAAAACAAAAATATTTTTTATTATTAGTAGTTATTCAAAGGTAAAACAAAAAAAAAAAAAAAAACAAAAGAAGGCATCTCGCCGGCCTAACCGGTTATTAATAGGGTACCCGTCGAGGTCCGCTTGGGTAGCTTCCCCAGCGGATGGTACACCTCCTTGATCGACTTGACTGTCTGGAGCCAAGCTTCATGTTGAAGACTTCAGGGGTTGCCAGACCAACCCCCCCCAAATATGCATATAGAGGTGACCCACGAGGCCGCAGAAATTCTGCAGTACCGCTCTGCCTTGGGAGGGGGAGTTCTTGGACATGGACGTTGCGCTGAATAATTCCAACTACCACCACAGGACCACCTATGTTATGAGTATAGAGCCAACAATCTAGACACAATCCCGGCTCATGAGGCCCAATCGACCCTATAAGACGCTTGCCTAGGGACGTATAGGAGATATGCAGAATACGGTTGTACCGGAAGGAACAAAACGTCTCCTGTACCACACCCCAGTAGGGAGCGCATGGTGTAATTGGCGATAAGGAACCATATCGTGGCCGTTGACGAGCGCCGTTGTCAAAAATGATGCCAATACTTCCATCAATCTCGAAAGTTTTTTTTGTTGCTTTAAATACAAAGCTGTGATAAGGTAGTTGATGCGCTTAACACATACGACTTCAGCCTCGTCCATTGTCTCCCGAACCCGACCCCTCCGAAGGCATAGCGGGGTGCAAAGCACATCACCTTGTAACAGCCCGGCTCAGTCGGTAGAGCATGAGACTCTTAATTTCAGGGCGTGGTTGAGCCACACGTTGGGCTAGCGATCCAACAAGGCCTCCGTTTGTTTTTTTCGCACCCCCTCTCCTCTGGCGACATCTAGGTGGCGCGCGTTGTAACGGACGCCCTATGGGACTCAGGCCAATATATCCTAATCAGTGCATACTTACAATTGCCTCCGAAATTCACACACCCCAACCCGGGACACCTTTCCTTGCCAAAAAGGAAATGACGCATACCTTTTTATTATTATTTTAATTTTTTTATTCCATAAACAAACAAAATAACGACCAATTTAAACTTCCCGAAAGAAAAAAACAATTTTACGATTCCAAGAAAAGTTGGTAACCCTAAACCAAGCCTTTGAATACAATCCCAACAAGCAGAACATTAACGAAAAAAAAAATTTTTTGGAGAACGGTAAAGTTAAACAACGGGAGTCGATTGGATTTTTGAAAAAAAAGGAGTCGATTCTCGGTTTTGTGGGGAGAAAGTCGAATTTGAGTCGTGTGGACGGACGGAGATTTTTTTTCGGTTTTTTTTTGCTTTAGAGAGTCGGGGTGAGAATTTGAAGATTGGTAGTGATGCGAAAAAATTTTGTTTCTCGAAGTCGAGAGGGAAAAAGTGCGTACTAAAGAAAAGTGAGGATATTTGATGCAAAGTCCGTAAAAACGAGTGTTAGTTATCGAGCCAAGGCGAAGAAAGGCATGAGTGAGTTTTTTTTGGGAATTGAAAGGAGAGAGTGGTGCCATCATTTTTATAAGTCTTATGTTCCACAAATGTTCATATAAAAACCTTCATTAATTAAATCCCTAAATAACATATTCATAGCACCGTTAATAAAGTGCCGTGATAAATAACTGAAAAGGAAAACGGGTAAGATTAGTGTCTCGTTCCACTTCACATATACATTTATATACGTATGCGTACATTACTAACATCGAACCTCCACACACATAGCAATTTATGCCTGATAGAGCAAAAAAATACATATATAGGTGTAATAATGGTCCGACATCCAAGTTTTCCCGCCGCTTCGAGTTGAATAGGAATTGAATTGAAACTATAAAATAATCAAAACAAAAAATGAATTGAACGAATAAATGTTGAATAGGAATTGAATTGAAACTATAAAATCAAAAAAATTAATTGAATAAATAAATGATGAATAGGAATTGAATTGAAACTAAGAATTAGTTATGTTTATGGGTAAGAAAAAAAAATAAATATTGAGTGATACGGGGAAAATCTAACATATATATTTGAAGAAGTAATTTTAATAGCCAAAAATGTGACACAAGAGTTTTTTTTTTAAATGGGTGCTCGATAAGAAAGTGATTTCCTTTAGTGGCGCTCGAAGACGTCAGTTTTTTTCTTTGAAAGTTCTAAAAGTTTGTAAGTAATTTATGGCTGGCCACCGAGTTTCTCCAGCAGAGTTGTGAGATCCATTTCTTTATATACTTATAAATGCTTCCTGCCGATTGACAGAATGATCATGTCCTTTAATAATTTATAAGCCACAAAAATTGGCAAATTCTGTGAAGTGAGTTCAGTTTCTTGACTTATCTTGGTGAGAGATTGGAGATCTATACAATTACCTATTTAATTTCGCGTAATGTACCAAGAGCGCAACGTAATAAAAAGATACGTATTTTTAAAGATATCAAGTGATTAACTACTTACATAATATAAATTTGAACTAGAGAATAACCTAACTATAAATGAATGAATACCTTATCTTTTAAACAATTCGATATAAAATAAATAAATACTGATATAATACAAATTTGAACTAAATCATAACATAATTATACATGAATGAATACCTTATCTTTTAAACAATTCGATATAAAATAAATAAATACTGATATAATACAAATTTGAACTAAATCATAACCTAACTATACATGAATGAATACCCTATCTTTTAAACCATTCGATATAAAATAACTAATTACTTACATAATATAAATTTGAACTAGAGAATAACCTAACTATAAATGAATGAATACCTTATCTTTTAAACAATTCGATATAAAATAAATAAATACTGATATAATACAAATTTGAACTAAATCATAACATAATTATACATGAATGAATACCTTATCTTTTAAACAATTCGATATAAAATAAATAAATACTGATATAATACAAATTTGAACTAAATCATAACCTAACTATACATGAATGAATACCCTATCTTTTAAACCATTCGATATAAAATAACTAATTACTTACATAATATAAATTTGAACTAGAGAATAACCTAACTATAAATGAATGAATACCTTATCTTTTAAACAATTCGATATAAAATAAATAAATACTGATATAATACAAATTTGAACTAAATCATAACCTAACTATAAATGAATGAATACCTTATCTTTTAAACAATTCGATATAAAATAAATAAATACTGATATAATACAAATTTGAACTAAATCATAACCTAACTATACATGAATGAATACCCTATCTTTTAAACCATTCGATATAAAATAACTAATTACTTACATAATATAACTTTGAACTAGAGAATAACCTAACTATAAACTAATGAATACCTTAACATTAAACAATTAATACCATATAATTAATCGCCTACTGGATAAATCTTAAACAAATACTTAACATAACTCGAAGAGAAAGGGAAGAAAGAAAAAACATATTTGTTTAACCACCACACCATGTCGGACTAAGGACACCTCAGTAAGTGTGGCCCCAGATTAAGGATGCTTCATAAACAAAGGTAAGTGCCGCCCACGCATGATTTGTTTGTATTGTCTGCCATAATGTAGCCCCTAGTGATGACCTGGTGACCCGTGGCCACCCTTTCTTCTTCTTCCCCCTGTTTGCCCCTCTCGTTGGCCCTGGACGTTGTTCCACCCCCTCGTCGCCCCTTTAGTTTTGTTGTTGCATAGGCACGAGCGATTTAACAGTATAACTGTCACCCCCTCAGGCATCCAAGCACCGCGAACCCCACCCCATCTGACGAGCTAGCTAGAGCACCGCTAGTCGTGCCTGCAACCGGTGCATTGGATGCGTAAATTCGCGACACTTCCCCCGGCGGTCGAACCGTCCGAGCCACCCCTTTTTTTTTGAGTCCCCTTCCCCAAGTTTTTTTGTAATGATAGTCTTCCGGCCTTTATGGCAATTTCCCTTCTTCGTGCCCCGGCACACCCTACCCTGACAGTTACATAACTTAATGCTTTGCAAAGAATTAATTAAAGGTGAATGTATTTTTGAGCCAACACAAGATTTACTTAATTATGCAGCTAAATTCACATTTTGCCACCGTAACTACAAATGAAAAATTAATTATATCGCTGGAATATATAAATTTCCGTTAGTTCCAAAAAAGTGCACTTACTTGAACATTTTGAAAAGCGCGCTTTTTCTTTCTTATATTGAATTATTTATTTTTACAAAACACTGTTTGTTATGAAAAAAAGAGTATATTTCTGTTAAAAATGATGAATTTATGTTTATTTATATTTTTGTTATTAAAAACCGTTACTTCACTACATTTATTTTTAATCTACTACATTTTTTTACTGATTTACTACATTCCTTCCCTTCACAAGTTCCAACACTGGTTCCAACGGACAGTCAAGCCTGAACTACATTGAAAAGCAGTGCTGTGCAGTGCAGTGCAGTGAACTTTAGACTTCTTGTGGCAACTCACATTAATTTCACAGCACTGCACTGCACAGCACTGCTTTGCTTAGGCTATTTTCTAAAAAACTGCTTCCCACTGCTTCTGTTGACAGATGAAGTTAAGTTTTAACTTATCGAATTAGTGCGAAACAAAGAATTCTTATATAATAAGTCATCGCGATTATAAGAAAAACGATAAAAGAGAAAAAGCATGGAAGGAGTTTGGAAAGGAATTAGGCATGGAAAATAAGTTAAAATATTAAAAATTAATTGTTGTATGTTTATCCATACATAAATGTTCAATTAGGTGATATAGTTAAAAAAAAGATGGAAAACTATTAAAGACAGATACACTAAGCTGAAGCAAAACGAAAATAAACCGTCTGGAAGTGGTGCAGGAGAAAAATTAACCAATTACAAGTTCTACGAAATGCTGTCATTTTTGAATGACTGTAACAATGTCAATAAAAGGTAAATATTTATAAAATAAAAACATTGCAATTTGGCATATAATTGTACCATCTTCTAGCCTCACACTGTAGCTTCGACGAATCTGCCATATTAACGGAAAATGTGTGTAGCAGTTTTAATAGAAGGTAAAAAAATGTACGTTGCAAACCGGAATTTAATTTTAACATATTGTAGTATCAACCAATACAATTTTGAGGAATGCGAAGATTACTTAACGGAGGAAATGCATTGCAATATCGACTCATACATTCATCCGTCTGATTTTCAACTGCAAGTATTCCAGTCACTTCGGGAGAAAATGGGCCAGTAGAGATTAAAGAACTGTTTTCTTAGTTGTAAACAGATAAATATAAGTTTTAGTTGCACTATGAAAAATGAAATAACCTTTTTTTAGTTGTATGTATGAAAAATGAAATAACCTTTTTTACACGACTGCCCCAAAAAAAGGAGTGTAATGTGTTTAGGTTTGTTGTGTGTATGTACGTTGTTTTCTACCACCATAACTTCTAAATCCCTGAACGGATTTAGATGACTGGGGTACCGTTAGAATCGTTTAATGAGTCTGAGTAACATAAGCTAGGTTAATTTTTAAAAAAACAATATGGCGGCCGTCAGACGCAATTTACATAACGCCCAATTTAATTTTTTTTTCTGATTGGGTCAATAAGGGTACCAAACGAAAGGTAAAATTGAGACGATTTCAAATATATATAACACTTAATAGATATGTGTTAAATGATCGCGAATTTTAAGCTTAAATAAAATTAAATTACTCAAAACGTCTTTTATTAACCCATCACCATGAATGAACACTTAATAGTTAAGCCTAGTATGCTGTTGAGGCGAAATTAAAATTCCCTAAACAAACGCTATGTAACACGACTGCCCCAAAAAGGAGTGTAATGTTTTCAGGATTCATGTATGTATGTTTGTATGTTTCTTTGTTCCACCATAACTTCTAAACGCCTGAACGGATTTAGATCGCTGGAGTACCGTTAGAATCGTTTAGTGAGCCCGAGTAACATAGGCTTTAATTTTTAAAAAAAACAGTATGGCGGCCGTCAGACCCAATTTACGTCACACCCGATTTATTTTTTTCTTCTTCTGATCGGGTCAATATGGGTATCAAATGAAAGGTCTCATTGAGACGATTTCTGCCTAATCTATCAGCGTGTCTAAATTTAGATTGAATAAATCAAACTTCGATAACTTTACTTTTGCATTAAAACTGTATCTCAATAGTTGTAAGTGCTATAATAATAAGAAGTAAAATAAAATCACTTAATAAAAACTACATTGGTTTACGAATTATAATCACTAAAATATCATAAAATAAAAAACAAAATAATTAAAAAATTAAAAAACACGACGCCGAATTAAAAAATGAACTAAAAAGTCAAAAACAAATTATAAGTACTAATGTAAGACAGAAACAAGGTAGAAGATATTTTATTTATTTTGTTAAGTATCACACAACTATCGTATATGTATAATCTGTATTTTTGCAGCCGGGGTACAAAATGTTACGAGAATAAGTACAATTAAAACTGTACCCGACTGAAAAAATACAGACTATACATATACGATAGTTGTGTGATACTTAACAAAATAAATAAAATATCTTCTACCTTGTTTCTGTCTTACATTAGTACTTAAAACTTGTTTTTGACTTTTTAGTTCATTTTTTAATTCGGCGTCGTGTTTTTTAATTTTTTAATTATTTTGTTTTTTTTAGTTGTATGTTTGACAAATAAAATGAAAAATCTGTATTTGAATTCAAGCCACAGTGCTTTATTTAAACACTATTAACATGAGCACCTTAAAATTCTAGCTTCTACTATTATAATCTTTTAGAATATTGCAGATGGCAAATGCAGTTTTAGGAGCGTTAAATCTCGTAAATAGCCTACATGTTTCCAAAGATCTAACTTCCTTTCTCCATAGTCCTTCAACTGTGGTGTCACCGCAGAAACTGTCTACATATTCTGGGGGACAATATTCGCTGTCGTTCATCTTGACAAAATTATGTTATACGACAGGTTTACAAATTTTTTCAGCATTCTCTAGAAAGCAATTAATAACATTGAGTAATACCAGAGATAACTTAATATATAAAGATGCGACAGCTAGAACAAAAACCCAAACGCATTTCGCATCTGCAGACTTCTGACGTTGCCTCCACCTTAGCAACATGCAACATATTCAAGTTTCCAGCTACACTACGATGCGAACGTATTCTTCTCAGCCATGGTCCGCAACACAAGAGATGCGGTGAGTTTGTCGATAGAGAAGCTGGCAGTTTAGAGGGCAAGGAAAGGAACTGCCAACAGAATATTTTTCGCAACATTGTGATCTTTAGAACTTTTGCCTCTAGTGCTGTATTGAAGAATTGTGCTGGAGTTTTGTATTTTAATCATTTGTTAGAACATTCAGTGCATTTTTGGGGGCGTCTATTAATTACGTGCGGCGATTTTTCGACCCCCTCTACCTTGGTGAGATGTCGTGAAATTTGTCTCGGCCCCACCCCCTTAATCACACGGGAAATTTTTCAAACTTTAAAAAATCTCTATAGGCCGTCAGAATTAATGATTTGTGGTAGATTTTTGAGATATTTCTTGTCCATCAGATTTTTTTAGATAGAATGATAGATCTAGGCGTAAATACATAACAATAAAATCATAGTGCGTAAGCACAGTTTTGGCTCTCCGATAGTGTTTCAAATACAATCGTTTAAAAATAATTAATATTGACCAACATTTTTTTATTTTATTATCACATAAACTTTATTGTGCATATAGAGTCGTTTCTGACCCTCCAGGTGCACTTTTAGCCCTTGATTGCATCCAAAAGTGCATTTTATGAATGCTAGTCCATTCAGGACGCGGAGAGGAGGGTGTCAAAACATAACTTCGTTTTCTATATGTTTTTTAGGTCGCTGATTACGAAAATCGGTGTCCCACAGTCCTCAAGTATGGGCGTCACCCTAAAAAAATGCTAAAAAACACTCCTTTTTAAGGGTTTTTGCGATATTTTCAATAACAATCAAAAACAATCCAATGAAATACACTTTTTTCAACATCTATTTGCGAAGGTGGTTGATTTATACCAAATCAAGCCGATTTTTATGATAAGGAATGATCCTAAAGGGATTAAAACCAACCCTAAATCGACTGAAAATAAAAAAACTGTAAAAAATCATACATTTCTTGTAGGTAGATTACACTGGTCAATCCTCCTTGAAATAAAATTTAATATGAAGGTTTTAACGTGTAGAATCTAAATCTGGTTTCCATTTTCGCTGGCACGTCTAGATTTATACCTAGTTAATTAGTTTTTTTTTGTAAATTTCTCAAAATTCAGAAAGTTTTGTGCTTCGATTTTGCGTTTAAGCTACTTTCATCTATTTAAATAGTATAGTTAGTTCTAAATGATAGAAAAAGACAAATATTGGCTACCGAAAAACTGTTGCAAAAGTTGCTCAAATATGTACTTTAATGGGTTGGCTCGCAGGAAATCATAAGACCATTCCATTTGCAACGGCCATAATAAAACCATAGAAACTATTGTTACTTTTGTATGACTATGACGCTAGGATTCACGAAGACCAGTTCCTCACAGAGTCATTCGCACAACTGGTTTATAAGCACTGCTTCAAGCCTATGAAAAGAACTTCATCTCCTTAAACATTGATTTGAATGATCTTATTCGAAATTTTGGTCTCTCAAAATCGAAGGTTTAAGTTGTTACATTGCTTCAGAATGGTAATATATGCCCTTTCAATCCCGACAGTATTCAGAGTATTCGTGGAACGTTTGTGCTGATTTAAAAGTTATAGCAACGTTGACTAGAATGCTGCAGATATACCAAGTTTTGTTGTTTGTTATGTGAATGGGACATTCGGGCAAGAGATAAACCCTACGTAGTAAAAACTGGCCAAGAAGTGCGAGTTGAACTACTGGAGTCAAATATGTATCTGAAGAGCCTTTAGTGAAAAATGAAAAAAAAAACTTTAAAATTCATAATCTTGGTGCAATATCAGATGAGCATGGCGAAAGGTTTCATCAAGCCATATTGCACATAGAGAGACGATACAACGGAAAATGGTCGGAAGAAATGCTTTCAGATTTTTGTTGGTCGATTCGCCGCGAAACTCCAATGGCAAATATGAAAAGAAAGTATTTCATATCTTTCATTTTTTTACCGTGTCTTTTACGTTTTTCAAACATAAGCTTTGTTTATCTCGTATGCACCTTCGGCATTGTGTCTTGTATTGTAGAGGCGTTATCATTTAATATCTTGCGCCCTAGGGTGGTAGCACGGGTTCGCCCCCCCCCCCCCAAGTAAGAATCTGACATGAAAATTGGAACATTCGAAATGGCTCACCGTAAATGGCGCTAAATTTACATAAAAAAGTGCCTTTTCGCGTTTTTTTCACTTAAAACGTAAAAGAAAACCATGAAAATTGCATCCGAGAATTTTCTATTAGGCTGCCAGCACACTGAATCAGAATTTTTACGAATTTGTGCGAATTCTGATGAAATTGTATCGATTTCATCATATGTCATACAATTTTGTACGTGAAGACAGCAGTGAGTCTTCAGATGCTGAAGCTCCATCAAAAAAATAAATTTTAATAAATAATATGTACTTAGAGTGGCCCTTATTTATATGGGCGATTTTTTTTACATTTTTGGTTGTGCTAACCCCTAAAATGGTTCTCTATTCCGAAAAAAATCCTATAACAATTTCAGCTGAATTGGTACAGTCTTACCCGTGCCGAAAACGCGGAGAAAATGTTTTTGTTTTGTGTTTGTATTGTTAATAAGAAATACTAAATTTAAAATTTTTTTACAGCTATAAATACCTTTAAAATTATACCTCATTTAACTCGACACCCACTTGTTTGAAAATTAATTGTATCCTTAACAAATAATAAAACATTTCTGTTCCACTTTTTTATTTATAAAATACTAATTTTTTTTATTTATAATATACTTTGCATCTTATTTGATATCCTATAATTATTTACTTTTTTTTATATTACTATATATGCATTTAAATTTTATTTATATTAGTTATATTTATTTACTTTAATCTAGGGATACTTTAACCCCTTAAGGGTTGAAAATTATTTATTTTTGGCTGATAATACGCATTCAATCGAAGTTGAAGCATATAGTGGGAAAAGCAATTGTAGGATCATTCCTTATTATAAAATTTGGCTTGATTTGGTATAAATCAACCACCTTCGCAAATAGATGTTGAAAAAAGTGTATTTCATTGGATTATTTTTGATTGTTATTGAAATTATCGCAAAAACCCTTAAAAAGGAGTGTTTTTTGGCATTTTTTTAGAGTGACGACCATACTTTAGGACTGTGGGACCCCGATTTTCGTAGTCAGCGACCTAAAAAACATATAGAAAACGAAGTTATGTTTTGACACTCTCTTCTCCGCGTCCTGAATGGACTAGCATTCATAAAATGCACTTTTGGATGCAATCAAGGGCTAAAAGTGCACCTGGAGGGTCAGAAATAGGGAATCCAATCCCGCATCAAAATCTCAATCCCGCAAGCCCGCGGGATCGAGGTCATCAATCCCGCGGATCCGCGGGATTTGCGGGACTGCAAAAAAAATCATAGATTATATTCATGAAATTATGAAGTATTATCTTCTTCTTCTATATTAATAAAAGAAAGTTTCTGTATGTATGTACGTATGTATGTATGTACGTATGTATGTATGTGTGCGCTGTAGCGGGCGCACCAGTCATCGCAGAGCTTTGAAATTTTGCACGAAAGTCCGTTGGGGTCTTCCCTGAAACACCTCGAAGCCCGATTTTCGAAATTCAAAATGGCCGCTGAAAAATGACCGAAATTCAAAATGGCTACCCAAATATGAATTCGCAAATTGTGTTCCGATTTCAATGAAAGTTGGTATCTAGGGGTTTTTAAGGTCGCTAATAACGAATTTGTGGTCAAAACTTATAAATTCAAAATGGCCGCGCCAATATGGCCGACGAATTTGCCAATTGTGATCCGATTCCAATGAAAATCGGTATCTGGGGTTTTTTGAGGTAGCAAATAGCGAATGTTTGATCGGACCTTATAAATTCAAAATGGCCGCGCCAATATGGCTGACGAATTTGCCAATTGTATTCCGATTACAATGAAAATCGGTATCTGGGCTTTTCTGAGGTAGTAAATAACGAATGTTTAAACAAAACTTATAAATTCAAAATGGCCGACGAATTTGCCAATTGTGTTCCGATTCCAATGAAAATCGGTATCTGGGGTTTTTTAAGGTAGCAAATAAAGAATTTTAGATCAGAACTTATAAATTCAAAATGGCGGACGAATTTTTCCGATTGTATTCGGATTCCAATGAAAGTGAATATCTAGGGGTTTTTAAGTTTGCAAATAACGAATTTATAATCAAAACTTATAAACTCAAAATGGCAGCACCAATATGGCCGATGAGTTTGCCAATTGTATTCCGATTCCAATAAAAAGCGGTATCTGGGGGTTTTTAACTTATACATTACGAATTTTGCCAAATAAGTGTAATTTCCCGGTTAGTTCAATAAAAAAACGCTGTTTCCATTGTAAAGTTAATTTCGTTTTGGTTTTTCACAAAAAAAAATCTCCACATCAGGAAATATTTTATAAAAAACAAATAAGTTCCTAAAATATAGGAAATTTCATAAATTTTCCCTAACCTGTATAGAAACGGTAAAAACGGTAGAAATAAGTTTCCACATTTGTATGAGAAAGAACTGTATATAGTTAAATTAAAAAAAAGCTGTTTGCATTGTAAAGAAAATTTTGTTTTGGTTATTTACAAAAAAAGTCTCCAATCAGGAAATATTTTATAAAAAACAAATAACTGCCATTCCCCTTATTCCCGTGAAGTTTGCCATATTCTGAAATGTGGGAAATTTTTTAAATTCCCCCTAAACAGTAGAAACGGTAGAAATAGGTTTTCAGATTTATATGAGGAAGAACTGTATATAGTTCAATTAAAAAAAGGCTGTTTGCATTGTAAAGCAAATTTTGTTTTGGTTGTTTACAACAAAAAGTCTCCACATCAGGAAATATTTTATAAAAAAAACAAATAAGTGCCATTATCCCTATTCCCGTGAAGTTTGCCACATTCTGAAAAGGCTGTTTGCATTGTAAAGAAAATTTTGTTTTGATTGTTTACAAAAAAAGTCTTCATGTCAGGAAATATTTTCTAAAAAACAAATAAGTGCCATTATCCCTATTGCCGTGAAGTTTGCCACATTCTGAAAAGTGGGAAATTTCTTAAATTTCCCCTAAACAGTAGAAACGGTAGAAATAGGTTTTCAGATTTGCATGAGGAAGAACTGTATATAGTTCAATTAAAAAAAGGCTGTTTGCATTGTAAAGAAAATTTTGTTTCGGTTGTTTACAAAAAAAGTCTCCATGTCAGGAAATATTTTATAAAAAAAACAAATAAGTGCCATTATCCCTATTGCCGTGAAGTTTGCCACATTCTGAAAAGTGAGAAATTTCTTAAATTCCCCTAAACAGTTGAAACGGTAGAAATAGGTTTTAGAATTGTATGAGGAAGAACTGTTGTAGTTCAATTAAAAAAAAGGCTGTTTGCATTGTAAAGAAAATTTTGTTTTGGTTATTTACAAAAAAAGTCTCCAATCAGGAAATATTTTATAAAAAACAAATAACTGCCATTCCCCTTATTCCCGTGAAGTTTGCCATATTCTGAAATGTGGGAAATTTTTTAAATTCCCCCTAAACAGTAGAAACGGTAGAAATAGGTTTTCAGATTTATATGAGGAAGAACTGTATATAGTTCAATTAAAAAAAGGCTGTTTGCATTGTAAAGCAAATTTTGTTTTGGTTGTTTACAACAAAAAGTCTCCACATCAGGAAATATTTTATAAAAAAAACAAATAAGTGCCATTATCCCTATTCCCGTGAAGTTTGCCACATTCTGAAAAGGCTGTTTGCATTGTAAAGAAAATTTTGTTTTGATTGTTTACAAAAAAAGTCTTCATGTCAGGAAATATTTTCTAAAAAACAAATAAGTGCCATTATCCCTATTGCCGTGAAGTTTGCCACATTCTGAAAAGTGGGAAATTTCTTAAATTTCCCCTAAACAGTAGAAACGGTAGAAATAGGTTTTCAGATTTGCATGAGGAAGAACTGTATATAGTTCAATTAAAAAAAGGCTGTTTGCATTGTAAAGAAAATTTTGTTTCGGTTGTTTACAAAAAAAGTCTCCATGTCAGGAAATATTTTATAAAAAAAACAAATAAGTGCCATTATCCCTATTGCCGTGAAGTTTGCCACATTCTGAAAAGTGAGAAATTTCTTAAATTCCCCTAAACAGTTGAAACGGTAGAAATAGGTTTTAGAATTGTATGAGGAAGAACTGTTGTAGTTCAATTAAAAAAAAGGCTGTTTGCATTGTAAAGAAAATTTTGTTTTGGTTATTTACAAAAAAAGTCTCCAATCAGGAAATATTTTATAAAAAACAAATAACTGCCATTCCCCTTATTCCCGTGAAGTTTGCCATATTCTGAAATGTGGGAAATTTTTTAAATTCCCCCTAAACAGTAGAAACGGTAGAAATAGGTTTTCAGATTTATATGAGGAAGAACTGTATATAGTTCAATTAAAAAAAGGCTGTTTGCATTGTAAAGCAAATTTTGTTTTGGTTGTTTACAACAAAAAGTCTCCACATCAGGAAATATTTTATAAAAAAAACAAATAAGTGCCATTATCCCTATTCCCGTGAAGTTTGCCACATTCTGAAAAGGCTGTTTGCATTGTAAAGAAAATTTTGTTTTGATTGTTTACAAAAAAAGTCTTCATGTCAGGAAATATTTTCTAAAAAACAAATAAGTGCCATTATCCCTATTGCCGTGAAGTTTGCCACATTCTGAAAAGTGGGAAATTTCTTAAATTTCCCCTAAACAGTAGAAACGGTAGAAATAGGTTTTCAGATTTGCATGAGGAAGAACTGTATATAGTTCAATTAAAAAAAGGCTGTTTGCATTGTAAAGAAAATTTTGTTTCGGTTGTTTACAAAAAAAGTCCATGTCAGGAAATATTTTATAAAAAAAACAAATAAGTGCCATTATCCCTATTGCCGTGAAGTTTGCCACATTCTGAAAAGTGAGAAATTTCTTAAATTCCCCTAAACAGTTGAAACGGTAGAAATAGGTTTTAGAATTGTATGAGGAAGAACTGTTGTAGTTCAATTAAAAAAAAGGCTGTTTGCATTGTAAAGAAAATTTTGTTTTGATTGTCCCTATTGCCGTGAAGTTTGCCACATTCTGAAAAGTGGGAAATTTCTTAAATTCCCCTAAATAGTTGAAACGGTAGAAATAGGTTTTCAGATTTGTATGAGGAAGAACTGTATATAGTTCAATTAAAAAAAGGCTGTTTGCATTGTAAAGAAAATTTTGTTTTGGTTGTTTACAAAAAAGTCTCCACATCAACGAATAAGTGCCCCCTATTGGCGTGAAGTTTGGCACTTTCTGAAAAGTGGGGAATTTCTTAAATTCCCCCTGACCTGTAGAAATACGTTTTCAGATTTGTATGAAGATGAACTGTATTAGTTCAGTTAAAAATTCCTCTTTATAAATTTTATTTTTGTGTGTTGTTTGTGTTATTTCTCAATCACCATTCTCCACATACGGGGTAAGCGATTAATTTGTAAAACAATTAGAATTTTTTTAATTATTATAGTGTGTTGTTTTTATGTGAGTTAGGTTTTTCGTTGTAAGGCTAATTATAATTTTTTTATAAATTATATTTTCTTTGTTGCCTTGATTTGAATCAGGTATTTAGGTCATTGATTTTTGTAGTACATATTATAATTTTTTTTAACTGACTCACATAATAAAACTGTTTTTTTTAAAAATGCCTATGCCACCACGGAAAAAAAAATGTTTGAAAAATAAACAGGCGGAAAAGAGAGAAAGGGAACAGAGAAGAAGACAAGAAGAAAATACTGCTCAAAGAGAAGCACGGTTAACCGGGAACAGGGAAAGGAGCCAGAGCAGAAGGCAAGAAGAAAATAGTCTTGAAAGAGAATCACGGTTAACTCGGAACAGGGAACGAGTCCAGAACAGGAGGCAAGCAGAAAATACTCCTGAGAGGGAAGCACGGTTAACTGAAAACAGGGAAAGAAACCAGAGCAGAAGGCTAGAAGGAAATACGCCTGAGAGGGAAGAACGGTTAACTCGGAACAGGGAACGAGTCCAGAGCAGGAGGCAAGCAGAAAATACTCCTGAGAGAGATGCACGCTTAACTGCAAACAGGGAAAGAAACCAGAGCAGAAGGCAAGAAGAAAATACGCCTGAGAGGGAGGAACGATTAACTGGAAACAGGGAAAGAAACCAGAGCAGAAGGCAAGCAGAAAATACTCCTGAGAGGGAAGCACGGTTAACTGGAAACAGGGAAAGAAACCAGAGCAGAAGACTAGAAGGAAATACGCCTGAGAGGGAAGAACGGTTAACTCGGAACAGGGAACGAGTCCAGAGCAGGAGGCAAGCAGAAAATACTCCTGAGAGAGATGCACGCTTAACTGCAAACAGGGAAAGAAACCAGAGCAGAAGGCAAGAAGAAAATACGCCTGAGAGGGAGGAACGATTAACTGGAAACAGGGAAAGAAACCAGAGCAGAAGGCAAGCAGAAAATACTCCTGAGAGGGAAGCACGGTTAACTGGAAACAGGGAAAGAAACCAGAGCAGAAGACTAGAAGGAAATACGCCTGAGAGGGAAGAACGGTTAACTCGGAACAGGGAACGAGTCCAGGGCAGGAGGCAAGCAGAAAATACTCCTGAGAGGGAAGCACGGTTAACTGTAAACAGGGAAAGAAACCAGAGCAGAAGGCAAACAGAAAATACGCCTGAGAGGGAAGAACGATTAACTGGAAACAGAGAAAGAAACCAGAGCAGAAGGCAAGAAGAAAATACTCCTGAAAGAGAGTTAAGAAGACATAATGATAGAACTCGATCAACTAGAGTCCAAAGACGAATTTGGAGCAATTTAAAAAATGTAGGATTTAATTACGAAGCAGCGGTAGATTACGCTTCTGAACCTCTTTGCATGATAGGGTCAATGGAAGAAACGTGTCAATTCTGTGATGCCAAGAAATGGAAAAAAGAGACACCAGGTATGTGCTGCAACGGAGGGAAAGTTCAACTACCTGAATTGGCTGATCCTCCTGAGCCCCTACGTACATTCCTAATTGGAGACAACACAGATTCTAAGCATTTTAAAAACAACATTAGAAGATACAACGCCGCCTTTCAGATGACATCTTTCGGAAGTTCAAAAGAAATCAGAGAGCCAGGTTACATGCCAACGTTTAAAATTCAAGGCCAAGTGTATCACCGCATCGGAAGTCTGCGCCCTCTACAGAATGAAGAACCAAAATTTCTGCAAATTTATTTTGTTGGAGATTGTCAACAGCAAGCACAGCAGCGTTGCAGAAATGTACCTCAAACAAGACAAGACATAGTACTACAGTTGCAAGATATGCTTCACCAGCATAACTCTTATGTTCGTAGCTTCAAATTAGCAATGGAGAACATACGACCTGAAATGAATTTGAAAATCATAGGTGATAGAACCCCTCATGGTGAGCATGAGGGACGCTTCAATACTCCAACAATATCAGAAGTGGCCGTGATCATGGTGGGAGAACAGCATAATCCGAGAGACATTATTTTGGAAGAGAGGAGTGGAGCCATCAAGAGAATTCCTGAGACGCACAGATCTTATGATGCACTACAGTATCCGCTCATGTTTTGGAACGGCGAGGACGGATATCATTTTGGCCTGAAACAAGTAAACCCAAGAACAAGATCGCCAACAGATAGAAAGATTTCTGCTATGGACTTTTATGCTTACAGGATAATGGCTCGCTTTTCAAATTTCAACATTGTACTAAGAAGCAAAGACCTATTCCAACAATATATTGTTGATATGTATGCAAAGATAGAATCTGAAAGGCTGAGGTACATTCGACAGAATCAGAGGACTTTGCGATCAGAACAATATGCCCATTTGAGGGATGCAGTCATCAACGATGGAAATGTTGCTGACATCGGTCGCTTAATCATTTTGCCTTCCACCTTTACTGGGGGTCCAAGGTACATGCACGAACGAACTCAAGATGCCATGACCTACGTTAGAAATTACGGTAGACCAGACCTCTTTATCACATTCACATGCAATCCGAAGTGGACAGAGATACAGCAAGAACTGTTTGATGGACAGAAACCGCAAGATCGCCATGATTTGACTGCAAGAGTCTTTCATCTAAAGCACAAAGCACTCATGGATCTCATGACAAAGGGAAAAGTTTTTGGGGAAGTTCAATGTCATATGTACACAATAGAGTGGCAGAAGCGAGGTCTTCCTCATGCCCACATTTTGATTTGGTTCAAAGAACCATTGCACGCTAACAGGGTGGATGAATTTATCAGCGCAGAAATCCCGGATCCACAAGAAGACCCACAACTTTTCACAATCATTACAAAACAGATGGTGCATGGCCCCTGTGGATCCATTAATCCCAGTTCTTCATGCATGAAGCAAGGTGTCTGCTCAAAGCGATACCCACGTACTTTTTTGAAAGAAACGCAAACAGGAAAAGATGGATACCCTCTCTATCGACGTAGAACACCAGAAGATGGAGGATTTACAGGTAAAATAAAGTTTCGAGGATCTGAAATTTCTGTGGACAATAGGTGGATTGTACCATATTGTCCTCTATTAACTAAAATGTTCAATGCACATATTAATGTTGAATTTTGCAATTCAGTGAAGTCTATAAAGTACGTGTGTAAGTATATAAACAAAGGATCAGACATGGCTGTGTTTGAAGTGAACAGGGGAGATAATGAACATGATGAAATTCATCAGTATGAACTGGGAAGATACATTAGCAGCAATGAAGCAGCATGGAGAATACTCAGTTTCCCAATTCATGAGCGCTACCCTACAGTGATACATCTGTTATGAACGGGAAAGCCCCCTTTCCAATAGTTCTGTTCAAAGAGAACCTAAATTCCCTTAAATCCTAAAAATTTTCAAAATCTAAAAATATTAACGTTCAAAATAAACGTTAACATTTGGTTAATCATATAAAGAAAAAAAAAACCCCCCGCCACAGGAACTCCGTGCGAAGATTTAAAAAACTTATCAGCAGGTATCAGGTTTCACATACATTTCCCAGCCAAAATGCACAATTGCATTTTGCGAATTGCGACTCCCAATTCAATACAAAGAAACGCAAAAAATCGTCCAAGACTTATCTATTAGTCAAATTTCGTCTGGGATCTTTCCGGTGACAAAATGCATAAGTGCATTTTGGTCTTGTTAAATGCATGATTGCATCTTCGGGCATGGGAGCTTTGGCGAAGCCGGGACTTTTGATGAGTTGTAGTTTTCGCGGGCTGATATGTTTTATGGTTGTTTACGAACCACGGCCAGCTGGTGGCGGTAAATTTTAAAATCGAGGAGTTTTGTTCTAATCGTCACCACCGGCGGGTGGATGATTCGTGGCCGGTTAATTAAGAAAAAAAAGGTGTTTTTTCATTGTCACTACCGACGGGTGTGTTGGGCTAAAGTTAAAGTGAAACTTAAAAAGGTTTTAATAAAGTTTAAAAATTACTGAAAAGGCGTAGTAAAGGCTGCTATCTAAAAATAAGGGCGGCGTTAACCTAAAACATATTAACTCATGTGAAACCTAAACAGGTTTATTAGAGCTTAAAAATTAAAGTTTATTAAAGTTTAAAAAAATTAATGTTTATAAAGCTTAAAAAGCTAATGTTCATTAAAGTTTAAAAAATTTAATGTGAGTAATTGAAAGGCCTAGTAAAGGCTGCCATCTAAAAATAAGGGCGGCTGTTTACTCAGATTTCCAATGTTACAATGTTTTAAAGTTATAATTACGGTTTTAAAGTTTGTTGTAAGGCCGAGTTTTAAGTGGGCCATTGATAGAACTATAAGTGTTTATAACTGTAGGATTATAAAATTATAAGTGATGTAGTACCATAACTGTGTGACAAATAAAGGAAGTTTGATCAAGTGGAACTAATGAGTTATTTGTTTGTTGGTTGGGACAGCTATAAGGAATAACAAAGAGGTAATCACAAACACTTTTCAGAAAATATATTACAAATGGCGCAGCCGGTAGGATCCGAGCGAGCCTAACAAATTGATCGAGTGCTGGACATAGGCACCCTTGTCCTTAAACTCAGACTGAGCCGAGTCTGAGGGCGCAAGATTAATAGAGGCAGTGACCCCGGATCCTATGCGAACAACGAACAGGGTAGCACATCTATAGGTGGTAGAATCCGCCCTACCCTGCAACGCACCCAAAGGTGCCACCGGTGGACTTTTGTGGGCTTCATCCCTGCCCAGGATAAAGTCCATAAGGACCAACAAGGGGACGATCTAGCCACAGACGTTCCCCCGACGGGGGACTAAAGGATAGAGTCAACAATCCCAGGAACTCCACCCCTAGGTCTCAGAAGCGAGGCCAACAAGTAACAGGCCGGCGTCCAATCTGTCAACCGACCGGCGCTTCATCATCCAAAACTGTTTGTTTCGAATTGATTCAGGTTAGGCCACTAAAAAGGCCATCGACCGAATTTACATTAATAATCGTCGCTCGGGGGTGTACAACCACGGCGCCTCTGCTCCAGGCGGGCACGCGTCCACCCCCATATATTTTCGCCGAGGGACTTATGCGGGCTTCATCCCTGCCCATTAGTTGATGTCGGATACCGAAAACCCAATAGACGACTCCAGTACCAGCGATCCAGAAACGCCAACGCTTATCACAGGCGAAATCAGCGCCACGTCCACTCCAGCACTACAATCAACAGTTCCAGCTCATCAATCAACATCATCAGCTCAACACGTACCCGAAGGTACCCAGTCAACACCGACCGTTTTAAGGTCTCCATCACCCAGTAGGCTCCGAAGCGGGCGAGTAAGACCAGGAATTAGTCAAGTAAGTTTACAATACTATTTAGAAGATTTATTAAAGCAGGCCAGGGAAGGCGAAAAATCTTCGATCCCCCAGTACGACTTCCTCAATAAAGAAGTAGCCAAGAGCAGCGGGCAAAGACTCGCCAAAATAAATCAATTTAAAGAGGCTACAAGGAAGTTCGAACAGGCGATCCAGGATTTTAAAAACTTCCCGGGCCTCCCACCTTTAGAGGATAGGGCAGTAGAAAGTCCACAAGGACCAAGTAGGCAGGGCTTAGATAGTTCCACAGGTAGCGTCAAGGACCCGAGTAAGGGCGAACTCTTACTTAATTGGATCAGCGTATCCTTTTCAGACTCCGAAAAGGAGCTTATAATAGACGAACCTGACTCCAAACCCCTAAAACCCTTCAGGATGGCGGACTATACAAAAGTCGCCCGCTTAACCTCTGAATTAGTTCCCATTTTCTCCGGCGGCCCATCCCCCAATATCGTAGTAGAATTACAGACATTTTTAGGGTGTTGTCATCGAGCGCTGCAGTGTCTGAGCGACACGGACAAACCAGCCTTTTTACAGATCTACCCCACGAGGCTACGAGGCGAAGCCTACCAATTAATAGCCTCCACTCAACCAGCAACATTTGAAGAGGCTGAAAAGCTTCTTAATCAAACATATTTGCCCCGAGAAACCTACCAGGAACTGGTAAACAAACTAATAACTTTGCGACAATACCCTTTAGAGACCCTGATAGCCTTCACGGCTCGAATTAAGCAGATGTTACAGTCCTGCAAAGAAGCGGCCACCACCAAGTACGGTGCCGCAAGCGCCCACACTGTACAGGCGCAGCTAAATGACTTCGCCAAGGACGCTTTGAAAAGCGGTGTCAATAACCCCTATCTATGTCAATATCTCCTAACTCTGGAAGAACAAACGTTAGATACATTAATCCAAAAGGCGCTAGATATGGAACGCCTGCAACTAACAGTCTTACACCTGCAGCCCAACACAGCCCCTACGGCGTACCCTATTAGTCAACCGGGATCCAACGTTTCACCTCCCGGGTTCCAAATCACACAAGGCATCAATACCCAAGGTAGCACAGGTTGGGCCCCAACACCCGGAACCATACAAGCACCTCAACACATAGCCCCCATACACGCCACCCCTAATAATAACCTCTCACCGCCGCCCATTACACAGCAACACTCCAGCTATCAACCAACCCCGCCCGCTCCACCAGCCGTACAACACTTCGTAAATCAAACTCTGCCACTCGCACAAGAAAGAGTAGCCGTGCAGAGTTCCTATTCCAATAGGCCTCCACAGTCCCAATCCATCGCAAACGTAACTTGCACCTTTTGCCGCCGACGGGGACACACTTACAGTGAGTGCATGAAGCGCAAGAACACTCCGCTCTGCTCACATTGCCAACATTATGGACATGACGTCAGTGAGTGCCGCCGATTTAAGTTTGAACGTAGTCAGACTACGGCCAGAAATGGGCCCCCATTACAGAACACTTACAATAATTACAACAATAGACAACCTCAAAATTACCCTCCAAATTACCCGCCGAATTTTAATAATAGAAACCCTCCAAATTACCCGCCGAATTTTAATAACAGAAACCCACCTGGCAGGGCTGATGACAGTAGAAGGTACCCTCGCCCAGGACCGGGACAACTTAATACCGGCCAATCTAATTCTGGACAAACCAATCCCGGTCCACCCAATAGAACCCCCCGCGTTTACCAGGTAAGCAGGAAGTGCGATTTTTGTGGCCGCCGTAGCCACGTAGTGAGCGAATGCGCTCAGAAGAGGATGTGGGAAGAACGTCACCAGGGAAACGCCGAGCCGTCGAGCCAAAATCCCCTGGCCCGACAACAATAGGTCCATTCACACCCAAGGGTACACCTCAGCCGCCCCGACTCAGAATCCCACAAGTCACCTTACCCTTAGATATCAGCCGTAACGGCAAAGTCAAATTAGTAGTGGATTCTGGCGCTGAGGTAAGCGTCATTAAGCAAAACAAATTAAAACCCGAAGTAGAGATAAACCCCGAAGAGAAATGCACTCTAGTAACCCCAGCCGGAACTACCGAAACCATAGGGAGCTGTCACGGGAATTTCGACCTTCCCCCTAAAATCCCCGGCTCTTTCCAGGTAGTAGAGGATACCCCCGAATTTCTGAACGACGGACTACTAGGATTCGACTTCATCTTGGAGAACTGCAATGTAGAAGGTCCCAATCGAAAGTTGAAGTTCCCTCGTACAGCAACTAACCCTAAAGAGTTTAGTGTTCCATTGACATTCGACGAGCTTTCGCCCAAAGAACGGGCAGTCGAAGTGAGGCACAGTATGGGCACAACCCACACTGTCTCTAAGGCCCCTAACAAGGAGGCTGACTGCAAAACCCAGAGGACGACTGACATAATCGAAACTCAAATGGAACCTACACGGACTAAGATTAAACTGGGACGGCCGACACGAGTGCCGGGCCGTACCCAACAAATAATCGCAGTGCCGCTAAACCTGACGGAAGAAATGGTCTGTCTGTCTCAAGAAATAGAACCCGGTGTATTCCTCTCAAACAGCCTACTACCCCAGGGAAAGGACACAGTTCCGGTAAGCATTCTCAACAGTACCAACACCCCAGTGCCAATAGCCACACTTAACCTAACACTGGTCCCAACCAGTACTTACGTAATAGTCCCACTTCAAGCGATACCACGGCCAACCGTAGTGAAACAACCAACCAAAGATTCGGCCCGCAAGGCCCCTGAAACCTATGCCTGCGAGACCCCTAGTCAGCCCGCATATTCGGCCCCCAAGGCCCCCGAACTGTATGCCTCCGAGATCCCTAGCCAAAATGCCATTCGTACATTCTTAAACACAGTCGCTCTATTCCTAATCAATTATTTAATAACAATATGGTCCGCATGTAACCTTAAGTGCGCCGACCAAGCTTTTAGCCCCCAAGGCTTAATCCCAAATAACGGTGCTTGCGAGTACAAGAGCCCCAACGTTGGCCACCAAACTCCATCACCAATCCCCCCATACAAGAAGAAGGGAACAACTTCCCAAACAAAGGCACCATACACCCCTGCCACTAAATTCCAAAAAAACAAACGATTAGTTACGCAAACCCCAAAGAGCAAGACCGAGGCAAGAATTAACCATATCCGGTACTCCTCAAACCCCGAGTACACGGTCCCTCAAGACCTCGAAGCCCGCTTAGAACAGATCAAAAAGGAATTGAATCTGGATGAAAACCTAAGCGCGGAAGAAAGACAGTCGATTACCGACCTCTGTTACGAATACCACGATATTTTCTATCTTAAGGGCGATCTCCTCACGCATACAACCGCCATTCAACACGAAATACCCTTAATACGGGACCAGGCACCCATAAACCAAAAAATGTATCGATTGCCAGAAAGTCAGAGGCAAATAATAAATGACCAGTTACAAGAAATGCTGGAAAACGACATAGTACAGCCTAGCAAAAGCCCGTGGAACTCCCCTCTCCTATTAGTTCCCAAGAAGGCAGGCGCAGACGGTGAGAAAAAGTGGCGTGTCGTCGTCGATTTTCGTAAGCTTAACGAAAAAACAATCGGCGACGCCTACCCATTGCCACGCATAGAAGAGATCCTGGACCAACTAGGACACTCGCGTTACTTCACCACTCTTGATCTGGCCAGCGGCTACCACCAAGTTCTGGTCGATCCCAGGGATCAAGATAAAACCGCTTTCAGCACCAATTACGGGCACTACGAGTTCAAACGTATGCCGTTCGGGCTAAAAGGAGCCCCGGCTACGTTCCAAAGACTAATGAACTACGTACTCACCGGCCTGCAAGGCCTAGAATGCTTCGTCTACTTAGATGACATTGTCATCTATGGTAAGAGCTTAGAAGACCACAACCGAAAGCTCAGAAAAGTCTTTAACAAACTGAGGGAGCATAACCTCAAATTGCAGTCCGAAAAGTGTCAATTCCTACGTAAGGAGGTAGTCTACCTAGGGCACATCTGCTCAGAGAAAGGAGCGCTCCCGGACCCCAGGAAAACGGCGTGCGTCCAAGAATTCCCGGAACCACGCACTATACGCCAGGTCCAATCTTTCATCGGACTCGCGAATTACTACAGGAAATTTATTCCTGACTTCTCAAGAATCGTCCGGCCTCTAACCAACCTTCTCCGTAAGGACGTAAAATTCTCCTGGACTCCCAGATGCCAAGAATCCTTCGACCAAATCAAGGCAGCTCTTGTCCAACCCCCCCTACTCATCTACCCCGACTTCACTAAACCCTTCAATCTGACTACAGATGCCAGTAGTGAAGCCCTTGGGGCTGTACTCTCACAAGGGGAAGTGGGAAAGGACCAACCCATTGCCTATGCCAGCCGAACCCTAAATAAGGCTGAGCGAAACTATTCGACCATAGAAAAGGAGCTTTTGGCAATAGTCTGGGCCGTTAAAAACTTCAGGTGCTACCTACAGGGTCGCACATTCACGGTGTATACCGATCACAAGCCGTTGAAAGGAGTTTTCAACGTTAAAGACCCTACAACCCGATTGGTGCGCTTCCACCACAAGCTCTCTGAATACGACTACAACATTGAATACAAACCCGGCAAGTATAATACTAATGCCGACGCCCTCAGTCGTATTCCGCAAGAAACTAAGGCTCAACAAACTTTCACTGTCAAGGCAATAGTACACGCCCCCATGGAACCTCCCCCCGGAGGCCACAATCAAAGATGCAACGCAGTCACCCGTGCCCAAGCACGAGAGAAAAGACCGATCGATTCGTCCAAAAAAGAGACCCAAACTAAGGTACTAGATATAGGCAGTGCCCCCGAAGGCAACGGTATAAAACCCTTAGATACCCAACCACTCAAGTCACCCGAACCCCGAACCACGCCGAGCCCCGTGGACACAATAGTCGAAACCAGCCCGCCTCAAGAGGCTGAAACCAATCAAAGACCCAAAATTACGGTGATCACGGACCCCGAGGAGATAGCCACCATCTTGAAAGACTATCATGACTCCGCTTTCGGAGGTCATCAAGGCGTGATCAAAACGTACAAACGAATCCGTAGGAAGTACTGGTGGCGCCACATGCTTAGGGATATAGGAAAATATATTCGAAGATGCAGGAAATGTCAGACAAATAAATCCACGCCGGCCCTTAAAATGCCGATGGTAATCACAGACGTGGCCGAAAGACCTTTCGACAAGGTCTACCTAGACATAGTGGGACCTTTAGAAACTACCCAGTCCGGGAACCTATACATCTTAACATTTCAAGATAACCTAAGCAAATTCCTAGATTGCTATGCTATTCCGAATGCCGAAGCCGAGACAGTAGCACAAATAGTCTTTGACCAAATCATTACCCGCTACGGGATACCCAAAAGCATAGTTACTGACCAAGGCACCAATTTTCTTAGTGGCCTCTTTAAGGGCCTGTGCAAACTCCTGAAAATCAAAAAATTACAAACCTCCGCCTACCACCCCCAATCAAACGGCGCTTTGGAAAGGGCCCACAGGCCCCTAGTGGAATACTTGCGCAGTATCACTGACCAAAACCCCAAAGCCTGGGATCAATACTTGCGTACTGCCGCGTTCGTCTATAATAATAGTGTCCATGACAGCACCAAACTAACTCCAATGGACTGTCTTTATGGGTTCTCACCCGATATCCCTTCCAACCTGAAGAAAGATCCCGAACCGCTATACAATCACGAAAGCTACTACCACATTCTAAAATATAAACTACAGAAAACATACGCAATAGCCCGACAAAATTTGCTAGCCAGCAAACAGAAATCTAAAGCCCACTACGACCAAACCACCAGATCACACACCTTCCATATCGGCGACCAAGTACTTATTAAAAGCGAAAATCGAAAAGGAAAACTATCCCCCATTTGGAGAGGACCCTACACCGTGGCCGCGATAGCTAGCCCCGTGAACACTAAAGTCAAAATAGGCAACAAGCTTACGGTAGTTCATAATAATCGCCTAAAACCCTTCTACGAGTAACCAACACCATAATCTATAGTAATATTCAAGTAGAATAATAATTGCTACGTTACACGGGTACCAACTTCCAAACACTCCCATTCGCACCCGAATAAACGGCCCTAAGGGCGACCCTAACTTGAATACTTGACAAGCCCTACACAACCCTCTCTAAACCCAAAACTAAAAGCCCTAAAGGCTGTAGGCCCAGGAAAAATCCTTTCTGGCCGGCGCCCAGAAACCGAAGAACAAGGTTCGGTCCAGCTAACGGAAATACGGACACTAACTCCCTCGCAGGCCACTCATCCTCCAACCCCCAGAAGGCCAAGGGCTCGCTCCCTGACGTTACCTAGAACTATCCAGTTAGTGGGCGAAAGCTCTTAGAAAGAGATACAAGGTCCACAAACAAAAGCCTCCCAAAATAATATCACTTGAAAGATTAGTAAGTAAGAACTATTGTGGAAAGGAAAAACAAAGATTAGTAAGTAAGAATTATTGTGGAAAGGAAAAACAAAGATTAGTAAGTAAGAACTATTGTGGAAAGGAAAAACAAAGATTAATAAGTAAGAATTATTGTGGAATGAAAAACAAAGATGAGTAAGTAAGAATTATTGTGGAAAGGAAAAACAAAGATTAGTAAGTAAGAACTATTGTGGAAAGGAAAAACAAAGATTAGGAAATAAGAATTATAAAACTAAAGTGGGCGACAGCCCTCAGGAATGTAGGATATAGATTAGAAAAGAAAAAAAAAAATATGGGCGAAAATCTTTAAATAAAAAGTAAACAGTTACATTAATTAAAATAAACAGACATACATATGTGGGAATTTTAAATGGACAAACATCTTTCGTTTGAGAACTAAAAATAGGTAATAAAAGGGATTTAAGTAATTTTATGAATAGGAAACGTAAGAAACTAAAGAATATTGTATGCCCAAAATAAGCAAGAAAGCAAAGATTAATATCTAAGAATTATTAAAAATAAACCAAATTTTTTTTTATTTTACAAAATAAGAAGGAACTTAGGAAAGTAAAAAGCTAGCAAAGAAGAAAGAATTGGGGAAGAGCAAGCGTAGTAGATAAGAATTAAACTAAGGGAAAATATAACAAAAATAAACACCAATAAGAGCGGTAAAAATACCCACCCCCCACACACAAGGCCCTTAAGGCAAGCCACAGCTACGAAACCTGAAAAATATTCAAAGAACACCCAAAAAAAAAAAAAAAAAAAAAAATTTTTTACAAAAACGCAAACATGCCCGAAGGCCCTTAGAGGTGAAGGCTGAAAGAGAACAAACCTACACAATCTACACCCCAGAGGGGAAATAAAAACATACAATAAGAATAAAGTTCTCTTTATTATCCTTGGGTCTGGGTCGATTATAATTTTTTTTCCCCTTCCCTCTCTCCCTCTCGACTACAATTTTTTTTATTTATTTTTTTTATTATTTATTTTTTTTATTTTTTTTATTATTTCATTTTTTTATTACTACTTCTTTATTTTAAAGAGGAAAAAGAAGAGAGGAAAGAAAAGGGGAGATAGGGAAGGGAAAAGAAAGAAAACAAATAAAAAGAAGGCCTCACCGGAGCCAGCGACCCTCCCTATAGCGCCCTCGAGCCGCGTCGCAGGTCCGCCGGTAAGCAGCTGACTGTTGGCGGCGATCGTCAGGCCGCTGGGGACAGTCGGGAGAATAATGCGCCCCTCGGCATAAAGGACAAAATAACGTGGGGGGGCTCCAGATACCAGCACCTCTTCCACCCCCTCCTGCTGCTGGTGTACCGCTGGGAACTGCACCCCCGCAACAGTTGCACCTCACTCGGTGGGCAAAGTTGACATAATCGCACTCTGCACACCTCCAGTCTCCAGTCCTCCGTGGCAGACCTGAAGCACTTGAGCGGGCCTCACCGCAGCCTTCCGTCGCCACACCCTGCTCTGCCGCCGCCATAAGCGCCTCCCGGCGAGAGACAGCCTCCTCCCTGGACACCAGAATTTCGAGTTGGTCCAGGTATGCCCCCTCTTGGGCCAACCACCTCCGTCGCAGTTCAATTTCGTCAAGAGGATTCATCTAAAATAAAAAACAAAAAAAAGGGGGAGAGAGAAATCAAAAAGATTAAAGGAATAAATCCTGCTGGGGTTTAATCCAGCAAACGGACACAACACCTACCTTAGCACAGTCCACGAAATGGAATGAAGTCCCCCACAGCTACTGGCCAGCAAAGGGACGCCGGCCCCGATAAGAAATCGCCAATTCGGCACAAAAACTGAGCCACTAATCTCTAAGAACAATGCCCGCTCGCTTCGCGCCGCAGCATTGTTCTTCCCGCCGCCCCCAAGGAGTTGTTATGAACGGGAAAGCCCCCTTTCCAATAGTTCTGTTCAAAGAGAACCTAAATTCCCTTAAATCCTAAAAATTTTCAAAATCTAAAAATATTAACGTTCAAAATAAACGTTAACATTTGGTTAATCATATAAAGAAAAAAAAAACCCCCCGCCACAGGAACTCCGTGCGAAGATTTAAAAAACTTATCAGCAGGTATCAGGTTTCACATACATTTCCCAGCCAAAATGCACAATTGCATTTTGCGAATTGCGACTCCCAATTCAATACAAAGAAACGCAAAAAATCGTCCAAGACTTATCTATTAGTCAAATTTCGTCTGGGATCTTTCCGGTGACAAAATGCATAAGTGCATTTTGGTCTTGTTAAATGCATGATTGCATCTTCGGGCATGGGAGCTTTGGCGAAGCCGGGACTTTTGATGAGTTGTAGTTTTCGCGGGCTGATATGTTTTATGGTTGTTTACGAACCACGGCCAGCTGGTGGCGGTAAATTTTAAAATCGAGGAGTTTTGTTCTAATCGTCACCACCGGCGGGTGGATGATTCGTGGCCGGTTAATTAAGAAAAAAAAGGTGTTTTTTCATTGTCACTACCGACGGGTGTGTTGGGCTAAAGTTAAAGTGAAACTTAAAAAGGTTTTAATAAAGTTTAAAAATTACTGAAAAGGCGTAGTAAAGGCTGCTATCTAAAAATAAGGGCGGCGTTAACCTAAAACATATTAACTCATGTGAAACCTAAACAGGTTTATTAGAGCTTAAAAATTAAAGTTTATTAAAGTTTAAAAAAATTAATGTTTATAAAGCTTAAAAAGCTAATGTTCATTAAAGTTTAAAAAATTTAATGTGAGTAATTGAAAGGCCTAGTAAAGGCTGCCATCTAAAAATAAGGGCGGCTGTTTACTCAGATTTCCAATGTTACAATGTTTTAAAGTTATAATTACGGTTTTAAAGTTTGTTGTAAGGCCGAGTTTTAAGTGGGCCATTGATAGAACTATAAGTGTTTATAACTGTAGGATTATAAAATTATAAGTGATGTAGTACCATAACTGTGTGACAAATAAAGGAAGTTTGATCAAGTGGAACTAATGAGTTATTTGTTTGTTGGTTGGGACAGCTATAAGGAATAACAAAGAGGTAATCACAAACACTTTTCAGAAAATATATTACAAATTAAATAAGGGCGGCTGTTTTCTCGGCTTACCAATGTTATAATATTTTAAATCCAATAAAAAGGTAATCTCAAAAAGATTCCGGAAAATATACATTACGAAGAATTATATATATATATAAAAAAAAAATATATTACACATCTAAGCATCCACCTTGAAAATGGACAGAGAGTGTACTTTACAACTGAAAATGCTGCTCAACGTGCCGAACAACAGCAAGACACTACACTTACAGCTTTCTTTCGACTTTGCACTCAAGATGATTTTGCACGTACCCTCCTGTACAACCAAGTCCCCAAGTACTACACTTGGAATAGTGGGAACAGGATGTGGAACCGCCGGAAACAAGGACAAGTTGTCCCAGAACAACCAGGAATACGGTCTTCCGATGCACTTGGCCGTATTTACACTGTTCATCCAAACAACTCCGAATGCTTTCATCTAAGACTCTTACTGCATGAAGTACGAGGCCCAATGTCATTTGCAGATTTGAGAACAGTAGATGGACAGATCTGTGAGACTTTCAAAGAAGCTTGCATGCTGCTAGGTCTTTTGGAGAACGATGAACACTGGAATAAAGCATTAGAAGAAGCAGCTTGCTCTCGATTACCTAAGATTTTACGTAACCTGTTTGCCGTTATGTTACAAACATGCTCAGTGTCTGCTCCAGAGCAGTTATGGATGAACCACAAGGAAAACCTGTCTGAAGACATTTTGCACCAAGCGCGTATACAACAACAAAATCTGGATCTCCATTACACTGCTGAAATTTTCAACAAAGCTTTAATTGATATTGAAGATAAGGTTATATTATTGGGTGGAACAGATTTGAGAAGTTTTGGGCTTCCACAACCAATTCGGACCTCGATTATACCCAGTGAAGAAGTTATGGAAAGAAATTACGATACGGATGTGCTCACAACATACATAGAAGAGAATTACCCAAAATTAGTCGAAGATCAGAGGGCAGCATATAACAAGGTTGCGAAAGCAGTTTTTGATCAACAAGGTGGAATTTTCTTTTTGGATGCTCCTGGTGGAACAGGCAAGACCTTTCTAATCAATCTACTTTTGGCAAAAGTGCGTCAAAAAAATGATATTGCTCTTGCTGTTGCCTCATCTGGCATTGCCGCAACGCTGTTGACAGGAGGAAGAACAGCTCACTCAGCCTTCAAACTACCTTTAGATTTGACAAGAACTGAAAATCCTACGTGCAACATTTCACGAAATTCTGGGAAAGCAAAGGTTCTTAAAGATTGCAAGCTTATCGTTTGGGATGAATGTACGATGTCACACAAAGCAGCATTTGAAGCTCTTGATGTAACTTTGAGAGATATAAGACGAAATAATGATGTAATGGGAGGAGTCACAGTGGTATTGGCTGGTGACTTTCGGCAGACGCTTCCAGTTATTCCCCATGGTACCAAAGCAGATGAAATACAGGCTTGCTTAAAATCATCTTACATATGGAGGAACATTGAAATACTTCGCCTTACAACGAATATGAGGGTTCATATCAATGGTGATCCCTCTGCTCAAGAGTTTGCAAACAGTCTACTTCAAATAGGAAATGGTGCTGTGACTTCACTTAATCAGGATGGATGTATAGCAATGGAAGGCATAGGAAGGATTGTGCAAACACAACAACAGTTAATACAAATGGTGTTTCCAAATGTAAAACAGCACTTTAAAGATCATGTATGGCTGTGTCAAAGAGCCATCCTTGCACCGAGAAATGAAGATGCCTACTTCATCAATAAGCAACTGTTGAA
Organism: Thereva nobilitata; assembly: GCA_963855945.1. Classification (NCBI taxonomy): domain Eukaryota; kingdom Metazoa; phylum Arthropoda; class Insecta; order Diptera; family Therevidae; genus Thereva; species Thereva nobilitata. Next base: position 169,482,905 of record OY979694.1, read on the forward strand.
TGAATTGCCTGGTAATCTTCAAATTTACAAATCCATCGACACTACATGTGCTACAGATGAAGCTGTGAATTATCCAACAGAATTTTTGAACACATTGAAGCCTCCTGGCGTACCATCACACATTTTAGAGCACATTTTAGAGTTGGGGCACCAATTATGCTCCTCAGAAATCTGCAACCCCCTTCTCTCTGCAATGGAACGCGGCTCGCTGTTAAAAATTTAATGCCCAATGTTATAGAAGCCACAATCATGACCGGGCATGCCGCAGGTGAAGATGTATTTATTCCTAGGATCCCGATTATCCCTTCAGATATTCCATTCCAGTTCAAGCGCCTTCAATTTCCAGTTCGGTTAAGTTTTGCCATGAGCATCAACAAGGCACAAGGGCAATCATTAAAAGTTTGTAACGGTCGGTTATTTACCGAAAGTTTCTCCCTTTTAATGGTCCTCCATCTATCGGAAAGTTCAGGCTTAATTAATGAAATTACTTCACACAAAAAAATTTTGAGAAAAATTTTTTAAATTCTAGTAGTCGAAAAAAAAATAGTTTTTTTGTTCTGAGAAAAAAAATGGAAAATTTTTAGAGAGTCGAGATTGGAATTTAGAAAAAGGAGGTCGTATATAGACCAAACAAAAAAAAATATAATAAGTTTTTTTTTAATTTGAATGCCAACAAAGACTGGGAATTTTGAGAAGGAAGGACGTTTGTTATCATAACGGGAGCAAACCGAAACCCAATGAAGCTCGATAATAATTTTATTTGTAGAAATAAAGACGATTGAAGACTGCCAGACATTATAGAAGGAAAAAGGTGTTCAAAAACTTACCTGACCACGCAGAAAGACCATTCAATTAAGACGTGCTGCTCTATATGCAAAAAAAGCCGATCATCACCCCTAGAGGCGCTCGGATTAATTAATTGCCTCAAAACGGACAATTGCTGAACTGAAATTGAAAAGAACTTTTCCTGTGTTCATGTCGTTTTTTTCCTTGTATCACGTATTTTTAATGTGTTGAGACAATGAAGGGAATGTGTGGTTTAAGTGTTTTACCTATTTACTGTTAGTTATCCACAAATTGAGAATTTCCAGTGCTAATAACCCAGCAGAACATAACGCCACAACAACTGGTGTCGTGGTTATCGCCGTGGAACGTCAGCGTCTGGATTCCAGAATAGCATACATTTTTCTGATAATCTTGCAGTTTGGAGGTGTTGCAGACGATTTATGGTATTTGTGCGTCAGGATATCGACTGGAAAAGTGCGAATGGTGACTTACTGAAGAGGCAGGTTTATTATTGGTTACTTTTACCTATTAATATAATAACTTTATTAAATATATAAACAATTTTTAAACATATCGCTTAACCCTAAAAATATTCCTAAATATATGAACATACATATTAATGAAATTCAGTATATGACAATTTGGAATTTTAAGGCATCACAATAACAACATTCGTTCTGTTTGGAGTATTGTACCATTAGTTTTGGTAATTAAGTCATATACATCCAAACTGTTAACTAAAGGTATATTCCCCGGATATTTTTTCATATACAATATTTAATTGTAATATCCACTACTTACATATATTACAATACTTATCAAATAATTATATATTCATACCATTATTATACTCTTATATTTAACAATTTCTTAACATATAAACTAGTTACTATTTTACTTTAGTACACGCCCTTAGTCATAAATTTCATCGTTCGGTTTGGTGTTGTACGAAAGAAAAGAATCCTCGACTGGTACCAGCGCGACGATTGATTTGTTTCCTTCCGTTGTTACATTAACGTTATTATTTGGTAGTAATAGTTGGCTGTGTCCACATTACCTAGATTATAGGAGTATTTGTTGTTTGATTTACATCTATTAGTTAAAGCAAACTTACCTCTGTTTTGTCGTTGAGTAATTGTACTATACTGTAATTATTTTAAAATATATTTGTTGTCACTTTCTTTAACCCCACTAGTATTACTAGGTATGACAGCCTAAGGGGATAAATTGTCCAGGATGGTTGGGTTGTGCTTTCTCTCCAGGGTCCTCTCAAAGTCGCGTTGAACACTTACAGGTCCACCAGGTCGATGGAAACGTCCAGCGATGAATCGCTTTGGCTAACCTAGGAAAAGAATGATATGAAGAGATATCCCTTTTAAACAATAGGTAAGTGGTGAATCATAAGTGCAGTGTCCCGGTCACACAACCCCACGCCCCCACCGGCGAGCTAGCGTAAACCGTGTGGCCGGTTTAGCATCCCCTAAAACCATTTAGGAAACTAGGGAGGATGTAGTCTTCTAAATTTTTTTATGTTTACCCAAGCACGATGGCAGTAGCCTTGCTGTCACCAGCAAGGAGCTCCATTGTGCCGGTACATAAAATGGCGCCCAACGATTGCTTTCATCCCAACGATTTGGCAAACAAGTTTCTTTCAATATTAAATTACGGCGCCCATTTATTACATAAAATGGCGCCCAACGATTGCTTTCATCCTAACGCTTTCGGCAAACTAGTTTCGAATTTAAATTACGGCGCCCATTTATTACATAAAATGGAACCCTACGAATGCTTTCATGGCAACGATTCGGATTACAAGTTTTTAACATTAAACCCCGGCGCCCATTTATTACATAAATGGCGGCCAAAGTCTGTTAACTTGTTAAAATTATATTTGATTATGGTTCACCACCACTGCCTTTTTTTTCAGATTCGTCTCTTTTGTCTAAATTCAGTGTGAATTTTATTTTGCTTTCACTTTTAGATTGTCCCGTCTTATGATATCTTCTTCGCTTTAGGCATCTTTGAACTAGGCTTACCGGCACCGCTGGCTAACAAGCGTATGACCGCTTGGCCATGGGTGAAGGCTGAGTCTGGAGTTCTTTTGTCCTGTGTTTTTGCTCGTCGTCCTGAGTATCAGGCGTCATACCGCCTGCCAGTGCTTCGTTCAGTGAACAGGATCCTTGTTACTTTTTGCTGATGGACGTTTGAGTTGTAACTCGGGCTTAACCGGCTGAGGTAACAGGCGTGATATCGCCTGCCCACTGCGCCCCGTGGACATCTTTAATCCATTCAGTCCCCTCAAATTCTTTTTCTGTTCTTTCATTTTAGACAATTGGTCGAAATGTGGTAAGGGATGTGGTCACTTCAGGTGCACCTCTAGAAGGCCGCACAGGCTTAACCGTCTGGCTAATCACTTGCGCCCTGTGGACTTTTGTTGAGGGACATCCGGCTCCTTCCTTGTGCTTTTATTATTTTTCTCTCCAGTCTGTCCCCACTGCTGATTGATTTTTCGTAGTGTAGCTCAGTTGTGGTTGGACAGCGGAATCAAACTAAATTCTTATTATTTGCGGAGAAGATTTCCTTGTTTTTATGTGGAGGTAGACTCTTCATGTCGTTCAAGTAGATGAAGACGTGTGGTGCTTCCGGCGTCGTCGATGACACTCGGTGTTGACTGTGTCTCATAGCTACCACCGACTGACATCGATGACCTCGGCCACCGAGACTCCTGGGGAGAGAGATTTTTTTTCCAACCATCCTGGAAAATTAGCACACATTTACAAAAACATTTTAACACAACCAAAACTATTTGGCCCATTGATTTTTTATCAGCTGTTGTAAGGTTGATTATTGCAAGTATCACCACTATTGTTATTCGGCTCACGGAAGTTTTTTTTGATTAGGATATTTACAGTTACCGTAGTAGGTTTATTAAGGTGTTTCTTTTGTGGGTTAGTCCCGATCTTTTGGGCATATACTGTTTAGAGGTATTAAGTATATCTCGGCTAGCAAGGACCAATTAACTTTTTTTTTCCTCTTATTGGGTATAGTGTTGAATTTTTAATTACACCTAAATTTTATACATTCTTTTTCTGCACGGGATATCAGTATTACCGTCTCTGAGAAGATGGACGTGACCGGAGCATTAACTTTTTATGGACGTCCAGTGGTACATAAAGTACTGCGAAGACCACATCGATTATATTATTTATCCCCGCACGCCAGAGAATTTGTTCCGATCCATGCATCCATAGAAGCCAGGAGGTTGTCCACAACGATGGAGGGCGTCGCTATACGATATACCCTAAACGTCGTGAAATGTTTGGAAGCGCACCCAGGTGCTTTTGGCACCATGGCCTCCAGAATATTGACCATGCTGATGGATATTATTAACAAACCTCTAATTCTGATTCACGTTGTCGAAATTATTTTCCAACATTCATTGACTGAACCAAGCTTCTGCCATACGGGAGCTAGGCTGTATGAGCTGATTGATTCAATGAATCCCGGGGAAAATAGCGTGTTTAGAAATTTGTTGAGGATGACCCTGGCATATCAACAGGAAGTTATCCAGCGGTATGTTCCACCGGTTGGATATCAAGTACGTGGGATAACGTTGCTCGTGGCAGAAATGTATCGTCGTTTCCAGAAGGTTCGTTCACTGGGAAGCGAACTGGGGCAGATGCTGGATGGGCTGCTGAATCAGCTGCTCCAAGAGCCCACTCCGGATAATTTGGAATGCTTCTGCCAAGCGTGTCAAGCAGCAGGTTGGGAACTCTTGGAGGATTGTCCCTACCAAATTTCTCTTATCCTTCGCGATTTATACAGGGTGTCACCCTGGTTGAACGTCCTGGCTTAAATATTTTAAGCAGTGTTAATTCTTTGTTACTGTTACTTCCTTGGTCATGTTCTCGTTATTTTGTGTTATTGATCGATAACCCGTTTAGTTGGTTATATATAAAAAAAAAAAAAAAAAAAAAAAATGTTTTTTTTCAGACCTTACGGCTAGTGGCGTGTTAGTTTATAGTTATAGTCAGGTAGTAACCTTCGACATTCGTTACGTGTTATTGTTGTCATATCGCCTCAGTCGATAGTATTAAATTTTCTTTAAGACTATTCTCCTTGCCTACTGCTTCTTTTATTAAGTCCTTCGGTTCACGAAGTCCCATCTACATACGACTTCGCGCACTGTTCAGGCATATTTTTTTTCTCTTCACTTTAATATCATCGCACGGTTGACTGTTGGTGATTGTCGAGGAAATTATTTCGAAATCGACAGCATTTACGTAATATTCATATGTTACACCAAGCTGGTCGTCCGATGTTTTCCCCATTTTTACGGTTGCCTCAGCATCGGTTCTTTCTATAAGTACTATGCATTTGATTATGGTACACCTCCTTGCTTTCGGTCAGTCTGGAGAACAACACTCGGCGAATGGTGGTCCGGGCGATCCATCGGGGTTTGGTTAACGACAATGTGGTATTGCTGGAGACTGACCCGATGGACCGACAGGTGATCGGTTCGACGTGGAGGTCTGGATGATTGTAGAGACCCGGAGGGGGACAATGTGGTATTGCCTGCCGCCGGATCCCCGTAACTCCAGACTTACACTCCGAGAGACTCGTCAGACTGACCATCTCACAAAATTTTCATTTTTGACAGCACAACTAAATTCTCTCAGATTTTTATGGATAACGCCTTAGATATTGGATGCCCGGCTAGCTCTGCAGCTGTGGCATGAGACTCTGAATATCAGGGCGTGAGACGAGCCACACATTGGCGCCAAACACTAAGTCTTACGGCTGAAAAACCTTCCGTTTTTTTTTCGGCTCCTCACTGCCTCGCAAGTCGGCCTTGTGGACCCGAGGGTATGTAACGGTCGGTTATTTACCGAAAGTTTCTCCCTTTTAATGGTCCTCCATCTATCGGAAAGTTCAGGCTTAATTAATGAAATTACTTCACACAAAAAAATTTTGAGAAAAATTTTTTAAATTCTAGTAGTCGAAAAAAAAATAGTTTTTTTGTTCTGAGAAAAAAAATGGAAAATTTTTAGAGAGTCGAGATTGGAATTTAGAAAAAGGAGGTCGTATATAGACCAAACAAAAAAAAATATAATAAGTTTTTTTTTAATTTGAATGCCAACAAAGACTGGGAATTTTGAGAAGGAAGGACGTTTGTTATCATAACGGGAGCAAACCGAAACCCAATGAAGCTCGATAATAATTTTATTTGTAGAAATAAAGACGATTGAAGACTGCCAGACATTATAGAAGGAAAAAGGTGTTCAAAAACTTACCTGACCACGCAGAAAGACCATTCAATTAAGACGTGCTGCTCTATATGCAAAAAAAGCCGATCATCACCCCTAGAGGCGCTCGGATTAATTAATTGCCTCAAAACGGACAATTGCTGAACTGAAATTGAAAAGAACTTTTCCTGTGTTCATGTCGTTTTTTTCCTTGTATCACGTATTTTTAATGTGTTGAGACAATGAAGGGAATGTGTGGTTTAAGTGTTTTACCTATTTACTGTTAGTTATCCACAAATTGAGAATTTCCAGTGCTAATAACCCAGCAGAACATAACGCCACAACAACTGGTGTCGTGGTTATCGCCGTGGAACGTCAGCGTCTGGATTCCAGAATAGCATACATTTTTCTGATAATCTTGCAGTTTGGAGGTGTTGCAGACGATTTATGGTATTTGTGCGTCAGGATATCGACTGGAAAAGTGCGAATGGTGACTTACTGAAGAGGCAGGTTTATTATTGGTTACTTTTACCTATTAATATAATAACTTTATTAAATATATAAACAATTTTTAAACATATCGCTTAACCCTAAAAATATTCCTAAATATATGAACATACATATTAATGAAATTCAGTATATGACAATTTGGAATTTTAAGGCATCACAATAACAACATTCGTTCTGTTTGGAGTATTGTACCATTAGTTTTGGTAATTAAGTCATATACATCCAAACTGTTAACTAAAGGTATATTCCCCGGATATTTTTTCATATACAATATTTAATTGTAATATCCACTACTTACATATATTACAATACTTATCAAATAATTATATATTCATACCATTATTATACTCTTATATTTAACAATTTCTTAACATATAAACTAGTTACTATTTTACTTTAGTACACGCCCTTAGTCATAAATTTCATCGTTCGGTTTGGTGTTGTACGAAAGAAAAGAATCCTCGACTGGTACCAGCGCGACGATTGATTTGTTTCCTTCCGTTGTTACATTAACGTTATTATTTGGTAGTAATAGTTGGCTGTGTCCACATTACCTAGATTATAGGAGTATTTGTTGTTTGATTTACATCTATTAGTTAAAGCAAACTTACCTCTGTTTTGTCGTTGAGTAATTGTACTATACTGTAATTATTTTAAAATATATTTGTTGTCACTTTCTTTAACCCCACTAGTATTACTAGGTATGACAGCCTAAGGGGATAAATTGTCCAGGATGGTTGGGTTGTGCTTTCTCTCCAGGGTCCTCTCAAAGTCGCGTTGAACACTTACAGGTCCACCAGGTCGATGGAAACGTCCAGCGATGAATCGCTTTGGCTAACCTAGGAAAAGAATGATATGAAGAGATATCCCTTTTAAACAATAGGTAAGTGGTGAATCATAAGTGCAGTGTCCCGGTCACACAACCCCACGCCCCCACCGGCGAGCTAGCGTAAACCGTGTGGCCGGTTTAGCATCCCCTAAAACCATTTAGGAAACTAGGGAGGATGTAGTCTTCTAAATTTTTTTATGTTTACCCAAGCACGATGGCAGTAGCCTTGCTGTCACCAGCAAGGAGCTCCATTGTGCCGGTACAAGTTGTTGGTCTCGATCTTATGAAACCGTGTTTCTCCCATGGCCAGCTGTATGTAGGTTGTTCAAGAGTTGGAAAATCTGAAAATCTTCACATCCTAGCTCCAAATGGAAGAACATTGAACATAGTGTATCCTGAAGCTCTCTAAGCAATCGGTTCAGAATTGATCAACCCCTTCACACCTGAAATTTTAAGTACAAGTCTAGGATTCTGCAATATGAGACCTGGGAAGGGGCTGGCATCTGGGTAAACAAATAAAACCTGGGTCAGTGACATTGCGGATGAGACCCCAGGGGCCAGGCAATTGTCAGACATGTAATTTTTCTTCATATTACATGTCTGATAATGGACAATATCCGTCTGAAGTCACACTCCCTCAGTACATGACTCCAAGCGTATACTGTCCATTACCGTCAAAAGCCCATTTTTATATCTTAAATTAGTATAATCATTTTATTTATTTTTCTTTCTTTCAGGATGTAATAATATTTTTTGGATTATTGAATGTTTAATTTAAAAAAAATATTTTTTATAGGTAACTCTAAATTTTTATATGTATCCAAAATCAATTTTGCAGATTTGTACTCTTTTTCATTATATCTTTTTCCTACCGCGGACTGTGCACACATAATTTTTTTTTTATTTAAAGGCGTTGCAACGCACGCGGGTTTTATGCTAGTGTATTAATAAAAGAAAGTTTCTGTATGTGTGTGCGATGTGTGCGCTATAGCGGGCGCACCAGTGATCGTAGAGCTTCGAAATTTTGCACGAAGATCCGTGGGGATCTCCCATGATGCACCTCGAAGCCCGATTTTCGAAATTCAAAATGGCTGCCACAAAATGACCGAAATTCAAAATGGCCACCCAAATTTGCCAATTGTGTTCCGATTTCCATGAAAATCGGTATCTGGGGGTTTTTAAGGTAGCAAATAAGGAATTTATGATCAGAACTTATAAATTCAAAATGGCCGCGCCAATATGGCCGACGAATTTGCCAATTGTCTTCCGATTCCAATGAAAATCGGTATCTGGGGTTTTTTAAGATAGCAAATAAATAATTTATGATCAGAACTTATAAATTCAAAATGGCAGCACAAATTCTAATGGCCGCCGCAATATGACCGAAAATCAAAATGGCCACCAAAATGTGCCAAATGTGTTCCGATTTCCATGAAAATCGGTATCTGGGGGTTTTTAAGGTAGAAAATAACGAATTTATGATCAGAACTTATAAATTCAAAATGGCCGCGCCAATATGGCCGACGAATTTGCCAATTGTCTTTCGATTCCAATGAAAATCGGTATCTGGGGTTTTTTAAGATAGCAAATAATTAATTTATGATCAGAACTTATAAATTCAAAATGGCCGCGCCAATATAGCGGACGAATTTTTTTAATTCTATTCCGATTCCAATGAAAGTGAATATCTAGGGGTTCTTAAAGATTCAAATAACGAATTTCTGATCAAAACTTATCAAACTTATTATGATGAAAATGGCAGCACCAATTCTCCACATCAGGAAATATTTTATTAAAACAAATAAGCGTCATTCCCCCTATTTCCGTGAAGTTTGCCACATTCTGAAAAGTGGAAAATTTCTTAAACAGTAGAAACGGTAGAAATAGGTTTTCAGATTTATATGAGGAAAAACTGTTTATAGTTCAATTAAAAAAACGCTGTTTGTATTTTAAAGCAAATTTTGTTTTGGTTATTTACAAAAACTGTGCACACATAATCTTTTTTATTTAAAGGCGTTGCAACGCACGCGGGTTTTATGCTAGTATGAAATAAGAGTGTGTTGTATGTCAAACAAACTATACTTTAGTCAGCCAAATAAAATATTCAGGCCAATTCTGAACTATGCTGGAATTGATTCCGCTGGAATTTTCTTACATAGTAGCATAAATTGTAATTTCGAAATTACTCTTCGTTACAGGGGCCGTATTTGGTAAAAAAAAAGGTAAATATATAATTAAAATAGAAACTTTTTGTATGCCTAAATTGGGATTTTTAGGCCTGTATTCACCGGCCTGGATATATCCACGCATATAAATATCGTATTCACCGACCGCGATTTTCGGGGCTGGGATAAACTTAATACCAGTTCGACCTGGTAATAAGTTTATCCGCCGATTTCTAACCTCTGAAGTTTCGAAATCTCAAAATTGAATAAAGCTGTGAGTGAAAATTAAAGAAATGAAATAAAGTATCAAGCCGTTTTCTTTGAAAGTGGTGTAAGTCCATTTTTGACAAAAAGTTAATTAATGATAACATTCAATGTTATCTGCTATGAACTTTTTATCTATAAAAAGTTCCCAAAAAAATCCTTCAAAATTTTCATCATTTTGTCAATACAAAATTTCGCTAGTTAATGAAATTACAAATATAATTACTTTGAAAGTGGTGTAAGTCCACTTTCCGCAAAGACATAAATTTCTGGACATTCTTAACTTTCAAAATATGCCGATTTTGGAACTATCGAGACGTCCATAAGAAAAAAAAATACTGTTTATTCCTACAGATTATTATACCATCACACAACCATGCCGAAAACGTAGAAAGTTTATTTTACATGAAATGAAACAATATGATTTTGTTTCGACGAAACTACTAGTTTAATAGTTAGTTCTAAAAAGACGGAAAAAGTAGTTATGGTGAAGCGGTAACTTGGCTGAAGATATGTTGGATAAGGTTTTTAAAAAACAAACCATATACAATGCTTAATAAAACTTCATTTGATGACAATGGGGAGTTTAAAACCTTAGATTTATCCCCCACACTTGGAAGACCACGAAAATTTGAATATTATAATACTACCACCTTTATATCCATCCATCGCATCCCAAAAATTCAACGATTTAATAAAATACCTTATATTCCTCCAATATATCTTGGCTGCTTTCTCATAATGAAAAAATGGAAAATGGAAAATCTTAATATATAAGAACTACGTGTCATAATGTTTGTACACGCTAATCTTCGAAACCGCCCAACAGATTTAAATGAAAATTTGGGAATGTGTAGGGTTGGTTCCGGATTGAAAGATAGGATAATTTTGGTCCAGATAAGTGAAGCTGTTGTCGAAATATAGAGAATTTCAATGTTTCACTAATTATATTTAAGTTGGCGGGGCATATTTAATTTTAATTGTCATGTACATATAAAAACCGTTAGTTTTAAAAAAGCACTCCGAATTTTATAAGTGACAACGTATGAATTAGTAGTATATTGAGTGTACTGAGTGTACTGAGTGTACAGTATGTACAGTATGTATAGTGTGTACAGTATGTACAGTGTGAACAGTGTACTATATACTATGTACTATGGACTTTATACTATAACTACCGGAGCCCGCAAAAACACACCAGTTAAGAAACATATAATTTATATACAAAATAAAAATATTTGTGAACATTGGGAAACCTGTAAAATATTAGCATCCATTGTTCTTTATATACTTCCACCGAAAAATGCGTAAAAGCTTTTAATTGATGCGATTAAATAAAGTGTTAATAAGAAAATATATAAATGTAAAATTTTTATGCAAAAATGAATTCGTCCAGACCGCCAAAGATACATACGACGTGATAAACAACGAGTGGCAGACTCTGCTAAGAAGAGAAGCACCGGAAGCCTTCAACCTATCAGTAGTGACGGCGTTGGATCAAATCCCGGCACAAAGAACAAGAGCAAGAGGCAGCCCTATTTTACATCTGGGGGTATGGGGAAATATGAGCGAGTTGGCAGTGATGGTCGGGTTCGGCAATTATGTTACTGAGAACAGAGAGGAACCAGCATACTGTAAAAAGATGTCTGCTGCATCCTCGCGAGATAAAATATACAGAATGCGTCCATTGAGGTCAGCAGTGGAGGAATGGAAGGAATCTACAGCTACAACCGACGATCTAGTCAATGTGATGAATATTGCTACAGCTAGAGATGGCTGGCAGATGCTTGTCGACGGACAGGAACATGTTTCACTAAAGAGGTTGGCAAAAATGTTGGTGGGTGGTGAATGTACTTCCTGGTCTTGGGAAATTCTATACTACGAGTCTAACAGTTATGCAAGGACCGGATTCAGATTACCACCTACGTATAGAAGGACCGAAATTAGTGACGGAAAGATAACTGTTGACGATCTGCCTATAACTATTAGTGGTGAAATTATGACCTGGAGATACCACAAAGGGTTTGCTAATTCAGAGTCGGACCTGTCAGTACTAGATAAAGTCTATCAAAAGTTAGACGCTTTTAACTATCGCAAACATATATTGGCAATGGATAGTCAGATTTTGTCTCAGGAGTACGATTGGGCGTGCATGTATGACATTACCAGTAGGGAGAAGCTAATGGTAGCCGCAGGGTACAGCTCGCGCTACAAAAATCCAATGGAACTAACTAATAGTGTTTGGTGCAGTTACCTTCGCCCAGTCAAACGTAATTGTGCAACGATGAAGTTTACGAAAATACTAATAGCCCAGGAACAGAATAGTTCACTAAAACACAATGGACTCGATAAATATGTGTGGTATGCAAGGCCTTCGACTCTGGAGATTGTTAAAACACAAAGAACCGGGATGTACATTCAGCGGCGTTTTCAGTTCCCTGGGCCGCCGAAGGATACTGGTCAACCGAACGACGAACCTTCGAAGCTAGAAACTATAGCGCTCCCAGATGCTGGTACCATAGCACCTACTGGCCTAAAAATACGACGACCATTCAGTCCACCCCAACATTAGCATCCACCAATGGGACACCAGTAGAACGAGAGGTGGCGGCGGCAGTAAAGGTGACGCCAGAACCGGCGGTAGTTGCATCGGTGTTACCAAAAACAGAAGAAAAGAAATTGGCAACCTCCGCGCTTCCAGATCCAGCCAATAAAACCAAGCAGGTGGTCGTTACAAAACCAGGTCGTCTCTGGCGAGATAGTACCGAAGGATGGGTCAACTGCTGCAGATGCAGAGAGGACGCCAGACGCCAGGAAACCAATAGACAAGACTTAATTATCTATAACAAGTTGTTAATAGATAAGAACTACGATTATAACATATATTTGAAGCGATATAACAAGTTGTGTCAGGATTATGTACCCTCGTGTAAGTGTGGTTTGCCCACGCTAAATGCAGACTACCCAATATCACTACAGTCACTTCAACGATTTAAACTTCCAAAAAACAAACCTAAATGCGAAGGGTGTAAATACAGGACTGGAGTATTCGAGGACGGCATCCATTTACTAGTTTATCTAACGCCGGATTCCTTCAACTCGATAGACAAGCAGTTCAATCTAGTCATTCCCTATTTGTCAACACTATGTCAACATGATGCAGTAGATTTCTTAAAGGAGGTAACAGGCATAATACGTGCCGGGGGTACATATATAGACAAACACTGGAGAAAAATAGCTTTTTGGGAGCGCATGTTCGGTTATATGGCCAAAAAAGAAAAGAAACAGTTGCGAGACGAGGTATATGACTGGCTAAAGACCGAAAAAAGAATGGGAACGTTACTAGGCGAAGCGAACTTCTGCAATGGTATTTACGAAAAAGCAAAAGAAATTTTTCTCAAAGAATTCGAACATCCAACAGACTATATGAGTTTGGACAAATGGATTCAGAGCTGTTGTTGGACACGCGGTAGGGCAGGAGACAATCCGAATACAACGCTAAATATAGACGGAAAGCCAGTCAGGAGTAGAGGAATGAAGGACATTGCAAAGCCAGGTGACAATGAAATTTTAACGAATCCATACTATGGAAAAAAAAGTTTGTGATAAATAACACACAAGAATAACACTGTGTTTCAGAATAACACATTCTTTTTTTCAACCAATTCGGCAGAAAAAATATATTTAACGCTTTCTTTTATTTCATCATCATCAGGAGCTCCACAGCCTATTGTTGGCCTTGGCTTCCTCCAGCATTCGCCTCCATGATTCTCGATCTCTGGCTCGACTTTTCCAGTTTCTTATTCCCAACTGCCTCAAGTCTTCTTCGACGTCATCTATATATCTTTTCTTAGGCCGGCCGGGTCAGCGTTTTCCTGACGGTACTTTCCCCAGCACTATCTTTGTCGGGTTCCGTTCCGCACCTCGTTGGACGTGACCAATCCATCGCAGTCTGTTTATTTTGATCACTTTGACAATGTTTGGAATCTTGCTGATTTCATACAACTCTGAGTTGTATCTTCTTCTTCAAACGCCATCAACCTGTATTCCTTTGTAGATCGAACGAAGAATTCTCCTTTCAAATCTTCCTACCAATGCTTCGTCTGCGTTTTTCAATGTCCACACTTCCGAACCATATAGTAGGACAGGCCTTATTAGTGTCGTGTTAAGTGCCAGTTTCGTCTTCCTTGATATATTTCTAGACGTCAGGTGCCTGCGTAGACCAAAGTAGCATTTATTAGCCAGTGCTATTCGTCTTCTGATTTCGGCCGATGTATCATTACCTTTTGTTATAATCGTGCCGAGGTACACAAACTCATCTACTGCTTCTATATTGTAGGTGTCTATCGTTATGTTCTGTCTGCTACTTCTGGCGTGTTTTGTGTACATATATGTACTTTGTTTTGTGCTCGTTTATTTCCAACCCGATTTTTTTTGCGGCTTGCACAAGTGCTACAAAGGTCTCCTTCATGCTCTCAAATGATCTTCCAAGGATAGCTATATCGTCGGCAAAGGCTAATATTTGCACTGACCTATCGAAGATGCACCCTGATGTGTTAATCGATGCATCTCTTACTGCTTTTTCTAGGGCCACGTTGAATAACAAGCAGGATAGTGCGTCGCCTTGCCTTAATCCTCTATTTGTTCTGAGGGGTGGGGATAGTTCACCATCTATTCTGACTCTACACCTTGCATCTTTCATCGAAATTTTCGTCAGTTCTACTAGGTGATTAGGTATTCCGAGCTGCTCCATAGCATCAAATAACTCATTACGGTTCACACTATCGTAAGCATATTTGTAGTCGATGAATAACATGTGGATGTTTATGTTAAATTCAACAGCTTTTTCTAGGGTTTCTCTGAGTACAAATAGCTGGTCGGTTGTGGATCTTCCAGGACGAAAACCGCATTGATACTCTCCTAATATTCTTTCCACGTATGGTCGTAGTCTAATATAGAGTACACGTGAAAATACTTTGTACGTTGTGTTCAATAGCGTTATTCCTCTATAGTTGTTGCAAGATAGAGGGTCTCCTTTTTTGTGTAAGGGACACACTATGCCCTCGTTCCACTCATCAGGCATTTCTTTCCGTCTCCAGATTTCCACTATTACTTCATGTAGTTTTTGGATAGTTTCCTCTCCGCCTTGCTTAATGAGTTCTGCAGGTATGCTGTCAGACCCTGATGCCTTATTATTTTTTAGTGCTCGCAATGCCAGGCGTACTTCCTCTATGGTGGGGGCTGCTGTGCTGTCATTCTCATCGTCCGCGTTCATGTTATGCACATTTCGGGTACCAATGTGCTCCTGCTCTGGGTTCATTAGTAGTAGTTCCTCGAAATGCTCTGCCCATCTAGCCAATACTTCGTCCTTATTACTTAATATCTCCCCACTTTTATCCTTGCACATTGTCACTCTAGGCTTAAATTCTTTCCGTTGTTGGTTTACCTTTCTGTAGAAGTTTCTTGCATCATTTAAGCTTTCTTTTATTTGCAAAGTATTATTTGATATCTGTGGCAATCTGCAATAACCAGTTAAAAATGAGTATTTTTGTCGATACTTTCATTTTTTTTATCAGTTGTTAGTTCACATTGATACTGTTGGAGATTCGAAGAATATTGGCGATTTGAAGGTGTAAAAATGATCCTCATCTGATGCACCAACCAGGTCGAAATTTAGAGACTCGAATCAAGTCCCCGTGTAAACATCCAAAAGGGACCGGAACGATTAGAATTGGCATAACTATCATCAATCTCGAATGAAAAATTTCATGATCACTTTGGTACCAGCAGCCGTAGAAACCAGCAGCCCAGTGAAAGAAAACTAAAAGGGGAACAAGCAGCCATCAGCAGAATTTTGTTTTTTATTGGAATTATCTAATTAACGTTGTAAAAGGACAGGGAAGAATTTATATAGAAAGGAAATAAATATTATACAAACGAAGTCAGAATATTTCAATCCATCGCGAGGAGGTTGCAGCAACATTGGCGATTCCGCACATTTTTATGGTCCTTCGAGCCGGATCTCATTTCCCAAGCGGTGAGTACCATTATTTGCACTTCATTTAATTTCTTTTTTTATTTCTTTACTCCTATATTAAAAAAAAAAAAAATTTTAATGATAACAAAGGTTGATGAAATGATTAAAATCATGCGGGCAAAATTCTAAGTTGAATAATTGAAATCTAAGGCGTCGCGGCATTTGAATAGAAGCATACAGATCGCTCTTTACGGTTATATCAGTGTTATATAGCGTGGGTTAAAACTCCAAAGTGATAACTGTACATCATAACGTTTTTTGAAAAAAAAAAAACATCTTGTGTGAACTTCCAGTGCGCGGCTATTGTTGGGCTTCTACCTTTTGCTGGTAAATTAATAATTCACTGCCCAATAAATTGATTATTGCTACTCTTGAATCATTCTAAATTTGAGATCATTAGAATTTTAGATCTTTATTGGCTTAAAAGGTAGTTGCTTCTGCGTTAATAACGGTACCTGCATAGTTCAACGTCATAAGTTCATACTTGCAAGTATTAAAGGATTTTGGAATTTATTGCGGTAATATTTTCGATCTTTCATTTTCAGCAGAATTTAGTTTGCCGGTTTACCTCATTTGAGTGCTATAGAGTAAATTTCATTTCGCATTCTGTTGTATGATCAGTGTTTATAACATAGTTGCTTCTGCGTTGACAAATTACATGCTTAATACGAAGTTCTAATTCTATTGTTATAATTATTATCGAATTTTTTGAAGTTTATTCGTGGTAATATTTTCGATCTTTCATTTTCAGCAGAATTTAGTTTGCCGGTTTACCTCATTTGAGTGCTATAGAGTAAATTTCATTTCGCATTCTGTTGTGTGATCAGTGTTTATACCATAGTTGCTTCTGCGTTGACATATTACATGCTTAATACGAAGTTCTAATTCGATTGTTATAATTATTATCGAATTTTTTGAAGTTTATTCGTGGTAATATTTTCGATCTTTCATTTTCAGCAGAATTTAGTTTGCCGGTTTACCTCATTTGAGTGCTATAGAGTAAATTTCATTTCGCATTCTGTTGTGTGATCAGTGTTTATACCATAGTTGCTTCTGCGTTGACAAATTACATGCTTAATACGAAGTTCTAATTCTATTGTTATAATTATTATCGAATTTTTGAAGTTTATTCGTGGCAATATTTTCGATCTTTCATTTTCAGCAGAATTTAGTTTGCCGGTTTACCTCATTTGAGTGCTATAGAGTAAATTTCATTTCGCATTCTGTTGTGTGATCAGTGTTTATACCATAGTTGCTTCTGCGTTGACATATTACATGCTTAATACGAAATTCTAATTCGATTGTTATAATTATTATCGAATTTTTTGAAGTTTATTCGTGGTAATATTTTCGATCTTTCATTTTCAGCAGAATTTAGTTTGCCGGTTTACCTCATTTGAGTGCTATAGAGTAAATTTCATTTCGCATTCTGTTGTGTGATCAGTGTTTATACCATAGTTGCTTCTGCGTTGACAAATTACATGCTTAATACGAAGTTTCTAATTCTATTGTTATAATTATTATCGAATTTTTGAAGTTTATTCGTGGCAATATTTTCGATCTTTCATTTTCAGCAGAATTTAGTTTGCCGGTTTACCTCATTTGTGTGCTATAGAGTAAATTTCATTTCGCATTCTGTTGTGTGATCAGTGTTTATACCATAGTTGCTTCTGCGTTGACATATTACATGCTTAATACGAAGTTCTAATTCGATTGTTATAATTATTATCGAATTTTTTGAAGTTTATTCGTGGTAATATTTTCGATCTTTCATTTTCAGCAGAATTTAGTTTGCCGGTTTACCTCATTTGAGTGCTATAGAGTAAATTTCATTTCGCATTCTGTTGTTTGATCAGTGTTTATAACATAGTTGCTTCTGCGTTGACAAATTACATGCTTAATACGAAGTTCTAATTCTATTGTTATAATTATTATCGAATTTTTTGAAGTTTATTCGTGGTAATATTTTCGATCTTTCATTTTCAGCAGAATTTAGTTTGCCGGTTTACCTCATTTGAGTGCTATAGAGTAAATTTCATTTCGCATTCTGTTGTGTGATCAGTGTTTATACCATAGTTGCTTCTGCGTTGACAAATTACATGCTTAATACGAAGTTCTAATTCTATTGTTATAATTATTATCGAATTTTTGAAGTTTATTCGTGGTAATATTTTCGATCTTTCATTTTCAGCAGAATTTAGTTTGCCGGTTTACCTCATTTGAATGCTATAGAGTAAATTTCATTTCGCATTCTGTTGTGTGATCAGTGTTTATAACATAGTTGCTTCTGCGTTGACAAATTACATGCTTAATACGAAGTTCTAATTCTATTGTTATAATTATTATCGAATTTTTGAAGTTTATTCGTGGTAATATTTTCGATCTTTCATTTTCAGCAGAATTTAGTTTGCCGGTTTACCTCATTTGAGTGCTATAGAGTAAATTTCATTTCGCATTCTGTTGTGTGATCAGTGTTTATACCATAGTTGCTTCTGCGTTGACAAATTACATGCTTAATACGAAGTTCTAATTCGATTGTTATAATTATTATCGAATTTTTTGAAGTTTATTCGTGGTAATATTTTCGATCTTTCATTTTCAGCAGAATTTAGTTTGCCGGTTTACCTCATTTGAGTGCTATAGAGTAAATTTCATTTCGCATTCTGTTGTTTGATCAGTGTTTATAACATAGTTGCTTCTGCGTTGACAAATTACATGCTTAATACGAAGTTCTAATTCTATTGTTATAATTATTATCGAATTTTTTGAAGTTTATTCGTGGTAATATTTTCGATCTTTCATTTTCAGCAGAATTTAGTTTGCCGGTTTACCTCATTTGAGTGCTATAGAGTAAATTTCATTTCGCATTCTGTTGTGTGATCAGTGTTTATACCATAGTTGCTTCTGCGTTGACAAATTACATGCTTAATACGAAGTTCTAATTCTATTGTTATAATTATTATCGAATTTTTGAAGTTTATTCGTGGTAATATTTTCGATCTTTCATTTTCAGCAGAATTTAGTTTGCCGGTTTACCTCATTTGAATGCTATAGAGTAAATTTCATTTCGCATTCTGTTGTGTGATCAGTGTTTATAACATAGTTGCTTCTGCGTTGACAAATTACATGCTTAATACGAAGTTCTAATTCTATTGTTATAATTATTATCGAATTTTTGAAGTTTATTCGTGGTAATATTTTCGATCTTTCATTTTCAGCAGAATTTAGTTTGCCGGTTTACCTCATTTGAGTGCTATAGAGTAAATTTCATTTCGCATTCTGTTGTGTGATCAGTGTTTATACCATAGTTGCTTCTGCGTTGACAAATTACATGCTTAATACGAAGTTCTAATTCGATTGTTATAATTATTATCGAATTTTTTGAAGTTTATTCGTGGTAATATTTTCGATCTTTCATTTTCAGCAGAATTTAGTTTGCCGGTTTACCTCATTTGAGTGCTATAGAGTAAATTTCATTTCGCATTCTGTTGTGTGATCAGTGTTTATAACATAGTTGCTTCTGCGTTGACAAATTACATGCTTAATACGAAGTTCTAATTCGATTGTTATAATTATTATCGAATTTTTTGAAGTTTATTCGTGGTAATATTTTCGATCTTTCATTTTCAGCAGAATTTAGTTTGCCGGTTTACCTCATTTGAATGCTATAGAGTAAATTTCATTTCGCATTCTGTTGTGTGATCAGTGTTTATAACATAGTTGCTTCTGCGTTGACAAATTACATGCTTAATACGAAGTTCTAATTCTATTGTTATAATTATTATCGAATTTTTTGAAGTTTATTCGTGGTAATATTTTCGATCTTTCATTTTCAGCAGAATTTAGTTTGCCGGTTTACCTCATTTGAGTGCTATAGAGTAAATTTCATTTCGCATTCTGTTGTGTGATCAGTGTTTATAACATAGTTGCTTCTGCGTTGACAAATTACATGCTTAATACGAAGTTCTAATTCGATTGTTATAATTATTATCGAATTTTTTGAAGTTTATTCGTGGTAATATTTTCGATCTTTCATTTTCAGCAGAATTTAGTTTGCCGGTTTACCTCATTTGAGTGCTATAGAGTAAATTTCATTTCGCATTCTGTTGTGTGATCACTGTTTATAACATAGTTGCTTCTGCGTTGACAAATTACATGCTTAATACGAAGTTCTAATTCGATTGTTATAATTATTATCGAATTTTTTGAAGTTTATTCGTGGTAATATTTTCGATCTTTCATTTTCAGCAGAATTTAGTTTGCCGGTTTACCTCATTTGAATGCTATAGAGTAAATTTCATTTCGCATTCTGTTGTGTGATCAGTGTTTATAACATAGTTGCTTCTGCGTTGACAAATTACATGCTTAATACGAAGTTCTAATTCTATTGTTATAATTATTATCGAATTTTTGAAGTTTATTCGTGGTAATATTTTCGATCTTTCATTTTCAGCAGAATTTAGTTTGCCGGTGTACCTCATTTGAGTGCTATAGAGTAAATTTCATTTCGCATTCTGTTGTGTGATCAGTGTTTATACCATAGTTGCTTCTGCGTTGACAAATTACATGCTTAATACGAAGTTCTAATTCGATTGTTATAATTATTATCGAATTTTTTGAAGTTTATTCGTGGTAATATTTTCGATCTTTCATTTTCAGCAGAATTTAGTTTGCCGGTTTACCTCATTTGAGTGCTATAGAGTAAATTTCATTTCGCATTCTGTTGTTTGATCAGTGTTTATAACATAGTTGCTTCTGCGTTGACAAATTACATGCTTAATACGAAGTTCTAATTCTATTGTTATAATTATTATCGAATTTTTTGAAGTTTATTCGTGGTAATATTTTCGATCTTTCATTTTCAGCAGAATTTAGTTTGCCGGTTTACCTCATTTGAGTGCTATAGAGTAAATTTCATTTCGCATTCTGTTGTGTGATCAGTGTTTATACCATAGTTGCTTCTGCGTTGACAAATTACATGCTTAATACGAAGTTCTAATTCTATTGTTATAATTATTATCGAATTTTTGAAGTTTATTCGTGGTAATATTTTCGATCTTTCATTTTCAGCAGAATTTAGTTTGCCGGTTTACCTCATTTGAATGTTATAGAGTAAATTTCATTTCGCATTCTGTTGTGTGATCAGTGTTTATAACATAGTTGCTTCTGCGTTGACAAATTACATGCTTAATACGAAGTTCTAATTCTATTGTTATAATTATTATCGAATTTTTGAAGTTTATTCGTGGTAATATTTTCGATCTTTCATTTTCAGCAGAATTTAGTTTGCCGGTTTACCTCATTTGAGTGCTATAGAGTAAATTTCATTTCGCATTCTGTTGTGTGATCAGTGTTTATACCATAGTTGCTTCTGCGTTGACAAATTACATGCTTAATACGAAGTTCTAATTCGATTGTTATAATTATTATCGAATTTTTTGAAGTTTATTCGTGGTAATATTTTCGATCTTTCATTTTCAGCAGAATTTAGTTTGCCGGTTTACCTCATTTGAGTGCTATAGAGTAAATTTCATTTCGCATTCTGTTGTGTGATCAGTGTTTATAACATAGTTGCTTCTGCGTTGACAAATTACATGCTTAATACGAAGTTCTAATTCGATTGTTATAATTATTATCGAATTTTTTGAAGTTTATTCGTGGTAATATTTTCGATCTTTCATTTTCAGCAGAATTTAGTTTGCCGGTTTACCTCATTTGAATGCTATAGAGTAAATTTCATTTCGCATTCTGTTGTGTGATCAGTGTTTATAACATAGTTGCTTCTGCGTTGACAAATTACATGCTTAATACGAAGTTCTAATTCTATTGTTATAATTATTATCGAATTTTTGAAGTTTATTCGTGGTAATATTTTCGATCTTTCATTTTCAGCAGAATTTAGTTTGCCGGTTTACCTCATTTGAATGCTATAGAGTAAATTTCATTTCGCATTCTGTTGTGTGATCAGTGTTTATAACATAGTTGCTTCTGCGTTGACAAATTACATGCTTAATACGAAGTTCTAATTCGATTGTTATAATTATTATCGAATTTTTGAAGTTTATTCGTGGTAATATTTTCGATCTTTCATTTTCAGCAGAATTTAGTTTGCCGGTTTACCTCATTTGAGTGCTATAGAGTAAATTTCATTTCGCATTCTGTTGTGTGATCAGTGTTTATACCATAGTTGCTTCTGCGTTGACAAATTACATGCTTAATACGAAGTTCTAATTCGATTGTTATAATTATTATCGAATTTTTTGAAGTTTATTCGTGGTAATATTTTCGATCTTTCATTTTCAGCAGAATTTAGTTTGCCGGTTTACCTCATTTGAATGCTATAGAGTAAATTTCATTTCGCATTCTGTTGTGTGATCAGTGTTTATAACATAGTTGCTTCTGCGTTGACAAATTACATGCTTAATACGAAGTTCTAATTCCATTGTTATAATTATTATCGAATTTTTGAAGTTTATTCGTGGTAATATTTTCGATCTTTCATTTTCAGCAGAATTTAGTTTGCCGGTTTACCTCATTTGAATGCTATAGAGTAAATTTCATTTCGCATTCTGTTGTGTGATCAGTGTTTATAACATAGTTGCTTCTGCGTTGACAAATTACATGCTTAATACGAAGTTCTAATTCTATTGTTATAATTATTATCGAATTTTTGAAGTTTATTCGTGGTAATATTTTCGATCTTTCATTTTCAGCAGAATTTAGTTTGCCGGTTTACCTCATTTGAGTGCTATAGAGTAAATTTCATTTCGCATTCTGTTGTGTGATCAGTGTTTATACCATAGTTGCTTCTGCGTTGACAAATTACATGCTTAATACGAAGTTCTAATTCTATTGTTATAATTATTATCGAATTTTTGAAGTTTATTCGTGGTAATATTTTCGATCTTTCATTTTCAGCAGAATTTAGTTTGCCGGTTTACCTCATTTGAATGCTATAGAGTAAATTTCATTTCGCATTCTGTTGTGTGATCAGTGTTTATAACATAGTTGCTTCTGCGTTGACAAATTACATGCTTAATACGAAGTTCTAATTCTATTGTTATAATTATTATCGAATTTTTGAAGTTTATTCGTGGTAATATTTTCGATCTTTCATTTTTAGCAGAATTTAGTTTGCCGGTTTACCTCATTTGAGTGCTATAGAGTAAATTTCATTTCGCATTCTGTTGTGTGATCAGTGTTTATACCATAGTTGCTTCTGCGTTGACAAATTACATGCTTAATACGAAGTTCTAATTCGATTGTTATAATTATTATCGAATTTTTGAAGTTTATTCGTGGTAATATTTTCGATCTTTCATTTTCAGCAGAATTCAGTTTGCCGGTTTACCTCATTTGAGTGCTATAGAGTAAATTTCATTTCGCATTCTGTTGTGTGATCAGTGTTTATAACATAGTTGCTTCTGCGTTGACAAATTACATGCTTAATACGAAGTTCTAATTCGATTGTTATAATTATTATCGAATTTTTTGAAGTTTATTCGTGGTAATATTTTCGATCTTTCATTTTCAGCAGAATTTAGTTTGCCGGTTTACCTCATTTGAATGCTATAGAGTAAATTTCATTTCGCATTCTGTTGTGTGATCAGTGTTTATAACATAGTTGCTTCTGCGTTGACAAATTACATGCTTAATACGAAGTTCTAATTCTATTGTTATAATTATTATCGAATTTTTGAAGTTTATTCGTGGTAATATTTTCGATCTTTCATTTTCAGCAGAATTTAGTTTGCCGGTTTACCTCATTTGAATGCTATAGAGTAAATTTCATTTCGCATTCTGTTGTGTGATCAGTGTTTATAACATAGTTGCTTCTGCGTTGACAAATTACATGCTTAATACGAAGTTCTAATTCTATTGTTATAATTATTATCGAATTTTTGAAGTTTATTCGTGGTAATATTTTCGATCTTTCATTTTCAGCAGAATTTAGTTTGCCGGTTTACCTCATTTGAGTGCTATAGAGTAAATTTCATTTCGCATTCTGTTGTGTGATCAGTGTTTATACCATAGTTGCTTCTGCGTTGACAAATTACATGCTTAATACGAAGTTCTAATTCGATTGTTATAATTATTATCGAATTTTTTGAAGTTTATTCGTGGTAATATTTTCGATCTTTCATTTTCAGCAGAATTTAGTTTGCCGGTTTACCTCATTTGAATGCTATAGAGTAAATTTCATTTCGCATTCTGTTGTGTGATCAGTGTTTATAACATAGTTGCTTCTGCGTTGACAAATTACATGCTTAATACGAAGTTCTAATTCCATTGTTATAATTATTATCGAATTTTTGAAGTTTATTCGTGGTAATATTTTCGATCTTTCATTTTCAGCAGAATTTAGTTTGCCGGTTTACCTCATTTGAATGCTATAGAGTAAATTTCATTTCGCATTCTGTTGTGTGATCAGTGTTTATAACATAGTTGCTTCTGCGTTGACAAATTACATGCTTAATACGAAGTTCTAATTCTATTGTTATAATTATTATCGAATTTTTGAAGTTTATTCGTGGTAATATTTTCGATCTTTCATTTTCAGCAGAATTTAGTTTGCCGGTTTACCTCATTTGAGTGCTATAGAGTAAATTTCATTTCGCATTCTGTTGTGTGATCAGTGTTTATACCATAGTTGCTTCTGCGTTGACAAATTACATGCTTAATACGAAGTTCTAATTCTATTGTTATAATTATTATCGAATTTTTGAAGTTTATTCGTGGTAATATTTTCGATCTTTCATTTTCAGCAGAATTTAGTTTGCCGGTTTACCTCATTTGAATGCTATAGAGTAAATTTCATTTCGCATTCTGTTGTGTGATCAGTGTTTATAACATAGTTGCTTCTGCGTTGACAAATTACATGCTTAATACGAAGTTCTAATTCTATTGTTATAATTATTATCGAATTTTTGAAGTTTATTCGTGGTAATATTTTCGATCTTTCATTTTTAGCAGAATTTAGTTTGCCGGTTTACCTCATTTGAGTGCTATAGAGTAAATTTCATTTCGCATTCTGTTGTGTGATCAGTGTTTATACCATAGTTGCTTCTGCGTTGACAAATTACATGCTTAATACGAAGTTCTAATTCGATTGTTATAATTATTATCGAATTTTTGAAGTTTATTCGTGGTAATATTTTCGATCTTTCATTTTCAGCAGAATTCAGTTTGCCGGTTTACCTCATTTGAGTGCTATAGAGTAAATTTCATTTCGCATTCTGTTGTGTGATCAGTGTTTATAACATAGTTGCTTCTGCGTTGACAAATTACATGCTTAATACGAAGTTTCTAATTCGATTGTTATAATTATTATCGAATTTTTTGAAGTTTATTCGTGGTAATATTTTCGATCTTTCATTTTCAGCAGAATTTAGTTTGCCGGTTTACCTCATTTGAGTGCTATAGAGTAAATTTCATTTCGCATTCTGTTGTGTGATCAGTGTTTATAACATAGTTGCTTCTGCGTTGACAAATTACATGCTTAATACGAAGTTCTAATTCTATCGTTATAATTATTATCGAATTTTTGAAGTTTATTCGTGGTAATATTTTCGATCTTTCATTTTCAGCAGAATTTAGTTTGCCGGTTTACCTCATTTGAGTGCTATAGAGTAAATTTCATTTCGCATTCTGTTGTGTGATCAGTGTTTATAACATAGTTGCTTCTGCGTTGACAAATTACATGCTTAATACGAAGTTTCTAATTCTATTGTTATAATTATTATCGAATATTTTGAAGTTTATTCGTGGCAATATTTTCGATCTTTCATTTTCAGCAGAATTTAGTTTGCCGGTTTACCTCATTTGAGTGCTATAGAGTAAATTTCATTTCGCATTCTGTTGTGTGATCAGTGTTTATAACATAGTTGCTTCTGCGTTGACAAATTACATGCTTAATACGAAGTTTCTAATTCTATTGTTATAATTATTATCGAATATTTTGAAGTTTATTCGTGGCAATATTTTCGATCTTTCATTTTCAGCAGAATTTAGTTTGCCGGTTTACCTCATTTGAGTGCTATAGAGTAAATTTCATTTCGCATTCTGTTGTGTGATCAGTGTTTATAACATAGTTGCTTCTGCGTTGACAAATTACATGCTTAATACGAAGTTTCTAATTCTATTGTTATAATTATTATCGAATTTTTGAAGTTTATTCGTGGTAATATTTTCGATCTTTCATTTTCAGCAGAATTTAGTTTGCCGGTTTACCTCATTTGAGTGCTATAGAGTAAATTTCATTTCGCATTCTGTTGTATGATCAGTGTTTATAACATAGTTGCTTCTGCGTTGACAAATTACATGCTTAATACGAAGTTTCTAATTCTATTGTTATAATTATTATCGAATATTTTGAAGTTTATTCGTGGTAATATTTTCTATCTTTCATTTTCAGCAGAATTTAGTTTGCCGGTTTACCTCATTTGAGTGCTATAGAGTAAATTTCATTTCGCATTCTGTTGTGTGATCAGTGTTTATAACATAGTTGCTTCTGCGTTGACAAATTACATGCTTAATACGAAGTTTCTAATTATATTGTTATAATTATTATCGAATATTTTGAAGTTTATTCGTGGTAATATTTTCTATCTTTCATTTTCAGCAGAATTTAGTTTGCCGGTTTACCTCATTTGAGTGCTATAGAGTAAATTTCATTTCGCATTCTGTTGTGTGATCAGTGTTTATAACATAGTTGCTTCTGCGTTGACAAATTACATGCTTAATACGAAGTTTCTAATTCTATTGTTATAATTATTATCGAATTTTTGAAGTTTATTCGTGGTAATATTTTCGATCTTTCATTTTCAGCAGAATTTAGTTTGCCGGTTTACCTCATTTGAGTGCTATAGAGTAAATTTCATTTCGCATTCTGTTGTGTGATCAGTGTTTATAACATAGTTGCTTCTGCGTTGACAAATTACATGCTTAATACGAAGTTTCTAATTCTATTGTTATAATTATTATCGAATTTTTGAAGTTTATTCGTGGTAATATTTTCGATCTTTCATTTTCAGCAGAATTTAGTTTGCCGGTTTACCTCATTTGAGTGCTATAGAGTAAATTTCATTTCGCATTCTGTTGTGTGATCAGTGTTTATAACATAGTTGCTTCTGCGTTGACAAATTACATGCTTAATACGAAGTTTCTAATTCTATTGTTATAATTATTATCGAATATTTTGAAGTTTATTCGTGGTAATATTTTCTATCTTTCATTTTCAGCAGAATTTAGTTTGCCGGTTTACCTCATTTGAGTGCTATAGAGTAAATTTCATTCCGCATTCTGTTGTGTGATCAGTGTTTATAACATAGTTGCTTCTGCGTTGACAAATTACATGCTTAATACGAAGTTTCTAATTCTATTGTTATAATTATTATCGAATATTTTGAAGTTTATTCGTGGCAATATTTTCGATCTTTCATTTTCAGCAGAATTTAGTTTGCCGGTTTACCTCATTTGAGTGCTATAGAGTAAATTTCATTTCGCATTCTGTTGTGTGATCAGTGTTTATACCATAGTTGCTTCTGCGTTGACAAATTACATGCTTAATACGAAGTTCTAATTCTATTGTTATAATTATTATCGAATTTTTGAAGTTTATTCGTGGTAATATTTTCGATCTTTCATTTTCAGCAGAATTTAGTTTGCCGGTTTACCTCATTTGAGTGCTATAGAGTAAATTTCATTTCGCATTCTGTTGTGTGATCAGTGTTTATACCATAGTTGCTTCTGCGTTGACAAATTACATGCTTAATACGAAGTTTCTAATTCTATTGTTATAATTATTATCGAATATTTTGAAGTTTATTCGTGGCAATATTTTCGATCTTTCATTTTCAGCAGAATTTAGTTTGCCGGTTTACCTCATTTGAGTGCTATAGAGTAAATTTCATTTCGCATTCTGTTGTGTGATCAGTGTTTATACCATAGTTGCTTCTGCGTTGACAAATTACATGCTTAATACGAAGTTTCTAATTCTATTGTTATAATTATTATCGAATATTTTGAAGTTTATTCGTGGCAATATTTTCGATCTTTCATTTTCAGCAGAATTTAGTTTGCCGGTTTACCTCATTTGAGTGCTATAGAGTAAATTTCATTTCGCATTCTGTTGTGTGATCAGTGTTTATACCATAGTTGCTTCTGCGTTGACAAATTACATGCTTAATACGAAGTTCTAATTCTATTGTTATAATTATTATCGAATTTTTGAAGTTTATTCGTGGTAATATTTTCGATCTTTCATTTTCAGCAGAATTTAGTTTGCCGGTTTACCTCATTTGAGTGCTATAGAGTAAATTTCATTTCGCATTCTGTTGTGTGATCAGTGTTTATACCATAGTTGCTTCTGCGTTGACAAATTACATGCTTAATACGAAGTTCTAATTCGATTGTTATAATTATTATCGAATTTTTGAAGTTTATTCGTGGTAATATTTTCGATCTTTCATTTTCAGCAGAATTTAGTTTGCCGGTTTACCTCATTTGAGTGCTATAGAGTAAATTTCATTTCGCATTCTGTTGTGTGATCAGTGTTTATAACATAGTTGCTTCTGCGTTGACAAATTACATGCTTAATACGAAGTTTCTAATTCTATTGTTATAATTATTATCGAATTTTTGAAGTTTATTCGTGGTAATATTTTCGATCTTTCATTTTCAGCAGAATTTAGTTTGCCGGTTTACCTCATTTGAGTGCTATAGAGTAAATTTCATTTCGCATTCTGTTGTGTGATCAGGGTTTATAACATAGTTGCTTCTGCGTTGACAAATTACATGCTTAATACGAAGTTTCTAATTCTATTGTTATAATTATTATCGAATTTTTGAAGTTTATTCGTGGTAATATTTTCGATCTTTCATTTTCAGCAGAATTTAGTTTGCCGGTTTACCTCATTTGAGTGCTATAGAGCAAATTTCATTTCGCATTCTGTTGTGTGATCAGTGTTTATAACATAGTTGCTTCTGCGTTGATAAATTACATGATTAGTACGAAGTTCTAATCCTATTGTTATAATTATTATCGAATTTTTGAAGTTTATTCGTGGTGATATTTTTTGATCTTCCATTTCAACGGAATTTTAGTTTGCTTGTCTTCTTATCTGAACGCTATAGAGCAAATAGAAGATCTCGTTCGTTTGGAAATCTCCTCATCCCCTTGCCCAACAATGACAACGGTTCCTGAAATCATAGCGACTCAGGCGGCGTTACAAGAACAATTAATTGGTTTCGGGGATAACTTGAGGAAGTCTCCAAAGGGTCTGCTACGCCAAACGGGACACATCCAAGGTCGCATTCAGAAACTAGATGGATTGTACGATCAGTTCTGTGAAAATGATAAGTGGATTCGAAGCTCCACCCCAGAAGGGGAACGAAAAGATCCATACTTTGACGGTACCTTGTATAATGATTTCATGGAGCTTTTCTTTGAATACAAAGGAACGCTCAATGACATATTGACCGAGTTGGAACCAACTCCAATCCCCTTAAAAGCACACGTTCAACCCGTCCCCATGACCACTAGTTAATGCGCATCAGCTGACCTCAAACTACCTCACATCACAATCCCAAAATTCACTGGCGACTACTCGAGTTGGTTATCGTTCCATGACATGTTCACATCGGTGGTAGATTCAAATACGCGGATCCCATCGGTTCAAAAACTGCACTACCTGAAAACTAGTTTAGCAGGCGACGCGGAAAAGCTCGTTCGGCATCTGAGTACCACTGCAGATAATTATGCAGTCGCCTGGGACCTCCTATGCACCCGATATAACAACGCCAAAGCATTAGTGAATAATACTTTGAAGTGTCTTCTCTCACAAGCCCACATATATTCTGAAGATCCCACCGCCATCCGTCATTTGTTGGATCGCAATAAAGAATGCCTTGCAACACTACAGTCATTAAAGATCAACACTGCGGCTTGGACCCCCTACTGAACTATCTGATTGTAGAACGGCTCCCCCGGGAAACCCGACAGCTGTGGGAACAAAGCCAAGGTGCAACGACCAAACTTCCTGGTCATGACATCCTATGTGAATTTTTAGAAACACGATTCCGCGCTCTAGAAGCCTTACCCCCCCCCCCCCCTACGGGCAGTTAAAACGAATACCAAAACTTCCACGGATCTCGTTCTCAAACCACACGCATTCCACACTTTGCGCTCCATCTGTCCATGCTGTAGAAAGAATAATCATCAACTCCGGAATTGTTTCAAGTTCGGCAGAATGAGCGCTGAAGACAAACGTAACTTCGTCAAATCGAAAGCCGTTTGCAACAATTGTTTAAGTGAAGGTCATAGTGAATCCAAGTGCCATAGCCAAAATGCATGTCGCCTTTGTCAACAACGGCATCATACCTCCCTACATGAAATATTTGTTCGTGTCCATCCACACGGAAACGTCGAAAAAGAACCTCCACCGAGTAAAGAAGAACAAAACCCTTCCGCTGATCGATCCGAAACATGCCAAGTAAAGTCACATCTTGTTCGAAAGAATAACGAAGTGCTATTGGCAACCGCCCTGGTAAGAGTGCTTTCCCAAACGGGCGAACCCCATCTAGTACGGGCCACTAGTCCACCCCGGCTCAGAAGCCTCCTTTGTGACTAGCAAACTCATTCAACGATTACGGTTGAAATGGGACCGTGCTGCTGCACAGATTGTCGGGATCAGAAATATTGTGACCGCCAAATCTGATTCAGCGGTCAATCTCACAGTACAGCCCCGGCAGGGTGGTGCTTTCCAACTACAAGTCACAGCCTTCGTCCTGAAATCTGTAACGGACTTTCTGCCTGCACGGAATTTCTCGCTCTCTTCTTGGCAACACTTTAAGGCGCTTTCCTTAGCCGATCCCACGTTTAACGCGCGGGGCAATATTGACATTCTGTTTGGAGCCGATGTGTATGGCAAAATAATACAACCAGGGTTAATTCCGAGCATCTCGGCTTCTCCTGTGGCCCAAAACACTTCGTTTGGTTGGATAGTTTTCGGCGAATATAAAGCCTCCACATCTGATCACTCACCGGTACTGGAATCCGAATCCAACACAATTATTAGCTACTACTCTCAAATCAGCGAATGTGACCTCATGCGACGTTTCTGGGAGTTAGAAGAGGTCAGCATTCCAAACCAATTAAGTTCTGATGAACTTCTTTGCGAGAAACTCTTCCAGACAACGCATTACCGCACGTCGGAAGGGCGGTACGTAGTGAAATTACCGTTCACTTCACTCGATGAAAGAGAGATAAAATTTGGAGACTCTCGACGAACTGCCGTAAAGCGATTCCAGACTTTGAAAAGACGTCTCCATGATGATCCTCGGCTGAGGCAAGAATATCACAACTGCTTTGATGAGTATTTGGAAGAAGGTCATATGGAACGCATCAGTAACACGTCCCCAGCGAAACCTGATGACAACCTTTTCTATCTTCCCCACCATGCCATCCAGAAAGCTGAAAGCCTCACCACCAAAACAAGGATCGTGTTCGACGCAAGTGCTAAATCCTCAAACGGGCACTCGTTAAATGATCGCCTACTTCCAGGGCCACCACTCCAACGAGACATATCCCTGCTGCTCTTCGAATGGCGACAACGGAGATTTGTGTTTACAGCGGACATAGCCCGTATGTATCGGCAAGTTGTTGTTGACCCCACTGACCGCGACTATCGAAGGATCATCTGGCATAGAAGTCAGGATGATTCCCCGGAGGATTATCGTCTCACAACAGTGACCTTTGGGGTCTCCAACGCGCCATTCCTTGCCATTCGGTCGCTTCATCAACTAGCAAAGAATGAAGGAGACAAATTCCCCATAGGAGCGGATATTTTAGTTCGAGACTTCTATGTAGATGACCTTTTCTCAGGAGGAAATACCTTAGAGGAGGCAATAGAAGCCAGAAAACAAATCGATGAATTGCTAAAATGCGCAAAATTTGAGCTCCGTAGGTGGGCGTCAAACCATGCAGAAATAGTAGCCGATTTGTTGGATATACAACGGACTTCATCCCCAGCAATCCTTCTCAATAAAGATAACGTTATAAGAACCTTGGGATTATACTGGACGCCGGGCACTGATCGATTTTCATATGTCGTCCAACCCATTTCTTCTCCATCACCCGTCACCAAGAGAACAATACTCTCTATTATCGCGAGAATCTTTGATCCACTAGGACTACTCTCCCCTCACATACTATCCGCGAAGATTCTATTGCAAAAGCTCTGGCAACGAGGATTAGATTGGGATGAAGAGGTGCCCAATGATCTCTCCACGATATGGATGGAATTCCTACAAGTATTACCAACCCTAAAGAACGTCTCAATTCCTCGGTTCTTGGAAACTGATCCTACGAGTGTCGTACAAATTCATGGATTTTGCGATGCCTCATCAAGCGCGTATGGAGCTGCCCTGTATCTCCGTTCTAAGAAAAACGGTGTTGTAACAATTCACCTCATTACTGCGAAAAGTAAAGTCGCTCCTCTGAAATTAATTACCCTGCCGAGGCTAGAACTTTGTGGCGCGGTGCTTCTTTCCCGCCTTATAAAACGATTCTTACCTTCCGTAGCTCAGAAAGACGCCACGGTGCACGCATGGACCGATTCAACCATAGTCTCGTCTTGGCTCCGTCGTCATCCCACCAGTTTCAAAACTTTCGTGAGCAACAGGGTTGCGGAAATCATAAGCAACGTAGGTCCAATCCCATGGAGACACGTCCCTACCAACGTTAATCCCGCCGATTATGCTTCAAGATGCATATGTTCCATCAAATCCTTCGATGAAAACTTGTGGTGGCATGGGCCCTCCTGTCTGACCGAATCGAGTGATCAGTGGCCAAACCAGGTGGAAGTGGTCGTCACAGACGCCACAGTATTGGAACTTAAACCAGTCAAGGCCCTTCTGGCGATGGATACTGACCAGGATTCGTTCAAACTCCTTCAAAGGTATTCAACCCTCTCACGTCTGTTAAGAATAACAGCCCTGTGCAAACTGTTTATCATGCAATGTCGGAACAAAGGCAAGTCGCGAACGTTTCCATTCATCACCGTCGCTCAACTCAATGAAGCCCAATCTTTCTGGATGCTACACGAGCAGCGAAAATATTTTGCCGACGAGCTAAATCGCTTATCCCGGGGAAAACCCCTATCCCCATCCAGCAAACTCGTCGGTCTTCATCCCTTCCTTGAAGACGGCGGATTAATGCGAGTAAGTAGCCGATTGGCCAACGCCGACCTACCATACGACGAAAGACACCCTATCATCTTGCATCCAGAGAGTCATTTTACACACCTACTTATAAAAAACGCTGATCTCCTGTGTTTGCACGGAGGCCTCACGCTCACGTTGTCAGTATTGCGCAGAAAGGTTTGGATCATCAATGCCCGCCGAACAGTGAAAAAATTTATTCGTCAATGCCTTCCATGCTTTAAGAACGCCTGTAAGGTTCAGCAACAACTAATGGGCGACCTACCGTCCACTCGAGTCAAGGCTAGTCGTCCTTTCACTAAAGTCGGAGTGGATTATGCCGGCCCCTTTAATCTACGTTTGTCGCACTCCCGAGGATGCCGGACCTACAAAGGATACATCGCAATTTTCGTGTGCCTTTGCACAAAAGCGATCCATATCGAAGCGGTAAGTGATCTTACGACAAATGCGTTCCTCGCTGCCTTCAAACGTTTCATCGCCCGCCGAGGTATGTGCCGCGACGTATATTCTGATTGTGGGACTGCATTCGTCGGAGCTAGTAATCAGCTTGAAAAAGATCTCCAGCAGGTCATCAAGCAAGCTAATCACCAAGCAGGGCTCACTTTCAATAATCAAGGCATTCGATGGCACTTTATCCCGCCCGCTTCCCCCCACTTTGGTGGCTTATGCGAAGCCGGGGTGAAGTCCATCAAGCATCACCTGAAACGAGTGGCTGGTAACGTAC
The DNA here is from genome assembly GCA_963855945.1 of Thereva nobilitata. Lineage (NCBI taxonomy): Eukaryota > Metazoa > Arthropoda > Insecta > Diptera > Therevidae > Thereva > Thereva nobilitata. Next base: position 169,516,686 of record OY979694.1, read on the forward strand.
CCCTCAGTTTCGAAGAGTTCAGTACAATGCTGGCCCAAATAGAGGCATGCTTAAACTCGCGCCCGTTATGTCCTCTAACAGATGACATCAACGATACCCGAGTGTTGACACCCGGGCACTTTCTAACCGGGGACGCTCTATTAGCTCCTCCCGAAGAGGACTTTTCCAATTGCAAACTAAATTCACTTGGTAGATGGAACCTAGTCCAAAAGGTAAAGCAAAATTTTTGGCAAGCATGGACCGGTGAATATTTAACGAGACTTCAGCAACGGCCAAAATGGTCAAGAGTATCAGAAAATGTCAAATCGGCTGACCTAGTCCTAATCAAATCCGAAAACCTTCCCTCCAACCAATGGCCTCTAGGAAGGATCACACAAGTTCACCCAGGACGGGATAATCTCATTCGCGTTGTTACTATTAAGACTAAGACTGGCGAATTCAAACGCCCCATAACTAAGATCTGTCTGCTTCCAATCGAAAATGCATTATAAAACAAATAAAATAATAAATTAGCGCATCTTCTCACTAAATTTTAATGAAAAAAGACCAATAATTTTGGCCATAAGAGAACAATCTAAAATCAACCGGAGTTCATCAATGTGTACTTCAATTTGTAAAGGTTATTGTTTAATACTTTTGATTTCTTTTATATCAAGTGCAAATCTTTGTATTCACTGAATTTCCCTCCTTTCTTTCATGAATTCATCCATGGACCCGAGCCTCACCTGAACCCAAGGACCCTGCTGGCAATATGAACCAATGAAAGAACCGCAAGCACAGCTCCTGCTAGAGCTACCCAACAAAGGCCACATTTTGAAACTTCCTTTCAAGGGGGGAGAATGTTGGAGATTCGAAGAATATTGGCGATTTGAATGTGTAAAAATGATCCTCATCTGATGCACCAACCAGGTCGAAATTTAGAGACTCGAATCAAGTCCCCGTGTAAACATCCAAAAGGGACCGGAACGATTAGAATTGGCATAACTATCATCAATATAATCTCGAATGAAAAATTTCATGATCACTTTGGTACCAGCAGCCGTAGAAGCCAGCAGCCCAGTGAAAGAAAACTAAAAGGGGAACAAGCAGCCATCAGCAGAATTTTGTTTTTTATTGGAATTATCTAATTAACGTTGTAAAAGGACAGGGAAGAATTTATATAGAAAGGAAATAAATATTATACAAACGAAGTCAGAATATTTCAATCCATCGCGAGGAGGTTGCAGCAACATTGGCGATTCCGCACAGATACTTTTACTTTATTTACCATTGATTGAAAACATATTTATTCATCATTTTTTTGGATATAAAATTGCGTTACTTAAAAATATAATACTTGGATCAAATTATTACAGATATATAATATTTATTAATTAATATTAACATTAATATTTATTGCATTAATATTAATATGTATATTAAAAATAATATACAAATTTCATAACTTTCAAATTTTTCAAGGTTTTGGTTCAAGTAATGATGGGAACACTGCGAGGAAATTTTTTGAGAAGGCCGATAGATCGGCACAAATTCTGGGCATTGACAAGGAACTTATTGACAGACTTGCTACGATTATTTCTGCAGTAAATATATCAGAAGAATTAGATGCCAATAAATATCATGAGTATGCTTTGGACACTGCTAGGTTACTCCTCGCTAAGTATTCGTTTTGGACAATGAGTCCAACAGTTCATAAATTGTTGCTTCACGCGAAAGACATCATTGAAAACAGCTTGTTGCCAATAGGTATTTAATTATCTACTGCTCCGACGATACTATTGAAAAAGTAGATATAAAATTTCTTTAAAATTGAACATTTGATGGTTTTGTGTTCCACATGTTTAAAAATAGAAGATTCAGCACTAATTTCTTTCCTATGATAAAGTGATCAATTGATCCAATGATCAAATATTTAAATGATCAATGATCCAATGATTAATGATCCAATAATCAATGATCCAACGATTAATGATCAATGAACAAATGATCCACTAATCAATTGATCAAATAATCAATAATTCAAACACTTAAACATAAAAATCTTGAGAATTCTGTTTGTCAATATATGAAATATTATGTTCTAGGAAGTTTATCAGAAGAAGCTCTCGAACATCGAAACAAAGACGTGAAACAATTTCGAGGCAATTATGCCCGCAGAACATCTCGCGAAGATAACACAGGCCGACAAAATTTAACAAAAGTCCAGACCCAGAGACGACACCTAACATACCCGAAGGATTTTGATGCGCTGAATCCGAAGAGATATCCTAACCTAAATGTGCAAAAACGCGTTTTTTTGCAGTTTTTGATGTTACGTGACGTAAGGAAAAAAATATAATCAAAAAATGTTGTATGGCAATTGAAAGTACCACCCTGTCCCTTTTAAAGCTATTTGGATTTTTTGAAATATCTTTTTTTTTTCACCAAAATATCGCTATTTGATATTTTACACTTTAGCGTATTAACCCAACTAAAAAAAATCGAAAAATTTCTGCCCGAGACCAGACCATGTTGATCTTGTGTTTTTGGGGTCGCTGATTCCGAATCCGAGGTCTAATTCACCCCATAAGGTCAGAATTTTTCTTAAGCTCAAAAAGCAACCCCTAAAAACCACCCTTACCAAACCATAACCAGGCTAACCCACCTGACCTTGGGAACAGGGAGTTAAGTAGATTACTTCTTTTGAAATAAGTCCTATTTTTATTCAAATTGGATCCCAAATACTAGCGAGCTTACTTACCCACCCCCAACCCCCCCCCCCCCAATAACTACCTACCTATTTTTTCGATTTTTTTTGTAGTTGGGTTAATACTCTAAAGTGTAAAATTTCAAATAGCGATATTTTGGTGAAAAAAAAAGATATTTCAAAAAATCCAAATAGCTTTAAAAGGGACAGGGTGGTACGTTCAATTGCCATACAGCATTTTAGATTATAATTTGTTTCCTTACGTCACGTAACCTCAAAAACTGCAAAAAAACGCGTTTTTTGCACTTTAAGGTTAGGATATCTCGAAAACCAGACGTGTAGGAGCCATTCTGAACACGGATTCGGATTCAGCACATCAAAATCCTTCGGGTACGATAGGTCTAGTCTCTGGGTTAAAAATGTGTAGGCCTGTGTAATTTGACTGATGTCTTTCACAGATTTTTTTAACATCAGATCCTCTTATTACGCACAAACGGCTATGAACAAGAACGAAAAGAAAACCGACTGAACTTTGTCCTGCAGTGAGAGCTTTGCTCAGAAACCCGGAAGAATTGTGAAAAACTAGCCGATAAAAAGTGATACAAAATGATGTTTTCGCTGTCAGAATCGAATGTATGATTGTATGAGTTGACAATCAATTGTTTTATTTTCTAAAGAAAATATAGTATTTAAAACCTGTTTGAGATCTACTTTATTGCACCTTAAATGAAAACAAATTACGATGTTCAATAAAAAACCAATCTCAAAAACCCTTTAATAGAAAAAGCAACTAATTTTAAAATAATATATTCTTGATACATTGATAATAGAGTGTCACTTTATTTATAATGGATCAACTATAAATACAAACTTATTTTTGACGTCAAAATCCGATTTCACAACCCTTCGAGACAACATTTTCATTTCAAATTACTTTATTATGTTGTTTTCGCGATCGCAGCGCCATCTATGAGTTGATAAAACTCATTTTCAACATCAAATTCGGATTCAGCGACCCAAAAAACCTATAGGGACAGCAAATTGTGAAAATAAAGACTCGTGAAAATAATAGACCGAGAGCCGACCGCTGAAAACCACAACATAGGCAAGAAGAAAACAGAACCTATTGTAAGTAACATTAGAGATAGGAGAATACTTTATGCGTGGTGTGCCTGAACTAAAGTGTGGCCTAAGGTGAGAAATTAGCAAATATTAGTGGTGATTTTTTAGTCAAACCCTATGTTATCGACAAGAAGGATAATTTTTTTTTTAAAGTGAAGCTTAGACGTTATATTAACTAAAACTCATGGTGTGCCGCGCCCTGTCCGTGGCCGGACCTTTGGCAGACCAGTATTTGTATAACGTTTTTTTGGGCAAATACCTATGTTATCGACAAGAAGGATAATTTTTTTTTTAAATTGAAGATTAGACGTTATATTAACTAAAACTCATGGTGTGCCGCGCCCTGTCTGTGGCCGGACCTTTGGCAGACCAGTATTTATATGACGTTTTTGGGGTCGATCCCTATGTTATCGACAAGAAGGATAATTTTTTTTTTAAAGTGAAGCTTAGACGTTATATTAACTAAAACTCATGGTGTGCCGCGCCCTGTCTGTGGCCGGCCCTTTGGCAGACCAGTATTTGTATAACGTTTTTTGGGCGGATCCCTATGTTATCGACAAGAAGGATAATTTTTTTTTAAACTGAAGATTAGATGTTATACTAACTAAAAGTCATGGTGTGCCGCGCCCTGTCTGTGGCCGGACCTTTGGCAGACCAGTATTTGTATAACGTTTTTTGGGCGGATCCCTATGTTATCGACAAGAAGGATAATTTTTTTTTAAACTGAAGATTAGATGTTATACTAACTAAAAGTCATGGTGTGCCGCGCCCTGTCTGTGGCCGGACCTTTGGCAGACCAGTATTTGTATGACGTTTTTGGGGTCGATCCCTATGTTATCGACAAGAAGGATATTTTTTTTTTTAAAGTGAAGCTTAGACGTTATATTAACTAAAACTCATGGTGTGCCGCGCCCTGTCTGTGGCCGGACCTTTGGCAGACCAGTATTTGTATGACGTTTTTGGGGTTGATCCCTATGTTATCGACAAGAAGGATAATTTTTTTTTTAAATTGAACATTAGACGTTATACTAACTAAAACTCATGGTGTGCCGCACTCTGTCTGTGGCGGAACCCCTGGCAGACCACCCTTTGTATACGATTTTTGTATGAAAATTTTTTTAAATCGCGATATCTCCCAAACGGTCACTCGTAGGGAAAAAAGTGTTAAGACCTTTTTTGTAGAGAATCGCATAATCTATAATCCTCGCATTAACTGTTTTGTGATCACACTTACCGTTTACGAGGTATTTGTAAAAAACGATTTTCGCGACCTTTGACATTGAAAACTTTTTTTGCGCACACGATTTCGCAATGGGCGTTTGACAAAGTGTGATTGGCTTTTTCGGTACATAATGTCGAGAGTAATATTGTATTAAAAATACATAGTATATTTTATTTATTGAAATAAGGGCATTTTTGTTTCGAGGGACTCGCCACTAATTCGACTGATCGTTAATAATTTGAAGTACTTTCATTTCCAACCCAAGAGGCGTTTTCTCAGTTCCAGGCCTCCTCACCGACAGATACAATTTGAGATATAGCTATAGTAGTTTCGAAGATGAAATTCGGCCCGGACGGACAGAACCTTTGTACGACTTTTTTTCTTTAAAAGGCTAAAAAGGACCACCAATTTATATTACAAATAGATAGTGTGAGGAACGGATTTCTCAAAAAAATAAGAAAACAAAAATATTTTTATTAATTTTATTCAAAGAAAAAAATGTGTATAGATATGTATATAACTATTTTGAAATTTAAAATTACATTATTACTACATTTATATTTTTTAATCATTATCATCATCATCTAAACAGTTTCTATCGCATTTCACATCATCATCTTTTTCATCACAATCGTCATTTACATCATCATTTTCATTTTCTATTAACGATGGAGTTGTTTCTCAGTAGCCAGTAAGACCCAACCACAATTATTGATGTACAAGATATATGGGTTTGGTAATAAGGTTAACAAATGGAATAATTGTTTTAGCATCCTGGATCATAAACACCTTCTTTCAAAGTATCATAAAATTTTAGATAATAAGTTCGTATGTGTGTGTGTTGTTCCTTAAGAAACAAACAATTGAAGGCTTCCATACGAAGTTTTATTTTTAAATTCTTATTCCAGAAAGGGTAAGTGAAAACCAGGTAAGGATTTTTCGGACGTGTGGCGGCTCACCGCGATCCGCAAAACATAAACAATTTCTTTCAAACATCATAAAACCTCGGTGCCGAGACATTTCCTTACAAGCATAATTACTTTATTAGCAGGCGTACTCCTTTTCGCCCGTGGTTGTAGGTGATCATGAGTGCAAAAAGAACCGTTGTTTCGGGATCTTGAAACACAAGCAAGTTTTTTCAAAACATCATAAAACCCGTGCGCCAGGATATTTCCTTAAAACATTTTCTTACTTTATTGCATGCGTACTCCTTTTCGCCCGTGGTTGTAGGTGATCATGAGTGCAAAAAGAACCGTTGTTTCGGGATCTTGAAACACAAGCAAGTTCTTTCAAAACATCATAAAACCCCTGTGCTACGACAATTCCTTAAAAAATGTTTCTAATTAAAAACTCATTCCGAGTGTTGCACTTCAAGGAATAAGGTGTTAAAGTCAAATTTTCAAGTGTTCAAAGAGAAAAATAGATAAAATTATTTAATAATTTTGCAATAAAGTCTGAAATTGTGAGTGAAAGGTTCATTACAAAAAGATTCGAGTTTGAATTAAAGTAATAACTAATTATTGCCGCATTGTTATATTGTTGACGGCGAATTTGCTGTTAAATCTTTTAGTTTGATTTTATTAAGATACTAGTTAAAATGAGAAAGTGTTTCTTGTGTGGTAAAAATACAAAACTACTACCATTTTCAAGTGAAAAATGGGAACAATTTATGAATATGTTATGTTTCCGAAAAATTAAAGGCTTCAAATATAATGAGTTAAATTTTTCCCAAAATGATCGCGAAGAACTGCGTTATCATATGCATTGCTACCGAAAATTCATGGTTTTAAAACAATCATATAAAGCCGAATTTGAAATGATGCAAAAACCGCTAAGTGTAAGTACCAAGTGTTTTATTTACTGAATATTTGTTATTTTGAAATATCAATTTCGTTTGAAATTTAATTGAATTTTTCATTGATTTGATTGAAATCAAGTTTATTGTATTTTGACATGCCTTTTGTTTTTCATTTAAAGGTTTCATTTCAACTTCTAATTAAATTTTTTTTAACATTAAAATATTTCAACCGTCATGTCATTTAAATTTTTAAAAATTAATCTAAACTTTTAAACCAAACCGCAATTAAAAAATAGAACAGCTTTCCTTTAAATCTTTATTTGTTTAACTCCAATTGAAATTAAATAGATATTATATTGCATTTGTTTCCTTGTTTTATCTTTCTTTTTTTTCATTGCAAAACAAAGCAAATGTTTTTTTTGGTTTGCCAGTTAAGTTTAAAAGAAGATTAACTTTAAAAAATTTAATTTTAACTTTACAAAATTGATTTTAAACTTGAGATTTTTTATTATGAACTTTACAATTTTAAATTAGACTTGAAAAAAAATCTTTATATTTATTTATATTTCATATATTAGCTTAGAAAATGAAATGCAGTTTTTTTTAAATTTATATCATTTTTATATTTCACTTTTCTGTAATGCTGCGAATACGTGTTATCTGTTTATTGTACTAATATAAGTATTATTAGTGCAATCAATCTACAATAACCCAATTAGTGGAGTCAGACCACCATCAAATTTTAGTAAAAGGTGGTTTCCAGTTTAAAAAAATTTTTTTACCATGTTAGTTACATATGTATTCTACATGAAACGATATTTTCTATCTGTAGCAACCGCCGCTACGCAAGTTATCGGGCATTTTGTGAAAAATCGACCATTTGGATGAGTATATTTCGATATTTCTAGGTCCAAAAAATTGAAAAAAATTGAGACTGTTAGTTATAATATCGAAAAAGTCCAGTTTTTTTATAAATGAAAATTGTTTTTGTCATTATGTCGAAAATGAATTATTAATACCAAAAAGGAGTTTTATTAAAAAAAGTGGATTTCTTCGAAAAATTGACTAAAAAATACAAAAAATTCACGATGTCCGATTCGATTTTTTTCACGTCTTTCAAGTTTAAAAATGTTTTCTTTTTCACCATCATAAAAAGTACATTTAAAAATGCGATGCGATGCACAAAAGTTACTGGCTAATTAATTTTCAAATTTGAAGTCAATTTGTGAGACTTGTATTAGATACAATTTTGACGTGAAATTTTAACCACCTGTTGTTCACATTATTATTATATAGTATAATTATTTCTGAAAATTTCATTAAATTTTACTTAAAACATCCTAAGTTATAACCAAAAAATCAATATTTATCATTTTTTTAATTTTTCTTTTGTTTTTGAGGTTATGTGTGCATATAAAATTTTCATATTAAAACCGCTGATAGCCAATATTATAACGAACAGTCTCAATTTTTTTCAATTTTTTGGACCTAGAAATATCGAAATATACTCATCCAAATGGTCGATTTTTCACGAAATGCCCGATAACTTGCGTAGCGGCGGTTGCTACAGATAGAAAATATCCTTTCATGTAGTATATGTAACTAACATGTTAAAAAAAAATTTTAAACAGAAAACAATTCCTTTTTTACTAAAATTTGATGCTTGTCTGACTCCACTAAATGTTATTTTTGTAATAATTGCCAACAGGAAACAACAAAATATGGTTATTTAGGGAAAAAAATCTAGCAAAGATAGGGTTTTTATTTTTTGAATTTGGAATGGCAAACTTAACCTAAAAAATTCGGGCAAGTGTAAAAACGCTTTTCAGTGAATAAAAACAACTGGAGTTCGGATAGAAAAAAAATCTAATTATAAAGTTGTGAGTATTTACATTATCTTTCGATTGATGTTTGACTTATAGGTTCGTTAGAGCACAAAACATGGAGGAAAATAATAACACAACTTAGATATCTGTTATTTGGTGAAAATATTGCTTTTTGATGGCTGAAACCCCCTTTTTTGTTTTGAAATATTGAACATTTCCTTGAAATTCCCCTTTTTGTAAAAAAAGAGGAGCTCTTCTATAAAGCACAAGTTAAAAACAAATCTATTTATAATTTTTCTAATGCTCAAAATAGTCCCTAAAACATATTAACAATGAAAAAGCGGAAACGGAAACGGCAGCTTTTCAATCAAACTTATGTTTTTTCCATTTTTAATATAATTTTTGGGACCGTAAGCATTGCAAACATTTTAAATAAACTTTTTTTGGTGGTGCTTGATAGAAGAACTCCTCTTTTTTTGAAAAAAGGGGAATTTCAAATTCAAAAAATAAAAACCCTATCTTTGCTAGATTTTTTTCCCTAAATCTCCATATTTGTTGTTTCCTGTTGGTAATTATTAGATGGATTTGTGTAGATTGATTGGACTATATACTTTACTTTCTGTATAACAGTAGTACCTTTGCGCATACTTCTTTAATAAAAATATTGACACAGTGATTTGGTTTTTTATAGCCCTATACCATCACTACTGCAGTAGAAACTGAGAATATTTTAAGAGAGCCAAGTACTTCAACGATGATCTCCCAAGAACGTGTTGACGCAGAACAGCAACCTACTCCTACGGATATCACCACAATTGAAAATCTTTTGGATACTGAACAAACAGCTGCAGTGGATCCAAATAAAGTCTGTATATTTTGTAGTCAAGAAAAAAAAAAGTCTGGTTCACAAAGACAAGGTTTGTCTAAATGTCAATCAGATAGCTCGTTTGATGTTGTGAAAAAGTATTCCGAAGCTTTGAATGATTCAACTATACTTACTCGCTTAGAGGAATCAAAATTTTTTAAATATCATCCTATTTGTAGAAGCGCATATCAAAAAAAATTTGAAAGGATGATGGGGAGTAAAAAGTCAGAGGGAAAATGGCATGATATTAGGGCCACCCATAATATAGCTTTTGGTACTTTATGTGAATTTATAAACGAAGAGATAATTGAAAAAACAAAAATATATTATTTAACAGATTTATTCAGAAAATATAAAATAATTTTGTTAGAAAATAACAACAATAATCATTCAATCGAAGACTTCAATAATTACACAGCACAAACTTTGGAAGAAAAACTTCTAACTGCATATTATGATAAATTAGTTATTACTACTTCTAAATGTCCTCTAAAAAAAAAAATAGTATATAAGGTTGATATAGATCCAAACACATTAATTAACGAAGCAATAACTCGAACAAATGAAGAAATTACAAAATTCGAGGATTTAGCATATGAATTACGAAATGCTGTGAAATCAGCCAAAACTAAAAAACTTCCTCACACAATTTCTGTAAATGATATAATTGCAGGGGAATGCGAAATTCCTGAGCTGTTATTTCAATTCATGTGTAATCTTGTTCAGGGTCCAGATTATCGCCGTAAAGCTTCTACAGAAGACTATATTAGAGTAAAATCTTTATGTCAGGATATTATTTTTGCTATTACAAAGGGAAGAGTAAAGCCGTCAAAGCATATTATGCTAGGGTTAGCTATGAAGTCTCTAACAAGTAGTAGAAAAGTTGTCACTATTTTAAATAAGTATGGTCACTCGGTTGGATATTCTACTATTGAAGAAATTGAAACAGAATTGGCATATTCCACTTATAAAGATAACAGTATCATTCCAAGTGGCATTACTGTCGAAAAAAATCTTAGTACCAATATTGCTTTCGATAATTATGATCGATTTGTCGACACATTGAGTGGCAAGGATACTTTGCACGACACAGTCGGTATTATATATCAATTTTCTTCCAATGAAAATGCCCACGATAATTCACTTGCAATTGATCATAATTTATTCACACCTTCTCTTCCTTCTACATCACATTCAAAAATACTATCTCCCGATATTGCAACGAGTAGTTGTCCACAAACATACGAAGAATCTTCTGAAGAATGCTTACCTAGAAAAAGACGAAGATTCGAAGTAATAACATCAGATATACAACCATACTCAAAAAAACCAGCTGCTATAACTGTTTTGCTTCCGGTTGATATAATTTCATGTATTATGGACGAATGTGCCGCAAATAAAAAAAAAGCCATTTTGAAAGATTTGATGTGGGCATTTTCTTTATCTTTAATACCCACTACTCCAATGTGGATAGGTTTCAACTGTGAAATCAGTATAGACAAAAGTCAAGTACAAATTATTGATTATTTACCACCACTTAATTATTCACCAACTTCTTATAGTGTAGTACATAGAACTATGGCTTACACTCAGGAGATAGCAAATGCATGTGGGCAAAAACAGATAATTGTAACCTATGATTTAGCAATCGCTAAAATGGCGATGCAAATTCAACTCACTGATAAGCCTACATATGACAATATATTTATAAACTTAGGAGCGTTCCACATCCAAATGGCTTTATTCAAAGCAATTGGAAAATATATAGATTATTGTGGGATAACGGGCATATTAGTAGAATCGGAAGTCTTAGCGGAAGGATCTGTTAATGGGTTTGTGAGCAGCAAACATTTTAATAGGTGCAAGAGAATACATCCATTGATGTCAGGTGCCTTACAAATATTACTAGTAGAAAAATTTTTTTCTGGAAAGAACATTGATTCATTTGATTTGACCGAAGATTTGATTTATATTCAAAAGAATCCCGTTGAACATAATCAGGGCATTCCCATGACATCAACATTAAAAAATGTATGTGCCGAATATGAACAATATTTTAACGAAAATTTAAATGGCTCGCGGGGTAAAACGGCACAATTTTATGCACAGTATATTGAATATATTAATATATATTTGAGGTTCACAAGAAGTATTAGAACAAGCGATTATGAATTGTATCTAATCTCTTTATATGATATAGCAAATCTTTTCTTTGTCTTCAACCACCCAAATTATTCAAGATGGATATTGCTATATTTATGTAATTTGATTAATTTAAAAATAACAAATTCTGAATTATTAGAAGAGTTTCGGAAAGGCGCCTTTGGAGTCAGAAGGACAAATAATACGCTATCAAGAGCACCCGTTGATCTTACGTTAGAGCAAACGATCAATGCTGATGCTGCGAATAATCTAACAGGAATCAGCCATTTTAGTAGTTCGATATCGGCCAGACAACGTTGGGCACTGAGCCATAGTATAAGAACTAGGATAATTTCAAAAATTCTCGATGAATTGCAAATAACGAAAAGAGATGACACTACAAATGAATTGCAAACACATCGAATAGAAAAGGATAGAAAAGCGCTACAAAGTATAATCGAAAACGTCAAAAAGAACATTAATCCATTTGACACAACAATCCAGACTGAATGTTTGTTCAACATCACAACGGGCAGGGCAGTTACAGATGAAACTGCGGACTTTTTGCTCAATACTTATAAAATAGGTGAACAAAAAAAGTTGGAGTTTATAAAAGAGTGTAATGTCGATGCTGGACGGTTTGAGAAAGCTATCAAGCGTACTCAAGTACAAAATTTTGCTGCGGAATGTGTGAAAAAAACCGTGAAAAGTTGTGATGGGAAAAAAAAAATAATAATGAAAATGGAACGCGACATCTTTGGTCGATTATTAGCGATAGCATTAGAGAAAAAAGTTAATATGCAGTTCTGTTTATCATTTCCTCTATCACCAGCACCCCCTGCTTTATGTCATTGTACTGGTGAAATGTATAAAGCAGATAAATCAGCCCTTGGGGTAAAAATTAAATCTTTTACACAACCTGAAGTTCCCAATCAAATAGATGTAGATATTATTGACGGTTTTTACTTCTTACATAGGTTAGGACCTTCAGTACCTCAAACTTTTGGTAAAATAGCCGAATTTATTTTGAGAAAAATTTGTAGCACTAATGCATCACAAATACATATAATATTTGACAGGTATTTCTCTCCGTCGTTAAAAGATATGGAAAGACAACGTAGAGAAGAAATCGACATACAATATACAATAAAAGGCCCTTCTCAAACAAGACCAAGCGATTTCATAAAAATTTTAAAAAATAAAAAATTTAAGGAAAGTCTTGTAAAATTTTTATATGATCATTGGCAAAATCCTGAACTGTCTTCGATTTTAGGAGCCAAAAAAGTATTTCTTACTGTAGAAGAAAATTGTTTTTCATTTGTATCAATTAATAATAAAATAATATTAACAGAAGAATTAGATTTGGTTTGTAAGCATGAAGAAGCAGACACGAGAATTATATATCATGTAAATAACTGCATGCCAAATAGCAAAATAATGATAAAAGCATCTGATACAGATATATTAATAATATTACTGGGTAATATGTTTAAATTTTTAGACAAAGAAATTTGGCTGTTAAGCTGTCCTACACGGTCTGGCGATAGTAACTGCATTAATATAACTAAATCAGCAGAAATTTTAAATGTAAATTTTTGCCGATGCTTGCCTGGTTTTCACGCCTTTACTGGCAGTGATTATACTGCCAGCTTTTACCGTAAAGGTAAGGTGAAACCTTTCAAATTATTACGCCAACAAGAAAGCGTCCAAATAATTTTCCAAAGTTTGACCAATCCTGACGATATTTTAAACGAACAAAAAATAAAAATATTGCAAGAGTTCACCTGTACTTTATATGGCTTGTCGAAGTGTGATGACGTAAACATAGCGAGACATATCTTATTTTTAAATATATTCTCCATGAAATGCACTACAGAAAATTTTAAAAAAAATATAAAATCATTTGATTCATGTACCATTCCTCCGTGCTGGAAATCATTAAAGCAGAAAATATTGCGTACAATCTATGTTACTTCCATGTGGCAACATGCCACGGAAGAAGACTGTATAAAATTAGATTTTAAAAAATGTGGTTGGATCTTAAATAATAATAAAATAGAACCGTTTTGGTTTGATGGAGAAACAACTCCATCGTTAATAGAAGAAATTTTATTAGAAAATGAAAATGATGATGTAAATGACGATTGTGATGAAAAAGATGATGATGTGAAATGCGATAGAAACTGTTTAGATGATGATGATAATGATTAAAAAATATAAATGTAGTAATAATGTAATTTTAAATTTCAAAATAGTTATATACATATCTATACACATTTTTTTCTTTGAATAAAATTAATAAAAATATTTTTGTTTTCTTATTTTTTTGAGAAATCCGTTCCTCACACTATCTATTTGTAATATAAATTGGTGGTCCTTTTTAGCCTTTTAAAGAAAAAAAGTCGTACAAAGGTTCTGTCCGTCCGGGCCGAATTTCATCTTCGAAACTACTATAGCTATATCTCAAATTGTATCTGTCGGTGAGGAGGCCTGGAACTGAGAAAACGCCTCTTGGGTTGGAAATGAAAGTACTTCAAATTATTAACGATCAGTCGAATTAGTGGCGAGTCCCTCGAAACAAAAATGCCCTTATTTCAATAAATAAAATATACTATGTATTTTTAATACAATATTACTCTCGACATTATGTACCGAAAAAGCCAATCACACTTTGTCAAACGCCCATTGCGAAATCGTGTGCGCAAAAAAAGTTTTCAATGTCAAAGGTCGCGAAAATCGTTTTTTACAAATACCTCGTAAACGGTAAGTGTGATCACAAAACAGTTAATGCGAGGATTATAGATTATGCGATTCTCTACAAAAAAGGTCTTAACACTTTTTTCCCTACGAGTGACCGTTTGGGAGATATCGCGATTTAAAAAAATTTTCATACAAAAATCGTATACAAAGGGTGGTCTGCCAGGGGTTCCGCCACAGACAGAGTGCGGCACACCATGAGTTTTAGTTAGTATAACGTCTAATGTTCAATTTAAAAAAAAAATTATCCTTCTTGTCGATAACATAGGGATCAACCCCAAAAACGTCATACAAATACTGGTCTGCCAAAGGTCCGGCCACAGACAGGGCGCGGCACACCATGAGTTTTAGTTAATATAACGTCTAAGCTTCACTTTAAAAAAAAAATATCCTTCTTGTCGATAACATAGGGATCGACCCCAAAAACGTCATACAAATACTGGTCTGCCAAAGGTCCGGCCACAGACAGGGCGCGGCACACCATGACTTTTAGTTAGTATAACATCTAATCTTCAGTTTAAAAAAAAATTATCCTTCTTGTCGATAACATAGGGATCCGCCCAAAAAACGTTATACAAATACTGGTCTGCCAAAGGTCCGGCCACAGACAGGGCGCGGCACACCATGACTTTTAGTTAGTATAACATCTAATCTTCAGTTTAAAAAAAAAATTATCCTTCTTGTCGATAACATAGGGATCCGCCCAAAAAACGTTATACAAATACTGGTCTGCCAAAGGGCCGGCCACAGACAGGGCGCGGCACACCATGAGTTTTAGTTAATATAACGTCTAAGCTTCACTTTAAAAAAAAAATTATCCTTCTTGTCGATAACATAGGGATCGACCCCAAAAACGTCATATAAATACTGGTCTGCCAAAGGTCCGGCCACAGACAGGGCGCGGCACACCATGAGTTTTAGTTAATATAACGTCTAATCTTCAATTTAAAAAAAAAATTATCCTTCTTGTCGATAACATAGGTATTTGCCCAAAAAAACGTTATACAAATACTGGTCTGCCAAAGGTCCGGCCACGGACAGGGCGCGGCACACCATGAGTTTTAGTTAATATAACGTCTAAGCTTCACTTTAAAAAAAAATTATCCTTCTTGTCGATAACATAGGGTTTGACTAAAAAATCACCACTAATATTTGCTAATTTCTCACCTTAGGCCACACTTTAGTTCAGGCACACCACGCATAAAGTATTCTCCTATCTCTAATGTTACTTACAATAGGTTCTGTTTTCTTCTTGCCGATAACATAGGGTTTTCAGCGGTCGGCTCTCGGTCTATAAGGACTCTGTGGAAATAAAGACTCGTAAGACCCCATGCGCGCTTCTCGAGCTAAGCTGGACCTATGTGAGCAGGGGGAGGGGGGTTTGTAGGTACCATTTTTCGGTTTTTCGCGTCCTAGTGACATGACCATGACCAAAAAAATGAAAGCTGATGAAATTTGCCACAAGTTTTACTCAGTCAAGTTATTCGATATCTTGTATAGTTTTCGAGATATCTGCTCTTGAAAGTCTAATTTTGGAAAAAAAACATTTTTGCCTCACATTTTTTGTTCTTTTTGACCTGATAACTCTTCAACGATGCACCCAAAAAATAAATGCCGGCAAAAGGGTTGTAGGGCCTTAAATTCCCTTCAATAATATATATTACTTTACAATTTTATCTATTTTCCTTCAACTGTTAAAGCAATTGGGTAAGTAAAGTTTTTTGAAGAGCTGATAGTCTTTGCTCTATAAATCAAGAATCTACAGTTATTTATTTTTTACTTAAGTATACCCAAGGAAACAAGTGTCTTCAATGGCAAGCCACATAACGAAACAACTGCTTGACGCGCTGGAAGCCGAAGGAATTGAGGCATCAGCCACAGCCACGGTGCCACGACTTTGAAACCTCCGCAATCATCACTGACGCCGCTGCTGCCACCGCCGCCAACAAGGATATAGAGGCCACCGCCGCCAACAAGGAGATAGAGGCCACCGCCGTCAAGGCGGCTACAGACGCCACCGCCGCCATTGCTGCCACTTCCACTGCTGATGTTAGCGTTTCCGCTGCCACTGATTTCTGTGAAAATAATGCATCTGAATTAAAAAAGTCATGCGAAGTAAATAACGATGCTTTAAATCGGGAATTAGAACTACTGAAGAAACAGGAAGAAATGTTGAGGTTACAGCGGTCAATAATTTCCGAACTGCAACTGCAAATGTCGCAGCTGAAACAGGAGCCTGACGCGCCAATTAATGCTGCTGTATCGAACCCATTGACTTTTAGTGATATCGAAAGGTCTATTGTAAAGTTCGATGGTGAAAGCCTCTCATATAGTGTGCACGCCTTCTATAGTTGCACAGTTCTGCCCAGTTGTTGCTAAAGTGGGACGCCCTAAATTATGAA
Organism: Thereva nobilitata; assembly: GCA_963855945.1. Classification (NCBI taxonomy): domain Eukaryota; kingdom Metazoa; phylum Arthropoda; class Insecta; order Diptera; family Therevidae; genus Thereva; species Thereva nobilitata. The sequence goes on from OY979694.1 coordinate 169,533,506, forward strand.
GAACTCAAAGCAACTTTATTAACCGAATTTGGCCGGACTGTCAGCTATAATGAGGTATATCGAACATTAACTGGTCGCAAATGGAATAAAGGATGCGAAACGATTCGTCGCTACGTACTCGAGATGGAAAATATCGCAGCGCAGTGCAACTTGATCACCGAATTTGAGCTGATTGGTCACATTATCGATGGTATGCAGGATACATCACAGGACTCATTTTTACTCGCAAGCTCACGCACAATACGTGATTTTAAGGACGCTTTGGACCGATACCAACAGAGAATCGCTAATCGCGCTATCGCCGTCAAAGTCGCCGCTACTAGGCCAAATATATTGGGGAATAAACCAAGCGCCGCCAATAGTGTTAAAACCGTTATCCCTGACGCTGCTGACACCCGCTGCTTTAACTGCTCTAAAATAGGGCATTACCAAATCAAATGCCCGTATGAAAAACACAAATTAACTCGTGCTTCAAATGCTGGAAAACCGGCCATAATCATAACCGCTGCCCTAATCCAAAGAAGATACCAGCCCTAGCCAGCCGGACCACCGCTGTTGTTGCTGCCGTCACTACTGCTGCTGCCGCTGAGGAATATCAAGATGAAGACGACGATGACTCTGCTAGCGCCATCAGCGCTATAAATTTGGTAAGTGTTGCCTTTTATATCAGTCAGACTGGGTGTAATAGGATTTTAAATATTCTTTCTTTATTTGACACCGGTAGCCCTAGTACCTTTATACGAAGATCCGCCGTGCCGTTCAGAATCAGTGAAACTACTGTAAAATCGGGTTATAAAGGCTTCGGTGGACACCCAGTGGAGATGTACGACAGAGTTCAATGTACTATAAAATTTAGAAATCAAAGTAAAGTAGTCCTGTTAAATGTTGTACCAGATGAAACTATGCCAATACCGTTGGTATTAGGCAGGAAATTTTTGAATCAATATCCATTTGTGTCAGATGAATAATAAAACAAAGAATATTTTGATAAATAAAACCAGCAGTTTCATTAATGGTAAACGGTCGTATCTTTGTACATCTAGTTTGGTTGATGTGTGTAACATTGGTGATGCTTGTTTCCTGGTGCCTCCCTGCGGTGGCCCAAATATGAAAAATGATGACGTAACTGAGAAACTGCGTAGTTTGAATGATTTAAGTGGTTCTTAACCTTTTTATACTCGCGACCCACCAAATATTCCAAATTTGTTTGTGACCCCCACTTTTTTAATAATAATAATTTATCGCAATCGATTACGTTTTTTTGTTTTCATATCACCCTAGTTGAGAAGCATTTTTCTCACAAATATGTACTAGCGAAAGGCAGCAAATTTTACATTGATGCTGAAAACTGGGTGGGATTTTCTGCATTACTTTGTATCCAAAATTGGGACACACATTTAGTTTTGAAACCAGAATTCAAATTACAATCATTTATTAATTCCAATAATGTATATTTCTCAGCTACACACTATTTGCTCGCTTGGAATTTTTCTCTCTTGAACTCCTGCTAAAAAATCAAATTAAGCATAACCATCATCAAATAAACACTCCAAAAGTGTGGTTATATTGTTCTTTCCTTTCCATTCTTTCGTCCTTTTCAAAATTTCCCAAAAGCTCTCGCTTTCGGTCGTTTTCATTCATCTCCGTTCTTCCTGATGTGAACACTTCCATATGAAGTCTGCAGCATTAGACTCGCAGACTGAAAGAACGAAAAGAACGAACGGAAGAGAACGAAGCTATGTGATTCAGCCTTTAGAAATACTTTGGGGTAAAGAATTAAATACTGCGTTGTAAGTAGCATATTTGCATTTATTTCTTATGCACTAACAAAGTTATACGTACATCAATTTTCTTTTAATTGTATTCTGAAGGAAATTTTGCATAATGTGGAGGCCCCCCAAAATCTTCTTACGGACCCCCAGAGGGCCGCGGCCCACCTGTTAAGAATCACTGATTTAAGTAACGAAGTCACATTAGTTGAAGACAAAGGAGTACGAACCGAAGCCGATATAGATCCTAGTTTAGATCGTCAGTACGTCGATGCCCTCCAACAAGTTTTGTCGGAAAATTATCTGAGACCGAAGAACATCGCTATCAAACCACATGAATATGAGATGAATATTAACCTAACGAGTGACACTCCCTTTCACTCACTGCCTCGCCGTCTATCATATCATTAGAAAAATGAATTGCAGAAAATTACAGATGATCTGCTGACAAAGGGGATTATAAGACTAAGCAATTCGCCTTATGCGTCGGCGATAGTGTTAGTTAAGAAAAAGAGTGGTGAAATCAGAAAATGCGTCGATTATCGGGCACTGAACAAACCGACTGTCAAGGACAACTATCCGCTGCCGTTAATTGAAGACTGCATCGAATATCTAAGAGAAAAAAAATATTTCACTACGCTCGATCTGAGAAACGAGTTTTCCACGTGAAAATGGCATCCAATTCAATTAAGTTCACGTCGTTTGTCACGCCATATGGACAATTCGAGTACCTACGCATGCCATTTGGCCTAAAGAACGCTCCCGCGGTCTTTCAACGTTTCATACACAATATTTTCAGAGATTTAATAGACGCGGGGCTAATTGTTATTTATATGGATGATATTATCATTGCCACAGCAGATTTTGAAACACACCTTAAGCTGGTGGCTGAAGTCTTACGTAGAATGACCGAGAGGGAATTAGAAATAAAACTTAGCAAATGTAAATTCGGCTATGCAGAAATAGAGTACTTAGGCTATTCCGTAAATAAGTTGGGGATTAAGCCTAGTGATGTTCATTTGAATGCGATAAAAAATTATCCGACGCCAACTAATCCAAGAGAAGTCCGATCATGCTTAGGTTTGTTTTCATACTTTAGAAGGTTTGTGCCTAATTATGCCCGAATAGCGAGACCACTGCAGCAGTTAGTTAAAGAAGGTGCAGATTTCGTTTTTAACAAGGAATGTGAATTATCGTTCGAAGAGCTCAAACGGAAGCTATCATCGACGCCCGTGCTGTCTATATACGACCCAAAGAAACATACCGAATTACATTGTGATGCTAGTAGTGCTGGTTATGGTTCAGTACTGCTGAAAAAGCAGAATGACGGCAAACTTTATCCCATCATGTACTTCTCGAAAGCTACAACAGCCGCTGAAAGGCGCTACCACAGCTTCGAGCTAGAAACATTGTCCGTCATATATGCCTTGCGGCGCTTTAGAGTTTACTTGGAAGGTATACCCTTTAAAGTGGTCACCGACTGCAATTCATTGGCGCTTACGTTGAGCAAAAGAATGCTAAACCCGCGAATTGTCAGATGGGCACTGGAGTTAGAAAATTACAATTATGTCATTCAGCACCGCAGTGGCGCGAGTAGGGGTCACGTAGATGCCCTTAGCCGATGCAAGTCCGCTGGCACCGCCGATATTGGGGACTCGCTAACCGCCGTTGTAGAAGAGGGCGATTGCGGGCTCGGCGAAATTGGAGTGGCCGCGATTTGTGAAGTATTTACAGTATCAAATGGAGCCGAGGTAGACTTTAATATACACGTGACACAAAATCGAGACCCAAACATCAGATCCATAAGAAGTAAATTATAAGAAGAATCGTTACCTGGCTATGAGTTGCTAAACGGTTTGGTATTCAGAAGAAGTAAGAAGAGCTATTTGCAGCTTTTGGTGCCCTCCGAAATGGAGACTAATGTCGTCAGATTGATTCATGAGAAGATAGGCCATTTAGCAGTAGACAAAACTTGCGACCAATTTAAAAGGAGCTATTGGTTCCCAAGAATGAAAGAAAAAATTGGTAGGTATATTCAAAACTGCATTCGATGCATAATGTATTCAGCGCCGCCCCGTATAAATGAACATAATCTGCATAATATTCCAAAGAAGCCAATTCCATTTGACACGGTCCATTTAGATCATTTCGGCCCCCTGCTGTCGATTAGGTCAAAACGTAAGCACATCCTGGTTGTTATAGATGCTTTCACCAAGTACGTGCGACTGTACCCCGTCAATTCCACCAGTACCCGGGAAGTGCTCTCCTGTTTAGATAAATATTTCGGCTATTACAGTAGGCCGCGACGGATCATCACTGACCGTGGTTCTTGTTTTACATCCTCAGAATTTGGAGCGTATTTGTTGAATAATAAGATTTCTTACGTAAAAGTAGCCACTGCGTCTCCTCAGGCTAACGGGCAGATGGAGCGGGTGAACAGAGTACTAAAAGCAATGTTGAATAAGGTTAGCGAACCACTGCAGCACTCTGACTGGTCGAGTATAATTTAGGTAGTTCGCGTATAATATAAATTTAGTAACAGTTAAGAAAAGATCGAAATTTAGAACGAATATTCAGAAATTTAGTGTTTATAAAAGAATTTAGTTCGTGTATAACATAAATTTAGAACAAATATTCAGAAATTTAGTGTTTACAAAAGAATTCAGTTCGCGAATAATATAAATTTAGAACAAATATTCAGAAATTTAGTGTTTACAAAAGAATTCAGTTCGCAAATAACATAAATTTAGAACAAATATTCAGAAATTTAGTGTTTATAACAGAATTTAGTTCGCGAATAACATAAATTTAGTGACAAATATTCGGAAAATTTAGTGTTTATAAAAGAATTTAGTTCCCGAATAATAAAATTTATTGACGGTTTAAGAAAATCGAGGTTTTGAATTAAATATTCGGAAATTTAGCGTTTAAAAAAAAGAATTTAAGCAGTGAACAATACAAATTTATAAACGGTTGAAAATTTCGTGCAAGAATGTCGAACCCTACTAAAATAGAAAAGGAGATTCGGGCATACATTAAGCCACTCAATATTAAGCAACTACAGCAAGAAATTAAGAAGCGTGACTTACCACAACATTCGGGGTTTAAGAACAAAACCCAATTGTCACATCGATTGTTCGAGATTATGTATAATGAGAAGTTTAGAGACGTTATTCCTGAACCTGATAGTGACTTGCCATCAAGTGGCAGTGAGGACGAGCTTAATGCTACCATGGTTCAGCGGAACGAACTACCATCAACTTCTGTGGGTATAACCCAGACCCTGGGTTCATCGGAGGAGCAACTTAGACGAGAAATCGAATTACTTAGGAGGGAAAAGGCTGTAGTAGAAAGGGAGAACGAGCTTCTGAGGAGAGAAATGGCCTTGGCAAGTTTACGAGACACCCCAATCGGAACAACGGAAGGAGACAAATTTAGAATCAACGTTGGACATGTCACGGAATTAGTTCCACATTATGATCCTGACATAGACGACTACAACTTATGGGAACAGCGGGTCACCGAAATTATGAAGGCCTACAAGGTCGACCCAGCAGTAATGAAGACCCTAATCGTATCAAGAATTAAGGGCAGGGCACAACAATTTTATAACTCCAAAGCTGTATACATTACGTACAATTTTAACGATCTTCTGGGCGAATTTAGAAAGATGTTCAGTCCAAAGCAGAGTAAATTGAAGTTACGGAAGAAGTTCGAGGAAAGATTCTGGAGAAGCAACGAGACCTTCAGTGATTATTATCACGACAAAATTATTATGGCGAATAACTTAGGAATGGATGAAGATGAGGTGATGGAGTATCTCATCGAGGGAATGGCTGATCCCGTCCTGGAGTCACAGGCCAAAGTCCAACAATTTAGTAATTTAGACGAGTTATTTAGTGCCTTCTCCAAACTGAAGAAAATACAAGGCCAAGGTAGGACGATTAGAGAGACACCAGCAGCTGTAGTACCGGTGGGGCAGAAACCAACATTTACACCATCTTCGCAAACCAAATGTTTTAATTGCAACTCGCGGGGACACATCGGGCCCTGTTCTAACTTTCGTACGAAAACGAATACGAAAATCATTTTCGGCCGAAAACCAAAGACTGAAAATAAAATTGTCAAACTACGAAAAAATTCGGTTTCATACGAAAATGAGAACACATGAAATTTGCTCAAATTCATTTCGAAATCATTTCGGAACGAAAATAAGAACTCGAAATTCTACATTTTCCCCAGAATTCGGTTTCGTACGAAAGTTAGAACAGGGCCCATCAAGAGTGAATGCAGAAAGCCGCTGCGACAGAGAGGTTCTTGCTATGTCTGCGGGGTATTCGGACACATGTCAACTCAGTGTCCCAGAAACAAGGTTAATTTAGTCTCATCGAAAGATGATGAAATTGAGTTATGATAATTTGAAAATTTAGAAATGAAAAAGTACTTATGAAAAAAAAAATATAATGAATTTTACGAATTTATGTAGTTAATACAATCAAAATTATGGAGTTTTAAATTGATCTTTTAGAATTTGAAAATTTAGAAATGAAAAAGTACTTATGAAAAAAAAAAAATATAATGAATTTTACGAATTTATGTAGTTAATACAATCAAAATTATGGAGCTTTAAATTGATCTTTTAGAATTTGAAAATTTAGAAATGAAAAAGTACTTATGATGGAAAATATAATGAATTTTACGAATTTATGTAGTTAGTACAATCAAGATTATGGATTTAGGTTAAGATAATAATGTGACCATGTAAATATTTCAAAATGATTATTTCTTTTTTTTGCTAAAATGTTTAGATTAATATCAGATGGTTAAGTACAAATTTATTGAATGCGCAATTTTCTGTTAGTAACTTGGTAAAGGATTATGTACTATAGAGCTAGTGGTATGTTAGAGAGTTTTGTTTGCCTATTAAATCGAGGGCGATTTAGGGTCAGGATGGCCGAACTGTTGTAGAAATTTAGATTTGGCAATTCCTAATTCAAAAAAGTTATGTTTTCCCCTTAATACTGGCCTCTATGTACATTATCCTAAATAACTATATATATATATATGTATATTAAAAATTCTATCTTTTATTAAATTAAAGAAGATACTTCAGAGCCTCTGGCTTACATTTATAAAGTAGAAAACATTTCTTTTTCGATAGGTCTTTGACAACATCAAATTTGGCAAAAGTTTAAAGTATCCAGTTCGCATTGTGCGCTGCCTAAAACCGCTTTGAACAGTACTAATACCGCTTTGAGCGCTGCGAGCTCCGAGTAAGAGCTCTTAAAGCGTTTATTTAGAGCGCTTTGAGCGCTAACAGAGAGCGCTTCGAGCGCCGAATAATAGCAAATTTGCGACTTTTCATTACTTTTTAGAAAATGGATCAGTTTCTGGAAAATATAATACTTCGAGGAGAAACTCTAGCGAATGATCATATTCGGAAATTTGAAACTGTTCTTAAAAACTCTGGCATACATAGTGATATTGAGTACATATATCTTGACGAAATGCAATTACAGTTCCCCACAGCATACTTAGATTATCAGTGTTTACCAACAAAAAAATACATGATAATTCTGTACTCGATGGAAGGCCCGGAAACTTATGATAAAATTCTAAAAAGAAATAACATAGGCCATTTTGTTTGTGTTCTTTTTGACACAAACAATATTTATATCTATGACTCGGCAAGTGTAAAAAATTATTCCAACCAACTCAACCAGATTTTGCAAATTTTATTTCCATTTTGTTATTCTGAGATGGGAAATAAAGTGATTTATTCGCATGTTCAATGTCAGAAAAACGGGGTTGATTGCGGGATTTTCAGTATCGCCTTTTCCATTTCATTATTCTTAAGGTTTCGCCCAGAAATAATTGAATACAATATGGAGGCGATGCGACCACACCTATTGAGTATTTTTAGAGAAAAATTTATCATCCATTTTCCATTCCGTACTCTGACCGAGCATGAATACATTGATCGCCGGACAACTAAATATTTCAATCAACCGGTCGATGATAAAAATACACTTTTAAAAAGTATAAACGCACGCCCAGACCTCGCGAACGAGTACCTTGATGACCAAACTCAGTCACTGACAGAAACCCTGCACACCAAAAAAGATTTTTTTTCAATTCCCAAGGGTATGAAACCAAGGGTATGAAATCAGAGTGTACACGATTCTAATATTCCCACTTTCATTCCATATTAAAAGCAGACAAGTTGATGAAATCAGAGTGTGCACGACCAACAACATCAGACTCTTAGATTCGTGAATGATTCCGATATTCACAGTTACATTCCCTTATTAAAAGCAGACAAGGTAATGAAATCAAGGAATGCCCCCCCCCCCCCACAAAGATTGTTTTTTTTTAATAATTAATATAAATATTTTAAATAATATATAAGCAAGTGGAAGCCAATCGAATTAGATACGCAAGACCAAGAAGTAGAGGAAAGAGTATGGGTGAATTGGATGATTGGACGCTCACAGAAATTTATATGTATGTGCTAAGCATCAGTATCGCCGGTCAAAGGAGAAAGAGAGAACATGGAACATGTTTGTACGTTGTTCTGGACTCCCTCTAGCAGGCCGTTGTGTATCTAAAACACCTCTCTCTCTTCAGTCCGTTGCCTTTAACGCCAACTTCAAAACTGGATCAATCCTCTGGTCGGCGCGGGAATGTTTATCTTTCCCTCAAATATGCTGATGAAGTGCTTTACAGGTTCGCTGGCACTGTTCTTCATGGGACAATTTTTTCAGATTCCAGTGAATCAAATTCCTCGGGACATATTTGATGGAATCCAATAATAGCTCTTCTGTATTTTCTGCAATAAACCTCAATGCATCAAGTATTCCAGACCACTCTTTTTCTAAAGCATAACATGCATCATGTCGAGCAGACCAACGAGTTTGAGAAAAGCTTTTGAGCCTTAGATTTGTATGCTGCATCAAAATCTCCCAAAGGGTGATACAAAATTATAAAGTTCTTGCAAAGTAGAAAACGAATCGAAAGCTTCAGATTTTAAATACTCTACACAGAAAAACTGAGTTAAAATGATTTTTAAATTTCAATCGTTCTTTAAATTTTGCAGCTTCTAAAATTTTGCCGTCCTAGGCCCGCGCTTCACGGGCCTAAGCGTAAATCCATCATTCGCCGTGTTATAAAAATCCGCTGGCAAGATAGAATTATAAATGAAGAACTATGGCGCCATGGCGGCCAAAAAAGGATAGACGACGAAATCAGGCGTAACTTTTGCACAGCGGAATTGATAATTACAGCAGAATTAGTATCAGCGAGCAATAATAACAAGAGTGATTAGGTGGAGCTCAAGGACAAGTAAAAGAGTTAAAGTATGAAAAGAAGAGATTGGGCCTATTCACACATTGCATATTCATGGCGCCTAAAACCGGTTTTATAGATGAGAGAGGGAAGGGAGCGGAAGAACTTAACGAAACATTTTTCACGCAAAACCAAACGCGTGAAAACTAGCACACATATAAAAAGTTACTTCTATCTCTGGCATTCTTTAGCTCTGTTTTTCTCTAACAAGTAAAATTCATCTGCAATACATTTAAATGTTCCTGTAAACATTCAAATTTACTATCCATAATTTACGCCCCGTGTGAGTTTCTAGGAGCTGAATAAAACCGGTTTTACTCACCAGACTTATGGAAACGTGTGAATATGCCCATTAGCAATAACATTAAGCAAAAAGTCCAAAAAAATATTAACAAACGCGCGATGGATATACAATTTATGCAAAAAACACAAGAGTATGAAAGAAACAGAAGATATTCCTTGTTTCCCCTATTCGAATGTTTCCATTCAAATGGAAGCAACAGTAGAACAGAGCATGTGTAGATTCAAGACCTTCTCAAGTACAGGCCTGGAAGTTGCCTATCTCACTAACACTAACGCAGCTGCTCGTAGTCCCAGAATCTGTCACTTTTGTTGGATTTATACGCCGTGATGTAAAGTTCGGAATATTTTTGCATTAGTTTGCCGTAAAAAGTCATAAAATAATATATTTAACCAGTTTTTGTTGCAATAGGATTACCAGTGAATAGTGCTTTAGTGATTTAATTAAGAAAATTTAAAAAAATTGAGAGTTTAAGTGTGTTAAATGTGAAGGTGGCCAATTTTGTTTACATTCGCGGTGGTTTTTTCTTGTTTATTTAGCGGAAAAATGTTGAATTTGTGTAGTAATATAATAAAAAGTGCTTTTTGAGTGATTAAAGATTATTATAGAATACTTATTAAAAAATAAGTGCAGAAAAATATGAAGGAAAACTGAAAAAGTTATTGTTATGCATGTTGTATGGTGGTACTTGCACTTAATGTGTTTAATAACTATTCTATAATAATCTTTAATCATTCAAAAAGCACTTTTTATTATATTACTACACAAATTCAACATTTTTCCGCTAAATAAACAAGAAAAAACCACCGCAAATGTAAACAAAATTGGCCACCTTTACAATTAACACACTTAAAACACACTTAACCACTCGATTTTTTTAACATTTCTTAAATAAATCACTAAAGCACTATTAACTGGTAATCCTATTGCAACAAAAACTGGTTAAATATATTATTTTATGACTTTTTACGGCAAAATATCCCGAACTTTTACCTCCTCCATATAATTTCTTCCTATTTGACAGATAATGGGTCTATTACCAACACAAACACAAACTCTGCTTCCAGGCCTGTACTTACGAGGGGCTTGGTAGATTGTAAAGAGATATTAGAATGTATGCGTAAAAAAATGTATGCGTAAAAATATCGGGTTGGTACATAACCTTCTAAATTTACAAGCCATGAACAAGAAAAATATTGAGAGCGAATTTCCGCTCAATCGGACTACAAGTGTAGTGTAATTTGGAGAATTTGGTAGTCCGATTCTCTCAATTGAGATTCTTGTTCATGGCTTGTAAATATAGAAGGTTATGGTTGGTACCAAAGCCTTCTATGTTTACAAGCCATGCACGAGAAAAATATTGAGAGCCAATTGATGGATTTGTCAGATATTGTAGGTGTATTTATAAATCGAGTTGTAATAGATAATATTTGATCAAGGCACGGGTGGCTTTGATCTCTCGTGTCGAGAGATCGCAGAAAGATAAAAATTCCCGCGCCGACCAGAGGATTGATCCAGTTTTGAAGTTGGCGTTAAAGGCAACGGACTGAAGAGAGAGAGGTGTTTTAGATACACAACGGCCTGCTAGAGGGAGTCCAGAACAACGTACAAACATGTTCCATGTTCTCTCTTTCTCCTTTGACCGGCGATACTGATGCTTAGCACATACATATAAATTTCTGTGAGCGTCCAATCATCCAATTCACCCATACTCTTTCCTCTACTTCTTGGTCTTGCGTATCTAATTCGATTGGCTTCCACTTGCTTATATATTATTTAAAATATTTATATTAATTATTAAAAAAAAACAATCTTTGTGGGGGGGGGGCATTCCTTGATTTCATTACCTTGTCTGCTTTTAATAAGGGAATGTAACTGTGAATATCGGAATCATTCACGAATCTAAGAGTCTGATGTTGTTGGTCGTGCACACTCTGATTTCATCAACTTGTCTGCTTTTAATATGGGAATGAAAGTGGGAATATTAGAATCGTGTACACTCTGATTTCATACCCTTGGTTTCATACCCTTGGGAATTGAAAAAAAATCTTTTTTGGTGTGCAGGGTTTCTGTCAGTGACTGAGTTTGGTCATCAAGGTACTCGTTCGCGAGGTCTGGGCGTGCGTTTATACTTTTTAAAAGTGTATTTTTATCATCGACCGGTTGATTGAAATATTTAGTTGTCCGGCGATCAATGTATTCATGCTCGGTCAGAGTACGGAATGGAAAATGGATGATAAATTTTTCTCTAAAAATACTCAATAGGTGTGGTCGCATCGCCTCCATATTGTATTCAATTATTTCTGGGCGAAACCTTAAGAATAATGAAATGGAAAAGGCGATACTGAAAATCCCGCAATCAACCCCGTTTTTCTGACATTGAACATGCGAATAAATCACTTTATTTCCCATCTCAGAATAACAAAATGGAAATAAAATTTGCAAAATCTGGTTGAGTTGGTTGGAATAATTTTTTACACTTGCCGAGTCATAGATATAAATATTGTTTGTGTCAAAAAGAACACAAACAAAATGGCCTATGTTATTTCTTTTTAGAATTTTATCATAAGTTTCCGGGCCTTCCATCGAGTACAGAATTATCATGTATTTTTTTGTTGGTAAACACTGATAATCTAAGTATGCTGTGGGGAACTGTAATTGCATTTCGTCAAGATATATGTACTCAATATCACTATGTATGCCAGAGTTTTTAAGAACAGTTTCAAATTTCCGAATATGATCATTCGCTAGAGTTTCTCCTCGAAGTATTATATTTTCCAGAAACTGATCCATTTTCTAAAAAGTAATGAAAAGTCGCAAATTTGCTATTATTCGGCGCTCGAAGCGCTCTCTGTTAGCGCTCAAAGCGCTCTAAATAAACGCTTTAAGAGCTCTTACTCGGAGCTCGCAGCGCTCAAAGCGGTATTAGTACTGTTCAAAGCGGTTTTAGGCAGCGCACAATGCGAACTGGATACTTTAAACTTTTGCCAAATTTGATGTTGTCAAAGACCTATCGAAAAAGAAATGTTTTCTACTTTATAAATGTAAGCCAGAGGCTCTGAAGTATCTTCTTTAATTTAATAAAAGATAGAATTATTGAACGTACTCACTTCTTGCAGTTTTGTTGTTTTTATTAGAAAGTAGTTTTCACGGCAAATATCAACTAGAAGTTGTAAAGCTGGATCACGGATTTCAAACGGAGAAGAAGATCGGATCAAATGTACACAAACAGAAAATAAAAGCAAAACACCGATTCTCAAACAGAACTTAAACACACTCTTTATTATTTAAATTACAAGTTTATTTTTTCTAGCTTTCTATATGAATTTATCACATGCAAAGTCACAATAACAAAAAAAACCCTTTCCTTCTTTTTTTCGCAATCGTCGTTTTTTGGGCCAGTATTCATTGTCAATTGTGCCAAAGTTTTATTGTGTTTCAGAAACCCAATCAAGTTGGCGGGTAAATCTACAGTACATATACTAGTACCCACCTCCTATTTTTTTGAAATTTTTTTTATTTATGTATTTTGGTCCGTAGAATTCATTTTTCGAAAAAAAATCGTCTCTCGCTTAGGGGTCATCCATAAATTACGTGAGGCGTTTAGGGGGGAGGGCGTCGAGCCGAATCTCACCAAATCTCACGTGGGGGAGGGGGAGGGTCTCGGCAAATATCATGTAATTTTTTTTCCGCAAGAAACAGAGTCAAATTGCGAGAAAAGTGGTTTAAATTAATAGTACAGGTAAATTAAGCCGAAAAAAGCGATATAGCGGAAATAATTAGGTATTAGGTACAGGCTGAAAATTGGCAGAGAGCTTCGTTTTAGGGTTCATAATAAGTGGTTATGAACTCTACCGATTTTTTATCCCGGGAAGCTCACTTTTTAGCGGATTTTAGCCCTCAAAATGGGTATTTTTCGATTTTTCTGCAATTTTTTTTGCATTTCTTAATATCTTTTTGTTTTCTTCAATTTTAAGTACAATATCTGTAAATGAGAAAATGTTTAAAATCTTCTTTTTGGACCTGCACTTTGATTTCATTCACGAAAATCTTGGTGCAATATCAGATGAACATGAAGGAAGGAATATTGAATCCATTACATTAAAAGTATACGTGATACTATTGATATATTTCGATTCAATAGCAATTGGCTGTAAAAATTTAGCCATTGCCGTTTATACTGTATTTGTTCATTTTATACAATGCCCTGGGAAAAACTGGAAATGTAACGTATTCTTTGACTTATACGACCATTTTTAGACAGATTGCGACCCTACGCTGAACTAGTGTTGTGGCCTAAGCTGGAACAAAACAAAAAGGAGCAGAAGCCCAATTGAAAAACCTGGAACCTAATGCCCTCCTAAGTATTTTAAGTGCATAATGTACCCAATGCTACTGCGATCATAGACATTATATTAGGAATCGTTTTTTTTTCACATTAGTCAGAACACATGTTATCTGCGGTACAAAACAAACTACAAAAAGCAGATATTAACACCAGGCGACATAATTAGTTATCTCAGCATCTTACAGGATTCGAATTTTGAATCGACGACCATCTGCTCTGACATACTAGAGGCCAAGGTAGATTTTGAAAACCTTTTGTTATGAATATCGAGAGCTGTGAAGAATGGAAGTCTAACAGATCCATACTTCTTGAATCTATATCCTGGTGTACAGGCGGCTCAAACGCCGATTTGAGAAGCTGGCTGTGACTTCAGATTCCGCCTTTCTAAGGCCTGGGTCATTCAGTTACAGGTTGTTTATCCTAAAGTGCCATCTATCTCCATCTTTACAATAATATTGTGAATGACTATACATGTCATAATTACATGTTTTGCCAAAGTCAACCTTCGTATGTCAATATAATGTAAAATTTAAAATTTTTTTTTAAATTCCATATGCTTGCTGTAACTAGAATTGAAATTTTTCTGTTCTCTTGTTAAGAAACCATTATCCCAGTAAGGCACCATAAGATTGGTTTCTAAAGGATGGGCAGAATCACCTGCTCAATACTAATCCACAGGTATTGTAGTTTATGTTCGGTGCATGCCGAGTTGGTACTGTGATGATTTTGTGGTACTGTTCTTCAACACAAATTATGTTTTTTAAATAAATCCAGCGCAATCAAGCACAGATTAACGTATTTACACTACAAAAACGCATAATAGTGTAAATAGTAGACATTTTTTAAAATTTTAAAAATCTCACGTGAGATTGAGGCGGAGGGAGGGGGTCGAGCCAAATCTCACGACATCTCACCAAGGGGGAGGGGGCTTCAAAAATCGCCAAAAACACCACACGTATTTTATGGATGACCCCTTACCGTTTTCGAGTAATGAATTTTTAAAGTTGTGTAAATTCGGTTAGCAGAAAATTGACACTTATTTAAAAGGCAAAATCGAAAGCGTAAACCCTAAAAAGGGGAAGGGGGCGCAGCCCGCAAAATCAAAAGGGGAAAATGTCAAAAGGGGGTATGGGGCTCTGCCATTCCATAAGAATCGTACTTCATTTTTCTATTGCATCTTTTGTATTAGAAGAACATATAGGATGATTTGTAACTTCACGTTCGACATCAGTGCTAATTTCCCGATTTTCCTGAATCCATACCAATATTATTCTCCTGGGGAGTTCCTAATTTTAGAAGGGCCTATAGGAGGCTTTGCAGTTTTAATTCCGACTTTAGTACTAATTTCACGATTTTCCTGAATATTTAAACTTTATAAACAGATTCCTGCATATATACAAGAAAGTATATAAAAGCCCTACATTTAAAAAAAAGAGGTTTACCCTAGTACCATTTCTCATTAAAATACAATGATTTAATATTTTTCGAAAATTACCAATTTTGGACATAAAAATGATTTTTTTTTTGAAAATTTAGTAGCATGTTTATAACATTAAAATATATGTTTCTTCTAATTTTTAAGAAAATCCACTGATTCGTTCATGATTTAATGCATTTTTAGTTAAAAAAACAAATAAAATGAGAATTTGGCTTTTTGAGGTTAGGAAATATTTTTAACGTAACCTCGCCCCACCAGCTCGATAGCCCTTTTACTCACGAGTATTATCCTTTTTTTTGTAATTTTCTACGATCAATAGAGCCGTATAAATATGAAAAATTAGTGTTACGATGCACTCAAAATGCACTTTTATGCACTTTTCTCCCTATGCTCGCATTTGATTTTTCCAAACTTTTCGGCTTTTGACTCAGCTGCATGTAGATATAATATGAAAAAATAAAAATTGTTTGTTCATTTTCTCTCTACTAATAATTGGTATACACGCGCAAGGATTCAGGAAAATGGCGAAATTAGCAGTGAACGTTAAACTACAAATCATCCTGTATGTTCTTCTAATACAAAAGGTGCAATAGAAAAACACGCATACCCCCATTTTAAGATTTCCCCTTTCGATTTTTGGGAGTTCGGCCCACATAACCTCCTTTTAACATTTCCCCCGTTTAAGGTTACCCCTTACAATTTTGAGGGCTCTGCCCCATCCCCCCTCCGCCTTTTAAATAATATGGCGGTTATCATTTTTCTTCTAACCGAATTTAAACGACTTTAAAAAATCATTACTCGAAAAGGGGTAAGCGAGCAACGATTTATTTATCGAAAAATGAACTCACCGGCCAAAATATATAAATGAAAAAAATTTCAAAAAAAGGATGTGGGTACTAGTATACTGTAGATTTACCCCAGTTTAGTTGGCCCAGTAATTAATAATATGCAAATGAAATTTGAAAATTGTCAACTCAATTTATAGTAGGCGTGGACGCGGTTTTTAAAATGTTGTCTTCCCGTAATACAATATTTCGTATAATAGGGAAAGCGAGATAATCGTTTTGGAAATTTTGGAAATCCAACCGTGAGATCTCGAAAACCTTAACGAGTTGAGACTCGCTGCTAGTCGCAATAGAAAGAGCGACCCAAAATTAGCTTAGTCCTAGCTGGGAATCCCGTTTAGTTGGCCCAGTAATTAATAATATGCAAATGAAATTTGAAAATTTTGAATTCAATGTATAGTATAGCAGTCGCTGAGCTCTGGTCGTGCTCAGCGACTACCGTCGCTGTACAATACAGTTAGTTGTTAAAGTGGCGCAATATATAGAAGCCAACAAGAGTCGCTTATTAGTTCCCGCCGCGTATGGTCGCATTTCAATATTAGTCCTCAATATTAGTTTACAGAAATATTATGTAGAGAGTCGAATTTTGGTTCCCGGCGCGCGCAGTCGTGTTTTACGATAATTAGGTTTTATGAGACCTTAGATATTTAGACAATCTTTGTTGAGTTAAATACATATTAATAACCATATTAAATAAAGCTATATATATATCTGTTTGTTAAAAGAACTTAGTTTTGTGTTTTATTATTAATTTAGAACAAAATATCAGAATTGGAACATAATTTCAGAGAAAAATACAATAAAGATCAGAAGTGGTATTATTTAGAAGAAATAATACAACAATTCCAAACAATATTATGAGAGTTTTTATTTGAGAGTAGTAATTTGGTGAAAATCTTACGTTTTTTCTATTCTCTATAATTTTCAATATCGACACTAGAAAGCTAAATTGTAACAAACGCCAATTTTGCGAAAATAGTTTTTATGAAATTGTTAGGCATTCTTCATATAATAATGAAAAGATTAGATCATAGAACCGTAAACTGGCGCTTCTGACAATTTAGCTTTCCAGTATCGATATTATCTTTGTAGTCTTTTCTCTTATCTATACAGTTTTTACTTTTTCTTTTCTAATTTCGTTCTCATTTTTATTTTATTTCCAGATTTATGAGGGGGCGTCGTTTTTTACATGTTTATTCGATTAAGTAGTTAATGTTCTATTTGCTTGCGTAGTTAGTAGTTTTTTATTAAATAAAATAAAATGCCTCGTCGTTGTTGCGTACCGGCTTGTCGTTCAAATTACAGCAAAACCAAAACGGATGTAGACGTTGAAAAGGTATCCGCATTCTCTTTTCCAAAGGACAAAAATTTGAGAAAATTATGGCTGCACGCCATACCCCGGAAGGATTTTCAACCGACAAAACATTCAGTGGTTTGTATTCGGGACTTCCGCGAATCCGATCTTATGAAGAGACGATATGAAACGAAGCTGCCCAAATTACTTTCTCACGCGATTCCCTCGGTTTTTCCTAATTTACCAAATTATCTTACGAAACCAGAGCCGGTAACTTTACGGAAAGAGCCTCCGCGCCAAGAAAAAGTTGCGGCTATGCATGAAGAACTTTGTGAAAAATTTTTACAAAGTGATAAAATCCTCGGTGTTAATCCCTAGCGTTTTAGGGAATCCAAAACCAAACTAACTATTTTTAAATCAAATTATTGGACCAAGAAAACTATTTTATTTTGCAAATTTATTAGTAAGCTCCACGCTCCGACACTTCTAATTTACAACTGATTTTTCAAGTACCGAATTTTTATTCCAATTTATTACAATCCAATGAGTTCAACATTTCATTATATACAAAAAAAAACGTTAAGTTAAACAATGCATTATTAAACAAAGAAACTGATATAGAAGTAAGCAAATTATGGGAAATTGCAACGTTGACAATTTTATACAACGAATAAAATTTAGATTTACATGAAAGTGAATTTTATAAAAGAGCAATTTTTATAAGAGAAATGTTTGAATGTAATACGAATTTGAGATGTTTATAATTTGTTAATAATAAGCTACTGCTATAAGGTAGGACGTTAACATAAGCCGGCCACCTTGGAAGTGCCGTCTTCCAATACGCTGGAGGAATTTGAAGTCTCCACTGGCAACGGACATAACTTGGTGATAGACCTCTTAAGAGTACCGCTCATGGTGCGAACATCCGCAACTCGAACATGCCCATCTGGTCCGTGATATATCTCCTGGACACGCCCCAATGCCCACTTGAGTGGTGGTAGATTGTCTTCCTTAAGTAGCACCAAGGAGCCTACCTTTAAGTCAGGATTGGTATTTTTCCATTTGGTCCTTCGTTGAAGGGTTTGCAAATATTCCCTTTGCCAGCGTGACCAGAAGTTCTGCATTTTAGCTTGCAGCAGTTGCCACCTGGATAGGTGTTTGATGTCTGAGTCGACCAAAGTTGGATAAGGAACGCCGATCATAGGACCACCAGTCAAGAAATGTCCAGCTGTAAGCGCCTGAAGATCCTCAATGTCATCTGAAAGAGAGGTAAGAGGACGAGAATTAAGTATTGATTCAACCTGGCAAGAAACTCGCTGCAATTCATCTAGAGAATAGGACTGTAGGCCAAGGACTCTGCGCAAGTGATATTTAGTCTGCTTAACTGCGGCCTCCCAAAGGCCGCCGAAGTGAGGCGAACGAGGTGGTATAAATTTCCAAACGATAGCATCCTTTGCACACATTTCTTGTACCAATCGCGAGTGATTTTCCGACATGAACAATTCGTATAGCTCCTGAAGTTCTCGATACCCTCCTGTAAAATTTGTGGCATTATCTGAATAGACCACGGCTACTCTTGGACGCCTGGCCTTGAACTTGATGAAAGCTGACAGGAAGGCCTCAGTAGTTAAATTTTCGAGCACTTCAAGATGTACTGCCTTTACGCTCAGACAGATGAACAAACATATATAGGCCTTTGTTGGAGAACGGTTTCTGATGAGATGTTTTATGTAGAAGGGGCCGCAGAAGTCCAATCCAGTGTGGTAGAATACGGGACTGGGTTGAACTCTAGGAGATGGTAATTGTCCCATTAGTTGCTCCATTATGTTGGGGCGAATCCGGGAGCACCGAACGCAATTTCGGACTACCTGTTTTACTGCATTCCTTCCGCCAATGGGCCAATACCTAGTACGAATTATCGCCAATAAAGTCTGGCAACCAACGTGGAGATTTTTATAATGATAATGGCTGATCAACGACTTCAAAAACTTGCAATTAGGTAAGATGATTTGATGCTTGGCGTCATACTCCAGATCTGCATTATCCAATCTTCCCCCGACACGAATCACGCCATCAGAGTCAACGAACGCGTTTAGGCTTTTTAGCACACTGTTAGATTTTAAATTTTTACGATTCTCCAACGCACGATAATCTTCAAAATAATGTCTTTGAACCGAACGAATTATATTCAATAGCGCGCGTTCAAACTCTTCCGCGGTAACAAGTCCATAATTTCTATTCGATACGTCTTTAATCTTGGAATTCGAAACGAATCTATAAATATAGGCGAATGAGTTAACCAACCGAACAAAGGAATTGCAAAATTTCGAGGACTCAACCAAGTTGCCCGTAGCACTTACTAACAAACCAACTACACCTTTGCGTTTCTCGGGTAATTGTTCTTCAAACCGATAACTCATTTCTGGCCACATTTCCTCTGCGAGGCACAAAAAGTTGGGTCCATGGAACCATAATTTTGAATCTGATAGCTCCTTGGGAGATGATCCACGACTCACTAAATCTGTAGGATTCAAAGGCGAAGGGACATGCCGCCACGCTGTATTTTGTGACAACTCCTGTATTTTCGAGACACGATTGCTTACAAATGTGCTCCATTTGGATGGTGACGATCGAAGCCAGGACAAGACAATAGTAGAGTCTGACCAGTAATAAGTTCCCTTAATTATAGGGCCAAAGATTTTCATCACGCGCGCGACAAATTCTGCCAATAGTAATGCTGCGCAGAGCTCTAATCTTGGAATAGATATAGTTTTCAGAGGAGCTACTCGTGATTTAGCCGTCAGTAAATTACAATTTATGTGATCTCCTTCTATGCAGCGAACATAGATACATGCGCCATAAGCTGCCATACTAGCATCAGCGAAACCATGGATTTCGACATAACTAGAGGGCCTCAAGACAAAACGAGGAATGCTAATTTGTTCAACCAAAGAAAATTGTTCATAAAGCGACAGCCAGCTGCAATGAAGCTCCTGCGGTAGTGATTCATCCCATGCAATTTTCAGGCTCCATAGCTGTTGTAGAAATATTTTTGCCCTTACTACTATTGGGTTAAGTAATCCCAGTGGATCAAATAGTCGACTAATGATGGATAAAACCTTGCGTTTTGTTACTTGACAAGCAGGTCGTGAATCCTTCGATTGCTGAGAGAAGAAACGAAATACGTCATCTTGCGGCTGCCAAAACATTCCCAAAGTCTTCACGAAATTATCACCAGCCATATGAAGATACTTTTCCAATCTAGTTTTGTTGAATGAGGAGAGAAGCTCTGGACTATTGGAACACCACTTCGCTAACTCGAAACCTCCGGCTCGTAATAGCTCGTCTACCTCCCTTTGAAGCCTCCTGGCTTCCTCGATTGTATCAGCACCGGAAAGCATGTCGTCAACGTAGAAATCCCGCTGCAAAACCTCGGATCCAATAGGAAATTCAACTAGATTCTCCAACGCCAATTGTCGAAAGCAGGCCGTCGCTAGGTACGAAGCAGGAGCAGTTCCATATGTTACTGTGAGTAAGCGGTAGATATCTAAAGGGGCCTTAGGTGATTCTCTCCAGAGAATACATTGCCAATCCGTGTGGGGGTTTTGTACCCTTACCTGGCGATACATTTTTGAGATATCTGCTGTAATGGCATATTTACGAGAGCGAAAGCGAAGCAGAATATCAAATAAGTCGTCCTGGATGACTGGACCAACCATTAAGGTGTCATTCAGAGAGAGGCCGGAACTAGTTTTACAAGAGGCATCAAAAACTACACGGAGTTTTGTAGTGCTGCTTTCGGGTTTTAGGACGCAATGATGTGGCAGGATATAGTATTTTCCAAGCGATGAAAGTGATGAGATTCGCTCCATGTGACCAAGAGTTATATATTCTGACATGAACTCAGAATATTGTTTCTGAATGTCCGGATTTTTAGATAATTTCTGTTCCAGAGTGAAGAATCTTTTCTTAGCAGTCTCCAGCGAGTTTCCCAATGCCAATGGACTTCTTCGAAAGGGCAAACGAACACAAAATCTTCCAAAATCATCCCTCTTCAGATGTTCCAAAAAATGTTTTTCGCAGTCTCTTTCTTCAGCACCTAGCATCTTGGTTGGTGAGATATGCTCTTCAATCTCCCAAAATCTTCGAATTGATTCATCCAAGCCGTGATTTTCATCTTGGGATACTTCTACAGCAACCATGCATCGAGTAGTCTTACAGCTTCCACCTCCACCTATAATCCAACCAAGTACGGTTTTCTGAAGCAATGGAAGTCCTTTACCAAGACGAATTTGCCCTACTGATAGCAACTCGTAAAAAAGTCCCGCTCCAATTAATACATCGATAGGTTGCGGTGTGCCGAATGTAGGGTCAGCCAAGGGAATATTTTCAGGCATCTTCCAATTCCTTGTGTCCATGACACGATGAGGTTGCGGACTGGTGATTTTTGGAAGAACCAGTGCTTCAATAGAGGCGGCGAAATCATTATTGCGTGAACGTATTACCAATTCTACCTTATGTTTTACGCCAAGGGATAGGACACCAATGCCATCAATACTAACAAAGACCTTTGATCTTTTTAAGCGAAGCTGTTGAACCAGCTTTTCTGAGACGAAGTGAGAAGTTGAACCAGCATCTAATAATGCTCTGTAAGGGGTAAGAGTCCCGGAATTATCCTCCACGTCGATTAACGCAGTAGCCAATACACTTTCGGGTGTGGTGGAGGAGGGGTGGTTCAGCTTCCTGCTGGAGCCAATTTGTGATGCCATAGCGCTTAAGCTGGCTCCTAGTTGTTCACACGGATTTGTGGCCCCCTTGTTTGGAGCATCCGTGCCATCATTTGCTCCCACATTAGCACTTTCATGTCTGTGGAGCAGAGTATTGTGTTTGAAATTACAATATTTACATCGACTTGACCTACAATTTTTAGTGACATGACCAGTTTTCAAGCAGTTGAGGCATAAACTCAACCTTTTTACCTCAGAGAATCTTTCCAAAGGAGACAATTTGCGAAATCCACCACAATTCCGTATTTCATGATCTCTGTTTTTACAAAAGGCACAACTCGCCTCTATGTGATTTGCAGAGAAAGAAGATCCTTGCAAGGGTTTACCCCTGTGTGACGATTTGGGTTCCTCCACCCGGTAGGAGCGAGCAGGATCATTTTTGCCAACTTCAGCATTCTCTAATGTTTGACAACGTTTATTTAGAAAACTGGAAAAATCCTTTAGTGACGGCAATGCGTCAAGAGGCGCTTCTTCCTCCCATTTTAATTTAGTAGGCATGTCAATTTTACTACCAATGAGATTCAATAATAAGCCATCCGTGATTTGCTCAGATGTTGCTATACTTTTCAAGGCCCTAAGATGAGAATTAATTGCGTCGCTCAGGAATCTAAGTTTCGATACAGAAGATTTTTCAATGGGTTTAAGATCAAACAAGCCTTTTATATGGCCTTGAAAAATAAGCCTTTTGTTCTCATAACGAGATTTCAACAAACTAATTGCAATATTGAACCCATCCTCCTTTAGATTGATATTGTTAATAACTTGTAACGGCTCTGAGTCTAACGAACCTCGCAAATATGCTAACTTTTCGACTTCAGTCAAGTCATCATTCTCAGCTACTAACGTTCGAAATGTTGCATAGAAGTCAGACCATTCAAAGATTCTACCCGAAAACGGTTTAATTTTTAATTTAGGAAGATTAGCGTTCGGTTTGGAAGAGTGAATAAACGAGGTGGCGCCGGCGGCAGAATCTCTCGGACGCAATTCGTCTTTCAATGATAATAATTTGCATTTTATAGCGATATACGCTTCTTCGTACGATTGTCTTCTCTCTCCTCTCTGCTCTTCTGAATCCTCAACTTCGAGCCTCGTTTGGAACTCATTAAATCGCGTCATATATGTTTCTAATAAACCTAATCTGGTTTCGACTTCAACTAATGACATAACCCTACCAGGTGTTTCTATATAATTTTTTAATTTCGTTTGCTGCATCGTGACCGTACCTCGCCAAGTGCGTAAATCACTAATAAGTTTAAGTTTTTTATCAGGCTTGTCGGAACCAGTAGACGATTTTCCACTAGTACCGCCAGCACCACCATTATTGTCCGTCATAACGAAAATAATTTATTTTTTAACTCTCTAATGGTGAAGCACGAATATTATATAACGTTAAAAAAAAACAAAAACAGTTATAAATCAATTCGTAGCTAACAACTGTTCTATACCGTTAAATCATACGCAAGCGGTAACACAAAAAATAACCGTAAACCGAAACCGTTACCACATGTACTGTAACATAATTCACATATGAAAACAATTTGTCCAAAGTTAATTCTAAATAATTCAATAATTTCTTTGTTTTCAATTTGTTTTTATTTATTTGAAGGAAAGACTAAAAGTTCACACACGTTTTTCCTTACAATACCTGTACCATTAAAAGGAACCGCAATTCAAACACATTCACTACAATATGTAATTTGTTTTTTCTTTAGAAATAATTTGTCCAATGTATACAATAATTTATGTCCAATTATAACTTATGTATTTTTCAATATAAATGTCCAATTATTTATTCTTCAATATAAATGTCTATTTTCTAAAACAAAATGGACGAAAGAAAAAAGAAATACCTGAAGAAGACTGACCTCTCTTGGCATTTAGCATACCTCTATCCATTACGTTTAAAATGTACTTAATCAAATTCCAATTATGTGTGTGATATTAGCCTCTAGAAGATTAATTATTCCCTCGCTGAAATAATCCAATTCTACACCAAACCAATCCAAATCGGGAAGCGTGGACTCCGCCGTTAACAGGAATAACCTTCACTAATAATTTAATAATAGCACCTTGGTCCCTGCTCGGGCGCCATATGTTAATCCCTAGCGTTTTAGGGAATCCAAAACCAAACTAACTATTTTTAAATCAAATTATTGGACCAAGAAAACTATTTTATTTTGCAAATTTATTAGTAAGCTCCACGCTCCGACACTTCTAATTTACAACTGATTTTTCAAGTACCGAATTTTTATTCCAATTTATTACAATCCAATGAGTTCAACATTTCATTATATACAAAAAAAAACGTTAAGTTAAACAATGCATTATTAAACAAAGAAACTGATATAGAAGTAAGCAAATTATGGGAAATTGCAACGTTGACAATTTTATACAACGAATAAAATTTAGATTTACATGAAAGTGAATTTTATAAAAGAGCAATTTTTATAAGAGAAATGTTTGAATGTAATACGAATTTGAGATGTTTATAATTTGTTAATAATAAGCTACTGCTATAAGGTAGGACGTTAACACTCGGATTCGAAGATTTTCTTCATAACTTAGAGACCAAGGTCAATCTGAGTGGTTTTTATAGCCTTAAAACTGAAAACGGGATAATTCTTTTCAGAGTTACCAGGAAAGAAAATTCCGGTTGCGAGTTTTCGACTCGGATATGCATAAGCAAAGACCTATTAGTTACAGTTATCGTCAAAGATACTGAAATTCCATCTGCAGACTTAAGTTTCGGTTTACCTAAGACCCTGCAATTATCCCTATGGTCTCAATTAATAAATTTAATTGCGCGGTACAAGTTTATTGAAGCACCAGAATCTGCTAACAGTGAGTTTTTTATATAGAAAAAGCGGTATTTTACTTGAATAAAGCAGCTTAAGCCGCGAAAGATTCTGAGAAAATCAGAAATTGAAATTGATCAACAATCAATTGAAATTGTTATTCTGTAACCGGCTGCTATATGATACGGATACCATGATTATGTCGTTTCTAATTTCTACACAATCAGCGGCTGCTTACAAATTGTTGAAGAATTTTTTGTATTTACCGTCTACGCGTCATTTTCGACACATTTCCGCTTCGCTAAATGTAACCCCTACTGCAGATAATTTCTCAAACGGTGAGAACTATTTAATAGAAAGGGCGGCGAAACTTTCGAGCCGGGAAAAATACGTCGCGTAGTTAATCGACGAAATTTATATTGAGCAAGGGTTGCAGTATAAATCAGGAAAAGTGGTAGGATTTGCAGAGAATACGCCGACTGAAAAGGCTAGAACGGTACAGTCGTTTATGAATAAATCGGGTTTAGATACTTTTAAAGATATTGTACGGCTTGCTCCAGTTTTGAAGAGCAATGGTCAGCAGCTTCTTTCATTGACCACAGAAGTCGTACAATATGTGCAGAAAGTATTAGGACTACGCGTTATTGTTATAATTACTGATAACAATAGGACAAACCAGGCCATGTTTAGATCACTACAACAGTCGCCGGCCAATTACTATCCAAACCCTCAGTACCAAAATGAAGTTACTTACTTAATGTTCGATCCTGTTCATCTGTTTAAGAATTTCAGAAATAATTGGCTTAACGTTAAAAATTCTACGCGTTCGTTTATATATCCA
The DNA here is from genome assembly GCA_963855945.1 of Thereva nobilitata. Taxonomy (NCBI): domain Eukaryota; kingdom Metazoa; phylum Arthropoda; class Insecta; order Diptera; family Therevidae; genus Thereva; species Thereva nobilitata. Next base: position 169,559,268 of record OY979694.1, read on the forward strand.
GATTTTGAAACGGGAGAAATTAAAAATGCCAATTTTCTGATTTAGTGGATTTGTATCACAGTCAATCCACTTTAGAAATTCGGAGAGCATATAAGTTGAACAGGAAATCAATAAATCCCGACACTATCGAAAGACAAAATGTTGGATACGTCGACAACATTTTTCATGACTCCACCATAACAACTTTAAAGGCTTGCCCGGAAACAGTAGAAACGGCTGAGTTTTGCGAAATAATTCGCAAGTGGTGGAACGTCGTTAATGTAAAGAGCTCTTTCAAAGGTAGTCGTATACGCAACGAATGGTGCAACCCTATTTCGCATAGTAACGATGCGTCGGTGAATTTCTTACGCAACTTTATTAAATGGCTCCATTTATGGAATACTTCCGAAAATAATAACGGGGTGTTACTTCTGACACATATAAAGCAGCCGTTTTAACTACGACAACATTCATTAGTTTACTTGAATATTCCTTAAATAAACTAAGTGTTTCGTATGTTTTACTCGGAAAATTTCAGACGGATGACCTAGAAGGGCGATTTCGGTTATATCGTTCCTTATCAGGGTGTAGTTATAGAATTTCTTATTCAGAACTTTTGGAATCTGAGAAAAAATAAGCATTTTTGCTCATGACATAGATAGATCATAAAGAGCTAAAAAATTCCCAAGAGAATTAGCCCAGTCACTTTATACATGAACCTCTAAAAAAATACAACTGGAGATTTTACAGCGGGATTCTCTTTATTTTGGAGTCACAAATAATTTCCCAAAAGTCCATAAAGCCAACTGACCGGCCACTCAAGTTACGGAGGGTCAAAGGTCACGAAAATCAGTTTTTCCAAATATCTCGTAAATTATCGGTTTTACGTAAATTTTGGCTAAGTAAAATTTGTTCGCGAGATAAATGTGCATAAAAATGTCCTTTACGAAATTTTCGTAGAACCAATGATTTTCGAGATATGAGGCTGAGAAAACTAGGGCATCGCGCTGCAACACCTTTGAAATAGAATACAAGCAGTGTTTTTACATGGTATCCCCAGTAGGCCTAGTTCGTAGGTTACAAGTTATAATATAATTTTGTTGATTATCTCTCTGCCTCTTCTATTTCCACTGCTTTCATATTGTCTCCTTCATCAACATTCATCTCAGAGGAAAACAACGAATTGCGGTCGACGTTATAATCGCTCAACTCAGGTTCAATGGTTGTATCCTCGGACATCGAATTGAGACACGTCGGGTCCCGACAAGAGCCATACGTTACGGAACATGGCAATCCTACTTTCCTGCATCCACTTCCCATCATCCACCTCTAAGAAATGCCAACTGGAGATTTTACAGCGGGATTCTCTTTAATTTGGGGTCACAAATAATTACTCAAAAGTCCATAAAGGCAACTGACCGGCTACTCAAGTTACGGAGGGCTTAAGGTTCCAAAATCAGTTTTTCTTAAATATTTCGTAAAGTATTTGTTTTACGTTAATTTTGGCAAAATAGCATTTATTCGATCAACATTTTTTATAGGTAAATTTTAAGTACCGTTGTTACTCCAACGATCTACTAACAATTGACCGACTTGAGGAAAACTTCCGTCGAGTTATTCGCGAAATAAGGCCGCAAACAAAATTTGGTTAACAGAATGGGCCACTGTCAAGCCATCCGCCGCAGCCATTTGGGTGAAATTGTTTTACATAAATAATCGGAAGATATACTCTCTTCAATAAAGGAGCATTCATTGAAAAATATTGAATGGTGTAGTTTTAAGAACAATTTCAAAAAGAAACTAACAGGTGGCCATCCTGGTGACAAGCCTGTCAATATTTCAACAGTTTAAGCCTTCTTTGGTGCATATAAACATATGCACCAAAGAAGGCTTAAACTGTTGAAATATTGACAGGCTTGTAATCTGATAGCGCCTGGGATCTTATTTATAACGCTGCCATAAGCATACACAACAAACACATGCATTCGTATAGGATAATGGGGTATGCGTTGCTCCACAGCTTGTCACTCAGATTGCTCGAAAAGTATTGGTTCTATGTAAATTTTGTTTAGGACTTTTTTATACAGATTTATCTCACAAACAAATTTTACTTAGCCAAAATTTACGTAAAACCGATAATTTACGAGATATTTGAGAAAAACTGATTTTCGTGACCTTTGACCCTCCGTAACTTGAGTGGCCGATCAGTTGGCTTTATGGACTTTTGGGAAATTATTTGTGACCCCAAAATAAAGAGAATCCCGCTGTAAAATCTCCAGTTGGATTTTTTTAGAGGTTTGGCCTTTTTTTGTATAAAGTGACTGGGCTAAATAGCGAAGTGATCGATATATCTGATTTCGAATCAATATTCGAAACAAACGATTACTTATCCGCGGCTGGTTTAGATGATTCCCCCAATATCTATGCGGCTGGGTACGCATTGTTCGCGGAATCTAAACGACAGTCGTACGTTTATTGCAGAGCGCTAATCCTTGAATCAAAAGGAGGCACTGCAAATGATGTTTATTTCGATTCCCTCCAAAGAGATGGTTTAAGTATTCCACTATGCAGATAAAAATACTATTGAATCATGATGTCGCGGTTTTCCAGGAAATTCTTCGCCAGGAGAAATTAACTAAACCCTTTTTGGGAGGGTCAAACAAAAAGAATTGCTTTCGTTGTTAGCGATCAAAAGTATTTTAGTGGGCGGGTGTGAAGACGCGATCGACTTTGATTATGAATGTTTCTGCGGGTCCACGAGTATGCAACTCTTTGCTCAAATTTGCAATCGGTTCGCGAACGGAATCTTGAATAATCATGTCAAGTTTAGAAATGACATGGACCGTCTCCGGGGGCGAGTTATCGACAACTTGGCAAATTCGCGAGAACACGAGGCTAGCAAGCTGGTAAGCGTATTTTTGTTGTTATGCTTTTTAATTTATTAATTTTGATTTACCGTTTTATTTGAAATATATATTTTATTTAATTATTATAATATAGGTATAGTTTAATATTTTTTGTTATGTTTTTATTTATTTTTTTTATTTGTTGATTTTTTTGGATTTTTTATACTTTGTGATATTCATCAATGTGCTTTAAATGTCGCGATTTTTTATTTATTTTACTTTAGTTGTTATATTTTCCGCTGTATGTGCTTCGGATTAGTGAGCACATCACCTTTAGAGCACATTGGTGATAAGATGGTGAATAGGCCTATAAGGGAAACTGGCCATCTAAGTGAATTAAACGGGTTAACGTATCTTCTGGCGAAACCTCAGGGGTGATGAGGAATATCGCCTTTTTCCATATTACCTACATATATCGAGATTAAGCGGGTTAATTTTCAAGTTGATCAATTTTTGACATTCGCGGTGTTTTTTCGTGTTTATTTAGGGAAAAAATGTTAAATATTTAATGTTGTGTGGTGGAAATCGACTTAAAGGAGATTAATATATAATTATGGAATTATTATGAAATATGTAAGTGCAGAAGAAGTGGAAACGTTATTGTTATTCATTCTGTGTGGTGGAAATCGTGTTAAAAGTGATTAATTATAATTATGGAATTATTATTAATTAAATATATAAGTTCAGAAAAAATGAGAAAGTTATTGTTTTGATTGCCATTTAAATTGGAGCATAAATAGTGCATTTATATACCGTGGATATACCAGTAATCGGAAAAATCTGGAATGGTTTTATGTCCAAGATGAAACCTTTATAAATGCAATAGATATGCCCCAATTTGAATAGCAATCAAAACAATAACTTTCTCATTTTTTCTGTACTTATATATTTAATTAATAATAATTCCATAATTATATATTAATCACTTTTAAGTCGATTTCCATCAGACAACATTAAATATTTAACATTTTTTCCCTAAATAAGCACGAAAAAAACACCACACGAATGTAATCAACTATTAACTGTCAATTTGGCTAGAATTTATATGCCGAATGTTTTAGGAATATTTTTGCAGTAAAAAGTTATAAAATATTGTATTTTATCACTTTTCACTGCAATAAGATTACCAGTGATTAGTGCTTTAATGATTTAATAAAAAAAATTAAAAAAAATTGAGTAATTAAGTGTGTTAATTGTTAAGGTGCCAGGTGACCAATTTTGTTTACATTCGCGGTGTTTTTTTTCGTGTATATTTAGGAAAAAATGTTAAAAATTTAATGTTGTGTGGTGGTAATTGAATTAAAAGTGATTCTAAAATGAGTCAAGATTATTAACGGTGCATGTAATATAGAAATTACGACCTTTTCAATTATTGAAATTACGATACTTCAACATTAAACTACAGCATAACGGGACTTGAGCGACACTTTTTATTATCATATCTGAGTTGTACATGAGTAACTGTACATTGTGTGAAAATTTCATCAAAATTGGTATTGTAATATAGCAATTATAACCTTTTCAATTTTTGAAATTACGGTACTTTAACATCCAATAAAAAGATAACGTGGCTTGAGCGACACTTTTTATGGTCATATCTGAGTTGTACATGACTAACTGTACATTGTGTGAAAATTTCATCAAAATCGGGCGTGGAGGCCCAGCTATGTTAGTGTTAGTCAGCTCGGCTGCTTCCAGGCCTGTACTTACGGGACTCTACGCAAAACAAATACCCACGACACAGGTAGAACTGTAGCAAGCAAAGCCTTCTATATTTACAAGTCATGCCCCAGGTGTGTGCATTAATGTGTATGAAGTGCCAAAGAGACTTCAAAATCCGCGCTAAACAAGTGTTTTTCAGGTTATAGCTGCATTTATTCTTAGTTTAAAGTGAGTTTTTAAAAGTTTAAAAGTGTTTTGTAAACATTAAAGTGCATAGGAAGTGCCCAGGATAATGATCATCGTTGGAAAAGGATTAACTAATTGCCTGTAAGTAATTTTATTATAGTTTTTGCATGCCTGTAAAAAATTTTGCAATCGCCCTTGCAAATAAAAATAAATGTAGGTACCTACATATTTATAATAAAAGAAATTTATTTTTGTCTTATTGTAATGTTTACGAATAAGTATAAATATTTCTTTCATTGTTTTAATTGGTAATAACTACTTATTTCGTGGCGGTTGCAACATCAAAAGAACATAACAGCATTTCTTCCTTGAGCCCTCTTTATTACTTTGTCTTTGGTTTTATCAACAAGAGAGGAAGAAATTTGTAAACGATTTTTAAAGGTAAACAATTTAAGTTTAATTTTCATTTTTAATCGGACTAATTTGTGCATCATTGAGCGAATTTACACGGGTACATCAAATAATTAAATTATGATTACTTTTTTTGATTTTATTACTTTTTACTGCTCATGGATTACCAGTGATTAGTTATATAGTGATCTAAGGCTAAGCCCACACTGCACCGAACAACACACAAACAAGTAAAACGCGATTGTTTTGACTGGCTCCCAAAACACATCAAATCGAGTAAAACAAAAACAAAGCAAAAACATATTTGACGTGCTTGTTTTAATGTGGGTTATAGCCAGTCATAGTCGGGGAGCTGAACGGTCAAAAAATGCAACTGTTTTAGTAAAGCTGAAATTTTGGTATTATGTAGTAGTAAGGGTGTAGAACAATAGCCCCCCGTCAGTCAGCTGGTTTCCCTAAAGGCCCCCATACACGGTCAAATTGGATGTACATCGAAGTGCGGATGTACAACCAAAACTATCGATTGTGAGCCGGTCGGCCGATCAAAATACGTTGCGGGCATGGGTTTGATAAACATCTGGATGTACATCCAATTTGACCGTGTATGGGGTCTTAACATTTGGCGTGGGCGTGGCTTCAAAGTTGTCAAAGAAGCAAGAATGCTTTATAATATCAGAAAATTGGTTTGTGAATACTAAAATAACTGAAAAATGACGTGGATATGGTCAGTCTTCAAAATTTGTAACGGGACGCGTCAGCGGCGCGTCGGCAGCACGTCAGCAGCGCGTAAAACACAAATTTAGTTCATGAAACTGTTTTATCAAATGTAAAATTTGGTCTACAAGTAGTTAATATTATTAAAAATCAAATAAACTACTTGTAAACCAAATTTTACATTTTATTAAACAGTTTCATCAGCTAAATTTTTTATGTTTGACGACTGACGTAATTTTTTATTTTAAAGACTGACCATATCCACGTCATTTTTCAGTTATTTTAGTATTCACAAACCAATTTTCTGATATTATAAAGCATTCTTGCTCTTTGACAACTTTGAAGCCACGCCCACGCCAATTGTTAGGGAAACCAGCTGACTGACCGCGAGCTATTGTTCTACACCCTTACTACTACATAATACCAAAATTTCAGCTTTTCTAAAACAGTTGCATTTTTTGGGCGCTCAGCTCCCGGTTTATCAATGCGGCATTGTCATCGGAATTGGAAAAAGAAAGTGATGTTGTAGTAATGGCTATTTATTTTTGTGTGGTAGTTCTAAGCTCAGGAGTCGCCCTTTGTACTATAAGTCCGTTATGTCGTTTGTCACGTCATGTCATGGTGCAACGTCTAGCAGTAAGCTTAGTACGGGAGGGGAATTTTAAGGGTTATGAGGGTTCGGGAGGGTGTTGGAGAAGGTGGCGATGAGCCCTGCTCTTGGATGTTGTAGGGGCTCGGAAATACTGACTGCGAGAGGTTGTTCCACAGTCGAGTCGTTCTATTTAGAAACGAATTACTAGTTTGTAGAGTGCGCGAAAATACAGGCTGCAGGTGGAAGGAGTAAGACGAGCGGGCTATGTCATGCTAAGTGAAAAAGTGAAAAGAAAGTTTTGGGTACATCGTATAAATGAAAGATCCAGATTAGCACACTAAACTGACTGTGTGGCCAAACAAGGACCAAGCAGTCGTCACAGGCATGCTTTGTTTGCTTGCCTTCGTTTTTTTGTCCTGACTGGTTTAGTGTGGGTTGCTTCCTTGGAATGCGTGTATGTTTTGTCTGTTTGCTTTGGCTGCTTTGTGTGCCTGTGTGTGCTTGTGTGGGATTGCTTGTGCTTTGCGTGTTCCTACCGATTTGTTTGGCGCAGTGTGGGTTGTTTAATTTAAACATTATACATAGTGTGTTGCGACCATTTTGGAAAACTGCTTTGTTTGTTTTGCTCTGACTTGTGTGAATTAGTAGGGGCGCACTAATTCTAACATGAGGATTTAAATTTGAAAATTCTAAAAAATTGTATTCTTTTGCTTTTGTTTTGCTCTGACTGCTTCAGTGTGGGTTCAGCCTAAGTGATTAAATTAAAAAAAATTTAGTGATTAGGGACGTATCCGCGCAAATAAATAACATGGATATTTCGACCGCGATTTTCTCGTATAAAATGGCTACCGGTTAAAAGCCGATTTAAAGTTTCAAAATTGAACAAAATTGCGAGTGAAAATTAAAAAATAAAAACGAAATATCAAAGATATTCATGTGCGCCGATATATCCAGGCCGGTGAATACGGCCCTTTTAAGTGTGTTAAGGCAAAGGTTATCATTTTTCAGAGATTGCACAAATCAATCGCAAATGGAAATAATCTTTTAATCGTTTCACTGGCGCCCAGCTGTTTATTTAAGGTACATTATAATTTATGTCTTTATATTGGGTAATATAATTATACAAGGGTTTTTCTTTCTTTTCCTCGGGACCATTCGCGAAAAGAGTTTCGAGTTACAAATATATAATAAAATGTATTCTTTATCACGTTATATCTCAATTTCTTAACACAATAGACAATTTGTAGAATCGTCTTTGCAGCTCCAAATATGTGGATATTCTTAGGTATTGTATTTTACAGGTCTTGATTTTACATTACAAAAGTACAGGTACTTTTCTATACGCTTGAACTATTCATCGAAGCATTTGTTCAATTGAGAGGTCAATAGCTTCAAAACAAATTAAGTGAGATCTAACCTCCACATAGTTTCCTCACGACGCACAGTGGTTCCAAACGCCGAAAAGCTGGCCAAAAATACCAAAAGTGAAGTTACTAGATCTAGGACTTTTTAGTATACCACACGTTAGGTTGGTAGCTGTACTTTAAGAACGCAGCATCACCAATGCCAACAATACGCACATGTCGGCAGCGTGGCGTCCTAAAGTGAAGGTTAAAATACGTCGATTTCACAAGTTGCTCGACTTCAACGGCCAATTTTCCTGATAAAGTGTTAATTATTCATGGTGAAGTGATTTGTTTCGTGAAGAGGACTATCTGAGGTTAGTATAACATGTACAGTTTGAAAATTAAAATGTTTGTACATTGTTTGTATTACATTGTTTGTAAAACACAAAATTTCATCGTTTTCATGCTTTTACTTTCTCAATATCTCGGAAGTCCCACGAGATCCCGGGCTGAAATAAATTGTGTATGATAGGGCAATCCTAGTAGAAAATTGTCATACGTGTAACTTTTCCACGAACTTGCACATTTTTGAAAAAATGCAATTTGAAAAATCACGAAAAAATTTACTAAAAATATGATATTCATGTTAATTCAAGCGTAATATGGGCCTAAAATTTTTTGTTACAGTTAGTTTATGTTGAGTATACGTGAAAACAATAATTTTTAACATTTTAAGCAATGAAATTTTTATAAACAATAAAATAATTTTCGAAAAAACGTTATTGTAAATTTTTTAAAAGAAAGGTAATATTTTTATACTTATGAAAATGGTATATTTCAGGTAATTTTTGGTTAAAAAGTCTTTATTAATCAAAAAAGAACTCTCTGAAAATAGCAGTACCTAACCTAACCTGTCAACTGTAGTAACAATGTAAATAGTTCATTTTTTTAAACAAATTATAAAGAATGTTGAACTTTTTTATACTAAAATTTTTTCGTTTGTTTTTTCAGTGTCCTATAAAAAATGTCTCTTACGAAAAGAGACATTTTTGATCTTATAAAGGATAACGTCAAAGGGGACAATAATGTACTTATAAATCTTTTACAAGAACATATAACTAACAAAAGCATACGAACGTATACATTCTCTCACAAATGTAAAGCTGCGTTGAGAAAATTATTTAATAAAATAAGAACGAAATGGAATGCGTGCAGTAGAATGCTCAACAGATTCATGGAGGAAAATTATACTTGGCTAAACGGCCAGTTCCAGTTCACTGAGCAACCCGCACCTGTACAGTTCCCTGGCCCATCTCAAGCCGCGCTTTCATCAACAAGTCTGCAAGGACGCGGGCGCCCATCGTCATCTTTTGAAGAATCGAGCGACCGGACAAAGCGTAGACGGACACAACAGATAGGAGACGAGTACAGTTCGAACGAACTAGCATATGCTACGCAAATGAGTCTTCGAGCCAGTGGTCAAACGGATGCGGCGAAAATTATCAAGGACATAGGTGAGCCGGCAACTGCTTCGAAGTACAGATCGTCTCTTACCGAAATGCGTGAAACGCCTTTCACCAAAGAAGAAGCTTTATCACTTCTTATTGAAAATAAAATTTCAAGAAGTGCATACCAAAATACTAGGGCTTCAAGTATGCGAAAAAATTGTATCCGTCCTATAAACAAGTCCTTATTGCTAAAAAAGATTGTTACCCTCCCACAACTGAATACACAATCACTGAAACTTACCGTGAGATCAAATTGCAAGCGTTATTAGATCTTACTGCTAAGCGAATACTACAAGTTCAAAAGGAAGTCATTCAAAACCTTAGTGCTGATGATGTACGTCAAATGCAGTACAAAGTGACTGTGGGGATGTGACGGAACGTCCGGTCGGAATACTTTTAAACAAAGATTTGATAACGACAATGAAGGTAATATAAGAGACTCAAACATTTTTTTATTTCACTTGTTCCGCTTCGACTGATTTCCGTCAATAATTCAGTTCAAAAAGAAACAATTATTTGGAGAAATCCTCGACCTTCTTGGTTTTGTTGGCCAATTAAAGTTGCATTTATGCGCGAGACTGTTGAATCAACTAAAGCTGAAGTTGCCAAAATAGTTCAGTCAATCTGGCAGAATGATGGTACAAAAAAAACCAATTGGATGAAATATAGGTGAGTCGTTAGAGAATGATGTAAGGAAGCTTACTTGGGCATGGCCACCTGCTACCTATTTGGGTTTTTGAGAAAACCCAAAAAAATTTTGAAATGCATTTTTCTCTAAAACTATGCATGTTACAGAAAAATTTATTCAACAAAAAATGTAGAGGGCATTGTTATCTACAATTAATGTCATTGGTGCATTGTTGTAAAACAAAAAATGTGCGCAGTAGGTGGCGCTAAAGTGCCAAAAAAAGGGTTTTTCAACTTTTTTGCCCTTAAATTTTCATTTTTCCGCTACGATCTAAATAGACAAGTTATTCCTTATAATTGTACGAACAACTTTTATTCAAAAAATTTTTTCATACAACTTACCGTTTCAGAGCTGCAGCTTGTTAAAGTATGAAAATTCCAATATTACGCTTTTACAAAGTATAAAGACAGGGTGCGTTTCTTGAAGAATAGGGCAGCTGACTGAATTGGCCCTTTTGTTAAAACTATGCCAATACAACACCGCCGGAGAAATTCCGAATAGGACCGAGAAAATTACCGTTAGCACCACTGCGCTGTACATGCAGCGCTGTATTACACTATAACTTTCGAATGATAGGTTGTATGAAAACAATTTTTGAGTAAAATTTGTTCGTACAATTATAAGGAATAATTTGTCCATTTAGATCGTAGCGGCAAAATGAAAATTTAAGGGCAAAAAAGTTGAAAAACCCTTTTTTTAGCACTTTAGCGCCACCTACTGCGCACATTTTTTGTTTTACAACATTGCACCAATGACATTAATTGTAGATAACAATGCCCTCTACATTTTTTGTTCAATAAATTTTTCTGTAACATGCATAGTTTTTTCGAGAAAAATGCATTTCAAAATTTTTTTGGGTTTTCTCAAAAACCCAAATAGGTAGCAGGTGGCCATGTCCAAGTAAGCTTCCTTAAATCATTCTCTAACGACTCACCTATATTTCATCCAATTGGTTTTTTTTGTACCATTCCTATTTTTTTTCGCCAGATTGACTGAACTAAAATAGAGGAGCAGGAGAAAGAGTTAGATTCATTTGAAACTATTGTTGACGGTAAAGAAATCAGTGTTTCCTTCAAATTATCAATGACTATGATCGATGGAAAAGTATGTAACTCACTGACGAATACAACATCAGCCATGAGGTGCTACCTTTGCAATTGCACTTCGAAACAGTTCAATGATTTGAATCTTGTTCTGAACAAGGAAATCAACGAAGATCATTTGAAGTTTGGAATCTCTGTTTTGCATGCAAAAATTCGCTTTTTTGGATGTCTTCTGCACATTTCGTATAAGTTAGACCAAAAGGAATGGTCAAAGAGCGGTTCTGAAGAAAAAAAATCAGCAATTAAAATTCGAAAAGATAACATTCAAAAAGGGTTTCGTCAACAGTTATGACTTTTGGTTGATATGCCAAAACAGGGATTTGGAAGTTCAAATGATGGAAACACAGCTCGTCGTTTCTTTGAAAATGCGAGTCAGCGCTACAATCACAGGCATCGACGAAAATTTGCTCAAACGGTTCCACGTTATTTTGCAAGCACTGGGTTCTGGATTTAAAATTAACATTGTTAAGTTTAATGAGTATGCGTTGGAAACCGCTCGTTTGTACGTACAGCTGCATCCGTGGTTTTATATGCCAACTACTGTGCACAAGTTGTTAATTCACGGTGGAAAAATAATCCAGTCATCGCTACTGCCAATCGGACAAATGTCTGAAGAAGCTCAAGAGTCGTGCAACAAATTCATTAAACAATATCGCATGAATTTTGTTCGAAAAGCAAGTCGCATCAAAAATATGGAAGATGTTTTTTCACGACTTTTGGTTTCTTCAGATCCGCTAATATCGAGTGTTCGCAAATTACCAAGTAAACCTTTGCGATCACTAGATCTTGAAGCGAGAGAACTGATCGTTCCGGAACACTTTCAGCCAGAATCCTCTATTGTGGAACCGTGTGATAGTAGCTCAGACGAATCGTTCCATTCCGATGATGACGAATACTAAATAAGGAATAATTTTTAAGCAATTTGTTAAAAATGTATGAATAAATTTTCTATGATTTACATGTAGTTCTATTTTTATGTCAGCTATTATTGACCCGCCATTTTGTTTTTGACTATATATCGTGTTTTTTCAAAAAACTATAATCAAATTCGAATTCTGCGACCCCGAAAACCCCTTATTGAAATATTTTTAGTACTTGAAATAATTAACGTATTTTTTTGGCCCGCCATCTTGTTTTTGACTTTCTATCGCATTTTTTTGAAAAACTAACGTCAGATTCGGATTCAGCGACCTCGAAAACCTATAAAAAATACAAACTTTTGCTTGTTGGTATGATTTAGATTTTTGGCCAGGTTTTCGGGATTTGGAACCACTGTGCAACGTAATGACTAGGCTAGTCATACTGTTTGTATATCAGGATACGTTAGTGACCAACTTCTTAGTTCTGTTGTGACATAGATGTTTTCCGATACAACAGCTGTTTTTGGCTGGCCTTCCCGGACACCAGTCAGACATTTTTCTACCTCCACGGTTCAACTCACTGAGGCCGTGAAAAAATATGGTTTTCGGTGAAGTTTTTTCACAAAAGGTTAACCTTAAACCTATTAGAAATGTTCTTGACAATTTCTGGAGTGGATCTATGGTATGTCCTAGTAGATCAGTTACTTCAGATGCAGAAATTAGAAGCTAAATATATCCGCCAAAAAAAAAAACGATAAACCCCTTAAAATTAAAGAAAAACGGAAAAAAATCATCATCATGGCTTATCGAACGTTATTTTAGAGAGATATTCTGTTAAACTTTATAAAATATAATGTTATAACAGAATGAAATAAAAAAAATTATCTTCAATATGAAAGAACCATATACGCTAATATTATGCAGGCACCGCTTCATCCACGTAAAAATAACTACGGTTATTAGAGGGCTCACGGCTCAGGCTACTACGACCTTAAGAGCCCCCGCACACTACAGACTTTCCATCGGCCGATAGTTTGGTCGGGTTGGACATGTAAGCGCGCACACTGGACCAACTAAACCGTCGGGTTGGTGGTGAGTGCGCAGACCAGACCGACTGTCGGCCGACTGTTCTCGAAGGATTTGCTGGTTCGTAAGCGGCTTTTGAAGAGAAGGGTCGCATAATGAGAGTTAATACAAATATTATCCTGAAAAGCTATTATTGCTTTCATACAACGGAGGAGAAGGACGCCAAAGTATGAAGCGAACCGAACTATCGGCCGAGTTAGCCGACTAAACAATCGGCAAGTGTGCGCGCGTGGAAGAGCTCCGTACTGATTAAGCAGTTGGCCGATAGTTTGCCGACAGTTTAGTTTGAAGGCAATCGTGTAGCCCATCAAACTTATTTATCGGCCGATACCCAAACGTTGTAATGTGCGCACTTGCATACATCTTCATACTGATTAAGAGCCCGACAAAACTATCGGCCGATAGAAAGTCTGTAGTGTGCGGGGACTCTAAGGGTTAATTCGGCATTTCACAACTCGGACAAATTTATTTATGTTTTTTCCTACTTCGCCTCAGTCGACTTTGTTTTAATACCATGTCTCCTTAGCTAAGTAAGACCGGAAATAGTAGGATTATATGCTTACAATTTTTTTTGTCAATATATCATTTTCGAACAATATTTTGAGAGTTTTTGTTTCAGCTTTGGGTGGAAGTGGTAGTCCTTTTGTGGAAACTCCTACTATCTGTCTTACGTTTTGTTTCTACCCTCTATAATTTTCAATATCAACATTGGAAAGCTAAATTGTTACAAGCACCAATTTCGCGAAAATTGTTTTTTCAGGTTTTATGGCATTGTTAGTCATTCTTTATATAATAATGAAAAAATTGGTCATAGAACCGTAAGCTAGCGCTTGCGACAATTTAGCTTTCCAGTATTGATATTATCTCTGTAGTCTTTTCTCTTGCCTATATAGTTTTTACTTTTCTTTTCTAATTTCGTTCTCATTTTTATTTTATTTCCAGATTTCTAGGGGGGCAGTGTTCTATGCATACTTATTTGTTTCACTTATTGAGTAGTTAGCGTTTTATTTTGTTTGCGTTACTAAATAAAAAGAATGCCTCGTCATTGTTGAGTACCGGGTTGTCGTTCGAATTACGACAAAACCAGAAAAGATGTAGACGTTGAAACCGTATCCACATTCTCTTTTCCAAATGACGAACATTTGAGAAAATTATGGCTGCACGCCTTACCCCGGAAGGATTTTCAACCTACAAGATTTTCATCGGTTTGTATGCGGCACTTTCACGAAACCGATCTTATGAAGAGAGGTTATGAAGTGAAGGTGCCAAAATTACTTTCCCACGCGATTCCCTCTGTTTTTCCCAATTTAAGCCTAGTATGGAGTTCGCACGGAACTCCGTTCAGCATTTTTGGTAAATATTTCTACACGGAAAAATTTCGTGTAGAATACCGTGGAGAAAAGCTAACAGTTGAGAAAAAGCGAACAGCTGACTGTTAAAAATCACATATAAAACCACGAACTGACGGCAATAGCTGTTTTTCATTCGTCCTGTCAAAATTACCTAACACACAACACGGAATAATTGTCTAACATTTATTCCGTTCCAACATGAACGGAAAAAAGTCTCCAATTCCCTGCAAGCCACCTGTTAGAGAATTGCACAAGCTAAATATTACCATTAGTTTTCCGTTCGTACTGCGTACTCATAAAACAAAAATGGCACGCAAAAATTTGATGAACGGAATTCCGTGCATCTTTTTACGTGTATTTTATATGGGGAACGGAATTCCGTTCGAACTCCATACTAGGCTTTACCTCATTATTTGACAAAACCTGAGCCGGTAACTTTACGGAAAGAGCCTTCGCGCCAAGAAAAAGTTACGGCTAGGCATGAAGAGCTTGTGAACAATTTTTACAAAGTGATAAAATCCGCGGATTCGAAGATTTTCTTCATAACTTAGAGACCAAGGTCAATCTCGGTGGTTTTTATACCCTTAAAACTGAAAACGGGATAATTCTTTTCAGAGTATCCCCGCAAGAAAATTTCGGTTGCGAGTTTTCGGCTCGGATTTGCATTAGCAAAGACCTAATAATTACAGTTATCGTTAAAGATACTGAAATTACATCTGCAGACTTAAGTTTCGTTTTACCTAAGACCCTGCAATTATCCCTATGGTCCCAATTAATACATTTAATTGCGCGGTACAAGTTTCTTGAAGCTCCAGAATCTGCTAACAGTGAGTTTTATATCGAAAAAGCAGTATTTTA
This sequence comes from Thereva nobilitata, assembly GCA_963855945.1. NCBI lineage: Eukaryota > Metazoa > Arthropoda > Insecta > Diptera > Therevidae > Thereva > Thereva nobilitata. The sequence goes on from OY979694.1 coordinate 169,574,519, forward strand.
CTTGCATAAAGCAAGAACTCGAGCAAGATTCTGTGAAAAACAGTCAATTTAAATTGATGAGTAATCAATTGCAATTGTGCATATGTAAGCGGCCGCTATATAATACGAATACGTTGATCATGTCTTTTTTATTTTATACACATACTGCGGCTGCTTACAAATTATTGATGACTTTTTTGTCTTTACCGTCCACGCGTCATCTTCGGCAAATTTCCGCTTCAATAAACGTTACTCCGACTACAAATAATTTCTCAAACGGTGAGAACTATTTAATAGAAAGGGCGGCGAAACTTTCGAGCCGGGAAAAATACGTCGCGTAGTTAATCGACGAAATTTATATTGAGAAGGGTTGCAGTATAAATCAGGGAAAGTGGTAGGATTTGCAGAGAATACGCCGACTGAAAAGGCTAGAACGGTACAGTCGTTTATGATTAAATCGGGTTTTGGTCCTTTTAAGGGCAGGTTCTCCTTTGAAATTTCGAAATTTTCGATTTTTTTTTTCGATTTTCTGAAAGAACTATGTTTTAAAAATATTGTGTTAAAATTTTATGCCGATCCGAGCAGTAGAACCGATTCTACAGCTCGTTGATCGAAGCGGTGTCTCAATCGCAGCGGGACGCTCAGCGCTCGCTCGCCTCTCCGCTTGTCGCTCGGCGCTGGGCCTAGGTTTAGGCACAATAGAGCGGCCGAAATGAATTAAATTATATATTTATTATGAATGGGCCATAAGATAATTTTAGTATCTAAAATCTTGTCTAGGTGGCAGAACTTTCGCATAGATACTGCTTTTGAAATAACGTTTCCTTGCAATGCGTTGTAATAGTTAGTGGCACAGTATAACGTACAGACACGAGTACGTTTGTTATTGATATAAAAAATGCCTAATTTAACAAGAAAACGCTCTCGTTGTGATCGTGTTAAAAAAAAAAGTTTCAAGGAAATCGACATACAGCGGAAACCGAGACTGAGTACGTTAGTGCGTCGGCGAAAAAGTTGAAAACAAGGAGTTTCAATGACGTTCAACTTGATTACACCAGCAGCTATGTGATATGCAGCTTTGCGACAGTTTTCACCGTCTTAAGTCAATTTGTGGTTTGCAAATCGTGCGGCGGAGACATCAAATTTAATCGTACACAAGGAGCGGGATTATTTTTCAAATTGGCGGTTAATTGTTCGTGTAGCACCCAGTACATAAATTCCAGCCCTTATATCACCGGGAAAGTGGCTAAAGTGAACCGGCGTTTTATGTTTGCTATGCGCATGTTAGGAGTCGGGCAACAAAGTTTAAAAACATTTTGCGCGCTTATGGACATAACTTGCAGCTTTAGCAACAAAATCTACTACGCGTTCCTCGATAATCTTCAAACTGCTGCTAAAGCAGTGTTTGAAGTAGTTCAGGCAAAAGCTGTAAAAGAAGAAATCGAGCTAAATACTGCGCAGGGTAACGAACCAACACATTTAATTGTATCAGGCGATGGTTCATGGAAAAAGCGCGGTCATTCATCCCTTTTCGGCATCGTATCATTGATTGGACATTATTCTGGTAAAGTTGTGGATTTAATTGTGAGGTCTAAATATTGTCAAAGTTGTGCAAATATGAAATCATATTCGGGTACGCCCGAATATGATGCCTGGCTGGAGGCGCACAAAGAAGAGGGTGAGTGCACTGCTAATCATGGTGGAAGCTCAGGCAAAATGGAACCAGACGGGGTGTTGCAAATGTTTTTGCGCTCTATCAAATTACTCGGCGTGCTGTACAAGTATTACATCGGTGATGGTGACACTTCAACTTTCAAAACTATCCCTGATGCAAAACCGTACAAGGATCTGAAACCAAAAAAAAAGAGTGTGTGGGCCACGTTGCCAAGCGATTAGGAAGAGGACTTCGAAAAGTGAAAAAGGCAAAAAAAGGTCTGGGAGGGAAGGGCGATGGAAAATTAACAGACCAAGTTATAAAAGATTTGCAAGTTTACTTTGGACTTGCAATTCGAAGAAACTCTGACAGTGTACAAAAAATGAGGAACGGTATATGGGCTACACTTCACCAAAAGTGTTCGACCGACGACGATCCACAACATTCGTTATGTCCGGAAGGGATTGATAGCTGGTGCAAGTGGCGTGTCGCGGAGGCTAAAGGCGAATTAGCCTCATTCAAACACAAACCCCGCCTACTGCAAGAAGTTGTAGATGCTATTACACCCGTATACGAGGAACTTACGTCGGATGATTTGCTCGAGAAGTGTCTTGGAGGATATACGCAAAATAACAACGAAAGTTTTAACGCGGGTGTTTGGAGACTGGCGCCAAAACATTTGCATTGCGCTTCAAAAACTGTCGAAATTGCCGCTCTTATTGCTGCCTGTTTATTCAATGAAGGTCACTCGTCGTTGCTGCAACTAATGGAAACGATGGGAATTTCGGTTGGACTCGAGGCAAACAACTTCGCTAAAAGAGAAGACGAAAAACGGATTGATCGTGCCGAATTAGAAATATCCAGCGCCGCAAAAGCTAAGATTCTCAGCAAGAGAAGAGAAGCAACCGCTCAACAGCAACAATACGAAGAAGAAGAAGGATTACTTTATGGAGCTGGAATTGCTGATACACTGTACTAAATGTAAATATAAAAAAATTGTCAATAACTACTTTTTATTCGTCATATTTGATCGGCCATTTTGAATTTTGAAAAATTATTTTCAAATTTGTGTTTATTGACAAAAAACAAATTGAATTAAAAAAAAAATTTAAGAATCAGTCAAAATTTCATTTTTGGTCCGCCATATTGGATCCACCATTTTGAATTTTGAAAAAAGAATTTCAAATTTGTGTTTATTGACAGAAAACAAATTGAATTAAAAAAAAAATTTAAGAATCAGTCAAAATTTCATTTTTGGTCCGCCATATTGGATCCACCATTTTGAATTTTGAAAAAAGAATTCCAGATTCGGATTCAGCAACTCAAAATACATAAAGAAGTGTAGTTTTGTTGTGAAAATCGAAACGGAAGTTAAATAACAATCACGAAACTCAACGAAAAATTCGATCGAAATCACGAAAAATGAACCGAAACTTTAAACACGAATTCCCAGGAATGGAGATATTAAAACTTTGCGTCAACTTTTTTCAAAAACGGCTGAACCGATTTACTTGAAACTTGATGCATATTAAAGTAAAAAGTGTTTATTGGAGCTTATACTAACAAAATATGAACATTTATTATGTTAACTATTTTTTACAAGCAACAATTCACGAAAAAAACGCCTTAAAAACAGCACTTAATTTGTAAGCGCTCGCCATTTTGTCAATTTTCAACTTTTTTAAAATATTGTTAGTATAAGCTCCACTCCATTTATTGTAAAATAACTTACAATTTTTATTTTTTTGATTTTAGATTGATTTCCACCCAAGAACTTGACGGGAAGTTTACAATGTTTTTAAAACACGCTCTGCGCGGAAGCCCACCACAGCCGCCATTTTGTTTTTTTTTTCGGAAAAAAATCTGAATGAACACATAAATGTACAATAAAAAAATATACCGAAAAGAATTTTGATACCTTTTTTCATTTTCCTGAAAAAAAATGCCAAAGTTGAGCTACTTTTCGGTCGATCAAAGGAGAACATGCCCTTAAAGATATTGTACGGCTTGCTCCACTTTTGAAGAGCAATGGTCAGCAGCTTCTTTCATTGACCACAGAAGTCGTACAATATGTGCAGAAACTATTAGGACTACGCGTTATTGTTATAATTACTGATAACAATAGGACAAACCAGGCCATGTTTAGATCACTACAACAGTCGCCGGCCAATTACTATCCAAATCCTCAGTACCAAAATGAAGTTATTTACTTAATGTTCGATCCTGTTCATCTGTTTAAGAATTTCAGAAATAATTGGCTTAACGTTAAAAATTCTACGCGTTCGTTTATATATCCAGATTTTGAAACGGGAGAAATTAAAAATGCCAAATATTCTGATTTAGTGGATTTGTATCACAGTGAATCCACTTTAGAAATTCGGAGAGCATATAAATTGAACAGGAAATCAATAATTCCCGACACTATGGAAAGACAAAGTGTTGCATACGTTGACAAAATTTTTCATGACTCCAGCATAGTAACTTTAAAAGCTTGCCCGGAAACAGTAGAAACGGGTGAGTTTTGCGAAATAATTCGCAAGTGATGGAACGTCGTTAATGTAAAGAGTTCTTTCAAAGGTAGTCGCAACGAATGGTGCAACCCTATTTCGGATAGTAACGAAGCGTCGATGAATTTCTTACGCAACTTTATTAAATGGCTCCATTTATGGAATACTTCCGAAAATAATAACGGGGTGTTAACTTCTGACACATATAAAGCAGCCGTTTTAACTACGACAACATTAATTAGTTTACTTGAATATTCCTTAAATAAGCTAAGTGTTTCGTATGTTTTGCTCGGAAAATTTCAGACGGATGACCTAGAAGGGCGATTTCGGTTATATCGTTCCTTATCAGGGTGTAGTTATAGAATTTCTTATTCAGAACTATTGGAATCTGAGAAAAAAATAAGAAATTGTTCGTCAGGAGAAATTAACTGTAACATTTTTTGGGAGGGTCAAGCAAAAAGAATTGCTTTCGTTATTAGCTATCAAAAGTATTTTAGTGGGCGGGTGTGAAGACGCGATCGACTTCGACTATGAATGTTCCTGCGGGTCCACGAGCATGCAGCTCTTTGCTCAAATTTGCAATCGGTTCGCGAATATAATCTTAAATAACCATGTCAAGTTTAGAAATGACATGGACCGTCTCCCGGGGGCGAGTTATCGACAACTCGGCAAATTCCCGAGTAGATGAGGCTTCTGAGCTTGTAAGCGTATTTTTGTTGTTATTTCCTATTATTTCTGAAATAGTTATATTGAAATAAATATTATTTATTGTTATTTTTGAAATATATATTTTATTTACTTATTATGTTTACTTGTATATTTTTTGTTATATTTTTATTTGTTGAGTTTACTCATTTTTTTGTTATATTTTTATTTGTTGAGTTTACTCATTTTATGTAGTTTTGTGATATTCATTAATGTGCTTTACATGTGGCGATTTCTTATTGATTTTATTTTACTTTTAATCTGTTGTGTGATTTTAAGAAGAATATTATCATGCAATAGAGTTAACCCTTCTAATTCAGAAGGTTCACTTCTTAGCTGGGCCAAGAAAAATTTACCAGCTCAGCACAAGTAGCACTGAGATAGGCTCAACTAAAGCATGCAACATATAAATTGAATATGCAATCCCGAAAGGGTCACACCTCACACATCTGCGAGATATGACCCCCTAGGGATTGCACATTCGATTAAAACAGAAAGAAATGCAATACACAAACAAGCGTGCAAGAAAAGAGAAGAAACAGCGAAGCTTGCAAAGACAAAGAAAGAGTTGGACACGCAGGGAGTCACGCCACATTTAAAAGAGTCCTTTTAAGGACATCTTCACTAGTATGCATGCTAAAACCACTCCAATTATTGTTAAGGTTTAAAAGCATGCGATTAATCGGTTCGTATAACCCATAGTTGGTGTTAGATGAATTAATGTACAAGAGAGGTTGACCTCTCAGGTTATAGTTATTCACTCTAAATGACGTGCGGCCTCGTAAGAAGTCTGAGTCCACCTTGTCATTCAATAACCGATGAACGAATATAACGTCAGCGACCTCGCGACGCTTATGGAGAGAGCTTAAGTGGAGCAATTTAAGTCTGCTCTCATAAGGCGGAAGAATAAGTGGGTCATCCCACGGGAGGTGGCTGAGCGCAAATCGGACGAACCTCCTTTGAACTGATTCGATTCTACCAACATGGGAGGAGTAGTAAGGAGACCACACCTGGGAGGCGTATTCAAGTAAAGGCCTAACTAAAGATATGTACAAGTGCTTTGTGATAAGGGGGTTGTTGAATTCCTTGGACCATCTTTTTATAAATCCCAGGACTGAATTGCCCTTGGAAGAAATATAATTGATGTGGGTGGAAAAATCCAACTTACTATCTAACCTAACCCCTAGATCGATTACAGAATTTGCGCGGGAGACTTTGTTGTCGAGAAAAGTATAGTCATAGGTAATAACGCCACGTTTCCTACAAAAAGTCATGACCTCACATTTACTAATGTTAAGGACCAGGTTGTTGTTGGAACACCAAGAATAGAAGGTGTTTAGGTCTGCTTGCAGAAGTTTGCAATCTTCGGTACTCTTTATGTGGCTGTACAGTTTAATGTCATCAGCGTAAATAAGGATTTTACAGTGCCTTAGCAGGGTAACAATATCATCAATTGATAAAATAAAAAGAAGAGGACCAAGATGACTTCCTTGCGGGACACCAGAGGACGCTTCAATGTTTTTAGATTTGGCTCCGCGGAATAGAACCTGGTAGGTTCTGCCGGCTAAATACGACTGGAACCATACCACAAGGGCATGCGGAAAGCCTAATTTTTTTAGTTTGAGAACTATAATAGAGTGAGAGAGCTTGTCGAAAGCCTTACTGATATCTGTGTAAACACAGTCAGTTTGGTAGCCAGTGACAAAGCCTCGAACAGTGGGAGAAGAGAACTCCAGTAAATTAGTAGCAGTGGAACGAGCTGCAAGAAAGCCATGTTGGTTAGTTGAGATAAGTCTCTTGCAGATAGGGGCAATAGCAGAATAAATAATACATTCGAAAAGTTTTGGTATACATGATAACTTCGAATAGGTCTATAATTAGATATTTCGTTCTTACAACCCTTTTTATGGACGGGGATTATAAAAGAATTCTTCCATAAGGTTGGGAAGCGCTCTGTATTTAGGGATTTCTGAAATAAACATAGGAGAGGAGACAGTAGGGCCCTTGCACAGGATTTTAGAACAGCAGGAGGGACACCATCAGGGCCGGACGAAAAATCTTGTGGAAGAACATTTGTATGTTTCGAGATATCTTCCCTGGTTATAGACAGAGATAAGTTTTGAGTTGTTTGTATTTCGTGGATATGTCGAAAATTGTCTTCATCAGGTTGGAAGACAGGGGACGAGAAAGATTTGAGGAAGAACGATGCGAACTTGTCGCAAATCTCGGATGAATTAGAACTAACAGAGTTCTCGTATTGCATGGTGTTAGGGTAATTATCAACTTTTTTCTTAGAGTTGATAAATTGAAAGAATGCTCTGGGATCACCATACAGTTTACCTTCCATGTTACTAAGGTACTCCTTATAGAGAGCCTCGGAGAGACCATGGAATTGGTCATAGCAATTGAGAAATGCATAGAAACTCGCAGTGTCTTTTCTCTTCAGGTAGGTTTTCCAGAGTTTATTCTTCTGGTTTTTGGTGTGTCTCAGCTCATTATTGTACCAGGGTGGCGATGATCTGGTCAACTTTAGAGGCTCAATAGGTACACAGGATGCGAAGGTTTCATACAGGACGGAGTAAAATCTTGTTACGTCGTCATCCAACTCATTAGAGGAAAGCAAGGTATTGAAATCTATCGAAGTGAGCTTGGATGACAGTACTTCAAGGTTGGCCTTTTTTAAGTTAAAAGTAAATGTTGACTCCTCCGGAATTAGCTTATTGTTAAAGGCAAAACAATAACTGAGTAGGAGAGGAGGGTGATAATTATCAACAGGCGACAAGACAATTGAGCTAAGCTCAACATACATGTTGTCTGAGTCGGAAAAGAATGTAAGATCTAACCACCTTCCTAAAATATTATTCACACCGCTCATTTGGTTCAAACCGCATGAGAATAAGGAATTCAGAAAGTCGGATTCCCGATCATTAAGGTTGTTTTCAGGTAGGTAGTTTTCGTCCTCATCGGAAGATACCCATAGAACATTGGGTAAGTTAAAATCTCCTAAAAGTAAGAGTTCGTCTTTAGAGTCCATCATATCCTGGATATGATTAATGCAAGATATTAGAATATCATAGAGGTTTTGACCTCTATCGTCAAGAGTGCTGAACATACCTGGTGGGATGTAACAGCAAATTAAAAATAGGTTCTTATGGACGAGGGAGACTTTAAGAGCGAGGAGCTCAATGTCCAAAGAATTGGAAAAACTAGGAAGCGTTATTAAGCAACAGTTGAGAAGGTTACTAGAGGCAAGTAGTACACCACCTCCACGAGCCTCCGAGTCAGTATATCTATCCTTCCGAAAAACTTGGAAGGAGGTATCGAAAAGTTCGGCATTAAGGATCCCACTGTGTAACCATGTTTCTGTAAAAGCGATTATATCGAAATCGCTGGCCGAAATGACAGAAATACATCGTGGGTTTTAGATCTGATTCCCCTCACGTTTTGGTAATAGAGGGAAAGCGTCTTGAGTTTTTTGAAGCCTGTACAGTGTCAGGAATACGATGCCCTCGTGTGCGGGGAACAAAACACTTTGAAAAGGCACCGAGAGGCCAGAACGTGGGGTCCAAAAGGTTTTCAGCGGTATTTGGTGGTGCAGTCAGAACAAAAGACGCAACCGGTTTTGAAACATTGCTGATTTTCCTGCAAGTGACTGTCTCAGGATTAACAGCATTTCCCCTTAGGTAATCTTTAATTGCCTCGCACGTAGTCTCAGGGGAGAAACATGAAATGAAAATATTCTGCGGTCTGGGTACCGTTACCAAATTGGCGCAAGTTACCGAAGACTCCGTATCCCCAGTACCCGAGGGTCTAACGATACTAGCAGAAGAGGTTGATGCCGCAACCAGTACTAGGATATTGTTTGAGCTTGTTGGAAGTGAGGGGGCTATGGAATAATTATTAAAAATATAAGTGTAGAAACATCATGAAAAATTCAACAACGTTTTCCTAAATAAACACGAAAAAAGCACCGCGCATGTAAACAAATTGGTCATCTTAACAATTAATACACTTAATCGCTCTATTTTTTCTATTTAAACACCACATCACTAAATAACTAAACACTGGTAATCCATGAACAGCACCAAGTGATAAAATACAATATTTTAACTCTTTTTAGTGCGAAAATAAAGACCAAAAATTGGCGCCTAAAATGTTCACCTATGGAAAGCCAATTAACACACTTATGCCCGATTTCTTCACAATGGGTTATTGTTAGAAGTTGACTTTGTCGTGTCTTGGCAACCCTAAAATTCACTCCACAAAACACTGTCGATGTAAATCAAAGCAATCGTGTTTTGAATGTTTTTAGAGAACAGTTGTCTCTGCGTTTTAGTTTTGTTTTTCATTCCGAATTCTTTTGTTATGCGATCAAGTCGTAAAGATATATATATATACATAGCTAATAAATAAAAGGTTAATTAAACGTGTGGTTGGTTTTGTTAAATATATTAAATCTAATAGGTTATGGGCCCAGGGCACGCTTCCACTGCGCGATAGATAAAAGAACGGTTGTGTGAAAGTTTTTGAGTTTTTCGCCTATAAAAAAAAAAAACAATAGTACCTGAATATAAACGCGAAAAAGTGAAATTATAGTTATAGGTTATTAGAAGTGCTGTTTAGAAGTTTTTGAGAGGTGCTCGAGTAAGAGGATTAGAAGGACTAGAGGCTGTTAAAAATTAGAGAAAGAAGTCAAGGAAATTAGAGGTAAGTGCAAATTTTGAAGTTTTAAAAATAAATTATTTTAATAGATTTCCATTTGAAATTGTTTTAAGAGTGAAATTGCTTTTGTCTTCTGGGTGCATTGTGGTAGATAAATTAGAGTAATATAAATTAGAGACCCAGTTGAAAAGTTCTGTTGTGAAGCTGTGTTGAGGCAGTGTGCGTGCAGGCACCGCTGTTTTTTTTAATGCGTCATTGTGCGTTGCTTTTCAAAGCGCCGTATGTAAACAGTCGCTGTTTTTAATGCGTCATTGTGCGTTGCCTTTCAAAGCGCCGTATGTAAACAGTTGCTTCTAAAACTACAAGATATCAGTTCACAGAAATTATAAGTTTCAATTAGAATAATTTAGAGTCAGATAAGAGAGATGATTTAGAGAACGGGACTAAATTTGGTTTAGAGGAAGGGAATTTTTTTTAAAATTCTTATAAAAATATAAATAAAAAATGGTTGACGTAGATATGAATATTTAATTAAAATGTAACTAAATAAGTTTTTTTTACCATTTTTTTACTAATCTGAATTATATAAGTTCAGAAACAAAATTCCGGGGCTGTTATCGCAAGATACTTGCTGTGCAGTGTTAAGTGATAGACAGCTAAGGATATTGAAGGGCTCGAATTGTTGCCCCGTACGTGTGCATGGCCACCTTATTTTAACAAGTTTTCATTGCCGTGCGTGAAACTGAACGTTGAAGAAAAGGGTGCACGTGCGTGGTGGCGATATTCGAGGACGATATGTCCTGTTTCGGGTCGGGATAAATTGTTGTACGTTTGTCGCGATTCCAGAAGCACGAAACAAAAGTCAAATAGAAACCTGGCATTAGATGTTTTTAGAGAAAGAGTACAGAGATAACAGATTTAATGATAAATTAAATAATAAATGCGTTAAAAATATTTTGTTTCAAAAACCCGGAATAGATGGCAGAAGGCGGCTGGAGATACGACCCGAAAGGGCTGGTAGACTACCAGACGGATGAAGAGGACGCGTCGGGGTATGAATCCCCATGTTTGGAGTTAGAGGACCTCGAAGTATGGAAAGAGGTGGAACGTGGTCCTGAGGGGAAAAATGGTAAGTTACATAAAAGTAAATAATAGTTTTATGTTCGCTTCATCCTCCGTCTCTCTTGAAAGTATTAAAGTATTAAATAGTACAATAAAGTTGGTCAGAGTTTAGAGACTAGAGAGTAGACAAATTTAGAGATAGAGATTCAGAGGATAGAGAAAAAGGAAGGTTATAATAATAATAAATTTTAATTTTGCAGCTGCACTAGAGGAAGAGTTTAGAGGCCCTAGAGCAAGAGTCATAGAAGACATAAAAGTTAGAGGCCCGGATGAGGAGACCATGGCTAGTCAAATTAGTCGACTCATAAAAATGAATGAGAAGACTGCAGCCGTGAACGCAAAAACGGCTGCACAGAATTTAAAGACAGCCAAATATTTGGCTATGGCGGCAGTAAATTGTAAAGAAATAATGGCTGGAGCGAAGGCCATGGTGGACACCTTGGGCAAGGTGAGCAAAGATAGTTTGGAGACGGAGAGGCTCAGATTGAGAGCGTTAGAGGTAAGAAATCAAAATACAAATATTACTGGTTCATTAGATGGTAGAGGTATAAAGAGAAAATTAGATAATTTTGAAAAGAATACAGAAGTTTTAGAAGCTAAAAGGACAAATGTAGAGGTCATGAATAAAGCTGGACCACAGAACTGTAGCAACTCGAATGAACAGGTAGAGTCAATGAATAAGGTGGTTGAGCATGAATTATTAGGCGCGAAATTAAATATTAAAAGAGACTATAAATTAAAGAAAGATTCTAATTTTGACATTTGGGTAGATTATTTAAAATCTGAATTAATGAGTAATGGTTTACTAGATGTGATAGAATCTAGTCCAGAAAGTAGTCAAAATTGGTCAGAGTCAATAATTATTAAAAGGAAAAATTGGGTTAGAGATATAATAATTAATAGGCTAGATGAAAAGTATCATAAAAAAATAATAAATATTAGAGAACCAATAGAGATTCTAAAGAGATTAAGAAGTTCTAGAAGATGTGAAGTTAACGTTACTCATACGTCTGTAAGAACACGCTTATATGCTATTAGAATGAAGAAGGATGAATCGGTAAATGATTTCAGTGATAGATTTGATGCTATAGTTAGAGAGTATGAAGCATGCGAAGAAGTCATAGAGTTGACAGATCAAGAAATGCGATCAGCATTTTACCAAGCTGTATCGTCAGTTATTCCTGAAATACGTAACGCAGATTTGCTTAAAAAACAAACAATTGGACAAGAAATGACTTTAGATGAAATAAAATCTTATATTTTACAGTTAGAGGCAGAGAAAAAGTTAGAGGAGGAGCCGAAAGCGTACAAAGTGTACGAAATGAAGGACACCAAGTGCCACAGGTGCAACCAACATGGGCACTGGATGCGAGAATGTCCCCTGGCAGCAAAGAACCAATGGTTCTGCTACTACTGTCAGGATGTGGTGTACCACAAAGGCGACGACTGCTTCAATGTCGGTAGGGGCAGAAATAGGTATGTAAATAAAAATTTTAGAGGCCAAAATTTTAAAAGAAATAATAAAAACCGATATCACTCCAATGCGAGTGTTAAAACCAAAAATTTCAAAAATAATAATAAGAGAATTATAAAGAAAAATTTTAAGAAAATTAATAATTTTAGAGGACTAGAGGATAGGAGGGAACAGCCCATTAGAGGAAGACGAGGAAATAGAGGTGAAGACCCTAAAGTTCGCCGTGCGAATAGAGAGGACCCAGGTAAGAATAATTTAGATAATTATATTAGTTTTATTGCTGATTCTGGAGCGACGGATCATATTATTCATGACAGTATGATCCTAAGTAATTTTAAGAAATGCGAAAATAAAACCATTAAGAGTGCTAATAAAAATGAAATAGCAGATATAGTTATAGACGGAAAAGGGGACTTGCTCGTATATACGGATTCATCCAAAAAGAATGCAATTAGATTATTAAACATATTTACTGCAAAAGATGTATCAGAAAATCTTTTGTCATTGCGAAAGTTAGCAGATTCAGGTCTAAGTATTTATCTGGATGACACCGTTTTGAGAGTATACGATCGAGTATCAAACAAAACGGTTCTAGAAGGAACTTATGAGAAACCAAACTGGACTATCAAATTTAGAGTCATAAAACATGATCAAAATCAGGTCAACGATGAAACAGAGTACGATGAGTATTGTTGTAGAGCGGTAATGCATAAAGGTGATGAGATTCCCAAACAATCGCAAACTTATAATCAGAAAGGAAAATTGTTAGATTGGGAGGGAGAGATTGAAAGTAATAGGAATTCAGAGCTTGCGATTGGGAGGGAGATAGAAAAGAATCTCATGACTCAAATAGTAGAAAAGATTCCAGATTTAGAGGATAAAGAGGTAGAGAAGAAAATAGAAAATTGGGATTGTAGTTTAGTTAATAGAAATGTAGTAATGATAGATGACTTAGAGGAAGTTCAAAACTTAGAAGAAATATTTATAAGTAATCCTTTAGAGAATAATAATAGTAGTTCCGAAAAGATTAATGAAGCCATGTTATGGCATGTTAGGTTAGGTCATGCATCATTAAATTATTTAAAGAAATTGCAAAAACTGGACAAGAGATTTGAAAAAGTCAAGTTTGATGATTCTGTGTTAGAATGTGAAGTCTGTATCATGTCGAAGATGCAGAAATTGCCATTCAAAGAGACCAGAAGTAGGGCCGATAGACCACTGCAAATTATACATACGGATACGATGGGTCCAATAACACCTCCGTCTTATCCAGGACAAAAGAGGTTTATTAACGTTTACGTCGATGATTATTCCAGATTAGCTAGGGCATACTCAATAAAAACTAAGGACGAGTCCGGAGAGTCTTTAGAGAAATTCTTAATATCGGCTAGAAATTTGTTAGGACAGAATGAGAAAGTTTGTTACATCCGAGCAGACCAAGGGACTGAATTCACGGGTGGACAATTTTTAGAGATATTGAAGAGGGAAAATATCGAGACAGAGTTCGCGTCACCGTATACACCTGAACATAATGGGGTAGCTGAACGGTTCAATGGAACTATTCAGAGGAAAGTAAGAGCATACATGTTTGATTCTGGATTACCAAAAAGTATGTGGGAGTTTGCTGTTGATGCAGCAGTACATGCTTACAACAGGAAACCACACAAATCAATCGGTTATAAAATACCTCTGGAAAAATTTGCACCGAAGGCAAGTTGTCATTTTGAACAAATTAAAAGATTCGGATGTATAGGGTACGTCAAGATTTTAAAACCCAGCATAAAGTTTGGAGAACGAGCACTAAAAGCAGTTTTGGTAGGTTATAGTACAACTGGATATCAAGTTCAGGGAAATACTTTGAGTCAAGACATGTAAGATTTAATGAGAAAAACGTATATAAAAATGTTTATAAAAACAGACAAGTAGAAGAAAACAGAGACATAGCATCCACTATAGAAGAGACAGATTGGAATTGGATGAAAGAGTTTAAAGAAGTGGAATAAGAGGTTTACAGGTGAAATAGTAAAAATTGGCTTGGAAAATGATCTGCATGAGCCATGTTTATATACTTGGAGGAAAGAAGGCAAAATGGCTATACTAGTGATATATGTAGATGACATTTTAACCGCCAGCAATGACAAAGAAAAACTAGAAGAAATCAAGAATCACCTGAGTAAAGCATTCGAGATGAAAGATCTTGGAGAACCCAAGAGTTTTCTAGGTATGACTATCCAAAGAAACAAGGAGGAAAAATATATTATAATTAATCAGTCAAAATACACTGAAAGTATATTAGAGAGGTTTAATATGAAAGAGTGCAATCCACAAAATACTCCCATGGTAACTCGACAGGTAGAGAATAGGAACAAAAGAAGAAAGCTAGATGAAATGGAGTAAAATATTGAATCTGGAAGGACACAAATTAAAAAGGTACCATATAGAGAGGCAATAGGAAGTTTGATGTACTTGGCAAATGGAACACGACCAGATATAGCATTTGCAGTCAACTACTTATCAAGAAGACAGTTAGAGCCAACTGAAGATGATTGGAAAGATGTAAAAAGAATATTTAGATATTTAAAAGGAACTACCAATTCAGGATTGAAATATACAACAAAAACTGATAGTTTAGAGGCCTATACCGATGCAAGTTTTAGAGATCATGGCGATTCAACGTCGACAGGAGGATATGTGATAAAATTATTTGGAGATGTGATTGCATGGAGAAGCCATAAACAATCTTACGTCACATTGTCGACGTGTCAAGCAGAATACCTGGCTATGAGCGATGCTTGTCAGGAATTAATTTCGCTTGATAAAGCTGTGAGATTTGGGATAGGAAAAACTTTGTTTCCTGTCATAGTTTGGTGTGATAATAAGTCGGCAGGAGACTGCACCAAGAAAGATGGTAGTCATAAACTTAAAATGTTTGATGACAATGTAGAGGAAATAAATAAAAGGTTGTTAGAGAGGGAAAATAGTGGAACTAGAAGGCATATGGCTGAAACACATGGGGATTTTGTAAAACAGTGTGTTGAGGAGAATAGAGTTAATGTTAAGTGGGTAGCGACTAAAGAGAATATAGCGGATATTATGACTAAACCATTGCCGTTAGAGGCACATAACTATCTTAAAAGCAAAATGTTAAATTAATTCTAATAGCTATTTTTGTTCTTATTACAGAGAGGTATTAGAGGCAGAGGAAGAGACGAGAGAGACCGACAAAGGGAGGGAGTGTTAGAAGTTGACTTTGTCGTGTCTTGGCAACCCTAAAATTCACTCCACAAAACACTGTCGATGTAAATCAAAGCAATCGTGTTTTGAATGTTTTTAGAGAACAGTTGTCTCTGCGTTTTAGTTTT
Organism: Thereva nobilitata; assembly: GCA_963855945.1. Classification (NCBI taxonomy): domain Eukaryota; kingdom Metazoa; phylum Arthropoda; class Insecta; order Diptera; family Therevidae; genus Thereva; species Thereva nobilitata. Next base: position 169,589,984 of record OY979694.1, read on the forward strand.
GTTTTTCATTCCGAATTCTTTTGTTATGCGATCAAGTCGTAAAGATATATATATATACATAGCTAATAAATAAAAGGTTAATTAAACGTGTGGTTGGTTTTGTTAAATATATTAAATCTAATAGTTATACCTCTGCTAACTTTATCCATAGTATATCTAGAGAAATTGGTTTTCTTCACTTTTGCTATCCTTGGGTTAAGACTTATTGGGGGGTTAAAGTTAATTGGCCAATTTTGAGGGTTTATCTCTTGGTTAGTGCCAAAATATTTGTTGACATTTTTTTAAATATTTAATTATATTAAAAATGAACGCACGTATGAATGTTACTGTTTTATCGACCGATGGGAGCGAAGAGGAGAATTTAATGGAAAATATTACATTACAGTTAGAAGTAAAAATACGTGTTCATTCATAAATGAGAACATTCATTTAAGTATTAAGTAGGCGTAAATATTTGCCTGTCTCCCAATTACAATTTAAATATTTTTTAAATTAAATTATTTCAACGTTTGACGTCGAAAAAAACCGCCAAATTATAATTTGGCATTTTTTTCAACGAGACTTGCGCAAAAGCCAACTTGCCATATGAATGGTAGGTTAACTATCTGTGGAATACGTAACTTTGGATTCGCGTGAAGAAAACCGTTCAACATTTAATCGAAGTTTATCTTTATTCTAAAGTTAGAAAACCCGTGGATAATTCCCAGCGGGAAATGGAGGGCTCCAATAGCGCTGTTTGAGCACTCATTAAAAAGCTTACAGCGCTCCCGTTTGGCTCCAGTTCCATATACTTTTTAACATTGCATGTCATTGCAAGGGAGCATACGTTTTTATGCTCCTTCAAAAGCGTTCTAGGAGCATTATAAAAAAGCTTTTTAATAAAGAATTTTCATGGACGCCTGTGGATATGTGATCCGGGTATCGAAAAGCTTTTATTTTGTTTATCTTTTAAAATTGCCTTTTCCTTTCCAAGCGCGAGTGTGATTTTACCAAAGCAGGCCCCCAACTAAATTCTAACCACTTTGAAAGCTGCTTGTCTTTCGTATCGAACGAGAGCCGGTCCATTGAGTATGCTCATGCCACCCTTTATGGTCATCAAGATAATCGCTCATTTTCTTCGTTCTATAAAATTTATGAAAGCTCCGGTAATGCTCCCTCGGGAGCATATTTAACAGCGCTCAAAGTAAGCTCCTCTGAACAGCGGTCCAAATTTTTGCCAATGGGTTGTTAAGTGAAGAAATCGGGCATTACTCTTTGATTTCACTCATTTATTTTACTGAACTAACCACTCATAATCACTGCAACTAATCACTGATAATCCTGTCACTAAAAAGTGAGAAAGTATTCTACTTTATCACTTTTTAATTCAAAAATATCCCGAACTTTACATCGCGGCGTATAAATTCCAACCAAAGTGACAGCTGTGACAGATTCTGGGACTAGGAGCAGCTGCGTTAGTGTTAGTGAGCTAGGCAACTTCCAGGCCTGTTCTTGAGAAGGCCTTGACCATAACCTTTTATATAGAAAGCCATGAACATGACATGCTCACACATACATGTAAGCAATTCGGTGGTCCAGGTGCCATATTCGTTTCCTGTCAAATTGTATGGAAAAGTGGATGTGAGAATTGTTTTTTTTTTGTTTCTTATATCTTTAATTATATAAAAAGAAAGTTATTAACTCAATATGCATGAAAACAATTAACTTAAAACGTTGTCATAGAAGTGATATCTAAAAATTATGAATTTTAGTGCGATATTGGTGTTTTTTTAGTGTCTTACAGTGGGCCTTAGTACAAAAAAAGAAACTACATATTATATTCATGTAAACCTCATGTGATTTGATTAAAAAAATTAAAAAACATTGAGTGATTGTGTGTTAATTGTAAAGGTGGCCACTTTGTTTACATTCGCGGTGGTTTTGTCGTGTTTCATTAGTAGTTGTCGTGTTTTCATCATTCACTGTGTCCTGAAAAATGAGAGACCGACTGAGGATGCGTCCGCGCTTTTATAGGCGGAAAACAACGGTATCCTTGGGAAATTTTATTTCGTTGTTGCGGACTACCTTATCGGCAATGTAAAAATATTAAATTTGCCCGATTTTTGAGACCAATTATCTAGTAATTACTCATATTAAATTTAAAAATAATTATTTTAATTTTTCCATGCCATTATTCGACTGATTTTCTATTTTTGGTCGATTTTTATTGCAGGGATATTTTAATTCCCTAATATGGCCACGGACAATTTCCTTTTCCATTTTGTAAAACTCGATTCTCGTCTCGCTTTATTTTCGCACATTTATCTTCTCTTTGACTCTCCTTATCCTTATGGAGAAATATTATTATTAAAATATCTTTTTTCAGGTATCTTTTTCGATATTTTTAACATCGCCATAAGAATCACCGCGAAATTCTACATAAGTTTCATATGTCATTTTTATATGAAACATAGAGTTTGACGTTTCGTTGCCAGGCGAAGTTTTGTGTACGTCGCGAGTGTAGTGATGATGTTTTTACCTGTTTCTAAGGCAGATGGCACACCTAACTAGTGATGTGGTGATGTGTTGATGTTGATGTACTGATTTTGATATTGCAACAAAATCACATCACCAGGTAATGCCACATCTAAGAAGGCGATCAAATGAAAATTTTTGGTCAAAATGAAAATGGAAAACGGAGAACTTTCGTTGTTGTTATTACTAAAGAGGAAAATGAAAAGAAAAAATCGTAAATTTTGGATTCATCGTTTTATACGGGCTTTTATTCCCTTGAGGTTTTGGCTTATCAGCAGACGCCAATACAATATTTATTAATATTTACGTGGGTGAAGTTGGGAAAAATATTGATGGAGGTACAATGTATATTCCAAAATTCAACTTTAAATCAATGCTTGCAACGTGGAAGTTAACATATTCTGTGTTCAGGGCCACTACCAAATGACAATGAAGCTTTCGCTTACTACTTTTCAGGAGATGAAGCATTTCAATTGCAAGAAAATTTCTTAAGGCCATTTCCACAAAGACATCTGACAAATGAGTCCTATAGTTCCAAAACGTGTCTTTTCCACTTTCCTTTACTCTTTCAGAAATATGAAAAAACTGATTTTCATATTTCATATTTATATTGGATAAGACACAGTTTGGAAAAATACCCAGTTTTGTTTTATTAAAACGGGCTGGAGAAGATTTTTTTTAACACCCTGATATATAGAAAAGCTGAGCAAGTGGTCATAGATTGTAGCACTGTAAGAAATTTAGGATATATGAAACTCTAATTTGTTGAAAAGAGCAATCTATACACTATATAATAAAAGGTGCATGCGTTTTATATAACTTTATTAAATGACGTGAAGGTTCTTTTACACCTGCACCAAATATTCCACCAAGCTGTGTTCCGGACGACTATAACAATATAGCCGCTTCCTTTATCAATGACAGAAAGATCAATAAATTAGCGAATTATTTTCTAAAGGAAGAGAATGCACTACCACGGCAGTGGAATTATTGCGTAAAGCCATAAAAATATTTTAAAAACAGGAAACGTTTTTAAAATATTTTATTTATCATTAATATTTACAATCCTTGTGTTTTAAACTACATATGTACAGTACATACATATATTATGAAAGCAAACCTAATAAAATATGTGAATGAATATATACCATCTTTTCCTGTCTCGTGCGAAACTATTTTCCATGATTTTTCTAATTTATCCATTTTACTATATTCTTCCGATGCCGTATCCCACAAGCATCTTTGATTTTCTACACTTTTTACTAGTTTTAAAATAAAATATTTGTTTTCCTCCATTACAAATACAGTAGAGCGTCAATAATCCGGACGTCAAAAATCCGGACCGTCGATAATCCGGATTCAATTCCGGTGAAAAAAAAGTTCAAGTGAAGACATACATCACTGTTAAGGTGCGTGCCCAATGAACGCCGCGCTTACTACGATTGCCGTGCTCGCCTTTACAAATCGTAGTAATCGCGGCGATCATAGCAAACCAAAGCCCAATGGAATTTTTTGTAATTATGTACTGAGTTCAATTTAAATAATCACAACGCATACTTTTCGGTTTAAATATCAAGCAGCGTAAATTAAAAAATTTCAAAGCATCGCAGCGGCCGCGTTCGGAAATAAACAATTCTAAAATAGAAGCTACGCATGCTGTGATTCGCATTGCTGGCTTTTATCTTTTGACGTACTGCCGTACGGAAACATAAAGTTTGTTTGATCTGGGGAGGCGAGCACTGCATGCGTAGAAACCGCGGCGTTCATTGAGCCCGTACCTTTAGTTTCGTCCTACACGCTGTTACTAAAACCTGTATTGTATTGTTCTCTGTGCGTACTCAAAACTTTTGTTTCTATACAACACTACATAAATATTTTTGTTTACATGCGATGGCGTCAAGTTCAAAGAAAAAGCACACTTTCTTAAACGTTGAAACGAAATTAAAAATTTTAGAAAGGTTAACAAAAGGTGAAAGTGGAGCATCACTTCCCAGGATTTATGGGGTAGGAACATCTACTATAAGTGACATTAAGGCGAAAAGAGCTCAGCTCGACCAATTTGCTTCAAAACTGGACTCAGAAGAAGGGACGCTAAAAAGAAAAACTGCGCGTTCAGCAAACAACAAAACATTGGAAGATGCAATGTACTTGTGGTTCACCCAAAGGAGAAGCCTAGGAGAGCCAATTTCAGGCCCACTGATCTGCGAAAAAGCCCTACAATTGAATGAACAGCTTATTGGAACCACAGATTTTAAAGCCAGTTCTGGATGGCTTAAAAATTTTAAGTCTAGACATGGTATTAGGGAGCTGGACATTCAAGGAGAGAAACTTTCCTCAGATTTAGCGGCTGGTTGTACTTTTATTGAAAAGTTTATAAAAGATGCACTTGAAAAAGGTTATTCTAGGGATGACGTGTACAACGCAGACGAGACTGGGGTAAACTGGCGAGCACTTCCACGCAAGTCACTAGCCTCAAGACGTGAACAATCCGCTCCCGGGTTTAAAGTGAGCAAAGAAAGGATTACTGCAATGGTATGCGCTAATGCAAGTGGGGAGCACAAAATAAAATTGTTGGTGATTGGGAAGAGCAAAAATCCACGCAGTTTTAAAAATTGTACTCTTCCTGTTTCGTACACGTCACAAAAAAGCGCGTGGATGAGTTCAGTCATTTTTCTTGAATGGTACAAGAATGAATTCATTCCCAGTGTAATAAAATACCGCGAGGAGAAGAATAAAGGTGGGAAAGTTTTGCTTATCATTGACAACGCACCCACACATCCCCCTCTCGATGTACTGAATGCAATAAATGATGCTTTTGAAGTTCAATTTCTCCCACCCAACGTCACAGCCACTATCCAGCCAATGGACCAAGGAGTGATCGCAAAAATGAAAAAAATCTACCGAAAGCAGCTCCTGCGTCGCCTTTTGTTGTCAGAAAAGGATGAAGAAAGTGTGGTACAGCTCATTAAAAAAATGAACATTAAAGATAGCATTTACATGCTTGCAGATGCTTGGGATTCTCTCACCAAAAGCAACTTCCAAAGAGCCTGGAATAAATTATGGCCTGAGGAACAAAATTCTGGTGAAGAAATTGCAAATGATAACGAAAAATGCGGTGCAAACGAAGTGGCAGAAATATGCAGCATGATCCCGGGATTCGAACAATGTGATGAAAATGATGCTACTGAGTGGTTGGCTGTAGACAACAACGATCCTGGGTACCAGATTTTGAGCGACCAAGAAATAGTTTCCATGGTATCTCAAGGGGACGCAGAAACAGTTGAGTCAGATGGGGAAAGTGAAGATGAAATTGAAGAGCCAGGGCCAACACATTCGGAAGCTTTTATGGCACCAGAGACTCTGATGTCGTGGCTTGAGAAACAGTCGGAGAGTACACCAACCCAGCTCATTCTATTAAATCGAATTAAAGACATAGCCGCAAAAAAGCGAACCACTACTGCAGTTCAAAAATCAATAACAGACTTTTTTAAGAGCTCTGATAATGTATGAACTGTACAGTATTCTGTAAATATGTACATATCTTACATTACATTTGTATCTATGTATCTTTCATTAAAATACATTATAAGTTCATATTAATTAATGGTTTTATTTATCTGCTCAATTTTTTAACCACAAAAGTGAAGTATTAACGGTTTTAGCAAGTTTCCTTTTTGTTATGACCTCAAAGGACCTTTTTTTGGTTCTTTTCGAAAATACGGACATTTTGATAATCCGGACCGGGTCCGGTCACAATTAATCCGGATTATCGACGCTCTACTGTATTAAAAATCAACTGACTTTTTCAAAATTATTTCTAACATCTAGAGATCATTTGCTGATTATCAACTGGTGACTAAAATGTCACCACATCACATCACTTATAGTGTGGCATGACTCATTACAAAACCAGTGCCGCTGATAATCAGCAGATCAGCACATCGCCACATCACCTCATCACTAGTTCGGTGTGGCATATGCCTAATTCTTTTCCAAGTAAGTAATGTGATGTGATGTGTTTATTGTTCATCTGTGCTAGTTTTTATGTGATGTAGGTGAAAGGAATTGTGTTTTTTTGTGTAAAATTAGGTGGTTGAAAAATGATAGGTTATATCCGTCATTTACCACCCTTACATTGTTATTTTTCAACTGTAATGTGTGAAAATCGACACATATTGGTGGTTATTCTCGTTGGCGAGTGATGTGACTATGAGGGACGCGGTGGAATGAAACTGTCGTTATCTACAAACGTATCGAGCGAAATATCACTTGACACACCACCTTGCGACAATTAGAATTCGACCCTTTGTAGATCTAGTCGCCAGGAGCCTCTTAGATTGACAATGAGAATACCAATTTAAGGTCGAAGTGACATCTGTCACGTCACTCGACAACGAGAATAAGGCTGATTGTCCAGGTGAAATCTCATTTAGCACACATTGCACAAGTATTTTGACTTGAATGTGCTTTTGTATGTTTTTTAATTGAAAGTTGGTTTGTTTACATTGTGCATGTAGTTGTTGCTGTTGTTTGTTGTTGCCTTAAATTTTCTTTGATTTGATGTTCCTTATTAATCTGATTTTTATCTTTTTAGCTTATCTTGGCAGCTGAATATGATACCTTTGTGGATTATCTATCTGATTAATAATTATATCATTTTTTAGGTTTCCAAAGGGTTATTAAAGGGAATTGGTAAGTAGTATTTTTCTGTCAAATTATATTATTAAGATTAAAAATATTTCTTTTAGGTTTTCATTTCAGTTTTATTTTAATTAGCTTTAAGTATATTTCAATATCTTTTCTTTCCTTTTTTCATTTTATAAGTATTATCTAGTTTTAAGTACATTTTCAGATTAATTATGTTAGTTTATAAGCTACTTAGATTAGATTTTAGATTAATTCAGTCTTTGTTAATTCATTGATAATTATATGTGTATATATTGCATATATGTTGTCTTTCTTTTGTTTTTTCCTGTTCCTTTTAGCTAGTTTAGGGGTTTTGGGGCAGAACACCCCTGGTCGCCCTAGTGGACAGGCAAAAGCAAATAGCGTACCAGATAAATGAGCTACAAAACATAACTGAAAGCGTTAAGAGACTCCAGACACGGCTTGACATAGTAACAAACATCCTCCTCCAGGTAATTGAGATAGAATCCCGGAAGAACACCCTGATAGAGGTAATAATATCGGCGAAAAATCCCCCAATTTCCCCCAGCAAACTGTCTGACATACAATCACGTATAACAAGTGCGTGCTCAAACTGCCTGCCGATAGTGTACCAAACTAGTACCATTAACGCCTACCTCATGTAAAACATGCTGGTGGTCAGAGTGAGCCTACCTATCTTTAGCCTTCCCAGAATGCGATACTTCAAAATCTGGTGTTACCCCCAAACCTTAATTTCTCAGGGCATCGCATGGCATTTTATTCCGCCGTCGTCTCCCCACTTCGGTGGTCTTTGGGAGGCCGGCGTGAAATCTTTACAGTACCATTTTAAACGCATTGCAGGTAATCGGTCCTTTGTATATGAAGAGCTTCTCACCCTCACGACACAAATTGAAGGCTGCCTTAATTCAAGGCCTCTATGTCCTTTGTCCGATGACATCACTGATTATGAAGCGTTGACTCCGGCCCATTTCCTCATAGGTGCGCCCATCGTATCCCCTCCTGAGCTTAATTTATTGGATTGTAAGTTACATCTTTTAGATCGATGGCAACACATACAACGGAGTCGACAGGAATTTTGGACCGCTGGAGTTCAGAATATTTAACCCGTCTGCAGCAGCGGCCGAAATGGTGCCGTGTCCAACCCAACTTGAAGGTAGGTGACCTCGTCTTGTTAAAGGATAAATATCTTCCTCCCTTGAAATGGAAACTTGGCCGCATAATAAAAACGCATCCCGGCCAGACGCTCTAGTCCGAGTGGTGACGATCAAAACTACCACGTCTGAGCTCCAGCGACCGATTGTAGTAACGGCCGAAGCCTGTACTACTTCCTTATAAAAAATCCTCACCATTTGACACGTTTGGGTCCAATAACACAGGCCCACAAAAAAAAGTCTTTTAGTTTATACTTGAGGTATGCTACATTGTTTTTCGGTGTGCTGAAAACGAATCCGAGGTCAGAATTTGGCCATCACCCTCACACTTTGCCCCACAAGCCCTCTCCCCAACCCGAACTTGACCCGAAAATTCAGGGGCTCAGGAATTCAATCCAGCATGTTGTTTTCCGTCTTTGGGTATATTGGGAACAAATCCGGGACCAGCCGTTCTCCATCACCCCCAGATTTTGCCCCACAAACCCCCTCCCCCACCCCGAACTTGAACAAAATTCGAGAAACATGAAAGTGGGAAACAGCTTGTTACACTCCGTTCTTTGCTGTGCTAGAAACGAATCTGGAGTCACTCGTTGCCCATCACCCCCAGATTTTGCTCCCGAAACCTCCCCCCCCCCCACCCGTAAATGTGACCCAAAAATGGAGGGCCTCAAGAATTCAAAATAGCAACAAACCGAGGTCAGAATATGCTTCAGTCTTCGCCTCAGTCACTCGAGCCTCCCTCCCCTGAATTAATCGAATTTTATTCACCTCAAAGATTGAATTGTAATTCTCTTTTGGTCGAATTTTTCGGGACAATATTGGCAAATGTCAGGTCACCAATCAACGATCCGCTGTTCCAAATATTGAATTCACACATTTTCGTTGATCTGTTCTTCTCAGAAGAAACTCAACTGTTCTTCTCAGAGCAAATCAACTGTTCTTCTCAGAGCAAATCATCTGTTCTTCTCAGAACAAACTCAACTGTTATTTTCAGAACAACACTAACCGTTCTTCTCAGACAACACCAACTGTTCTTCTCAGAACAAAACCATCTATTCTTCTCAGAGCAAATCATCTGTTCTTCTCAGAACAAACTCAACTGTTCTTCTCAGAACAAATCATCTGTTCTTCTCAGAACAAACTCAACTGTTCTTCTCAGAGCAAATCATCTGTTCTTCTCAGAACAAACCCAACTGTTCTTTTCAGAGCAACCAAAATTTCTCAAAATATATTTAACGTTCCCTTAGTTACAATGGCAACTTGTATCAATGATCCGGACAGCTTTTGCTATGTCTGCGGAAAATTTGAGGTTTCCAAATACAGGAAAAGTTTAACAGACATGATAAAACATATTTACTTTAAGTGTTTTGGAATGCATGTCATTAATCAAGATTACAGTTGGGTTCCTCATTCTTGTTGTAATAACTGCCATAGTTCATTAATACGGTGGAATAAAGGATCACTCAATGCCTTGAAACTTAATGAACCTATTAAGTGGAGAGAACCACGAAATCACGTGGACTGTTATTTCTGCAAAACGAACTTAGTTGGCTATAATTACAAAAACAAAAACAAAATTGTCTACGCACAAGTTTCATCAGTTACTTTTCCCGTCTGGAAGACTGATAACGAAGTTTCTGGTCCGACTGAAGATCCTACAGTTGACATTCGCATGGAAGTAGAAGATCTATTTGCAGAAGATGAGGGCGAGTCAAGTGAAAGTGACGAGGCAGATACTGAGTCAAAGACCCCACGACTCTTCAACCAACTGGAGCTGAATGATCTTCTTCGAGATTTGGGTCTCTCCAAAGAGCTTTCTGCGTTATTGGCTTGAAGATTTAAAGAAAGAAATTTGTTGGCCCCAAAAACCAAAGTAACATTTTACCGGAATAGGGAAAAAGATTTCGTACAGTATTTTGAAGAGGAAGAATCTTTGGTTTATTGCAAAGACATAAATGGCTTATTCAAGGAAATAAGTAAACTCCCTTATGAGCCAGAAGAATGGAGGTTGTTCATTGATTCATCAAAACGGAGTTTGAAGGCAGTTTTACTGCACATCACAAATATCCTGGCACCCATACCAATCGCCCATTCAACAGTTTATAAAGAAAATTATGCAAATGTACAGAAGGTTCTAGAAAAAATAAATTATAAAGATCACCAATGGCAGGTTTGTGGAGATTTGAAAATTCTGACCATGATTTTGGGCCAACAATCTGGCTTCACTAAATTTCCCTGTTTTTTATGCGAGTGGAATAGTCGGGATAGAGACAATCACTGGATCAAAAAGACATGGCCAAAAAGGGAATCCCTTAAGCCTGGAGATAAAAATGTTGTTAAAGATAGTCTGATTACCCCAAGTAAAGTCCTCTTACCACCTTTACATATCAAACTTGGTTTAATGAAACAATTTGTAAGAGCTCTTGATAAAAACGGTGAGTGTTTTAAATATTTGGGGAAGAAATTGCCTCAAATATCTGATGCAAAGTTAGAAGCAGGCGTGTTTGACGGGCCTCAAATTAGGACGTTGATGAAGGACTCGGAATTTATGAAACACATGACCGATACTGAGAGAGAGGCATGGTTGAGTTTCAAGGATGTTACTCAAAAGTTTTTGGGCAAAAAAAAAGACGATGAGTGTTTTGGCCTGAAAAATGCAAGACATTAAAAAACAAAACAATACTCCAAAACAAACAAACCTGACAGACGCCGACCAGAATCAGGGTTATTACAGGCTAAAAATAAAATATTACATAAACAAATTAAACACAAAAATTACCTAACATTGTCTCCTTCCAGATACTTCCTAAAAATAAATTAAAAGAAAAAAAAATCCAAGTAAAATAATTCCACTAATAAACAAACATAAATAGTAAACACTTACCAAACGTCACCCAGTAAAACAAGAAGAGCTTACACAAAAGCTTTATTCACAAACTGGTCCAGAAAAAATGGTCTAAACTGGAGCCACTGGAAAATTATCGTGCCGTGGTGAAAAAGCTCTACCGAACGCCATCTTGAACTTGGAGAGAGGACAAGAAATAAAAGTTCCTGCGATCAAGGAAGCAAGTTCAGTCGATCAGACGTCTCTCGTCAGAAAGGCTGCATTCCGAGCGTATTATAAAGCGTATTACTAGATAGGGACTTTAGATATTGTCAGGGTTTTTACCGGCAATCTTTAGCAGGTTAGCGAGGAGTAGAAAATTCATAAAATTTTGCAAATCTATAATTGTCGGTGGTGGATGTTTGTTTAAGTCGCATCTCGACATAAACAAACCATTAACCAACGTTTAGGGCGTAGATAATTGTCGGGTTTTTACCGACAATTCTGTCTTAGACTAACAAAAACTTAGTAGAATTGTTGTACCATAAATGTTGGTGAAGGGAATTTTATAGAGATTTTACATTGAACATAAAAAATAATATCCGAGATTTCTGTTTTAGGAATCTCTGTTAAAAATTAAATTAAATTTAATTATTTGGTCACAGTTAGCGACCGTTAAACTTAATTCGTGAGGTCGGGTTTTATTCGGTGTCTGATAATCACGATTCGTGATTTACAGAAATCATAAAAGTACGCTCACCGAATTAAGTTAATAACCGACAGAAAGTAAACAAAAAATTAAAAATAGGGTTTCAAAATCGAAATTCGATTTTAACCATCAAATCTTCAGCGAAATTCGCTACAGCTGCGTATATGAAACCTAGCTCATAGCAAGCAATAAGCAATAAGCAATAAATTCAAGGAGATTTAAAGACTCTCTAAATCTGGTTAAGAAGTTTAACCAGCGTATAAAGATTGTATTGCATTGATTCCTGCGTATAGCGAAGTTGTTATTGCAAGGTCGTACTCGATCAAGTAGATCACGACAAGCAGAAAGCGGGCATACAAATATTGGTCAGCTGCAGCAGCCGGGAGATACCGTCGCTGCAGTGATACAATAAAAAACAAGGGAAACTGCGCCAGTAAACCAGGCGAGAAGAAAAAAAAACCAAACAAAATATTGTTTTTAACTTTGATTGTTTGAATGATTTGCTTTTATTAATGAGTCTATTTTCAGATCGAGAAAGAAAAGCGGAAGTATTAGAATAAGTAGACATAAGAAAAATTGAAATTTAAAAAGAAATTAATTAGTTGAAATATTTTTGAATTAAAGTTTGAATAAAGTAACGTAGAATTTAGCGTAAGTTAGAGATAATTAGAATTGTAATTTGTAGGAGATAATATATCTATTTTAAACCACTTTCGTCTTTGAACTTAAAAACCTATTTGGTAAATTTCAGACTATTGAATAGAAGGTAAATATTGTGGATTCTTCGATTTGGAAGAATTTGGAATGTTTAAATTAAATTAATATAACATTTTTTTATTATTACGGCTTGCGCTGTAACAATGAGTACGAAATCATTGTGAAAAGGATGTTATCGGCATTTCAAAAATTAGGGTGTCTAATGAACATCAATATACATTTTCTTGATTCCCATCTGGATTATTTTCCCTACAATCTGGGAGATTTTAGTGAAGAGCAAGGGGAGCGTTTTCATCAAGACATAAAAGATGTTGAAAGAAGATACCAGGGCAGGTGGGATAAAAAAATGTTGGCAGATTTTTGTTGGTTGCTGAAGAGAGACACAAAAGATAGGCATAAAAGAAAAAGTCAGCGGAGATCATACGAGGATAAGAAGACTCGAAAACAGCGTTAATGAGTAACCAATTCATCAATTTCATAGGGAGTGAGGGAAAACCAAAACAATACCATCTAATGATAGGAGACAAGTGTGATCCCTAAATTAATTAACACTCTCAATTAATGGTGAGAGGCAAGGGGACTCACATTAAACAAGCACCCTGAAGAAAACAGAAACCTACTACGTCCACGTCGTTGTTTTTGGGTAATGCTAAATGTAGGTTATTGTAATTGCATCGTTCTGTAATTTTGATGTAAAAACAAATGACAATTTAGACTTTTTATCAAGAAAACAAAATTCCCCAGACCGCAGCTTACCATGCGCGCTTCTTTTCAGAAACCGCCCTCTGAGAAAAAATCAGTTTTTCCTCGGTTTCTGACTAGGGAGAAAGGTGAATCGCAATCCAACGACTGACTCCAGATTCGTTTCTAGCACAGCAAATAACGGAGCGTAACAAGCTGTTTCCCACTTTCATGTTTCTCGAATTTTGTTCAAGTTCGGGGCGGGGGAGGTGGTTTGTGGGGCAAAATCTGGGGGTGATGGAGAACGGCTGGTCCCGGATTCGTTCCCAATATACCCAAAGACGGAGAACAACATGCTGGTTTGTATTCCTGAGCCCCTGAATTTTCGGGTCAAGTTCGGTGTGGGGAGAGGGCTTGTGGGGCAACATGTGAGTGTTTGAAAACCTAATGATGATTGGACGATTATCACCATACCACAGTAGGGCATCCTAAATACTATTTTATTGCAGCTTTGTGATCGCAGGATAACAAGAAGCTAATCAAAGGAGGATTTAACGCTATGATAGCAGGATAACCAGAAGCTGCCTAATATGGAGGACTAGTACCAATATCAACAGAATACAACATACAACATCACCAACGAATAACATTAACTTTTCTGCATGACACCCAGCGTAAAATTTGTTTAATTTAAATTTATAATATTACTTTATATTATTTTATTGCACCAACACTGTTGCAATCAACAAAGTTAGCCTTATTTTGGAACAAACTCAAAATTCACTCGAAGAAAAAAAATTACGTTTCTTTTTACTCAATATTTCACTCAAACAAAAATTAGATATGGTCACTCTAATCAATCACGTATACACACACAGACAAATGTTCCCCACTTCGGTTGTTATCAGCCAAACCGGTTTACACCGTTATCCAAGTCGGCAAGTGAACAAAAGTGTTACTTGATGAATTTTTGAGCTCTCTTGGGTTCCAGCCACCAGCCGAACAGGTAATTGTTTTTTCCTTGCTTAACTCCCTTTACTCCTTTATTCCTAAAACAACTTTAGTACTTTGGGGAGTCGACTCTAAGTACTTATTAGTTATGTCTTGTAGCGAATATTGATACAAGACATAATTAAATATTAACACTCATTTTCACTAGTTGTGTCTTATAGCGGTTGATGTAAGACATAGTTATATACTAGTACTAACTTTATTAATTGTATCTTATAGCGTTTTGATATAATATACAATTCATTTTACTAACATTAAAATATCTTGAAGAGTTTTTGATTCAAGATATTTGTATAATAATCTTTACTAATTGTATCTTATAGCGTTTTGATATAAGATACGATTCATTTTACTAACATTAAAATACCTTGAAGCGTTTGATTCAAGGTATTTATTTAATAGTCATGCCTTGTAGCGGTTGATGCAAGGTTATGACTTTCTATTACTAATTTAACAATTACACCTTGTAGCGGTTGACATACGGTGTGATTGTTTGTTACTAACCCAACAATATTGGAGTATTCACCTTTTCCTTTACCCATTATTTACCTTACTTTCCTTTCAACTGTGGTGGTTTAAAATCAGGTGAGTACATATTTTGTTTCTCTTTATTTTGAGTATATTTCATATTTCTTACCCTTACTTTGCATCGAGAGTGGTATGGTGATTATAGTTTTTATATCTTATTATCAAAATTTATTCTTTAAAATCAAAGTGCCGAGTGAATTTTGACGAAAATAAAAATTAATAATTGAAGAGAATTTATTTGAGTAATTTGAATTTCTTTTGTACATAAATTTGAATTCTATTAAAATTAAAAAATTAATGAATTGTTTACCATATAAAAAGAGTCAATAAATTTAAATGTGTATTGCTTGTACATTTTTGTTTTTATTGGCCACTGGGTGCTGGGATTGTGGGGCTGCGTGCCGGTAAATATTAAAAAATGAAACGTGAGTTAAATTGAAGTTATACGAACTTTAAACATGGTCCTTCGAGCCGGATATAGCTCCCATTTTCAGTGCTCAGTCAAGTTAGGAATTAGTGTCAAACAACTTAACAGCCTTTGGAAGATATAGCATAGCTTCACCATAGGCAATCAATCTCCACACGATTAACAATTCATTAGTGGTCAAATTTTACTCATTTTTTTTACAGTGACAGTGCTTCTGTTTTGTAATCAGAATATCTAAGTGGAGGCAAAGGTCCTCATTTCATGCAATATCAATTTTAAACATTAATGTGAACCTAGTGCTCAAGAATTTCTATTTTGTTAAAGCAAGGTGTTTATTTCAAGCAACTAATCTCTAGAAATTAAGCTCGAACTGTGCTTAAGTAATTCAAGTGTTCAACTATTATTATTTCGAACTGTGCTCAAGTAATTCAAGTGCTCAACTACTGTTATTTCGAACTGTTTGATACCAAACAAATCGCAAACCAAAATGAAGAAGCAAAAAACACAAAAACTCACAACACATCCAACAATTAGAAGGAAGAACTGCCGGTATCATCCACTATGAACCAACGGGATCATCCGGAATTTATAAACGGCAACCGAGACTGGATTTACTTGGATTTTAACCATCGCCGGATTAACATTGATTTTTGATTTTGATTTACTCTCAATTCCTTGTTTTTTTTTGATGTTTGCTCGCATTAGTTTTGATTTTTTTGATTATATGTCGCAAGTTTCGAATTAATAGTTTGAATTAAATAAAGTGTAATTTTTGGATGAAAGTAGATTGTTTTTATTAATTTTGAAGTTCACGTTGCGCAAGTCGGAATCGAACATTTTTATGGTCCTTCGAGCCGGATTCGCGGTTTAGTTATCCGTTATATTGTGCAAATTTGGTGACCTTATTATAACCTCTTGATCAGCCGAACAAAGAAATCTACTGGTGAGTCCGTTCCATAATTTCCGTTATTAGTCAACGAATGACAGTTATAAGAGGAGAGTATTGTAGCTAATTACATTTATAAATTTTCCACTACATAAATAATAAAAAAAAATTTTTTTTTTAACCAAACCCAATTAAAAGAAAAACTGTTGCACACGCGGTTGCTGAACCTTTTTGTTCATTCCTCTCTCGAGGACAAATAATTACACAAAATCCCTACTCAAAAATAACCCAAGCTATAATGGAAAAATTAGAGAATCTTATTACGGAACAATTGTCCACTTACGAAGCCTTGAAGAACTACTTGCGCAATTATAAAAAGGATTCTAAAACACGCAAGACAAAAATATATATGTCAAATCGTGTGGCAGTCTTGGACGATTATTGGGTCGATTTTAAGAAAACTCATAAAGACATAATCATCGCGAAAGCCAGTTTAAAGAATATTCCTAAAGAGACCCAGGCATATTTCGATGACGAAATCTATGACATCGCAGAAGAGATCTATATTGCGACCAAGTCAGTAATCGAGGACGACACGTTAACATTATTTCCGCAAGAAAAGGAAAATTCCGAAGACAATACAGCCAGTGGTTTGTTGAAGAAGCAGGATGAGCATCACGACAGGGACGAGTTCAAACTCCCAAAAATGAATTTGCAAAGTTTCTCAGGAGACTACAAAGAATGACCTTCGTATGAAGATATTTTCAATACACTCATTCACAACAACAGTAAATTGTCGTGTGTACAAAAGTTACACTATTTAAAATCATCGTTGCGAGGTGAAGCAGAACTTTTATTGCGAAACTTTAACGTAACAGACAACAATTATGTTCCTGCCTGGAACACATTGAAGGAAAGATACAAAAATCAACGATTACTAATAAAAGCACAATTAAAAGATCTTTTTTCAATACCCTCTAACACTATAGATGCTCCCACAGCCGTTAGAAGATTACTTGACACCGCGAACGATTGCTTACAAGCTCTTAGAAATTTAAATATTGATGTAGAAAGTCGGTCATTTGATATTGTAATTACATACGTGGTTTGTGAAAGATTACCGCCAGACACAAAAAAATTATGGGAACAAAAGATAGGCGCCAGCACTGAATTTCCGTCTTTCAACGAATTGAGAACATTTTTGGAAGGACAATTTAGAGCGCTTGAGGCGCTGGATGTATCGTCAAAACGATCTGTTGGAATTGGAAGGAACGTTCGACAAAGTTTCCACATAACAAAGGTTTTTAAATGCATTCTATGCTCTGGGCCACATCCCATACGAAAATGCGAAAATTTTTTGAAGTTAGATTATAATGGTAGGCGTGAAATTGTCCAAAAAAGGGGGCTATGCTCCAACTGCCTAGGACACGGACATAAATCTTCATTCTGCCCAAGTTTGAATACGTGTATGCATTGCAAGCATAAACATCAAACGCTTTTGCATAACGAGATGGTGATATCCAACCACGCCAAATCCAACTCTCCTGATCCAAACAATGAGGTGCCAACAAGTTCACTGTCAATACGTGAAGGGGTAAATTCGTTGCACGTTAGCAAACTTGTAAGTCAAAACGAAGTGTTGCTAGCAACAGCCCTCGTAAAGATTTGTTCAATTCAAGGTCATGAACTTACTGCACGTGCCCTTATAGACCAGGGCTCTCAAGCATCATTTATAGCTGAAAACATAACCCAACTCCTTGGTTTAAAGAAAACTCCGGCCTTCGTAGATATTTATGGGATTGAAAACATTAAGGCGGGTGCTGCAAGAAGCAAGGTTAATTTCGAACTGAAATCTTTGTACGATGATTCAGCATTTAAGTTTAACGCATTTGTAATGAAGTCACTCACAGGACTTCTACCAGCACGAAATGTCGCACCTAGAAGTGACTGGAGCCATTTAAGAAATCTAGAGCTTGCAGATCCGAACTACGACGTACCAGGAAAAATCGATCTTCTATTAGGTGCTGATGTTCATGGTAAAATCATTCGGGAGAAACTGAAACTAAGCATCAATGGATCCCCGATAGCACAACATACAGCATTAGGATGGATTTTGTCGGGCGAGATACAAGAAGGCCAAGAAGCACAACGTCATGTTGTGAGTTGTTTCTGCAAAGCTGACGTAGATAAACAACTAAAACAGTTTTGGGAACTTGAAGATATAAAATCAGAATGTTATCTAACACCAGAAGAAAAGGCTTGCGAAGAACATTTTAGCCAGACAGTAAAGCGGAATGTTGATGGAAGATATACTGTTAAATTGCCTTTCACTAATTTTGAGAATCCACACTTAGGATCATCACGCGCTACGGCAATGAAACGGTTTCAATTTTTAGAAAATAAATTCAATCACTTCCCTGAGCTTCGCGGTGACTACACGAAATGTATACAAGAATACGAAGAACTAGATCATATGACTCCCACTTCTGCAGAGGAACTAAGGGCAGCTGAGAATGGAAAGATCTTTTACAAATCATACTACCTACCACATCACGCAGTTTTCAAAGAGAGCACAACAACGAAATTGCGTGTAGTATTTGATGCCTCTCAAAGGACCGTTAATGGCCCGTCTCTAAATAACGTGTTGATGGTAGGTCCTAAACTGCAAGACGACATCATTTCACTATTGCTAAGATGGAGCAAACATGAAATAGTATTTAGTGCCGACTTAGAAAAAATGTATCGTCAGATCCGTGTGTTCGATGAAGATACCAACTATCAGCGCATTCTTTGGAGATCAAATCCCACAGAACCCATTAAAGATTATTCGTTACGAACAGTCACCACCTTTGGGACGGCATGCGCACCATATCTAGCGATTAAGACTATCCAACGCTTAGCTGACGACGAAACAGGAAACTATCCACTAGCTGCTAAGGTCGTAAAATCGGATTTCTATGTTGATGACTTGCTGTCAGGAGCTAAAACCATATGTGAAGCTGTGAAACTTCAAAGGGAATTAATACATTTATTGAAAGCTGGGTGTTTCAATCTAAGAAAGTGGACATCGAACCACGTGCAGCTTTTGGAAGGAATCCCTCCAGAGGATCGCGACTTAAGTGGAATGCACAATTTTGAGCTAAGTGAGGGGATTAAAACCCTAGGAATTTTTTGGTGCCCACGGAGTGATACCTTTTCGTATAAAATAAACATGGAAATCGATTCTAACGACGCAATAACCAAACGAAGTTTGCTCTCTGAAATATCTAAGCTCTATGATCCATTAGGTTTTCTATCTCCTACAATTATAAGAATGAAAATTTTAATGCAAAGTTTGTGGTTGAAGGGCATAGAATGGGACGAAAATGTGCCCCAAGACATATTTGCGGCTTGGGATCTTTTCCGGAAGGATTTGAAATCGCTGGAGAAATGCAGAATTGCCCGGTGGTTGGGAACCAAAACGGAAACAATTGAGATGCACGGCTTCTGCGACGCCTCGAATCGAGCTTACGCAGCAGCAATCTACGTACGAGTTGTCGACGACGTAGGCGCAATACATACACACCTTCTTACGTCCAAAACAGAGGTTGCACCTATCAAGCAAGTTTCTCTTCCGAGATTAGCGTTATGCGGAGCAACGCTTTTAACACGTCTGTTCAACATTGTTAAAAATTCCATCAATTTTGAAACAATACACGTAACTTTTTGGACTGATTATACAATAGTTCTGTCCTGGATTCGATCGCATCCATCAAAATGGAAATCTTTCGTGGCTAACCGAGTATCCGAAATTCAAGATTCAACAGATACAAAATCGTGGAGGTACGTCAAAACACATGATAATCCGGCTGATTGTGCCTCTCGGGGAATGTCACCTAATGATCTTTACAAATGCAACATATGGTGGAACGGACCTACTTGGTTAAGCCAAGATAAGCTAAATTGGCCGAAATCAGTACCAATGGAGGAGACACATCTAGAATACCGAAAACAAAAGGTTCATTTTTCAGTAACAGCATCTGATAATAACGGCAAACTCTTTACAAAATATTCGTCACTATCGAAACTTATACGAGTTACGGCATATTGCTTTAGATTCCTGAATCATTGTAAAGTTGGGCGAAATAATAAATTGCAGCATAAGTGGCTGTGTTCGGACGAATTAAATCATGCTCTCGAGTATTGGATTAAGGATGCTCAGACAGAAGACTTTGGTGAAGAAATTGACAAACTGAATTGTTCAAAGCCAGTTACTTCCGGCAAAATTTGTACTCTCAATCCATTTCTGGACGGTAAAGGTCCATTTCTGGACGGTAGGTACATTTGGAAGTTGTATCGGATTTAACATCTGAAGCATTCCATGCAGCATTGAAAAGATTTGTTGGACGCCGAGGGTTGTGCACGGACTTATATTCGGATCAAGGCACCAATTTTATTGGGGCTAATAAACTTTTACAAAACGACTTAAAAGATCATTTAAAACAGTTAGGAGATGAGATTCCAGAATTATGCTCCAGATTGAGAATAAACTGGCATTTTATCCCTCCATCTGCCCCACATTTTGGAGGTCTGTGGGAAGCGGTGGTGTAGTGGATATAGTAGGTGTACTATCAGAAACACTATAGAAACCTACTATGAGAAACACTTTGACATAAATTAATTGTAACTTGATTTGACATTTATTATTAGCTACTGTGTTGCAAGTAGATTTGTAAATAGAATAATTATGTAATGAATAGTTTGTAAACGTAGTAGGATTAATTAGTAGTATAAATAGTCGGGGGGCGAATGGCTAACAAAGACCTCGGAAGGTGGTGGCACCCGATTTGTCACTTCTGCCAAAACCCGAGAAGAGTCACTGCAGACGAACACCTAGCAGCTCTGTTAGCAAGTCCTAATCCCACCTCCCCGCGGTGCCCCCTGGGGTACTTCTTCGGAAGGAGCTAACGGGAGACGGTCGAATGGCGAGTTCTCTGCGCCACAAAACAGAGTTTTAAGTCGGTTGGGCTGAGGGTTAGCAACCCGCTCCCATAAAACACACAATTGCTACGAATCGGCAAACATTGCCTCGGAACCGGACGGACAACACGACGACGACCTTTGCTTTTCGAAACAGGACACGAATCGGATCAATGTCCCTCAAGCTGGCAGAGCAAAGTCATCAGGACACAAATGTAATAAAACCATAATTAGACGCTAATTAAATGCAAATTAAATGCACTAATGAAAAATTTAACGCTCCTTTTTTAAAAAAAAAACCACAGGTTCTGCCAGCTTTAGATAAAGTTAGCAGAACATAATATGAAACATGCGTAAATAATGATGATATTTATATCAAAATGTTCGTATAATTAAATGCTAATTAAATGCACTAATTACAAATTTAACGCCCTCTTTTTTTTAAAAAAACCATATGTTCTGCCAGCTTTAGATGAAGTTAGCAGAACATAATATGAAACATGTGTAAATAATCATAATATATATATGTATATATATTAAAATGTTCGTATAATTAAATGCTAATTAAATGCACTAATTACAAATTTTACGCTCCTTAAAAAACCACATGCACTTCCTTGCTGTTTTCAATTTCTCAGCCAATGCATGTGCAAGTATTACGCTTTCTCTTAGATCCCGTATCATGATTCGATGAGAATTTGGACTCTTTAGAAGGCATAGATATCTCATATAGTACATGCATGGACAAGTTATTATATACAGGGTGTTTCAAACCACCCGTGCCACCCAATTTTCTGGGAAAGTTTTAATTGAAAAAAAAAATAAAAAATACGTCTTCAATATTTTTTGAGAATCTATCTTACCATACAGAAATTCCCCCCCGGGCCCACCCGCATCATATTTTCACTCTCATATTTTTTCTCACGGATTATTATGATTCTGCGAAGAGAAATATCAAACTTTTGTTGGGAATTTTTTTTTATCCGAAGCTTCCCTATACCAAAATGAATGATTTTTGGGGATAATTTTGATTTTTGATTATTTTTGGGGGTGCAGAGAGGCTTCCGAAAAAAACATTTTCAGATAAAAGTTTCATGTTTCTCTTCGGAGTATCAGAATCTGTGCAAAAAATGGGGGTTGTCATTTGAAATTTTAAAGTGACCCCCTGCCTCCAAAAGTGGGGGTGGGCCGGGGGTTAATTTCTGTATGGTCAGACAGATTCTCAAGAAATATTGAACAAGTGTTTTTTTATTGATGATTGCAATTGTGTTAGCGCACAAAATATGATTGTAGTGGTAAGGTCAGGCGGCATTAGGCGCTAGTTCGTAAAAGCAAGTGGAAGCAGTTTTGAAGTTATTTTTCCCATCTACAGGGTGTTTCAAACCACCCGTGCCACCCAATTATCTGGGAAAATTTTAATTGGAAAAAAAAAATAAAAAAACACTTGTTCAATATTTCTTGAGAATCTGTCTGACCATACAGAAATTAACCCCCGGCCCACCCCCACTTTTGGAGGCAGGGGGTCACTTTAAAATTTCAAATGACAACCCCCATTTTTTGCACAGATTCTGATACTCCGAAGAGAAACATGAAACTTTTATCTGAAAATGTTTTTTTCGGAAGCCTCTCTGCACCCCCAAAAATAATCAAAAATCAAAATTATCCCCAAAAATCATTCATTTTGGTATAGGGAAGCTTCGGATAAAAAAAAATTCCCAACAAAAGTTTGATATTTCTCTTCGCAGAATCATAATAATCCGTGAGAAAAAATATGAGAGTGAAAATATGATGCGGGTGGGCCCGGGGGGGAATTTCTGTATGGTAAGATAGATTCTCAAAAAATATTGAAGACGTATTTTTTATTTTTTTTTTCAATTAAAACTTTCCCAGAAAATTGGGTGGCACGGGTGGTTTGAAACACCCTGTATATAATAACTTGTCCATGCATGTACTATATGAGATATCTATGCCTTCTAAAGAGTCCAAATTCTCATCCAATCATGATACGGGATCTAAGAGAAAGCGTAATACTTGCACATGCATTGGCTGAGAAATTGAAAACAGCAAGGAAGTGCATGTGGTTTTTTAAGGAGCGTAAAATTTGTAATTAGTGCATTTAATTAGCATTTAATTATACGAACATTTTAATATATATACATATATATATTATGATTATTTACACATGTTTCATATTATGTTCTGCTAACTTCATCTAAAGCTGGCAGAACATATGGTTTTTTTTAAAAAAAGAGGGCGTTAAATTTGTAATTAGTGCATTTAATTAGCATTTAATTATACGAACATTTTGATATAAATATCATCATTATTTACGCATGTTTCATATTATGTTCTGCTAACTTTATCTAAAGCTGGCAGAACCTGTGGTTTTTTTTAAAAAAAGAGGGCGTTAAATTTGTAATTAGTGCATTTAATTAGCATTTAATTATACGAACATTTTAATATATATACATATATATATTATGATTATTTACACATGTTTCATATTATGTTCTGCTAACTTCATCTAAAGCTGGCAGAACCTGTGGTTTTTTTTTTAAAAAAGAGGGCGTAAAATTTGTAATTAGTGCATTTAATTAGCATTTAATTATACGAACATTTTGATATAAATATCATCATTATTTACGCATGTTTCATATTATGTTCTGCTAACTTTATCTAAAGCTGGCAGAACCTGTGGTTTTTTTTAAAAAAAGAGGGCGTTAAATTTGTAATTAGTGCATTTAATTAGCATTTAATTATACGAACATTTTAATATATATACATATATATATTATGATTATTTACACATGTTTCATATTATGTTCTGCTAACTTCATCTAAAGCTGGCAGAACATATGGTTTTTTTTTAAAAAAAGAGGGCGTTAAATTTGTAATTAGTGCATTTAATTAGCATTTAATTATACGAACATTTTGATATAAATATCATCATTATTTACGCATGTTTCATATTATGTTCTGCTAACTTTATCTAAAGCTGGCAGAACCTGTGGTTTTTTTTTAAAAAAAGAGGGCGTAAAATTTGTAATTAGTGTATTTAATTAGCATTTAATTATACGAACATTTTAATATATATACATATATATATTATGATTATTTACACATGTTTCATATTATGTTCTGCTAACTTCATCTAAAGCTGGCAGAACATATGGTTTTTTTTTAAAAAAAGAGGGCGTTAAATTTGTAATTAGTGCATTTAATTAGCATTTAATTATACGAACATTTTGATATAAATATCATCATTATTTACGCATGTTTCATATTATGTTCTGCTAACTTTATCTAAAGCTGGCAGAACCTGTGGTTTTTTTTTTTTTAAAAAAGGAGCGTTAAATTTTTCATTAGTGCATTTAATTTGCATTTAATTAGCGTCTAATTATGGTTTTATTACATTTGTGTCCTGATGACTTTGCTCTGCCAGCTTGAGGGACATATCGGATCATGGAATGTGAGAACTCTGCTTGCTGATGGACGGCTGGATGAAGTCCTCAACGAGATGAACCGCTATAAAATCAAGGTCATGGGACTCAGCGAGACCAGATGGCCCGATGCGGGGGAACATATCTGCCCAAACGGTGAGTCCTTCTTATATTCTGGGAGAAACGAAACTGAAAATCGTAGGAATGGCGTTGGCGTAATACTCACCAAGGAAGCCAGGTCCAGCCTCATTAGCTGGTCACCAGTTTCTGAGAGGATTATTACCGTGCGCCTACGTACCAGACTAAGAAGTACTACGATAGTCCAATGCTACGCTCCAACTGAAGACGCAGACGATGACATCAAAGACGAGTTCTATATGCGACTGAATGAGGTTTTTCGCTCTATTCTGTTGTGAAATTCTTACGCAAATTCAATTTCACTACTGCGCATGGCCTTTTGCATTGCTTTATCAGCAATAAAGCTTATGATTCGTTGAAATGCAGAAAACACATTTCAACGAGCCATAAGCTGCATAAATTCTAACTCAAACATAAATTCAACTGCGCATGTTTTCTTGCATTGCTTTATCAGCAATAAATTTAATATACCAGCTTATGATCCGTTGAAACGCAGAATAAACATATTCCAACGAACCATAAGCTGCATAAAATTCTTTCTCATATTTCAATTTCCTCTGCCTTATCAATTTTACCCGTTGAAAATGCGCTGACTTCATCGCATTTTCGACGCGATAGTTGAGTTCGTGTAAGAAACCAACAGCTCCTTTTCCCCAGAGTAAATTCGGTCTCCATCCAATACGGACGCGTCGCGCTCCAATCTTTCTTTGTCATTTAATTAATTTTTCTATTTTGCTAGCACAACATAATAAATAAATAAAGTGAATTGTTGTTTTAAATAAAGTGAATTGTTGTTTTTTCCTTTTCCTTATCCACCAAGACCGTTTTTCTCTCCCAGGCCCGGTAATAGCTTGGCCCGGTAACAAATTGGTGGCAGCGGTGGGATCCCGCGACGGTGGATCCAGTGTTTTAAATATTGAAAGTGAATCTAAAAGTGTGCCATTAATTCTGTGCTAAATTCCTTTCGTCCCTTCCGTCACGTTAAAAGGGTCACTGGGAACGGCACGGCGCACTACTAAGCTCTTAATCTCTCTCGAATTCTCAAACGGCACAGCACCTACAGCCGCAACAGGATCGAAAGTCGGAGGATCAATTCCCGGCCTACACATAGTGGGAGGAGCGTGCCCACACCTTACAGCCGAAGCCGAATTCTCAACCGGTGTATTTTTTTTTCAAAACACTGCACCTACAGCCGCAACAGGATCGAAAGTCGGAGGATCAATTCCCGGCCTACACATAGTGGGAGGAGCGTGCCCACACTCTCTACACCTCTACACGAATCGAATTCCAGCCCGTTCAGTATGTCAGGATTACTGTACTTGTAAGCTAAAAATTACATTATTATTAAATTTGAAAGAAAGTGCCATTCAGAAGTTTAAGTCATCTACAATATTCACTCACATGCGTTCTTATTAGGAGTTATTTACATTCTTACTTATATATACAAAAGCTAACTACAACAAAATTACCAAACAAAGGAATGATTCATTACTATACTACGATTTTAATGATCTTCGAATCTAAATACTTATTTTAAATGTTTATTTTGAATTTTGAATACTTAGTGAATTTGAATACTGAGTGAATATTGATTTTAATTTGATTTTCGCATTTTAAATACTTATTTTGAATGTTTATTTTGAATTTTGAATACTTAGTGAATTTGAATACTGAGTGAATATTGATTTTAATTTGATTTTCGCATTTTAAATACTTATTTTGAATGTTTATTTTGAATTTTGAATACTTAGTGAATTTGAATACTGAGTGAATATTGATTTTAATTTGATTTTCGCATTTTAAATACTTATTTTGAATGTTTATTTCGAATTTTGAATACTTAGTGAATATTTTATAACAATTTTGAATACTGAGTAAATATTTTATAACGATTTTGTGATCTGACTGATTACTATAGTAAAAAAAAAAAAATAATATCATTACTGTCGGAAAATTTGGAAATTAAATACTCCCATTATCGTGACAATAGGTCCATGTCCATTTCATGTGCTATATCGGGTTCTTAATTCTGTGTTTTTTCTGCTTGCCTATTACTCGCCACGAGAGTGTTTTCTATTTTTCTATTTTTCTATTTTTCAATTTAATCTAGTGTCCAACTTTTCTCCTTTTTCGCCTTAGTTGCGCCCCCTATGTCAAAAGAACTGGCTATTGCTATAACGTTAAGAAGTGGCAAACAGACAAAAGTCCCAACCTCTCCTGTTAGCAAACAAACAAAAGTCAAAACCACCCCTACTCTCCCTACTGTCCCAGAGGAAAGTAATACTCTAGACGAAAAATCCTCGTCAGATTCAAAGAAATTCAAAATCAAAGACGATCCGGAAATGTCTTCCTTCAAATTGTCCAACGCCATAAAACTAATCCCTGAATACAATGGCGACCCAAAAAGTCTGCACCGATTTCTTCAGGTATGCAAAATTCAATACACGCGTGCAACTAGCGAAGAGCACAAGGGAGAATTCCTGGATCTGATAAAGTCCAAACTAACAGATAGAGCATATGAGGTTATTTTGCGTCATAACACATATAACACCTGGCCCGAAATAGAACGAGCCCTAAAGAATGAATTTTCAAAAGATCGCTCACCCCAAATAATACAGACCGAAATGTTCAATCTACAACAAGGTCCCCGCGAAAGTGTCCTCGAATACGCTTCACGTATCGAGAAACTACTAGAGGAGCTTGACATTTCAACAACAAAAGACGAAACCGCCGAAGGTAGCACCGCCATAAGGAAGCTAAACCAGCAAATGGCAATAAATAATTTCAAACGCGGTCTTCGCCACCCTCTCAAACTTATTCTCAAAGCAACTAAACACGAAACTCTACGAGGAGCCATAGACTACGCTGCAGAGGAGGAAAAACTCTTAGAAACTGAGCGAAAAGTTACTCCCGCTACCCCACGGAAACAATGCCAATTCTGTAAAAACTTCGGTCATGAAGCCAACGAATGCCGTAAATTATCGTTCAAGTTAAATAGTCCTACAGTATTACCTAAGTTTCCTCCCAAGCGAGAGCAAGTTAATAATGTCAATAAGAATCCCAATGCCCCTGAACCAAAGGTCTGTCGTTATTGTAAAAATTTGGGTCATGATATTCAACAGTGCCGAAAGCGCGAATACAATAATAAGCAACGTGAACAAAAGAGTGCAAATTCTAATCAGGGAAACGGTCGAACGCCCAGTTCCAGCGGTACCGGGACTCGGGCCCAACTCCTCAAATAAGGTACCTCAATTCCAATACTAACCCAAATACTATTTCCAATACTAACCCAAATACTATTTCCAATACTAACCCAAATACTATTTCCAATACTAACCCAAATACTATTTCCAATACTAACCCAAATACTATTTCCAATACTAACCCAAATACTATTTCCAATACTAACCCAAATACTATTTCCAATACTAACCCAAATACTATTTCCAATACTAACCCAAATACTATTTCCAATGCCAACCCAAATACTAATCCACGTACTAACTCCACTACTAACCCAAATACTAATCCACGTACTAACTCCACTACTAACCCAAATACTAATCAACGTACTAACTCCAATACTAACCCCATTACCAAATCTACTAATTCATCCCCAAAGTGGTATCAAACATCTGCCGACTGTAAAACTACTTCATGGGCTGACATCTCTCGATCTAACTCTCGAAAAGAAACAAAGCTAAACGTGGAAATTACCAAATGTGTATTAAACCTAAAAACTTCAAAAACTTTTAAAAGCGAAATTCCTATTAAGCTGACAGGAACAACCAAGGAAATTAGCACAATACTCCTAGATTCCGGTTCTAGTGTGAGTCTAATAAAACTAGCCGCACTCGACGACGAGGCGATAGTCTACACGGATCAAGTGATACACATTTATGGAATAACCCCAGAATATATTCCGTCTAAAGGAATCACATACCTGGATATGTTAGTAGCCAATGACGTAGCCGTCACACATCTTTTCCATGTCGTCCCCTCCGATTTCCCAATCGCTCAAGACGGAATTTTAGGAGAAGATTTTTTTGATAACACACAAGCCATACTAAGTTACAAGGACCACACTTTAAATTTCGATTATAAAGACCAGTGCATCGCCATTCCGTTTTCTGTGGGAAGACAGAGTATCAAAATCCCTTCCAGGTCTGAGAAAATTCTAAAATTCGGACCCATTGTTGAAAAAGAGGAACTTATTTGTTTTCCATCAGAAATATACCCCCAGGTCTATACATCTGGCACGGTAACTAAGCCTGAGCAAGGTTATATCTACATTGCGGTTCTAAATTCATCTAATAACGACGTAGAAATTACCAGTCAGACAAAGTTGCACTACGAGAAGCTCAGTGACTATCATGTGCACAATCTCAAGCACATTTCCAACTCTGACCGCGTTGAGGAACGTCTAAAGAAACTCGAAACACTATTAGAATTAGACCAGCTCAACAGTGAAGAAAGAGCCTCCGTGCTCGAAATCTGTCGAGAGTACAACTCGATTTTTTTCCTCGAAGGTGACAAACTCACGTCCACTCCGACAGTTACTCATGACATCACAACACTTCCCAAACAACCGCCAATAAAAGTAAGACCATACAGGCTTCCGGAAATCCACAAACAGGAAATAAAGAAACAAGTGGAACAAATGATATCTGACGACATAATCCGGCCCAGTGTAAGTCCTTGGAATGCCCCGCTATTGGTAGTCCCCAAAAAACAGGACTCGAACGGAATTCGCAGGTGGAGAATCGTTATCGATTTTCGAAAATTGAACGAGATTACTCTTGCTGATGCCTACCCTCTTCCTAATATAGAGGATATCATGGACCAGTTAGGAGACTCGAAATACTTTTCCACACTAGATCTAGCGAACGGGTTCCATCAAATCAATGTAACTGAAGAGGACAAAGCGAAAACGGCCTTTAGTACGCCAAATGGGCATTTTGAATTTAACCGAATGCCTTTCGGATTGCGTAATGCCCCTCCAACGTTCCAACGACTGATGAACCAAGTATTAACTGGTCTGCAAGGAGTTAAATGTTTCGTCTACCTAGACGACATAGTTATTTACGGCAGGAACCTCATAGACCATAACTCAAAACTCAGGGAAGTTTTCGAATGTCTTAAAGAACACAATCTGAAATTGCAACCGACTAAATGTAAATTTCTCTCCAAAGAAGTAACCTACTTAGGTCATGTTATAACAAAAGAAGGAATCAAGCCTGATCCCTCCAAGATCTCCGCAATAAATTCGATAAGAACTCCTAAAGACCGCAAACAAATTAAATCATTCTTAGGGCTGGTAGGCTATTACCGGAAATTTATTCCCAATTTTTCAAAACTGGCTAACCCTTTGAATAACCTATTAAAAAAGGACACGGAATTCTCATGGGATGCTCACTGCGACGAAGCGTTCTCCAAGTTAAAACAGGCAATCCAGAGCCCACCGATTCTCCAGTATCCGAATTTTAACCGCCGTTTCTATCTGACGACAGACGCCAGTAATGTAGCTATAGGCGCAGTTCTCTCCCAAATTAATGATTCTGGAAGCGCCGATCTCCCAATAGCTTTTGCCAGCAGAGTGCTAAACCGAGCAGAAAGAAATTATTCCACGATTGAAAAAGAGGCCCTCGCGGTCGTATGGGCAGCACAACACTTCCGTCCGTATGTCTACGGTAGACCTTTCACGGTAATTACAGACCATAAACCTCTTGTCTGGATTTTCAATCACAAAGACCCAACCTCTCGAATTATGCGCTGGAGAATAAAATTAGAGGAGTATGATTTCACAATTGCCCATCGGGCTGGACACCTTAATACTAATGCTGATGCTCTAACACGGTTAGACATAAACAAAGTTCACGTAGTGACCAGATCTCAGGCAAAGGGCGAGCAAATACCTCTGAACCAAAGCCCGCAATTTCCGAAGCCTGATAGTAATTCCCAGAGCACAGACATAGTCCAACTAACCGATAAATCACAAATTGCTCAGTTGATCAAAGAGTACCATGACAGCCCTTCAGGTGGACATCAAGGCACCCACCGTACCTTTAATAGACTAAAGTTAAAATATAAGTGGAAGAATATGTTCAAAGACATTGCCAACTACATTTCTACATGTGAAAGTTGTCAGAAAAACAAATCTTATAACAAAAATCGGCTCCCAATGAAAGTAACGACAACTGCGAAGCAACCATTTGAACGCGTGGCCCTGGATATAGTAGGACCGTTAGAAACTTCAGAGAACGGAAACCGCTATATATTAACATTCCAGGATGACTTGACCAAATTCATTCAAGCAATTCCCATTCCCAATCAAGAGGCGGAAACAGTAGCCGAAAACTATGTCCGAAAAATTGTGTGCGTCTTCGGAACCCCCAAATACCTTCTAACTGATCAGGGTAGTAACTTTGTGGGACAGGTTTTTAAACGAACTTGTAAACTACTTCGAATAAAAAAGATACAAACGAGCCCCTACCATCCACAGTCTAACGGCTCATTGGAACGATGCCATAGAACCCTAGGAGATTATCTGAGAAACTTTGCAAGCAGTGACCCAGCCAACTGGGATACTTGGATGGATTACGCCACGTTTTGTCATAATACTACACCACATTCAGCTACAAACTATTCCCCTTATGAGGCACTTTTCGGTTTCAAGCCAGAAATCCCGTCAGCCATTACGAGGGCCGTAGAGCCAGTGTACAATTATGACGACTACGTCATAGAGCTTAAAGCTAGACTACAAAACGGTTACCGTATTATTCGAGAACAACTAAAACAAGCCAAGGAGAAATCTAAAAAGTACTATGATCGCAATACTAGGAACATAACTCTCAACGTCGGCGATGAAGTTCTACTTTATGACATAGGCAGAAAAAACAAAAAGCTAACCCCGGAAGCAAACGGACCATTCGAAGTCATAGAAGTTAACTCGCCAGAAACGACCACTATTAAAATAGGTAGAAAACTTAAGCTAGTACACAATAATCTTCTCAAACCCTTCAAAAGACCCAGTCAAAACTAACCTACTTCATTTTTCCACGCATATTCCAGGTTCATTTTCGCCGTTTCAAGCGCACGATTTATGAAAACAGAAGGTCACCACATAGCGACTCCTATAGCCAACAATACCGGGATATACTACGAAGAGATAGGTATACTGCACAAGTCTACGTCTACTTGGAAGTTCGTTATCCACCTGAATTTTACTCCCTTCGAAATCGAAATTAAACAACTCGACATCGATTTTCAGACACTAGTCCTAACTTGCAACAAATCCATGGAATTGCTTCCATTGCATCATTGCGATATAGCGATTAGACTATTGAACAGTACCCTATCGGAAATCAGGTATGACCATCAATTCCTTCGGAAAATCTTCACCAGAGACAGGCGATCCAAGAGAGGTATTATA
Organism: Thereva nobilitata; assembly: GCA_963855945.1. Classification (NCBI taxonomy): domain Eukaryota; kingdom Metazoa; phylum Arthropoda; class Insecta; order Diptera; family Therevidae; genus Thereva; species Thereva nobilitata. The sequence goes on from OY979694.1 coordinate 169,622,069, forward strand.
AATGGAATCGGCTCCATGGGAAAATTCTTATTCGGGATCATGGATAACGATGATGCGGAACTCATAGACTCAGCCTTAAAAACTTTGCAAGACAATGAACTCACTCTGCATCACGCCATTGATGCGCAAACTTCTGTAATGTCTCATTGGATAAAAACAGTTAATAAAACCTACGACACAATTAATAGGAATTTCAACGAAATAGGAGACTTGTTGTCCAACATTTCTGCAAACGTATCCCAGCTCGCTGAAGATGTAGAACATTTTCGCCTATTCGATGAGCTCTCGAATATTATGACTCAGGCGACAGAACGCTTCCTGTTCAAACAAAAGGAACTACTAAATATTATACAAGAAGCACAGATAGGAAAGTTAGACCGTCGTTTGACAAACTCTGCTTTATTCGTGAAAGCTCTAACGGAAGTACAGCTGGAACTAACTGACAATATTAGACTCCCCATCAAACCAACAATAGAAAACCTACCTACCCTTAACAGGATCTCGAAAATAAAAGCCGCATACGTTAAAACCGATCTGGTATTCTCGATCGAAATCCCGTTAATATCTGAAAGTTTTAAACTATTCAAGTTAACGCCATTGCCTATTAAACGTGAAAACGATACCTATATATATGTTAAACCTGATGCGGAATATACCGCAATAAATGTAATAAATCGAAGGTACGTTTTCCTTCAGCAAAGTGAATTTGATGAATGCCTAGAAACGGAAGCAAACTCCTACATATATAGCCAAAATTTTGTGACATACAACTATAACCAACGAAACTGTATAATCGCATTGAGTCTCGGAGAACACAATATTCGCGATTGCGATGTCAGAATCTTCAGTTTAAACCATGAGCTTTGGCACCCATTACAAAAAACAAATACATGGCTATATCTCGTCCCGACAGTAACCAACTTAAGGATAATATGTAAGAATACATCTTACTCAACCAAAATCGTTGAAACGGGAATTTTGCAACTGGCACCGAAGTGCAAGGCACTAACTACACAAGTAAATTTAGAAGCAAGATCAGGAACACGTTCAATCACGTCTATCGCATATTACTTTTCGGACTCCATCATAGACCATTCGATAAAAATTCCGCCAAATATTCCAAAGTCTTCCAGTAACCGCCTTGACAAAATTAAAATAGAAAACCTCGATTTAGAAGAGATAAGTATTAGCTTGAGCCGGATAAAGGACATGAACAATTTGGACAATAATTATGTAGGAATTATTTCAAACCATTTTTATACTACTACTTCTATTATAGTAATCATAATGATAATAATAATAATTATTATATTCCTTACTAGATTAGTTAAGAAATACCTAAAAATTAGAGTTGTTAGCAATTGCACACAGCCAAGCGCTGAAGATCAAGTAGAATAATAAGGATAAACGATAATACTAAGAGCTTATATAACAAAAAAAAATAATAAGAAATCTTACAAATTCAAAATTTTTATTTTTAATTACCAGCACCAATACAAAAATATGTATAATTTTATTGCACTTTACTTCATTTTTTTTTATCAAAAGTTTCATACGTAAACATTTTAATTACCAATTGTCCGTACTGTTTTTTTTTATCTCTAAGAAGGATTCCTTATTTTAAAATACAGAAATTATTAATAAATTTAATTACAAGTAAGAAAATGTTAAGTAATTTTTCTAAATAATTTTCTACTTCAAATGTCATTATTAATTTCTCATGCAGATTTTAAAACTCACACATGTAAGTAACAAAGGTTTACGCAGTTTATAAGTTTATAATTTTGCCAATCGAAAATTTTAAGAGATAACGAAAATTTTCTTTTGTAAGGGGGGAGGAGTGTTGTGAAATTCTTACGCAAATTCAATTTCACTACTGCGCATGGCCTTTTGCATTGCTTTATCAGCAATAAAGCTTATGATTCGTTGAAATGCAGAAAACACATTTCAACGAGCCATAAGCTGCATAAATTCTAACTCAAACATAAATTCAACTGCGCATGTTTTCTTGCATTGCTTTATCAGCAATAAATTTAATATACCAGCTTATGATCCGTTGAAACGCAGAATAAACATATTCCAACGAACCATAAGCTGCATAAAATTCTTTCTCATATTTCAATTTCCTCTGCCTTATCAATTTTACCCGTTGAAAATGCGCTGACTTCATCGCATTTTCGACGCGATAGTTGAGTTCGTGTAAGAAACCAACAGCTCCTTTTCCCCAGAGTAAATTCGGTCTCCATCCAATACGGACGCGTCGCGCTCCAATCTTTCTTTGTCATTTAATTAATTTTTCTATTTTGCTAGCACAACATAATAAATAAATAAAGTGAATTGTTGTTTTAAATAAAGTGAATTGTTGTTTTTTCCTTTTCCTTATCCACCAAGACCGTTTTTCTCTCCCAGGCCCGGTAATAGCTTGGCCCGGTAACAATTCCAAGGGGAGACATCATTGTTTTGATGGGTGACTTAAATGCACAGATCGGCCCCAACAACACCGGCCTTGAAAACACAATTGGAAATCAAGGCCTAAGCCAAGATACCAATCACAATGGTGAACTTTTCGTTGACTTTTGTAGTTCCCATCAACTCATGGTAGGTGGAACTTACTTTTGTCACAAGAAGATACACAAGGAGACCTGGGTATCGCCCGATGGTAGAACGAGAAACCAGATAGATCACGTGGCCGTCAGTCGCAGATGGCGAACTATTCTGGAGGATGTCAGGAGCTTTAGGGGAGCAGACACTGGAAGTGACCACCATTTGGTAGTAGCAACTATCCGCCTAAAAATCGCTGCAATCAGAAACGTCCAACGCGATGCCATAAACCGTCGACGGTTTAACGTAGACCTTCTGCGTGAGAGCACCAAAAAGCGAGAATTTGCTGGCAAACTGCAAGAAATCTTAAACCAGCAAACCGTTTCTGACGACACAAATATTGAAGAGCTGTGGAGCACAACAAAGGGCGCTATAATAACAGCAGCGGAAACAAGCATAGGTTATGTCCAAAGAAACCAGCAACACTGGATCTCGGACACAACCTGGCAAAAAATTGAACGCAGAAGGGCCCTCAAAAATAACGTGAACTCTACAAGCGACCTGGAAAAACGACAACAACTTGAACGGGAATACTCCCAATTGCACCGGGAGGTAAAGAGAAGTGTCCGGCGTGATAAAAGGCGGCAGATAAATGAGCTCGCAGAGAAAGCGGAAAACGCGGCAAACACAGGCAACAGTAAGGTGCTGTACCAAATCACTAAACAGCTATCGGGAAAGCACTCTACTAAAAAGCATGCCGTAAAGAGTGCGGATGGAAGGCTGCTGTGCAGCGACGAGGAGCAACTCCAAAGATGGAGAGATTACTTCCTCGCCGCCCTGAATGGTTCATTTACACAGGAACCTCAGGAAAACAACAGCAACAATGCACAGCCAATAAGAATCACCACTCGTGCCCCATCCAAGACTGAAATAGTAACCGCAATTCATGCAATGGCCAATGGTAAAGCAGCTGGAAAAGATGGCATCCCGCCAGAATTGTTGAAAGCCGACTCAAGCCTCATAGCTGATGCGCTACAGCCAATCCTGGAAATAGCATGGAACACCTGTACCTTTCCGGAGGATTGGACGGAAGGTATCATAGTCAAAATACCAAAAAAGGGGGACCTAACAAAATGTGACAACTGGAGAGGCATCTGTCTATTATCTACTGTGGGCAAAATCTTGTCCCACATATTACTATCAAGGATAAGAGAGGCAGTAGATCGAACGCTTAGAAGACAGCAGGCTGGATTCAGAAAAGGCCGCTCCTGCATAGACCACATTAACACCTTGAGAATCATAGTGGAGCAGTCTACTGAATTCCGATCCCCCCTTTACCTTGCTTTCGTAGACTATGAGAAAGCGTTCGACTCGGTTAATAGGAGCTTTATATGGCGAGCTCTTCGGCAACGTGGACTGCCGAATAAAATAATAGAATTGATAAAAGCTCTATACAACAATTCCAAATGCAGAGTTCTTCACAATGGAAAACTCTCCGACAGCTTTGAAGTGAGCTCAGGAGTACGGCAAGGATGCCTACTTTCGCCATTACTATTTCTTATAGTAATAAACGACATCCTTGTCAGCGCTCTAGATACTAGAACAGGTGGCATACAATGGGGATTGTTAGACCGCCTTAAGGACCTCGACTACGCGGATGATATCTGTTTGCTGGCCCACAGACACCAGGACCTCAGAAACATGTTAAACAATTTGGCAACAGAAAGTAGTTCAGCAGGCTTAAGGTTAAATCCGACTAAAACCAAAGAAATGCGGATAAATGCAAACACCCTTGAACCAACAGCGCTAAATAACCGTGACGTGGAACTGGTAGATAAATTCTGTTACCTCGGTAGTATTATTACCGAAAACGGCGGTACAGAAGAAGACGTCAGTTCCAGAATAAATAAAGCAAGAAGCGCATATGCATGCCTGTTTCACATATGGAGATCGACGGAGATCTCAATTAACACCAAATTGCGGCTGTTCAACTCCAACGTTAAGGCAGTTCTTTTGTACGGTTGCGAAACATGGAAAGTCACCCAATTCATCACAGGGCGCCTACAAGTTTTCATCAACAGATGCCTACGTCGTATCCTAAAAATCCGCTGGCAAGATAGAATTTCAAATGAAGAACGGCGCCGTGCCGGCCAAGAAAGGATAGGCGACCAAATCAGGCGAAGGAAATGGAATTGGATTGGCCACACCTTGCGACGCGAAAACGAGAATCTAGCCAAACAGGCCCTCGACTGGAATCCGCAAGGAACCCGTCGAGTCGGAAGACCTAGAACAACGTGGAGGAGAACCCTATTAGCAGAGGCCGCAACAACCGGGAGATCCTGGTCAGAGCTGAGAGCTGTCGCGCAAAACAGAGTCCGCTGGAGGGCAACTGTTTCCGCCCTATGTCCCATGAGGGATTAAAGGAGCAATTAGATTAGATAGATAAATATTCGTAAGATTCCTGTATATTCAACAGTATTCCCTGAGACCCAGTCCGGGTCAGAATAGCAGTAAATTGCTTGCGGGACCACCTGAATAAATATATAAAAATAAATATAAAAATAATATTTTATTTTACACTAAATAAGGCAGTCAATAGACGCCACGAGCAAAGGCTGGTACGCTAGCCTGGAGAGTACAACACAAACACAATACATGGCGACCCTGCCCCACGATTTGGAGAAAGAAGCGGGCCCTAAACCGATTTCCATCGAGGAATATAGAGAGAGAAACAGGAAGAAGGAAGAAAAGAAAAACGAAGAGTATAAAGAGCAGCCAAAGAAGAAGAAGAGAGCTGGAAAGGCGGCAAGGCTCAACAAAGAATTGGCAGAATTATATCGTCTGGTAGCCGTTGCCACCGATAAAAAAAAAAAATCATTTTTGCTAATGGCAAAAAACCTAAAAAATAAATACTTTGCAGCTAAAAGGCAGCTCAAAAATAAAAATAAATAAATTTTTTTTAAAAAAAAAAAAAAAAAAAAAAAAAAAAACTAAGTTAGATAAAATTTTAAAATATACAAATAAATAAATAAATAAATAAAAAAAAAAAAAAAAAAAATGGAAGATTAGATGTAAAATTTTCTTTCTTTTCTTGATATTTTAATTTACGTTGAGCTTGTTAGAAGGTAGATGAATCTGTTAGAACAAACAGTAAAAGAAATAAGTAAAATTTTAGAGTCATTGAAAAAGAATACAGGCAGAATACTCACGTCAGAGTACCTGTTGAAAAAGAAGTTTGATTTAGAGGAAAATAAAAGTAAATATCAAAATATAATAGACAATTTAGAAGAAAATGAGAGTATAAGAGATATAAATCAGAGGTTCATAGAAATATATGAGGAAGTAAATAATATTATAAAGGAAAGGTGCGCTAATATAATAACAGTTCTAAGAACGATAGAAGGGGAAACAGAGACAGAGCTAGTACAACTAACAGAAATAAATAGCAGAATGGCATTCAATATGACGGTAGCGATAAAACTGATTCCAGAATTCGATGGAGAGGGTAAAAAATTGAATAACTTTTTAAATTTAATAGAATGTGTAAGAGACACATTAGAAACAGAGGAAGATAAGGAAAAACTGATAAAGTTCGTGATAAAGACACGAATAAATGATAAAGTAAGAAACAGGTTGTGTAATGAAACATCACCAACAAACTATGAAGATCTTAAAGAAACATTCGTAAGACTATTTAAACCAACAGTGAACCCATTGAAAATACAAGCCAGCTTAGCCAAAGCAAACCAACATAATAAATCGGTAGAAGAGTTTGCAGATGAAATTGAAGCGCTAACAGCAGAACTAAATGCAGCGCAAATAGCTGAGCAAGGAGAAGAAAGTAGGAAAGTAATAGTTAAATTGAATGATCAATTAGCTATGAATGCTTTTAAAGCAGGTTTGCGATATAATATAAAAAGCACGTTATTTGCAGCACAACCTAAGACGATGAATGAAGCTGTACAATTAGCATCAGTCGTAGATGCAAATGATGGACAAACAAAACAAGTAATGTTAGCAAACAGATCAAGAAAATTTAAGTGGTCTGGATGGCAGCCGAAACAATTTGATAGAATGAATGGCTACAGGGAGAGAAGTAATGATACGTATGAGAAATGGCGAAACAATGCACATAACTATAATCGAAAGAATACTTGGGGATATCAACAGTATAGGCATCCGAATGAAAGAAGGTATGAAAATCAAGGAGAAAGGAAGCAGTACTTGAATCGTCAAGAGCAAGGAAGACGAGTGTTCAATAATAAACAAAAAGAAAGACAGGACAAACCGATGCACAGAATTAATAGAGTAAAGTTGGGAAACTCCTTAGCCGTCCCCACAGAAAGAAAAGTGAGGGACGAAGAAGAAACCTATACAATAAAAAATATTTAAAGATATACTACATAAGCAACGCAAAACTAGCAAACTATGTAAAAATAAGAACTAATGCGAACAAAAATGAGAATACAACATGGTTAATAGACAGTGGAGCTGATATATCAATAATAAAAATAAATAAATTATCGCAGGACAAAAAGATAGACGAGGAAATAAGCATAATAACAGGTGTCACGAACGAAGAAGTAGAAACTATAGGGACTATAGAGTTAAAATTTAGAGTAGAGGACGAAGACATAGTACATAAAATACATGTGGTTGCGGAGAACTTTCCCATAGCAACAGATGGTTTGTTAGGGAAGGACTTCTTCATTAAGCATGGATGCAAGTTAGACTATGAAAACTTCATACTGGTAGTACAGACAAACCTAGATGAGATAGAAATACCAATAGATACGATAATTCCAGAGGACGAGTATGTAACAATTCCTGGTAGAACACAGATATTACAAACTGTTAAAATAGAGTTAGAAGAAGACAGCATAATATTTAATGAAGAGATAGCTGAAGGAGTACATATAGCAAACATGATACTACCAGCAAAAGGGGTAAAGCATATAAAGATGGTAAACGTTAATGAGGAAGAAGTAAAATTGAAAATACCAAAATTAAGGCACTACCCGCTAAGAAACTTTTACTATATGAAAAGGACGTATAATGAAAAATCCATGGAAGAAAGATTTGAGCAATTGAAGAAGGAGTTGAATACAGTAAATTTAGATGAAGAAGCAAAAGAGAAACTACTCAAAATTTGTAAGAACTATGTAGACATATTTTACTTGGAAAAAGATAAGTTAACTGTAAACAATTTCTATAAACAAAAAGTATTGCTAGAAGAAAAGACGCCAATATATATAAAAAACTACAGACTACCAAGAAGTCAATTGGAAGAAATTAACAAGCAGGTAGATCAGTTGCTGGAAGATGGGATTACAGAAAATTCTAAAAGCCCATACAACTCACCATTGCTTGTAGTACCCAAGAAAAGTATAAATGGAGAAACTAAGTGGAGGATGGTAGTAGACTTCAGACAACTGAATAAAAAAATAAGTGACGATAAGTTTCCTTTAACAAGGTTAGAAGACATTCTGGATAATCTTGGAAGAGCAAAATATTTTTCAACATTAGATTTAACGAGCTCATTCCATCAAATTGAGTTAGAAGAACAATCGAGGCACTTGACAGCGTTCTCGACAAATAAAGGACATTATCAATTTAAAAGATTACCATTTGGACTAAAAATTTCGACGAACAGTTTTCAACGAATGCTATCTATAGCACTAGCGGGATTGGATGCGGAAAGTTTCCTGTATGTAGATGACATAATAATCTTTGGATGTAGCTTACAGCATCACAATAAGAGTCTATTAAGAACATTTGACAGACTGTAACGGTCGGTTAATTACATAAAAGAATTCTCCTTACAAAATATTCCCCCATCTCACGGGAAATTCAGAAATTATTAGTAATCACTTAGGAAGCTTAAGTATTAGGAAAATCTTTGAATCACGTAGGCTCAGAAAAACAAAATTTTCTGAGAATGGAAAAAAATAGATTTTTTCTGACAGACGGGATTGAGCAGTGAACAATTAAAGTCGGGTCTTAGAGGTTGATAAATCGAGTCGGAGAACTGAGAATTTTGAAAGTCTATACGGAGGATTTAGAATTTGTGAGTTTTGGTTAGAGCCCTAACGAAATCAAGATTGGTTTATTTCCGTCAATTGAAGCCATATCCAGATGCGGAAAGTGGAATCTGAGGACTCTAGATCCGTGGAACAAGAGTGCAGAGATTGAGGAACAACGCTGGGAGGTGTTGAGGAAAGGCCAGGTTTTTGTGTGTATGAACGGGCAAGGGAGTGCAGACGCAGGTTTTTGTCTGATTTATTTTCTTTACTTGTCCCCATAAAACCAGGAGCCACGGCAACGCCTAGCTGAATTTTTTTATATACCTAGAATCTTTTAGAGAGGGAAGATCGAAACGAGTTCTAGTTTATTGTGCCAACAGCAAAAATGAATTCCGGAGGTCCAAGCTGCCGGACGGCATCCCTTTAGTTTCGAGGACGTGCTCCCAGATGTAGCGGAGACATCATTTTTTTGGAAAATTACCACCAGCCGGACCTGTGCTTTCAAGTCAGTGATCAGAAAAATCTTGTGTCTGACAGTTAATAGCTGTAACTTTGTTATACAAAAAAAAACAAAAAACAATTTGTTAAGCATTACGTTAATGTGTGTGCGTACTCGCTTTGACATGCTACAATTTGGTTATTTACAAGGAAACCTGTGTTAAGTTGGGGTGTGGAGCATCGTAAATTTGCGTCGAGGAACGTCAGTGTCAGGAAGAAAATAAGGTCATACTTTTTAATGATATTTTACTTTTGGTTGGTGTTTATTAACTATATTGCATTATAGTAATTATAATATATTGATTAACTTCTATGTGATATATTTACAGTTTCTTATGAAATACCTAACACATATTTACAATTCTTTTAAACTATTTACTAATTAGTTACAATTCTTTTAAACTAATGCCTATATATTTACAATTATTATAACCCTTATAATATACGTATATTCATGCTTTTATAACACATTACCCCTTTTCCATGAGATATTCACACATCATTTTATCCTCTTTACTATTTCTTATAAATTGATTAACTTACACATTCTTTTAAAATATTTATCAATTTTCTTATATTATAATATAGTTACAATTTTTTTATCAATCCTTTTAACATATTTACAAATTCTTATCCCTAATCATCAATTAACTACAAATACTTATAATATAGTTACAAATTTTTGTGATTTTGTGTGTTGTACGAAACAAAGGAATCATCGACTGGTACCAGAGCGACGATTTGTTTTTTTCCTTTTCGTTGTTGTATTGAAGTTGTTATTTTGTGGTAATAGTTGGTTGCATCCACATTACCTATATTGTAAGGATACCGTTTTTATTTACACTTATCTACTAGTTAATTCAAACTTACCTTCATTTTGTTGTTAATTAATTATATTGTCTTGGGCTGTAATCTTATATATAAAATTCTCGTGTCACAGTTTTAGTTACCATACTCCTCCGAAACGGCTTGACCGATTTTTATCAAATTTTATATGCATATTCAGTAGGTCTGAGAATCGGCTACTATCTATTTTTCATACCCCTAACTGATAAGGGTTGTCCAACCCTAACATTTTATTTTTATTTTTTGGACGAAATTTTAATTTTTAATTTTTTTATAATGTGCCATTAAAAAATACATACAACCCTAAATTTTCACCTTTCTATCACCAACCCCTATTTTTTAATAGTCATTTTAGTAATTTAATCATTTTTCATCCCGATCAATTATCACTTGGTAAGTTATCCCTGGGTGAATGGAGGAGAAATATGAAAATATGGTAGGCTTTGGAACAAACAACTACTGAAAAATCTCATCAAATTTTGTATACAGAAACACGAAATTATGACAGGTATTCGAGTAACGCATTGCATCGCATCACCTGAAAATAGGTGAAAACGGGAATTCCGATTACAAGTGAACGGCTTTAGAGTGAGTGAAAAGAATTCAGGTGAGTGAAGTCGGGAATGTGGGCATAAATTCATTATTACTATAATGTTTTTCATCATTATGTAATTTAATTAATTCTATTTATGTGGGTTTTGTTCAGTGAACAATGCCAACAAAACGCAAAGGGGCTAACTTGAGCCGTGATACAAGTAGATCTAGAACAATGCGAAATAGAAGAGCCCAAAGAACCGAAGAACAAATCCAGCAACAAAATACTGATGCGCGTGTGAGCATGGCGTTATTGCATGAAGAACAATCAGAAGATACACGAGCTGAACGCAATGAAGTAATAAGATTAGAACAACGACAATCACGCCGTTTCACAGTCAATAGACGCAGAATAAATGACCAACAACGCCAACAGGTACATCGAGCATTTGCATCTGATTCATTCCTGCGTCTAGCATTCCAGTATGAGCCCGATATTGAATATTATGCTCATTCAAAAGTAGTAATTGGTGCTATGGACAAGGAATGCCCGCATTGTCATGCTCTCAAATTTAAAAATGAACCAGCCGGGATGTGTTGCGCGTCGGGAAAGGTGCAACTACCTGAAATTGAAACACCACCTGAACCACTGAACGGTTTACTTATCGGCACGGATCCAGATTCGAACGTGTTCCTAAAGTCAATTCGGACATTCAATTCATGCTTTCAGATGACATCGTTCGGAGCAACAGAAATAGTTCGAAATACTAATGCAAATGGTCAACAATACAATTCTACATTCAAAATCAGAGGCCAAGTTTATCATAAAATGGGCTCATTGCTGCCAATGCCAAACGAACCACATAAATTTTTACAGATCTACTTTATGGGCGGCGAGGATTCCGGAAGTGCACTTGCCAATCGCGTGAATGCACGTTGTGACTACAATAACCTTGATTCATGTTTTGCCAGACGCATCGTCGGCGAGCTGGACGCTCTATTGATTGAACACAATGAATTGTTGCGAATATTCAAATCACACATGCACAAATTACAAAGCGATAATCACGCTATTGTCATTAACCCTGATAAAACACCAATTGGAGAGCACATTCGTAGATTCAATGCACCTGTTGTTGACGACGTTGCTGGAATCATGGTTGGCGATCGTACAGGTGCACGAGAAATTGTGATTCGTAGAAGAAATAATAATCTTCAGTTCATTGCTGATACACACCGTTCATATGACGCTCTACAATATCCGCTAATGCTCTGGAAGGGACAAGACGGATATTGCATAAATATTAAACAACGAGATCCCGTATCAGGTACTTCACTCATTATGCACTTAATCGTTACTCATTTAACAAAACATATTAATTATTAAACGCAATTAATTTAAATTACTATTTATGAATATAAATATTATTACAGGAACCGAAACAAACAAGAACGTTAGCTCAAAGGATTATTATGCGTATCGATTGATGATTAGACGCGGCCTGGACAACGTCATTCTACGATGCCGTGAGCTTTGTCAACAATTCATGGTCGACATGTACGCGAAGATAGAGGGCGAACGACTACGCTACTTACGATTTAATCAATTAAAGCTGCGTGCGGAAGAGTACATTCATTTGCGAGACGCTATTGTCAACAACGCCGACGCCGCCGAAATTGGTAACTCTGTCATTCTACCATCATCGCACGTAGGCAGTCCACGTCATATGCAAGAGTATATACAGGATGCTCTCACTTACGTGCGCGAATATGGACGACCGTGTTTATTTATCACGTTCACATGTAATCCAAAATGGCCAGAGATTACATCTTTGCTATTGCCTGGCCAAAATGCAATACATCGTCATGACATTACAGCACGTGTGTTCAGACAAAAGTTGAAGTCTTTAATGAGTTTCATTACTAAATTACATGTATTCGGTCCCACACGTTGCTGGCTGTATTCGGTTGAGTGGCAAAAGCGAGGATTACCTCATGCACACATTTTGGTTTGGCTTATCGACAAAATCCGTCCTGAAGAAATCGATTATATCATTTCTGCGGAAATTCCAGATCCGTCTACTGACCAATTGCTGTTTGATATTGTTACAGCAAACATGATTCATGGTCCATGCGATACTCTTAATCGTTCATCGCCTTGCATGGCAGATGGAAAATGTACCAAAAATTTCCCGAAAGATTTCACTAACGATACGATCACAAATGTCGACGGGTATCCAATATATCGTCGAAGAAATCCCGAAAAAGGCGGACGATCATTTATTAAAAACATCAGCAACACAGACATTGACATTGATAATCGTTGGGTGGTGCCATATTCGCCTCTGTTGAGCAAGACATACAATGCTCATATTAATGTTGAGTTCTGCAGTTCTGTCAAGAGCATCAAATACATTTGCAAGTATGTCCATAAAGGCAGTGATATGGCTGTATTTAGAGTGGAAAATACCAATGTGAATGCTCCTCCTCCAGTGAATAAAAACGATGAAATAACGCTCTACCAAATTGGTCGGTACATCAGCTCCAATGAAGCTGCTTGGCGTATCTTTGGTTTTGCTATTCATGAACGGGATCCAGCAGTTGTTCAGTTAGCCGTTCATCTTGAAAACGGTCAGCGTGTATTTTTCACGAACGAGACAGCGATTGATCGTGCTACAAATCCACCAAAAACTACACTCACTGAATTTTTTGAATTGTGTAATCGTGCGGATGATTTTGGTGCCTTTGCACGAACATTACTCTATTCACAAGTACCACGCTATTTCACATGGGCTCAAACAAAAAAATGGATGCCCCGCAAGCAAGGCTCACCAGTTGATTCATGCCTCAATTTATTCAAATCAAACACCTTGGGGCGAGTTTTTACAGTCAATCCAAGGCAGACTGAGTGCTTTTATCTTCGACTGTTGTTGGTTAATGTTACTGGCCCATTGTCATTTCTAGATATACGTAAAGTGAATGGGCAACAGTATCCAACGTATAAAGATGCATGCCTTGCACTCAGCTTGCTGGAAGACGACAACCAGTGGGAATGTATGCTTGCTGAAGCAGCATTGAGCTGTACAGCAATACAAATTCGTCTACTATTCGCTATAGTGTTGACTACCTGTTTCCCAGCCCGAGCAGAGATATTGTGGGATAATCACAAAGATTCAATGACTGATGATATATTGCATCAACATCGTACACGGTGCAACGATCTAACGATAACATTCAGCGACGCTATGTACAATGAAGCATTGATTGCTATTGAGGATCTTTGCATTATCATTGCCAACTTACCACTCAGTCATTTCGGTATGAATTCGCCAAATCGAACTGCATTTGATTTAATGAACACTGAAATGAATCGTGAACTGCAGTACAACCCAGTAGAAATGGCGGCGATTGTTACTCGCAATGTCCCACTAATGAATGAGGAACAAAGAACCATTTACGACCGCATTATGCTCGCAGTTTCAGCAGGACAAGGTGGGTTCTTCTTTTTGGATGCACCAGGTGGAACTGGCAAAACATTCCTTATTTCGCTAATTCTCGCCGCAATACGATCAAATAATGACATCGCATTGGCGGTTGCATCATCGGGCATTGCGGCAACTTTATTGGATGGAGGCAGAACAGCTCATTCAGTATTTAAGCTACCACTAAATATTCAAAATAACCCTGACGCAGTGTGCAACATAAAAAAACAATCATCCATGGCCACAGTGCTCAAACAGTGTAAAATTATCATCTGGGATGAATGCACTATGGCACACAAACATTCGCTTGAGGCGTTGAACAGGACATTGAAAGATATTAAAAACAACGACAAACTATTTGGCGGCACTCTGTTAGTCCTTTCAGGTGATTTCAGACAAACACTTCCCGTCATCCCACGTTCAACATACGCTGATGAGATCAATGCTTGCTTAAAATCATCGCCATTGTGGCGTAATGTTGAAAAAGTACAGCTGAAAGTAAATATGCGCGTTCAAATGCTTCAAGATCCATCTGCTGAAACATTCTCAAAACAACTCTTAGATATCGGTGATGGTAAAGTTACTTTAGATGAAACTGGATGCGTCCAATTAACGACCGATTTCTGCACAATCATTGATTCGCAAGATGCTCTCATTGAACAAATATTTCCCGATGTGCACACACAGTACATAAATCATGTATGGCTTGCAGAAAGAGCAATTTTAGCGGCAAAAAATGTGGACGTTGACGATTTAAATCTGAAGATACAACAGTTGTTGCCAGGGAACTTGGTATCATACAAATCTATTGATACAGTTTGCGTTGCCAGCGAAGCTGTAAATTTCCCAACAGAGTTTTTGAACTCACTGGATTTGCCAGGCATGCCACCGCATAATTTACAATTGAAGGTTGGATCTCCCATTACTTTGCTTCGTAATTTGAACCCGCCACGGCTGTGCAACGGTACGCGATTAGTCATTCAAAAATTAATGAAAAACGTTATCGAAGCCAGCATTTTAAATGGCAAGTTCCGAGGTGAAAATATATTAATACCACGAATCCCTATTATACCTACAGATGTGCCAATTCAATTTAAACGTATTCAATTTCCCATTAGATTGGCATTTGCAATGACTATCAATAAGTCCCAAGGCCAAACGATGTCTGTTTGTGGCTTAGATTTGAGCACACCATGTTTTTCACACGGACAATTATACGTGGCATGCTCTCGAGTGGGTAAACCATCCAGTTTGTTTGTGTTAGCTAAAGATGGGCTAACAAAAAATATTGTTCACGCTATAGCATTAAGAGATTGATATTGTTTGTTAGTGTTACTGTCGTAATTAATTAATTAATGATATATATAATTTTAAGTAATAAATTATAATAAATAAAATAAAAAATGTTTGGTGTTTTGTTATTTTTATATTCGCTCATCGCTCACAGCGCTCCATGCCTCTTTCACTCATATACCACATCCTTACACACTACAATAAGTCAGTTATTTTTTTTCTACACTAGAAATTCCCTAGAAATAATTTATATCATATCACCTGATTACTACTATTGGCTTTATGGGTGCAGCATAGGCGCACCGGGTCCCAGCTAGTTATTATATAATATATTTGTTATCCATTTCTTGAACTCAACGAGTATTAATAATTATGACAGCTTAAAGGGGTAATTTATCCAGGATGGTTGGGTGTTGCTTTCTCTCCAGGTTTCTCTCATCGTCGCGTTGAACATTCTCAGGTCCACCAGGTCGTGGTGAACTTCCAGCGATGAATACCTTTGGCTAACCTGGTACAAGAACGGTATGAAGAGATCTCCCTTTTAACTAATAGGTAAGTGGTGAAACATATGTGTAAAGCACCGGTCACACAACCCCACGCCCCCACCGGCGAGCTAGCGTAAACCGTGTGGCCGGTTTAGCATCCCCTATAAGAATTTAGGAAAATAGGGAGGATGTGGTCCTTCAAAATTTTTTATGTTTACCCAAGCACGATGGCAGTAGCCTTGCTGTCACCAGCAAGGAGCTCCATTGTGCCGGTACATAAATGGCGCCCAACGACTTTGGCAAACGAGTTTCAAGATTAAATTCCGGCGCCCATTTATTACATAAATGGCGCCCAAATTCTGTTAACTTATTAAAATTATATTTGCCTATGGTTCACCACCACTGCCTCTTTTTTCAGATTCGTCTCTATTGTCTAAATTCAGTGTGAATTTTACTTTGCTTTCACTTTTAGATTATCCCGCATCATGTTATCTTCTTCGCTTTAGGCATCTTTGAACTAGGCTTACCGGCACCGCTGGCTAACAAGCGTATGATCGCTTGGCCATGGGTGAAGGCTGAGTCAGAGTTCTTTTGTCCTGTTTTTTTTTGCTCGTCGTCCTGAGTATCAGGCGTCATACCGCCTGCCAGTGCTTCGTTCAGTGGACAGGATCCTTGTTACTTTTTGCTGATGGACGTTTGAGTTGTAACTCGGGCATAACCGGCTGAGGTAACAGGCGTGCTATCGCCTGCCCACTGCGCCCCGTGGACACCTTTAATCCAGTCAGTCCTCTCAAATTCTTTTTCTTTTCTTTCCCTTTAGACCTGTGGTCGAAATATGGTAAGGGATGGGGTCACTTCAGGTGAACCTCTACAAGGCCGCACAGGCTTAACCGTCTGGCTAATCACCTGCGCCCTGTGGACTTTTGTGTTGAGGGACATCTGGCTCTTTCCTTGTGCTTTTATTATTTTTCTCTCCAGTCTGTCCCCACTGCTGATTGATTTTCCGTAGTGTAGCTCAGTTGTGGTAGGACAGCGGAATCCAATTAAAATTTTTATTATTTTCGAAGAAGATTTCCTTGTTTTTATGTGGAGGTAGACTCTTCATGTCGTTCAAGTAGATGAAGACGTGTGGTGCTGCCGGCGTTGTCGATGACACTTGGTGTTGGCTATGTCTCATAGCTACCACCGACTGACACCGATGACATTGGCCACCGAGACTCCTGGGGAGAGAGATTTTTTTTTCCAACCATCCTGGAGATTAACACACATTTACAGAAACAAACTTACCCTATAGTACATATTAATCTGGTTCCCACAACGTATTGTGGTGGAATTACTTGTCTTATATTGTTATCATTTTGGCGGTATATCAGTATTAACGGCCTAGTGACCATATACATAGTATTTTAACTACAGCCTTCTATTGTTGAATTTTTTTATTATTCCCCCATATATTATACTTTCTTTCTTTTTACTGGATATCCGGGTTAACGGCTCTGAAAGCGATGGACGTGACCGGATCAAGGACATTTTATGGTTGGCCGGTGGTGCATAAGGTGTTGAGGAAGCCGCACCGTTTATATTTTTTATCCCCGCACGCCCCCGAATTTGTTTCGGTTTATGCAGCCATCAAAGCCAGGAGGTTGTCCACAAAGATGGAGGGTGCCGCCATTCGTTACACCCTAAACATTATTAAATGTTTGGAAGCACACCCAGGTGCTTTTGACACCATGGCCTCCAGGATATTGACTATGCTGGCTGATATTAGTAACAAGCCGCTTACCCTGATCCACGTTGTTGAGATTGTTTTTCAACATTCAGTGACAGAACCAGGCTTCTGCCATACGGGAGCAAGACTGTATGAACTGGTTGATTCAATGAATCCGGTGGATGACAGCGTCTTGAGAAATTTGTTGCGACTGACCCTGGCTTATCAGCAGGAGATTATTAAAAGGTATATTCCACCGGTTGGATATCAAGTACGTGGGATAACGTTGCTCGTGGCAGAAATGTATCGTCGTTTCCAGAAGATTCGTTCACTGGGAAGCGAACTGGGGCAGATGCTGGATGGGCTGCTGAATCAGCTGCTCCAAGAGCCCACTCCGGACAATTTAGATTGCTTCTGCCAAGCGTGCCAAGCAGCAGGTTGGGAAATCTGGGAGGATTGTCCTTACCAAATTTCTCTTATCCTACGCGATTTATACAGGGAGTCACCCTGGTTGACCGTCCTGGCTTAACTATTTTAAGCGGTGTTAATTAGTTCCTTGCTGTTGCTAACTTTTTATTCTTGAGTTCGTTGTTCACGTTTCGTTAATGTTAGTTATTGTTACGTTGTCGTTAACCAACCAGTGGGCGATTTAGTTACTTTTATGCGTTACAACAGTTACTGGTTCATTCATGATATTCTTCATGGTATTGATATGGATATAGGTTTATTTATTTGAATTTCGGAGAGATGTTCCCGGGTTCGTTGTTTAGGTTAAACCATCTCTAGCCCAGACCTTATGGTTAGTGGCGTGTTAACTTTATTTATAGCATGATAGTAACAATCGACATTCGTTACGTATTATTGTTTTCATATCGCCTCAGTCGATAGTATTAAATTTTCTTCAAGACTATTCACTTTGTCTACTATTTCTTCGATTGATTCATTCGGTTCTTTCCATATGTACTATACATTTGATTATGGTACCCCTCTTTGATTTTCGTTCAGTCTGAAGAACAACTCTCGGCGAATGGTGGTCCTGGCGATCCATCGGGGTTTGGTCAACGACAATGTGGTATTGCTGGAGACTGTCCCGATGGACCGACAGGTGACCTGTTCGACGTGGAGGTCTGGATGATGGTAGAGACCCGGAGGGGGACAATGTGGTATTGCCTGCCGCCGGATCCCCGTAATACCCGACTCACACGCCGAGAGACTCGACAGACTGACCATCTCTCAAAATTTTAATTCTGACAGCACGACTAAATTCTCACAGATTTTTATGGATAACGCTTTAGATATTGGATGCCCGGCTAGCTCTGCAGCTGTAGCATGAGACTCTGAATCTCAGGGTGTGAGACGAGCCACACATGGGCGCCAAACACTAAGTCTTACGGCTGAAAAACCTTCCGTTTTTTTCGGCTCCTCACTGCCTTGCAAGTCGGCTTTGTGGACCCGAGGGTATGTAACGGTCGGTTAATTACATAAAAGAATTCTCCTTACAAAATATTCCCCCATCTCACGGGAAATTCAGAAATTATTAGTAATCACTTAGGAAGCTTAAGTATTAGGAAAATCTTTGAATCACGTAGGCTCAGAAAAACAAAATTTTCTGAGAATGGAAAAAAATAGATTTTTTCTGACAGACGGGATTGAGCAGTGAACAATTAAAGTCGGGTCTTAGAGGTTGATAAATCGAGTCGGAGAACTGAGAATTTTGAAAGTCTATACGGAGGATTTAGAATTTGTGAGTTTTGGTTAGAGCCCTAAGGAAATCAAGATTGGTTTATTTCCGTCAATTGAAGCCATATCCAGATGCGGAAAGTGGAATCTGAGGACTCTAGATCCGTGGAACAAGAGTGCAGAGATTGAGGAACAACGCTGGGAGGTGTTGAGGAAAGGCCAGGTTTTTGTGTGTATGAACGGGCAAGGGAGTGCAGACGCAGGTTTTTGTCTGATTTATTTTCTTTACTTGTCCCCATAAAACCAGGAGCCACGGCAACGCCTAGCTGAATTTTTTTATATACCTAGAATCTTTTAGAGAGGGAAGATCGAAACGAGTTCTAGTTTATTGTGCCAACAGCAAAAATGAATTCCGGAGGTCCAAGCTGCCGGACGGCATCCCTTTAGTTTCGAGGACGTGCTCCCAGATGTAGCGGAGACATCATTTTTTTGGAAAATTACCACCAGCCGGACCTGTGCTTTCAAGTCAGTGATCAGAAAAATCTTGTGTCTGACAGTTAATAGCTGTAACTTTGTTATACAAAAAAAAACAAAAAACAATTTGTTAAGCATTACGTTAATGTGTGTGCGTACTCGCTTTGACATGCTACAATTTGGTTATTTACAAGGAAACCTGTGTTAAGTTGGGGTGTGGAGCATCGTAAATTTGCGTCGAGGAACGTCAGTGTCAGGAAGAAAATAAGGTCATACTTTTTAATGATATTTTACTTTTGGTTGGTGTTTATTAACTATATTGCATTATAGTAATTATAATATATTGATTAACTTCTATGTGATATATTTACAGTTTCTTATGAAATACCTAACACATATTTACAATTCTTTTAAACTATTTACTAATTAGTTACAATTCTTTTAAACTAATGCCTATATATTTACAATTATTATAACCCTTATAATATACGTATATTCATGCTTTTATAACACATTACCCTTTTCCATGAGATATTCACACATCATTTTATCCTCTTTACTATTTCTTATAAATTGATTAACTTACACATTCTTTTAAAATATTTATCAATTTTCTTATATTATAATATAGTTACAATTTTTTTATCAATCCTTTTAACATATTTACAAATTCTTATCCCTAATCATCAATTAACTACAAATACTTATAATATAGTTACAAATTTTTGTGATTTTGTGTGTTGTACGAAACAAAGGAATCATCGACTGGTACCAGAGCGACGATTTGTTTTTTTCCTTTTCGTTGTTGTATTGAAGTTGTTATTTTGTGGTAATAGTTGGTTGCATCCACATTACCTATATTGTAAGGATACCGTTTTTATTTACACTTATCTACTAGTTAATTCAAACTTACCTTCATTTTGTTGTTAATTAATTATATTGTCTTGGGCTGTAATTATTATATAATATATTTGTTATCCATTTCTTGAACTCAACGAGTATTAATAATTATGACAGCTTAAAGGGGTAATTTATCCAGGATGGTTGGGTGTTGCTTTCTCTCCAGGTTTCTCTCATCGTCGCGTTGAACATTCTCAGGTCCACCAGGTCGTGGTGAACTTCCAGCGATGAATACCTTTGGCTAACCTGGTACAAGAACGGTATGAAGAGATCTCCCTTTTAACTAATAGGTAAGTGGTGAAACATATGTGTAAAGCACCGGTCACACAACCCCACGCCCCCACCGGCGAGCTAGCGTAAACCGTGTGGCCGGTTTAGCATCCCCTATAAGAATTTAGGAAAATAGGGAGGATGTGGTCCTTCAAAATTTTTTATGTTTACCCAAGCACGATGGCAGTAGCCTTGCTGTCACCAGCAAGGAGCTCCATTGTGCCGGTACAAGACTAAGAGAATATAACTTGAAACTCAATCCACAAAAATGCAGTTTCCTGCAAACGGAAGTAGTTTACCTTGGGCATTTAATAACGAAGGATGGTGTACGAACTGACCCAAAAAAAATTTGAGACTATAAGAAACTACCCGATTCCGAAGAACGCAGATGAAACTAGAAGATTTACAGCATTTTGTAACTATTATAGAAGATTTATAAAAAATTTTGCGCAAATACCAAAGCCACTGAATGCGCTGATGAAAAAAAATACTCCATTTGTTTGGACACAAGACTGTCAGCAGGCATTTGAAACATTAAAAGAGAAATTAATGTCACCACCTGTATTAGAATACCCAGATTTCGATAGAAAATTTATTTTAACTACAGACGCTTGTAACACTGCCTTAGGCGCGGTACTCTCGCAGGGAGAGATTGGCAAAGATCTACCAATATCCTATGCGAGCAGAACATTAAATAAAGCTGAGATGAATAAGCCGGTAATAGAGAAGGAATTGTTAGGAATTTACTGGGCAATAAATTATTTCCGACCGTATTTATATGGACGAAAATTCACAGTGGTCACGGATCACAGACCGTTAGTGAGTCTTTTCACACACAAAAACCCATCATCGAAGATGACGCGAATAAGACTAGAATTAACGGAATATGAATTCGATATAATATTCAAGAAAGGTACTTTAAATACGAATGCTGATGCATTAGTCCATTCAAAACGCGGTTTAGGGTGTTCCAAAATAACACCGTTAAGAAAATCGAACCCTAAAAGGATTTTGGGTCGCTGATCACGAAAATCGGGGTCTCGGGGTCCTAAAATATGGGCGTCACCCTTAAAATCGCAAAAAACACCCCTTTTTAAGGGTTTTTCGCGATAATTCCAGTAATAATGACAAATAATCCAATAAAATGCACTTTTTTCAATAATTATTTGCGAAGGGGGTTGATTTATACTAAATCAAGCTAAACTTTATGATAAGGGATGATCCTAAAGGGTTAAAACCACCCCTAAATCGACTGAAAATCAAAAAAATTGTAAAAAAAATTTTTTTTCAAGTTTATGCTTCAAATTCGATTGTATGCGTATTGTCAGGCAAAAATAAATGATTTTCAACCCTTAAGGGGTTAAAATTACCCCTAAAATTTTAAAAATCAACTTAAAATAAAAAAATTTGTAAAAATTTTTTTTTTGTGTTTTTTGCTTGAAATTGGGTTGAATAGGTATTATCTGCCAGAAATTAAATACTTTCAACCCTTAAGGGGTTAAAACTACCCCTTTAATTGTAAAAATCAACTTTAAATAAAAAAAATTTGCAATTGGGTTGAATAGGTATTATCAGCCAAAAATTAAATAATTTCAACCCTAAAGGGGGTAAAAACTACCCCTAGATTAAAGTTGAATTTTTTTTTGTTTTTCGATTCCAATTGGGTTGAATAGGTATTATCTGCCAGAAATTTATTATTTTCAACACTTTAGGGGGTAAAACTACCCCTAGATTAAAGTTGAATTTTTTGCAGTGAAATTTCATTTTTGATGAAATATTATTAAAACACTTATTATAACCCCTTTTTTTAAAGGGGTTAAACCACCCCTAAATCATAAAAAAAATTACATTGAAAAATGATTCCAATTTAAAGAAAGTCAAAATTCAGCGTAAACACCCAATCACACAATAATTGGGAAATACGTACCACATTCATTGAGGTACTTCCGAATAATGGGGTGTTACGGTTTTTTACAATGACATTTAGGCAGGTAAAAACGGCGGCAAAGTAATAAAATTAAGATATTGCACCCGAAATTGTTTTTTATTACTTCTTAATTGCAGTTACTTCGAAGTTGAAGTAATAAACTAATTTAGTGACGAATATAATGTGATGTACGCATTTTTAAAAAGGACTTTTTAAAGAAAAAGGAAGTCAGTTTAAAATGAGATACGAGAGTGTTCACAACATCCCTTCGTTATTTTTTATTTAATTGAAGTTAAAATAGTGAGTCTTTGTGATTTTCTGTGCTGTGAATTATTTTTGTGTAATTTTAATAATAAAATAAATAAATAATTCGTGGTGAACAGTTCAAAGTTAAATAGTACAGTGTTAGATTCTTTCGGTATTTTTGCATAAAGACAAAATAGTGAGTCTTTGTGATTTACTGTGCTGTGAATTATTTTTGTGTATTTTAATAATAAAATAAATAAATAATTCGTGGTGAACAGTTCAAAGTTAAATAGTACAGTGTTAGATCCTTTCGGTATTTTTGCTGTGGAGTTGTTTCGGGAAAAACTATAAATATGGATTCGTGTTTAATATGTGCGCAGCCGTTGGGCAGTGATGTTTTTCATTTAAGAGCGAATGAAATTCAAAGGATGATTTGGTTAAGCAAAGTAAGGATGGACAACAAACATGTGATCTTCGAAATTTCTTCTAACATGCGAGTACATGAATCTTGTTCTGAGTCTTACTTATCTTGGGTTGAAGCTGTCCGTACCAGAGAAATTTTCGAAACACAATGTGAAGAGGCAGAAGAATTTGCGGGAAGTACAGAGGAAGATTTCTATTAGAGTTCAATATATTTAATAAAACCAACCACACGTTTAATTAACCTTTTATTTATAAGCTATGTATATATATATTTCTTTACGACTTGATCGCATAACAAAAGAATTCGGAATGAAAACAAAACTAAATCGCAGAGACAACTGTTCTCTAAAAACATTCAAAACACGATTGCTTTGATTTACATCGACAGTGTTTTGTGGAGTGAATTTTAGGGTTGCCAAGACACGACAAAGTCAACTTCTAACACTCCCTCCCTTTGTCGGTCTCTCTCGTCTCTTCCTCTGCCTCTAATACCTCTCTGTAATAAGAACAAAAATAGCTATTAGAATTAATTTAACATTTTGCTTTTAAGATAGTTATGTGCCTCTAACGGCAATGGTTTAGTCATAATATTCGCTATATTCTCTTTAGTTGCTACCCACTTAACATTAACTCTATTCTCCTCAACACACTGTTTTACAAAATCCCCATGTGTTTCAGCCATATGCCTTCTAGTTCCACTATTTTCCCTCTCTAACAACCTTTTATTTATTTCCTCTACATTGTCATCAAACATTTTAAGTTTATGACTACCATCTTTCTTGGTGCAGTCTCCTGCCGACTTATTATCACACCAAACTATGACAGGAAACAAAGTTTTTCCTATCCCAAATCTCACAGCTTTATCAAGCGAAATTAATTCCTGACAAGCATCACTCATAGCCAGGTATTCTGCTTGACACGTCGACAATGTGACGTAAGATTGTTTATGGCTTCTCCATGCAATCACATCTCCAAATAATTTTAT
Source organism: Thereva nobilitata (assembly GCA_963855945.1). Lineage (NCBI taxonomy): Eukaryota > Metazoa > Arthropoda > Insecta > Diptera > Therevidae > Thereva > Thereva nobilitata. The sequence goes on from OY979694.1 coordinate 169,646,384, forward strand.
CACATATCCTCCTGTCGACGTTGAATCGCCATGATCTCTAAAACTTGCATCGGTATAGGCCTCTAAACTATCAGTTTTTGTTGTATATTTCAATCCTGAATTGGTAGTTCCTTTTAAATATCTAAATATTCTTTTTACATCTTTCCAATCATCTTCAGTTGGCTCTAACTGTCTTCTTGATAAGTAGTTGACTGCAAATGCTATATCTGGTCGTGTTCCATTTGCCAAGTACATCAAACTTCCTATTGCCTCTCTATATGGTACCTTCTTAATTTGTGCTCTTCCAGGTTCAATATTTAACTCTATTTCATCCAGCTTTCTTCTCTTGTTCCTATTCTCTACCTGTCGAGTTACCATGGGAGTATTTTGTGGATTGCACTCTTTCATATTAAACCTCTCTAATATACTTTCAGTGTATTTTGACTGATTAATTATAATATATTTTTCCTCCTTGTTTCTTTGGATAGTCATACCTAGAAAACTCTTGGGTTCTCCAAGATCTTTCATCTCGAATGCTTTACTCAGGTGATTCTTGATTTCTTCTAGTTTTTCTTTGTCATTGCTGGCGGTTAAAATGTCATCTACATATATCACTAGTATAGCCATTTTGCCTTCTTTCCTCCAAGTATATAAACATGGCTCATGCAGATCATTTTCTAAGCCAATTTTTACTATTTCCTCTGTAAACCTCTTATTCCACTTCTTTAAACTCTTTCATCCAATTCCAATCTGTCTCCTCTATAGTGGATTCTATGTCTCTGTTTTCTTCTACCTGTCTATTTTTATAAACATTTTTATATACGTTTTTCTCATTAAATCTTACATGTCTTCACTCAAAGTATTTCCCTGAACTTGGATACCACAGCAGATATCCAGTTGTACTATAACCTACCAAAACTGCTTTTAGTGCTCGTTCTCCAAACTTTATGCTGGGTTTTAAAATCTTGATGTACCCTATACATCCGAATCTTTTAATTTGTTCAAAATGACAACTTGCCTTCGGTGCAAATTTTTCCAGAGGTATTTTATAACCGATTGATTTGTGTGGTGTCCTGTTGTAAGCATGTACTGCTGCATCAACAGCAAACTCCCACATACTTTTTGGTAATGCAGAATCAACATGTATGCTCTTACTTTCCTCTGAATAGTTCCATTGAACCTTTCGGCTACACCATTATGTTCAGGTGTATACGGTGACGCGAACTCTGTCTCGATATTTTCCCTCTTCAATATCTCTAAAAATTGTCCACCCGTGAATTCTGTTCCTTGGTCTGCTCGGATGTAACAAACTTTCTCATTCTTTCCTAACAAATTTCTAGCAGATATTAAGAATTTCTCTAAAGACTCTCCCGACTCGCCCTTAGTTTTTATTGAATATGCCCTAGCCAATCTGGAATAATCATCGACGTAAACATTAATAAACCTCTTTTGTCCTGGATGAGACGGGGGTTTTATTGGACCCATCGTATCCGTATGTATAACTTGAAGTGGTCTATCGGCCCTACTTCTGGCCTCTTTGAATGGCAACTTCTGCATCTTCGACATGATACAGACTTCACATTCTAGCACGGAATCATCAAATTTGACTTTTTCAAATCTCTTGTCCAGTTTTTGCAATTTCTTTAAATAGTTTAATGATGCATGACCTAACCTAACATGCCATAACATGGCTTCATTAATCTTTTCGGAACTACTCTTATTATTCTCTAAAGGATTACTTATAAATATTTCTTCTAAATTCTGAACTGATTCTAAATCATCTATTATTACTACATTTCTATTAACTAAACTACAATCCCAATTTTCTATTTTCTTCTCTACCTCTTTATCCTCTAAATCTGGAATCTTTTCTACTACTTGAGTCATGAGATTCTTTTCTATCTCCCTCCCAATCGCAAGCTCTGAATTCCTATTACTTTCAATCTCTCCCTCCCAATCTAACAATTTTCCTTTCTGATTATAAGTTTGCGATTGTTTGGGAATCTCATCACCTTTATGCATTACCGCTCTACAACAATACTCATCGTACTCTGTTTCATCGTTGACCTGATTTTGATCATGTTTTATGACTCTAAATTTGATAGTCCAATTTGGTTTCTCATAAGTTCCTTCTAGAACCGTTTTGTTTGATACTCGATCGTATACTCTCAAAACGGTGTCATCCAGATAAATACTTAGACCTGAATCTGCTAACTTTCGCAATGATGCAGTAAATACGTTTAATAATTTAATTGCATTATTTTTGGCTGAATCCGTATATACGAGCAAATCCCCTTTTCCGTCTATAACTATATCCGCTATCTCATTTTTATTCGCACTCTTAATTGTTTTATTCTCGCATTTCTTAAAATTACTTAGGATCATACTGTCATGAACTATATGATCCGTCGCTCCCGAATCAGCAATAAAACTAATATAATTATCTAAATGATTCTTACCTGACTCCTCTCTATTCGCACGGCGAACTCTAGGCTCTTCACCTCTATCTACTCCTCTTCCTCTAATGGGCTGTTCTCTCCTATCCTCTAGTCCTCTAAAATTATTAATTTTCTTAAAATTTTTCTTTATAAATTTCTTATTATTATTTTTGAAATTTTTGGTTTTAACACTCGCATTGGAGTGATATCGGTTTTTATTATTTCTTTTAAAATTTTGGCCTCTAAAATTTTTATTTACATACCTATTTCTGCCCCTACCGACATTGAAGCAGTCGTCGCCTTTGTGGTACACCACATCCTGACAGTAGTAGCAGAACCATTGGTTCTTTGCTGCCAGGGGACATTCTCGCATCCAGTGCCCATGTTGGTTGCACCTGTGGCACTTGGTGTCCTTCATTTCGTACACTCTGTACGCTTTCGGCTCCTCCTCTAACTTTTTCTCTGCCTCTAACTGTAAAATATAAGATTTTATTTCATCTAAAGTCATTTCTTGTCCAATTGTTTGTTTTTTAAGCAAATCTGCGTTACGTATTTCAGGAATAACTGACGATACAGCTTGGTAAAATGCTGATCGCATTTCTTGATCTGTCAACTCTATGACTTCTTCGCATGCTTCATACTCTCTAACTATAGCATCAAATCTATCACTGAAATCATTTACCGATTCATCCTTCTTCATTCTAATAGCATATAAGCGTGTTCTTACAGACGTATGAGTAACGTTAACTTCACATCTTCTAGAACTTCTTAATCTCTTTAGAATCTCTATTGGTTCTCTAATATTTATTATTTTTTTTATGATACTTTTCATCTAGCCTATTAATTATTATATCTCTAACCCAATTTTTCCTTTTAATAATTATTGACTCTGACCAATTTTGACTACTTTCTGGACTAGATTCTATCACATCTAGTAAACCATTACTCATTAATTCAGATTTTAAATAATCTACCCAAATGTCAAAATTAGAATCTTTCTTTAATTTATAGTCTCTTTTAATATTTAATTTCGCGCCTAATAATTCATGCTCAACCACCTTATTCATTGACTCTACCTGTTCATTCGAGTTGCTACAGTTCTGTGGTCCAGCTTTATTCATGACCTCTACATTTGTCCTTTTAGCTTCTAAAACTTCTGTATTCTTTTCAAAATTATCTAATTTTCTCTTTATACCTCTACCATCTAATGAACCAGTAATATTTGTATTTTGATTTCTTACCTCTAACGCTCTCAATCTGAGCCTCTCCGTCTCCAAACTATCTTTGCTCACCTTGCCCAAGGTGTCCACCATGGCCTTCGCTCCAGCCATTATTTCTTTACAATTTACTGCCGCCATAGCCAAATATTTGGCTGTCTTTAAATTCTGTGCAGCCGTTTTTGCGTTCACGGCTGCAGTCTTCTCATTCATTTTTATGAGTCGACTAATTTGACTAGCCATGGTCTCCTCATCCGGGCCTCTAACTTTTATGTCTTCTATGACTCTTGCTCTAGGGCCTCTAAACTCTTCCTCCAATGCAGCTGCAAAATTAAAATTTATTATTATTATAACCTGGACTTCCTTTTTCTCTATCCTCTGAATCTCTATCTCTAAATTTGTCTACTCTCTAGTCTCTAAACTCTGACCAACTTTATTGTACTATTTAATACTTTAATACTTTCAAGAGAGACGGAGGATGAAGCGAACATAAAACTATTATTTACTTTTATGTAACTTACCATTTTTCCCCTCAGGACCACGTTCCACCTCTTTCCATACTTCGAGGTCCTCTAACTCCAAACATGGGGATTCATACCCCGACGCGTCCTCTTCATCCGTCTGGTAGTCTACCAGCCCTTTCGGGTCGTATCTCCAGCCGCCTTCTGCCATCTATTCCGGGTTTTTGAAACAAAATATTTTTAACGCATTTATTATTTAATCTATCATTAAATCTGTTATCTCTGTACTCTTTCTCTAAAAACATCTAATGCCAGGTTTCTATTTGACTTTGTTTCGTGCTTCTGGAATCGCGACAAACGTACAACAATTTATCCCGACCCGAAACAGGACATATCGTCCTCGAATATCGCCACCACGCACGTGCACCCTTTTCTTCAACGTTCAGTTTCACGCACGGCAATGAAAACTTGTTAAAATAAGGTGGCCATGCACACGTACGGGGCAACAATTCGAGCCCTTCAATATCCTTAGCTGTCTATCACTTAACACTGCACAGCAAGTATCTTGCGATAACAGCCCCGGAATTTTGTTTCTGAACTTATATAATTCAGATTAGTAAAAAAATGGTAAAAAAAACTTATTTAGTTACATTTTAATTAAATATTCATATCTACGTCAACCATTTTTTATTTATATTTTTATAAGAATTTTAAAAAAAATTCCCTTCCTCTAAACCAAATTTAGTCCCGTTCTCTAAATCATCTCTCTTATCTGACTCTAAATTATTCTAATTGAAACTTATAATTTCTGTGAACTGATATCTTGTAGTTTTAGAAGCAACTGTTTACATACGGCGCTTTGAAAGGCAACGCACAATGACGCATTAAAAACAGCGACTGTTTACATACGGCGCTTTGAAAAGCAACGCACAATGACGCATTAAAAAAACAGCGGTGCCTGCACGCACACTGCCTCAACACAGCTTCACAACAGAACTTTTCAACTGGGTCTCTAATTTATATTACTCTAATTTATCTACCACAATGCACCCAGAAGACAAAAGCAATTTCACTCTTAAAACAATTTCAAATGGAAATCTATTAAAATAATTTATTTTTAAAACTTCAAAATTTGCACTTACCTCTAATTTCCTTGACTTCTTTCTCTAATTTTTAACAGCCTCTAGTCCTTCTAATCCTCTTACTCGAGCACCTCTCAAAAACTTCTAAACAGCACTTCTAATAACCTATAACTATAATTTCACTTTTTCCCGTTTATATTCAGGTACTATTGTTTTTTTTTTTTTATAGGCGAAAAACTCAAAAACTTTCACACAACCGTTCTTTTATCTATCGCGCAGTGGAAGCGTGCCCTGGGCCCATAACCTATTAGAGTTCAATATATTTAATAAAACCAACCACACGTTTAATTAACCTTTTATTTATAAGCTATGTATATATATATTTCTTTACGACTTGATCGCATAACAAAAGAATTCGGAATGAAAACAAAACTAAATCGCAGAGACAACTGTTCTCTAAAAACATTCAAAACACGATTGCTTTGATTTACATCGACAGTGTTTTGTGGAGTGAATTTTAGGGTTGCCAAGACACGACAAAGTCAACTTCTAACAATTTCCAGTACGATTTATTTTGCATTTACTGCAGTAAAGATGCATCCGATGATTACAAGAAGAAGCACAAAAAACACCCAAATCTTCATCTTGCAGTGAGTGTTACAGAAGGAGAAGATAAAATTCTTGAGTTACAAGAATTCGTTAAAGATAAAACTTCTGCAGAATGTAGGCGAGTACTTAGACGTTTGCAAGGTAAGGACAATCAAATTCCTTTAAAAATAAGATACCACAAAACATGTCGACTCCAATTTTCTAAACTTGACAACGATAGTACTTATAAAAAATCTATTGCTTCTAGAATATTCGTGCTCGCCAAATATATATTGAGCCATGATGAAATGAATCAATATAATTTAACGGAAATAATAAAAGATTTTGAATTTGCTAAATCATATAAATTTAAGGGAGCAATAAAATTATTTTTTGGCGATTCAATGATATATCATTCAAATAATGAAGGTATGATTTTGTCTAAGGAACAAATTGTAGTTGAAGCTCTAAACAATTATTGGAATAATAACAATGACTGTTCACCATTGTTACATATAATAGCAAACAAAATTGATTATGAAATTCATTCACTAAACATTGAGAATGATAGTTATCCAAATCCTGCAAATTTTTTGGAAGGTATTGATGATTTCATTCCGCCTACTTTGAAATCATTACTATCTTTAATAATAAAAGATCATAGGCGTAGGCGGTCTGCTCAGGATGAACGGTATCTTGAGCGAAGACAAAGAAAAATTAATAGTCTATGTCATGCGATTGTACACTGTGCAAAGCCTACGGCACTGTCACCCATTATGCTAGCCCTTGGTACATTGTTGTATAGAAAATATGGGTCCAGCGAGTTACCCAAATTGTTATCAAGTCTTGGCTTCTGTTGTTCATATTATGATGTACAGTTATTAGAGGCGTCTATAACTGCATGTTCGGGTCAACCGACTTTCAAAAATCCTTATTTTCAACATGTCTATGACAATGCTGATCATAATACAGAGACCATTGATGGTAAAAATACTTTTCACACTATGGGTGGTGTCGAATCTGTAGCACCACATGATTCAGTATCTTTTGATTTCGTAATTCCGAAATTAAGTCAATTGCCAAAAGCAGAACAATTATCCACCCAAGGTTTCATAGAATTATTAGATTACAATCCTCCAATTGATAGTAAAGGCTTAGAGTCAATAAAGGCAGTAGATTTATTGGAGAAGAATCCAATAGATATGAATATCAATGTTCGCGATTCCGATTTTTTTTGGCTATTTGCGAAACATGCGACGAATTTCCATTATAAAGGGTGGAAGGGTTTCATGGAATATTTGTTTGCAAATAATTCTTTTGAGAAATCGCGAGTTCTTTGTCTTCCCTTTATTAACAATTCTCCAACTGAAATGGATACCATTAGTACAGCACTTTTTTATAGCGACAATAAACGTAGAGAATATTCACAAAGACACATTTTTGTAACCTTCGATCAATCGTTGTATATCAAAGCTAGAGAAATAATTGCTAAGTATTCCAATTCTCCAACTTCCAATCTTAATAACGTAATAGTCCGCTTAGGGGGCTTCCATCTTTTAATGTCATATATGGGCTCTATAGGCTACATTATGAACGGCAGCGGAATAAAAAAAATATTGTCTTTATTCTATGCACCTAATTCTGTTGATAAAATATTAGATAGACATTTTTATAATCGTTCAATGAGAGCTTTCATATTGTTAAATGCAGCTTTAGGTAATCATTTACTAAAAGATATGCAAAACAGTGTATTCCGCATAACTGAAGACGAATTTCAATTCATGAAAGTTTCTTTGAATGCGGAAGCAGAAGGGATAAGAGAAGCAATGAACGATACTCGTTTTATTGAAATTCACAAAAAATTTTCTCAGTTTGTTGATGAAGTGGAAAAACGTGGCCCCACGGCCAAACTTTGGATACAGTTTTTCAGAATGACCACTCTTTTGAAACAATTTGAAGAAGCAGAAAAATCTGGAAATTGGGCTTTACATATACAATGCGTTCAAAAAATGATACCCTTTTTCCATGCTAGTGGTCATTTGAACTATGCAGAGAGTGCTCATTTGTACCTGCAAGATATGTTTACTTTTGAAGAAGTTTTAGATGCTGCAGAATTTTCAAAATTTGTCACAAATGGTTACTTTACCATAAGACGTTCAGATAAATTTTGGGGTGGTATATATTCAGATCAAACAATTGAGCAGGTACTAATGAAAGGCATAAAAACTCAAAAAGGTATTATTAAACGAGGAATAACAGAATCGGTCGTTTCTAAATGGGTCGGGTCTTATAGCGCTGTATTAGATATTATTTTGGCTCTTCAACATTACAGCAAGGTCGATATGCCAAGCGGTGAACAGCATGTTGAGAGCCGACCTACTCGTATGGAGATCGATCAAAAACATTTATTAATAATAACTGAATATTTAGAAAACAATGATCCTTTCCCGAGCTCTTCACACTTAATTTCTTTGGATACCGGGTTAATAGGAAATAATACCATTAATTGTCATAATGCTTATGAAATAGGCTTAGGGATTTTAGGAGATGTAAAAAACAAATTTTTCAGCCAATTGCATTTAAAAAGAAATGATAAAGTGCTCTCGTTAATATGTATGACATCTGCATTTAAAATCGATAATGAAATACTTCCCGCCGATCCAAACTTAGTCTTTCAGCGTATCCTTCTCTCAAATGATAAAACGGATAGCTTAAAAAATTATATTGATTATGAACTGTCTCCCTTCCCAGCTGCGATTTTTGATGGTGTCGGTTTTCGTAAAACCCAAAAATCTAAAATATATAGTCTATTTCAACCTATAGAAAATTGTACTGCATTATTTTCTTCAAATTTAATGACGGTTATCGATGGTGGGTATATGCTTCATCGAGTGGTTTGGAAAGCAACAGATACTTTTCAAACTATATTTCAAAAGTATTGCAAATATGTAGAGGCACACAAGCAGTGTACTATAGTTTTTGATGGCTATCCATCAGAGAATAGTACAAAAAGTTATGAAAGGTCAAGGAGGGGTAGCAAACACAATTCTGCGACCATGTTATTTCTTCCTGATGATGAAAAACAATGTGATGTTTCACAAGAAAACTTTCTAAGTAATACAGAAAATAAAAAACTTTTGATTAACCGGCTATCATCAATTTTTAAAAGCAATGGGGTTGAGACTCTTCAGGCATATGAAGATGCCGATGTTCTCATTATTAAAACCGCAAAAGAAAAAGCAGCAGAATATGAGACGGTTCAGATAATTGGACAAGACATTGATCTTTTAGTTTTGTTAACTCAGTTTTGCGCGGATAATTCAAATATTTATCTTACGAAGTTAGATTCAAAAAAAAAATCCAAGAACATATACAGCCCCAATAGCTTTAAGTACGATAATTTGAAAACAATTATTGCTTTCATTCATGCATTTGGTGGCTGTGACACTACTTCGGCTTTTTTTCAAAAAGGAAAGGAAGGAATTTTTAAGATTATTAATGAAGATGAAGAATTAATAAATAGGATTCAAGCATTCTACAATTCTGATGCTAATCCTGAAGAATTATATATAATAGCTGCAGATATAGTCAGTTTGATGTATTTAAAGAAGAAGGTACCTATAGAAAATTATAATTTAATACGGTTGGAATGTTTTGAAAAATTAAAAAACGATATAAATATTAGTAGACTACCACCAACCAATTTAGCTTTAAGAGAGCACGCTTTCCGCGTGTATCTTCAATGCCAGGATTGGTGCTCAAACAAATTGAATCCAACTGATTGGGGTTGGCAAGTGAAAAATAATATGCTTCTTCCAATTTACACCTCAAAGCCATTATTGCCTAATAAATTTTTGAAAAAATTCAATTGTTCCTGTGCAAAAGGATGCGCAAAAAAAAACATGTACCTGTAAAAAATTAGGGTTGAAATGCAGCATATTTTGCAAAGTTTGCAAAGGCAGAGATTGTCTAAACAGTGAAAATGTTGCAACCGCAAATATGCAAATTGATGAAGAATATGAGATCGACGGTAATTTCCTAACAATGGAACCACAAATTATTTTAAATATTCCACCTGAACTTGATGAAGATGAATGTATGGATGAAAACTATGTATTTGAACCCCAAAGCCCCGATGTACATGAATACGAAAGCTATGATATGTATCAACCCGGCATGAGTGAGATAGAAGATGTAACTCTGGAATATAGTGAAAATGATAATTGAATCAATATTGAGTTAAGCCATAAAAAACGAAGATAACTATAAAATATTCTATAATTTTAAAATTTTGTGGATAAATTTATGATTATTTATTTAATTAACCAGCGAATTTATATTTCCCAACTTGTAATGGCGAATGTGGACACATGGTGGGCGGTAGCGGACGTGTAGCGGGGGCTCGCGTAGGAGGGCGGGCGGCGGCGGGCGTGTGCCGGAGGGGCGCGGGCGCGGTGGGGCGGGTGGCGGCGGGCGTGGGGCGGAAGGGGCGTGAGCGGAGGAAGGTGACGGCGGCGGCGGAGGGCTGAGGAGGACTCCTCCGCCTACCGCCACAGCCGCTTACCCTTTTCCGCCCGCCCCCCTTCTGCCAGACGTCCGCCGCCGCCCGCCCTCCTACGCCTGCCCCGCCACTGCCGTCTTCCTCCGCCTGCACCGCTTCCGCCACAACCCAGCCTCCTACACCTGCGCCCCTTCTGCCCCTTCCGCCCCCCACAACCACTCCGCCACACGCCTACCGATGCCACCCCCTCCGCCCGCTCTCGCGGCCCCACGCCACATGCCCGCCGCCACGCAATCTCCTACGCCCGCGCCACCCGCCGCATGACCACCACCGCCCGCCCTAGGCCCACATGCGCCATTATAAGTTGGGAATAATATAATTACCGGTGATTTAACATAATAACCAGAATTATAACATTTACCGTAACATACACATATCATGTTTATATTTTCTAATAAAGAATATTTCAAATTGTTGATATTTTTTAGCCTATCTATTTTTGCCCTAGAGAACCTATTCATCCAGTTTAACCCCTTTAAAAAAGGGGTTACAATAAAATTTTCCAAATGTTTTAATAATATTTCATCAAAAATAAAATTTCACTGCAAAAAAAAATTTTTTTTTTCAAATTCTACTTTAATCTAGCGGTAGTTTTACCCCCTTAAGTGTTGAAAATAATAAATTTTTGGCAGATAATACCTATTCAACCCAATTGCAAGCGAGAAACAGAAAAAAAAATTCAACTTTAATCTAGGGTAGTTTTACCCCCTTAAGGGTTGAAAGTATTTAATTTTTGGCTGATAATACCTATTCAACCCAATTTCAAGCAAAAAACACAACAAAGCAATTTTTACAAATTTTTTTTATTTTAAGTTGATTTTTAAAATTTTAAGGGTAGTTTTAACTCCTTAAGGGTTGAAAATCATTTATTTTTGCCTGACAATACGCATACAAACGAATTTGAAGCATAAACTTGAAAAGAAATTTTTTACACGAATTTTTTGATTTTCAGTCGATTTAGGGGTGGTTTTAACCCTTTAGGATCATCCCTTATCACAAAGTTTAGCTTGATTTAGTATAAATCAACCCCCTTCGCAAATAATTATTGAACAAAGTGCATTTTATTGGATTATTTATCATTATTACTGGAATTATCGCGAAAAACCCTTAAAAAGGGGTGTTTTTTGCGATTTTAAGGGTGACGCCCATATTTTAGGACCCCGAGACCCCGATTTTCGTGATCAGCGACCCAAAATCCTTTTAGGGTTCGATTTTCTTAACGGTGTTATTTTGGAACACCCCCCCCCCGCGTTTTGAATGGACTACATTATCAAGGATAAAATTAGATTCAGACATGTTGAAGGAAATGATTCCGACACAGATAATGAGGATAGAAACTAGAAGTACAACACGAAATTTACCTGAAAACAATAGTAGCAGAGATGAAGCGTATGGCCAACAATTCATCTACACATGTACATCAATAGCAGAAATCAGGAACGTGAAGGTATTACAGTTTACAAATAAGGATATGCAGAGAAGAAGAAACGAAAGAGAAAAATATATATTAATAGGAAAAAACGAAGTAAGGATAGAGTATGGTGATAATCTAAGATTGAACTTAGGTTCAGTATTGGAGAAGCTATCACTCGCGATGATAGAGAAAGGGATCCGGAAGCTAGCACTATCATCAGAAGAGAAGATATTAGAGGAAATAGAAATAGAAGAGTTCAAGAAAATTTTCAACGAGATACAAAGAAAGATAGAGAAAGAAAGAGGAAAATTTATACAAATAATAATATTCGCACCACCAGAACGAATCGAAGGTGAAGAAAAACAAAGGAGAATAATAAAAGAGCATCATGATACAACACATATAGGAGGTCATACAGGAGTGAAGCGAACAATAAATAAGATAAAACAAAGATACTGTTGGAGAAACATGAGTAAGATGGTCAAGGAATATATAAATAAATGTAAAAAATGTAAGAAAAATAAAATAGTAAAGCATACAAGAGAGCAATTAGTGATTACTGAAACACCGAGTACGAGCTTTGAGATAATAGAAATGGACACAGTGGGACCTCTAAAGCAGAGTAAGTTTTACAGATATATACTCACATGTCAATGCCAGTTAACGAAATATGTTGAGACGTTCGCAATGGAGAACAAAGAAGCGAAAACAATAGCCAAAATACTAGCTGAGAGAATGATATTAAGATATGGAGCTTTCAAAATTATAAGAACAGATATGGGAACAGAGTTTATGAATGAGACATTCAGAGAGATCTGCAAGATTTTCAAAATTAAACATAACACATCAACTCCATTTCATCATGAAACATTAGGCGCGATAGAAAGGAATCATAGAGTATTGAATGAATACTTATTAACCACAGCAGAAAATGAAGAATGGGATGAATGGCTCTCATACTTTACCTTTTGTTACAATGTGACTCCACAATCGGAGACAGGATTTACACCATTTGAACTGGTGTACGGAAAATTAGCAACATTTCCGAACTACGAGAAAGTGAAAAGAAAGATATTATATAATGTTGATGACTATTCGAAAGAACTAAAATTTAGACTGCAACAAGCTCAAATGTTAGCAAAAGAGATAATAAAGAAAGCAAAAGTGAAAAGAAAGGAAAATTACGATAAAAAAATAAACAGTTTGAATATAGAAGTAGGTGACATGGTAAAAATTAAAGTAGGAAGTAGAAAAAAAAACCAAGCAAAATATAAAGGACCATATGTAGTGGTAGAAACAAATAATGTTAATTCTAAGATTAGACTAGAAAATAATAAAATAAAAGAAATACACAACAATAGATTACTTAAATATTAGCATAAAAATTTTCTTTGCTTCAATAAAAAGAAAATTTTTTCCCCAAAGGGAAGGGATGTAGTGGATGTACTATCAGAAACACTGTAGAAACCTACTATGAGAAACACTTTGACATAAATTAATTGTAACTTGATTTGACATTTATTATTAGCTACTGTGTTGCAAGTAGATTTGTAAATAGAATAATTATGTAATGAATAGTTTGTAAACGTAGTAGGATTAATTAGTAGTATAAATAGTCGTAAGATTCCTGTATATTCAACAGTATTCCCTGAGACCCAGTCCGGGTCAGAATAGCAGTAAATTGCTTGCGGGACCACCTGAATAAATATATAAAAATAAATATAAAAATAATATTTTATTTTACACTAAATAAGGCAGTCAATAGACGCCACGAGCAAAGGCTGGTACGCTAGCCTGGAGAGTACAACACAAACACAATACAGGGGTTAAGTCCACCAAGCATCATCTAAAAAGAATATTGGGAAATACTAGTTTAACTTATGAGGAATTTGCAACTATCTCTATTCAAATTGAAGCTTGTCTTAATTCTAGACCCATCGCCCCTTTAACAAATGATTCAACCGATTTAAGCGCCCTTACACCAGGTCATTTTTTAATAGGCGATGCGCTACTGGCGATTCCAGAACCTCAGCTTTTGAATACACAAAGTAACAGACTTAGCCGTTGGAAGTATTTGACGCAGCTCACGCAATCATTTTGGAACAGATGGCAACTAGAATATCTTACACGTTTACAGCAACGACCAAAATGGATGGTTAAACGAACTAATCTGGAAGTTGGAAATCTAGTTTTGATTAAGGATGAGAGATGTCCACCGACAAAATGGCTAATGGCAAGAATAATACAATTGCACCCAGGAACCGATAACTTAGTGAGAGTGGTAACTGTGAAGACCAAGGATCACGTGCTTAAACGACCAATAACTAAACTTTGCTTACTGCCTATTTACGAAAACGAACAATTAGAAACGAAGACCAAAACTGTCTCCCAACAACCAATGGATAACAATAGATAAACGCTCCTCGTCCCTTTTGCACAATTTTAATCATCTCCTCATTGACTTTTGAGCACTTCCACATTAAATACTGTCGTTAATTCATAGTCAAACTTTAACCAGTCAATTTTGGATCCAATGGATCCAAGGCCCCGGAGCATGTTTGATACCAAACAAATCGCAAACCAAAATGAAGAAGCAAAAAACACAAAAACTCACAACACATCCAACAATTAGAAGGAAGAACTGCCGGTATCATCCACTATGAACCAACGGGATCATCCGGAATTTATAAACGGCAACCGAGACTGGATTTACCAAGGGCGGATCCACCGTTGTGGGCACGATGGGCATGCCCACAACCCTAATAGGCTTTTGACGTCACACTTTCACGGTCTATTCAGATTGATAGGCTGATGATATTATATCCTATCCCTTAATAAAATAAAAAAATATGCTTCAGACCACACTTTAGAAGTACAACTTTTTTACCCAACAACTGCCACAATTATTAAAATATTAATCAGCTAGCAATATGCAATTGATATAGGAGGTCTGTTGGATATATAGTACGGTTTCAGAAAAGTAGGGCCAACGACAGATGCAGGAAGAATAGTGACGAGCCTACCGAGGGACTTGATACAAGTACAATTTCAGAATATCAATATTTATGAATTCCTATTTAAATTAAAACCTAAAAACGAAGCAAAGGTTTTAGGATAACTGAAATATTTTCGATTGAAACTGGTCTAAAAATCGTGAGGTTCCTTATGTCGTGGTTCTTTTGTCAATATTGGGTCTGTTTAGACCCTTCGCTTCCAAGAACGTTCTTCATGAACTTTGTGGATGAAGGGAGAAGTGGGGTGGTACCTCTCATCATCCCCACTTTCCCCTTCATCCACAAAGTTCGAACCTAGTATCTAATGAAAAAATAATATTGAAATCGCCACTCAAAATCATGGGGATTTCGTTGAAGTTTTGACCTAGTAAAATTGAACCTTCAGAAGTGAAGATTGTCAGGTATGAATTCCGGCAGAATGAAATCGGCAGAGGAGTACTTTCGGAAATCAATTTACATACCTTTATTAGATTCCGTTATTAATGATTTAGGGCAGAGATTGTCTCCGGAAATATAGAT
The DNA here is from genome assembly GCA_963855945.1 of Thereva nobilitata. Classification (NCBI taxonomy): domain Eukaryota; kingdom Metazoa; phylum Arthropoda; class Insecta; order Diptera; family Therevidae; genus Thereva; species Thereva nobilitata. The sequence continues at coordinate 169,661,657 of OY979694.1, forward strand.
GTTTTCAAAAGAAGAAAATAGATTGTCGACAGTACAAAGGGCTTTCCTTCTAATCTTCCACATAAAAAAAAAACTCCGTGACACAAAAAATTTTAACAGTTCTGCGCACCTCGTTGCCAAGTTTTATAAATTTTGTTCTATCATTTCCCCTCTTTTCATTTAAAAAGACAACAAATGCAGCAAAAACTCAACAAAATAATTTGGGAAGGGATGTGCCATAACCTTCTATATTTACAAGCCATTAACAAGGAAAATATTGAGAGCGAATTTCCGCTCAATCGGACTACAGCTCGGTGCAGTCACGTTATGTTGTTAGTGTAATTTGGAGAATTTGGGAGAATTTGGTAGTCCGATTCTCTCAATATCTATTCTTGTTTATGGCTTGTAAATATAGAAGGTTATGGATGCGCGCATGCCGAATGAATAAAGTTAAGTTATCTTTATATGTATTGAGCAGAGCTCAACCAAGTAAATCTATTCATAATAATAAGTATAATTTTACTATAATTATGCGAAATATTTCTGATCTCTAAATTTAAAATAATTTAAAAACAATCCTGAATAATTTTTTTTAAATATACATGAGCGTTTTCATTCATAAGATGAAACTTCTCCGCAGCCGCAAGCAACACAATCTCCCCAGGCAGAAGCGCGCATGCGACTGACGAAAAACGTCACAATCCTAGTATCAAAGTATTAAACACGGTATACAGAAACAAGGTAATGTAAAAGAGAAATGTCATTTGAATGCTGACGTCACTCGGCAAGTCTTCCCCATACAAAATCGAAATTGTTGTTGTTGTTTTCTGTATTAACTTGCCGGGTGACGTCGGCTTTTTCTACGATATTCGTACGATATTCGAGCTGTCAGTCTCTTTTACACTACCTTGTTTCTGTATACCGTGGTATTAAAAACACAAATTTCGTATTTTTTAATTGAAATTGCTACAAATTATTTCTGTAGCAAATATGTAAAATACAAAGAAGAAAATTTATCTCAAGCTTTTAAACATTTTTAAGAGCTTTTTACCCCAACACGCGCTAAATGTCACGGAGTTTGAAAAGATGGGCCAAGTCATTAATGCACGTTGCGCGAGCAAATGACTTCTTCAGCAATTGGAAGTCTGTAGCTGAATAAGTCATTTGCTCGCGCAACGTGCATTATTGACTTGGCCCGATCTATACTCGACCTGTTTCAGTTTGGAGTTTTTCTACCTATACCAAATGTTAGTGTCAGCGACTGGAATATCGATATCGAAAAAGTTAAAAAAATTTTCCAGATGTACCTACCGGCTATTCATTAACGATAATGAATCAACTGTTATAAATGAATACCGACTCTGGATGGCCAAATGGAAAAGAGAATGTGAAAAAAATTTCGCTATACCAGAGGTGGTAGCTTATCTCATTGAAGCGACCAAAATTTGTACCCTAACATAAAAATTTTCTTACAAATACTGGCAACTTTCCCGGTCAGCGTAGCTACCGCAGAGAGATCGTTTTCTACTCTGTGAAGCGTAAAATCTTGGTTTCGTTTTTTTATTTTAAGTTGATTTTTAAAATTTTAAGGGTAGTTTTAACCCCTTAAGGGTTGAAAATCATTTATTTTTGCCTGACAATACGCATACAAACGAATTTGAAGCATAAACTTGAAAAGAAATTTTTTTTACGAATTTTTTGATTTTCAGTCGATTTAGGGGTGGTTTTAACCCTTTAGGATCATCCCTTATCACAAAGTTTAGCTTGATTTAGTATAAATCAACCCCCTTCGCAAATAATTATTGAACAAAGTGCATTTTATTGGATTATTTATCATTATTACTGGAATTATCGCGAAAAACCCTTAAAAAGGGGTGTTTTTTGCGATTTTAAGGGTGACGCCCATATTTTAGGACCCCGAGACCCCGATTTTCGTGATCAGCGACCCAAAATCCTTTTAGGGTTCGATTTTCTTAACGGTGTTATTTTGGAACACCCCCCCCCGCGTTTTGAATGGACTACATTATCAAGGATAAAATTAGATTCAGACATGTTGAAGGAAATGATTCCGACACAGATAATGAGGATAGAAACTAGAAGTACAACACGAAATTTACCTGAAAACAATAGTAGCAGAGATGAAGCGTATGGCCAACAATTCATCTACACATGTACATCAATAGCAGAAATCAGGAACGTGAAGGTATTAAAGTTTACAAATAAGGATATGCAGAGAAGAAGAAACGAAAGAGAAAAATATATATTAATAGGAAAAAACGAAGTAAGGATAGAGTATGGTGATAATCTAAGATTGAACTTAGGTTCAGTATTGGAGAAGCTATCACTCGCGATGATAGAGAAAGGGATCCGGAAGCTAGCACTATCATCAGAAGAGAAGATATTAGAGGAAATAGAAATAGAAGAGTTCAAGAAAATTTTCAACGAGATACAAAGAAAGATAGAGAAAGAAAGAGGAAAATTTATACAAATAATAATATTCGCACCACCAGAACGAATCGAAGGTGAAGAAAAACAAAGGAGAATAATAAAAGAGCATCATGATACAACACATATAGGAGGTCATACAGGAGTGAAGCGAACAATAAATAAGATAAAACAAAGATACTGTTGGAGAAACATGAGTAAGATGGTCAAGGAATATATAAATAAATGTAAAAAATGTAAGAAAAATAAAATAGTAAAGCATACAAGAGAGCAATTAGTGATTACTGAAACACCGAGTACGAGCTTTGAGATAATAGAAATGGACACAGTGGGACCTCTAAAGCAGAGTAAGTTTTACAGATATATACTCACATGTCAATGCCAGTTAACGAAATATGTTGAGACGTTCGCAATGGAGAACAAAGAAGCGAAAACAATAGCCAAAATACTAGCTGAGAGAATGATATTAAGATATGGAGCTTTCAAAATTATAAGAACAGATATGGGAACAGAGTTTATGAATGAGACATTCAGAGAGATCTGCAAGATTTTCAAAATTAAACATAACACATCAACTCCATTTCATCATGAAACATTAGGCGCGATAGAAAGGAATCATAGAGTATTGAATGAATACTTATTAACCACAGCAGAAAATGAAGAATGGGATGAATGGCTCTCATACTTTACCTTTTGTTACAATGTGACTCCACAATCGGAGACAGGATTTACACCATTTGAACTGGTGTACGGAAAATTAGCAACATTTCCGAACTACGAGAAAGTGAAAAGAAAGATATTATATAATGTTGATGACTATTCGAAAGAACTAAAATTTAGACTGCAACAAGCTCAAATGTTAGCAAAAGAGATAATAAAGAAAGCAAAAGTGAAAAGAAAGGAAAATTACGATAAAAAAATAAACAGTTTGAATATAGAAGTAGGTGACATGGTAAAAATTAAAGTAGGAAGTAGAAAAAAAAACCAAGCAAAATATAAAGGACCATATGTAGTGGTAGAAACAAATAATGTTAATTCTAAGATTAGACTAGAAAATAATAAAATAAAAGAAATACACAACAATAGATTACTTAAATATTAGCATAAAAATTTTCTTTGCTTCAATAAAAAGAAAATTTTTTCCCCAAAGGGAAGGGATGTAGTGGATGTACTATCAGAAACACTGTAGAAACCTACTATGAGAAACACTTTGACATAAATTAATTGTAACTTGATTTGACATTTATTATTAGCTACTGTGTTGCAAGTAGATTTGTAAATAGAATAATTATGTAATGAATAGTTTGTAAACGTAGTAGGATTAATTAGTAGTATAAATAGTCGTAAGATTCCTGTATATTCAACAGTATTCCCTGAGACCCAGTCCGGGTCAGAATAGCAGTAAATTGCTTGCGGGACCACCTGAATAAATATATAAAAATAAATATAAAAATAATATTTTATTTTACACTAAATAAGGCAGTCAATAGACGCCACGAGCAAAGGCTGGTACGCTAGCCTGGAGAGTACAACACAAACACAATACAGGGGTTAAGTCCACCAAGCATCATCTAAAAAGAATATTGGGAAATACTAGTTTAACTTATGAGGAATTTGCAACTATCTCTATTCAAATTGAAGCTTGTCTTAATTCTAGACCCATCGCCCCTTTAACAAATGATTCAACCGATTTAAGCGCCCTTACACCAGGTCATTTTTTAATAGGCGATGCGCTACTGGCGATTCCAGAACCTCAGCTTTTGAATACACAAAGTAACAGACTTAGCCGTTGGAAGTATTTGACGCAGCTCACGCAATCATTTTGGAACAGATGGCAACTAGAATATCTTACACGTTTACAGCAACGACCAAAATGGATGGTTAAACGAACTAATCTGGAAGTTGGAAATCTAGTTTTGATTAAGGATGAGAGATGTCCACCGACAAAATGGCTAATGGCAAGAATAATACAATTGCACCCAGGAACCGATAACTTAGTGAGAGTGGTAACTGTGAAGACCAAGGATCACGTGCTTAAACGACCAATAACTAAACTTTGCTTACTGCCTATTTACGAAAACGAACAATTAGAAACGAAGACCAAAACTGTCTCCCAACAACCAATGGATAACAATAGATAAACGCTCCTCGTCCCTTTTGCACAATTTTAATCATCTCCTCATTGACTTTTGAGCACTTCCACATTAAATACTGTCGTTAATTCATAGTCAAACTTTAACCAGTCAATTTTGGATCCAATGGATCCAAGGCCCCGGAGCATGTTTGATACCAAACAAATCGCAAACCAAAATGAAGAAGCAAAAAACACAAAAACTCACAACACATCCAACAATTAGAAGGAAGAACTGCCGGTATCATCCACTATGAACCAACGGGATCATCCGGAATTTATAAACGGCAACCGAGACTGGATTTACCAAGGGCGGATCCACCGTTGTGGGCACGATGGGCATGCCCACAACCCTAATAGGCTTTTGACGTCACACTTTCACGGTCTATTCAGATTGATAGGCTGATGATATTATATCCTATCCCTTAATAAAATAAAAAAATATGCTTCAGACCACACTTTAGAAGTACAACTTTTTTACCCAACAACTGCCACAATTATTAAAATATTAATCAGCTAGCAATATGCAATTGATATAGGAGGTCTGTTGGATATATAGTACGGTTTCAGAAAAGTAGGGCCAACGACAGATGCAGGAAGAATAGTGACGAGCCTACCGAGGGACTTGATACAAGTACAATTTCAGAATATCAATATTTATGAATTCCTATTTAAATTAAAACCTAAAAACGAAGCAAAGGTTTTAGGATAACTGAAATATTTTCGATTGAAACTGGTCTAAAAATCGTGAGGTTCCTTATGTCGTGGTTCTTTTGTCAATATTGGGTCTGTTTAGACCCTTCGCTTCCAAGAACGTTCTTCATGAACTTTGTGGATGAAGGGAGAAGTGGGGTGGTACCTCTCATCATCCCCACTTTCCCCTTCATCCACAAAGTTCGAACCTAGTATCTAATGAAAAAATAATATTGAAATCGCCACTCAAAATCATGGGGATTTCGTTGAAGTTTTGACCTAGTAAAATTGAACCTTCAGAAGTGAAGATTGTCAGGTATGAATTCCGGCAGAATGAAATCGGCAGAGGAGTACTTTCGGAAATCAATTTACATACCTTTATTAGATTCCGTTATTAATGATTTAGGGCAGAGATTGTCTCCGGAAATATAGATGTTTTCAAAAGAAGAAAATAGATTGTCGACAGTACAAAGGGCTTTCCTTCTAATCTTCCACATAAAAAAAAAACTCCGTGACACAAAAAATTTTAACAGTTCTGCGCACCTCGTTGCCAAGTTTTATAAATTTTGTTCTATCATTTCCCCTCTTTTCATTTAAAAAGACAACAAATGCAGCAAAAACTCAACAAAATAATTTGGGAAGGGATGTGCCATAACCTTCTATATTTACAAGCCATTAACAAGGAAAATATTGAGAGCGAATTTCCGCTCAATCGGACTACAGCTCGGTGCAGTCACGTTATGTTGTTAGTGTAATTTGGAGAATTTGGGAGAATTTGGTAGTCCGATTCTCTCAATATCTATTCTTGTTTATGGCTTGTAAATATAGAAGGTTATGGATGCGCGCATGCCGAATGAATAAAGTTAAGTTATCTTTATATGTATTGAGCAGAGCTCAACCAAGTAAATCTATTCATAATAATAAGTATAATTTTACTATAATTATGCGAAATATTTCTGATCTCTAAATTTAAAATAATTTAAAAACAATCCTGAATAATTTTTTTTAAATATACATGAGCGTTTTCATTCATAAGATGAAACTTCTCCGCAGCCGCAAGCAACACAATCTCCCCAGGCAGAAGCGCGCATGCGACTGACGAAAAACGTCACAATCCTAGTATCAAAGTATTAAACACGGTATACAGAAACAAGGTAATGTAAAAGAGAAATGTCATTTGAATGCTGACGTCACTCGGCAAGTCTTCCCCATACAAAATCGAAATTGTTGTTGTTGTTTTCTGTATTAACTTGCCGGGTGACGTCGGCTTTTTCTACGATATTCGTACGATATTCGAGCTGTCAGTCTCTTTTACACTACCTTGTTTCTGTATACCGTGGTATTAAAAACACAAATTTCGTATTTTTTAATTGAAATTGCTACAAATTATTTCTGTAGCAAATATGTAAAATACAAAGAAGAAAATTTATCTCAAGCTTTTAAACATTTTTAAGAGCTTTTTACCCCAACACGCGCTAAATGTCACGGAGTTTGAAAAGATGGGCCAAGTCATTAATGCACGTTGCGCGAGCAAATGACTTCTTCAGCAATTGGAAGTCTGTAGCTGAATAAGTCATTTGCTCGCGCAACGTGCATTATTGACTTGGCCCGATCTATACTCGACCTGTTTCAGTTTGGAGTTTTTCTACCTATACCAAATGTTAGTGTCAGCGACTGGAATATCGATATCGAAAAAGTTAAAAAAATTTTCCAGATGTACCTACCGGCTATTCATTAACGATAATGAATCAACTGTTATAAATGAATACCGACTCTGGATGGCCAAATGGAAAAGAGAATGTGAAAAAAATTTCGCTATACCAGAGGTGGTAGCTTATCTCATTGAAGCGACCAAAATTTGTACCCTAACATAAAAATTTTCTTACAAATACTGGCAACTTTCCCGGTCAGCGTAGCTACCGCAGAGAGATCGTTTTCTACTCTGTGAAGCGTAAAATCTTGGTTTCGTTTTTTTATTTTAAGTTGATTTTTAAAATTTTAAGGGTAGTTTTAACCCCTTAAGGGTTGAAAATCATTTATTTTTGCCTGACAATACGCATACAAACGAATTTGAAGCATAAACTTGAAAAGAAATTTTTTTTACGAATTTTTTGATTTTCAGTCGATTTAGGGGTGGTTTTAACCCTTTAGGATCATCCCTTATCACAAAGTTTAGCTTGATTTAGTATAAATCAACCCCCTTCGCAAATAATTATTGAACAAAGTGCATTTTATTGGATTATTTATCATTATTACTGGAATTATCGCGAAAAACCCTTAAAAAGGGGTGTTTTTTGCGATTTTAAGGGTGACGCCCATATTTTAGGACCCCGAGACCCCGATTTTCGTGATCAGCGACCCAAAATCCTTTTAGGGTTCGATTTTCTTAACGGTGTTATTTTGGAACACCCCCCCCCGCGTTTTGAATGGACTACATTATCAAGGATAAAATTAGATTCAGACATGTTGAAGGAAATGATTCCGACACAGATAATGAGGATAGAAACTAGAAGTACAACACGAAATTTACCTGAAAACAATAGTAGCAGAGATGAAGCGTATGGCCAACAATTCATCTACACATGTACATCAATAGCAGAAATCAGGAACGTGAAGGTATTAAAGTTTACAAATAAGGATATGCAGAGAAGAAGAAACGAAAGAGAAAAATATATATTAATAGGAAAAAACGAAGTAAGGATAGAGTATGGTGATAATCTAAGATTGAACTTAGGTTCAGTATTGGAGAAGCTATCACTCGCGATGATAGAGAAAGGGATCCGGAAGCTAGCACTATCATCAGAAGAGAAGATATTAGAGGAAATAGAAATAGAAGAGTTCAAGAAAATTTTCAACGAGATACAAAGAAAGATAGAGAAAGAAAGAGGAAAATTTATACAAATAATAATATTCGCACCACCAGAACGAATCGAAGGTGAAGAAAAACAAAGGAGAATAATAAAAGAGCATCATGATACAACACATATAGGAGGTCATACAGGAGTGAAGCGAACAATAAATAAGATAAAACAAAGATACTGTTGGAGAAACATGAGTAAGATGGTCAAGGAATATATAAATAAATGTAAAAAATGTAAGAAAAATAAAATAGTAAAGCATACAAGAGAGCAATTAGTGATTACTGAAACACCGAGTACGAGCTTTGAGATAATAGAAATGGACACAGTGGGACCTCTAAAGCAGAGTAAGTTTTACAGATATATACTCACATGTCAATGCCAGTTAACGAAATATGTTGAGACGTTCGCAATGGAGAACAAAGAAGCGAAAACAATAGCCAAAATACTAGCTGAGAGAATGATATTAAGATATGGAGCTTTCAAAATTATAAGAACAGATATGGGAACAGAGTTTATGAATGAGACATTCAGAGAGATCTGCAAGATTTTCAAAATTAAACATAACACATCAACTCCATTTCATCATGAAACATTAGGCGCGATAGAAAGGAATCATAGAGTATTGAATGAATACTTATTAACCACAGCAGAAAATGAAGAATGGGATGAATGGCTCTCATACTTTACCTTTTGTTACAATGTGACTCCACAATCGGAGACAGGATTTACACCATTTGAACTGGTGTACGGAAAATTAGCAACATTTCCGAACTACGAGAAAGTGAAAAGAAAGATATTATATAATGTTGATGACTATTCGAAAGAACTAAAATTTAGACTGCAACAAGCTCAAATGTTAGCAAAAGAGATAATAAAGAAAGCAAAAGTGAAAAGAAAGGAAAATTACGATAAAAAAATAAACAGTTTGAATATAGAAGTAGGTGACATGGTAAAAATTAAAGTAGGAAGTAGAAAAAAAAACCAAGCAAAATATAAAGGACCATATGTAGTGGTAGAAACAAATAATGTTAATTCTAAGATTAGACTAGAAAATAATAAAATAAAAGAAATACACAACAATAGATTACTTAAATATTAGCATAAAAATTTTCTTTGCTTCAATAAAAAGAAAATTTTTTCCCCAAAGGGAAGGGATGTAGTGGATATAGTAGGTGTACTATCAGAAACACTGTAGAAACCTACTATGAGAAACACTTTGACATAAATTAATTGTAACTTGATTTGACATTTATTATTAGCTACTGTGTTGCAAGTAGATTTGTAAATAGAATAATTATGTAATGAATAGTTTGTAAACGTAGTAGGATTAATTAGTAGTATAAATAGTCGTAAGATTCCTGTATATTCAACAGTATTCCCTGAGACCCAGTCCGGGTCAGAATAGCAGTAAATTGCTTGCGGGACCACCTGAATAAATATATAAAAATAAATATAAAAATAATATTTTATTTTACACTAAATAAGGCAGTCAATAGACGCCACGAGCAAAGGCTGGTACGCTAGCCTGGAGAGTACAACACAAACACAATACAGGGGTTAAGTCCACCAAGCATCATCTAAAAAGAATATTGGGAAATACTAGTTTAACTTATGAGGAATTTGCAACTATCTCTATTCAAATTGAAGCTTGTCTTAATTCTAGACCCATCGCCCCTTTAACAAATGATTCAACCGATTTAAGCGCCCTTACACCAGGTCATTTTTTAATAGGCGATGCGCTACTGGCGATTCCAGAACCTCAGCTTTTGAATACACAAAGTAACAGACTTAGCCGTTGGAAGTATTTGACGCAGCTCACGCAATCATTTTGGAACAGATGGCAACTAGAATATCTTACACGTTTACAGCAACGACCAAAATGGATGGTTAAACGAACTAATCTGGAAGTTGGAAATCTAGTTTTGATTAAGGATGAGAGATGTCCACCGACAAAATGGCTAATGGCAAGAATAATACAATTGCACCCAGGAACCGATAACTTAGTGAGAGTGGTAACTGTGAAGACCAAGGATCACGTGCTTAAACGACCAATAACTAAACTTTGCTTACTGCCTATTTACGAAAACGAACAATTAGAAACGAAGACCAAAACTGTCTCCCAACAACCAATGGATAACAATAGATAAACGCTCCTCGTCCCTTTTGCACAATTTTAATCATCTCCTCATTGACTTTTGAGCACTTCCACATTAAATACTGTCGTTAATTCATAGTCAAACTTTAACCAGTCAATTTTGGATCCAATGGATCCAAGGCCCCGGAGCATGTTTGATACCAAACAAATCGCAAACCAAAATGAAGAAGCAAAAAACACAAAAACTCACAACACATCCAACAATTAGAAGGAAGAACTGCCGGTATCATCCACTATGAACCAACGGGATCATCCGGAATTTATAAACGGCAACCGAGACTGGATTTACCAAGGGCGGATCCACCGTTGTGGGCACGATGGGCATGCCCACAACCCTAATAGGCTTTTGACGTCACACTTTCACGGTCTATTGAGATTGATAGGCTGATGATATTATATCCTATCCCTTAATAAAATAAAAAAATATGGTTCAGACCACACTTTAGAAGTACAACTTTTTTACCCAACAACTGCCACAATTATTAAAATATTAATCAGCTAGCAATATGCAATTGATATAGGAGGTCTGTTGGATATATAGTACGGTTTCAGAAAAGTAGGGCCAACGACAGATGCAGGAAGAATAGTGACGAGCCTACCGAGGGACTTGATACAAGTACAATTTCAGAATATCAATATTTATGAATTCCTATTTAAATTAAAACCTAAAAACGAAGCAAAGGTTTTAGGATAACTGAAATATTTTCGATTGAAACTGGTCTAAAAATCGTGAGGTTCCTTATGTCGTGGTTCTTTTGTCAATATTGGGTCTGTTTAGACCCTTCGCTTCCAAGAACGTTCTTCATGAACTTTGTGGATGAAGGGAGAAGTGGGGTGGTACCTCTCATCATCCCCACTTTCCCCTTCATCCACAAAGTTCGAACCTAGTATCTAATGAAAAAATAATATTGAAATCGCCACTCAAAATCATGGGGATTTCGTTGAAGTTTTGACCTAGTAAAATTGAACCTTCAGAAGTGAAGATTGTCAGGTATGAATTCCGGCAGAATGAAATCGGCAGAGGAGTACTTTCGGAAATCAATTTACATACCTTTATTAGATTCCGTTATTAATGATTTAGGGCAGAGATTGTCTCCGGAAATATAGATGTTTTCAAAAGAAGAAAATAGATTGTCGACAGTACAAAGGGCTTTCCTTCTAATCTTCCACATAAAAAAAAAACTCCGTGACACAAAAAATTTTAACAGTTCTGCGCACCTCGTTGCCAAGTTTTATAAATTTTGTTCTATCATTTCCCCTCTTTTCATTTAAAAAGACAACAAATGCAGCAAAAACTCAACAAAATAATTTGGGAAGGGATGTGCCATAACCTTCTATATTTACAAGCCATTAACAAGGAAAATATTGAGAGCGAATTTCCGCTCAATCGGACTACAGCTCGGTGCAGTCACGTTATGTTGTTAGTGTAATTTGGAGAATTTGGGAGAATTTGGTAGTCCGATTCTCTCAATATCTATTCTTGTTTATGGCTTGTAAATATAGAAGGTTATGGATGCGCGCATGCCGAATGAATAAAGTTAAGTTATCTTTATATGTATTGAGCAGAGCTCAACCAAGTAAATCTATTCATAATAATAAGTATAATTTTACTATAATTATGCGAAATATTTCTGATCTCTAAATTTAAAATAATTTAAAAACAATCCTGAATAATTTTTTTTAAATATACATGAGCGTTTTCATTCATAAGATGAAACTTCTCCGCAGCCGCAAGCAACACAATCTCCCCAGGCAGAAGCGCGCATGCGACTGACGAAAAACGTCACAATCCTAGTATCAAAGTATTAAACACCGTATACAGAAACAAGGTAATGTAAAAGAGAAATGTCATTTGAATGCTGACGTCACTCGGCAAGTCTTCCCCATACAAAATCGAAATTGTTGTTGTTGTTTTCTGTATTAACTTGCCGGGTGACGTCGGCTTTTTCTACGATATTCGTACGATATTCGAGCTGTCAGTCTCTTTTACACTACCTTGTTTCTGTATACCGTGGTATTAAAAACACAAATTTCGTATTTTTTAATTGAAATTGCTACAAATTATTTCTGTAGCAAATATGTAAAATACAAAGAAGAAAATTTATCTCAAGCTTTTAAACATTTTTAAGAGCTTTTTACCCCAACACGCGCTAAATGTCACGGAGTTTGAAAAGATGGGCCAAGTCATTAATGCACGTTGCGCGAGCAAATGACTTCTTCAGCAATTGGAAGTCTGTAGCTGAATAAGTCATTTGCTCGCGCAACGTGCATTATTGACTTGGCCCGATCTATACTCGACCTGTTTCAGTTTGGAGTTTTTCTACCTATACCAAATGTTAGTGTCAGCGACTGGAATATCGATATCGAAAAAGTTAAAAAATTTTTCCAGATGTACCTACCGGCTATTCATTAACGATAATGAATCAACTGTTATAAATGAATACCGACTCTGGATGGCCAAATGGAAAAGAGAATGTGAAAAAAATTTCGCTATACCAGAGGTGGTAGCTTATCTCATTGAAGCGACCAAAATTTGTACCCTAACATAAAAATTTTCTTACAAATACTGGCAACTTTCCCGGTCAGCGTAGCTACCGCAGAGAGATCGTTTTCTACTCTGTGAAGCGTAAAATCTTGGTTTCGTGCCTCAATGGCACAGGAAAGATTGTCCGGGCTCTCCTAAATATACACAAAGATGTGAACCTGAATATCGATGAAATTACCAACGCTTCCGCGAAAAAGAAACGTAAGCTTGAATTTGTAATTTAAGTAAGCACCTAAATAAAATTATTAAATGTAAAATGTATACTAGCGTTTAATTTAATTTGATATCCATTAAAGCTGTAAAAATTTCATCAAAATCGGTTCAGTAGTTTAGAGTCTAAATGTGACATTGTGATGTGTAAACAAACACTCATTTACTTTTGTAATTTTCGTGAGCGAACAAACTAACATTTTACAGGGTAATTAATTTACCTACTAGTGTTTGCCCACGTGGAATTATACACTGTACAAAATCTTGGTCAGGGCGTCATATATTTTGTAAACATCTCCTTTGTAGGAATGAACTATATCGATCATGAGCGAGTTCATACTCCTACTCGCACTTGTCCGATTTTCGGGTGGCTGTGCCCACAACTTTTTTTGAGGGCTGGATCCGCCCCTGGGATTTACTTGGATTTTAACCATCGCCGGATTAACATTGATTTTTGATTTTGATTTACTCTCAATTCCTTGTTTTTTTTTGATGTTTGCTCGCATTAGTTTTGATTTTTTTGATTATATGTCGCAAGTTTCGAATTAATAGTTTGAATTAAATAAAGTGTAATTTTTGGATGAAAGTAGATTGTTTTTATTAATTTTGAAGTTCACGTTGCGCAAGTCGGAATCGAACACGAACTGTGCTTAAGTAATTCAAGTGTTCAACTACTATTATTTCCTCGAGACAGAGTCCATCATACATAGCAAGGTCTTACATACCTAGCTATTTTCCACGGGTCCAGTGCTCAAATTCTATTACTCAAATAATTTATTCGAGCACAGTGCTCAAATTATATTGCATATTTTCTAGAGGCAACGCCCTCACTTCATTCAATTGTAAGGTTCTTATACCGAACAATCACTTGAACTTAATCAATTGCACGGTTCTTATACCGAACAATTCCTTGAGCCTAGCACTTAAATTATATTATTTTCTAGAGGCAACGCCCTCATTTCAATTCAATTGCAAGGTTTTACACACCAAGCTATATTTACACGAGCTAGTGATCACATTTTTCTCATATTCTACTATTGCTCAAATCTTATTGAGATTTCGAGGCAGAAGTTCACATTTACTTTAAGCGCAAGGTGTACATACACCGAATCTATATTCTAACACTCAACTATTTTTGTACGTAAACCTTAACATCTTGACGAGGCAGAGTACCTTAACTTAAGCTACTTTCAAGGTGTTAAACACCAAACTACATTATTGTTCTAGCAGCATAGTGCTTAAAAATTATTATTAACATTTCAGGTATTTGAACTCCAATTATATAAAGAGCTAAAAGCTACCACTTACTACCTTTTTTTTTTATATTGAAGTGTTTACAATTTTGAATTTATTTGGTTACTTTTGAATTTTATTTGTGCGGTTTAAGTTGATATTGAGATGGCTACCAATACAAGTTTTAATGATACGTTAGAGTTGCAAAGGGTGTACATAGATTTGTTAAACAAGGCTATGAAAGGTTACACAAAGACAGCATTGGTTAAAAGGACAAAGGAATTAATTTCGGAACGAATATCACAATGTCGCGGCCTTTGGGCACAGATAGAAAAAACCCATGTGCAAATTGAGTTACAATTTGCAAAACTCGTTGAAAGGCCAACATGTGAATACTTTGTCAAGGAAACGTATTTGCATCTTGAAGACAAATACTTCGAGTTTATGGGAACAATAAAAGCTGCCCTCAGCAAATTTGAGGAACAAGTTCCTCCTCCAAGTCCTTCAATGCACGAATCAACGCGAATAAATTCATCTGCCTCGACAACTCATCTATGGCGATTGCCAAAAATTTCACTACCTACCTTCTCAGGATCTTATGAATCCTGGCGGTCTTTTCACGACTTATTTACCTCTCTAGTTCATCAAAATCCCACACTTTCTGATGCACAAAAACTGCATTACTTGAAGTCGGTTTTATCTGGAGAAGCAGAACACTTGTTACGCAAATTTCAGGTAACTGATGCTAACTATGAAACAGCATGGAACGTATTGTTAAAACGATATAACAACAATAGAGTATTGGTTAATGCTCAACTCAAGATTTTGTTTAACATTAAACCAGTGGCAAGTGAATCTGTCAACTCCATAAAAACCCTGTTGGACAAGTCAAATGAGTGTTTGTGTGAACTAGATGCCTTGGGCATTAACACTTCAAATTGGGATCCTTTCCTCATATATTTTATTGTCCAAAGACTCCCTGCCGAAACTCACAGAATGTGGGAAACCGAGCTTGATGGGGCTTCATCACTTCCTACATTTGTTAGACTTAGACAATTTCTAGAAAAACGTTTCCGAATGCTAGAGGCCATAGCAGACCATAAGACCAATATTCCACAACGTCCATCTAGTGGATCAAACATTAAAGTGCTCACACATTTTGCCTCGACTACTTCAGAAACTTGTGTTTGTTGCAAGGAACACCACAAATTAAAGGTGTGTCCCAAGTTTGAGAAACTTTTATCTCCAAAAAGATACCAGTTTGTTAAATCAAATAAACTTTGTGTCGATTGCCTGTCTAACTCACATTCTACCTCATTATGCTCAAGCAAATTCAATTGTTGGAAATGCAATAAAAGGCATCACACTTTATTGCATAACGATTCCAAGCAAAGCACATTTTCAGGAACGAACCCTGGTGCTCGGACACCAACAACAATATCATCAAATCCCAACACAGATGTACATAACACGACAAACAATGTTGAGACTACCGTGTTATTCAACACACAGGCACTAAGTGGTAACCAGCAAACTAAACCGTTGACAAAGGCCCTCTTGTCTACTGCACTATTAAAAATTCCTACGAAAACCGGTAAAGTAACACTACGGGCTTTAATTGATCCAGGGTCAGAGGCATCATTCATTACCAAACATGCCGCTAGACAGCTCAATATAAGAAACACCCCAGCTTCAGTCACTATCAATGGTGTAAATAACACCCCAACTACTTATGCAGACAAACAGGTAGAGTTCATGATACAATCAATATACTCTCCAACTTCTCTGCAAACTTCCGTCACAGCATTGGTTGTCCCATCAATAACAACCTTATTGCCACGTTCACAACTCCCGAAAGAAACTTGGGATCATTTAGAAAATCTCAATCTTGCTGACCCACATTACCACCTGCCAGGAAAGATTGACTTATTACTTGGAGCTGATGTGTATTCAGACCTGATTTTAGATGGGATAATTAAAGGCCCCAGTGGCACACCTACCGCTCAAAATTCCGTACTTGGTTGGTTTTTAACTGGAAAAACAAACCCAGGAAGTGATAAATCTACCATACATCCAACAATTACACAGTCTAGACCACCATTGCCAAAGCCCAAACGATCTTCATGTTTTTCTGCTCTTAACACAGCCACTGCAAATTGTTTTTCTAGTTTTGTTTTACTATCCAATAAGGAAAACCAAAAACAATCCAATAACTTTATTCAAAATTCTTCCACTAATCCCATTACTATCTAATAAATTCCAAAATATAACGTTAACTTCATTAAACAATGGCGGCCAAACTAACTACAAGGGCTTCTCCCAAACACATCAACCATACTTAAATGTATCGCACTCATTACGGTTAACAGCTCCTATGTGCACACCTCCTACATTGTCATATATGCCTAAACCGCTATCAGTGGTTACGGATTCTGAAAATCGTTCAAACATTAGACTTAACAAGCCCTTACTTACACCTTTAACAGCTGATAAGAAGACCATGGCTTCCTTTAAACTTTCCACATTCAACCATAGAATAAAGGACAACACTTACTTATTAAATAAAACCAATGCAAATTCAAAAACAGATTTCTTCCCACCTACCGCTCGTCTTACCTATGCAACAACTCGGCGTAAAATAAAGGTGAGATTATCCACTAATAATTCAAATATAATTACTTCATCAAATTACCATTATCCCTTTCAAACTCAGCTGTCCTCGAATTTTGCTACAGCTACTTGTAAAACTACGCAATCTCAAGGGATGAATTCATATACTCCATTAAAGTCAGAACTACCATAAATAACTTAAGTAACAGCTGGCTACAAATCTTTATTTACTTTAGCTTAACACCTTCAACTATGACTTATCCAAAGCATGAAAACCATGCCTCGAAGATATCATTGCTTACATAAAATACTTGAACTACATTTCTTATTGCTGTTACGTAAAATAACGCAATCGTATAAATTCTACACATATCAAATTTTACAACATCCTCTTTTTTCAACGCTAGCCTACGCAGGCGAATCTTAGAATTCGATTAATTAAACGCCCTTAAAATAAGATTTGCACGATCCCAGTCAAAGGAATGTTCCCTGAGAAATTGAATTTGAATTTATTTTCATACATAGACTAATGTTACATAAACAAATCGCACTCTTTAATTTCTTCAGCCCATCCACTTTGCTTCTTTTCAAAATTTTTTCTACAAATCTCCTCATTCAACTCAATGTTTAATTATCATTAAACACGAAACCAATTTATCTCTAATTAGATTCCTCGTTAACATTATATCAATATTTTTGGTATTTTTTGAATAAACAATTTTGTTATCAAAAATCGTTCGTCGGGCGCTCAAATCCCTTTGTTTTCAACTAATTGTTCTTTACCGCCATCTGTTAAAAACTCATACCGATCATTGAATATCTTAGAATAGAGAAGAGAAGGAAGCGCAATTAATTAAAATCGGGGAAGCATTTCGGCAACACATATTCACAGCACTCCCATAGTAGTTGTGCAGTTCCCGGACAGTGGCGGTATCACATTTAGTCAAAAACCGGGAGGGGATTGCGTTTCTCAGCAACCATCCAAATGAGAACACATCACTTGGCTGAAAATGTTTGGAGCAAACGCGAACGAATTTCGGTACGCCTCTGTCCGTGAACTGCATGAAACCTATGAACATACGGTTGTTTCTTTTCTTTTAGAGCGAGAGGTTCTTTAATTTAAGTGCTTCCCTCCAATCCGTATACATGTACGCTATTTTCGGTTCCTTATCTTCTCTATTCTAAGTTGAATATACGATGTCCGGAGACACAAACAACAATAGGTCTCCGACGTGGATTAACCGACATCGATAATAAAGACGAAGAAATTGAGGAAATTGCATCATCATCGAGAGAATTAAATTCATATTCTTGGGCCACTCAGTTGGTTTCTCCAGATGCTAGTGGAATCTATAATATTGCACATTAAGTCATCACGAAACCAATTACTTGGATATGATATAATTTTCATACGCTTCAAAATTCCAGGAAGAAAAAATCCTAGTCGATTAGCAAAATTATTCATAATATTTTAATACTTTAGCTTCCCTTTTGGTAAATCCCTTTGATCATTTACCCATTTAACTCTAGAGTCAATTGTTATCGTTTATTTACTTATTTTCTTTTGAAACACATCTGCAGTGTTTCAAAGGGGGGGAGTATGTTTGAAAACCTAATGATGAGTGGACGATTATCACCATACCACAGTAGGGCATCCTAAATACTATTTTATTGCAGCTTTGTGATCGCAGGATAACAAGAAGCTAATCAAAGGAGGATTTAACGCTATGATAGCAGGATAACCAGAAGCTGCCTAATATGGAGGACTAGTACCAATATCAACAGAATACAACATACAACATCACCAACGAATAACATTAACTTTTCTGCATGACACCCAGCGTAAAATTTGTTTAATTTAAATTTATAATATTACTTTATATTATTTTATTGCACCAACACTGTTGCAATCAACAAGGTTAGCCTTATTTTAGAACAAACTCAAAATTCACTCGAAGAAAAAAAATTACGTTTCTTTTTACTCAATATTTCACTCAAACAAAAATTAGATATGGTCACTCTAATCAATCACGTATACACACACAGACAAATGTTCCCCACTTCGGTTGTTATCAGCCAAACCGGTTTACACCGTTATCCAAGTCGGCAAGTGAACAAAAGTGTTACATGATGAATTTTTGAGCTGTCTTGGGTTCCAGCCACCAGCCGAACAGGTAATTGTTTTTTCCTTGCTTAACTCCCTTTACTCCTTTATTCCTAAAACAACTTTAGTACTTTGGGGAGTCGACTCTAAGTACTTATTAGTTATGTCTTGTAGCGAATATTGATACAAGACATAATCAAATATTAACACTCATTTTCACTAGTTGTGTCTTATAGCGGTTGATGTAAGACATAGTTATATACTAGTACTAACTTTATTAATTGTATCTTATAGCGTTTTGATATAATATACAATTCATTTTACTAACATTAAAATATCTTGAAGAGTTTTTGATTCAAGATATTTGTATAATAATCTTTACTAATTGTATCTTATAGCGTTTTGATATAAGATACGATTCATTTTACTAACATTAAAATACCTTGAAGCGTTTGATTCAAGGTATTTATTTAATAGTCATGCCTTGTAGCGGTTGATGCAAGGTTATGACTTTCTATTACTAATTTAACAATTACACCTTGTAGCGGTTGACATACGGTGTGATTGTTTGTTACTAACCCAACAATATTGGAGTATTCACCTTTTCCTTTACCCATTATTTACCTTACTTTCCTTTCAACTGTGGTGGTTTAAAATCAGGTGAGTACATATTTTGTTTCTCTTTATTTTGAGTATATTTCATATTTCTTACCCTTACTTTGCATCGAGAGTGGTATGGTGATTATAGTTTTTATATCTTATTATCAAAATTTATTCTTTAAAATCAAAGTGCCGAGTGAATTTTGACGAAAATAAAAATTAATAATTGAAGAGAATTTATTTGAGTAATTTGAATTTCTTTTGTATATAAATTTGAATTCTATTAAAATTAAAAAATTAATGAATTGTTTACCATATAAAAAGAGTCAATAAATTTAAATTTGTATTGCTTGTACATTTTTGTTTTTATTGGCCACTGGGTGCTGGGATTGTGGGGCTGCGTGCCGGTAAATATTAAAAAATGAAACGTGAGTTAAATTGAAGTTATACGAACTTTAAAGAGTGAGGGTGATGGCCAAATTCCGACCTCGGATTCGTTTTCAGCACATCCAAAAACGGGCCATAACATGCTGATTTTGAATTTTTATGCTGCTCAAATTTTGGTCCATTTTGGTGGTGTGGGGGGCTTGTGGGGCAAAATCTGAGGGTGATGGCCAAATTCTGACCTCGCATTCGTTTTCAGCACACCGAAAAACATAAGGTAGCATACCTCAAGTTCAAACTAAAAGACTTTTTTTTTGTGGGCCTGGTAATCAATTAATCAATACCTAGAAAACATTAAAAATTCATTCATAAATCCATTCATATAAAATTCCATCAAAAAAAAATGCTTCATCCATATAAATTTATTTTCAAAAAATCCCCCATATAGTAGGGGAGCTGGCACTTGAAAAAATCGTGTCGTCCCAACCTTCTGCCGTTTGGTATATAAGCTTTTGAAGTAATTTTAAGCATTTTTTATAATATGACATTTTTGCGGGAAGTGGACCCATTTCGAGTTAGGGGTTTTGGGGGGTAAAAAATGGGTTAAAACTGAAAAAAATTTCTGCCGCTTCGTATGTAGGTTCTTTTAGGGCTAAATAACTGTTAAATACTAGTGGCAGACATTTTTGACCATTTGAACCCTCCCCAAGCCACCCCTAGCTGAAGTTGCCACACCCTAGCAAATAGTCAAAAATTTCTGCCACTAGTATTTAACGGTTATTTAGCTCTAGTAGAACCTACATACGCAGCGGCAGAATTTTTTTTCAATTTTAACCCCTTTTTTACCCCCAAAGCCCCTAACTCGAAATGGGTCCACTTCCCGCAAAAATGTCATATTATAAAAAATGCTTAAAATTACTTCGAAAGCTTATATACCAAACGGCAGAAGGTTGGGACGACACGATTTTTCCAAGTGCCAGCTCCCCTACTATAAGCCTAACGCAAACAACGCTGGTTCCGCCGAAAAAGTGTTCCAGTTTTAATCCGGTTAACCCGGGAGTTCCAAAATTTACCAAGTGCAATTAATTCATAAACAACAAGAAAACTATTTAAATAATTACAATAATTTAAATTTAACTCACCTTATTACTTTCACAAACACCGCACAGCATTTGGCAATATCATTTTGTCATATTTTCCTTTCTCCCCATTCTTCGTTCAGTTACGGGATTATATGGTTATAACTTCACGAAAGGGGACTTGCCCCACTCAACATCAGCTGATGCAATTTTAGTAAACGGTGAAGAACGGTTTATAGTAGAAATTTTACATTACTTCACTTCTAATAAAACCATGAAACCTTTAAGTGCGTAAATTCTATGAAGTCAAATTGAAGTTAATTTTTTCAATATTAATTTAAAATCGTGAAATCTTTAATTTAGTGAAATCGAGTCAAATTATCCCTTCTGAAAGTGCATCTTAAAATATCCTTTAAACCTGTGAACTTGAGTTGTTGTATTTAAAATTTAATTAAAAAACCTCAGAATTAACCTTATAATAAATTGTGAAATTCATGTGAAGTTGTTTTTGGCAAGACAAGGCAAATTTACATATTTCTCAAAATCAGCGTAGCATGTTTTTCCTCAAAGGCAACATACCAACATTATTCATCAAATTCATAGTGGCAACATTTTTTCTGGCGACAACATGCCGCAAATAAATTATTTTTAAAAAAAAAACAAAAACAAAAAAAAACGGCATATAAAAACTACATTTTTTAGACTATGTGCCTGTTTAGACTACGGTTACTATGCATGCGAATTCTGACGAAAATGTGTTCCTCGTCAGAACAAGGCGGTTACATTGTGCGCGTTTTCTGATATTCGGATAGTCAGTACGTTTCTGCGGCCAAGCAAATATGGACGAGCTTGAAGAATTTTATTTTCTTAAAAGTCCGTTAATGAAGTTATTGTTTTTAAATAGTGGAAAAACAGAGCATGTCAACCAGTTATTTTTTAGTAGAGACGACAAAGGAGAGTTTCCAATGTAATTTCAAACATTGTGGGGCCAACTGCATCGGTTGTATAGACGGGAAAAATATTCGCATGAAATGCTCCAAACAAACAGGGTCGAAATATTTCAACTACAAGAGCTATTTTTCTGTTCTATTGCAGGGAATAGCTAATGCAAATTACAAGTTTATTGCTGTTGAAGTTGGGGCTTACGGTAAGCAAAGTAATGGGGAACTGGTTCAGATTCAAATGTTTATCAACGGTTTGAAGCAAACACTTTAAACGTAGGTACTTGAGAATGCAAATATTCCGTCGACCGACATTTCAGCACCCTTTGTTCTGTTAGGTGATGATGCCTATCCTTTGAAATCGTATTTATTGAAACCATGTTCAAGACAAAGACTTACTGTTGAAGAACGGATTTTTATTTATAGACTATCAAGAGCTAGACGGTGCGTGGAATGTGCCTTTTGTATTCTGGTAGCCAAGTGGAGGTGTTTAAAAACGGAACTGCAAATCGATCCAGATAAATTAGACATCGTAGTTAAATGCGTTTGTCTTTTGCATAACTTAATCATCGATAAGGAAGGTCTTATTTCCTTTGATATTCCTGATATGGGCTTTCGAGTCCCTACACAATGCACCAGTTTCACGGAGATATAATCACTATTGAAGAAGCGCGAATGAGGCTAGAGAAACCTATTTTGTTAGTCCAGCAGGTGAGATTAGGTAGCTCAACAAGTCATGTTCTTGATGGATAAAATGTAAACATTAATTATAATAATTATCCATGGTGATTCCACTAAATCACTCGAAATTCAACCCAAAATCATCCAAAACAGACGCAGGTCGCAAGAAAAAATCAAACTTTTTTGAACGCTCAAATTGTTCTGACGACTTCGTGCATGTTCTGACGTCTTGGTCGCTGTCAGTGTAAACACTATCATTGAAAAGAAGGCGTTTGATTTTTCGGGCGAATACGTC
This sequence comes from Thereva nobilitata, assembly GCA_963855945.1. Lineage (NCBI taxonomy): Eukaryota > Metazoa > Arthropoda > Insecta > Diptera > Therevidae > Thereva > Thereva nobilitata. The sequence continues at coordinate 169,684,603 of OY979694.1, forward strand.
AGAACACGTCAGAACACATTTTCGTCAGAATTCGCATGCACAGTAACCGTAGCCTTACACGGTTCGCTTCCGCGACCTTTCAACACGAAATTTGTAGATACGGAGAGGATTCGGGTGGGAAGGAAGTGCGTCTCAATTTTAAGACGACTCACGTTCGCTTTTTCTGACAGCTCTCTGTTTTAATTTCATTTTGTATAATTTTTGGGTTCCATTTTATTTTCGTTTCAGCCGCAGTTATGAGCAGACGTGTTTTTTATTAGAGCGGACAATGTTTTGGCATATGTTCTCTAGGGTGGGCCAAAAAAAGCAATTTTTAAAATAAAAGCACTACATTAAAAAAACTATTTTTGCACAATTAAAAAAAACACTGTCGTAGTCAGTCGGGATAAGTCAGAAATCGAAGAAAGAAATTTGTATAGTCTAATATTGTTTTTTTTGTTTTTCTGTCGGGAAAATTTAAAACATTTATTATAAAAAAATAAACGTAAACAATTTTATTTAATTTAAAATTGTTTTAACAATAATGAGGCACCCTTAAATTGAACGAGCATTTCTTTTGACTACCATTCTTATAATTTTTCGAATATCACTTAAAAAGAAATATTGCTTTTTTTGGGCTACCCTAGTTCTCGTTCGGTTTGTTCCACCTGTCTTAAAAGCGCCTGGACTCAAAGCGAACGGTCTAAACAAACTTTCGCTTTGGGGCGCCTCAAAAGAAGAGACAAAGCGAACCGTCTAAACAGGCACTATTACATTTAAAATAAAACAAAGGCATCTTTTTGCTAGATGTAACAACTTTTTATATATTTAAAAAAATTTTTTTTAATATTGGCATGATAACATTCCCTCTGGCTTTAAAATATTGTTAGTGTGCATCATTCTAAGGTTTGTGTGTGAATTTTTTGTTAAAGTAAAGCTCGTTCCTCTTCTCTTTCGTCCGAAAGTAAAAAAAAACAAAGCTACAAGTAAAGTGCTAAGTGCCAAGAAAAACCCTTATTAACGAATTCTTTTTCTTCTTCTCCCTTTCTCTGCCAATCGTGAAAAGGCGTCAAGCCTAATCTAATCTAAAAATAGTTAGATCAACGCGACGAAGAGTCTACGGCAGCCTTATAATGCCGAACGATCCTCCACCACCATCAAACTCACCTCCTACAGAGGTAGTCTGTAAACTATCAATCGCGGATATAAGGAGCATGATCCCGGATTTCGACGGAAATCCAGAGGATTTTCATAAATTCGTTTCATGTTGTGATTCCCTGTTCTCGGTATGTCCTAAATGTCCTGAGGAGTAAGGTGAGCGGAGTCGTCTATGACCTCTTTAAGTACCAAACGTACTCTACATGGTCATCTCTTCGACCTGACATAATTAACCAGTTTCGAGAATCAAAATCTCGCCTCACGATAAAAAGTGAGATGATGCGCTTAAAACAGACACCACGAGAGGATGTAAAGGATTTCGGACTAAGAGTCATAAAAACCCTAGCCGAACTCAACAGCGCAACACAAGGCGACAACGTCGATGCCGAAGCTCGTAGCTTTTTACTAAAAGAGAACGAGCAAAACGCAATCATAGCCTATCAAGACGGTTTACGCGATGAGCAGTTGAAAATCATCGCTAAAACCAGCACTCAGGAATGCCTGAAAAAATTAGTTTCCAACATGAACGATCACGCAGCCAGAATACCCGCCACTTCCCAACAACACACTATACCCAGAGTCGTGCCAACTTGTGAAGTATGTGGGCAAAGAGAGCACCGCAAGGAGACTTGCTACAGGAATAGATATATACCCTCCTCCTTTACTCAAAAACCGGTTGTCAAAAGGGAAGTAAATCAGCTGATTTGTGCGTATTGCCGCAAACCGAACCATCATATCAGTCAGTGTCGCTCCAAAGAGTATAAGAACAGGGCTCGTCAGCAGGTCCAAAGCCAAGGACTCGATAGGTTCAAAGAACCACCACAACCCCAAGCAGGCACGATTAACCTTCACGAATACGGCTAATAAGACAGCAGGAGCCTACTATCCTTCCGGGAAACGGCGACGCGCGGGAGGCGACAAGCAGCATCCCTACTCGCCGAATTTTTTCCGAAGCCGTAATTCACCCCCCACCAACAAATTAAACTGTTCCAACGGCCTGAAAATTCGTATCCCTCTAGAATTTCGAGGCAATACGGTATTGGTTAGCTTACCACTTAAAAACTCAAGAAAAAGACATTGTAGTTTTCTCTTAGATACAGGAGCCGAAATAAGCATCCTGAGAAATAAATCTTGTCCCCGGGGTGTCCCAGTACACGAAAATCATGACTGCGTGATCGCTGGACTAACAGGCGATCTCGTTGTCCCAGTGGGACTAGTCTATGGCGTCATTAGGATGAATATATTAGAAGGCCCAGTGCTTATAACTCAAGCATTTCACCTGATAGAAGAAGGTATAACAGAGGGATATGATGGGTTATTGGGGAATGACTTTTTACTAAATTTCGGCTGTAATATTAATTATGACGAAGAACACTTAGAATTATATATAAAAAACATCGTGGTAAAGGAAAGTTTCGAAGAAAATAGTTATACGAAGAAAATAATATCCTAAAAAATATCGTAGAAAATAATATCGTGGAAAATAAAATCGTGGAAGAAAATAATGACGTAGAAAATAATATCGTAGAAAATAATCTCGTGGAAGAAAATAATATCGTAGAAAATAATATCGTGGAAAATAATATCGTGGAAAATAAAATCGTAGAAGAAAATAATGACGTAGAAAATAATATCGTGGAAAATAAAATCGTGGAAGAAAATAATGACGTAGAAAATAATATCGTGGAAAATAAAATCGTGGAAGAAAATAATGACGTAGAAAATAATATCGTGGAAGAAAATAATGTCGTAGAAAATAATTTTGTGGAAGAGGATAATATCGTAGAAAATAAAATCGTGGAAGAAAATATCGAGGAAGATAGTATAGAAAATAGTATCGACGGAAATAGTACGGAGAATAGTAACATGGAAATTAGTATTGAGGATAGTATCGAAGAAAATAGTATTGTGGAAATTAGTGCCGAGGAAGAACAATATAACCCCGCGGAAAGTAATGTCGGGGAAGATGAATACATAACAGCCCCAGCGCGAACGGAAGTAATCATAGAAGTCCCGTGTGAACAAACAAACCGAAGGATCCTACTCTGCACTTGTAGAGAGATCCACCCGGGAATTTATCTGGGAAATTCTATAACACGAAACGAAAATGGCCGTGCCAAGGTGACCTTACTAAATACCACCTAAAAAGATACTACCTTCAAAAGAAATACTTTAGACCCATTCTGGGAAGACGTAGAGGCGGAAAACGCTCCACTTCTACTTGTTCCGAAGAAACCAGATTCACAAGGCAACAAAAAATGGCGTGTTGTAGTAGATTTCAGGCGTCTTAACGAAATAAACGTTGGAGACGCTTATCCCTTGCCTAATATCACAGATATTCTCGATGAGCTGGGAAAATCCAAATATTTCTCTACGCTGGATCTGGCAAGTGGCTACCACCAGATCCCCATGGAAGAATCTGACAAAAATAAAACTGCCTTTAGTACCCCTTTTGGGCACTACCACTTCAACCGAATGCCTTTTGGTCTCAAGGGAGCACCAGCAACCTTTCAGAGATTAATGAACTCTGTACTTAGCGGCCTGCAAGGCATTCACTGCTTTGTATACCTTGACGATATCGTCATTTATGGGTATAATTTAAAAGACCACAGTACAAAACTGACGGAAGTGTTTAAAAGGCTTCGTGAAGCCAGACTCAAACTTCAACCAGATACAGTGTTGTGCGAAACAAAAGCAACCATTCTGATACAAACTTCATGCAGTCCTTTCCTTCATTTCATTTATTGTAGACAAAAGCCAAAATATATCCCATTGTGTTTTCTTTCCATGAAACACTATAAAGATCCAACTACGCAATAAAATAACAGTTCCTTGAAGTCAAAAATCTAAAAATAGAACAAACTCCGTTATATGGTAGTGTGCGAAACTAAAGCAACCTTATGAAAAATTACAGTTAATCGACTACTCTGGAAAATAATTTTACTATTTGACACTTCTTATTAGTTGCACAGTAACGTCGCGGCAATTTTTGTTATTTCTGGTTATTTAGTCAAAGTATAGGTTGATAAAAATTAATATTTTTATAATGGCGCGTGAGAAGTTCACTGAAAGCTTCAAATTAAAAATTATTGAGGAATATAACAAAGGATCTTCTCAGTATTCCCTAGCAAAAAAATATAATATTAATAAATCTATCATATCGCGGCTTATAAAAAAGTATAATACAACGGGAAACGTTATTACACTGCATTTGGGTGGTCGACCGCGGAAGACAACAAAGAGGACAGATAGGAGAATTTGTACATTAATTCAGAAAGACCCGTTTATAACATCCAGCGAAATTGTAAAATCTTTAAATTTAAACATACACGATAGTACAGTCCGGAAACGCGCATTAGAGAATAATTTAAAAAGCTACAGACCAGCCAAAAAACCCTTGCTTACAAAAAGGCACTTACAGAAAAGGTAAGTTAGTTGTTATGGTTTGCTTCTCTATTTAACATTAATTCATAGGTTGAAATTTGCTTCAGACCATTTGAACTGGTCTTTAGACAAATGGAAAACAGTATTGTTTAGCGACGAATCCAAATTTAATTTAATAAACTCAGACGGCATGACCACTGTAAGAAGACGCAAAGGTGATCGACTAAATCCGCGGTACTGCAAGCCAACAATCAAGCATGGCGGAGGAAGCGTGATGGTTTGGACCTGTTTTTCTGCTAACGGCGTGGGTCCCTTTGTGGAAATTAAAGGCATTATGGATCGTTTCGTGTACAAAAATATTTTGGAGACACAAATGTTGCCATATGCCGAATGGGAAATGCCACTTCGATGGGTGTTTCAGCATGATAATGATCCGAAACATACATCGAAGTTCGTCAAAGACTGGATTACTGAGAATGGGATTCAAGTCCTTGATTGGCCGGCTCAATCACCAGATTTGAATCCCATTGAAAATCTTTTTGGGATCCTTAAACGGCGAGTCTCAGGTCAACGTTCCCGAAATAAGGGAGAACTATTGGAAACATTGAAAAAAGAATGGGAAACCATTCCTCAATCTATTATTATGAATTTGATATCTTCTATGCCACGAAGGTGTGCTGAGGTTTTAAAAAATAAAGGCCACCATACCAAATATTAGGGAAGAAACTAAATGGTTGCTTTAGTTTCGCACATTCGTTTAAACCGAAGTTGGTTAATTTTTATATTTTTTTAAAATAAGTTGGACTGTTTTTTTTTTTAAGTCAGTTATTTATAATTATTTTCTTTAATTAGTAAAAGGAAAGTAACAGAATACACTTTTTTATTTTACAATAAAGAAAATTAAGAAAAAAAAACGACATTAACCTCTTATTTGAAATGGTTGCTATTGTTTCGCACAACACTGTAAGTGTAATTTCCTAAAGAAGGAAATAACATATCTAGGACACATCGTGAGCGACAAGGGTGTTCCTCCTGATGACACAAAAATCAAAGCAGTAAAGACATACCCTGTCGCTAAGAAGACGAAGGATGTCAAATCATTCCTTGGGTTCGTGGGTTATTATAGGAGATTTATCCCTAACTTTGCCAAGTTGGCCAAACCTCTCACAAATCTTTGAAGAAGGACGTTAAATTCAACAGGGATCCATTCTGCGATGAATCCTTTACCTTTTTAAAAAAGAAATTAATAGAAGCACCAATCCTGGCCTACCCAGAGTATGACAAGCCCTTCATAGTAACTTCCGATGCCAGTGATATGGCATTAGGGGCAGTACTCTCGCAAGGAAGGATTGGGGAAGACCTACCGATCTGTTATGCAAGCAGAACCTTGAACCCAGCCGAGTCAAGGTATTCGACTATCGAAAAAGAGTTATTAGCCATAGTGTATGCTGTCGAGCAGTTTCGTCCCTACATATACATATGGCAGACAGTTCGTTACAGTTACAGACCATAAACCACTCGTTTGGATGATGAATCTAAAAGATTGTTCATCACGCCTCATGAGATGGAGAATACGTCTGGAAGAATACGACTATACAATAGTATACAAACCTGGGCGTCTGAATGCTAACGCTGATGTGCTTAGCCGTATTGTCCCCGAAGACACAGAAATTACTAAAACCGTTAATGTGGTTACTAGAAGTCAAAAAAGAATTATCGAAACCAATAATGAACCAGGTAGCCTGTACGAACAGTAGATGAATGCAACAGTCACCCCAAAGGGAGACACTTGTGAAAACAAGATCCCTATTTTTAAGGAAACCAACTATAAAACCGAATTATTCTTGTTTCCCAACTACGATACTCCCGAGGAGGATAAATTAAAGGAAATACTCCCAAGCTTCACCCCCAAGGAATTCCAGAAAAAGCTTGATAGTTACCAAACTCCTAAATACTCGTACCTACATCATCAGTAAAAACACTATCCCAATGCGAACAATGGAGGATAACCAAAACATAATACAAATTCTCCAACTCCTGAAGGAATATTGCTCCAAGAATAACGTAAACAAACTGGCCATTTCCATACCTTGCCTAGAACCGGTGGTCCTAGCGACGATCAAAAACATGGTATCCTTTATTTTTGGAGATGATAAACTCGATCTGAAACTATTCATAACTGAAATTCAAGTCTTAACAGATCCGGCAGAGATCCTAGAAACTATTCGTACTTATCAGTCTTCTTAGAATGCCACCAAGGAGTAAATAGAACGATCAAGAGAATAAAAGAAAAATACAGTTGGGCCGGACTAACAAGGGACGTCGAGGAGTTCATAAAGAAATGCCCCTCGTGCCAGATGAACAAACTCACCAGGAACCCAAAACTACCCATGAAGATAACCACCACAAGCTCCAGACCGTTTGAAAAGGTGTTCCTCGATGTAGTGGGCCCCTCCCTGTAAGCTATAACAATAATAGGTATCTACTAACATTCCAGGATGATTTGACGAAATATTCGGATGCAATCCCTTTGGAAAACGCAGAAGCCAGAACCATAGCAGAGAAATTCGTCACTAAAATAATCTGCAGACACGGCGCACGCGCAGCGGTCCTAACGGACCAAGGCTCGAACTTCCTGAGCGAAATGTTCACTGAGGTTTGCAAACTCCTTAAAATTCATAAACTACAGACAACTGCATACCACCCACAAACAAATGGGGCATTAGAACGAAGCCACAGAACCCTAGCTGAGTATGTTTTGAAGTCATTGCACATGCCCATTTTTTGCCCTTTCAATTATCCAACACGCGCATTTCAATATAATTTCCATGCGCATGTTGTTTTGTTTTTATTACTTACCATGCGCATTTCAATACTAATCTCCATGCGCATGCCTTTTACTTTGCTTCCTGTATCAAATTACTCCATTTAATACTTTGTCATAAGTGTTCATTCTATTCATTGTTCATTGTTCTATTCGCTTACTCTGCATTTCTTATCTATAATATTGCAAGTAAGCGATTATAACAGGCAAGCAAAGTAAAGGCTCAACTCAGATTTGCCAGTCGTTCTACATTCTCCAGGTCGGTTGGTTCGATAACCACCAAGTCTGTAATACCATAATAATTATTCGGAATAAAAGTCTCTTTAATTAAAATAATCAGTTGTGTTTCACTTAAAGGACCGCTCCTAATAATACCCCTTGTAGTTTACAACAAGTATCTCAGACATTATGTCAACAGAGACCCACTGCCACTCACTTGGGATTCTTGGATACTCTATGCAATGTTTGTGTATAACACAACCCCACACACTAGCAGGAATAGGACGGTACATAATAACAATTTGTTGAAAGACACCGACCTTTTTACTCTAAAAAAAATTTATAACAAAATAAAATATCTCTATCGAATAAATCTTGGAAAATTAAATGTTACACTTGCAGATCATTAATATTAAATTGCGAATATTCGCTCCATTAAATGAGGGAATTACCTCCTTTATAAGCGATAATAAATAGCCCGGGAATGAGGACGCAGTAGCCTCTGACCGTTGGGCATTTTCTAATAGCAGCTCCTTTTGTAACAACTCCCTTTCTTTTAGTAACAACTCGTTTTCTATTTTTTGTTTAATAATTGGATTGATTTAGTTGTAAATTAACATTGTCACTTGGAGTCTCACCTTGCCGCGACCCATCTTAACTATCGTCACTGTCTCCAAGCTCAACGGTCACCTCCAATCGTTGGCTATGTGCTGCTGCTAGCCTCTCTTTCAATCCATACTTCCTGCCATCGGATTCTAATCCTAACTTGATCAACTCGCGTCGGAGCGCCCTCGCAATTTATTTCACGTAGTTTGATGATTCCATCATCGGTCGAATATGAATCCGTTTTCAGAAATTCGAGTTTCGCGTGAAATATTGCTTGCGCTATAACTGACCACTAAAACCAATAATTTAATAATTCAGAACTGTAGACTTTAACCCTAACTGCACCACCCTAATACTTGCAGATCATCAATTAGACCGAGAGCCGACCGCTGAAAACCCTATGTTATCGGCAAGAAGAAAACAGAACCTATTGTAAGTAACATTAGAGATAGGAGAATACTTTATGCGTGGTGTGCCTGAACTAAAGTGTGGCCTAAGGTGAGAAATTAGCAAATATTAGTGGTGATTTTTTAGTCAAACCCTATGTTATCGACAAGAAGGATAATTTTTTTTTTAAAGTGAAGCTTAGACGTTATATTAACTAAAACTCATGGTGTGCCGCGCCCTGTCCGTGGCCGGACCTTTGGCAGACCAGTATTTGTATAACGTTTTTTTGGGCAAATACCTATGTTATCGACAAGAAGGATAATTTTTTTTTTAAATTGAAGATTAGACGTTATATTAACTAAAACTCATGGTGTGCCGCGCCCTGTCTGTGGCCGGACCTTTGGCAGACCAGTATTTATATGACGTTTTTGGGGTCGATCCCTATGTTATCGACAAGAAGGATAATTTTTTTTTTAAAGTGAAGCTTAGACGTTATATTAACTAAAACTCATGGTGTGCCGCGCCCTGTCTGTGGCCGGCCCTTTGGCAGACCAGTATTTGTATAACGTTTTTTGGGCGGATCCCTATGTTATCGACAAGAAGGATAATTTTTTTTTTAAACTGAAGATTAGATGTTATACTAACTAAAAGTCATGGTGTGCCGCGCCCTGTCTGTGGCCGGACCTTTGGCAGACCAGTATTTGTATAACGTTTTTTGGGCGGATCCCTATGTTATCGACAAGAAGGATAATTTTTTTTTAAACTGAAGATTAGATGTTATACTAACTAAAAGTCATGGTGTGCCGCGCCCTGTCTGTGGCCGGACCTTTGGCAGACCAGTATTTGTATGACGTTTTTGGGGTCGATCCCTATGTTATCGACAAGAAGGATATTTTTTTTTTAAAGTGAAGCTTAGACGTTATATTAACTAAAACTCATGGTGTGCCGCGCCCTGTCTGTGGCCGGACCTTTGGCAGACCAGTATTTGTATGACGTTTTTGGGGTTGATCCCTATGTTATCGACAAGAAGGATAATTTTTTTTTTAAATTGAACATTAGACGTTATACTAACTAAAACTCATGGTGTGCCGCACTCTGTCTGTGGCGGAACCCCTGGCAGACCACCCTTTGTATACGATTTTTGTATGAAAATTTTTTTAAATCGCGATATCTCCCAAACGGTCACTCGTAGGGAAAAAAGTGTTAAGACCTTTTTTGTAGAGAATCGCATAATCTATAATCCTCGCATTAACTGTTTTGTGATCACACTTACCGTTTACGAGGTATTTGTAAAAAACGATTTTCGCGACCTTTGACATTGAAAACTTTTTTTGCGCACACGATTTCGCAATGGGCGTTTGACAAAGTGTGATTGGCTTTTTCGGTACATAATGTCCAGAGTAATATTGTATTAAAAATACATAGTATATTTTATTTATTGAAATAAGGGCATTTTTGTTTCGAGGGACTCGCCACCAATTCGACTGATCGTTAATAATTTGAAGTACTTTCATTTCCAACCCAAGAGGCGTTTTCTCAGTTCCAGGCCTCCTCACCGACAGATACAATTTGAGATATAGCTATAGTAGTTTCGAAGATGAAATTCGGCCCGGACGGACAGAACCTTTGTACGACTTTTTTTCTTTAAAAGGCTAAAAAGGACCACCAATTTATATTACAAATAGATAGTGTGAGGAACGGATTTCTCAAAAAAATAAGAAAACAAAAATATTTTTATTAATTTTATTCAAAGAAAAAAATGTGTATAGATATGTATATAACTATTTTGAAATTTAAAATTACATTATTACTACATTTATATTTTTTAATCATTATCATCATCATCTAAACAGTTTCTATCGCATTTCACATCATCATCTTTTTCATCACAATCGTCATTTACATCATCATTTTCATTTTCTATTAACGATGGAGTTGTTTCTCAGTAGCCAGTAAGACCCAACCACAATTATTGATGTACAAGATATATGGGTTTGGTAATAAGGTTAACAAATGGAATAATTGTTTTAGCATCCTGGATCATAAACACCTTCTTTCAAAGTATCATAAAATTTTAGATAATAAGTTCGTATGTGTGTGTGTTGTTCCTTAAGAAACAAACAATTGAAGGCTTCCATACGAAGTTTTATTTTTAAATTCTTATTCCAGAAAGGGTAAGTGAAAACCAGGTAAGGATTTTTCGGACGTGTGGCGGCTCACCGCGATCCGCAAAACATAAACAATTTCTTTCAAACATCATAAAACCTCGGTGCCGAGACATTTCCTTACAAGCATAATTACTTTATTAGCAGGCGTACTCCTTTTCGCCCGTGGTTGTAGGTGATCATGAGTGCAAAAAGAACCGTTGTTTCGGGATCTTGAAACACAACCAAGTTTTTTCAAAACATCATAAAACCCGTGCGCCAGGATATTTCCTTAAAACATTTTCTTACTTTATTGCATGCGTACTCCTTTTCGCCCGTGGTTGTAGGTGATCATGAGTGCAAAAAGAACCGTTGTTTCGGGATCTTGAAACACAAGCAAGTTCTTGCAAAACATCATAAAATCCGTGCGCCAGGATATTTCCTTAAAACATTTTCTTACTTTATTGCATGCGTACTCCTTTTCGCCCGTGGTTGTAGGTGATCATGAGTGCAAAAAGAACCGTTGTTTCGGGATCTTGAAACACAAGCAAGTTCTTGCAAAACATCATAAAACCCGTGCGCCAGGATATTTCCTTAAAACATTTTCTTACTTTATTGCATGCGTACTCCTTTTCGCCCGTGGTTGTAGGTGATCATGAGTGCAAAAAGAACCGTTGTTTCGGGATCTTGAAACACAAGCAAGTTTTTTCAAAACATCATAAAACCCGTGCGCCAGGATATTTCCTTAAAACATTTTCTTACTTTATTGCATGCGTACTCCTTTTCGCCCGTGGTTGTAGGTGATCATGAGTGCAAAAAGAACCGTTGTTTCGGGATCTTGAAACACAAGCAAGTTCTTGCAAAACATCATAAAACCCGTGCGCCAGGATATTTCCTTAAAACATTTTCTTACTTTATTGCATGCGTACTCCTTTTCGCCCGTGGTTGTAGGTGATCATGAGTGCAAAAAGAACCGTTGTTTCGGGATCTTGAAACACAAGCAAGTTCTTGCAAAACATCATAAAACCCGTGCGCCAGGATATTTCCTTAAAACATTTTCTTACTTTATTGCATGCGTACTCCTTTTCGCCCGTGGTTGTAGGTGATCATGAGTGCAAAAAGAACCGTTGTTTCGGGATCTTGAAACACAAGCAAGTTCTTGCAAAACATCATAAAACCCGTGCGCCAGGATATTTCCTTAAAACATTTTCTTACTTTATTGCATGCGTACTCCTTTTCGCCCGTGGTTGTAGGTGATCATGAGTGCAAAAAGAACCGTTGTTTCGGGATCTTGAAACACAAGCAAGTTCTTGCAAAACATCATAAAACCCGTGCGCCAGGATATTTCCTTAAAACATTTTCTTACTTTATTGCATGCGTACTCCTTTTCGCCCGTGGTTGTAGGTGATCATGAGTGCAAAAAGAACCGTTGTTTCGGGATCTTGAAACACAAGCAAGTTTTTTCAAAACATCATAAAACCCGTGCGCCAGGATATTTCCTTAAAACATTTTCTTACTTTATTGCATGCGTACTCCTTTTCGCCCGTGGTTGTAGGTGATCATGAGTGCAAAAAGAACCGTTGTTTCGGGATCTTGAAACACAAGCAAGTTCTTGCAAAACATCATAAAACCCGTGCGCCAGGATATTTCCTTAAAACATTTTCTTACTTTATTGCATGCGTACTCCTTTTCGCCCGTGGTTGTAGGTGATCATGAGTGCAAAAAGAACCGTTGTTTCGGGATCTTGAAACACAAGCAAGTTCTTGCAAAACATCATAAAACCCGTGCGCCAGGATATTTCCTTAAAACATTTTCTTACTTTATTGCATGCGTACTCCTTTTCGCCCGTGGTTGTAGGTGATCATGAGTGCAAAAAGAACCGTTGTTTCGGGATCTTGAAACACAAGCAAGTTCTTTCAAAACATCATAAAACCCCTGTGCTACGACAATTCCTTAAAAAATGTTTCTAATTAAAAACTCATTCCGAGTGTTGCACTTCAAGGAATAAGGTGTTAAAGTCAAATTTTCAAGTGTTCAAAGAGAAAAATAGATAAAATTATTTAATAATTTTGCAATAAAGTCTGAAATTGTGAGTGAAAGGTTCATTACAAAAAGATTCGAGTTTGAATTAAAGTAATAACTAATTATTGCCGCATTGTTATATTGTTGACGGCGAATTTGCTGTTAAATCTTTTAGTTTGATTTTATTAAGATACTAGTTAAAATGAGAAAGTGTTTCTTGTGTGGTAAAAATACAAAACTACTACCATTTTCAAGTGAAAAATGGGAACAATTTATGAATATGTTATGTTTCCGAAAAATTAAAGGCTTCAAATATAATGAGTTAAATTTTTCCCAAAATGATCGCGAAGAACTGCGTTATCATATGCATTGCTACCGAAAATTCATGGTTTTAAAACAATCATATAAAGCCGAATTTGAAATGATGCAAAAACCGCTAAGTGTAAGTACCAAGTGTTTTATTTACTGAATATTTGTTATTTTGAAATATCAATTTCGTTTGAAATTTAATTGAATTTTTCATTGATTTGATTGAAATCAAGTTTATTGTATTTTGACATGCCTTTTGTTTTTCATTTAAAGGTTTCATTTCAACTTCTAATTAAATTTTTTTTAACATTAAAATATTTCAACCGTCATGTCATTTAAATTTTTAAAAATTAATCTAAACTTTTAAACCAAACCGCAATTAAAAAATAGAACAGCTTTCCTTTAAATCTTTATTTGTTTAACTCCAATTGAAATTAAATAGATATTATATTGCATTTGTTTCCTTGTTTTATCTTTCTTTTTTTTCATTGCAAAACAAAGCAAATGTTTTTTTTGGTTTGCCAGTTAAGTTTAAAAGAAGATTAACTTTAAAAAATTTAATTTTAACTTTACAAAATTGATTTTAAACTTGAGATTTTTTATTATGAACTTTACAATTTTAAATTAGACTTGAAAAAAAATCTTTATATTTATTTATATTTCATATATTAGCTTAGAAAATGAAATGCAGTTTTTTTTAAATTTATATCATTTTTATATTTCACTTTTCTGTAATGCTGCGAATACGTGTTATCTGTTTATTGTACTAATATAAGTATTATTAGTGCAATCAATCTACAATAACCCAATTAGTGGAGTCAGACCACCATCAAATTTTAGTAAAAGGTGGTTTCCAGTTTAAAAAAATTTTTTTACCATGTTAGTTACATATGTATTCTACATGAAACGATATTTTCTATCTGTAGCAACCGCCGCTACGCAAGTTATCGGGCATTTTGTGAAAAATCGACCATTTGGATGAGTATATTTCGATATTTCTAGGTCCAAAAAATTGAAAAAAATTGAGACTGTTAGTTATAATATCGAAAAAGTCCAGTTTTTTTATAAATGAAAATTGTTTTTGTCATTATGTCGAAAATGAATTATTAATACCAAAAAGGAGTTTTATTAAAAAAAGTGGATTTCTTCGAAAAATTGACTAAAAAATACAAAAAATTCACGATGTCCGATTCGATTTTTTTCACGTCTTTCAAGTTTAAAAATGTTTTCTTTTTCACCATCATAAAAAGTACATTTAAAAATGCGATGCGATGCACAAAAGTTACTGGCTAATTAATTTTCAAATTTGAAGTCAATTTGTGAGACTTGTATTAGATACAATTTTGACGTGAAATTTTAACCACCTGTTGTTCACATTATTATTATATAGTATAATTATTTCTGAAAATTTCATTAAATTTTACTTAAAACATCCTAAGTTATAACCAAAAAATCAATATTTATCATTTTTTTAATTTTTCTTTTGTTTTTGAGGTTATGTGTGCATATAAAATTTTCATATTAAAACCGCTGATAGCCAATATTATAACGAACAGTCTCAATTTTTTTCAATTTTTTGGACCTAGAAATATCGAAATATACTCATCCAAATGGTCGATTTTTCACGAAATGCCCGATAACTTGCGTAGCGGCGGTTGCTACAGATAGAAAATATCCTTTCATGTAGTATATGTAACTAACATGTTAAAAAAAAATTTTAAACAGAAAACAATTCCTTTTTTACTAAAATTTGATGCTTGTCTGACTCCACTAAATGTTATTTTTGTAATAATTGCCAACAGGAAACAACAAAATATGGTTATTTAGGGAAAAAAATCTAGCAAAGATAGGGTTTTTATTTTTTGAATTTGGAATGGCAAACTTAACCTAAAAAATTCGGGCAAGTGTAAAAACGCTTTTCAGTGAATAAAAACAACTGGAGTTCGGATAGAAAAAAAATCTAATTATAAAGTTGTGAGTATTTACATTATCTTTCGATTGATGTTTGACTTATAGGTTCGTTAGAGCACAAAACATGGAGGAAAATAATAACACAACTTAGATATCTGTTATTTGGTGAAAATATTGCTTTTTGATGGCTGAAACCCCCTTTTTTGTTTTGAAATATTGAACATTTCCTTGAAATTCCCCTTTTTGTAAAAAAAGAGGAGCTCTTCTATAAAGCACAAGTTAAAAACAAATCTATTTATAATTTTTCTAATGCTCAAAATAGTCCCTAAAACATATTAACAATGAAAAAGCGGAAACGGAAACGGCAGCTTTTCAATCAAACTTATGTTTTTTCCATTTTTAATATAATTTTTGGGACCGTAAGCATTGCAAACATTTTAAATAGACTTTTTTTGCTGGTGCTTGATAGAAGAACTCCTCTTTTTTTTGAAAAAAGGGGAATTTCAAATTCAAAAAATAAAAACCCTATCTTTGCTAGATTTTTTTCCCTAAATCTCCATATTTGTTGTTTCCTGTTGGTAATTATTAGATGGATTTGTGTAGATTGATTGGACTATATACTTTACTTTCTGTATAACAGTAGTACCTTTGCGCATACTTCTTTAATAAAAATATTGACACAGTGATTTGGTTTTTTATAGCCCTATACCATCACTACTGCAGTAGAAACTGAGAATATTTTAAGAGAGCCAAGTACTTCAACGATGATCTCCCAAGAACGTGTTGACGCAGAACAGCAACCTACTCCTACGGATATCACCACAATTGAAAATCTTTTGGATACTGAACAAACAGCTGCAGTGGATCCAAATAAAGTCTGTATATTTTGTAGTCAAGAAAAAAAAAGTCTGGTTCACAAAGACAAGGTTTGTCTAAATGTCAATCAGATAGCTCGTTTGATGTTGTGAAAAAGTATTCCGAAGCTTTGAATGATTCAACTATACTTACTCGCTTAGAGGAATCAAAATTTTTTAAATATCATCCTATTTGTAGAAGCGCATATCAAAAAAAATTTGAAAGGATGATGGGGAGTAAAAAGTCAGAGGGAAAATGGCATGATATTAGGGCCACCCATAATATAGCTTTTGGTACTTTATGTGAATTTATAAACGAAGAGATAATTGAAAAAACAAAAATATATTATTTAACAGATTTATTCAGAAAATATAAAATAATTTTGTTAGAAAATAACAACAATAATCATTCAATCGAAGACTTCAATAATTACACAGCACAAACTTTGGAAGAAAAACTTCTAACTGCATATTATGATAAATTAGTTATTACTACTTCTAAATGTCCTCTAAAAAAAAAATAGTATATAAGGTTGATATAGATCCAAACACATTAATTAACGAAGCAATAACTCGAACAAATGAAGAAATTACAAAATTCGAGGATTTAGCATATGAATTACGAAATGCTGTGAAATCAGCCAAAACTAAAAAACTTCCTCACACAATTTCTGTAAATGATATAATTGCAGGGGAATGCGAAATTCCTGAGCTGTTATTTCAATTCATGTGTAATCTTGTTCAGGGTCCAGATTATCGCCGTAAAGCTTCTACAGAAGACTATATTAGAGTAAAATCTTTATGTCAGGATATTATTTTTGCTATTACAAAGGGAAGAGTAAAGCCGTCAAAGCATCTTATGCTAGGGTTAGCTATGAAGTCTCTAACAAGTAGTAGAAAAGTTGTCACTATTTTAAATAAGTATGGTCACTCGGTTGGATATTCTACTATTGAAGAAATTGAAACAGAATTGGCATATTCCACTTATAAAGATAACAGTATCATTCCAAGTGGCATTACTGTCGAAAAAAATCTTAGTACCAATATTGCTTTCGATAATTATGATCGATTTGTCGACACATTGAGTGGCAAGGATACTTTGCACGACACAGTCGGTATTATATATCAATTTTCTTCCAATGAAAATGCCCACGATAATTCACTTGCAATTGATCATAATTTATTCACACCTTCTCTTCCTTCTACATCACATTCAAAAATACTATCTCCCGATATTGCAACGAGTAGTTGTCCACAAACATACGAAGAATCTTCTGAAGAATGCTTACCTAGAAAAAGACGAAGATTCGAAGTAATAACATCAGATATACAACCATACTCAAAAAAACCAGCTGCTATAACTGTTTTGCTTCCGGTTGATATAATTTCATGTATTATGGACGAATGTGCCGCAAATAAAAAAAAAGCCATTTTGAAAGATTTCATGTGGGCATTTTCTTTATCTTTAATACCCACTACTCCAATGTGGATAGGTTTCAACTGTGAAATCAGTATAGACAAAAGTCAAGTACAAATTATTGATTATTTACCACCACTTAATTATTCACCAACTTCTTATAGTGTAGTACATAGAACTATGGCTTACACTCAGGAGATAGCAAATGCATGTGGGCAAAAACAGATAATTGTAACCTATGATTTAGCAATCGCTAAAATGGCGATGCAAATTCAACTCACTGATAAGCCTACATATGACAATATATTTATAAACTTAGGAGCGTTCCACATCCAAATGGCTTTATTCAAAGCAATTGGAAAATATATAGATTATTGTGGGATAACGGACATATTAGTAGAATCGGAAGTCTTAGCGGAAGGATCTGTTAATGGGTTTGTGAGCAGCAAACATTTTAATAGGTGCAAGAGAATACATCCATTGATGTCAGGTGCCTTACAAATATTACTAGTAGAAAATTTTTTTTCTGAAAAGAACATTGATTCATTTGATTTGACCGAAGATTTGATTTATATTCAAAAGAATCCCGTTGAACATAATCAGGGCATTCCCATGACATCAACATTAAAAAATGTATGTGCCGAATATGAACAATATTTTAACGAAAATTTAAATGGCTCGCGGGGTAAAACGGCACAATTTTATGCACAGTATATTGAATATATTAATATATATTTGAGGTTCACAAGAAGTATTAGAACAAGCGATTATGAATTGTATCTAATCTCTTTATATGATATAGCAAATCTTTTCTTTGTCTTCAACCACCCAAATTATTCAAGATGGATATTGCTATATTTATGTAATTTGATTAATTTAAAAATAACAAATTCTGAATTATTAGAAGAGTTTCGGAAAGGCGCCTTTGGAGTCAGAAGGACAAATAATACGCTATCAAGAGCACCCGTTGATCTTACGTTAGAGCAAACGATCAATGCTGATGCTGCGAATAATCTAACAGGAATCAGCCATTTTAGTAGTTCGATATCGGCCAGACAACGTTGGGCACTGAGCCATAGTATAAGAACTAGGATAATTTCAAAAATTCTCGATGAATTGCAAATAACGAAAAGAGATGACACTACAAATGAATTGCAAACACATCGAATAGAAAAGGATAGAAAAGCGCTACAAAGTATAATCGAAAACGTCAAAAAGAACATTAATCCATTTGACACAACAATCCAGACTGAATGTTTGTTCAACATCACAACGGGCAGGGCAGTTACAGATGAAACTGCGGACTTTTTGCTCAATACTTATAAAATAGGTGAACAAAAAAAGTTGGAGTTTATAAAAGAGTGTAATGTCGATGCTGGACGGTTTGAGAAAGCTATCAAGCGTACTCAAGTACAAAATTTTGCTGCGGAATGTGTGAAAAAAACCGTGAAAAGTTGTGATGGGAAAAAAAAAATAATAATGAAAATGGAACGCGACATCTTTGGTCGATTATTAGCGATAGCATTAGAGAAAAAAGTTAATATGCAGTTCTGTTTATCATTTCCTCTATCACCAGCACCCCCTGCTTTATGTCATTGTACTGGTGAAATGTATAAAGCAGATAAATCAGCCCTTGGGGTAAAAATTAAATCTTTTACACAACCTGAAGTTCCCAATCAAATAGATGTAGATATTATTGACGGTTTTTACTTCTTACATAGGTTAGGACCTTCAGTACCTCAAACTTTTGGTAAAATAGCCGAATTTATTTTGAGAAAAATTTGTAGCACTAATGCATCACAAATACATATAATATTTGACAGGTATTTCTCTCCGTCGTTAAAAGATATGGAAAGACAACGTAGAGAAGAAATCGACATACAATATACAATAAAAGGCCCTTCTCAAACAAGACCAAGCGATTTCATAAAAATTTTAAAAAATAAAAAATTTAAGGAAAGTCTTGTAAAATTTTTATATGATCATTGGCAAAATCCTGAACTGTCTTCGATTTTAGGAGCCAAAAAAGTATTTCTTACTGTAGAAGAAAATTGTTTTTCATTTGTATCAATTAATAATAAAATAATATTAACAGAAGAATTAGATTTGGTTTGTAAGCATGAAGAAGCAGACACGAGAATTATATATCATGTAAATAACTGCATGCCAAATAGCAAAATAATGATAAAAGCATCTGATACAGATATATTAATAATATTACTGGGTAATATGTTTAAATTTTTAGACAAAGAAATTTGGCTGTTAAGCTGTCCTACACGGTCTGGCGATAGTAACTGCATTAATATAACTAAATTAGCAGAAATTTTAAATGTAAATTTTTGCCGATGCTTGCCTGGTTTTCACGCCTTTACTGGCAGTGATTATACTGCCAGCTTTTACCGTAAAGGTAAGGTGAAACCTTTCAAATTATTACGCCAACAAGAAAGCGTCCAAATAATTTTCCAAAGTTTGACCAATCCTGACGATATTTTAAACGAACAAAAAATGAAAATATTGCAAGAGTTCACCTGTACTTTATATGGCTTGTCGAAGTGTGATGACGTAAACATAGCGAGACATATCTTATTTTTAAATATATTCTCCATGAAATGCACTACAGAAAATTTTAAAAAAAATATAAAATCATTTGATTCATGTACCATTCCTCCGTGCTGGAAATCATTAAAGCAGAAAATATTGCGTACAATCTATGTTACTTCCATGTGGCAACATGCCACGGAAGAAGACTGTATAAAATTAGATTTTAAAAAATGTGGTTGGATCTTAAATAATAATAAAATAGAACCGTTTTGGTTTGATGGAGAAACAACTCCATCGTTAATAGAAGAAATTTTATTAGAAAATGAAAATGATGATGTAAATGACGATTGTGATGAAAAAGATGATGATGTGAAATGCGATAGAAACTGTTTAGATGATGATGATAATGATTAAAAAATATAAATGTAGTAATAATGTAATTTTAAATTTCAAAATAGTTATATACATATCTATACACATTTTTTTCTTTGAATAAAATTAATAAAAATATTTTTGTTTTCTTATTTTTTTGAGAAATCCGTTCCTCACACTATCTATTTGTAATATAAATTGGTGGTCCTTTTTAGCCTTTTAAAGAAAAAAAGTCGTACAAAGGTTCTGTCCGTCCGGGCCGAATTTCATCTTCGAAACTACTATAGCTATATCTCAAATTGTATCTGTCGGTGAGGAGGCCTGGAACTGAGAAAACGCCTCTTGGGTTGGAAATGAAAGTACTTCAAATTATTAACGATCAGTCGAATTGGTGGCGAGTCCCTCGAAACAAAAATGCCCTTATTTCAATAAATAAAATATACTATGTATTTTTAATACAATATTACTCTCGACATTATGTACCGAAAAAGCCAATCACACTTTGTCAAACGCCCATTGCGAAATCGTGTGCGCAAAAAAAGTTTTCAATGTCAAAGGTCGCGAAAATCGTTTTTACAAATACCTCGTAAACGGTAAGTGTGATCACAAAACAGTTAATGCGAGGATTATAGATTATGCGATTCTCTACAAAAAAGGTCTTAACACTTTTTTCCCTACGAGTGACCGTTTGGGAGATATCGCGATTTAAAAAAATTTTCATACAAAAATCGTATACAAAGGGTGGTCTGCCAGGGGTTCCGCCACAGACAGAGTGCGGCACACCATGAGTTTTAGTTAGTATAACGTCTAATGTTCAATTTAAAAAAAAAATTATCCTTCTTGTCGATAACATAGGGATCAACCCCAAAAACGTCATACAAATACTGGTCTGCCAAAGGTCCGGCCACAGACAGGGCGCGGCACACCATGAGTTTTAGTTAATATAACGTCTAAGCTTCAGTTTAAAAAAAAATTATCCTTCTTGTCGATAACATAGGGATCCGCCCAAAAAACGTTATACAAATACTGGTCTGCCAAAGGTCCGGCCACAGACAGGGCGCGGCACACCATGACTTTTAGTTAGTATAACATCTAATCTTCAGTTTAAAAAAAAAATTATCCTTCTTGTCGATAACATAGGGATCCGCCCAAAAAACGTTATACAAATACTGGTCTGCCAAAGGGCCGGCCACCGACAGGGCGCGGCACACCATGAGTTTTAGTTAATATAACGTCTAAGCTTCACTTTAAAAAAAAAATTATCCTTCTTGTCGATAACATAGGGATCGACCCCAAAAACGTCATATAAATACTGGTCTGCCAAAGGTCCGGCCACAGACAGGGCGCGGCACACCATGAGTTTTAGTTAATATAACGTCTAATCTTCAATTTAAAAAAAAAATTATCCTTCTTGTCGATAACATAGGTATTTGCCCAAAAAAACGTTATACAAATACTGGTCCGCCAAAGGTCCGGCCACGGACAGGGCGCGGCACACCATGAGTTTTAGTTAATATAACGTCTAAGCTTCACTTTAAAAAAAAAATTATCCTTCTTGTCGATAACATAGGGTTTGACTAAAAAATCACCACTAATATTTGCTAATTTCTCACCTTAGGCCACACTTTAGTTCAGGCACACCACGCATAAAGTATTCTCCTATCTCTAATGTTACTTACAATAGGTTCTGTTTTCTTCTTGCCGATAACATAGGGTTTTCAGCGGTCGGCTCTCGGTCTAAATATTGAATTTCGAATATTCACGTATTATACAATCACCGAAATTAATTAACTCTAATTTCATCACTTCTAAATACAAGGTAGTAATAAGGGAAACTATTTTCCAGGACCATAATTTTTCTCCTTGTGTGCACACTAACGGTGACGATTCAGTCACCATTACTGAATTTAAGGAAAACCCCGGAATTTACTTTGAGGAAGTGGGAAAAGTGGCATTGTACAGCCACCAATGGCAAATTATCATTTTCTACGACCTCCAAAACTTCCAGCTGGTATTGGAAAAACTCAACGAATACACACACAACATTGAAGAGGTATGTCAATATATTGCAAACCATATACTAGTAGTATGGGAATGTGTAAAGACATCACGCTACAACTCCAAGCCATTATAACAGAAGTAAACCAAAAATCAATCCTCCTTAATATAAAGCAAAGGCAAAAACGGGGGCTTTTCAATATTGTGGGCAGTCTCAGCAAAACTCTTTTCGGCACACTCGATCAGGAGGACGCCGAGAATCTCGCAGCCCAAATTAATGGGTTGAAAGATAATCAAGACCATTTACTGAAACTTATTAAGAACCAGACTATAATTATCGAAAGTATCGCCAATATATTTAACAAAACCCTAGAAAATATCAAGCAACAATCCAATCACATCGAAGAAAGAATAGATAAACTACGACAGATAGTAAATGATATCAAAACGGACATTTCAATTCAGAATGTTGGCACCCAGCTAGAATCTTTAGTCTCACTCACTACTCTAGCCCTTATACGATTCCAAACAACGTAATACCCCGGCTCCACCGGCCGAACTGCCCAAGTTCGAGAAAATTAGTCTACTGTGCTTCAATTTTTGGCTGATTTCCCATACATTTTCACATTCCGAAATGAGGAAAAAAAAAGTCTGATTTCGCCCAACAGAACATGAAATCAAACTTGAAAATAAAAGCTCGCTCAAAAGAGAGTAAAAAATTGGAATATTGGAATGTCAGCTGATGTATTTTGGAAGTTGTTTTGACGTTTGTATTACAAAACAGTAAGAATAAGAGCTTTCAGTAAATAAACATGGATCAAAGAAGGCGACTTTTAATAAGCGAAAATAAAACTTGTCCCTCCATTTTTAAACTGATGCGAAACTGAAACAAGTACACCTCAAAAAAGAAGCTTTCAAATGTAATACGTCACACAGGAAGCTTTCTGAACTCAACAATGCCGGTGAAGCCACTTATGCCGATTGAACTGAACTTGATTAAACTGAGGCCGGTGAAACCGGGGTATAAAACACTCTTATTGAACTAGTTACAAACGTCAAACACGGAAGGCCACACCCCTCCATACTAACCCCAAAACAAGCTCAGGAATTACTAACGACAATAAGGAAGGAATTGCCAACCACGTTATCGCTACCTTTACAGACCAAAACCGATAATATCCTGCAGCTCTACCAGTTAAGCACATTTGGAACTGCAATTAGTAACAATAAGATCATTTTCAAATTACAACTACCACTGCGTACTCAAGGTTATAACCCCTGACCACGGATCACAATAATACCTTCATACATACAACCGACTGCAAGTTATTTAGTCGTGAATTATAATCGGGAACACTATTTCCCAATGAATAAATTCGACCTAAATATGTGTCATACGACGGATTTAAAGACATACTTATGTAGGGTAACTCACCCAATATTCAGCGCACAAGCAGGAAGTAATATTTGCGAAATACAACTCCTGAGACACAACACAGACATAATACCCCACTGTAAGACAAGGCGCAAATTGAGACGCGTATATAGCGTGTGAGCTGACATGACGCGAGCAACATGATACGCACGTGTCACTCGCGTAGCGTGGTGATCCGCATATTGAGACACAGTTTCGATGTAGCTAGGGTACCACTATGACTGACTTACGGAAGAAAAAATTGTTATTATTAAAATTAAGTTCAGAATCAGAATCAGATAATAATGCTGAAGAAGAACTTTTGCTTTATTTAGCGACTAACAATTTAAAATCACCCAATAAGTATATTCTGTTGGAAAGAGAAATACGTGGACAATTGAAAGCTACAATGAAGATGAGTGATGCTGATTTTACCAATAACTTCGAATGAACCGAAGCCAATTTGCTGAAGTGCATGGGATGATCGAACAAGCCTTTGGCTCAAATAGATGTAATACCCAAAAACTGATCCCAACCAAGGAAAAACTTGCAAGGTGTTACGGCGCGTCAGCGCGTAACAGAGGTCGTCAACCCCAACAATAAAATATGGGCATGAAAGCCCTCTAAGAAAAAAAAATCGACCCAAAAAAAAATAACATATGGGCATGAAAGCCCCTTAGATAAAAAAACAACACATACACGTAAACAAATGAATAAAAAAAAACATACTATTGAAAATAACAATATATATTAAAGATAAAACTTAAACTTAATTAAACCTAAAACTATCACTAAATAAAAAACTAATAACTAACCTAAATAATAATTAAAAAACAGAACTTATAACTAAATAATAAATAATAAATTACCTAAAAAGAAAAGAAGGTTAAACATTGACAAATAAATATAATGTAAAATAATACCTGGGAGGCACGGGACCAAGTGCCTCCTATCCAACGCTGAGATCTCCAGAAAGGAGGTGGATTAAATATCTGAAATAAATTAAAATAATATTAAAAGTATTCAAATAATATTAAAAATATATAAAAATAAACAAAATAAGTATACTTACCATTTTTTGATGACATCGAGAAATGTCACTTTCGAACTTACAAGCTCAAAGCCTGGGGTGAAGTTAGAACAAATTAATTTTGGTCTAAAATAAGGATTATACGACTTAAAAATGCGTATAAGAGCTTTCTCCCCCCCAAGCTTTGAACTTGCGATCGATGCGCCTGGACTATAAAGTCCAAAGCACCAGCACAGAGCTTCTCATTCCGTCCAGTTTAATCAAATATTTTTCAGCGCGATTTCCAATATTCAGACAGGCATCGACCGTCGTCAAGAATAGGCAAAGTCCATTCAGTTAGAACAAATTAATTATAGACTGGCAAAGACCGTCTTTGACCAAATAATTTAACCATTTATTTTCTTTCAGAGTTTAGACAGGTAGTTACTGTCTTGTGATTTCTTTGGCAGGCTTTAGTCGCCAAGATAGGGCTTTAGATAACCGATCGGTTCCACCATCGGTTCGGGGGTTAGTTTAGATCAGTGATTCCCAAAGTAGGCGTTACCGCCCCCTGGTGGGCGCTGAAGCGATCCAGGGGGGCGGTGATGGCCACAGGTCCATTTTGGGGGGGCGATGAATAACTGTAAAGTGGCGATGAAAGCATAAAAGAAAGAAGGGAAGATTTAGAAAAATTGATTTATATATTCTGCTCATAACGTTTAATTTTTCTTTGAACAAAATACTGGACGTTGGCTCGATTCGCGCATACTCCCTCACATGTGGAGCCACTGAATTGCCGTTCCAAAACACGTGAGCACTACGAGCATTGCTGCGGGAAACTGCCACTCGTGCGATTGGTCGATCGCAAGGGCAAAGCCTGCAACGTCAGTGGCAGTACTGACTACTGGCAGTACTACCAGCAGATTTTGGAGCACGCTATGGCCCATTTTACACGATGAAACACGAAACGAAGGAAAGTTCCCCGCAATCGCTGATTCCCTTTCTCAATAAGGGTATTCACAATTCGTGGGAAATGTTTCTTAGGGATACTTTCCCAAAAGTTGTTTTCTTCATACCGTGAATGCCCCTTGACAAATTTTATTTGGTTTTGATTTACTTTTACTTTTTTTAATCCTTTCGCTAGCCATTTGAAACAAAATCGCCAGCTTCCACATGTCACTTGACACTTAAATGATTTCTCGTTGCCATAGGAAAGCTTTACACTGGATCTGGGGTATAGAAATTTTTTGCAGTATTGGAAAGTGTGGTTCTGTACAATTGTTGTTATATCGTTGGAAAGTTTTCCTACGTTGCACCCGTATCTAGGGTTCGAACTATCGGCTTCTAGTATCGATACCAAGTACTAATAACAGAATCGAGTTGTGGTATCGATACCTAGAAAATATCGGGCAAGAAGTATCGATACTACTCAGTATCGAGAGAATCGTTCGAACCCTACCCGTATCTACTAATCTAGACCTGTTTCCACCGAATCGTGAATCCCTTAAAGCCCGCTACACACTATCATCGTTTAACTCCGCGTTCGTCACACAGCGTTGCCCAAACGACGAGCCACGTACGCCTCTATTCTATACACATTAGTCGTCGTTTAGTTCGCGTAGTACCATGGACGAAGATACTTTGTTGGCAGTAGCGGCGGTTATTTCTGGAAAAAATTCAAGAAAAAAACGTGTATGGTGCAAACCCTTTTTTGTGCACAACAGGTACATACTTCACTGCTTAACGACGAACGACGACACATAGTTTTCATCCACACTATCGTCGTACAGCGTATAGCGAACGGAGAAAAATTAAAATGGAATTAGTTTTTCGCTGTGGCGAAAAGCACGGCGGCATTGTCATCCACACTGCAATTTTCTATCATCGTTCGGACAACGCTGTTCGACGAACGCGAAGTAAAACGAAGATAGTGTGTGGCGGGCTTTGTGTTTCTAATTTACACATTTCTTTACTATATTTTACGAAAAAGGTAGAAACAATAGCTGCGTTCCATTGGGTAATATTTTCTACTCCCGAGTACTCCGGAGTACTCCCAACTACCCCTGCACTTTTACGTATTACTCGTATTTACTTCTGACATCAAAAAACCGCGTTCCATTGGTGATGTACTCCGGATCGCCTAATGGAACGCAGCTATTAATACATACATATATCTTATGTTTAATGGCTACTAAAATTTAAAAAAAAATAATTTCCAGGGGCGCTGAGTAATACTTTTTCTGGAAAGGGGGCGGTAGGCCAAATAAGTTTGGGAACCACTGGTTTAGATTATATGTTGGTTTGGGTATCGGACCAGGGAATTAATATCCACAATTGAAAAGAATTTGTATATTCTTACGTGTAAACAAGGAATTTCAAAGGTTGTAATTACCTTGAACTTCCTGGGACACTAATAAATTAGATAGAAAAAAAATATATACATATATAAACAATTGAAATAGGGATTTTTGAAGGTAAAAACATACCTCAAACATCCCTAAAAGGTCTACGAAAATAATTGTTGAAGAGTCCAAACACAGGTGAATTTGAGATCACCTTTGAGTGGAACCATATATATATATATAAAGCTCGCTGAAGGTTCTTCTGCAAATTTAAGTGGTTGTTAAGGCCCACATTAATATTATTAACATCACAGCGATAGTGGCCAAATTCAAGCTCAAAAAAGCTAACGTATTTTGCAAGAAGCAAATATTTTACGGCACTATTTGCGGTGATAAAGTGCCAAGTGTTGGCAGTCACGTCAGGTTTAACCGGCGTAATTTCAAGGGAAATTTTTCCATACGCAGAATAGAACCTCCGAGCTTTTTGTGTAAAAATCTTTGGACATTTAATTGATGTTTTTATTGCAGAATCATCCGGATTAATATAAGATAATTTTTAAGAAATTTGACCTTCAGTCAATTTTAATTTTACCTTTTTTTTTCATTGTTTCTTTTGAAGCTTTAACGTAGATTTAGCATTAAGATAGATTTAATTAGCGATTATAACATTTAGGAGAAATTATATTTGTTTTTAAACCACTCCTGAGTTTGAATTAGCGACCTATCCGATTTTGTTTACAGTTTTCTAACAGATGCAAAATAAATTTTTATTTACGGCGTCTCGCGCCGTAACACAAGGTCTACCCAAATCCCATTTTCC
The DNA here is from genome assembly GCA_963855945.1 of Thereva nobilitata. Lineage (NCBI taxonomy): Eukaryota > Metazoa > Arthropoda > Insecta > Diptera > Therevidae > Thereva > Thereva nobilitata. Next base: position 169,712,313 of record OY979694.1, read on the forward strand.
AATTTTGTCTTCATATAGTACGCATCATTTGTGTCATAAAGCTCTCTGTGCCCTTTCACCGCCTCAAGTAATTTTTCTTAAAGACAGTAAAAAGAAACAAACTAAAAAGGTGGAAAAGAAAAAACAGCAAAATAATATTATGAGAAATTGTTGACACGCGTTGACACGACCGGCACGAGAAACTGTGGCTCCACTACAACGCCACGCGTGTAGCAGGCGACGCGAGTCGCGCCACCTCGCGTCCCCTTGTCAATTTGCGCGGTTCTATTCGTCTCCATAGTTTACAAAAAAACGCGCTGTGCTGTGCCATCCCACACGCTCTATACGTGTCTCAATTTGCGCCTTGCCTAAAACCGAAGTAGTAGCGCCGGCACACTTTTGGATCCAACTCTCCCAACCAAACAAATGGCTATACTCAATAGTCAACTCTACAACCATAGACACAGTATGCGAAACACAAATATTTTCACATAAATTGCAAGGTACCGGTATCCTGGAGATCAGGCCGAGTTGTTATCTGAGATCGGAGGATATAACAATCAAATCGCATAATTCAAAAACGTCCAAGGTAAACAGTTTCTACCTACCCTCTCTAAGCCTTACCAACAAAATCAACCCCATCTACGTCCCCAAACAGGAAAACCAAACAATCAGGACTCATATTATAAAATATTTAGATGATCTTGAGTTTAAGCAACTTAATATTGCCATAAGAGACCAAAAAAAAACGAGGATCTAGACCTTAATTTAAAAGCACACACTATACACCATTACGTCCTTAACTATACTCTTCTTGGACTCTTCGTGTCCATCTTATACATAGCACTCAAATATAAGGACAAACTTTTCAAAGGCCCTAAGCCAATGCAAGAAAAGGAGAACGAAGAAACAACCAATTATACCGTTACTGTCCTAGCTTAGAACCAAGCTCATAAGGGTCTCGCATACTTTCCTTGGAGCGATGCATAACAAAAAAAAATCCAATATTTCTTTTATAAGCATACCCCAGTAGGGAATTTACGAATTCATGAAATTGGAATGCAGTATATCTTTGTAGAAATTGTAAGCAATAAGAATCGATGATTATTGGAAGGAATGGTAATGTAAAGTGTCATGCATAAGGAACAGGCACACTTTTTCCTTCTATTGGAAGGAATGGTAATGTATAGTGTCATGCATAAGGAACATGCACACTTTCTCCTTTGTTCAGGAAAGATGCTGAAGCCGCTCGTAAAATAGGATGATGCAATAATTATCTGCCTTCGGTGGTCTCTCTCCCACCCTCTTATTTTTAAAACCAGTTTTTGTTATTTCTGTTGTTTGCTTTTGTAAAAGAGGTGAAAATCCGAACATTCGTCCTGTCTCACCCTCTCCTTCATAAAATCGGTTTTCTTAAATGCGTTCATTGTTTTAAATGCGGTTTTCAGTCTATTTAGATTGATTACGGCGTAAGCACGTGTAGCGATAGTTTCGGAAAGTTTGAAAGATAGTGTTTTTATTGAATAGTTTTATTGAGTGACATAAATATTAAATTAAAGTGAAATTATCATTGAATATTTGGTTTTATTGAGTGACATAAATATTAACTTAAAGTGAAATTATCATTGAATATTTGGTAAGCAACTAAAAATATTATTATTTATATTTAAAAAAGCTCATTTCCACGCCAAATCGACGCCAATTTTTGAGTATAATTTTGATTTTTTAAAAAAATTTTAAACATCGTATAGGTGATTTTAGTGCCATGCCATAAAATCAAAATTAGTCCGTTAAAATGGCCCCATTTGCTTTGGAATGCCCCATATATTCTTGTTATTGAACAATATGAACTTTTTTTATTGCGCGTTAGAAAGAACAACATGGAAAGGCCCACAATCAGTAAGCGTCATTTGCGCCGTTTAATAAAAGAAGAAAAAGACAGTTTATCTGAAAGATTTACTATTTCCCAACGGCGCAATATTGCTTCTACTTCCGCAGGTCTTCCTACTACAAGCCCTCCTCCTTCCAGTAGCGTTTTTAATACTGAGGAATCGCAACAAAATTATATTGAAGAACAAAAGGATTTTAATGAAAAGTTGAAGGAATGGTATATTAAATATAATCTATCTAGGGATTGTTTTGAAGAATTGCTAAAAATTCTAAAAGCAGAAAACATTGATATTGCGCTAAGTGTGAAAAACTTCGAAATAAAAGAAAGAAATCCAATAGTAATAAGAACAGTTGCACCTGGTGAATATCTTCATTTTGGATTAAAAAGTCAACTTGAGCGAATATCAGAAATAATTGTTAAATATAATGAAGTTGTATTAGATATTGGGATTGATGGTTTGCCGTCATATAAAAGTTCGTCCCAAAGTTTGTGGCCTATTCTAGGCAAAATAATAAATACTGACTGTGTAAAAATTATATTGATAGGCGTTTATTTGGGTAAACAGAAACCTAAAAATATAGATTGCTTCCTACACGACTTCGTAGAAGAAATAAAACTGTTAATTAAGGATGGTCTCGTTATTGCAGAGAAAGTTATTAAATTTAAAATTAGGGCATTTATCTGCGATGCTCCTGCTCGTGCTTTCGTTTGTGGCACAGTAGGCCATAATTCTTTTAATGGGTGCAGCAAATGTACGCAACAAGGGAAAAAAATTGAAAATGTGGTAACTTTCAGTATTAATGTAGGAAGCCTGCGGACTGATGAAAGTTTCAGAGAAAGAGAACACTCGAATTATCACAATCTTTTTTTTCAAAATACGGCAACTTCGCTGGAAAGTGCTGGTATAGGCATGGTTTCTCAATTCCCCTTAGATCCCATGCACCTCTTGGATTTAGGGGTAACTAGAAAGATTCTGACCAACATATTAAAAGGCAAAACAAAGAAAAAGCTTAATGCAGAACAAAAGCTGGAGATACCATCTCGCTTAACATCTTTCCCACCTTTTATACCACGTGAATTCGGAAGGAAGCCTAGGGCAATAGAGGAATTAGCGATGTGGAAATCAATTGAATTTAGGCAATTCATTTTGTACACTGGGATAGTTATACTAAAAGATATAGTTGATAGCGATTGCTATTACCACTTTTTATTATTGCATTCAGCATATCGCCTCCTTTCTTGCCCAAAAAGTTACAAATCTAACCTAAATATTGCCAAGGAATTGATTCAAAAATTTGTAAAATATTTTCCAATAATATACTCTGAAAGTAGTGTAACTTATAATGTCCATAACCTGCTTCACATAACACAATCAATCGAAGAAGTAGGCTTCATCAGCAGTTTTTCGGCCTACGCTTTTGAAAATAATATGCAGAATCTTAAAAAGAAAGTTAAAAAACCTTCTAAAATTTTACAGCAGCTTCACAAAAAATACTTTCAAGAAGATATTGTAATCCAGGAATCAAAAAAGCTTGGTTTTAGGAAAAAAAAATGGAGTGATAAAAAGTCATGAAAGTGGTTCGCGTTATTTAAGTACTAATTCTCCTGATAACATTTGTTGTGTTAATCCTTGCACAGCAATTAAGGTTACTGGATTTGTAGAAAATGAGAAAGGGCAATTTGTAGTAGGGGAAGAAATTTTAGAAGCAAGAAATTATTTTGAAGAGCCTGTTCAGTCTAAGTCTGCCTTGGGGATATTACTTACTGATGGCAAAACCGCGGGAACAAGCAACATATTTTCTTTGGATGCAGTGACTTACAAATTCGTCTCTTTGCCTTATAAGGACGAATTTGTATTAATACCTCTTTTGCATCAGTGTTTATAACGTAATGACGTAGAATTGTAATATTCAATTAACTTAAATTGTTTTTTTAGAAAATGGATCGTGATGAAAGGAAGAAGGATGATTATATACCTAAAAGATATTTTCAGGCGGGGTCGTTGGGCAGAATGGATGCAGCTATGGGCGAAGAGCAATTGCATCCAGGTAAATTGCGTTAAAGTTTATTTATTTATTTCATTAAGTTACTATCGTTTAGATATAAGGCGTAACGAATTTAAAGAATTCCAAGAAGAAGTTAGGAGGAGTCTTAACGAAATAAAAGGTAACCACATTTAAATTATGAAATATATTAAATGTATTTTACTATTTTTAACTTAGATACTCTTAAGGAACAAAATAATATTGTGAAGGGCCAGAATGAAGAAATTATAAAGATATTGGCGGAAAATAATGTATATTTAAAGCAACAGCAAAAGAGGTATTTCCCAACTAATGCAGAGGTCCGGTTTCCTATTTCCAATGAGGAAAATCTAAATATAATAGACGATTATATTAAGGAAAATGAAAAGGAGATTGTAAGTTACTCATTTCAATTTAATTTTAAATAATTTTTAAATCTGTATATTTAATGATATAGGTGGAAACTTTAAAGATAATATTACGACCAGGGGGCCTAAGAAAAAATTTTCATAAGATAGTTGCGACTAATGTGATACTAAATTATAATTATGATGGCGTTAAGGGTAAATCGGCGTTCAAACAATTTGGAAATCTAAACTCCGCATTGTTCAGTAAGTTCTATTCTTACTAGTTTTCAATACAAGCTTTTTTACTCTTTTAATTTCACAGAGGCTTGCACAAAAGAAGGGTATTGCAAAAAAGATTATATTATGGAAATGAAGCATGCCTTCAAAATTTTAAAAAATAGGACCCACAAAGCGGAATTTTACAAGCGTAAGGCGGGCGTTTCTGGAACAAAGAAATCATAAAATATTGATATGATTATAGTCTACAATTTTTGGAACTGAATTACGTGATAATAGTATATAAGAATTTTTGAAGTTTGAATTAATTTAATTTTTGTTTTATTAAGATATTTTTTCATTCTATAATTTATCCATTTAGAACTGAATTATGTATGTGATAATAGTATAGAATATAAGAATTTTAGAAGTTTGAATTAATTTAATTTTTGTTTTATTAAGATATTTTTTCATTCTATAATTTATCCATTTTGAACTGAATTATGTATGTGATAATAGTATACAATATAAGAATTTTTGAAGTTTGAATTAATTTAATTTTTGTTTTATTAAGATATTTTTTCATTCTATAATTTATCCATTTTGAACTGAATTATTTGAATTATGTTATTTTGTTATAAAAAAAATATAGAAAACTTTATTATTAAAACATAGAACATTATTTTAAAATAAAAGCTTTGTTTTAATTGATGACTACTTTTTATATTACAGATGGAAAGTTAATATCATGTTAATATCGACTTGTGATTGATAAAGGAACTTTTTTAGTAATAATACATGCGAAACGGACAGCTTATTTCAAGGTGGAATGACGAAACGACTGGACATTCTTAAACTTGACAACAAAATGCGGGTTCATCGTTCCATCTCCGAATATGGTGTCAGCATGTTACTACGAAAATTCCTAAATATTAAATACAGGGTGTCCCGTCCGGTTAATTTAAGATAGTAAACAAAAAATGATACACAAAAAACAAAAAAAGGGGCGGGCTATCTCTGCCCGGTTTCGAGATAGGGCGTTTTGAAGTTTTTTTAAAGTCTTACATATCACCCTGTATTTTTGTAACCCTATGACTTATTTTCATGAATAAGGTATCAGTGTACGCAGAATACTCCCACCTATCTAAAACTGTCAAAATTAAGATTCTGCCCCATCAACTTCCAGAGCAATGACTCGTCAAAGTCAAAACTTTGGTTTTTTTTCACTAAATTTAAACTAAAACCACCTTTTTCTCCAAAAAATACGTAGTTAACTGATATTTTTTTTTTGCAAAATTGGAAAGCTATCAATAATGTCTGGACAATGTTTATCCTACGGCTTTTATAAGCAATTTTATTGGGATGAATGGTGCTGTAAAAGGTAGCTCTTATGCCTTCATATTGGAATGTATGGTAATGCAGAAAGTAGCTCTGATACCTTCATATTAGAATGAATGGTAATGTAAAAGGTAGCTCTTATGCATTCATATTGGAATGTATGGTAATGCAGAAAGTAGCTCCGATACCTTCATATTAGAATGAATGGTAATGTAAAAGGTAGCTCTTATGCATTCATATTGGAATGTATGGTAATGCAGAAAGTAGCTCCGATACCTTCATATAAGAATGAATGGTAATGTAAAAGGTAGCTCTTATGCATTCATATTGGAATGTATGGTAATGCAGAAAGTAGCTCCGATACCTTCATATTAGAATGAATGGTAATGTAAAAGGTAGCTCTTATGCCTTCATATTGGGATTTATGGTAATGCAGAAAGTAGCTCTTATACCTTCATATTGGAATAAATGGTATTGCAAAAGGTGGCCGTTATGCCTTCGACCCTAGGACATCGCAATGTTAATCGAAGGGATGATTCGATCTAGAAAGTAGCCATTAAGCATTCGAAGGAAAGTGTACAGAATCGACTCTGGAAGGTTTCCATTCCCTACTGGGACATAATGACACTATTACAAATTTTGTATACGTAATAACATTGTTATAAATAAAGCAATTTTTTTTTGTAGTTGTTACTATTGGTCCCAGCCTTGCAGCCATATGGACCATGGAACTATGATGATACAACTATATTGGCCTTAAATTTATCTCGCTGCCAGTGTTATTGTAATCCCATGCAAAAGGCGAGAGCAGCGGGGATTTCGTCAAAGCTTGATTGATTCAAGATGTCTTCCTTCGATTTTTATTAATTTGACCCATGCCAAGGATATCGTTGTACAATGATTTATCTTAGAATTGGTGTGGCAGAACTCTCTCTCGGTGTATGTCAATCCCTTACCTTGGCTGGGGTAAAAGGAGATCGTCAAACGTAAGTGCATGTATATTGAGAGCCACTTATTAATATCATAATTCTTTAACATGGACTGCAATGTGCAACTACTTGGTTTATTTTATAATAGACCTGAGCTGTGAATGAACCGGACAGGTCCCCATACTGTAGTTTTGATAGCGTAAACCAAAACTGCTCGGACGAGGTCTCCTCCCAATTGGACAGGAACAGCAGTCAAACAGAGGTAGAACAGATAGCAAAGCTGGGGAAGTATGCGGAACAGACAGGACGTCCCACACATATACAGGGCTAGATAGAGATATTACCTTCAGTGAGGAAAGCTGCTAGCATCGCAATGTTTCTTGTGTCAAGTGGAATAAGAAGATCAAGAATTCTAAGGGTGTTTAATATCCGAGGAAATTTAACCCTGGCGTCATTGAACCTAGAGCATCTAAGAACGATATGCTCGACGTCATTAGTGCAGTTGCATATGTCGCAATTGTCATCTGGGACTAGTTTCCACGAAGCTAATCTAGCCTGATCGTAGGTATGTCCTGTAATAATTCTGTTAATCATTCTAAACATTCTGGGATTGAGTTTCATTTTGGAAAACCACTGCACCTTAGGTAGAGATGGAAAAATTGATGCAAAAAATCTCCCTTTCACGCAAGAAGCAGTTTGATATCTCCTATTCCATTCACATTTAATTTTGTAACGGACATTAAGGACGAGGTCATTTAACCCAAGCATATGTTGGAAAACTTCACCAACCGAGATGGCTCTTCCCGCTAAGAAATCTGCATGTTCGTTCTCTGCTATGCCCCGATGAGATGGAACCCAAATCAATTTAACAGAATCAAAGTTTTTGGCAGTGCTGATGATAGACGAGACAAGATGATTATCACCCTTATTTAATTTCAGCATCTGACAGCTGTTTAGGCTGTCGGTGAGAATGATTAATGTTTTAGTCTCCAATTCAAGGGCACAGGAGAGGGCGAGGCCGATGGCCGAAAGTTCGGCTGACAAAGTCGACATCACCCAGAAGGATCTGAACAATTTGTCCCCAGCCCCATTGCAGAAGTGAATTCCGATTCCCACTGTGTTGTTTATGATTGAAGCATCAGTGGCTACAACGACAGCATTAGGGGGAAAAGACATACGCATCTCATGCATGAGACTTGAGATAGTAGATGGAGCTATGTCAGATTTTTTGCCCAGACCCTTTAGAAAAGAGAGGTCAAAAGAAATTTTGTCGTTCACAACTTTATCATACTTCTTAGAGTAAAAGAGATCAAAAATTTCTTTGTACTTGACGAAGATCTTTTCCAGCGTAGCGGAGGGGGACCTATAGTTGAGGAGATTGGGAAAATTATTATCTACGCGGATGATTCTCGCTAAGTCCTTTGTCGTTATTAGTTCAGCTCTTAGATCTGACGGAGTTTCGTGAGCAAGGGCATAAACATTGGAGTTGAATGGGTGAGTCCTAGGGTCATTCTCAGGAATTTGCTAGTAATCGTAGCCATCTTTTTCTCAAGGGTGGCAGTCTCATTGAAAGAGAGAGCCCTGGCGAATTCAAGTTTAGATCTAATGAGAGATCTATAAAGCAGAAGGGTGCTCTTAGGAGATGCCGCATTCTTTTTCCTACTTAAGATTTTAATAACTCTATGGTTGCTGTGTATGGCGTCGATAGCGTTGTTCAGCTCTAATCTGCTTTTTAAGTTGCGGGTGAACGACCAGCCTACACGTTTCAGATTGTTGGTGGATTGGATAGGAAGACCATTTATAAAAATTGAAATCGGTTTGCGACTTCTAAAGAAAAGGGCATTAGATTTGTTTGGATTTATCAATAATTTTTTGGCGTCTGCCATCGCTTGTTGTTTAGGACAAATTGAAGATTGTCCTCTACTATTATGTGTGAATTCCCGGATGCGATAAAGGCAAAGTCGTCCGCAAACTGAAAGAGCTCAACATTGGTATCAGAGGCTTCGTGTAGTTTAGCCGAATATAAGTTAAAAATCATGGGACTCAGTGAGCTGCCTTGAGGAATTCCTCCCGAGACCCTTCGGACATTGCCCAATAGGACCAGATTCCTATTACTAAAAAATTGGATTATCCAATTTATATATATAAGAGGAATCCCATACTCAAGTAAGTTTATATAAAGAAGGCCCAAGTCTACCCTATCATAGGCACTGTCAAGATCTAAGGTGACCATCGCCACAAATTTATGGGTCCTACTTATGTTGACAATAGACTGTTTGATCATGCTTAGACACATGGAGGCTGATCTGCCGCTGCGATACGCAAAGGAATTCAAGGGAAGTAGATTATTTGATTCAATAAACTTGTTAAAAAAATCTTTGATGAACGTGTTAATAAGTTTTAAGGGAATGCAAATGAGCAAAATTGGTCTGTAGTTGGACATAGCGGATGGATTTTTGCCCTGTTTGAGAATAGGGGTGATGAGAATGTTTAGCCATTCTTCGGGAATGTCCCCTTTGATGAAGACATCCCTAAGGAAGATCATGAGGGCGTTCTTGGCGCTGCTTGTCATACTTTTGACCATCTCAAAGGAGATGTTGTCAAACCCCGAAGCAGATCTGCCTGTTTTTCTCCTAAGGATGTCCTCTAAATCCAGAACAGTCCAATCTATCTCATGTGGGAGGTGGAGAGGCTTCAAATTAGGAATGAGAGAAGGGCACGCGATTTTATTACAGAGGAAATTTAAAAAGTCAGCTGGAGGTATCTGATGTAAGAAAAATTCGTTGTTGTGTCTACTTCCGTTGAATCTCTTTATCACGGACCAGAAACGCCTTATATCAACTTTATGACATAAATCTTCAATAAAGTTGGCCCAAGACTCACGTTCAGTGGCGTGGCGTGCTTTGAATTGTAGGGGATACAATCTGGCAAAATTTGTGTGGTAAAACTCCGTTCCGCGGATGCACGTTATATATTCAAAAGGAGTATTAAGATTATCTATATTATCATGAAAGATACTGTTCGTTTAGTTGAGTGACTAAAGAAATTTGAGAAACCTGTGATTGACTGAAAGAAGATTCGGCACTCACGAATCTTGTCACATGATTTCGATAAAACAATATCTAAGCGATGAGCAAAGCAGTATACAAAAAGAGCATTTGGAAAGTTCTTTAACCCGGGTTTGAAGACAGCTAACTTCACCCGCCATAACTGAAGCTCCGTCATAGCAATTGTAACTTGGAACCACTTGCGAAATTCTGCATAACATGAACTATATGTTCATGCAAACGAACTGCTCTTATTGCTCTTCGAAAATATTTTTAAAACTAATGAATGTTCCTTTCGTGATGCCAGAAGAAGAAATGTATCTCAGAGTGGCTGACAACATAGATCGACAGGAAATATCCGTGGTTTCATCACAAATAATTGCGACAAACTCGGAATTGTGGGTTTCAGAAACTTTAATTTTTACTAAGAGTGCAGGAAATAGTCAGAAAATACTGAAGCTGATTTTTAATTTCAGTATTATGTTTGGCCAAAAGTGAAATTAATTCAACATAATTTTACCGATTAATAGAATCTTGACCCTCGCGGTGTCCGCGAAAGGCTTGCTCCTGACGTGCCAAGGGGCAAAGAACATCTGTAAAAATTTTAATAATTTTCCGGTTTTTTTAACTAACTCATTGTTCTCATAATTGAGGATTTATAATGAGTGTCTACTAGATTTTCAATCCTTTGGCCTGTACCAAATTTAGAAAGAGCAAAAACCGATTTTAAATGCTCGGAGGATTTTTGACAATGCCTATCAACGGCATTATGAAAATTATTTAAATTATTAAATCCCGAAGACCGCCAAACGTTCTTTTCAGTTGAAAATAAAATACAAAGCCAACAAAAAAAATGTTGCTAATCTTGACAACCGGCAAAAGCCAATAATAATAATTTAATAGAAAAATGCCTAATGTAAGTTTTATTTTCACTTAAAATATGTAATATTGGTTTCGGTCTACCATTTTCAATTATGGATTTATTTTCCGTAAATGAACGCGAGCCAAAGGATTGCTGCAAAAAATCATCCAGTATGCAAAAATGCTTACCATCAACCTCACCCATGATATTTAATAAAGCAAAAACAAACTAAAAAAAACTAACATAAATAATATATAAATATTTTTCTATATCTCCACTTTTCTTTTCAAACTTACTTTTTAAAACTACTTGCACTATCTTTAACTCACAAAACAAATCGCACCAACTAAAATGCAGGCAAAACAATTTTTTATTTATTTTAATTAATTAATTAATTATTTCAAAAATACTGCTTTTTACTATTTTCTACATTAAGTCATTAATTTCAAACCCCATTGTACAAATTCATTTCCAATTAGATTGTTCATAGAAATTAATTCCCTCAAATCTTATTAGAAAACTTCTCTTCGCTCTCACCCAACAAAAAATATGCTCACAAAACTTCGAATGGATGCAAAATCTGAATTGCTTCCCTTTGCACTGGTCACAGCAACAAACTTTCGTTGTGACTCCCCATCTCCACTTCCCTCTTCATCTGCAAGTTCGCACCGAAGTGCGTCCCAACGGACAGTCATGGGAAGCAATTCAAATTCTGCTTCTCGAAGCTCGTTGTAATGTTTCTTTGCGTATAGACCAGTGATGGGCATTCCTATGCTCGCGAGCAAATGAGCTTTAAAGCTTTGAATATGTATACGAAGTCAGATGACTCGATTATCCAACAAAAAGCATATCACTCTTAATTAAGACTTCACGTGAGTGGGAGCTTTGTGCTCATACGAAGGGATACACTGTTAAAGCAGTACATTAAATTGAATGCAAGAATTTGGGTTTGTTACACAGAGGGTACGTATTTTGGAATTTTTTGAATTAGGTTTTCAATATTATGTAGTTGTTTTATTTTAGATCTTTTCGAATTAATGAAAATTTGTTTTTTCCAAAAATCCCTCTTCCTCTTCCTTTAGAAATATAAAACGCAAAATATTTTAAATTTTGTTACTTTTATTTACGGTAAGTAAATTAAAAAAACACGAGTTACGGCACCTTCATTTTTTAAGATTTATTTCTCAAATTGTTTATTAATTTATTTGTCAAAATTAAAAACAACTAGTTAATATATGACACTTAAATTATATTTGTTCGAAACTTAATAACAGTGTGAAGCTTCAGAAAGCTTTTAATAACTTTTACACAAATGCATTGATTTAGCTGTGTAGGTTTGCCCATCACTGCAGCGGGGAAGAAGAGCGCTTCCACACGGCAGTTAATGCGCTTCTTTGGAAGCACGGAGTGCTTGCCTGTTCCATTCCACTTCATTGCAATTTTACATGGGGATGTCATCAGAAAGATGCGCTTCCCCTTTCTTTCCTTAAACGCGCTTCTGAAGCTTGTGAATTGGATATGCGAAGCTTTTAAGCTTTTTTTAATTAAAGAGGAAGGAAAAGAGCTGAAGAGAGAGTAAATATTTCATACTTAAAAACAGAGCATTTTTGAGCATTAGACATAAAGAACATTTTGATATTCACACAAAAATTTCCAGTTATGCTCCTTCACAAATCACTACTCATTAGTTGCTCAGACCTATGAAAACTGAAATCAAAGCAAATCCACAGGGAATTGTCATGTACCAAGAGAATTCGCAGCTTGCATCAAACCTACTTCCGATACGAAATACTCGAGAAGCGCATCACTAAAGCTTCCAGTGGAAGCACTTGCTTTATTTCCCGCTGGGTGGTATAGACTCTATACTATACTATAGACATAGAGAATAGGTTCCCAGTAGGAAATGGAGCGAGATCTGCTCGAGGGAGGTATATGGGAGATTAGAATTTTACAAGCAAATCTCTCTGGCGAACTAAAAAAGATGTTTTAGGGAGTTCCTGGTACGAAACGCGGGGCAAGATCTCCCTAACCCTCCGTCTCGACGTGCAATTTCTCCTTGCATGAAATATGTTATTGCAACGAAATTGCTTATCTAGACCACAGATGGCAGCAACAATTTACTTGCATGAAATATTGTAGTGAGATAGCATGCCATTTTTGCATGCTATCTTTGCTGCAATATTTAATTTGACAAATCAAGTAAAAATGGCGGAACGTAAGTGGACCAAAGAAGAGGTAATCGGCCTTATTATGGTTGTCACTTATGGTGACAAATGGCGAAGTGAGTCAAAAATTGTATTATGGTTCTCTAAAAAAGTAACTTTTCAGAGAGATAAGGCGAATTACAGTTGTCACTGATATCGAGAAACGGTAAATTCAGTGACAATTGTTCTCACTTGATGTTTGTAAGTGAGATTTTTCTCCTTTGATTTTAAAGGTGTCATTTCTCACTATGGTGAAGTGACAACCATAATAAGGGCCAATGAAATTAATAAATATTTATCGCGATAAAGAGATTCTGTGGAATTTAAAAACAAAATTATATAGAAGAAAGGATCTGAAGAAAAAAGAATGGATCGCAATAGCCCAAGAATTTAGTGTATCAGAAGATTCTGTAAAGAGAAAAATCAGATCACTACGTACCACATATGTGGCTGAAAAAAATAAAGTTGAAGAGTCGAAAAAATCGGGATCTGGGGGAGATAATTATATTCCAAATTTATTTTATTTTAATGAGATGCAATTTTTAAACGAATCGATTGTTACTAGAAAGAGTTGAACGAATGTGAAAGTGCGCTATTTTTGGAATTATTTATTTTGTTTGTTAATGTTTGCACATTTGTAGAATGAAGAGGCTACAGCGGATGGCAATGGGGAAAATGTAGTGATTGAGGAAATAAATGTGGATGATAGTTATTTCCCCACAGAAGAAAAGACTCAAGATATATGGCATTCGCAGAGAAAACAAGAAAAACGACGAAAACCAGTTAACGATTGTTCAAAATATGATGCAGCGGTTGGAAAATTACTTTCCATTTCACAACAACAACCAGAAGATAAAAATAAGTATACGGTTTTTGTCAAGAGCATTGCATTACAGCTACAAGATTTACCTTGTATCAGTGCCGCAAAAGCAATGCAAGAAATTCAGGCAATTGTTTCCAAGTATACGGAAGAAATATTAATCCAGGAAACGAACACAAACCTTATTAACATAATAGAAAATAAAATTTTAAGGCCACCGTCCTGTTCAAATCTTTCAAGTTCTTCATCCTTACCACATTTCACAAGATCTTCAACTCCCGTTTCAGACAGTAACGACAATAACGATAATGGTTTACTGCTAATTGCGTGTTATAGTTCACAAATATTTGAAAATGTAAAAGAACGTAAAGTTACCGAGCTGCGACCACTCCTAATTCTGACCACTTTTTATTTTTGTTAATAATTATTGTTTGGGGCATGTAATCGAATTAAGGTTTTTTAGAATATATAATTACATAATTCATGTTAAAATATTGAAAAGAGCAAATAATTAACTCGCACAGTTTTAATTTATTGGAATGATTGAGTGAAAAATCTATTCACCAATAAAAATCATGTAGAAATCCTTAAATTTCCTTAAGGAAATCCTTAAAGTTCTGGTTTTAAGCAATTTCTACATTATTTTTAAGCTTTGAGCTAAATACGTTTTACTTTTTTGTACTTATCCATCTTAAACTTTGATAAAATTCTGTAGAAATTATTAATTGCTATGATTCTTTCCCCAAAAAACAATAAAATAGTATGGTCGCAAATGTGACATCGGAATTATGAACTTAGGCATATTACCGACCCCTGGTCCGTATTAGGGAGAAGATGGGATTTTGCTTATTAATGTATTTCCGACCTACAACCAATGTGGACTGGAAATCGTCTAGGTCTAAAATCAGTATTTTTTATTTCAAACCGGCAGAAAATTTTCTAAGATGCGATGGCGCGAAAATTTCGAAGAATGAAGGCGAGTATTTTCCCGGGACAGTGCTTGACATCGGAAATGACAAATTTAAAATGCAGACTATGACTCCATAAAGCCAACTGGGCGACTACAAAAGTTACGGAAGGTGAGAAAAGTCAGTTAAATTCGCATAAAAAAGGTCCTAGACATAATTTCCGTAGAATCACTAGATTTCGAGAAGCCGGTCAGTTGGCTTTATGGACTTTTGAGAAATTATTTGTGACTCCAAAATAAAGAGAATCCCGGTCGAAAATCTCCAGTTGGCAGTTGTCAGAGGTACATGTATCAAGTGAATGCAAAAAAGTAAGATCGCCTTGTTCCGTAGCGTATGGCTCTTGTCGGGGCCCGTCGTGTTTCAATAGTATTTCCGAGGATACAACCGTTGTATATAAGTTTAACGATGATGCCGCCGACCACATTTCATTATTTTCTTCTGAGATAATTGTAGATGAAGATGACAATATGGAAGAAGTGATAATAGAAGAGATAGAGAGATAATCAAAAAATTTAACATAACTTGTAACCCATGGATTATGCCTACGGGAACACTATGTAAAAAACGCCCCTTGCATTCTACCTCAGAGGTGGTGCGGAAACGAATGCAACACGATGCCAAGACTTCTCAGCCCTTTATCTCGGAAACTATTGGTTCTACGTAAATTCGGTATAGGACACTTTTATGCAGATTTATCTAATGAACAAACTTTACTTAACCAAAATTTACGTAAAGCCGATAATTTACGAGATATTTCCAAAAAACTGATTTTGGTGACCTTTGACCTCTAATATCTCAAGACGCGGACACGAGATTTTATGAGACTTTTGACACATAATTTAGAATGCCAAAACAAAGGTTCATACAAATTTTCAGCTTATTACCTCATTCCGAGGTGAAACCCTAATTTGACTGGACTAGTGGAATAATCTCTCACAATCAGTTTTCCCGAACTCGTACCTGCTCCAACACCCGCAGACCTCCCTTGATCTATCTATATTCTCTTCTATCTTCAAACCAAGCTTGCTATTAGACATTGCACCATGACCTGGACCACAAGACAGACCGGTAGTATAAAGGGTGATTCCTTTAGTTTGGTTTTCCTACATAAATTTTTTTCCCCAATCGGTCAACGTCCTGTTACGATCGACTCGATTCTAGGGATGTCGTTCCGCTGCATCATCAGGAAAGTGCTTATTCTCTGCTTGTAGAAGTTAGGTCAAGTTTCTTTAGTCTTCATGTATGATGTCAAACTAATCCACCTGGAACCTACCATTGCAATCAAGTCAATGGTGATTTGCTCTTAGTCTGGCCAATTCATCTGGCCTTTCGTTACCCTCAACATGCCTGTGCCCCGATATCCACTGCAGGATGATGTGTACCTCCTACCCAAGAAAGAAAGCTTCTTTTGACAGATCTCGAACAACTTGTACGTTATAATAGACACCAAGTGTCTTGATAGTCACTTGGCTATCACATAACAGTATTGTTCTGGTTCCTAACCTTGGGTTCGTTTGTATTGCTAAGCTTTAAAGATTGCTATTCCGACTGGTAGGCAAAGTCAGCTTTAGGCACACGGTTGTTCTCTTAGTAGTTTAACGAGGAAGAGTTCCAGCGTGGTATACCCAACCCTAATATGGAGCAATCTATGTATAGCATTACGCCCTATATCTAGTCCAGCTGGAAGTTTTTCATTTTTATGTGGTGGGGGTGGGGATCTCGAAATCTAAACACAAATAAGTTCAATTTTGTGGTCGTTTTTATCTGGTCGGAAATGGGGTAGGTAGTGGTCGGTAATAGAAAATTAGGGTTTTGGTGGTCGGAATAATGTTCATGCGACCTTCTCGGGGACCTTCATTTATAAATTTTTTTTAAAAATATGTCCAATTTAAAGACAATAATGGCAAGTTTCTTTTTGTATTCTAGAGACGTTTTGATTTTAGAAGCCGTGTTTGAAAATTGATTTTGTTTAATAATGTTCTTACATTAAAACAATTAAATGAGAAAACAGTTCAGAGGTCGGATATCGGTGACTTTACGCCATGCAAATGACAAAATATATTTACAAAATTAAAAGACTTTAATTATGTGTTTACTTTATTTATTTTTTCCATTGGAAATCTACATTTCCATCTGTTACACAATATACACTTATCTCATCTCGTATCTTGCATGCATGTTTGTAGCTTTTATAGATCTGTGGTCCAATTACACGAAATGTTTCCGGCAATTTTTCAGGTACAAAATTATCTGGTGCTTTTGATCCTCTTTTCATTGGCGGCGACAAATAATTATGGAGCACGCAGCAACACATAACAATAGCATCGCAAGTAGTGAGCAAAACTTCGATGGACGATGAAAAATTCGAAATCTTTGGGCCAATCTTCCAAATGCCATTTCTATTGTCATTCTTGTCCGTGAATGACGGTAATTGAAAATTTCTTGTTGCACGGTTAAAGCCAACTGCCGACTATACGGCTTCATTAGGTGTTTGTCAAGAGCAAATGCATCGTCCCCGATAAAGAAGTAGGGAATATCAAGTTTCCCGGATCCTAAAATAGCTGGTGCTGGGATCTTTAACTTCCCATTGCTTAATGCATGACGTATAAAACTTTCATTGTATATTGTGCTGTCCGAACATTTTCCATTTGCGCCAGCATTGATATAAATAAATTTGCTGTTAGCGTCAGCAATAGCAAACAGTACAATACATACTGAAAAACCCTTTGTAATTATAAAAGGAAGACGCGGAATTGGGTGGCGGCTTAATCCTGATATGCTTTCCGTCTAATGAACCTAATGTATGCGGGAAATCCCAAATAGCATTGAAATCATCCGCAATTTGTTTCCATTCGTGTTCACTTCTTGGAAACTGAAAGATAGTTATTTGCTAAGAAGTTATGTTCATGGAACTAATTCATGATTGTCTCACTTTTAAGTATTTAGGCTGAAGTGCTTCATATATTGCCGATAAAACTTCTGGGATAAAAGCGCTAATAGTTTTTCTTGATACCCGTGTCAAAAACTCCTAGGAACGAAAAGAATCACCTGATGCTAAATATCTCAGGGTTATTGCCAATCGTGTCCTTCCAGGAATTGCATACCGCATTGTCGTGTCCTTTTTGCGTATCACAGGGTCCACCTATAAATAAGAAATATTAAACCTGAACTTAAAACAATAACTCTTAATTGTGTTCACCAAAAACAAGAAGTTCTTCAAATTTGTGTATGTCCATCCGACAAAAATTTTTGTAATCACTTCCATCCCACAATAACTCTTGTAACAAAGTTTCCTCAATATTTAATTCACCACGTTTCAATAAAAACGGTTTTATCCAACATTTAGGTTTTTTCCTTTTTTCAGTTTCCTCTTTTTCCAGACGCTCTAATTCCCTCAACACTAATAGGGAACAAGCACAAATAAGATGCTGCCTTGTTAACGACATTTTCACAATTAAAATTTCATGCAACCAAATGCCCACTACAATATTTGTTTGACAGAAATGACGTCATCCAAAAATATTTTATGCAAGGAAAAATTGCACGTCGAGACGCAGGGTAAGGGACGTATATGGGAGATTATAAACATAAACAAAATGCATTGAAGAGTTAGTGATTGTAAAGTGGCAAGTAAAGCCGCACTTTTAATTCTAAGTTAAGTGCACTGCGATTACGAAAAATAAGAATAATTTTATGTGTTTTATGAATATAATTTATGTTGAATTACTAATTATTTCTTTTATTTGTTATTTGCCTATAAAATTCTAATCTCCCATACAGTTTTTTCACTTTAAATTCACCCTTTTGCAAATCAAATTAATCCTTTTGCAAATTAAATTCACCTTTTTGCAAATCAAATTAATCCTTTTGCAAATTAAATTCACTTTTTTGCAAATGAAATTCACCCTTTTGAAAATCAAATTCACCCTTTTGCAAATCAAATTCACCTTTTGGAAATCAAGTACTTCTGCATTATTATTTTCAAAAAAATATCCAATATGTAATGTTACAATTAGTAAGAAATCAAATATTTTATTATAACTGGTAATAATAATAATAACATGCAATTCAATAAAAATAATAATAATTCAATAAACATATATATGTACATTAACATGGTCTACAACGGTTCTCCTGCAGCAGCACCTGGTAACTTAACATACATATTCATATAATAGTTGTAACAATTTGCAGACGTAATAGTTCCAACCGAGTTATGTATTACATCTACCAAAGTTTCAGAAATTAACGGATCGGCTAACATGTTTCTTGCACTGAATTTAATTTTGGAAAAGACTTCCTCGATGGGGTTCAACATTGGCGAATATGGTGGTAGAAAAACTAACGTGTGCCTTGTCTGACCAACTAGATCACGCACTTCCTGCGTCTTGTGGATACTGGCGTTGTCCATAATCAGCCAAACTTGGTCTAGATTGTCTTCTCTCAATTTCTGAAATAACTTCTTAAGATAGTTGCAGAAAATATTCGAGTTGACTGTGGACTGATGAATTACTTCATGCCATACTATACCCCTTATATTAATTCCTGCAATTAAGGAAACATTTCTTCCTCTAGCTGTTGGTACTGTCACGCGAGCCGGTGTATTAACTCTCGATCGTGCTTTTGTTCGCCGAAGATGAGAATTAAACCCCGACTCATCAATAAAAATAATTTTTTGTCGATCTTCCGGGGCATTGCGAGAAAATTGTATGGCATATCCTTTCCGCTCCTCAATTGTTCTTTCGGAATTACGGCGATCAACTTGAATCGATGCACATTTTAATGTGATCCGCAGCCGTTTTAGTCCATTCCTAATGGAACTAATGCTTAAACGTGTATGTTCCGATTCGAGAATTTTTTTACTAATATTTTCCAAAGTTACTGCTTACTTACATTACTATTAGATTTTTTTTATAATATAATAACTTGAGTTGCAAAAGGGCGAATTTGATTTGCAAAAGGGTGAATTTGATTTGCAAAAGGATGAATTTAAATTGCAAAAAGGTGAATTTGATTTGCAAAAAGGTGAATTCTATTTGTAAAAAGGTTAATTTAATTTGCAAAAGGATTAATTTGATTTGCAAAAGGGTGAATTTAAAGTGAAAAAACTGTATATCTCCCTTAAGGCGATATCGCTCCATTTCCTCCTACTGAGTAAAAAATGTCTGCCTCTTTTGAAAACCTTCAAATGAAGAGTAATCCAAGAGAGTACAAATATAGAAAACTCCACTTTAACTCTCCAGGAGAGTACAAATGGAGTACTCCCTTTTCCGGACGCTTATGGGAAAAGGAGCAATAAAAGGAACGTAGAGGGAGGTCTCTCTAACTCCCAAGGGAGGTCTCCTTTATTCATTTGAGATGCTCCCTTTTCCTACTGGGGGGTTTCGTTTGCGAATTCAGAGAGAAAGAAGAGAGAGCTTTCGCTCATGTTACATAACTAAAATATTGCTTTCATTTGGAGAGAATGTATTTATATCTTAACAGTGGAGGCCAGAAAAAGCAGCAATAATATAAAGTTAATCTCAGAATGATAAAATAAAAGAGAAAAGTTTTGTAAAAGAAAAGAATAATTATTAACAAAATTTGAATTTTTATTTTTATTTCTTAAGAAATTGTAAGGGATGCAATGCATCCCTTGCTTCCAAAGACGTCACGCCACTGCTCACATTAGGCTTTTTTGACAACTCTTTTGAATTGAGCGTTTAGTTTATTGTGTGAGACTAGGTCGTTGATCGATCCAAACTTATTGAACCTGGCTAGAGCAGCCGATTTTAACCGAAACAGTTTTTCTATCTCCTTGTTCCACCAGGATTTAGGGGTGAACTTGGAGGATCGGTTATTGGATCTGTAGGTGGCTTGCTTGATCAAATCTTTGACAATGTTGAGAATATTAGAAGATTGGGCCACTGGGATTACTAATTTTTTTAACGAGGAGATGACTTTATTAGTAGCAACTCTCTCGACTGAGTTATTATTTATACCAGGCGAAATTTCAACAAGAATAGGGATGTGTGGGCTTCCGGACAGGGAAAGATTTTTTGTTTTAAAGGAAATCAAATGGTCCGAGATGTTGGTGAAGATTAAGTCCAGAATCGATGCAGAATGCCTAGCCGATCTAGATATTGGAGAAACCTGCACTATTCACAAGGCTTTCCAAAATGAGACCCTTGCGATTTGTGATGGTCTCCCAAGCCCTGTTTCTGGCGTTGAAGTCACCCATAAGGAAAGTTCGACGCTGCATTACACAGTATGGCCACCGACTTTTTGAAAGAGATATTGCTCATATTATTGCTGACATAAGTGAAGAAGAAGGTAATCTGCTCTTTGGGATTAGTAACCGTCACTGCGGTAGTATTTATATTATCACTACACCTGATTACATTGAAGGCAAGGTTTTTCTGTAAAGCAATGGCAGTGCCTCCATAGCCATCTTGTCTGTCGTTTCTAATGATGTTTTAGTTGCTTAGCTTGATTTGGAAGGACGGCGGCAACCAAGTCTCAGCTGCAACAAAGATATCAATATTGTTTGAGTTTAAGTAGTGATCAATTGTGTCAAGATTCTTTTGACTGCTTTGAACATTAAGTTGTAATATTTTAATCATTTGTTGCTTTAGTTACATTCAATGCTGTTGTGCCGTCCTTTTTTTTCAACCACATCGTAAATAGGTTCATGAGCACTTTATCTGTGTGCTGAGAAAGCATCTTTCTATCGCCTTCATCTTCAAAGAGAGTCTCCAGAATTAGCTTAGATTCTTCTCCAAAACTTCTGAACATCTCACTTATAGAACGTTTTGGACTTCTTGAATTACCGGGCTCTATTGTTATAGGAGCTCTAGCTGGACCAGGAACGGCCTGTCTAAAAGGGTTTGATGTGATTGTATTTGTCGGGGGGGACATATAATTATCCAATTGTAAATGATTTGGACTCAAAGAGACGACACTTTTGGATTTTAAGGGACTCTTAAGCTTATTGGAGTTGGAGGTATGTTTAGGTGACGTACCTCTTCTTCTCCTTGATCTACATATTATCCACGCCTCATTCCTGGAGAGATTCCTAGATCTCAAAACTTTGACAACTTCCTTTTCCCTCAGCCAGGTTGGACACGCTCTATCGTACGCTGCGTGGTTGCCATTGCAGTTGGCACATCTGACATATTTACTGCATTCCCTGCTTTCAGCGCAGTCAATTTCCGCGCATCTGCCACAGTATTTGACCTTCGACTTGCAGACCCTACCCAGATGTCCAAATCGACATTTGTAACATCTGATGGGAGGGCTACAAATCTACTGGTCCTGAAGGAGGTATAATAGAGTTTTAGTCTCTCTGGGACTTTTTTTACCTCTGATAAATACTTTGATCTTATTAGTATTCTTCCATACCATTTTGCCATCCTCCACAAATTTCCATTTCATTCGGAAGATCCTTTCGAAAGTCCACTCAGGGTTGCCATCTTTGAGTTCATTGAAGAGCTCATTTTCAACTAATTCAGGACTTACTCCTTGAATGATCACAGGTGTGGCAATATGATTTAAAGATATGAAGACTCTATAATTGGCTAAGCGAGAGGAGAAAATTGTTCCTTAAAATACACAATTTTCTTTTCTTTAGGGGGATGGCGTAGTAACGGCCGAAGCCCGTACTACTTCCTTATAAAAAATACTCACCCTTTGACCCATTTGGGTCCAATAATCAATTAATCAATACCAAGAAAACATTAAAAATTCATTCATAAATCCATTCATATAAAATTCCATTAAAAAAAAAATTCTTCATCCATATAAATTTATTTTCAAAAAATCCCCCATAGAAATCAGCAAGCAAAATGTTCCCAAGAAAATTTGCTATCAAATTTTCCAACCGACAATTCCCAGACAGTTGTACGCTCCAATTTCGTTTTTTCCGTACCAAAATCTACATTCAAGCACGTTCGCTAACGAGCGCTCCGATTTCAATTTGTCTTTTCAAAGTCAAAAATGCTGATTATGAATTTCATCTTCGTCTATGAAGAGCACCTTAGGAAAAGCTCCTTAGGGAAGGTTTTATGCTGCATCAGCGGCAATAGACAAGTTAAATATCCGGCTTAACACAGGTTCGAGCGAGTCCGGTTTTTAAAACCTAAATGCGCAAGGAGCAAGGTCCTACTTTTCAGGAAGTGAAAAACATAATATTATCAAGAGTTCGGTTAGTTTTGGTGAATCAATTTTGATAACAAGTTTACGATCGATTTAAAGGAAAGTGTCAAGAGTTCGGAAATGTTCTCCAAACTTTAACGCAGCAATTTTTAAGAGTTCGAAAGCCAAATTAAACAATTTTTAAGAGTTCGAAAGCCAAATTAAAGTAAATATTTTTTATATTTTTTAAAAGTGACTTAAATCAAGGAAATGTTCTCCAAATTTTAACGTAACGTATTTTTATGTCAAGTTCTTTTTATAAATCGAAATGAAGGTGAATTTTAAAAAAACATTTCCCCAAATGTAAAAATTAAGGTTGGAATAAAATGAGGTTTTAAATAAAACAAATCTTCACTTGAAACCAAAAGTGCTCCTGTTTTAATCCGGTAAACCCGGGAGTTCCAAAATTTACCAAGTGAAGACGCAAGGTGCAGGTGATCTACGTGGGAATACTAGCACTCCTTGTCCCTGGGGTAGAACCAAACCGAAGGATTCTACAACACGATCACCAAGGTCTGTCCAGAGACATAACCGATGGCATGAAACGCAAAGGTATTTTGGAACTTTAAGTTTTGAATTTTTTGGATAAATTTCAAATTTCCTTGAGTTTTTCTATATATATCAAATTAAAAGATCTTGATATGTAATGCTGATTCGGTTTTCTTTTAGGAATCCCTATAAAAACTGCCGGGGACAAGGCTACGACGGAGCAGCAGTAAAGAGCGGTCAGTATGCAGGAGTACAAAAAAAATCTTGGATTTAGTTGATACGGCATTTTATGGGCACTGTGATGCACACAATTTGAATCTTGTACTAAATGACGCTCTGAGTAGTTAGCAAATTTTTCATTACTCTAGAAAAAAATTAGGTTTTTTTCGCTGAGCCTAACAGCTTTCAGAGATATTTTCCTCAGAAAGGACGAAAAAGAACAAAGGTAACCTCCAATTGAAACGTCTTTGCCATACAAGATGGTCTAGTAGAAATGATTCACTTTTAACTATTAGATTCAGGTACCCCCATATTCTCCAGGCCTTGTCAAAAATCATTTTAACGAGTGATAGCGTATCTGAGCGAACAGATGCGGCCAACTTGGAAAAGGCAATGGAAACTTTTGAATTTATATTCCAGGTTGTACTGCACTCAAAGATTTTAATTGCAACTAATGTAGTATCGCAAAATCTTCAGAAACCAGAGTTTGATCTTTGGCAAGCTCGAGATTTGATTGATACAGCTCGCAAAGATTTAGTAGAGCTCCGAGGAAACTATGTTCTAACCAAGACCGAAGCAGTTGAATTGTCAAAAACATGGGGCATAGGGGTGAAATTTTGCGGAAAACGGGCGAAAAAACAAAACGACATTTCGATGAACTGTGCGAAGACTCACGACTTTCTGATGACGAATCGCGGCTTCGAGTCAATGTATACTTTGCGTGCTTAAACATTGTCACCAATCAACTCAAAAATAGATTTCTCAGCTTAAATGAAATAGTGAATACATTCGGAATTATTCAGCCGCAGTCTTTACTACAGTATTTAGACGCAGAACTTCAAAAGCAATGCGAAAAATTTATCAAGAAGTATCATGACGACGTATCAGATCAATTATTCAATCAGTTATTGTCCTTGCGTAGCTGTCTCAAAGACCAAATTTCGAAGTTGCACTCAGTTAGAGAGCTGGCTGATTTGCTTTTACTCTGTCGGCTAGTTTTCCAGATGTACATATCGTCGGTACAATAGTAAACTAGCCAATCTGAAAATTTCTTAATTTTGGGGAGACTCAAAACAAAATATAATTAATGACTGAAAATCAGGCTTTTTTTCTTTAATATTCAAATAAATCAGTTGTATTAGTCTTGGACTATGGTCTTTTGGATCACACTTTAAATAATCACAATATAGATCAAAATAAAATAAACATTTCTCTAGTTAAGTCCAAAATTCTAAAATGTCAGATTGGTTAGTTTACTATTGGACCGACGATATGTTCGGCCATTTTGCTATTTCTAACTCTTCCAGTAACGGTTGCCACAGCAGAACGATCTTTTTCCAAATTGAAAATAATCAAAAATTATTTGCAAAATTCAATGACACAAGATAGATTGAGCGATTTGAGTATTCTGGCCCTCGAGTATAAAGAAACTAAGGCCTTGAAAGGAAATTTAGACAAAGTTATTGATACTTTTGTTGAAGCTAAAGTCCGTCGTGTTAATTTTTAAGGTCTTAATTGTATCTATCTTGTAAATTAATCAGATAAAAATATTTGAATAAATAATATGAACAATGAAGAAAATGCATTTTTTACTTCAATTCGTATTATTGTAAGATATAAGCTATTTCAAATAACGAATCTCTTTATTGCTTAGCAATTTTTTTTAGAAAGGGCCCCTGCTCAGCTACTTGTGTGGGGCCCACCAAGCGGTAGTTACGCCACTGGTCTTGACCCCTTACTTTTTAAGATTTTAAAGTTTAAATGAGTCGGGAAAGGTGGTCTTCGCAGTAAGATGCGAACTTACAACCAAGATTACTCAATTACTTTTCATCGTACAGAATCAAAGCAAAGACCAAAATTTTCTTCATTTTTTTCATGTCTCACTTAGTTTTTTAGATATTGCGGAAAAAAAGGAATTTTTCTCAAAAATTTCAAAATTTATTACTAACGAAAATCTAACTTTTTTTAAATATAGGCATTCTAAACCGTTCAAACTTTTAGAACATATTGTTACTTAAACAAAGTTAATTGTACAAGGGTTTCGTTTACTTCCAATTCTTGCCGTGAAGCCATTGGTTTCATTGTGGCTTTTTTGACGAAAAATGGAGACAACCATATTATTTTCATCATAACTTCGTAGTTTTGATGCTAATGAGTTGTACGAAAGCTCATTTTAAAGGTTTTTTAAGTATAGATGTTTTCAAACGCCGTGACATTTGACGCATGTTGGGGTAAAAAGTTCTTAAAAATGTTTAAAAGCTGGAGATAATTTTTCTTCCTCTCTGTTGAGAAATTAAGCTCCAAAAAAGGAAGACAAAGGCGCACGCAAAAGAATTGTGAGCAATTCCCATATACTTTCTGAAAACTTGTTGCAAATATTACGACGACTCTGTTTTTTTATTAGAGCTTCTGTATATACCACAGTGGCTTAAAAAATTTCAACCAAAAAACGAAATTTATATTTCCCTATTTGAATAATTGGTAGAAATTTGAAGATTGAAGATAAATATTACTTAACCGTAAATAAAATAGAAATGCGAAGAAACCATTTTAAACATAATTTATTCAAAAGGAAACACTTTTCTAATTAAAATTGAATTTCTATTTTTCTTATAATTTTGTGAACCATTGTATATTGTAAAAAGTGCGCGGGAATCGACTCGTCCTCCTCCTTATCAAATCACTTGCTGTCATTTAAACAGTCACGACTGCGTACTCGACTTGTGAAGGTCTATTTTTCTGGCGGGTTAATGATTATTTCAAAATTTTACAAATTATGAATGAAAAGTGTCCTTTTATATATTTTTTAATTTTCAGGTTTTTGTATTTTACATATTTGCTACAGAAATAATTTGTAGCAATTTCTATTAAAAAATACGCAATTTAGGTTTTTAATACTTTGGTACTAGGATTGTTGACGTTCAGTGTTGCCAGTTTAGGCTATTAATCGCCAAAGAGGCTACCTGTTTAACCGATTGGCAATTAAATTGTATCCATTGGCTACCGACCGCCAATTAGGCTACTCTCATGTTTTATGATAATTAAAAAAACATTTTTTCTCCTTTTATCAGGAAATAAAAAATAAAAAAATATTACTAAATCAAATATACGAAAATTTTCACTTCAATCCTTAGCATATAAACATATAAGTGATAGCGCCACATGTATATGTATGTGATTAAGGTCTTATGAATTCTTAACGATGGGTGCCTGTGCCTTTCATTTAACCACAGAAAGACACAATTGTGTCTAACAGGGTGCTCCATCACCGTCGTGTTTAAATATACTTCACCCGGCGGTGCACATTTTTGCCGTTGATGGAACACCCTGTTAGACACACTGTGTCTCTCTGTGTCTTAATGGAAGGCACCCAGTGAATGTAACACTATGATGCAAGTTACACTATCCATCATTTCGTTTATTACCCCCATACACAAACCGATTTTTGAGGCAAAGGGTCGCAGCGATGGGTGCAAATTACATGCATGACATATACTTCGCTGCGACCCCTTGCCTAAAAAATCGGTTTGTGTATGGCGGTAATAAACGAAATGATGGATAGTGTAACTCGCATCTATGCGTGTCTAATTGGAAGGCAAAGGCACTCGGTATTTTTGTTTATAGTTTTTACACGTGTGGGTGTGTTTTGCACATCGTCTCGAACCATTCCTAAATTCATATCTATATCAAACGCGTTGAAAGTTTCTAAGCTAGTTTTCAAAAATCGATAAAAATGGGCAAACATGGTAAATATATTAAACATTATCGTGAAGAAAAAGAGTTTTTTTAAAGGTAAGGAATGAATGAAATCTAATTACATTAATTTAGAATCTACTCTAGCTCTTTCTTTCTGCCTTTTTTCCTTCATCTCTCAGAGACATTCATTCACTATAATTGAAATATTTTTTATATACATAAAACATACAAATTGTTTTTAGGAGTAATCAGAAAAATTGAAAAACAATCAAAAATTGTGAACATCAAACTCGTCCTGCACACTGCTACACAAAGTTCAGTGAATACTGTCGATCACTTATGTGAATTACTTAAGGAAATTGGTAAAGGAAGTCAGTTGGAAAAGCTTAGATTACATAGAACAAAATGTTCTAAATTAATATTAAATGTTGTCGCACTAGCAATGCTAAAAGAGCTTGTTGATGATATAGGAGAGCAAAATTATTCAATTATTTTGGACGAGTCAACTGACGTTTTCACTGTGAAATATATGGCTTATAGTACAGGCTGAGAAAGTTCAGATCGAAAAAAAATAACCTGGCTGGTTTTTCAACGGGAAAAATTTAATGGAAAAACAAAAAATAGGAGGTTGTAGTGTGAGAAAAAACGAAAAAAGTGATAGTTGTTGAAGTCAAATCCGTTAGAAACTTTACGAGAAAACACGCTTTTATCTCGAAAAAATCGCGATTTTTCGCCCTTAATTTTCTCAGCTTTTGTGACTAGTAGGAAATCCTACTTCCTACGCTTTTAATACTGTTTTTTGTAAAAAAAATTTCGTCGCAAAATAATATTAAGTTTGCGCACAATTTGCGAAAATGTAAAAATAGGTCCTTCGGAAAACCCGTGCGCGATCGGTTAGAAAGCATCCTACGACAATTTAAAAAAATACATTTTTTTCGTTAAGAGTTGCCCTACAACCTCTGCATAATTATAAATCTCCCAGATGCATGACAGAGCCGTGAAAACGCAAACAAAATTCGAGCGATTTTTTCCTATATCCCGTTGAAAAACCAGCCAGGTTAATTTTTTTCGATCTGAAGGAATTTTGCGCCTGCTGAAGGAATTTTACAGCCTGTACTATTATTGTATTCGGTATTTTAGCAAGAAACTGGACGAAATAGTTACTGATTTTCTGGGATTTCATGAAGTTGGCTCTGCAACGGCAGTAGAACTTCATAAGAATTCTAAAGAATTTTTGAGGAGTACAGGATTGAAGATCGACAATTTAATAGGTGTTGGGACAGATGGAGGTAGTAATCTTTGTGGAATTCACCATAGATAATTCACTTTGCTCAAAAAAGAATATCCAGAAGTCCAACTTATCAAGTGCAGTTGTCTTTTATTAAACTTGGTAGCAGCAAAATCTTGTGAAGGATTACCATCAAGCTTGGAATTTCTTCTACGAGAAACTAGAAATTGGTTTTCTCATAGTCCACTTCGTCAAATGAAATACAAAGAAATGTATGCCGCGATAAATTCTAGTAATCCAGCGAAGCTAGCAAAACTTTCGATTACTCGCTGGTTAGCATGGTATGACGCTGTATCGACAAACTTAAAACAGTGGGAGGAATTAAAAAAGTTTTTTGAAACAGTGGCAAAATCATCAGATGATAAGTGCTACACTGCACGAACACTCTCTGAAATGTATAATGATGACACTAATTTCTTATATCTCATTTTTGTGAAAAATATTCTTCAACAAGTAACAAATGTAAACTTAGCATTTCAACGAACGAATGCCGATATAACTAAGTTATATTCCGAGTTAAGAACATTAATAAAGTCGTTGGCAAAACGCTTTCTTAATCCAAGTTCACTTAGACCTCTCGCATCTGCAAATGCTGATATCAGTAGGTATGCTTCGTTTAGCTGATATCGAAGTAGTCAAGAAAGCCTTACAAAAACAAATGCTACTTTTGGGAATTCGCTATTGCCTCTTGATCTGGGATGGCAAATTTACATGATTTTCGAGTTTTGGACGTAATTTACGTAAAAAACTGTAAATTACGTAATTTCCATGTAAATAACTATGTTTTTGTAAAAAACTCCCAAACCTCCAAAAAATACATAGCACGACTGTGCTAAACAGTGTATTTATGGTATTGATCACGTTGGACAATTAACATTGTTAGTGCACAGACGAACTGTGTAAAGCAAAGAATATAGAAGTAAAAATGACCGTAAGAGCGTTTTGCATGCTAGCGGTTCATGTAACATGCTATCTGACCCCCTCCGTACCATAATGATTGCCATCCATACATTGGGCCTTATTGTTGAATCCTCCGGCTTGAAAGTGAATGCGAATTTGACAGAGTCTGATTGTTGAAAGTGGGAAGTGTGCGAAAGTGAATGAGAATATGACAATTTATGATTTTCGAAAATGAATGTTGAACTAAAAAACTACTTGTTTGGAGTTGTGTATCCATTGCGAACTGTCATTCGATTGCCACTTGAATTTCAAAAATGAAATATGTCACTTCATATGGCAATTCTGGCCGTCGGATTGAACAATCGCAGCGACAAGTGACCAATCAAGCCCACTATGCTGCTCAACAAGGTCACGAGGAGCTGTCTAAATTTGCGATAAAGTTTTTGAAAATTCCGGCATCAACAGCGTAAATTTACGTAAATGAAATGTAGATTACATGGCTGAGTTTTTTACGTGCCATCCCAGCTCTTGATGCGGTAGATCTTGGTGACCAATTTGCATCTCATGCTGCTGAAAATAAAATATCGAAAAATGTTTTGCAAGAAGTCAAAGAAAGAGCTGTTGCATACTTGAGAAGACTGTGTGGAGAATTAGTGGATAGGCTACCTGATAATTTAGCTGTAATTGAAAAAATACAGTATTTTTCACCAAAAATGTGTTTATCACGAGTCTCCAATGTATCAATGCGAAATTTGCCCTGGGAACTAGCAGGTAATATTTTCATTTTATTAAATTTGATTGAATTTCGTTTAATTAAAAAAATTCTATCTCTACGCAAGGAAAGGGATTAATGAAGAGTTGATCGACACGCAGTGGCGTGAACTGGGAGAATTAAGAACGCAAGATATTTGTGTTGATTTTGATGAGCATGTCGATGTAACGAAATTATGGATAACAGTCTCGAGTATACGCAGTGCAAGTGGTGACAAATCTTTCGGAGATTTGTGCAGCTTTTGCTATTAGAGCTCTTTCTTTAGCTATAAACAATGCAGTAGTTGAAAGAATATTTAGCATTATGGGAGTAGTTAAAACGAAATTACGAAACCGCATGTTGATGCCGATGCTAGTTGCCATCATACGCATTCGAACACATATGAATATATGTGGCGTTTGTTGCAAAAATTATAGTCCAACAGAACACATGCTACAATTATTTACTTACAAAATATATGAAAACACGGTAAAATTACCTGGTACATTCGAAAATGATAATTTGCTTGAGTGTATGGACATCTTAGATACTTTTCAAAGGGATTAGTTTTTGTTAAAACATATTTGCCCTTATTACTTATCAAATTTTCTCTCGCATTCTAAGAACAGCAAAAAATAAGTGCCTTTAAAGGCCAAAGAAGGCCATAATGTTATGTTAATTCTAATTCTTATATGTGATATAAAATGTGCAAATTTAAATATAATTTAATAAAGTTTGAATTTTTGTATGTCGATATTTCGATTTTATTTTGACGATATTTAATTATTGAAATGAGACAATAAAATACAGATTATGAATTTAGAATTTAATGATTGCTTGAACCTAGTGAAGACTAGAGATTCAACTCTACGTATATCTATATAGGAATTTATATTTTTGTGATTTGGGCTACATTAGGCTACTCCAACGCCACATATTGGCGACTTTGCTGAGCAAAATACTGGCAACACTGGACGTTTTCCGTCAGTCGCATGCGCGCTTCTGCCAGGGGAGGTTACGTTGCTTGCGGCTGCGGAGAGTTCGCAATTTATGAATGAAAATGCTCATGAATTTAAAAAGAAATTTTTCAGCATTTTTTTTAATTATTATAAATTTAGGGATGAGAAATATTTCGCATAATTATAATAAAATTATGCTTATTACACGGCAAAAACTAGGTGTGTGCGGACATCAGTTACTGATGTGTGGCACATGCGTCAGCATTGTGATAAACTAACGCAGTATTAAATATAGATGACGTGAGAAATGATGATATTAATATTATTTGATAGAATTTTTTATTTGGATTTTCTGGAAAATTTAAAAACATAAAGAAACTTAAAAAATAGTAATAAAATGATTTTAATTATACTAGATAGATAAAAAAAGTGTGTGCGGTGTCAAACGTGAGTGTAAGCGCAAGGATTTAAAAGAAGGTTGCAGAAGTGCAAACAACAAGTTCAAAAGTAAGTTTTTCAAATTTTTCGATACACATTTCGACGTTTTATTTGCATCCTTTTGTTTATGTAAACATAACTTGATTTTATGTTAGATTTGTGTTTTTTCGTTCAAATTGACTTTTTGTTTAGTTTTTTTTGTTATTTACATAACGTTTTCATAATTTAAAACTGTCTTTGTTTGTTTTGTTTTTTCTTTCCTAACGTTTTTTCTTGTGTTTATTTTCGTTTTTTTTTTCGTTCTTTTTTTTAAACATTCAAATCATTTTGTCATTCATTTTATTTGTTTTTGTTCGTTTTTTAGCCATGTCTGAGCTTTGTCAGTCTACAAATTCTCCAAGTGAGAGTAATATCGAGTGCATGGTTACGTGTGATATCTGTCATTCCGTTTTCGATTCTCAGTCTTCACATTTTGAACCTCTCCGGCTCCACTCAAACAGTTTTTAAACTGCTCTTCCGACGGAAGACTTATATTGACTCATTACGAGAACAACAACAGCCTTTCCGATCAAAAACTGAACGAACTTGCCGACCTTATAATCAAACGAGAAACCTTTATTATGTTGGTTACTAAGTCAAGAACCACCTAACAAAATACTCGTAAGGCTGCGGTCGCGTCTCGCGCTTGTAAGCTTGTAAGCTTGTTGCGCTTGTTCACGCTAGCAAGCGTTTACGCTTTCTGTGGTCAGATCTCACGCTTGTTATTATGTAGCTGGTTGCGCTTGTGATAGGTATTAAGCATTTACCATTCGCCATTCGAAGCTAAATAATTTATAGAGCATATTTTTCACATTGCTTTCAATTATGGCACTTTCAAGAAAAGAAATGTTTTGTGCAGAAAGTAGTTTTCTTAGAGCGAAAGTATTGTTTTTTAAAAAGAAAAGATATACGGTCCATCCTATTTTTCGTGACCGCTATAAGTTTGGTGAGTTTCACCAGTTATTTAAGTATTTGGAGGAAGACGACGAAAAATTTTATGAGTATTATAGAATGACTCGTGCTACGTTTAACTATATTTTAAATGAAATACAGCCAATTGTAGAAAAACAGCAGACTAATCTGAAAAAACCAATCACTGCAGCTGAAAGGTTGTCGGTCACTTTAAGGTTAGTAAAACTAAGCACGTTATAAAAATATGTATATTTTAAAAATCATCAAATGCAATATTATGTTCTAAATCACCCCAGGATGTTGAAGGAGTAGGAGTACATGTATTCGTTCCAAGATTGGATGAAGATGATGCAGAAACTGTTTCAAATAAAAGCTGGCTTACTTTCATTCGAAAGCGTAAGTTGTCATGAATAGACATATTTTGCATTTGCGACAGCACTCATTAAAAAATTGAAATTATCATCTTTTATTAATGAATAATCTTCTTTCATAATTGCAAGTTTCTCCTTTTCAATTTCTAGAAATTGCGATTCGTTAAATGTGCAATTACTTTTTAAAGACCTCTTTTTTGTGGCAGCAATTTTCAAAACATCTTCAACTTTTTCCAGGTCCACAACATTTTCATTGGTTCTGACAGATATTTGACCATTCTCCTCCATCTGCGTATCCTTCTCGGCCCCGTGATTAATTTCCTGCTCGACTATAGAACTTGGTTCTTCTTGACTTTCGAAGTAGTGATCATTTAAGTTGCCACTAAGTTTAGCTGGTGTTAATGAATCACGGAGGAAATGCAAACCTGAATAACATTTCCATTTACTTTGATAATAATTAGCATTAGCCCCACTTCCTGACTTCGGTTTTTTATTGACTTTTGCCAGTTCTATTCTATAATTATCCCGTAGGGCTTTCCATTTCTTCTTTACAATGCTATCTGAAAATAAATAATAACAAATAAAATTTACAGGTATCTCGCCACAGGATCATCGTATAGAAGTTTGGCTTTTAGCTACAGGATACCACATAATACAATTTGTGATATAGTGCCAAATGTGTGCAATGCAATATGGGCCAAATTCGTACGGAGGCATTTGCCGCGTCCTTGTGAATCAGACAATATCAGACATGCTGAGGAGTTTTATAAGCGTTGGGGATTTCCGAATTGTGTGGGTTGCCTTGATGGCAAACACATTCGTATTAAATGTCCCCCACACTCAGTAAGCTTATATTTTAATTACATGGGGTATTATTCCATTGTATTGCAGGCGGTTGCAAATGCACATTATAAGTTCATAGCAATAGAAGTTGGTGCTTATGGAAGGCAAAGTGATAGCGGTATATTTTCTTCGTCAGCTCTTTGTCATATGCTAGAAAATGAGGAATTTCGAATTCCTGCTCCCGCACCTTTACCTGGCACAAATGTTGATGCACCTTTTGTTTTATTGGGAGATGAAGCGTATCCGCTTCGTAGCTACTTATTGCGGCCTTTTGCTCATAACACCAATATAAGTGAAAGTGAAGTTGTATTTAATGAAAACCACACAAAAAGAAGAAAAGTTATTGAATGTGCGTTTGGTATAACGACTGCAAAGTGGCGCATACTAACGAAGGAGGTAGAGACCAATGTTAATACTGCGAAATTGATTACAAAGACGGTTTGCTTGCTACACAATATAATTATAGATCAAGAAGGAGTCGATAGGTCTTTGTTACTACAACTACAGCAAACAACATCGAATGTACATTCCATTGCTAAAAGCGTTTCAAATAATTCCAGTTTTTCAGCAATAAGCAACCGTAATATTTTTAAAAGTTATTTTCTTCTTGTAAATGGATCGTAATGTAAATTAAAAAATTATTAATTACAAATACAACTTACCATCAGTCTTCAATGTATCCGCTATTTCTTTCCATCCTTTTTTTAAAAGTACTCTGTTTTTATAATCTTTATTTTTGACATCCCACAAAAAACTTCTTTTTCTAACTTCATTTATCATAATTTCCAGGTCCATTATAATTATGAATATTATGCAAAGTAAATCTTTAAGGGCAACTTGTTCTCGCTTGTGCGCTTGTAAATCAAATGAATTTGATCTACCAGCTTACATGCTTAAACAAGCGTGCATGCCTAAAAGCTGCAATCGTTGAACGCGACCGCTCTCTTGAGTTTCCATGCTTTTGATTTACAAGCGTACATGCGCGAACAAGCTTACAAGCTTACAAGCGCGAGACGCGACCGCAGCCTAAGGGCGCGCGCACACAGAAAGCGGAGCGGAGCTGAGCTTATCAGCTCAGCGCTAATTTTACATTAAAAACCCCGGTGCTGCGCACACTGTGAGCTAGCTCCGCTCAGCTCACAGTGTGCGCAGCACCAGGGATTTTAATGTAAAGTTAGCGCAGAGCTGATAAGCTCAGCTCCACTCCGCTTTCAGTGTGCGCGCGCCCTAAGGGTGAGTGCAGTATGCAGCGTAGATGGTAGAGTAGAGCATAGCTGCGCGTACTCGCTTATAGAACTCTCAATGGGTTTTAAATGGGTGTGTGCATAACGCAGCTCGCTTTTTCTGCGAGCGGAAAGCGAGCTGCGTTATGCACACACCCATTTAAAACCCATTGAGAGTTCTATAAGCGAGTATGCGCAGCTATGCTCTACTCTACGCTGCGTACTGCACTCACCCTAAGACAAGTTTTTTACTGTTGCTTTTAATTTTTTCTGTATGTTCAAGATCGTTCACCTAAACTTTTTTGAGTTTTTAAGTTTGAATCTAAAACGCTTTTTTCAATTTCAGGATACCATCAGACCTTTTGAAAAGATTGGCCGACGAATGTGCAACAGAGTTCAAAGAACGTCCAGGCTTATTTTTTTCACCTTACACGAATGACGGAGAAACAAAAGTGAACCAGTCTGGTAAATTTGTGTCGTCGATCAATCTTGAACGTGCGCGTCTAAACGAAGATCGTCTTTTGGTCACTTGGCATGCAAAAAAAGAAAAAGCTGTAGCAGAAGTAGCAAAGAAGGAGCTAGGTGGCGATTCACCGTCAGTTTTGTTCAATATTTATTGTTGCATTTTGTTTTCCTTTTGGTTATTAATTTTCTTTGTAATTTTATTGAAACAATTTTTTTGTTATTGAAGTTTTATATCATTTTCTTTTTTTAGATGTTGGGTTAACAAGCGATGCCTTACAGATTTTGAAACAACCTGTCGAAGATTGGGATCATTCTAACAAAAGCTGGAAGAACACTTTTGGCGTGAGACGAGATTTATCAAAACAAAAACCGGAAGGAGCTTTATGGCAATTCATAGAATTCCCTTGCTTGAGTGAACTGCGTGGGACTGAATTGGTATGTAAAGTAAATAATGATTCCCAATTAATATGTTTTCATAAAAATTTATAGTGGATACCAGGGTGAAGTCGATCGGTTTTTAACCCTTTTTATTCTATTTTATCTCTAGAGATATGAGACAAATTTGCATTCATCAAGAACTTGATGCTAATACTTTTAATCTCCTTCTTCGAGATATTAAAAAATATAAATTTGTTCGATCTCTTCCTTGAGACCGAACCACAAATTCTATTAAATAAAACACGAGAAAAATGTTCACTGATAATAATACTAAGTTTATTAATTTACTTTCACAGGTTTGTCCTTTTAACTTAATTCACTTATTGTATTATAATTAACTAGGATATTAGTATGGATATCCTTTGATATTTTATGTCAAGATCGACAAAGGAAACTTGGAGAGACCGGACCGACGCGATCGAGAATAATGTAAGAACTGAATTTAGATTAATTAATAATTCCCATCAACCCTTGGGTGCATTGATTTATTTGAATCAGTTCACACGCTTAACAAGTTCACACGTCCGTGCACCTGCAGTTCCTAGAACACGGGATGTCAACGAGACGCGGGCTTGCAAAAAGTAACTTGTGAAATCGTGTGAACCAGGGTCGCGACATTATGGCGAAATTGCATGGGATTTGTATTTCTCAAGGTTTAATATCCTATGGGATAATATATTTATAATATGGTTTTCTTAGGAGGTACAACTGTAACACCCCCACCGTTAGTTTGAGGCTCCGACGAAACTATGTTTATGTTTACGTTCTCTCCATTTTCCTTTCTCTCTCTTGTCCTTTTTATAATCATTTTATATAGTTTTATTACTATTACAATGGTAAGTATTACAAAAATAAAGGAGTTTGTCCCTATATTTACCATGCTAAATTTATTACTTCTATGTTTTATTTCTTTTATTAATTCTTTATTATTTATATTTTCCAAATACAAGTCATTAAGACTAAGTTCTTTATATATATTACTTTCCTTAGTTCTAGTTAGAAAATTGGGTACAATTATTTTATCATGTATGGTTTGTTCAAAATTCTCAAATACTTTATCTAATATATTTATTTTGCAATTTTTAAATTTAATTAAATTTTTTCCGTGTATACTAATATTTAATTTATTACAATTGTGCGTAACCGTTGTATCAGTCAGACCTTTAGTAATAATTATGCCGTTATTTACTTCTTTAATTTCTTTTTCGGATTTAACTTCCTTGGTACAATGAGCTTCTCTTAACATTGCTATGTTTTTAATACAAGGATCGGTAATGGGAATCAGGTATTTCTTTAGGTTTTCTTTAACAGGATATTCGTACGCGTTATTGCGTTCGTCAATAAGGATTTCATTTGTATATAAGTGTAGGCTTTTATTTTGAGAGTCGGGTATAGGTTCTATAAGAATTCTAGAAAATCGTGTGTTTAGAAGTTGGGGTATGAGAAGAGTTATGATAATCGAATCTCTGTAAGTCATTACTGTGGTTCTAATATTTTGATAACTGGTAATATCTGATATAAATTTAAGTTCTTCTTCGTTGAGAATGTTTTTAGAGAGGATACCTAATTTGCTCGAAAATAATACTTGTTCTATATCGTCTATATGATTCCTAAGTAATACTATGTCGTTATTAATTTGGTATGCGTTTTGCATTAGTTTTATTTCATCCTCAATAGTTGCTATTTTGTTCGAAAGTTCGCTGGTATAATTATTGATATAAGTTTTAATAATATTCTGTTGGTTATTAATATGCGTAGTTATGTTATGGATTTGACCTG
Organism: Thereva nobilitata; assembly: GCA_963855945.1. Lineage (NCBI taxonomy): Eukaryota > Metazoa > Arthropoda > Insecta > Diptera > Therevidae > Thereva > Thereva nobilitata. The sequence goes on from OY979694.1 coordinate 169,749,920, forward strand.
ATATTTGTTGATTGATTGACACCTGTTTATTTTCCTCTACTATTATTCTTTGTGTATTGTCATATAACTCATCTAATCTAGCCTTAATTTCTATTTCATCATCGCGGTCCATTGTACCTGCTATGTACTTAAGTCCTTTACCTACTATGTCGAGAAGTCCTCGTCTGTTTCTGTAGTGTGGTCTAATGTTATCTAACTTTGCTTCTAGTAAAATAAGGTTTTGGCTTAAAGTATTGTACATGGGCTCTAAAAGTGTACTCTTGGGTTCCAGCGTAATAAGATTATTTTTTATTAAATCTTTAGTTGCTTCAATTTGCGTAGTATTAATGATATGCAAAATCTTATGGTAATTTTTGGTGATTTTAACTATTTCTAGTTCCAATGTTAAATACCCGTTGTTACTGTTTAGATCCTGAACTTGTATCTCCTGAGTCCTTGTCGTTGTTAAAGTCAGCATAATGTTTATCAAGGTCTGTAGTATTAATATGTTCGTCATCGTAATTTCCTGCAAAAGTTTGACTTTTTATTGTTGTTTAAACTTTTCCTAAACTAATATTTATTCTAACTCTTGATACTTTTTCCTATCTTTTACGTGAGCTCTATAATATTTTAAGTTATTTCCTACGTCTATAATATGATCATTATCTATCTTTCTAGAATTTATTTTCCTGTACTTAGAGTGGTTCTTGCCTCCTCTAATTTCTTTTATATAATTCTTTCCTGATTCTATCGTATTATCTTCCCTATTTTTATTTAATCTATTGATAACCTTTTGTTTTCTTTCTTGGATTCTTTCATAAATTGCAGGATATTCGTCCTGGTGTATTTTCCCATTGACGAAGTCTATAGGTTTCTTACCTGTAGTAGAATGTATGGTATTATTATAGAAAGTAATGATGCGAAGAATCTTCTCTTCGACAGTTCCCTTGTTATTTTCCCTATCATGTTTTAGAAGGCGAATGTGCTCGTTGATAGTGTTATGTAACCTTTCAACATCTGCGTTCGAAGTATGGTTACTATTGGAGGTAAAATGTATCTCAACATTATGATTCTTTAAAAACTCACCTAACGGTATGGCTTTAAAGCCTAATTCATTATCTACAACTAGTTTCTTGACGTTACCAAATTGTCCAAAATAGTACGATAATGCTCTTTTAAATTCTGTCCACGTTCTGCCCAAAATCTTTATTGCGCACGCGTGTTTAGTGAATTTGTCGATTATGGTTAGGAAAAGATTGTTTTGTAGAGAATAGAAGACATCCACATGGATTATTTGATTTGGTTCGTTAGCCGTTTCTGTTAGTTTGAAAAGGGGTTTAGGTGGTTTCCTTTCGTATTTCTCTAAATTACATATATTGCAATTATTTATAAACTTTGTTACACGCTCCCTCATCTTTGGATTATAGTATGTCATTTTTAATTCTTTGAACACTTCTTCGATACCACGATGGTTATTCTTGAGGTGTTCCTTCTCGATTAATTCTGCTAGTTTTCCTTCATCTGTTACATCTTCTAACAAATAAGTACAACGGACTACTCTGAACTTTTCATTATTTGAAAAATGTTTGGAGTATACGTCCTCTAGCGTTTTATAGAATTCTTCCTTTGTAATAAGGATAGCATTTAATCCTTTAGGATTGAAGTGGGTTTTCATAAGAGTAATAACAGTCTCTTCATCTAGGCTTTTTGTATAAAGCGTTATTCGATTCTTATCAAATACCTTTTGTCTTTTCATTCTCATAGCGCCAGTGCTTGTTTCGTTGACAATAATTTGCGTTTTGAATAAATTAATAGGCGAATTACTAGTGGGTATTAAATTGCTTTCTTCGGCCATGTTTATCTCTGGGATTTTTATCCTCGAGAGAGCATCCGCATTGCTGTTTTTAGTCCCTTTCTTATACCGAATTGTATAGTCAAATTCTGACAACTTCAGACGCCATCTGACCAATTTCGAATTGGGTTCTTTAAGAGAAAATAGCCAAGTAAGTGGCTTGTGGTCAGTCTCGATAATAAGTTTCCTGCCAAAAAGATATGGGCGGAAGTACCTTGTAGCCCACACTATTGCCAATAGTTCTTTCTCAATAGTACTATAGTTGGCTTCGTGGTCATTCAGGGTTCTGCTGGCGTAACATATCGGGTGGTCATCTTGTGACAATACAGCGCCCAACGCATCCTGGCTTGCGTCAGTAGTAAGAACAAATGTTTTATTGAGGTCAGGATAGCGAAGTATAGGGTCATGAGTCAATAGAAGTTTCAGAGTTTCAAAACTCTGTTGGTATTCCGGATTGGAAAAATCTAACTTTATTCCTTTCTTCAGGAATTTAGTCATAGGTTTCGCGATTTGCGAGTAATCCTTTATAAATTTCCGGTAGTAACCGGTAAGGCCTAAGAATTGCTTTATTTGCTTTGGAGTCTTTGGGATGGGGAAATTTTGCACGCACTCTATCTTTTTAGGATTCGGTTTTATACCATCTGGGGTAACGATATGACCTAGAAATTCTGTTTCTCTTTTGAGAAATTCGGATTTATCCATCTGTACTTTAAGATTCACATCTTCTAATCTCTTTAAAATCTTCTTTAAGGAGTCCGTGTGTTCTTGTAAGGATGTGGAGAATATAATTATATCGTCCAGATATACCAAACATATTTTGTTTATGTAATCTTTCAGGACATGGTTCATCAAACGCTGAAAGGTTGCGGGAGCCGTTTTCAATCCGAAGGGCATCCGCAAGAATTCATAGTGTCCATTCTCGACACTGAAGGCGGTTTTGTGAACATCTCTTTCATCAATTTCAATTTGGTGAAAGCCTCGGGCCAAATCGAGTGTTGTAAAATATTGGCAATTTCCTAATTTCCCTAAAATCTCATCAATATTGGGTATAGGATACTTGTCGTCAGTTGTGACGTCATTAAGTTTCCTGTAATCAATGACGAGTCTCCACTTTGCTTCTCCGCTGGCATCTACCTTCTTTGGTACGATCCATATTGGTGCAGAGTATGGTGAATTACTATTTCGTATGATTCCTTTCGCTAACATTTCTTGGATTTGTCTTTCCACCTCTTCTTTATGCACATAAGGATACCGGTAGGTTTTACACTGAATAGGAGTGTCATCTACTGTACGTATCCTGTGCTTTATAACATTGGTGAATGAAAGATCTGAGTTCTCGTCGTAGAATACGTTAGTGAATCTTTTCACTACGTTCATCAATGAACTTCGTTCTTCCGAGTTCAAATCACTAGTCCTCAGTTGATCCATCATTGGCGGCCTATCATACTCCTCTATTATATTATAGTTATTATCGTCTACTGTTTCCAATTGTATAGGTTGTGGGATTACGAAATCCTCTTCGTTCTTCCCTACCTTTCTAACCTTGGCTCGGATCTTGTAGTTTTCTACATTGTAGATCCCTTCTTCTATTTGGAACAATTCGTTCCCTAATTCTTTGGTGAAACCTAATCCCTCCTTCTGTGATACGGATAGGTCCATTTCTACTTCTTTATTTTCGTTGTCTCTAAGGTTTTCATTAGCTTTCACTCCGAAGTGTAGTTTACTCTTTTTCCTACCAGAGATCAATCGCTTAGTTTTATAATTAATGATTGCGTCTAACTCTATTAACAAATTATTGCCTATCAGGCCGTCGAACACGTCGTGAAAATCGCAAACTAGAAATTCGACTTTCCTATTGGGGTTTCCTATTTCCTTAAATGTCGGTATTTTTACTTTTTCTGTTATGTCTACAATATGCTTAAGGGTTTTTACTCTAATGGGGGCTTCTAAGTTAACCTTCCATTTTGGATGGCAGAGGTTGGGGTTAATGACTGAATGGGTTGACCCAGAATCTACCACAAATTTAAGTGGAATTGTTTTTGACTGGACTATTATATAGGGTAATGTGTGGATGAGGCTCGAGATTGAAAATTTACAGGTTCAACGAAGTCTACTTCCATTGGTTCTGGTCTGTTATTATCCCCGTTGTTTGCTGGGAATCTTTGACTTGGGTGATTATTAAAGTTATGCGAGTTGCGCGGTGCGTTATTGTTAACTCGGTGCTGGTTATTAAAATATGGATTGCTGTAATTGGCATTAAGGTTCGCATTGTTGAAATGGTTGTTAGGATTACCATTATATCTATTAAAGTTTTGCCTATTAAAATTTTGGCTGTTTTGCGGGCCTTTTTGATACTCGTTGAAATTTGGCCTAAACATTTTATTCCGATTTACAGGTGGCATGTTATTACGCTCATTTGTAAATGGTCTCTTATTAAAATTATTGAGATTATTTGAATTGTTGGGGTTATAACCTCTATCTTTGGGTCTACTAGTTTGGGGATTGTTATTTGTTTTCATGGATGGGTTCATAAATGCGTAGCCACACTCGTACAGGATATTCATACTTTCTTCTAAACTAGAAGGATTCCTGCAGTGCATTATAGATCGCATGGGTTCTGGTAGTTTATTTTTAAATATAATTAGAGCCGAACTTTTATTCGTCTCTATTAAGTTGTGAGTGTTTTCTTCGTCTGACGATACTTGTTTCGTCTTGACGTTCAATCTTCTTAAGATTGCTTTCATTTCACTGTAAAAATCTACCGCACTTGTTTTAAATCTGACGGCTCTTAGCTCATCGAATAATTCTTCGATTGACAGCCTATCACCGAAATTTCTAATGAGTGTGTCTTTTATATCACTCCAGGAGGACACATGTGTGTTTATCTCCATCACTTCTCTTGCCCTACCTTTGAGCTTGGATTTTATGTGATCCGAAAATATGCTCTGGGCGAATTCATCGTATTTGAGTAGGAATGGGTGAACTTTATCGATTAGATCGATGAAATTTTGGAGCTCTCTATAGTCTCCATTAAATTCAGGAAGTTTGGATAGGTATCTAAGTGGATCAAGATTAAGCGAAGCCATTGTTTGTTGTCCGTCGTTTAGGGGAGTGAAAAAATTGTTAACTATCTGCGAAAGTTCCCTCGACTGACTTCTAGTAATTTCAATTTGCTCAATTAAATCGATATTACTAGGGACTGACATTACACGGAAAGCACGGAATTTTATAACTTTAGATTTCGATTTTCATTTTAATTAAGAGGAAAGAAACAAGATAGATACAATCTTACGCACGGAAACTTGTAAAAATCGTGTATTTGAAATATTTCGTAACACTTTCTAATTTTCAAACCGTTTAACTTTTATACGTAACTATATGTATTTAAAATCCCTTAAACCTTTTAAACTTAATTTATTCAAATTCCCATATATTTAAAACCATTAAAACTTTTTATTTTTAATAAAATCTTTTTAATTTTTCATTAAAACCATTTAAATTTTGTAAAATCCTTTCATATATAATATATATTTAAAACCATGTTTTATGTGGTAATCTTTCAATTTAACTTTTCAACCTTTCATATATAAAAAAAATTTGTTTAAGATCTTTGATATCACTTTCTTATTAATTTAATTTTTTGTTAATCACTTTTAATATATGATATATATGTAGTTTATTTATTAGAAAAAAAAAAATAATAATTTCTCTTTATTTATTATATATAAAAAAAATATATCAAAATGATATGGGAAGATCTAACCTTAAATTTATAATATCCTGATGTTGGTTAATTTCCCTCGGTGGTTGAGTCCTTAATTTTTTTTAAATTCCCTCGGTGGTTGGGTCCTTATTTTTATTTTATAAGTTCCCTCGGTGGTTGGGTTTTAGTTTCCACAGTTTTTCCCACGGTGGTTGAGTCCTTACTTGGTTTTATTCTCCCTCGGTGGTTGGGTCCTTATTTTGAATATTCCCTAGTTGGTTGAACTTCAGCTTCAACTTTTATTTTGTATTATATATATATCTTTATATATATTTTTATTTCACTTACACTCGTAAATCTTTATGCGAGAGTTAATTATTTTTGCAGTGATGCGCACTAAAGTATAAAAATACACGCGAGAAATAATTCTTATTTAACTCACTATGCGCATCCTACCGACTGCGCCACTTTTAATCTCCTTCTTCGAGATATTAAAAAATATAAATTTGTTCGATCTCTTCCTTGAGACCGAACCACAAATTCTATTAAATAAAACACGAGAAAAATGTTCACTGATAATAATACTAAGTTTATTAATTTACTTTCACAGGTTTGTCCTTTTAACTTAATTCACTTATTGTATTATAATTAACTAGGATATTAGTATGGATATCCTTTGATATTTTATGTCAAGATCGACAAAGGAAACTTGGAGAGACCGGACCGACGCGATCGAGAATAATGTAAGAACTGAATTTAGATTAATTAATAATTCCCATCAACCCTTGGGTGCATTGATTTATTTGAATCAGTTCACACGCTTAACAAGTTCACACGTCCGTGCACCTGCAGTTCCTAGAACACGGGATGTCAACGAGACGCGGGCTTGCAAAAAGTAACTTGTGAAATCGTGTGAACCAGGGTCGCGACATTATGGCGAAATTGCATGGGATTTGTATTTCTCAAGGTTTAATATCCTATGGGATAATATATTTATAATATGGTTTTCTTAGGAGGTACAACTGTAACAGCTAATCTCTAACATTTGTCGGACGTATTTGTGCTAATTTTGATCGTCTTGTTATAACGAATCTAACAATGATGTGCAAATTATAAAATAACTGTTGATGAAATTTAATACGTTTTCATACAAATTTCAAAAAAAAAAACAAAAACATTTTTGCTTGCTTTGGCGTTGTTATACAATTTGCAATTCAATGACGGTATTTTTTGTGTCCTATTTATCCTTAAAAAGGGTTAAATTTAATTCCATATTCCCAATTGTTTCACATTTCAAACATTTTACCAACCCATATCATAACACATCTATCTATATGTATAATATCACTAATTTATTACAAATTTGTGCAAATTAAAAAAGATAAAAAAAAGAAGATGAGAAATTTTGAATCACAAATCAATCAGGGCAGATTCGACACTTATAATTAATTATGTTTCTGATAATAATGAATTGACTATAAACAAATAAACAAATTTATTATAAATAATAAATATCAATTAATTTATCGATTTTACTTATCTATTCCATTAAGAAACAAAATAAACAATACGAAGATAAGTTGAATTATTTATTTTTGATTTCATTCATTTATTTACAGTTTCAGCTCTTTGAAGACTGCAAAAAAAGGTTTCCCCACCTTCAAACAGAAACGATACAGCAATCTTGGCCAAAGTACAGAGAGGTTTTAGAGAACTACATCAAAGGAAAACGATTAGCAGACAAGGAACTATCCGAACTTTTTGACGGATTGAAAGCAGTGCCAGACGGTATAAAAAATATTATTCAATCTATTAATTGTCGTTTAATCATTTTGCTAAAGTATATTGTTTTATAGAAAACAAAGATGCAACTTTTTTTATGCTTTTGCCTTCTGCTTTGACGGCTCTTCAAGCCAATCCAAATTCGAAACCAAGGAATAAAAAGAAGATGAAAACAGAGGACGAGAGAAAAGCCGAATGGAACGAAATTGGAACTTTTATTGTTCACATTGTGAGTTTCAGTACAACTTTCTAACTTATTAAATACTATCTTTCAACTTATTAATTCGTTTTCATCAATTTCATTAACAAATTTACTTCAATTTCAAAGACAATTTTCTGTTATAATTGTTCTGTTTCTTTTTTTTGAGTGAATTTATATTTTTTCAGGATACCAAGGACTTGAAGAAAGTTATCACAGAAAAGCAAGAACACTACAAGTCACTTAAGGAGAACCCGTTCCTTTACATGGCTGTTGTCGGGCCACTAAATCAACCTGATGCATTTTATGTAGTAATCGACCACGTTAACTACATCTGCGATTCAATGGGAAGGGCGATTAGTCTGGCGTTGCAAATTTTCTTAGGACAACACCAGTGTTGCCAAGTTAGCGCTTTAGGCGCTAGATTTGGTGCTATTCAATGTGTTTTGACGCTTAAAAACTGCCGTTAGCGCGTAAGCGCTAATTTAGTGCTTTTAAAGAACTCTTAGCGCTTTTCAACTTCGAAATAATTTTTGAGCAACAACTTTTAAAAATTAACCGACTATTTCCTTAAAAGTATATAATTATAAAGAATCCTTTGGCATCAATCCTTTTAAAAATGTTGCGGAGCTCCATATTCTCCTTACCTTTTTCAAATCCCGATATTGAAAGAGTATTCAGTCAAATGATTATAGTGAAAACAAAATTGGGAAATAGAAATATTACCTACGTTGGAAGCTATTTTACATATTAGATTTGGCTTATCGCTTACAAATAAAAGCTGCCATAATTATAAACTTCCTCCAGAAATCGTGGAAAGGATAGGAATTTTAAACTCTTACAACAATAATGATATGCAATGGAAATCGATGAATTGTTACGTTTTTAGAAATTAGAATTAACGTAAAGTAATGAAAAGTTAGAATAATATTAAGAAAAATGTTTTTTTATTTAACTGCACATAAACGTGTTTCTATAATTCACGCCGCATCACAAAACTGCAAAAAATTATGCCCTATAGTTGGACCGTTTCATTAAAATAGAGCGCTCAATCTTTTAGCGCTCTTTCATTTAAATTGTAGCTAAATTTTAGCGCTCATTCATTTAAATTGGCGCTAAATTCTAGCGCTTTGCTGCTAATAAAATTGGCAACACTGGACAACACTTACCCTAACCAAGAACAAGTAAAGCAGCGTGGATCCTACTTCAGAAAACCTTTCTCAAAATTTCTGTAAACGAAAAGATCCCAGCAGCAACAAGCAAAGCTCTTACCTTCTTCCAGACTGAATTAGGTCTTCCTTTGAATTAATGAGCACGGCTTTCCGATCTTAAACTAGATTTTAACTTGTTTTGAGACTTTGATTTATTCAGTAATATTTTCATAAACCAAATTAATGTTATTCCACAGTCACTAGTTTTATCAAGTAATCATGAATCCTCAATTGTATGCGCAAAAATTGAAGAAAGTAGCTGCCCATAAGGTTTGTAAATGGATGAGTGGTCCTGCCATGGCTCGAGTACGCGCTTTTGAAACTGTAAAAGATGTTAACTCTTTGGTACAACATAAGTCTTCTAGTGACATGTCGGAGCACCTGGTAGGGAGATTAGCTGAACTTGGTGAAACTCCGGGGAATATTTTAGCATATAAAAACATGATTAAAGTTCTAAAAAATCCGTTTCAATCTATAGATACAGAATATTTATTCTTAAAATACATTGAAGAAGAAAAATTTTACATCCCACCCGAAGAAATCGTGATCGAGAAAGAACATGTACACGAAAGGCGAAGTGATGTAGAAGTTGAAGATCCGGAAGATATTTCTTTTCAATTTATTCCACTCCGAAAAGTGCTAAAACAATTTTTTGAAATTCCGGGGATATTCATAAGCACAAGATCTTACGTTGATCAACTAAAAGTTACAAGAGACAAAAGTCCTTTAATTAAAAATGTTATTCAATCTGAATCGTGGAAAAAAAAAGAAGCTCTGTTCGAAGAAGAAGAAAATTCTTTGAGACTTCCTTTATCATTGTACCAAGATGAGTATGAGACGAATAGTCCGTTAGGATCTCATAAAGGAATAGAAAAACTTGGAGCTTTATACTGTTTTCCTAGTTGTTTACCGCGAGAATTGCAATCGAAAGTCGAGAACATTTTTTATTGACATTGTATAGAGCTCAAGATCTAGATCGGGTCCCACCGCATTTGTTATTTTCAAAAGCTGTTGCCGAATTAAAGTTCCTTGAAGAAACCGGAATAACTGTTAACACTGAAGACGGGCCTGTTACTATTTTCTTTTCTCTAGCTGTTTTGATGGGGGATAATTTGGCAGTTAATTTCATGCTAGGCTTTAGCACAGGATTCACTGCAAACTACCCTTGCAGATTTTGCAAACTGTTTAGTGATGATATTAACAAAATTGTTAAAGAATCCGAATGCGAACTTAGAACTGAAGAAAGCTACGAACAAGATTTGATACATGATAATCTTACTGAGACGGGAGTTAAGCGACAATCACTTTTAAGCGATTTGAAAACAAGCTCTGCACTCAGCTTAACGGCAGTTGACAGCGCACATGACATAAATGAGGGAATGTTCAAGTACGATTTTGGATTAATTTTACATCATTTTATTAAATAAAGTTCTGATATTCAACTTGATTTGCCCAAATTGAACTCACGTATCAAAAGATTTGACTATGGCGCTAACGAAAAGAGAAACAAACCTGTAGTAATTACAGAAACAAAACTCTCAGCTGAACATATAAAAATGTCAGCCAGTGAGGCACCAACTTTAATTCGCTACATGGGATTATTGATCGGTGACTTGATACCGCGTGGTAATAAATATTGGCAGTTACTTATTCTTCTGAAAGAGATATTTGACATTGTAGCATCACCGGTCCTTACAGCTGATATTATAGATTTTCTTGAAAGTCTCATTGTGGCGGTAACTTTACCGCTTTACTTTTGCAGTTGCTCAAAATAAGAAAAACCGATCGCGTCAAGTTAAAAACTTACGATCGAAATATCACTTCCGATAACAGACCTTCAGTCTTTGATAAGAGTCAAAAGCAAACCGACTACATCGCTCGCCGGTCCGTTTTCCTTTCTTGATAATAAGGCCAGAAGCGCCTTTTTCATTAGATGAGTAATCTCAGTTGTAGTTAAATACTGTAAATAATATAAAATATGAAATTGTGAAGTAATTGAATAAAGTTGGAGTATAAGTTGATTTAAACGGTGCGTTTCTCATATACTTTGCCGCAATGCCGCAAGCCATTGCTTTTCCAACATAAGCTCCAACAAATGGTGACCCCGAGCATCACAAACAATTTTTGGAAACTCGAAAAGTAGAAATCTCATCAAGCAGCGGACTCATAGCTTTTCAGGATTTAAGGACGGATGCTGTTTTTCAAGAATTTATTTGGACGGATTTAGTTTACAACGTGGACGAGGAGCAAAGGCGCAGTGGAACAATGTGCAGTGCATGCAATCTAAGTTAAGTTATTAAAAGTAAGGATACACATACATATATACCCATATAAAAAAAACAAATTATTCTCTTTTAGATGAAAATTAAAATAAAAACAAAAGATATTAAAAATAGCAAAAAATATGCAAATTATGAACAGAAAAAAAATTAACGGCAGCGACAGCATCATACAATAAATCAAGAATTTAAGTACCGTAAGTACAAATAAATCAAAATTATCAAATCGGATATTTATATTGACTCTCTGCACGCAATCGTCGACGAGTGACTCATTTTTTTTTTTTTAAAAGTCCATTGTTTAAAAATATTTGAATTTTTTTAACATTTTTTGAATAATAAGAAATGAAAAGTTATTTTGCAATTGGTTCCTATTCTCGATGAGTGATGTTAAATATAAAATCTGACATTTTCAATTTCCTCCCTTTTTCTAGTGCATTCTTGGAATAAATTCATTAAAAACCATAATAATACATTTTTAAACGAAACATAAATTTCACATGGATTTCAGTCTGAGACCAATTTAAAAAAAACAAACAAATCGTAACAATTCGTTTTATTTTATTTTATGAATGAATTCTTTTGTTTTCGCTTTCTTTAAGGATTTTATTTAAAAGGCAACTAAATATCAAATGAATTTGGTTAATTCGGAACAGCAATATTGCCTACGTATTTTTATCATTATCCTCATTTCGTGCACGATTTAATTTTTGACTTAGATAGAATCGGCGAACAAATTTACATTTCATTCATTTTATCTGGTTAGGGAGAAGTCCAGAATTAAGTTTATTTATTTAAAGATTTCAAATCGTTTTTAAAAGATAAGGCTTATTAATTGCTAGTGATTTTGAAATTGAAGCATTTTCTTGTTTTCAAGTCAGGTACCAATGACAAATCTTGTTGCAATCTGAACAATTTAGCTAATCTACGAATCGTAAGAATAGTAAAATACTAATTAGTCCCTAATATGTCCCAAAATAAAATGGACCCTACAGGTAAACCTCCGTCAGAAGCATCGGGGTCAACAGACAATATACCAAGCGTAACCCCTCATAATGAATCGAGAAACCTGGTTGTGTCCACCCTCAAAATTCCACCTTTTTGGAGTAGTCGACCCGATTTGTGGTTCATTCAGGTAGAAACTCAATTCCGAGTAAAAGGAATAACGAGTTCCACTACAAAATTCGATCACTTGGTATCGCACCTTCCAGAGGAGGTCATGGTCCTTGTAGCTGACCTCATTCTCTCTCCACCTCCCACAGAGAAATTCGAAAGGCTAAAAGCAGTCGACACTCCGAGGAACGCAGATTGGATGCTTTATTACACAAAACGGAGCTGGGAGACGTGAAACCGTCCGAGCTTTATCGACAAATGGAGTCTTTGGCTGGTGGCAATAGCCTAGTTAATAAGCAATTATTGCAGAAGTTATGGCTAAACAAACTACCAAGTAACATACAAGCTTGCGTCATCGCGATCGAAAAGACACAAGAGCAAGAAGAAATTTTCGCAATCGCAGATAAAATTTACGATTCGATGTCAGCCAGTAAAGTCGCTACCGTGGAAAGAACTTGCGATATAGCCGCTTCTGGTAATAACTTGACAGGCATAATTCAAGTCCTCTCGGAGCGCATCAGAACCCTGGAACTCAAGCAAAATTACCGAGGACGGGGACGATTTCGCCAAACCGGATCTTCACGGTCTCGCTCCAGAGTGGTTATTCTGTAACTATGAGAAAGTAAAAACGTGAAAAGTCTTTTCATTCTCATTCTCATCGGGTCTTCTCATTTTGAGTTCTCATTTTTGTCAGCAAAGCGATTCTATAACCTAAAGTGAGATATTCCAGTGACAAATGAGCTGAATGTAGTTCACATTGGAAATTCTCACTAGTATAAACGTCAAACGTGGGGTTTTATGTCATATTTTGTACTTATTCGAGTCGCCTACTTTGTAGATAAGACTTTGTAACATTTAAAATGGCAACAGTATTTTTATTTATAGAGCAAAGAAGAAGCCGCCAAAGGTGGGCAATTATAATTTGGGTTTGCACTCAAAATTCATGGTTTTACATTTCAAACTCCCCTTTTTTGCAAAAATCGTTGAACTTAAAAAGTTACAAATTACTACTTAAATTTAAAAAGATACACCTAGAGCATTTAAATGAGTGGCATACTCCTCCCATAATTTTTTTTTGAAAATTAAAAGTTTTCACCCTTCTCACAACTGTTGTGATTTGAAAATGACAAGTTCTCACATTTCTCACTAGAAAATTTTTGGTGAGAAATTATTTTTCACCATGAAATAATTTGACAGATGAACTCACGTTCTCATCGTTCCAGAATCGCATTTATTGGAATTCTCACTGAAAAGACTTTTCACTAGACTTTTCACAGTTACAGAATAACCGCTCAGGTCTAGCAGTCAACAAAGGAATTTAGGCAACGAAAAACTTTGTTGGTACCACAGGCGTTACGGCCACAAAGCAAAAAAATGCTTATCACCTTGTGAGTCAAAAAACTCAAAGTAGCAACTTCGTCCACGGCACCAAAGTTAAGTCTTTTTCCTCGCCGTCTTTTCATATTCGAGAAGTCCTTACAAACTTATTCCCTTATTGATACTGGAGCAGAAATATCATTAGTCCCCCAAAAATTGTTCCCCAAATATAAACGCAAATCCGATTTTCGCTTATCTACAGCAAGTGGTGCCCCATTGACAACTTTCGGATTAAAATACCTGACAATCAATTTAAATCTGCGTCATGCTTTTGACCATGTGTTCGTGATAGCGGCAGACGAGCACGCAATTATTGGTGCCGACTTTCTTTATAAATACGACCTCTCGGTCCATATTCGACAAAGGAAACTTGTTGACAACACAACGCATTTAGCAGTCGGATGCATTTCTCGTCGAGCCGATTCCTGCTCGCCTAAACTTTTCTCTCTCCAGGATGATTTCGGAAGTTTACTCAATCAATTTCCGTCCTTAAAATCACCACCAGATTTTAACTCAGAGGTTAAGCACAACACGGTTCATCGCATAAACACAGAGGGGCCGTTGCCTTTTTCGCGTGCTCGCAGACTAAACCCTGAGAAGTTTAAGATAGCCAAGGAAGAATTTCAAGCCATGGTTAAGCTCGGAATTTGCCGTCCATCGTCGTCTTCGGCGGCTTCTCCGCTTCACTTGGTCCCCAAAAAGGACCAGAACGATTGGAGACCTTGTGGTGATTACCGCCTTTTAAATTCTGTCACCACTTGCGATAGATATCCATTACCAAACATCCACGACTGCAACATTCACCTGCGAGGTTGTAGCTTTTTCACAAAAATTGACCTGGTAAGGGCTTACAATCAAATTCCTGTGGCAAGAGAGGACATATACAAGACAGCGGTGATTACTCCTTTCGGTTTATACGAGTTCACCCGCATGCCGTTTGGGCTTAAGAAAGCGGCACAAACTTTTCAAAGATTTATTAACGAGGCTTTAAGCGGTCTTGACTTTGCGTTCGTTTACGTCGATGATATCCTGATAGGGAGTAAAAACGCTGAAGAACACAGAAAACATCTGCACCAGCTTTTCACCCGTTTACATGAATTTGGAGTTACGGTTAACCCCAAGAAGTGCGTTTTCGGTGTCAAAAATATTAATTTCTTGGGACACCAGATCTCAGCAGAAGACATCTCACCTTCAGAAGACCGGATCACGGCGATTAAAGAGTTCCCAACACCCACAAACATCAAACAACTTCAACGATTTCTTGGTATGGCAAATTTTTATAATCGTTTCATATCACAATTTGCTAACAAAGCTTCCCCTTTGTACGAGCTATTGAAAGCGACTAATACAAAGAAAAACAAACCAGTTCTCGGTTGGTCCACAAGACACGACTTGGCATTTGACGAGCTTAAAAATTCTCTCGTTAAAGAAACTCTGCTTGTTCATCCCGACCCCACAGCCAAAATCGGCTTATGGACGGACGCGTCCAGCGATGCGGTTGGGTCCGTTTTACAGCAGTTTGAGAAAGGTCAATGGAAGCCACTAGCATTCTTTTCAAAAAAATTGCAGCCGGCAGAGCGAAAATATTCAACTTTTGACAGGGAGCTCCTCGCGATTTATCAATCAATCAAAAGATTCCGACATTTACTTGAAGGTAAAGATTTCATCGTTTTCAGCGAGCATAAGCCGTTGTCCACAGCTCTTTTCACCAAATCGGAGAGAACACAACGCCAAGCCAACCATTTGGATTTCATATCACAATTTACAAATGATATAAGATATATCAAAGGCTCTCTGAACGTCAGAAAGACGATCAAGAACTAGAGGAACTTTTACGACATCCCACACAAAGCAAAACATTCGCATTCCACTTTCAAAAGGTCCCCATCCCTTCCGAAGATGTCGAGATTTGGTGCGACACATCCACAGGAACGAACAGGCCTTTTGTACCCAAGAACATGCGGCAAATCATATTCAGGATGATTCATGGGCTATCACGTCCTAGTATTCGCGCAACCAGGAAGCTGGTGGCGTCAAAATATTTCTGGCCCCGCATGAATGCAAACGTAAATCTTTGGACGAAATCTTGCGTTTCCTGCCAAAGGGCAAAGGTTCATAGACATACCGTTTCCCCCCATGGAAAGTTCGCGGTACCAAAGGGAAGGTTTGACCACGTCCACATGGACATTGTTGGCCCTCTACCGCAGTCGCAAGGATTCACTTACCTTTTAACCATATGAGACAGATTTTCACATTGGCCAGAGGTAATACCCTTAAGGAATATTGTAGCTTCCAACGTTGTAAATGCTTTTCTCCATGTCTGGATCGCCCGTTTCGGTGTACCAAGAACACTGACCACCGACCAAGGTGCACAATTTGAGTCGACGTTATCTAGAGAACTATCAGCGCTCTTGGGTTCACATAGGATAAGGACTACAACGTATCACCCACAAGCTTACGGTTTCATAGAACGCTTCCACAGGCATCTAAAGGCCACACTACGGGCGTTAGATGAACCTAAAAACTGGTATAACTATTTACCGTGGATTCTTTTAGGAATTAGAACCGCTATCATCGAAGACTTAGATATCTCGCCTGCTGAAATTTTATATGGGCAAGCCATACGTCTCCCTGGACAGCTAATCGTAGATTCGGAAGAACAACCTCGACAAATTTCCACTGCTTTAGCCAAACAAATCCAAGAACGCATTAGAAAGATCCAACCTTCCCCTCCTAGAACTAGAAAACAAAATAACATTTTCGTGCCCCAGGATATTCACAAATGTTCTCATGTTTTCCTTCGCGAAACTGGCATAAAAAGTGGTTTAAATCCACCATATACGGGACCACATAAGGTGATAGAAAGACAAGATAAGAATTTTGAGATACTCGTTAATGGAAGTAGGCAGAGGGTTAATATAGATAGATTAAAACCCGCTTTTCTATTGGACACATATGCTGCCGCTGTTCGTACGCTAAGGTCAGATTTCAAACCTAGAGTCACTTTTAAACTTTAATGTAACATTTAAATACAAAACATTTCCTTTATATAATTGTAGATATTAAGTATGCCTAGAAATAAGATAGAATTGTTCAAACTTACATATATAGTTACGAATTCATCATGTTTTTCAAGCAAAATGTTTATATAATTTTTTTTTTTTCGGAAGGGAGAGTGATGTGGCGGTAACTTTACCGCTTTACTTTTGCAGTTGCTCAAAATAAAAAAACCGATCGCGTCAAGTTAAAAACTTACGATCGAAATATCACTTCCGATAACAGACCTTCAGTCTTTGATAAGAGTCAAAAGCAAACCGACTACATCGCTCGCCGGTCCGTTTTCCTTTCTTGATAATAGGGCCAGAAGCGCCTTTTTCATTAGATGAGTAATCTCAGTTGTAGTTAAATACTGTAAATAATATAAAATATGAAATTGTGAAGTAATTGAATAAAGTTGGAGTATAAGTTGATTTAAACGGTGCGTTTCTCATATACTTTGCCGCAATGCCGGAAGCCATTGCTTTTCCAACATAAGCTCCAACACTCATCACTCGTTACTTGACGGAATTACAAAGGTTGTTCGGTGATTGCTTGAAACCAAAACATCACAATTTGATTCATTACGCTACAATTCTTCGTCGATTCGGACCTTTGGTATTTTTATCAACAATGAGATGTGAGTCGAAACATCACATTGCGAAAATGACAGCGGGTGTTTCTCTTAGTCGAAACAATGTTTGCAAAACGGTCGCTATCAAATCGCAACTGCAGTTGTGTTACCGAGTTATGAGTGATGAGGTTTTCGAAGAAAAATTATATAAACGTGGTCATTTTGCAACTGTAAAAGCGAAAAATATTCAAAACTTCTACCGGTTTGCTCCTCTTCTACCAACTGTTGAATTGGAAACCTCTGTTAACCAATTGCGAACGATTCAGTTTCATGGTCGCACGATCAAAAAAAAGGTAGTACTGATGATCCCTGCAGATTCAGGTCCATGTCTGTACATCGTTGAAAATTTATTGGAAGTTGAATCTCAAGACATTTTTATCATCGCGATTAATGTAACCGAAGAAGTTGTGTACGACCCTCATTTTCAAGCATATGAATTATTTTGTAACAACGAAATCGACACTTGAATGTTTAACCAGCGAACAGTTAAAATTTGCGTATGTCTCTTTTCTCACAACAGCAAAGAATAACAAACAGTATATTCCTAAACGATGGATTTAGTTTAGTTAAAACATTTTCTCATTGTAAAAGTTAGTATTTAAGTAAATAAACAGTCACTTTTTATGTTCATCTGTTAGGCAACAGTTAAGGAAAAATAAAATGTATAATAAAGAAAAATATCTGTTATGGTTCCTAAAATAATAAAACAATAAAATTCATTTTAAAAATGACGAGTGTATGTATGTTACTTTTTTTCTAATTCGCTTCTTTGAATTACTGGACGTAGTATAATTAAAATCATTTTATTACTATTTTTTTAAGTTTCTTTATATTTTTAAATTTTCCAGAAAATCCAAATAAAAAATGCTATCAAATAATATTAATATCATCATTTCTCACGTCATCTATATTTAATACTGCGTTAGATTTATCACAATGCTGATGCATGTGCCACACATCAGTACCAGTAGGAAATTTGGAACACATTACCGAAAGAATCGGTTCTGTAATCCATTGACAATACAGTAAATAAGATTACAATTGTAAAATTTTCCAATTCTAATGAAGTAGTTCTTTGTCTGATTACATTGATGCCAAAGTAATGCAAAGGGTAATGCAATAGCAGCTGATGCGGCACATCTCTTAAAAATGCGAAAGAGACTTAACATGCAATTTAATTCATGCTGCATTACATGTAACCAATGAATGTACCAGTTCTATGTAATGCAGAATGGAGGCGATTGGTTACCGCCTATGACATCGCCATGCAAATGTAATGCCTTATCTACACTTGCTGTTATCTGAATCCCAGTAGGAAATTTGGAACACATTACCGATAGAATCGGTTCTGTAATCCGTTGACAATACAGTAAATAAGATTACAATTGTAAAATTTTCCAATTCTAATGAAGTAGTTTTTTGACTGATTACATTGATGGCAAAGTAATGCAAAGTGTAATGCAATCGCAGCTGATGCGGCACATCTCTTAAAAATTCGAAAGAGACTTAACATGCAATTTAATTCATCCTGTATTACATGTAACCAATGACTGTACCAGTTCTATGTAATGCAGAATGGAGGCGATTGGTTACCACCTATGACATCGCCATGCAAATGTAATGCCTTATCTCCACTTGCTGTAATCTGAACGAGAACTAGTTGCTACTCCTTAGAACTACTTTCGGAATCGATTGGGTAATTACTTGCTTTCCCTACTGGGATGAGAACTAGTTGCTACTCCTTAGAACTAGTTTCGGAATCGATTGGGTAATTACTTGCTTTCCCTACTGGGGTTTAGTTCAGCTTCTCAGGGACCTGTATCAACGCAAACCTTTGCGTGAGTGTGAGTTCAATTGAATTGAATGTGTTGGACTTTTCACGTTGATTTTCGGAGCCAAAGAAGCTGGAGATATTACAGCTTCCCTACGTTAGCCTTGTTCGTTTACGCCACACGGGATCCCGCGGGCACAAATTTTGCTATTTCTCTCTCACTCCCTCTCATGCAAATACTTCAAAACGTCTCAAATCTCGGGATCTCGCGGGATCCCGTGTGGAGTAAACGAACAAAGCTGTTATGTTAAGCCTCGGCCACGATAAGAGCGGCGAGCGGCACCAGAAAAATTTAATGTCTTGGATTAGAGGTGAGCGGCACTTTAGTATTGCCGCTCTACCGCTATCCGCTCGTATCGTGGCCGAGGCTTTATTCTTTGTATACAGTAGTATGAATTGTACATTTTATATAAAAAAATCTGTACATTGCTTGCTTAGTGTTTCCAGATGAAGAAATATATTAAGATTTTGTTTTTGAAATCTTAATATATCTAAATTAATTTTTTATGAAGTTGCCTATTTGGTCAAGGGAAGCAGTGCTTCCTTTGCTTCCAAAGAGGAACCGCCACTGCTACATTGTCTTTGCAGCGGAACGCGGCAAAGTTTAACTCAAAGGCAATGTAATTGCTTTACATATTTATGTTAAATTGAAGTAAAATTTTTGTTTTTGTTACTTTTTATGTTGAAAGAAAATAAATATTCATTTTAAAGTTAAAAATTTGTCACTAATATGGATTTTACAACCTTTATCGAGTACTTTCTTCATTAGATACTAACAATGAGTTCCGTACATCATTCAAGTAGTTATGTGTAAGGTGCGACGTAATGCATAGCAGATATACTTCTGTATTTAATTCTTGCAATTTAATGCATCCTGCATTACATGTAACCAATGAATGTATCAGTTCTATGTAATGCAGAATGGAGGCGATTGGTTACCGCCTATGACATCGCCGTACAAATGTAATGCCTTATCTCCACTTGCTGTAATCTGAACGAGAACGAGTTGCTACTCCTTAGAACTACTTTCGGAATCGATTGGGTAATTGCTTGCTTTCCCTACTGGGTGGTTGAGCAGGGTTTTTACATGTATTTAAAAGCTTTGCCAAGACCCTCGTAAGTACAGGCCTGGAAGCAGACTTTTTGGTTGTGTCTGTGCGAGGCCAAAATCGTCTGACAGTTGTGGAATTAACATGGCCGAAGCCGTACGAAGCAATTTTTTAACTTTGGTTTTGGAATAAAAAGTGGTAAAATATTGTATTTTGTCACTTTTTAGTGCACACGGATTATCAGTGATAAGTTATTTAGTGATCTGAGTCCATAAATTAAAAAAAAATTAGTGGTTAAGTGTATTTTAAGAGTGTTAATTGATTAGGTGACCATTTTTGTTTACAATCGCGGTGGTTTTTTCGTGTTAATTTAGGGAAAAAGTGTTGAATTTATGTAGTAATGGAATTAAAAGTGAATTTAAAGTAGTTAAAAATTATTATAGAAGAGTTATTAAAAACATAAGTGCAAGTACTCCCACACAACATGAATAACAATAACTTTTTCACTTTTCCTTCACATTTTTCTGCACTTATGTTTTTCATAACTATTCTATAATAATCTTTAATCACTTAAAAAGCACCTTTTATTATATTACTACACAAATTCAACATTTTTTCCCTAAATTAACACGAAAAAACCACCGCGAATGTAAACAAAAATTGTCACCTAATCAATTAACACTCTTAAAATACACTTAACCACTCACTTCATTTTAATTTTTTTTATTAAATCACTAAAGCACTAATCACTGATAATCCATGTGCACCAAAAAGTGATAATATACAATATTTTACCACTTTTTAATGCAAAAACAAACTTAAAAAATTGCTTCGTATGGCTTCGGCTATGTTAATTCCACAACTGTCAGAATGTTTGGCCTGTTTTCAGCTATGTTAGTATTAGTTGGCCTGGCTGCTTCCAGGCCTGTACTTACGAGGGTCTTGGCTTTGCTCAATTCATATAAAGATAACTTAACTTTATTCATTCGGCATGCGCGCATCCATTCCCAAATTATTTTGTTGAGTTTTTTCTGCGTTTGTTGCCTTTATAAATGAAAAGATTGGAAATGATAGAACAAAATTTATAAAATTTGGCAACGAGGTGCGCAGAACTGTTCAAATTTTTTGTGTCAAGGAGTTTGAAAACATCTATACTTTAAATCTAATAAGTATTTCTCCAAAAATTCGCCGTTTTGCTTTATTTAAGATCGAATGGTGCGAGTTCATTTTTCGGCGAGCAAGCGGTCATTTTTAACGACTCATAACTCGAGTTGTGTTTCATCTACAGAAATAAATGAAACACCAATCGATTCGTTATTCCAAAAGCTTCATTTTTGCTAAACAAAAATTTTTGAAAAAACGTAAGGTGTTTAAGTTATTCGTGAAAACCCGCTGTAAAACATGCATTTTTTAGATGAAAAATCAACAATTTCAATCGTCAATAACTCGGAAAATATTAATTTAAAGAAAAATTTTCATATAACATTTTTTGCTCTCAATCCATCCCTCTCTCGATTTCTGCAGTTATTTTGTGTGTGCCAATAACCAGCCCCTAGAAGGGGTGGCATTCCCCCAGGGAAAAAGCACACATCAAAACAATATAACTTTTGTTCCTTGAGCTTTTACTTACTTACTGTCCAAATTTCACGTCAATAGATGCTGTCCGAAAGAATTCGGAGCCAAAAACCGCTCTCCACTGGACTATAAACGAAATTTCAAAGTTTTTAAAAAAAATTACAGCTCAAATTAGGCTTTGAAAAGTATTTTGGCCCAAATATCAATTTTGTGATAAACTGTATTAATAATTGCCAAAGTGCTGAAAACTATTATTTTTGTGAACAAACTGTATTTACTTTCAAAGTCGTCAAAATATTAATTTTGTGAACACAAATTAAAATAAATAATTTTCTCCAACGCGAATTTATTGTTAATACTTAAAAGTGTATTCATTTTACTGTTCAAAGTGCTGAGCATATGTATTTGAAACTATCGAAAATTTCTGTCTTTTTTTTAGGAGAAACAGCCTGAAAAAGATGGACTTCTTTAAGGGGGTATTCTGATGTAGAGGCATGAATTTCAGGTAATTTTTGAAGTGTCAAAACAAAAAGGCAATCAATATTGTTACTATCCATTTTTTTATTAGTTATGTATTAACATTACAAGAATACAGAAAAAAAATCAAAAATTAAAAAAGTTAGAAATTCAAAAAAATAGCAGCTGATGAAGTGGGGCTCTCAAAAAATTGGCACGTGACCATACCCACGATCTCAACCCTCCTAACAGTCTGAAAAAAAAGAAAAAATAGATTATTAATCTAGAATAATGTCGCAATGTCTGGAACTACGGAAAGGTTTGAAAATTTTTTTTCACGAAATGGCGACTGCTTGAAAAAAAAAACAAAAAAAACAAACACAAAAAAAACAAAAGCAGTCGCCATTTCGTGAAAAAAAAATTTTCAAACTTTTCCGTAGTTCCAGACATTGCGACATTATTCTAGATTAATAATCTATTTTTTCAGAATGCTAGGAGGGTTGAGATCGTGGGTATGGTCACGTGCCAATTTTTTGAGAACCCCCACTTCATCAGCTACTAATTTTTTGAATTTTTAACTTTTTTTAATTTTTGATTTTTTTCTGTATTCTTGTAATGTTAATAAATAACTAATAAAAAAATGGATAGTAAAAATATTGATTGCCTTTTTGTTTTGACACTTCAAAAATTACCTGAAATTCATGCCTCTACACCAGAATACGCCCTTAAGAGATCAATATTTTAGGGAGGCAAGGAGAAGTAAATGTAGTTTAGGTAGTGCAGCAACACAAGAAGAGAAGGAAAATAGCAAGTTTACGATAGTGTGAATTCTTTAATAATTGTTATACACCCAGACCGTATGTATAATATGTTTTATGCTATTATTACTTGTTATATTAATAATATTTTATGTTTATTTGCATTATAGAATGCGTTCAAGTTGGCTGCAAACAGAAGAAATATTCATTGAGGAGGAAGACTTTGTTTGGGACGTAATACTTCTATTAGGTAAGTAAGCACAGTAGGATGATATTGGGATACTAAAAAAAGGGTTTTTGGTTTCATTATGTATTACTTTTCCATCAACTAATTTTGTGTATATTATTTGATGTGACACTTTTAACTATACAGTGAAACCAGTCAATTTGGCCACTCTTGTAAGTTGGCCACCTGCGAAAATTTACTAATATATAAAAGCACAAAGAAACTGTAGTGCAAAATATTTCCAAAATACTTCTATATGTTGTACCTGTCTAACTTGAAACTTGGCCTGACATTCCCTTATTTTTTTTCACCGCTCATGTCAAGTAACCTGTTAAACTTGGCCACAAAGAATTTGTAGTGACATCGAACGAAGTTCCGTCCTAAAAAGCCCCTTGCAATTCTCACCACACCAAGAGGTGAAAATACATGATCCCGACCAGGATGATCAGCAGCGATCGTCAGTGAATTCAGTCTCATAAAAACTTCGTTGCTGGTCAGTGCGCTAACTATAAGCGTTTTCATGTTAAATAATAATTTACTCAATAAATAAAAGTGTATAGATACATATAGTTAGTGAGTGTTTCATTTTGGTGGTGATACGAAGTAAATACCACAGCGGTGACCCCGACGTTGGAAAACATAAAATCCAAGAAAATTACCATCACGATCACTACACGTGGGTTATACTAGACCCGCGGAGCCGCAGAGACAACAATAGATACCGGAATTGGACCAAAAGGTCCCCAAAGACAGCGTGGGAGACACGGAAAAAGAAGCGCAAACAGAGAAAACAATAAGTAACCAGGACAAGGATAACAGTAAAAGGGCACATGCATAATGGGAATTCGAGCTAAGTACTTTTAAGCTAAAGATTCGAAACAACAATAACAAAATTAATAAAGAATTATATTTCGTTTTTTTATTAAATACATATATTGAAAATTTAACAAGCATCTGCACATATCAAAATTAATGAACTATTATATACATAATGTACATAAATATATTCCGTTAGTACAGCAGTTTCATATACCGTAACGATTACAATTGAAAATTTGATTCATATGCCCTGTAGATTGATTAGAAAGTAAAAATTATTTTACAAAGAAAATAGGGATACAGTAACTCGATAACAAATTTTCTGATACATAATAGTTTTGCATTCCATAATTTAAATGGGAAATTATTGTATTAATTTGTAGTAGGAACTTGGAAGCTCGTAACTGTTTAAAATTTTTCTCTTAATGAGTATATGTATGTTGAATTCAGCAATTTTTTATAGTGAAAAATTGTTTGTAGTTTGTTTTACAGTAAATCTTTTATATTTACCATTTTGGGAGAATAAAATTGAATTTATATAGTTAGATATTACACGAACTCAGCAACTTTTATAATTAAAAATTGTTTGTAGTTGTGCATCTTTTATTTACGATTTTGCGAGAATAAAATTGAATTTACATAATTAGATAGCAAACAAAAATAAGTAGATCCGATAGTTTTTTTTACAAAATTATTTCGATTTTTTTTTGAATTAAGAGTGTTTGTAAGTACACAATGTGAGCATGAGACCAGCAACGAAAGTTTTTTTTTTGAATTTTTAGAGACCGCATTTCTATAATACAAATAGTCTTTTCTGGCAATTACCGCTAAGGATAAAAAAAAAAAACAAATAGGTTTTTTCAATTTAAAATTTTGCTGTGAAACATATGATACCTGAAAAATATAAAATCATTAATAGCAATACAATTTCATATTGGTGTGGTGAAATTTGCAGCTTAGTCTAAAAAAATAATAGTGACGCGTTTTACATTAAAATAAAATAAATAAAATAAATAAAATCATGAGTACCGCGGGAAGTAGCAGCAGTACAGAGGCTCCCTCCGGAGTTGAAAACGGTTACAGAGTAGAAGCCGTTTCGGTCAAGCTTCCACCATTTTGGGCAGAGTGCCCAAGCGCCTGGTTTATCCAAGTTGAATCGCAGTTTAATATAAGACAAATAACACAAGATCGTACTAAATTTGATTATGTAGTGTCCTCTCTTCCGCAAGAAGTAGTAATCGCGGTCCTCGACCTTCTAAAAAACCCCCCGAGAGAAAATTTGTACGAAAACTTGAAGACAGCCCTGACCGATAGGTTATCACTAAGCGACGAAAGGCGGTTCGAACAAATTATTTCCGATGCTCAGATGGGAGACAGAAGACTGTCGGAGTTTTACAGGTCGTTAGTGTCATTGGCAGATGACTCGGGTACATTCAACGAAGAATTGACAAAGCGATTATGGTTACGGAGATTGCCAAAGCAAATAAATATAGCATTGCTAGCAGCAGAGAAGCAGACTATATCCGAATTAACAGCATTGGCAGACAAAATTTGGGAAGCAACCGAACGAACAGAAATCAGTTTAGTCGACCGTAATGCAAGAGGATCAAGACGGCCTACATTGGAAAACGAAATTCAAGAGTTAAGGTCACTTCTTAAGAAAGTCAACGTTTCACGGGGTCGAAGTGTAGGTAGGCGTAGAAATGGACGTTATAGGAATCCCAGCCGCAGTACGTCCCGTGGACGACGGAACAAGGTCACGAGCGAATATTGTTGGTATCACAATAAATTCGGAAAAAAGCCACAAAATGCAATCAGCCTTGCACATATAACACACAATCAAATGCAGAGGTAACAAACTTTTAAGTCCGATAGCATCAGCGGCGGGCCATCGGACAACACGCTCACGCCGCCTTTTCATACAAGACAGAAACAATAAACTATCTTTCCTGATTGACACCGGTGCCGATTTATCGGTAATTCCATACGAAAAATTTAGAATCAAGAATAAAGCTCCTAATTTCTTTTTATCCGCGGCAAATGGGACAACCATTAATACATACGGCAGCAAATATCTAACAGTGGATCTGGGGTTACGTAGAAATTTTCCCCACGTATTTTTAATAGCTTCAGTAAAACGCCCAATAATAGGCGCCGATTTCCTGGGAAAACATAATCTCATGGTAGACATTACGAACAGACGATTAGTAGATTCAGTCACACACCTCTCCGTGAACGCAGTCGTAACCAACATCGAAGCTGTTACCCCTCTGCTGTACGCTGTAGACGGTACGTATGGAGAAATACTCCGAGATTTTCCCCAATTACATTCCACTCCGAATTACCATATAAAGTCACCTCACACAGTGGTACACCGGATCCTAACAAAAGGCCATTTGCCTTACTGCCGTCCGAGACGACTAAACCCTACAAAATATAGACAAGCCCAAAAAGAATTCGAACATATGGTTGCTCTAGGTATTTGCCGACCTTCTTCATCTCTAGCGGCATCGGCTTTACACCTTGTACCGAAACAAGATAGTCAAGACTGGAGGCCATGTGGCGATTATAGGCAATTGAATGCAGTAACCATACCCGACAGATACCCAATTCCACATATTCAGAGTTTCTCCACTTGTCTGCAAGGAAAAACTATTTTTTCAAAAATCGACCTAATAAGAGCGTATCACCAAATTCCCGTCGCAGAAGAAGATATTTTTAAAACGGCAATTACGACGCCGTTCGGCCTTTTTGAATTTACAAGAATGCCTTTTGAATTGCGGAACGCGGCACAACCGTTTCAACGATTTATGAACGAGGTGCTACAAGGTTTGGATTTCACATTTACCTACATAGATGACATATTGGTAGCAAGCAGCACAGAACAAGACCACAAAATGCATTTACGACAAGTTTTCGAGCGACTCGCAAAATACGGACTCAACATTAAAGCTTCCAAATGCGTTTTCGGCGTCAAAACACTCAATTTTCTGAGTCACGAAATTTCACCCGAAGGGATCAAACCATCAAAAGAAAAAGTTACGGCCATCACTTCGTTCCCCCAACCTACCACAATAAAACAGATACAAAAATTCCTAGGAATGATCAACTATTACCATAGATTTGTACCTAAAATGGCCGAAATCCTAACCCCAATATATGAACATCTCTCACACCTAGAAACCAGACCGCGAAAAGTAAGATCTTTCACATGGCCCGATAAGTGCGAAGTAAGTTTCAACACAATTAAAGACACCTTTGCGAAGGCAACTTTGTTAAATTATCCCATAGAAAACACCACCTACAGTATAGTAACAGATGCTTCAAACGTAGGAGTGGGAGCAGTCTTACAACAATTAAACAGGAATGTGTGGGAACCCTTAGAATATTTTTCAAAAAAACTGTCGCAAGCGCAAAAATCATATTCCACGTTCGATCGCGAACTGCTTGCAATATATTTAGCGATCAAACACTTCAGATATTTCATTGAAGCTCGGGAATTCATCATCTTTACCGATCACAAACCATTAATTACCGCAATAACGGCTAAGGCGGAAAAAAGTCCAAGACAAACACGATACCTTAACTTCATCTCACAATTTTCCACCAATTTCAAGTACATAAAAGGGACATATAACTTAGTAGCCGACACCTTATCTCGAAGTTTTGAAATAGAATCAAGTAAGGTAGAAGGCGACACGTTAAATTTTGAGAACTTGACCAGCGAACAGGAAAACAATGAAGAGTTCGTACATCTTATCAAAAATGACAATAAGGACTCAAGATTCAAACTTCAGTTATTGAATTTATCACATTCCAAAAACAAGATTTGGTGTGACACCTCGACACAAGTCACTAGACCTTATGTACCTAGAAATTTAAGAAGGCAAGTTTTCAATTCATTGCACAACATGTCACACCCGGGTATCAAGGCAAGCCGAAAACTAATTGCAACAAGATACTTTTGGCCTCACATAAACAGGGATGTAACAAATTGGGCAAAAACATGTATCTCTTGTCAGAAAGCCAAAATTACACGCCACACTCAATCACCAATTAACAGCTTCCAAGTACCCAAAGGACGTTTTGAAGAGATCCATATGGATCTGGTAGGCCCACTCCCTCCGTCAAAAGGACATTCGTATATCCTCACGATAGTGGACCGTTACACACGATGGCCCGAAGCATACCCATTAAAAAATATGGAGGCCAAAACGGTCGCCCAGGTGTTCATCAACGAATATGTATCAAGGTTTGGAGTACCAAACATTATAGTCACAGATCAAGGTAGACAATTTGAAAGCCAGTTATTCAATCAGTTAACAAACTTCTTGGGAGTCCACAGGATTAGAACGACTGCGTACCACCCTCAATCTAATGGGATGGTTGAGAGGTTTCATCGACAGCTAAAAGAGGCATTAAGAGCTAGAGGAAATACACCGGCTTGGTACGAAGAACTACCCCTGATTCTACTCGGAATACGAAACACCACAAAAGAAGATATAAAATGCACTCCAGCGGAATTGGTATACGGAAAACAGCTAAAATTGCCCAGTGAACTTTTCGTAGGCTCCGCACTGGAGAGTCCAGAGGACCCAACACATTTGGCTGACAGACTAAGGAAAAATTTCAATTCTCTTCGGGCAACCCAACCACGAACACCGCCCCAAGCAAAGATTTTTATCCCGAAATCACTACATACTTGCGAGAAAGTCTTCGTAAGAGTCGACAGGATTAGACCAAGTTTACAACCCCCGTACGAAGGTCCCTACGAAGTGATTAGAAGATTGCGAAAACAATATGTTCTCGACATAAAAGGAAAATCAATTTCTGTATCCATAGACAGATTGAAACCATGTTTTACTATGCCAGAGAGAACAGCCTCTGGCCCAAAGAAATCAGTAAGATTTAGATAATACCAATCAACGACGTTTCCAATGAAGGGGGAGCCCTGTAGTGACATCGAACGAAGTTCCGTCCTAAAACGCCCCTTGCAATTCTCACCACACCAAGAGGTGAAAATACATGATCCCGACCAGAATGATCAGCAGCGATCGTCAGTGAATTCAGTCTCATAAAAACTTCGTTGCTGGTCAGTGCGCTAACTATAAGCGTTTTCATGTTAAATAATAATTTACTCAATAAATAAAAGTGTATAGATACATATAGTTAGTGAGTGTTTCATTTTGGTGGTGATACGAAGTAAATACCACAAATTTTTCCTTTATTGTGGAAATATACGTACATAAACATATTACATAAATTTTGAGTGTGTATTGCAATGAGATGATGCAATATCGTCAGTTTGTGATTTAAGGCGCTTGCATTCAGACGTTTAGAATTTTATGTGCGGTAAGTAAAAAATATACAGCATAAAATATAAATTTTGTAAAAATAATTTAGAGAATTTTTCAGATTTTAAAATGGCACCCAGAAAAGCACTAGTTGAGCTTTCGCTGAATAATAAAATTTGGATAAAGGAGTATCGCAAACAACATTAGCGGAAAAATTTGGAATCTCTAAGTCTACAATTGGTAATATAACAGCTCAAAAACAAAAAAATTTGCTTGCGACAGAGGACAATCAGTCAAAGGAGAGAAAGAGAAAGCTAAGAAAAACTTGTTTTGAGGATATTAACAAGGGCGCTCTTTCATTTTTAAAAAAATGTAGATCAAAGAATATCCCCGTAAGTGGTCCAATGATACAAACTAAAGCAAAACAATTAGCAGACGAACTGAAAATTGCAAATTTTAGTACGAGCAAGGGGTGGCTTGAATCTTTTCGTATTAGAAATAACATTCAATTTAAAGTTCTCTGTGGTGAAGGTGCTAATATCGACCATCAGGCTGCGGCCGATTGGAAGAGTAGACTTCCTCATATTGTAGAAGATTATCCGCCGGAATATCAGTTTAACGCTGATGAAACCGCCCTGTTTTTTCGCCAGTTACCAACGAAAAGCTTTGTGTCTAAAGGTGAGATATGTAAAGGTGGGAAGATGGCAAAAGAAAGGTTAAGCGTTCTTTTCTGCTGCAGTGCAACTGGCGAAAAGTTAAAGCCTTTAGTTATAGGACATTCTGCCGAACGGCGAGTTTTTAGTCATGTTGGAGGAGAACTAGTTTGAGACTTCATAATATTAAATATTCATTAAACTTTTACTTAATTACTATTTGAATTTGAATTACTTTTCTACATTAATAAAATTTGTTAATAATTTGAATTCACACAATATCAATTTGCTCAATTTACATTAAATAATTGCTCAATTTCATATTCATAGTTGCCAACTTAAATACTGTAATAGATTTAGGACAATATCAAGCCTCCCATGAGGCAATTTCTTTCTTGTGAATTCATTGTCGATCTTGCCGTCGGAGAATAAAGTTCCATTGATCTATTTGCCTGTGTTATTTATTGTATCAAAAACTCTTGATTCAACATTTTGGCGCCCGAGCAGGGACTTTTCCAAAGAAATAAAAACAATAAAAACATCGTGGGATTCTTTTTATAATTTTTATTCGTCGGCCACAGGGTTTATAGTTACCTAAATCCCCCAACGAGGGATAAACCGGCACCCACCATTGAAATCAAAAGGAACAATAGAAGGCAGAAATTAATTCCAAAGCAGAAATTAACTTCAAAGCAGGAATTAACTTTAGGAACCAGTCATAATCAAGGTAAAATTGTTCCAATTAATGAATAAAATAATCAGTGATCAGTGAAGATCCCTTTGCATTTGAGATCATTTCGTCGAGGGAATTGTCCTATAATTGTACAGGCAGTGGAAGACAATTAACACCGGTGATCTTCATTGTCGTCGGATCACCGTTGGATTCATTATTATTAGGAAGAAATTGGATATATTCAAAGCCGTTAGTCGCCTACAATAACTGAGTCATCGTTTCTTAATCATAAAAGGGAAAGAATAAACGGTACTAGCAGGTACTTTATCTCATGCATGAATTTATTAGCAACTGATAAAATTGGTATACAGTTATTATTTTAAACAAAAAACTATATACGTACATATATACATTGTCCCTGGTGAGAATAATTACATGAATCGGAAATTATAAAATAACAGTGAAAGAAAGTTTTGGAAAAAATTAACTTTGAACATTTGTACATATTTAGTAGGTATAGGTACATAAATTTTGAACCGATTTAAAGTACATGAAGTTTTAAATAAAGTTGAACATAGTTAGTATACATAAACTTTAAAAAATATTTAGTGAGCATAGACGTTGAACATACTTAGTGTATATAAACTTTGAACCGTTAGACCAATAGAATTAATTTAATTTAACCAAAGCGTGAAAATGACAGAACTCGCGGAGTTAAAGACTCAAAGATCCTCCACAAAGGGGTGCATAACGCGGTTAAAGAATTTGCTAGAAGCAAAAGCAGACTCGTTAGCGTACGCGGAGTTAGAATGTCGGTTGGGGATTTTGGAAAGCTATTTTAAACAGATTTTGTCGTATCAGCTTTCAATTGAAAAGTTAGCACCTGACGATCCAAATGAAGCCAAGGTCAGGAGTGAGTTAGAAGATTTGTATTGTGCAATTAAATCGAAATTATTGACACTTATGGCGGGTCATCGAAAGCCCAGTTTAGTTTCGGATAGCCCCGTGAGGACGCCTAATTTAACGGTTACCAATTTACCGAAACTTAAGCTGCCACAATTCACAGGCAGGTATTCAGAATTTCCGAGTTTTATCGGCACCTTTACTAAATTAGTGCACGCGGAAGAATCTCTGTCTGCAATTGAAAAGTTTAACCACCTCCTATCGTGCTTAAGTGGCCCGGCCCTTCTTACAGTTAAGGCATATGAAGTAACTGAAGACAATTATGCGAAGGCTTTGAAACATTTGGAAGACCGTTACGACAATCGAAATCATATCTTTCAAGAGCATATCGTCGGTCTATTTAATTTGCCAAGAGTTTCAAAAAACTCGCCTCAGCAATTGAGACAGTTAGTTGACTATGCGAATGCTCACTTCAGCGCTCTTCAATCCATTGGTTCGTACGCAGATATAACGAATGCGATCATTATCCATTTGGTGGCATCCAAGCTAGATCCTGAGTCACAATGTAAATGGAAAGACTCAATAGATTTATCGAAGTTACCTAGTTGGGCGGAGTGCAGGGCGAATTTGAATAGACGTTGCCAGAATTTAGAATTGAGAGACTCGAGGTCTAGTCAAGTCGAGTGCTTCTTCTCGTCCACTTACCAAAGTCAAAGGAAAAAGATCTAATGATACAGTCACGTCTTTAGCGGCTGCGAAGATTGCTTGTTTGTTTTGCCTTAAAGATGGACATATGATGCACAAATGTCCTTCTTTCCTAGAGTTGTCGACATGGACCAGGTTCGAAGAAGTTAAGAAACGTGCTCTTTGTATCAACTGTTTAAGCAAAGGGCATAGTGTCAAGAAATGCCGTTCGCAAAAATGTCCTATATGCAGCATGCCCCACCACTCCTTGTTGCATAGATATTCTACAACGACATCAACCGAAGCTACGAATCTTGGAGATTCGCCGTCAGGGAGCCCTGAGAATCCTGTTCAGTCGTCTTTGCTTTCGAACAATAGCAAGAAAACTCATGTCTTCCTGGCCACAGCAGTAGTGAAAGTTAGATATAACTTCGGTCGATATCATTTTGCCAGGGCTCTGTTAGACTCAGCTTCTCAGCTCAACTTTATTACTGAAAACTTGGCTCAACTACTTAACCTAAAAAGAACAATTTCTGAAACGAATGTAAGTGGAATCGAGGAAGTTTCGTCGAAGGTTCGATGGTCTACGCAAGCTGTGATCAAGTCCCGAGTTAACGAATTCGAGACAGACCTTTCGTTGTTCGTCCTAAGGTTTCGGTGGACAATTGGAATATTCCAAGTAACATTCAATTAGCCGACCCAGATTTCTATAAGCCACAGAAAGTAGATCTCCTAATAGGTGTAGACACCTTCTTCAAGTTGCTTTCGGTAGGACAAATCAAAATACATGAAGAGCTGCCCACTTTGCAAAACACGGTACTAGGCTGGATTGTTGCTGGAAAATACTCAGAACCACATCATGCTAGGGTTCTCGCAAGTTGTAATCTCGTAAAGGATGGCTGTTCAGAAACCACAGAGGACAGAAGGACATACGATTTAGTCGAGAAATTTTGGAAGGAAGAAGAGATTCGGCCAAAAAATATAAATCATACCGAGGAAATGATAGCCTGCGAAAAAATATTCTCAAGCACTTTTCGTCGATTGTCGGATGGGAGGTTTATGGTAAAGCTACCTTTTAAAAGGGATCCTCAAAATAATTTGAATCATTCTTTCGAAATTGCACACCGACGTTTCCTTTCCTTAGAGAGACGATTAAGCAAAAATCCAGATTTAAAGGCAAAATATTCAGAATTTCTTCATGAGTATCTGGCTTCGGATCATATGGAGTGTGTCTCTAGAAAGGACCTTTCCCCATTGCAATACTTTATGCCTCATCAATGTATTCTAAGACCATAAAGTTCGTCTACGAAGCTTCGAGTTGTGTTTGACGCTTCTTGTCGAACCTCTACAAACAAATCATTGAATGATCTACTTATGGTTGGCCCGACCGTTCAAGATGATTTATTTTCTATTATCTTTCGCTTCCCAACTTATAAATTCGCGTTAACCGCCGACATCGCAGCTATGTACAGACAAGTGTTGGTGTACCCAGAAGATAGGAATTTCCAGCTGATTATATGGAGAGAAAACCCTAAGGAAGAACTTCAGATTTTCAGATTGAAAACCGTCACCTACGGGACTGCTTCAGCTCCCTTTTTAGCAACGCGGTGTTTACAACAGCTTGCCAAGGATCATGCTTTGCAAATGCCACAGATATCCACAATCATTCAATCGGACTTTTATATGGACGACCTTATTACGGGAGCTGATACAAGAGAAGATCTCTACATCATCAAAGACCAAGTAGACACCATATTGAAGTCAGCCCAATTTCACCTAAGAAAATGGTATTCCAATGATGTCAGTTTCACGAATGGAATTCCTGAAACAGAAAGAGAAAAGCTATTGAATCTAAATGATGTGGATGTCATAAAGACTCTAGGTGTTGTTTGGGAGCCTACTAAGGATGAAATTAGGTTCCAGTATAGCAATATTGGCAAAGGCAGCTCCAAGATTACCAAAAGAAGCATTTTGTCGGATGTCTCACGGCTCTTTGACCCTCTTGGCCTCGTCAATCCAGTTATCGTTAAGGCTAAACTTTTTCTGCAAGAGCTTTGGCTCATGAAATTACATTGGGATGAATCAATTCCTATGGAAATTGAAACTCGGTGGCGCAAATATAAAGAAGAGCTGAGTTACTTAAATGAAATTCACATCCCGCGACTGGCAGTGAGTACGGAAGGAGAAGGAACGATTGAGATACATGGTGTAACGGTCGGTTAATCACATAAAAGAATTCTCCTTACAAAATATTCCCCCATCTCACGGAAAATTCAAAAAGTATTAGTAATCACTTGGGAAGCTTAAATCTTTGAAAATTTTTGCATCACGTAGGTCAGAAAAACAAAATTTTTCTGAGAAGAGGAAAAAAATAGTTTTTTCTGAGTCTGGATTCAGTCGCGACCAGAGGAGTGAGTTTTTTGCGAATTGGGAAGAAAGTCTACGGTGCCCACGGTGCCTGGCGTAGTTTTTTTGTCGAAATAACTGTCGTGTCCGTACTTGTTCTGTTCACGGGTGGAGAACTTATTTTCCTGCATTAATTTTAGAAGTATTTTTAACCTTTATATTCGGGTTAAAACATTTGAGGAAGCCGGACGCGTGAATGATACCGTGGTTAGAATACAGATAGAATCAACTTACGCTCGCGGTGTGTTAGTGAAGAAGACAAATCTATCTAGAATTGAAGCAATCTGGCAAGGGATTAATTGGCCAACTTCTAATTGCTAAGGCAGTCGCTAACGCAAAATTAGCACCAGTACCTTGTGTTGTTCAGCTAAGTGAAGTTCAGCCCGATTGCAGCTTGGAGATTGATAGCGGATGCTGTTTGGATGAGTTGCAGTAGGAGGAGCTCCAGGCAAATTTCAACAGCTGATCGTCAGGAAGCTCCAGACCTTTTCTCCATTGACCTAGAACTTTTGTTCAGTTCGAAGACGGAGATCTAACAAAGGGAACTTGTTGAAGTTTTCACATTTAAAAAAACTTTGGTTTATTTAGGACTTAAAGTGTCATTTTTATTTTGTGTTGTGAAAATTTTTTCTGCTTAACATAGCGGAATTCCGGCAATATATATATTGTCCATAATTACTTGACGGCTATCACCAGGCTGGTGAAATTCTTGGCGACATTCGTCAAATTAACTTGATAGTGTTGTTCTGTAAAACTCTGGATCAAATTCGGGAAGGAGAGTGAGGAAGAAATAAGTGTAACCATTGAGGCATACGACGTCATACCTGTGCAGGAACACTGGATCTTTCCTTCAGCAAAATTGGGTCGCATTTGTTCCCCAAAAGGGCCGTATGCTCCGAAACTATTTTTCAGAAGCTTATCTATTGTTACACCGGATTGGATGATCATCTGTGCTAAGTAATTGAGGATACTTATATGTGGACCACGGAGGAATCTTCCACGGTTTCTTTCGTCTAAATATTACATTTTGGTTGGTGTTTTATTTGTTTTATCTTTAATTTACCTTATACTATATTATTACTATATTATTCCTCTTAAAGATATATCGACACTTTGTTTTTATTGATAACATTATATATATATACATATATATCCACTTGGGCAATATGCATTGCTTACCTCTAAACACATTTTCACCTATGTTACCTGACATAACCAGTTTTTTTAATAATTACATTGCATTTTATCACAGCAAATAGATATCTACAATATTACCAACTAAATTAGTAAGAACGTGTGTCTTGATTTGAGTATTGTACATTACCTTTGGGAACTATTTAACGTATATCCACACATTTAACTAAAAATATATTCCCCTCCAAATATTTTACTCATATACACCAGTTAGTTAACACGCAAAAGGGAATTGTAATATCCACTATTTACATACATTACACTATTTGTCGATTACTTATACGTTCATGCACTAATTACCATAGTCTTATATGTAACCATTTTTATATAATTTATTTACACGTTTACTTTGGGTACACGCCCTTATTTATAAATTTTATCGATTGGTTTGGTGTTGTACGAAAGAAAATAATCCTCGACTGGTACCAGCGCGACGATTGATTTGTTTCCTTACGTTGTTGTATCAACGTTATTATTTGTTATTTTGTGGTAATAGTTGGCTGTGTCCACAGTACCTATGTGGTAGGAGTATTTGTTGATTGGTTTTCATATACTATTAATGTATACCTACCGTCATTGTATTGTTCGATTAATATTGTATTGATTAGTAAATGGTTAAATAATATAATTGTGGATAATTTCTTTAACTCCCCTAGTATTATTGGGCATGTCAGCCTAAGGGGATCAACTGTCCAGGATGGTTGGGGTTTTGCTTTCGCTCCAGGTCATCTCAAAGTCGCGTTGAACATTTACAGGTCCACCAGGTCGATGGAAACGTCCAGCGATGAATCGCTTTGGCTAACCTAGGAAAAGAATGACATGAAGAGATATCCCTTTTAAACAATAGGTAAGTGGTGAATCATAGGTGTAGTGTCCCGGTCACACAACCCCACGCCCCCACCGGCGAGCTAGCGTAAACCGTGTGGCCGGTTTAGCATCCCCTAAAAACATTTAGGAAACTAGGGAGGATGTAGTCTTCTAAATTTTTTATGTTTACCCAAGCACAATGGCAGTAGCCTTGCTGTCACCAGCAAGGAGCTCCATTGTGACGGTACATAAATGGCGCCCAACGTATGCTTTCATGCCAATCGCTTTGGCAAACAAGTTTCTTTCAATATTAAATTTCTGGCGCCCTTTTATTACATAAAATGGCGCCCAACGCTTCTGTAACTTATTCAAATTATCTTTGACTATGGTTCACCACCAATGCTTCTTTTTATACTTTCGTCTCACTTGTCTAAATTCAGTGTGAATTTTACTTTGCTTTCACTTTTAGATTATCCCGCATCATGTTATCTTCTTCG
The DNA here is from genome assembly GCA_963855945.1 of Thereva nobilitata. Classification (NCBI taxonomy): domain Eukaryota; kingdom Metazoa; phylum Arthropoda; class Insecta; order Diptera; family Therevidae; genus Thereva; species Thereva nobilitata. The sequence goes on from OY979694.1 coordinate 169,786,910, forward strand.
CTTTAGGCATCTTTGAACTAGGCTTACTTACCGGCACCGCTGGCTAACGAGCGTAATATCGCTTGGCCATGGGTGAAGGCTGAGTCAGGAGTTCCTTTGTCCTGTTTTTGTGCTCGTAGTCCTGAGTATCAGGCGTCATACCGCCTGCCAGTGCTGCGTTCAGTGGACAGGATTGTTACTTTTTGCTGATGGACGTTTGAGTTGTAACTCGGGCTTAACCGTCTGAAGTAACAGGCGTCATATCGCCTGCCCACTGCGTCCCGTGGACTTCTTTAATCCATGCAGCCCCCCCAAATTCTTTTTCTGTTCTTTCACTTTAGCCCTTTAGTCGAAATATGGTAAGGGATGTGGTCACTTCAGGTGCACCTCTAGAAGGCCACACAGGCTTAACCGTCTGGCTAATCACCTGCGCCCTGTGGACTTTTGTTGAGGGACATCCGGCTCCTTCCTTGTGCTTTTAGTATTTTCTCTCCAGTCTGTCCCCACTGCTGATTGATTTTCCGTAGTGTAGCTCAGTTGTGGTTGGACAGCGGAATCAAACTAAATTTTTATTATTTTCGAAGAAGATTTCCTTGTCTTATATCTTGAGGTATACCCTTCATGTCGTTCGAGTAGATGAAGACGTGTGGTGCTTCCGGCGTCGTCGATGGCGTTCGGTGTTGGCTATGTCTCATAACTAACACCGACTGACACCGATGACCTCGGCCACCAACGAGAGTCCTGGAGAGAGAGATTGTTTTGCTTCAACCATCCTGGAGAATTAACACTCATTTAAAAAAAAAAAAAAAAAAAAAAACTTACACTATATTACTTATTAATCTGGTTCATACAACGTATTGTGGTGGAATTATTTATCTTATATTGTTATCATTTTGGCGGTATATAAGTAATAACGGCCTAGTGACCATATCCATAATCTTTTAACTACAGCTTTCTATTGTTGATTTTTTTATTCCCCCATATATTATACTTTCTTTCTTTTTACTGGATATCCGGGTTACCGTCTCTGAAACGATGGACGTGACCGGATCAAGGACATTTTATGGATGGCCAGTAGTGCATAAGGTGTTGAGGAAGCCGCACCGCTTATATTTTTTATCCCCGCATGCCCCCGAATTTGTTTCGTTCCGTGCAGCCATCGAAGCCAGGAGGTTGTCCATAACGATGGAGGGTGCCGCTATACGTTACACCCTAAACATTATTAGATGTTTGGAAGCACACCCAGGTGCTTTTGAAACCATGGCCTCCAGGATATTGACCATGCTGGCGGATATTATTAACAAGCCGCTTACCCTGATCCACGTTGTTGAGATGGTTTTTCACCATTCCTTGAACGAACCAAGCTTCTGCCATACAGGAGCTAAACTGTATGCGCTGGTTGATTCAATGAATCCAGTGGAAAATAGCGTATTTAGAAATTTGTTGCGGATGACCCTGGCATATCAACAGGAAGTTATCCAGCGGTATATTCCACCGGTTGGATATCAAGTACGCGGGATAACGTTGCTCGTGGCAGAAATGTACCGTCGGTTCCAGAAGGTTCGTTCACTGGGAGGCGAACTGGGGCAGATGCTGGATGGGCTGCTGAATCAGCTGCTTCAAGAGCCCACTCCGGACAATTTAGAGTGCGTCTGCCAAGCGTGTCAAGCAGCAGGTTGGGAACTCTTGGAGGATTGTCCCTACCAAATTTGGCTTATCCTACGCGCTTTATACAGGGAGTCACCCTGGTTGACCGTCCTGGGTGAAGTATTTTAAGCGGTGTTAATTAGTTCCTTGCTGTTGCTAACTTTTTATTCTTGAGTTCGTTGTGCACGTTTCGTTAATGTTAGTTATTGTTACGTTGTTGTTAACCAACCAGTTGGCGATTTAGTTACTTTTATGCGTTACAACAGTTAGGGGTTCATTCATGATATTCTTCATGGCATTTATATGGATATAGGTTTTATTTATTTGAATTTCGGAGAGATGTTCCCTGGTTCGTTGTTTATGTTAAACCATCTCTAGCCCAGACCTTATGGTTAGTGGCGTGTTAACTTTATTTATAGCATGATAGTAACAATAGACATTCGTTACGTATTATTGTTTTTATAGCGACTCAGTCGATAGTATTAAATTTTCTTCAAGACTATTCCCTTTGTCTATGGTTTCTTCGATTGATTCATTCGGTTCTTTCCATATGTACTATACATTTGATTATGGTACACCTCTTTGATTTTCGCTCAGTCTGGGGAAACAACTTTCGGCGAATGGTTGGCCTGGCTTTCCACCGGGTAATGTCAAAGGCCATGTGGTATTGCTGGAGACTAACCCGATGGAACGATAGGTGACAATTTCGACGGGAAGGTCTAGATGAAAGTAGAGACCCGGAGTGGGACAATGTGGTATTGCCTTCCGCCGGATCTTTGCAACTCCAGGCATACCCTCTGTGAGAATCGTCAGACTGATCAATTTTCCAACAATCTACTTGAACTTACGACTAACTCCCTATCGTATAAATCTGCAGCTGTGGCATGAGACTCTTAATCTCAGGGGGTGAGACGAGCCCCACATTGGCGCCACATACCGAACTTTACGACTGAAAAACCTTCCGTTTTTTTCGGCTCCTCACTGCCTTGCAAGTCGGCTTTGTGGACCCGAGGGTATGTAACGGTCGGTTAATCACATAAAAGAATTCTCCTTACAAAATATTCCCCCATCTCACGGAAAATTCAAAAAGTATTAGTAATCACTTGGGAAGCTTAAATCTTTGAAAATTTTTGCATCACGTAGGTCAGAAAAACAAAATTTTTCTGAGAAGAGGAAAAAAATAGTTTTTTCAGAGTCTGGATTCAGTCGCGACCAGAGGAGTGAGTTTTTTGCGAATTGGGAAGAAAGTCTACGGTGCCCACGGTGCCTGGCGTAGTTTTTTTGTCGAAATAACTGTCGTGTCCGTACTTGTTCTGTTCACGGGTGGAGAACTTATTTTCCTGCATTAATTTTAGAAGTATTTTTAACCTTTATATTCGGGTTAAAACATTTGAGGAAGCCGGACGCGTGAATGATACCGTGGTTAGAATACAGATAGAATCAACTTACGCTCGCGGTGTGTTAGTGAAGAAGACAAATCTATCTAGAATTGAAGCAATCTGGCAAGGGATTAATTGGCCAACTTCTAATTGCTAAGGCAGTCGCTAACGCAAAATTAGCACCAGTACCTTGTGTTGTTCAGCTAAGTGAAGTTCAGCCCGATTGCAGCTTGGAGATTGATAGCGGATGCTGTTTGGATGAGTTGCAGTAGGAGGAGCTCCAGGCAAATTTCAACAGCTGATCGTCAGGAAGCTCCAGACCTTTTCTCCATTGACCTAGAACTTTTGTTCAGTTCGAAGACGGAGATCTAACAAAGGGAACTTGTTGAAGTTTTCACATTTAAAAAAACTTTGGTTTATTTAGGACTTAAAGTGTCATTTTTATTTTGTGTTGTGAAAATTTTTTCTGCTTAACATAGCGGAATTCCGGCAATATATATATTGTCCATAATTACTTGACGGCTATCACCAGGCTGGTGAAATTCTTGGCGACATTCGTCAAATTAACTTGATAGTGTTGTTCTGTAAAACTCTGGATCAAATTCGGGAAGGAGAGTGAGGAAGAAATAAGTGTAACCATTGAGGCATACGACGTCATACCTGTGCAGGAACACTGGATCTTTCCTTCAGCAAAATTGGGTCGCATTTGTTCCCCAAAAGGGCCGTATGCTCCGAAACTATTTTTCAGAAGCTTATCTATTGTTACACCGGATTGGATGATCATCTGTGCTAAGTAATTGAGGATACTTATATGTGGACCACGGAGGAATCTTCCACGGTTTCTTTCGTCTAAATATTACATTTTGGTTGGTGTTTTATTTGTTTTATCTTTAATTTACCTTATACTATATTATTACTATATTATTCCTCTTAAAGATATATCGACACTTTGTTTTTATTGATAACATTATATATATATACATATATATCCACTTGGGCAATATGCATTGCTTACCTCTAAACACATTTTCACCTATGTTACCTGACATAACCAGTTTTTTTAATAATTACATTGCATTTTATCACAGCAAATAGATATCTACAATATTACCAACTAAATTAGTAAGAACGTGTGTCTTGATTTGAGTATTGTACATTTCCTTTGGGAACTATTTAACGTATATCCACACATTTAACTAAAAATATATTCCCCTCCAAATATTTTACTCATATACACCGGTTAGTTAACACGCAAAAGGGAATTGTAATATCCACTATTTACATACATTACACTATTTGTCGATTACTTATACGTTCATGCACTAATTACCATAGTCTTATATGTAACCATTTTTATATAATTTATTTACACGTTTACTTTGGGTACACGCCCTTATTTATAAATTTTATCGATTGGTTTGGTGTTGTACGAAAGAAAATAATCCTCGACTGGTACCAGCGCGACGATTGATTTGTTTCCTTACGTTGTTGTATCAACGTTATTATTTGTTATTTTGTGGTAATAGTTGGCTGTGTCCACAGTACCTATGTGGTAGGAGTATTTGTTGATTGGTTTTCATATACTATTAATGTATACCTACCGTCATTGTGTTGTTCGATTAATATTGTATTGATTAGTAAATGGTTAAATAATATAATTGTGGATAATTTCTTTAACTCCCCTAGTATTATTGGGCATGTCAGCCTAAGGGGATCAACTGTCCAGGATGGTTGGGGTTTTGCTTTCGCTCCAGGTCATCTCAAAGTCGCGTTGAACATTTACAGGTCCACCAGGTCGATGGAAACGTCCAGCGATGAATCGCTTTGGCTAACCTAGGAAAAGAATGACATGAAGAGATATCCCTTTTAAACAATAGGTAAGTGGTGAATCATAGGTGTAGTGTTCCGGTCACACAACCCCACGCCCCCACCGGCGAGCTAGCGTAAACCGTGTGGCCGGTTTAGCATCCCCTAAAAACATTTAGGAAACTAGGGAGGATGTAGTCTTCTAAATTTTTTATGTTTACCCAAGCACAATGGCAGTAGCCTTGCTGTCACCAGCAAGGAGCTCCATTGTGACGGTACAATGGCTTCGCTGATGCTTCTGTCAGAGCATACGGATGCTGTATTTACATTAAAAGCGAATACGGGACAAATATTTCGGTTCATCTTGTCGCTGCAAAATCTAAAGTAGCGCCGATAAGCGCAGTAAGATCCTTACCATGTCTCGAATTGTGCGCTGCATTGTTGCTATCCAGACTTATTCATAAAATAAAGGAAAATATTCGGAAACCCTACAGCAATATATACCTTTGGACAGATTCAGAAATTGTTTTAGATTGGCTACAACATCATCCTTCAACTTGGAAAACCTACGTAGCGAATCGGGTTTCGGAAATTCAAGAATTAACGAAGTATTGCATATGGCGACATGTAACATCCAAAGATAATCCCGCAGATATTATCTCGAGAGGGACGAGCGCAAAGGATCTTGCCAGTTCAATTTGGTTCCGCGGGCCCCGATTTTTATATGAGCCTAAGAACAGCTGGCCAGTTTCAAAGAATCGTCATATATCCATAGAAAACTTGCCAGAGAAGAGGACAATCAAATCCATCTTGGTGTGTTCCATTTCGGATTCCTTTCTGGAAGAAATTTACTCTTGTAGCAACTTTCAACGGAATTGTCGTCGTTTTGCTTTCGTCCTCCGATTTCTGAACAACATTAAAGCGGCAAGGAGTCATAAGACAAAGACCATTGGGGAGTTAACTGCTGGGGAAATCGAAGAAGCCTTCCTGCGGATTTTATGGGCTGTCCAACAAGCAGAATTCACAGACGAAATAAGAACTTTGGAAAGGGGGAAGGAACTCAATCGCAAGAACCGTCTCATCAAACTTACTCCGTTTCTCGATAAGCAAGGAGGAATCGAAATCTTACGAGTCGGAGGCCGCCTAAGAAACGCAGAACTACCCTACGACTGTAAATCGCCAATTCTGCTTCCTCGCAATAATGTTTTCGTTCATTCCTACGTGCGGGATCTCCATCTCAAGAATTTTCATGCGGGACCTTCAGCATTAGTAGCACTCATACACAGAAAATTTTGGATAGTGAACGCTCGAGACTATGCAAGAAAGATCGTTCGTAAGTGCATCCATTGCTTTAGATACAAACCAAAATTGGCTCAGCAAATCATGGGTGACTTACCTTCCGGCAGAGTAAATATGTCCCTGCCGTTCACTCATACTGGTGTCGACTTTTGCGGGCCACTAAAAACTACCTATAAAATCCGCGGAAAGGTTCCGTATAAGTCATATGTCGCAATTTTTGTATGTTTTGTCACGCGAGCGGTGCATATTGAGATTGTATCCGACTTGTCTGCAGACGCCTTCGTAGCGGCACTTAAACGATTCGTCGGGCGCAGAAATTTATGTCGCCACCTTTACTGCGACAACGCCACTAATTTTGTAGGCGCGCGAAGGCAACTAGAGGACTTTCGAGCCACATTCTTCAAACAACATACTCAACAAGAAGTGCACGCTTGGTGCTCAAACAATCAAATCGAGTTTCACCACATACCACCGAGGTCACCCCACTTTGGCGGCTTGTGGGAAGCCGCTGTAAAATCGGCGAAAACACATCTTTACCGAACTTTGAAGGATGCTCTGCTGACTTTCGAAGAACTATGTACAGTCATGGTACAGATCGAAGGGATTCTTAATTCCAGGCCGATCACAGCTTTGTCCACAGATCCAAACGACGAGCAAGCGTTGACCCCAGCGCATTTTCTAAACCAGGCCCCGTTAGGGACTTTAATTGAACCAAATCTCTTAAATCAAAATTTTAGTTATCTTCGCAGGTGGCAACGAGTTTCAGCATTACAGCAACATTTTTGGAAACGCTGGTCAGCAGAATATGTGTCACAGCTGCAAGAGAAATCCAAGTGGCAATCTCATTCCCCCAACATACACGTCGGAACCTTAGTTGTGCTCCAACAAGATGACTTACCTCCGTTTAAATGGCAATTGGGGAGAGTCACCGAGATCTTCCGTGGCACCGACGGAAACGTACGAGTGGTGCAGGTGCGCACTTCTACAGGGTCCTTTAAGCGAGCCATTCACAAGGTGGCCCCACTACCTCAGGATACCTAAATTCTGGTTAGATTGCAAGATATTTCCAATTCTTGCAAGGGAGGCGGAATGTTGGAGGAGAACTAGTTTGAGACTTCATAATATTAAATATTCATTAAACTTTTACTTAATTACTATTTGAATTTGAATTACTTTTCTACATTAATAAAATTTGTTAATAATTTGAATTCACACAATATCAATTTGCTCAATTTACATTAAATAATTGCTCAATTTCATATTCATAGTTGCCAACTTAAATACTGTAATAGATTTAGGACAATATCAAGCCTCCCATGAGGCAATTTCTTTCTTGTGAATTCATTGTCGATCTTGTCGTCGGAGAATAAAGTTCCATTGATCTATTTGCCTGTGTTATTTATTGTATCAAAAACTCTTGATTCAACAAGTCAAAATAAAATTGACACGAATAATTTTATGGTCACATGGGCACATAACAAAAAGGCATGGATGACAACGACAATTTTTGAAACTTGGCTTGATTCCATAAATCGTCAAATGAAATTTCAAAAAAGAAGAATAATCCTCTTTATAGATAATGCGACAAGCCACGCTTCTACAAAACAGCATTCAAATGTTGTTGTTAAATTTTTGCCGCCCAATCTGACATCAGAAATCCAACCTTTAGACCAAGGAATAATTCAAAATGTAAAAGTAAGATACAGATCTAAAATGCTTCTTTATCTTTTAACAAAGATTGATGAGTGCAAATCAGGCACTGAGCTTTGCAAAATTATTAACGTTTTGGATGCTATCAGATGGCTTGTTTCCGATTGGGATGAAGTTGGAACCTCAACAATAACAAGCTGTTTTCATCGTGCAGGATTTCCTGTGGATGTTACACTTACCGAAGAATGTTTGGAGGAATCTTTGGAAGAAGTTCAAATGGAAGAAATAATTTCAAGCTTTCCTGAAAATATTCAAAATGAACTTGTAAAATCAGTAGACGATATATTAAAAGCAGATGAGGGCGCAATAGTACACGAGGTTCTGGCCGATTCCCCTGATGAAATAATGGAACAAGTTTTGAAAGAATTTGAAACTGTTGGAACAGTGGATCTAGATGATGAATCCGAAGAAGAAGAATGTGACGAGGTTATCAATTATCATCCTCTTACGGCCAGTGATGCCCTTCATAACGTAAACGAGCTTCTTTTGTACGTGTCTGCTAACCAATCTAACCTGGTTTCGGAGGTTCTTAACATAAAAACTAAAATAGAGCAGCATAGTGCAAAATCCAAAATTTTAAAACAAACGAATTTGGATACGTTTTTGAAACAACCTAAGTAATACTTGTATGTATGTACATAATTTAATTTCTTTTTTGTTTGTTAGTTTTTTCTTAGTTTTATTTTATTAAATGAATTGAATATTTTATCGAAGTTTGACTTTTTATGTTTGATAATATGAAGAAATATATGTGTTTTTGTTAATTTTATTTTATATGTACAGTTTTTTCAATTTTTCAATAAATAAATTGTTAATTAAAACTAAAATAGATAGTGTTTTTTTAATATCAGGGTAAAAACTGATTCTCTTATAAGCTGGCCACTGTAAAAGTTGGCCAGGTGGCCAACTTTCGCAGGTTTTACATGATCCCCTTACAAGCTGGCCACCTCTGAAAGTTAGCCAAACATTTCTGCCCCACGGGTGGCCAACTTTCGCAGGTTTCACTGTATATTAATTTTTTATTTCTTTTACTTTATTGTTTTTTGTTACAATAAATTGTATTTGTTTTTGAAAATCGTTTCTAGGTGCGGACGAAGTATATAAAATTTCATGGTTTGCCTCCAACAGTTTGCAGTTCCTGTGGGATAAAAACAAGCCTAGGCAAACACTGAATATTGTAAGTAAATAAAGTATACAAATATTTAAGATTTAAATAAAAAAAAGGAAGCATTAACTAATCCACCATTCTACGCATAATCATTCTGCCAGATGAGGATACCCTCATTTAAAAAATAATCAGACATTTCTTCCCTTATATCAAGTAGTATAGAACTGCTTCTACGGGCAACTCTTCTCAATGGATGAAGCGTACCCGTACCATCAACTGGTCCTATCCAAGATCCATTTGTCCCTCTTTTCATGGTTTTGTTTGGTTCTCCCTTCCAGAATTGCTTTAAAATTTGAGATTCCGGCGGTTTTGCTATCAGACGAGGAGTAAGTGCGTGTGCGGGGTGGGAATAAGCTGGCGTCCATTTTCAGTAGTTAATCTTGCTTAAGAGTTACATATGTGTCGCAGAGTAATTATAAAAAAATTAAACGAAAGTGAAATTCGCAGTAAAAAAGGTGAACTGCAGTTTGACAAGTTAAAACGTAGTGCGAAATTTCTTAAAACCATAACTTTTATAATAAATGAGTGGCCCAGGACCGGCATAGGATTTGGGCGGCTCTGAAAGCTTTTCGTCTACGTGTACGAGGTGTTTTAGGTTTGTGTCTTGGGTAAGGTGGCGCAGGAGTGACGGGTAATGATGGGTGAAAGCTCTTCGCCTACGTGTACGAGCTGTTTTAGGTTTGCGTCTTGGATAAGGTGGTCCCGGAGCGGCATGGGATGTGGGGTGAAAAGTCTTCGTGTACATGTATGAGGTGTTTAAGGTTTGTGTCTTGGATGGAGGTGATCCTGGGGTGGGTCCTGGTGTGGCCCTGGGATGGTGTGGGCTTGGGTGAAAGCTCTTTGGCTACGTGTATGAGGTGTTTTAGGTTTGTGTGTGCGGGTCTTGGATAAGGTGGCCCCGATGAGATGTTTAAGATTTGTTTCGGTGTGAGCGCCACCTGTGTGAGAGTAGTTGAACTTCGGTGCGGTATTATATTTTTAAACATAAAATTGAACACTTTAAGGTAAAATACCCTTCACAAACCGCAAATATTACAAAAAACTACGAAGTGGCAAAAAGCTGCCGGAAAAAATATTTCACATAAACTTTTATCACATAACAACAACAACAACAAAAACAATGAAGATTCCCATTCTCATCAAATATATGATGTAATTATTCAATCCTGAACGTATTGGATAAATTCTATTTTTTAAACTGGTCACCTTAAGTGTTAATAAATTAGACCCAATGAATGAATGAATTTTAATTACGATTACAATAAGCAAACACAATTTTGATCAGGTGCAACCATCAAGCGGCTTCCTTATCGAACATAGATGTGAAAATTCCAAGACTTCTCATGCTGCAAAGGTTTATTGAGATAAACAAAGCGAAGTTTTTGCTCCACATATTGAAATTTATATGCTGCGAATTTGGTGTGAGCCAGTTTCCTAAAATAATCAAAGACAATTTTGAACACGTACAGGTGGATTCCTTATCAAACATAGATGTGAAAATTCTGAAGTCATCTTTAAGCCGTATCGTGAATAATATTAAGATAAACAAAGGGGTCAGGTACAAATCTTCAGAAACTAATCAACTCAGCAGATTCCTTATCCCAATTCTTTACGTGGATTTTAGTGTATATTTTTAAAATAAACATTATCAATATATAAGAAAAGTTCGTTTCATGCTATCCTCATTCCAAAATGGTCAGCGATTCGAGAGAGAGTTGTAAGTTGAATTAGTATTAATATAAAAAATTCAATTTTAATTTAATTTAATTTTTTTATTCCAGCGAAACTAATTGCTTATTCTAATGTCCCTGTTGGCGCAGGGAGAAAACGCTGAAGAGGTATTTAGAGAGCAACGCCGTAGGGTGAAGCGTGGGAAAAGGCGGTGCAAGGAGCAGCTCCAAGAGGTGGAAAATGCTATGCACATTCAGGAAGAAAGACTGCAGCAGTTGCAGCAGCTAGTCGGGGATTATAAGCAGGCCCTGAATGAATTTAGTGTCGCAAAAAAGAAAATTAAACACCAGAGCAAACTGCTCAAATATTTGATTAAATTAGGTTATTAATAAGGAAAGTACTTTTTATAAATAAAAAAATTATTAAATAGAACAAATATTATTTTGTTTTTATTCTGATTACCTTATTATTATTATTATTAATCATTTTGAAGAGCCACTCGATCCCACTCCACTCACTTTTATGTTGTTGTTGTTGTTGTTCAGGATTTCAAATAAAAAAGCGTTTTATCATTGCAAAATTTTATATTTATTTCAGGATTGTACAATTTTTATAAATTTGGTTTAGGGTTGTAAAAATTAGGGTTTCCACTTACATTATCGGTGTAAAAATTATAGTTGCCTGGGAGCACATCAATCTGTAGAAACTTAAATTATATACGTCTTCCCCTGCGGTCCAGTATTTATTACGTGGAAATTCCTTTTGTTGTTGATGTCCTGTAAGGCTGCATCTGATAGGGAGTCGTACCTGGCTGTTAGCAAAATCTGATGTTCCTCTAAGTCCAAGCGAATTCGAAGACCATACGATGTTTCAAGGCTGCCGGCAGATTTGATTTTGTATGGAGTTCCAAACTACATATCAGACATCGTTAAGTAAGGTGAATATTCCAAACTATTAAGTTCTGCTGCTGTATCCATGTCTTCTTGCTGCTGCTGCTAATGCTGGTGATCTCCAGGTGGTTGGGGTTGAACTGCTGCCGATCGTCTTCACAGTGCTCATTATACATATACCCAAATTTAGAAACATGATTGAACTTGTCCATAAATTCCCATAGGGATGCAGCACATGGATGCACCTGTGTAAACAACTTTTGGGGGGTTGGGAATTTGCTACATCAGCGTTTTTTGCACCTGCGTAAGTAAGTTGGAGACCGGAAGTTGGTAAATTTTGTAATTGACCATGAATTCCAAGGACACTGATGCACCTGTGTAAACAATTTTGGGGGTTAGGAATTTGCCACATCAGAAGTTTTGCACCTGCAAATATGATGCAATTTCGCGTAAGACTGTTATGTACCCCCATAATTATTACATTTTACGAAAGAACCTCCCAAGCGGATTTAAATTCTTGGAACAGATAAGGTGCATTCGTTTGATCCAATCTTGAATGCAATTGTGCATGATCAAATTGGATCATATTGCGCACCTTATCTGCAGACAATTTTCCTAGTATTTTCAACAGATTTCATGATGCTTGGGAGGGCTTCCTGCTTCAAGTTGCTCCTGCAAGTTCCTGCACTTATGTATGTCAGGCAGTCTAAAATTTTGACTCGAGGAGTCCAGTCGCGTTTTAACATAAAACTAAATATCCATATAAATAAATTTAATCAACCAACTGAGAGTGTTTTTTTTCCAAGTAGTTAGTGAAATCATTTGTTCAATCATAACATTGGTGTCAGAAGAAAAGATTTTAAAAAAAAATCAGTGAGTTTTAGCACAAAGTGCCCACACTAAGTTCGTGAAAATTATAACAAACTAAAGTGCACTAGAACCAGCAAAGCCTAAATTTTATCATCTGAGGCAATATTATATATAATAGAAGAACAAAAATCAGCCTAGCTCAAGTTTTAACATCTGGAACAAGTTATAATAATACAAGATAGAAAATCAGCAAAACCCTAATTTGAACATCTGGAGCAACATTACAACAGAAGAGAAGAAAAACAGTAAAAGCAACTTTTTACTAACCTAACCAGCACATCATCATCAACATATTCAACAACTTTCTGCAACCCCAAGAAGATGTCTACCATATTATTAATTTTAATGTAAGTTGAATAAATATTATAAAGTGAATTTATATTAAGTAGATTCTTTAGTTAAATACCATTTTAATTTCAAATTATTAAATAACTTAATTGAATTACTTGCAAGTGAATATATAAAGTGAATTTATATTAAGTAGATTCTGTAATTAAATACCATTTTGATTCCAAATTATTAAATAACTTAGTTAAATTACTTTATCGTGTGCGTTCCTTGTCCTTGCTTAATAAATTCCTGTGGCATTTCGAAATATTTATCGTTGCTTCAACCGATTCAATAATTTTATTTATTCGTGAAAAATTTATTTAAAATGAGTGAAAACGATTTCGACGGCCCAGAATCGACTTGCAGAACACATCAATCTAAATGTTCTCTTTAAATTTATAAAACCCTACGACGGTGAAAGGGATAAGTTGGTTCCTTACTTAAATACTGTTGATTCCGCTTTCAATTTAGCTGATGAAACGCAAAAACCAATCTTATTAGCATATACCAAATCACAATTAACTGGAAAAGCGGAGTCCGCATGTGCAAATCATGTCCTTCCTTCATGGGAAGAATTAAAAAATTTTTTAAAACATACATACGGCGATAAAAAACACCCTGGTCACTTGCTTATGGAGCTGCAAGGCTGCAAGCAAATGAATCTCGAAACCATTTCACAATATGTGTATCGTTTGGAAACAGCTCTCAAAAGAGTTTTAACAGTAACCCAGCAAGGCGAACACCCGCCTAATGAATTACCTGGTCGGTTAGCTGCATTAAATGACTTAGCTTTACACACATTCATATTAAACACTAAACCAGAAATTAGTCAAATGTTAAGGTCTCGAAATATCACAACATTAAACGAAGCGATAAATATTGCGTTAGAGGAAGAAAAAATTCAACTCCTTTTAAAAGAACAAGTTAAAAGTAAATATTGCAGAATCTGTAACAAATCTGGACACTTAAGTATAAATTGTTTTAAGAGAAATGAAACCCCAAATAGACAAGTTTATTTTAACAAAAACGTATTCCACGCGTCAGAATCGTCGGTAAAATTTTGTAAATATTGCAAAAACAAAGGGCACGACATAAGCGAATGCCGTAAAAGAATGTACCGAAACCAAAAACAAATTGGAGCCAACTCCAGTAAAAATGTAACTCAAAATCTACCGCATTCAACCAATAACCCTTCCAAAAATACAGATCTATACACTGTAACAAATCAACAGAGTGGTGATACGGGAAACCTGCAAACCCTCGATCCAACAGCAGTATCGGGTCGAGAGTTGAACAAATTCACTGCTATGACCATAAACTAGTTTTATCTAACGAAAATACAATCTATGTGATAATTGAGTGCTCAGAATCAAAATCTAAAACGCTGAAATTATTAATTGATAGTGGTGCAAATGTGTCGTTAATAAAATCCAACCGCTTAACTCCTAAAACATTGTTTTTCATAATGAAATCCTCAACATTAAGGGCATAAATGATAACGTAGAAAAACCAATACAGACTATAGGTTACTCGAACCTTAACTTAACCTTCAATAAAGTTCGTTTGAGGCACAAATTTCACATCCTTGCTACAAACTCCAATATTCCACACGATGGAATACTCGGTAATGAATTTCTTATTCATTTTAAATCAAAATTAGACTATTCAGATTTCACTCTTGCTATTCCCCGTTTTGGTACCAAACAAGAATCTTTACCATTTTATTTAAGTAATCATGAACAAGGCATCGTGCTTCCGGCAAGATGTGAAACTCTTATCGAAATTACAGTCAATAACCCGGAGATCAAAGAGGGAATGACTCCGGATATCGAAATTATAAATGGTGTTTTTTTAAGCAGAGTTCTCACGATGGTTAACTCCAAGTCCAAGGCTCTCGCAACCATTCTTAACACAACAGATAAAAGGGTTCTCGTGAAAAATACATCGACTACTTTACTACCAATCCCAACAGACTCTCAAACCCTTCTGCAAGAATTGCTACCAGATCGCAATAATATTTTAAAAACAAAAATGCGAACAGATCACCTTAATGAAGAAGAAAAGGAAAGTTTATTACAAATCTGTCTTAAGTATAGTGAATTATTTTACCTAGAAGGTGACACATTATCTACGACTACTGCAGTCAAACACGAAATAAATATTTCACCTACACCTCCCATTATGAGTAAAACGTATCGATACCCCGAGATACATAAACAAGAAGTGAACACCCACATTGATAAAATGATCAACGAAAATATCATAAGACCTTCTAATTCGCCATGGTCCTCACCACTTTGGGTAGTACCAAAGAAGAAGGATGCGTCAGGTAAACGCAAATGGCGCGTGGTAATAGATTACCGAAATTTGAATAAGGTTACGATAGGGGACTCTTATCCATTGCCTAATCCATTGCCAATTAGGTCACAGTTCTTATTTTTCTACACTAGATCTCGCGTCAGGGTTCCACCAAATCGAGGTTCGAGAAGAGGATAAATGCAAAACGGCGTTCTCTACACCAACGGGTCATTTTGAATTTAACAGAATGCCCTTTGGATTAAAGAACGCCCCCGCAACCTTTCAAAGACTGATTAACTCGGTCCTCAGTGGACTCCAAGGGTTAAAATGTTTCGTCTATCTGGACGATATAGTGATTTATGCAAGTTCTCTTCAGGATCATGAAAACAAATTAGAACATGTATTTCGGAGACTTGAGGAGAACAATCTTAAATTACAGCCTGACAAATGCGAGTTTCTCCGGAAGGAGGTAGCGTATTTGGGTCATATAATATCTCAAGATGGAATTAAACCCAACCCTGATAAGATTCGCGTTATAAAAGACTTTCCAAGGCCCCAAAATCCGAAGGAAATTAAATCGCTCCTTGGCCTTGTTGGCTATTATAGACGCTTTATTCAAAATTTCAGTAAACTTGCAAAACCACTCACTTCTCTCCTAAAGAAGGATACTAAATTCGTCTGGAACCAGGAACAAGAAAATGCATTTAGCTCGCTTAAAGATAGCCTTACGAATCAACCGATACTACAGTACCCGGACTTCTCTAAGGAATTTATTGTTACTACGGACGCATCTAGTCATGCAATCGGTAGCATTTTATCTCAAGGACCGATAGGGAACGATTTGCCAATTGCTTACGCCTCCCGAACGCTTAACCGCGCAGAGGGCAATTATAGCACAATCGAAAGAGAGTTACTGGCAATAATATGGTCAGTTAATCATTTCCGACCATATTTATATGGTAGGAAATTTAAAATCATAACTGATCACCGCCCCCTTATCTGGCTCTTCAGTTGCAAGGAACCAAGCTCCCGCCTAGTGCGATGGAGGCTCAAGCTCGAAGAATTCGAATATGAGATAATATATAAAAAAGGAAGGATGAATTCTAACGCGGACTGCCTTTCTCGTATACCGACCGTCAATATTCTCAGTGTAACAAATAACGACACATATGAAGATTACATAAAATTTTTCTATAATTCCTTGCAGCCAACTATTTATAATTTCCAGGAAGATGATAGCCCGTTAGTAACGTCTAAGGACAACATTGCTTATATTACAAGCCTCGATCTAGATGATCAAAATAAATATTCCTACGAACTGCTATCAGTTTCTCAAAACCATGAGCACTTACAAAATATTCCTCATGAGCTCTACTCAAATCACAAATCTGAAAACATAGATAGCAAACAGAAAATCTATCATTGCTTCATAAAATATAATTACTGGGAAAAGGCATCCTACAAAGATTTCTTCTATACAATCCAAAACCTAAAAAATACCCTAACCAAAGACGGAATTACGAGTATCTCATTACCAAATTTCGAAGATTCATTTAATCAATTCAAGTATTCTAAACTAAAGGATATAATACAATTCGTTTTCAGAAATACAAAAATTAAGCTAAAAATACACACGGATAAAATTCTTATACCGAGCCGCGAAGATATACCGACAATATTACGTGAAAATCACTACAGTCCTCATTCGGGTCACTCCGGTTTTCATAGAACGCTGAATCGCATAAAGCTCCTCTACAAATGGCTTGGTATGAAGCGAGATATAAAAAATTACATCAAATCATGTGAATCATGCAATAAAAATAAAACGGAAAGAAGGTTACGCAAAGCTCCAATGGAAATTACTTCAACATCGTCTCAACCATTTGAAAAATTAGCTTTAGATATTGTGGGACCATTGCCCGTAACTGAACAAGGAAATAAATACATTGTAACTATGCAGGACGATCTTACAAAATTTTCTCAAGCATATCCAGTGCCGCAACATAATTCTGAAGTAATTGCAGAAACATTGTTTAAATTCATAAGCCATTTCGGTATTCCCAAGTCAATCCTAACGGACCAAGGGTCAGACTTCCTATCTCAAGTTATGAAAGATTTCGCTAAACTTTTTTATATGAAACAGCTTAAAACAACAGCCTACCACCCGCAAACTAATGGAGCTCTAGAACGAAGTCATTCGACTCTTAAGGACTATCTTAAACATTACATAAATCAGAACCAAAATAATTGAGACCATTGGGTACCTACAGCAATGTTTTCCTATAATACCGCTATTCACGCAACTACCAAGTTCTCTCCATAAGAATTATTATTCGGCTTCAATCGCATGAAATTGAAATTGCCAGACAAAATATCCTTAAATCTAAATCCGTATCTAAATCTTACTACGACTCAAACGCGAATAACCCCACATACCTTGTCGGAGACAAAGTGTACATAAACAATCCAGGAAATAAATCGCACGAAGAGCTTTCGCCTAAATACAGCGGCCCCTACGAGATTATAACCATACACGATAATCAGACTGTTACTTTAAAATTAAAACATAGACTTAGTAGAGTACATATAAACCGAATAAAACCCTGTTAAATTTCAGGATCCTCCAATCCTGCAAGGGCAACCACTACGAAATTCAAAAGATAACACAAGCGAGTGGATTATACTATGAAAATATAGGACATGCAAAATTCACGTCTTCTAATTGGAAACTCGTTACATATTTGAACATATCGGTCTATGACCAAAAATTTGGATTAATTAATAAAACACATGAAAGCTCCAAAACCCTTTGTGATCAAATAACAGATTTTTATTGTTTGCAAACACTCAATTTCATTAAATTTCAAACAACAACTCTTTATACAAAACTACAATCTATACACAATCTAATTGGACATAAACGTCCCAAAAGAGGATGGTTCAATGCTGTCGGCACCGTATTCAAAACAATCTTTGGTACCATGGATGCAAATGACGCTGAGTTTTATGATGAAACTATCAGACAAGAGCAAAAGGACGAGAAAAGCGTTTTAGAAATAGTGAAGGATCAGGTCTTAATAGTTAAACAAACTATCGCAAATTTCAATGAAACAATCAATGTTTTAAAATTTAACGAACAAAAATTTAACGAAAATATACGTAAATTCAACGAGTACAGCAAAACCATAACTAATAAAATAAACAGGCTTAGTCTAAACGAAAAGGAGAATGAACACATTAATCTCTTGACATACCTTACAAACGAGTTAAATGAGGAACTCGACAACCTAATCAATGCTATCCTTTTTGCGAAATTCAAAAATTCAATTCAATTAGTAACAGAATTAAATAATAATATCAATCTACTCCCAAAGGATCTAAGTTTTCCTTTTCCAAGTGATGTGGAAAATATCAATGTAGTATTGAATACAATAAATCTTCAAGTTTTCTATATTAATAAAAAACTAATATTTATTATAAATATTCCTCTAACTAATAATCACGTATTTAACCTATATCATGTGCTTCCCCTACCTATACCACATGAAAGCACAAATGATGGATTCGCTTATATCCAGCCAAAACACAATTTCATTGCTATTTCACAAAACCACATTTACTTTTTCCTACTAAATAACCTTGATAACTGCAAGGAAATGATAAACGAACATTATCTTTGTGAAGGCAACACATTTTATTCCATGCATGAAAACCCCATATGTGAAAGTATGCTTTTTAATAAAAACATTCAAGTTATCCCCAAAGATTGTAATACTAAAATAATTTTCGGAAATCTAGAGATTTTACACGTTCTTAAATTCAACCAATGGATCACAGTATCTTCTAAAGGTAAAACTTTAACTATTATTTGTGATGATGTTAACCATATAATAGACAAATCGATTTTGGGTACCAATCTAATAACACTTAACAATTCATGTGAAGCATTCCTTGATTCAGCAAAGCTAGTAGCGTCTTATAAAATAACTAGCGAATTTTATTCAGTAGTACCAACGATCAATATTATCGAAGACGATTGTTGCAAAAGAGAAAATTTTAACGTCTCTCATGAATATTTCCAATTGTCCCCTATTTCCCTAACTGGCATTAACTTAGATCACTTAAAACTTGCTTCTCATAAATTAGATCAAATAAAGGAAAAAATAAACGAAGCACAAAATCATCCAAGTTTAATTAAATATCCTTCAAGGTACACGATAATAGTATATACAATATTAGCTTTTATAATTTTATATATCGTATTTAAGTTAAGTAAATTCATTAAGAACAGGAGATCTAGCGATAGAGGCAACTGTATGATAAAAATTGTTAACACATTTTGTCCGAGAAGTCAAACTACAGTGGAACCTGTTATAGAATATAGGCAGGAACCGAATTCACCTATTTGTACAGAACATTATATACAAAGAAATAGACCAAAAGCTAGAAGAAATTTAAGAAACCATTCAGAACTAGGAAGCAATTATAATTTATCAAACTGATATTTGATTTAAAATTTGCATTCATTCGTAAAATTAGAAATAAGAAATTATTATACATGTCCATATATATAATATCTTTTATTACACATGCGTACTTAATTATCTTTAGAAATAAAAAGCTAAGTTGTAAACATACATAAATGCTGGAGCATTTATTTTTCCAAGGGGAAAGGGATGTTATGTACCCCCATAATTATTACATTTTACGAAGGAACCTCCCAAGCGGATTTAAATTCTTGGAACAGATAAGGTGCATTCGTTTGATCCAATCTTGAATGCAATTGTGCATGATCAAATTGGATCATATTGCGCACCTTATCTGCAGACAATTTTCCTAGTATTTTCAACAGATTTCATGATGCTTGGGAGGGCTTCCTGCTTCAAGTTGCTCCTGCAAGTTCCTGGTGCGCCCGCTATAGCGCACACATCGCACATACACGCATACACGCATCCACGCATACACGCATACAGAAACTTTCTTTTATTAATATAGATAATTGATCAATACATTAAGTGCACCTAGTTCCGAGCAATGTGACATGCTTTGAAATATTTTATTCTTAATCTCTACCATCGAGGTGCTGAAATAGGCATGTGTGAAGTGTATCTCCTTAATGAGATGCCCACGTTCTTACAATGCCCCGTAGAAGTACTACACCAACAACCAATTTGGATTCAACTTGATCATCCCAATGAATGGATATTTGCTATGAAGGAACCAACCGTAGCCAATATTGTGTGCAATGGAGAGCCATCCACCATCACGCTCGAAGGGATCGGTCAATTGAGATTGGAACCAGAATGCATTCTGAAGCAGAAGTTGGCAACTGTTCAAGGGCACCACATTAACTTCAACAGCACTACGACGGCTCATATCCGATACAATAGTACTAAACCTGAAATACCACAGGAAAGGACTTCTGATGCCATCTTCAAGATACAACAAGAAACTCTTGATATAATACAACAACAACTTGCGCAACAAAGTCTAGAACTGCCCAAGAAAATCGAAGCGCATAATAATCACCACAGCATCACCAGCTACCTCAGCATTTCGTTAGTAGCAGTCTTCATCATAGGTATCTTGGTGCGATATGGATACAGCAGATGCAGACGATCTAAGCGGCCTCAACCTAAACCCCGGACACAGATTGGAGTAGACGAAGGATTCGACTTTACAGTTACTGTATAATTGAACAACGTTCAAGGCGGGCAGTATGTTTCTACTCATAGTACAAAAATAATTTATTTTGAATCCAAAAATAAAAACTGTTTTTTATATCTAATTTTTGCGTTTAAAGGTAAAAACTTTTTTTACCTTAAATTTCCATTTTATCAAAATTTAATTTACTTTTGCAATGTAAGCATGTTAGCCAGCAACATTGGAATTTCTGAGCATCGAGCCAGACGTAACCTGAGTCGCCCGGCCATGAGATAATACGCGGCGCGGCTAGGTTACACGGATTCCGTGGGAATCGGCAGATGCTCAGAAATTCTAATGTTACACAAAATACAAAAAAGTTTAGTTAAGCATTTTGTTTTATATAAAAGAAATTAATGAACAAATAAATGAGACAGTTGTTAATTAGACAACCAGCGCTTTAAATCTTTTTCCAATTGTCCTGTGTTTGGGTGTTTCACTCAAGCACAATCAACAAATCTAGACAAGACAATCGTTGTCAAGGTGCAACACCTTGTCAACATTTTTTAAATAAACTTTGTCAAGGTGTAACACCTTGACAATTCATCCACCGGGAAATAAAAGAACTTCTCGTATTAAATAGCGCCATTGGATGGATGGATGGAGATAATATAAAATTAGCAACTAAGACTGTTTTTGATGCAGTTATTAAAAAAGATGGTAAAGAAGAAGAAAAACTTACTAAAGAAAAAAATGAAAATGCAGCTGGGTTATCTGTGTCGGGCGATGGCACGTGAGCAAAGAGGGGGTTTTCGTCATTATTTGGTGTTGCAACTCTTATCGGTAAATATACGGGCAACGTATGAGATTTAATTGTAAAATCTAGTAATTGTTTTTTGTGTACCATAAACAAAAAGAAACTAAGTCCTTAGGAATTCGAGTTATGGTATAAAGCTGAACATTCTGAAGTTTGTGCCGGGAAGATGGAGGTAGATGGAGTCATTGAACTATTTAAAAATTCAGAAAATTTGCACGGTGTGAAATATGAAAATTATATCGGTGATGAAGACAGTAAAACATTTAAAACTTTAAATGAATTGAAAGTTTATGTTTTAAACTTCATTATTAATAAGCTCGAGTGCGTACTTCACGTGGGAAAACGCATGTTTAGACGTTTAGCAGAAGCTAAGAAACTCATAACAAATAAAGGAAAAATTATACAAGAACAATTAAAGAAAGCAGAAGAGGAACACAAAAAAAAGATAATAAAGAAAATTTAAAAGCAACTGGTAATAAATCAACAAAAGTAACAGTTGCAAAAAAATTTAAAAAAACAGATAAAAAATCCAAAACACCAACACAAAATCCTGAAAGAACAACAAAGCTGACCGGAGCAGTTATGAAGCAAATGTCTAGATATTTTGGTTTAGCTATTATAAGAAATTCTGATTCCTTAGAGAAAATGAAGAATGAAATATGGTCTGGGTACAGTGTTGCCAACGCCATCCTGGAGTAAAACTACATACATGCTTAAACAAAACTGTAGAAAACTGTAAATATTAATTAAAAGACGGCAAATCTACCGTTTTTTTCTTATATTGTATTATTTAATGGTAATAATAAATAAAACAGATAATGGGGAAGTAGTCCAGTCAAATGGTACTTTCGCTGAACATTTTATGAAAACAGCAATTTTTTTTGTAATGTGTAGGGGGTTGGTTGGGAGTATAAAACCGAGTTTTCGGGATCCGGAGGCGTGACGTTCGGCCGCCAACTTGTTTTGAGTGGTAAAAATAGTTTTCCTTATTTCTCGGAACCCTGAGTCCTATAGAATTTTTGTACAGATATTTTTTTTAGATAATCAAATTATCTACAACTTTCGTAAATAATGTTTTGCCTTAATATTAATAATAAAAAAGATATGGACGAAAAATGACAAAAATTTTGGCGGTGATGAAATCATACATATTTTTTTTGAATTCCTTAAAATAGGCATTGTGCGCATCGAACTCGAACTCGAACCAATTTTTAATTTCTGATTTTGTGTGCAAAGCACCTCTTATTGTGGTCGTAGTAAATTTATTTCTAAGTTTCGTTTTCATAACATTAATGCTCGAAAACAAGTGTTTTACCGTAGCCGTACCGTAGCGGCAGACAGAAGCTTTTTGGTCAAATTCGATAATAGTGGAAATTGTACAGATCCATCGCCTTTATTAATTGAGAAACATATGGCCTACTACGAGATAGATGGCGCTAAATAAAAAACTGTAGATTTGCAGGCCTAAACTAAAAACTGAGAAGATTTCCAAAAAACTGTAAATCTACAGTTAAAACTGTAGAGTTGGCTACACTGTCTGGGTATTACCATAAAATATCGACGGATTCTAATCCGCAGCATCAATGCTGCGATCCAAGTTGGAGTAAATATTTGCAATGTCAGGATGAAAATAAACCCTATGTCCATAAACCAGCTTTAGATCCCAAGGTTCAAAAACATGCTAAGCCTATTTATGAAAAATTTATACATCATAAACTTCTTGAACGTTGTTTAGGTAAAAATACGCAAAACAATGTTTTAATAAAACCATTTGGCAGATGGCCCCTAAACATACGTTCAATGGGAAAAATATTGTCGAAATTTCTAGCTGGATAGCTACTTGTATATTTAATGAGGGCTTCATTACAGTTTTAAAAATAATGGAAACTTTAGAAATTCAACTAGGACATAACGCCATAGGATATTCTTCAAAAAGAGATGATATTCGTATCCAAAAAGCTGAACGCTGTGCTTCCGAAGTCGCCAAAAAAAGCAGGCTGATCTGGAGCAAGAATATAATTTTAAAGAGTTAGGATTGTTGTATGGACCAGGAGTAGCGAGGAAGAATAAATATTAAGGTTATCATTTTTTTTAAACTTCAAAACTTTAATCACATTTATCTCGAAACATACTTTATCAAAAAGGCCTGTACGATTATAAAAAAACTACTCGTCCGATTCCCCTTTTTTTAATCTATTTCTTATTGGAGAATTACTTGAGATTTTACAGACCCATTTTGGCCCAAAAATGACGTCGTTTTACAACTTTTTTTTTCTGGCTTCATAGCTCGTTTAATTTTTAATATTTTTAGGTCGTACAGGTCCATTCCCTGCATTCACCGGTATAATTTAACATCCTGTTTTTTTTTGTTTCCGACTAACCAAAGGCGAGTTACGATGCAGGCCGATTTAGACCATTTTTTTAACACGCGTACATTAGCGCCATCTTTTCAAATGAAAATGACTAATAACAAAAAAAATATTTTTTTTTGTACTATAAGAATGTATTATTAACATACAAAAAACAAATTTTGGATATATAATAAACTTTTTGAGAAAACGACTTCCAAAATATGCATTAATTTTAACGAATCTCGAAAAAAACTTATTTTAACAACGGTTGGAAAATGTCAGAGCTGCCCAGATTAAAATGCCAACGGGCCAATTACAAACGACAGCTTACACTAATCAACCTTTTCGTAAACACAGTAACACCTAATCAGATTTGATGAGCTCAATCTACGATTAGATAAAATAGCCCTTATTTTCACGCACACATCAGTCTAAAAATTCGTTCTCTTCGAGAACAACTCGACTGTGGAACAACCTCCCACAGTCAGTATTCCCGAACTCATACAACATCCAAGAGTTCAAACGCAAGGTTCATCGCCATTTCCTCCTATCTATCTATAGTCACATATAGTAGTCTGTGATAGTAGTCTGTGATTAAAACTGAAAACAAAAATTGCTTATCCTCCTCTTATAATAAATTACTGTTTTGAGTTTTTTCAATTCAGTTTTGGTTTTATTATTCGATTCTTTTAAAGAAAATTTGGTAAATTTGTTTATGTATTTCGGAAATCATAAATGAAATGCGCGACAGCACAGTACGGATCCACACGGCGGCACCCGCCCTACGTAAAAAGTGATGATAGCAAAAATTATAGATAATCGTGTGTTCTATAAGTCTTACGAAGGATTTTTTCATGTAGAATTAACCATTACCGAAATATAGTGCAAATTCTAAAAGAAAGTTAAGTCACTAATTTATCTACAAAAAAGAGTATATACATTTTTGTTTAAAAATGCATAGTTTCTGAGATATAGAATTAAACGCGTTTCCCTTCACTGTAAGTTTAGCAAGAGGGTGAGGATGACGCCATTTTGAATTTAAGCTTATAAAAATATATAAAATCCTTTGGTAAAAAAATCGCGTGCGCTATTTTTTGCAAAGAAAAAGTACCTATTTATTGGACTACAACACCAAAATTGATAAACATTCAATTTGTCACTACAGCGCTCCGTGCGCCTAGACATTTACCAGTAACTTTTATGCGACAATACAAGAAATACCATTGAGTATATTATAAATTAAAAAATTAAAAATGTTATGTTCCTTATATTCCGCAAAAGCCGCCACACCCACCTTCACTTACCTATTAATATTTTTTGGGAAACAATTACGCTGTAGTATATTTTTGAATATTCCTAAAACTTCATGTATGGATATCTCAAAAACGATGCGAGATGTCGAAAAAAATTATTTTACATCTTCGTTTTATTTTGCGGTGTTTTGTCGAAATTCATGATTAAAAAATCGGCACCACGGAATTCGTAGTTTTGATATAACTAAAACCCTTTGGGCAACACCTCAAAACGTCCAACTTGAAGTGTAAATATCTCGAAAACTAGAGATATTGAAAAATTGTATTTTACATTTTCGGATTATTTTGGGATGCTAAATAAAAAGGCAACATCAAATGGCGGGGCCACGGGGAAACCGTCGAGTCCTCCCACGGCCCATGTTTATTTACATGGAATTTTCATTACTCTAAACGAGTAGAGAAATCTCTTTTTGGCGCGAAGTCCATTAAAATCGTTGGATTTCTTGGATTTCCCTTGAAAATTACCTAAATTTTAATATAATAAATGTATTTGAAGAATTAACAGTGCATTAATATTTTCTAAGGTTACTCACTACTTTCTTCAAATTTATTTGCATCAACAAAAAATGCAGATCTTACGGCGGATGCAGATTTTATGGCACTGCAATGAAGTTACTGAAACTCACTTTAAAATAAAACGAGCCGTGGGTTTAATTGCCCTAATCTTCATTATAAAATTGAAAAAATCGAAGTATTATTGACTAGACGTTGAAGTTAGTCTTTTTGCGGGTAAAATTGTCACTTGTTGCATTTGCTGCCGCTTTTATGCGAAATAAAACCGTCGCCAAGAAAACACCTCACTTCTTTTATATTCAATAAAATTGTCGTGAATTTTTAAATTCAATTGTCGCTTCACATATAACAAAATTTGTCGGCGAAAAAACCAAAAGCATTTTAACCTCGAAACAACCTACGAAAATAAACAAACTACGGCCCAGCTGGTTTTGTTTATAGTGCGTTCTGAATTTTAACATGCAATCTGGGTGATAATTACGTCGTTTTGTTCAGCTCTATTACATTTAGATTTATTGAATGAACGTTCTATGTTGTGGCAAGATTGATGGCAAAGTTTTCTTACCATGCAATCAAACGAGCAGTGATTTAAGCCCAAAACAGAATGAATGCAGAAACTTCGACTTCAACTTTGCATTTTGACAGTTTCATACATTTCCTATAGTACTCACGTTCAGTTAACAGAATCAATGCAGGGTGCCTTCCATTTAGACACAGAAAGACACAGTTGTGTCTAACAGAGTGTTCCATCACCGTCGTGTTTAAATATATTGCACCCGGCGGTGCACATTTTTGCCGTTGATGGAACACCCTGTTAGACACACTGTGTCTCTCTGTGTCTAAATGGAAGGCACCCGTAGTAAGCGTTGCAGTAAACTTTGCGCCGACTTCGACTTTGACAATGTTAAAAGCTGCTGCAAAAGTTGCAGAGCTACCAACACAACATTTCAATTTTGCCACTGTAGCCAAATTAGAAAATTTTAACTGATTGAGTTTATTGTATGCAAAATTTAATAATTGCAGGTAATATACGTAAAAGTCGCATACAATAAAAAAATTGGTAAATTTTTTAAAATTTATAATTTCTGTTATGTTATTAGGCCCTGTGCGAAACCGGCTAATTGCTTGCTAAACTTCCAGATTTTTTGGAAACTTCCCAGTCTAATTCCAGTGCTGTGCGAAACCAAAACTGGAATTGCTTGCTAAAATTTTGACGTTGACATGTACTTGAAGTTTAATTATAAAAGTAGTATTTGAAATATTATTTATTTAAGATTTTTTAAAAGGAGGGAAAGTCACGGACAATTAAATAATGATGAAATGATGGCACTAATATTTTTTCCAAAACGGTTGTTCATGTACAGCAAAATGTTACGTTTTTATTAAAACCGTTACCAGTAGCAACCACTGCATAAATGTAAATATTTCAAATATTTAGCAAAAGAAGAAAAAGAATTAGCAAGCTCGAAAATTTACTAAATGAAAAAGTACTAGAATTAGCAAGCAATTAGACGGTTTCGCACACGGCCTAAATGGTGATCGCAATTGTAAATTCTATCTGCCAAATTATCGACTTTAAAGTTCTGAAATGAATGTGTTAGCGCTATGCAGCAAAGTCGACTTTACTGCAACGGTGAAGTCAAAGTCGAAGTTTCTGCATTCATTCTGTTTTGGGCTTTAGGTAAAGGGCAAAAGAAAGCAAATAAAAATTACCAGTATGCTTTTTTTATTGTTTTTATATTGATATATTAGCTGTTTTCGATTTGCCACATTTATCTGATATGCCTCACATTTTCCTCAGTTTCACTGAAAATGTCTGTTCGATTTGGCGGTTCAGTTCCTATTTTACAACAGATGGCGACAGCTTCCAACTGATATAAAACCAAGTGATGTGATAAAAATATTTTTTCATCACATCAGTTGAGTAAGTGATTTTGAAGTTATGCACTGATGTATTTATTGTGGTTGAATATCTTATTTTGTAATAATTTCATATTCAGCAGCGGAAGTATTATGAAGAGACATTTTCTTTGATCTCGGTGTATGGAAAATTAATTTATAAAATTTTTATTATTTATCACATAAGTAACTGTTCGATTTGCTTGTTGCAATCAGTTACAATTTGACAGAACAAAAGTGAGGCAAAAGTGAGTACGAGATTTGACATGTGAGGAATATGTGATGAATATCAGATAAATGTGGCAAATCGAAAACAGCTATTAGCTGCGTTCTTTTTCTGCGATTTTTACTATTTTCTACTCGTGAGTACTCGCAGCTACACTTGCTCTAACATGCGAGTAGATAACACTTGTAGTTACGCCATTAAAATCCGCTAGAGGAAAGCTCCCATTTCGAGTCTGTTGTGAATTATTTTAGTTACCCTATTACCCCATAGATGGCTTTTGATTGTTTTGAGCTTTTTTGATATAAAAAAGTCAATAAATAGCTGCGTTCCATTGGGCGAAATTTTCCATTCCCCAGTACTCCGAAGTACATAGCCAATGGAACACGATTATTGATATCAGAAGAAAATACGAGTAAAACATAACCTCAAATTAATTCATTGTCCTTAAAATAAATGTGCAATAATAATTTTTTTATAATAAAAAGAAATTTTATATTTCACTTACCTAGTTTATAGCTACTCCAAAAATAATTCGAATTATGGATCATTCAAAATTGTTTGTCGTATAAACGGGATAATTCGAAATATGGCTTAACCCGAATTTTCTGACTTAAGCCATAGTTATATCTTGGATATTAATACCCGTTTATACGTTAATTCGAAATTTAGGCGTAATCTTGAGTTAAATCGATTTAATTTTGCGGCTATAAACTTGGTGACTGTGTATACTATATTTACCGTTTTCGTAAATTTACTTTAAAAGAACACTTTAAAATAATTAATCGACAGTTTACTTAACCTTAAAAATCAAAGGACCATATATTTTTAAGTAGTTAAAGCTTGCAAACCTGGCGGAAATTTTATGCGTTTCTACTAGGAGTGAAATACCCTAAAACAAGAGCAAGGATAATTGGGTCTACTCGGGAGAACTCCGGAGTAGCAAATATTGCCCAATGGAACGCAGCTAATAAAAATGATAAATTTGTAAATAAAAAAAATATAAATAATAAAATCGCATTAATTTAAATTATGTTGTAAATTATTCTAACCTTTTATTTGTATACAAATGAAATAACATCAAAAATGTTAGGTTAGGATTTACGCAAATCAACCAATTTTGCGTTCCTTTTCTGCTCGACTCGAAAGTACTAAAAAGTAGAAAAGGAACACAGCTATTAATTGGCAGGCAATAGGTGCGTTTCATTTTCCTTGGAGTACGTACGCCGGAGTTGTTGGGCGCACTTCGGGATAGATGCAGGCCTACTTGTCCGTCTTGTCTCTTCACGACTCCAACTACAATATCTTTTTTCCAGGTGTTCCTAGGTACGTTGTCGTCCACAATAACGACCACATCACCGATCTCTATCGGCTTGACTTTCTCGAACCATTTCGTCCTTCTGGTCAGTGTTGGCAGGTATTCAGCTATCCATCGTTTCCAAAAATGGTCTGCTACGCGTTGCGTCAACCGCCAGTTTCTTCCAAAATATCAGGTGCCATTTCTGGTGCTCGTGCTATGGCTCTATAGTTTTTGCATTTTTGACATTTGCTTACTATGCCACGAAGAATAACTCTTAATTTCGGAATGAAGTATTTTTGTTGTACCTCATTTATCACTTACCAAGTTTATAGCAGCAAAATTAAATCGATTTAACTTAAAGTTACGCTAAAATTTCGAATTAACGTATAAACGGGTATTTAATACGCAATCGATTTCAACTTAGATTCTTATAACTTTGGCTTAAGCCGAAAAATTTCGGTTTAAGCCATAATTCGAATTATCCCGTTTATACGACAAAAAATTTTGGATGATCCATAATTCGAATTATTTTTGGAGTAGCGATAAACTAGGTAACTGTCTCATGATTTCCATGTTTATACTTCCGGAGGTAGAATTCGACCAATAGCCGCGTAACGTCATTATCTTTAGGTAAAATGATGAGTCTCTTCATATCATACTCTACGTTATTCACTCTATCGATCCTTCTTCTTACTCGCAAAATATTTACCTCATCCAGGTAGGGTGAGCACTTGTACAGAGGGCTGCTTCTACTTAGCGTTACATTACGGTTTTCATTTTGTTTTAATTGTTCTATCTCCTTCTGATAAGCTCCTTGTTGAGCAAATCTATACAAGGCTTCTGTAGCTGCAGTAATAAGATGCATCATAAGACGCAGCTCTGTAACTTCGCCATTTCTTTCAGTTTTCGTCATTTGTGGCCAGTGGTCTTTACCTTTGATGAGAAAAGATGGTCCTTTTAACCAGCGGATATCTGAATTAAATTTTGGGTCCTTTTTCCATTTTGTAGCCACATTATGTTCAGTTGGAACCCATCGCCATTCACTAAATTGCGTCAACTCTAGAATTTCTCCTATTCTTAGCATCACAAATTGCTTAAGGTCCTTAGATTGTCTTTTAACCATGACAAGACTGTCCGGGAGTCAGTCCACAAATATCGTCTGTTTACCTTTACTTCATGATGGTCCATTATGTTTTGTGATACTCTTGCCCCGAGTAAAGCACCTTGAAGCTCGAGTCTTGGTACAGACATTGGTTGGATTGGCGCGACTTTAGCCTTCGATGCTATCAGGGTACAGCTTATCTTTTCGCCATATACAAATCTGAAGTACGCAACCGCTGCATATGCATCTTCGCTGGCATCAATAAATACGTGCAGCTGTACGTCATCAGAGGCAGTCGTTGGTGAACCCTCAAAATAATGTCGTGGAATCTGCAAGTCTTGCACAGATGGTAACAGCAAAACCCATCTCCTCCATCTCCTAAAAAGCTCCTCTGGTAGAGTTTCGTCCCACTGAGTACCAGCTCTCCATACGTCCTGTAAAATGATCTTTGCGTATATCGTGAAAATAGATAAGAAACCAAGAGGGTCGAATATAGACATTACTGCCCTCAGCATTTGCCTCTTTGTAGGATTAGCTTCTCCCACCAATACAGCTTTTTCATTTTTTACATATTTTAAGGAAAAACGGAAGACGTCAGTCGAGGGCGACCACCACAATCCCAAAACCTTGTCATCGTCAAAGTACAGTTGCTCACTTCCGCCCAACTTTCCCATGTCCATTGGCGAATTATTCTTTTCCTCAAGAGACTTCAGCACTTCCATCGAATTCGACTTCCAATTCCGCATTTCGAATCCGGCTTTTTCATGAATAAATTTAACTTCTTTCACAAGCCTTATCATTTGTTCGTCATCATCCACACTATCCAACAAATCGTCGACATAATGATGATCAACTATAGCCGAAACTGCCCTTGGGTATTTATCTAAAAACTGGGACGCGTTAGTATTTTTAACATATTGTGCTATGCTTGGGGAGCACGTAGCGCCGAATGTCAGAACTTGCATTACGTAGATATCCAAATCTTTATTTCTGTTCCCATCACGCCATAAGAACCGTTGCGCGTGTTGATCCTCTGGCCTTAGTCGTACTTGATGATACATTTCTAGGATGTCACCACAAATTGCAACTCTTCCTTGTCGGAATCCAAACAGGATGTGGACCAGATCAGTGAGTTGGTCTGGACCTTTCATCAACACACTGTTCAGCGAAATTCCATCCTTATCGGCATACTTTTGCCGGCTTATTTGGGTTTCGGACAATAAACGTCGGAAGATACCATACCAAACCGCTCTCAAGCTGCTGACAGAAACAGGCGCAAACGCCGTGCGGGCAATGACAGAGAGAATAGAAGTAGTGTATTCAAATGCGCACTAACGGAATGCTGATTTACGCTACGCACACACCGCGCAAGTTGCTTTACTTTCTACTTTCTGCGCGTTGCCGCCGCGTGTGTCAAAAGATGTTTGTGTTTTGAGTCGTGTTTTGGTGGTGGTGGTTGTTATATTTCCACAATAATCCTACCTCATAATGATTATTCGCTCGTCTTAGTGTTGATTGCAGTATTGTCAAACTTCGATCGTCCTCTTTGTTTACTAATTTGCACGGACCTTTCTGCTTTGCTAGAGTATCCAAAGCGAACGATTCCTTTACTAGCTTTGAAGATTTTCACACTCACACGAGTTATGTACACACCACCAGGCAACGTGACATTATCAGAAGATAATGTGATGATACCTGATCTATCTGAGACTCGACGTAAGTTGAGTATATTCTGACCATTCTCATAGAAAAGTGCATATCTTGCAAAACAGGCACTTATGAGGATTTGCTCAAGAGAAGCTTCCCATGCAAAATGATTCCTTTTATTTTTGAACAGTAGAATTAGAGTAATTACATTTTTTAGTCAGTCTAAGCTCGGCCGGCAATTGTTTAACATTTAAAAATAAAGTTGTAGTCGGAAAAGTTGTGTGTTTTAATTCGTATTTATTTTGTTTGATTTTAAATTCTTTTTCTTAATAAACCAAATAATCAAAAACCGTATCTCACCAGGTCCGTAGTGTCAGGTCCTTTACAGTCCTCACATCCTTTAGCCCATACCACAGGTCGTTGTCATTCCTGGATTTGATGCGTAGGGAAACCTTCCTTGAATCTGATTCTTCCCTCGTATGGTTTCCTGTCCATCTTAAGCAGAGGGTCTGTTTTACTCCTTCTAGATTTAAACTTTGGGCTAGCTTTTCTTCTATCAAAGTCAATGATGACCCTTCATCCAATAATGCGTATGTTTCTATGCAGCGCTCCTTTCCTTTTACAATTACTAGAACAATTCGTAACAGAACTGACGACTGTCTCTCGTTACCAACGTTGTGACATGCTATGGCGGATGTTGCTGACTTCTGTTGAGTTTTTGGACCGTGCAGGATTGGATGATGTTTTAACTGACAGCCGTTTATATTGCAGGACGCCGCTCTGTTGCACTTTAGGAAATGATGCCTTTCTAAGCAACACTTGCATAATTTGAGCTCTTTAATGCGTTGCCATTTATCAGCACGTTCGAGCTGCTTGAACTCATCACATTGGTGTAACCTATGCCTGCTCTGACACTGTGGGCAGCAAACATTATCCCCTTCTACTGTTTTCGCTTGATGGGTATGTAATACCCCTTCCCTGCGCCTTTCAACTTTTTCTGTTGTACAAATATTTGTAGTCACTGTACTGGCCGCTGTTGCTAGTATAAATAGCCACTCGCTAAAACTGGAAATATTCTTTTCGTCCAAACTAAGACTGTGCACTGCCCAGTTTAATTTCATGCTGCCTGGTAATTTTTCCACTATCTCGTCCAGTAACAACGGATTGTTATTATGGGGCTTTAATCCACAGGCCTCTATGGTGGAACTTAAATTTTTAACCACTAAGGCATAACTTATAATACTTTCTAGCCGGTCTTGTTTGGGGGCTGGTTGATTCCTTATTTGTTGTATCAAATTTTTTATTATCAACTCAGGGCGTCCAAATAACATTCGTAATGTTTTAATTATCTCAGGAACTAACGTTGGAAGCAGCAATTGAGATCTGACCATTTCCAGTGCCTTTCCCCGCAGACACTTTTGTAACCTTAACAAATTTTCTACCTTGATGTATCCACATGTTGTTGTGATATTTTCGAAAGCACTAATGAAGATAGGCCATTCTTCTGGTCTCCCACTGAAGCTAGGTAGATCCTTAGAAACACAATTCCTTGCCGATATCTGGGTCGTGGTTGCTCCCATTGATAATAATAATAGAGTTAATCCTTCTAGCTCAGAAGGTACACTTCTCAGCTGGGCTCAGAAACGGGCCACGCCTATGTGCAGGAACCGAACCAGCCGAAAGCACCAAAAAAGGTATAAGAAGAGAAAACACCACATAACGAGCATGCGATCGAAAATGCAGGCTCCTTCTCGACCCTCCCCGGCACTCCGGTACCAAGCCGGTCCGGTCCCTGCACACAAACGCGGTCACATTTACCACTGCACAGTGGCTCAGCTAAGACATGCAAACAAAAAAAGTGTTAAAAACATATAACTTAAAACAATAAGAAATGCAATACACAAAGAAGCGTGCAAGAAAAGTCAGTCAAGTGAGATTGAAAAGGCTCCTTTTAAGGACGTCCTTACTAATGCTCACGCTAAAAACATCAATATTTTTATTCACATTAATGAACATGCGATTAACAGGCTCGAATCTGCCGTAATTCGTGTTAGAGGAGTTGGTGTGTAAGAGAGGTGGCCCTCTCAAATTGTATCCACTCTCTCTAAACGATGTACGGCGACTCAGAAAACCTGAGTCGACCTTTCCATTAAGGAGCTGATGAACAAATACAACATCGGCTACCTCACGACGCCTGCAAAGAGAGCTTAAGTTGAGTAACTTAAGCCGAGATTCATATGGTGGAAGAACTATTGGGTTATCCCAAGGAAGATGATTCAGTGCGAATCGAACGAACCTCCTTTGAACTGACTCAATTCTTCCAACGTGCGAGGAGTAGTGAGGAGACCAAACCTGGGACCCATACTCGAGTAATGGTCTGACAAGAGAGATATAAAGGTGTTTAGTAATCAAGGGGTTATTGAACTCTTTGGACCACCTTTTTATAAAACCCAGGACTAAACTACCTTTGGAAGCAATATAGTTAATGTGCGCAGCAAAATCGAGTTTACTATCAAATCTAATCCCGAGATCTTTTACAAAATTAACACGACGGACACTCTCGTTAGAAAAGGTGTAGTTAAAAATTATAGGACTACGACCTCTCCCAAAAGTCATGGTTTCACATTTACTAATATTGAGAACCAGGTTGTTGTTCACACACCAAGAGTAAAAGGTGTCAAGGTCAGCTTGCAAAAGTTTGCAATCCTCGATACTCTTTATGTGACGATACAATTTGATGTCATCAGCGTAAATCAAGATTCTACAGTGTCTTAGCAAGGGAACAATGTCATCAATTGATAGGATAAAGAGCAGGGGACCAAGATGACTTCCTTGAGGAACACCGGATGACGCTTCAATGGTTACAGTCTGGCAACCGGAAACGAAGCATGAGAAGTGAACTCAGGAAGATTGGAGGTAGTGGAACGAGCTGCAAGAAAGCCATGTTGGTTTGTTGATACCAACCTCTTGCATATAGGCGCGATTGCAGAATAGATAATCGATTCAAAGAGTTTCGGAATGACAGACAACTTTGCAACTGGTCTATAATTCGATATTTCGTTCTTGCTACCACTCTTGTGAATAGGGATTATGAACGAATTCTTCCAAAGAGTAGGGAAGTACCCTTTGTCAAGGGATTTATGAAAGAGGATTTTCAGAGGAGACTGGAGAACTTCTGCACAGGACTTAAGGACAGCAGGAGGAATACCATCGGGGCCAGAGGTGAAGTCAAATGGGAGTTCGTTTATATGTTTGACAATATCAGCACTGGTAATTGAGAGAGGTAAAATATTCGCCTCACGGTTAGTAAATATGTGACGAAAATTATTGTCGTTAGGCTGAAAGTCAGAAGGTGAGAAAGATTGACGAAAGAATGAGGCAAGCATGTTGCAAATCGCAAGCGACTCACTACTAGACAAGTCCGTGTGCTGCATGGTATTAGGGTAGTTATCAACCTTTTTCTTAGAGTTGACGAATTTAAAGAAATTTCTAGGGTCAGTGAACACTTTATCGCTCATACAGCTAAGATATTCACGATACAGAGAAGAAGAAAGAGAGCGAAATCGGTTGTAACAATTTATAAATAAATTGAGACTCGGAGTATCCTTTCTCTTTAAATAGGTTTTCCAGAGTCTGTTCTTCTGATTTTTCAAATGCTTGAGCTCATTATTGAACCAAGGTAGAGATGAACTGGGTAATTTTTGAGGCTCATAAGGTACACAAGAAATCAGGGCTTCGTATAGTACGCCATAAAATCGTGCCACGTCGTCATCCAACTCATTTGCAGAAAGTAAACTGTTGAAATTAATCAAGGCAATCTTAGATGACAGCTCACTAAAATTAGCCTTTTTGAAGTTAAAGGCATGGGATACCACCTCCGGACAAGGATTATTCTCAGAATTGAAGCAATAATTGAGCAACAGAGGAGGATGGTAATTGTCAACAGATGATATGACTATTGGACTGGGTTCAATAGTCATGTTGACTGAGTCCGTAAAAAATACAAGATCCAACTGCCTCCCCAACACATTAGTCACCCCACTCATTTGGTTCAAGCCGAGTGAGAATAGGGAATTGAGAAAACAGGACTCTTTAAGATTAAAGTTCCCTTCAGGGAGGTATTTATCGTCATCTTCGACATATACCCATTGAATATTGGGTAAGTTGAAATCGCCTAAAAGTAGTAGTTCATCGCCGGTGTCCATCATACACTGGATATGATCAACACAAGAGATGAGAATATCATAAAGGTTCTTACCTCCATCGTCAAGTGTGCTTATCATATCTGGTGGGATATAGCAGCACAGCAGGTAGAGATTAGATTTAGAAAAGGAAATTTTGAGAGCGACAAGCTCAACGTCAAGGTGGTTGGAGAAACTAGGAAGCGAAATTGGGTTACAATTAAGATGGCTGCTGCAAGCAAGAAGTACGCCACCCCCACGAGCTTCCGAGTCAGTGTAACGGTCCCTACGAAAGACTTGATAGGAGGAATCGAAGAGTTCAGCATTAATAATGCCTTCATGGAGCCAGGTTTCAGTGAATGCTATGACATCGAACCCACTAGCCGCCCTTGCCTGAAGGATGTAGTTAGTTTTAGACCTGGTCCCCTTTACCTTGATGAGTCAGGTAATAGTTTTTCTTCTTTTATAAACTTCGGGGGGCGGCCTATCCTGGTTCGTGGCGTCTGTTCCTTCGGAGCTTTGCACTTTTCGCAACACCAATTGATAAACGCTATAGTGCTATCCACACCGGCACATGTGAAATGGTACCATTGGTCGCATCTGAACCATGTCATCCGTGTCTTCATTCTTGCATGATAAACAGCTTCCGACCGTCTCCTCTGTCCCCTCGTGTTGTTTTTCGCTTCCATCCGCCATTTTGGAGATGATTTTACGAAATAATTCGAAATAATTAACGAAACTGAATTACATGCGCTACTATACTCAAAAAAACGCGTTTTCCC
Source organism: Thereva nobilitata (assembly GCA_963855945.1). Taxonomy (NCBI): domain Eukaryota; kingdom Metazoa; phylum Arthropoda; class Insecta; order Diptera; family Therevidae; genus Thereva; species Thereva nobilitata. Next base: position 169,823,728 of record OY979694.1, read on the forward strand.
GAGCAAGAAATTAAAAAACGCGTTTTCCCGATCAAGAAACTACTGAAGCTCACTTATAAAGTATTTTAAAGAATGTTGTCAGTAAAGTTTTAAGGTCGTTCGCCCTTTTGACACAATACCAATTCTTTTTATGTAATTAACAGTTTATTGTACAAATTAAATAAAGTTCAATACAATGTAAAAAATTAAGTAATTAATGAATTATAAAAAGCGATACGCTTTAAAATACTTTAGTTGAAACGTCCGCTTGCTTCTCTTGTCTTGTTCTTTCTATTTTCTTTTTTGGCATGGCCTGCTGGGCCATGCATGACGCCTTTCTTGATTTAATTACACAGTAGCTCGTTCTGTCGTCAACAGATTGCTTTAAGTATTTCTTAAATTATGGTAGTGTTACGGCTAAAAACAGTTCAATAGTACCCTAGTAGCAACGCTTTATGAAAAGGTTCTGCACAAAATTGGCTCAAATCTAACTCCGCAATATCCAGAATTATTTGTGCAAATGATTTGCATTATTTTTTTCTTTCTGAAAATGAACTTATAAATTGCAAGTTTAAATGGAAATATATGTCAATTTAACCCTTTGACCGATGCCCTGACTAAAAACTATCCAAAATAAAAGTTTGCCATAACTTCATAGATAAATCAATCATACCAATATTAAAAATTTGGTGAGATTCTATAAAATTTCGAGCAACAAAAAAATTCTGGATATTGCGGAGTTAGATTTGAACAGGGGTGATAATGACGACGACCTCCACGTATGCGTGACGAGTCAATCACGCTGGTTCACTCTGGGCAATGCGTTCTTTTTAGAACGTAGCAGACAGTCGTCCTCCCAACCTTGTATTCCTCTCCCCCCTTTAAATCCCTTGATGCCCATCCCCAACCCCTAATCCTCTGGGCCGGATCAAGGTGTTATGCGAACCGTGCCGATGATCAGCCTGGCTGGGGGCCCAGAGTAATAAATAGCCCAGTCGTGAACGGTGTGCTCCGGATACGTGGCGATCTCCGGTTCTAAATAGCCTTACCCGGGTACTGCGGATCTCTGCCCGGGTGGACCTCGTTTCTCCGCTACTCGTGGGAGTATGGATAAAAAAATAACACAAAAAAACAAAAAGGGGTCCGGTTCCCCTAAACGAAAACCGGAAGGGACCACAAATCCCGCTAAAAACAGAGCTGCGGTACCCCCGAGCCAACCTCAACCAAGCGGAGCCACAAACTCCACCCCTTGCAAAATGGCACCCCAAGCATCCACTAGCAAACCTGCTCCTCCTTGCGACATCACCGCTGCCCAGCGCACACCGGCGGGCACGGCCGCTGCGGGAGGATCAGGGGAGCGAATGGTCTGCGGAAGGGCCAAACCTCTTTTAAGTGGAGCCACAAACTCCATTCCCTGCGAAAGGACCCCCCCAGCGGGGATCAGGGGAGCGAATGGTTTGCGGAAGGGGCAAAAACCTGAAAAGGCCTGACCCGACAAAGGCAGGTCATAAAGAAGTCCGCCTGGCCAGTAGAATCCTTCGCCGCCTGGCCATCAACCCGATCAAGGAAGACCAACGGTCGAAGGAGGACTTCACCAAAGTCCAGGATGACATCGCTTGGGCAAAGCAAGTCATCCCAAATTTTACGCTAGAGCGGGATAGAGGTGCACCAGCCTCAAAACGCCAACGTTCTGTGGAGGAACCAAGCACCCACAGTCCAGTGCCAAAGAAGCCCAAGACGCACGGAAACAAACCGTTATCCTTCGCAGAAATAGCGAAGGATCGCAAAATAATCGGCGTCTTGGACGAGAACGAAGAGAATGGGAAGATTTCCAAACACCAATGGCGGTGGGTGCAAGTCGCCCTCGCCAAAGTGGCCATGGAGGTCCTGAGGGATAACCCGGGACCTCCTCCCTCATGCCTTGATGCCGGATGGTATCAAGGCTGAATAAAACTGACATCCTGCGACAACACTAGGTCTGCAGAGCTATACAAAGCTGCGGTAGCTAGAGTCGGGGAAGTCTACCCCGGTGCCCGGCTCAAAGCACTCGACGCTAGCGAGATACCATCTCGCCCGAGGGCCAGAGCATGGTTTCCAGTGGCTCCATCGGAGCCTGAGGAAATCCTCACTATGCTAAAGGCCTTCAACCCCCACATCAAAACTGATAACTGGAGAGTTATCAAAACGGAGCAGACAAACAGGGCCACCATGCAAGTTGTTCTGCTCCTAAATGAAGAATGCCTAGAACAACTGGCAAACGAAAGATACGCCGTGAACTACGGCTTCCAAAAAATAGAGCTGAAGGTCTATAAAACAGACACGGAAGCCCTAGTGAACCAGGCGGCCTGCACCAAGACCTCAGGTGAAGAGGATGATAACATGGAAACCGATGGTGAAAGTGCAGTTGACGCGTCGACAGACTCCGAGCTGGGCAGAGCCATCGGCGGCTTGTACACGGAGCACCTACTCCTCAGCTCAGACATCGACACAGACATCCCCAGCGACGAAGAAGCGGACGTGACTGTCATCGAAGTACACCACTCTGAAAATGGTGCGGGTAATACAGATAAACCTGCACCACTGTAAAGCAGCGTCCGCTGCGCTCTTGCTTCACCTGGCATCAGGCGAAGTCGATGTTGCCATAGTCCAAGAGCCATGGATCGCTGGTGACAGGATCTGTGGCTTAAGGACGCCTAAATTTAATCTCTTCTACACCAAAGGAAAGGGAAAACCCAGAACAGCTATCCTGGTCAAAAATAACATAAACACCTTTCCTCTCCCTCAATTTAGTGACGGAGACCTTACTGCGGTCGACCTAGTGTTAAAACAGAAAAAACTCAGGATGGCCTCTTTCTATCTAGCCCACGATGATGAGGGCCCCCTACCTCCTATGGCTTTTCAGAACCTGGTAAGATACACCGATGCTACCACGGTCCTGGTTATGGGAGGTGATGCAAATGCGCACCATTCACAATGGGGCAGCACAGGCACCAATGATCGAGGTGAAGTTATTTTTAACTACCTACTAAGCACCAAACTTGCTATTTGTAACAAAGGTAATGATCCCACCTTCGTTATCAAAAACAGAGAAGAAGTGCTGGACATCACCCTTGTGTCCGAGCGCCACTCCGACCGAATTTTGGCCTGGAAGGTCTTGAAAGACCACTCCTTCTCAGACCACAGATTTATAGAGTTTCAACTGCAAGACTCTAGCTCAACCCCCCCTTCTAAAATAAAAAATCTCAAAAAGACAAACTGGGGTTACTATACCAGGCTTATCGCAAAAAACCTTGCTCCTAAACCACCCTGTATTCCCAAAAACCGGGAACAACTCGACAGCATTGTGAACATCTTCACAGAGCAATGCTCTTACGCCATTAATAAAGCCTGTCCTAACAGACAGCATAAAGAGGCTTCCAAACCCCCATGGTGGTCTCGCAAACTTGATACGCTCCGAAAAGAGTGTAGTAAGGAATTTAACTCAGCTAGACGCAGCGGCAGTGAAACCTCCTGGGGCTGCTATAAGTTGAAACTGAATAGATACAAAATGGCAATAAGGAAGGCCAAATGCACCTCTTGGGCTACCTTTTGCAGCAATATAGAGTCCACGTCGGAAGCCTCAAGGTTACGTGAAATATTAACTAAAGCACCTACAAGGCTTAGTTATTTACACAAAGAAAATGGCGATTGGACTGACTCAAGCAGGGAATCACTGACACTACTTATGGACACCCATTTCCCGAGTAGTACTACCGCTGAGTCAGCCTTCCCGATAAACTCTTCAGCCTCACCACAGCTGGTCAAATCTATCATAAGTAGAGCAAGAATTGAATGGGCTGTAAACACTTTCCAGGCCTATAAATCTCCAGGCCCGGACGGCATAGTGCCGGCACAACTGCAGCGCACTCTTGGTTACATCATGCTCTGGTTGCAGGCCATGTTTACAGGGTGCCTTCAAAATAACTGCATTCCCTCTAGTTGGAAAGAGGTTAAAGTAGTCTTTATACCCAAGGCAGGAAAAGCCTCACACGCTACACCCAAAGACTTCAGGCCAATCAGCCTATCATCCTTTCTTTTAAAAACTCTAGAAAGGCTAATCGAAATATATCTGAGGCAGACCATACCAACCTCTCAACTCTCTGGCACACAACACGCCTATACAAAGGGCAAATCTACTGATACTGCTCTTCACTCATTGGTCTCTACCATTGAGAAATCAAGGGTCAAGGAGTATACATTCGAGGTCAAGGAGTATACATTAGTGGCATTCCTTGACATAGAGGGAGCGTTTAACAACGTACTCCCGAACGCCATCACCCTGGCCTTGACAGAACTGGGGATCGAGGCATCGCTGGTGTCTCTCATCCACCAAATGCTTACCGGCAGGATGGTGAGCTCGAGCCTAGGCGACAGCTCGGTCCGGAGGGCCGAAAACAGAGGCACCCCGCAAGGAGGAGTACTTTCTCCGCTCCTATGGGTCGTAACTATAAACCAGCTGTTGCAACGCATGGAGGCCGAGGGGCATCACGTCCTGGCGTACGCGGATGACGTTGTCATCGTCATAAAAGGAAAATTTCCTCAAGTCCTCTGTGATCTCATGGAGGCGGCGTTACAAACCCTTTCAAGCTGGACTGCCACACGCGGATTCAGCGTTAACCCAGTAAAAACGGAACTAGTCCTCTTCACAAAGAGATATAAAACTCCACCTTTAACACCCCCACGGCTTAACAATGTTAGGCTCAAATTTAGCGATAGTGCCAAATATCTGGGAGTAATCCTAGACAAGAAACTCCTCTGGAATGAAAATACAGAGGAGCGCATTAAGAAAGCGAACATAGCGCTTTTCGCTTGCAAAAAAACCATTGGGAAGAAATGGGGCTTCTCCCCTAACATAGTACGATGGATATACACAGCGATCGTCCGCCCAATACTCCTATACGGAGTCTTAGTATTGTTTAAAGTTCGTATAACTTCAATTTAACTCACGTTTCATTTTTTAATATTTACCGGCACGCAGCCCCACAATCCCAGCACCCAGTGGCCAATAAAAACAAAAATGTACAAGCAATACAAATTTAAATTTATTGACTCTTTTTATATGGTAAACAATTCATTAATTTTTTAATTTTAATAGAATTCAAATTTATATACAAAAGAAATTCAAATTACTCAAATAAATTCTCTTCAATTATTAATTTTTATTTTCGTCAAAATTCACTCGGCACTTTGATTTTAAAGAATAAATTTTGATAATAAGATATAAAAACTATAATCACCATACCATTCTCGATGCAAAGTAAGGGTAAGAAATATGAAATATACTCAAAATAAAGAAAAACAAAATATGTACTCACCTGATTTTAAACCACCACAGTTGAAAGGAAAGTAAGGTAAATAATGGGTAAAGGAAAAGGTGAATACTCCAATATTTTTGGGTTAGTAACAAACAATCACACCGTATATCAACCGCTACAAGGTGTAATTGTTAATTTAGTAATAGAAAGTCATAACCTTGCATCAACCGCTACAAGGCATAACTATTAAATAAATACCTTGAGTCAAACGCTTCAAGGTATTTTAATGTTAGTAAAATGAATCGTATCTTATATCAAAACGCTATAAGATACAATTAGTAAAGATTATTATACAAATATCTTGAATCAAAAACTCTTCAAGATATTTTAATGTTAGTAAAATGAATTGTATATTATATCAAAACGCTATAAGATACAATTAATAAAGTTAGTACTAGTATATAACTATGTCTTACATCAACCGCTATAAGACACAACTAGTGAAAATGAGTGTTAATATTTAATTATGTCTTGTATCAATATTCGCTACAAGACATAACTAATAAGTACTTAGGGTCGACTCCCCAAAGTACTAAAGTTGTTTTAGGAATAAAGGAGTAAAGGGAGTTAAGCAAGGAAAAAACAATTACCTGTTCGGCTGGTGGCTGGAACCCAAGAGAGATCAAAAATTCATCAAGTAACACTTTTGTTCACTTGCCGACTTGGATAACGGTGTAAACCGGTTTGGCTGATAACAACCGAAGTGGGGAACATTTGTCTGTGTGTGTATACGTGATTGATTAGAGTGACCATATCTAATTTTTGTTTGAGTGAAATATTGAGTAAAAAAAAATAATTTTTTTCTTCGAGTGAATTTTGAGTTTGTTCCAAAATAAGGCTAACTTTGTTGATTGCAACAGTGTTGGTGCAATAAAATAATATAAAATAATATTATAAATTTAAATTAAACAAATTTTACGCTGGGTGTCATGCAGAAAAGTTAATGTTATTCGTTGGTGATGTTGTATGTTGTATTCTGTTGATATCGGTACTAGTCCTCCATATTAGGCAGCTTCTGGTTATCCTGCTATCATAGTGTTAAATCCTCCTTTGATTAGCTTCTTGTTATCCTGCGATCACAAAGCTGCAATAAAATAGTATTTAGGATGCCCTACTGTGGTATGGTGATAATCGTCCAATCATCATTAGGTTTTCAAACATACTCCCCCCCCTTTGAAACACTGCAAAGTTTCAAGAGAAAAAGGAGAAAAAGAAGTAACTGTCAAAATTAAATGCATCTGATGAGCGAAAGAACTTTGTATGAATCACTTAAGTAGATCAAGGACAAGGGCAAAGGAGAAAAATATTATTGAACAATAGAGAAATTGAATGCATCCAGTGAGTGAAAAATTTGTACTAACAAAAGAAGAGGAGTGTTATTTAATTATAAGCGCCAATAAATCTCATTAGTACCAAAGGGAAATACAATTCAAACACAGTTTACGGATGAGTTACTTTAATTAACCCATCATTTAACAATTTTATTTTTACAGTATATCCGCCATTAAAGCGGAGCCTTCGCTTGCGTCTTTTTGCCCGCTGCAAAGCCTGGAGCGATATCTTCACAGTTTCCACTTGTTCTGTGTTTTCGTCGATGAGAGTGCAATATAGTTCATCACTCGCGGCATCTGGAGGTACCACCTGCACCGATCTAATTAGCCGAATGCGTGGAGGAATGGTGATTCTCAGTTCACTCATAGCAGTGGTGATGTGCTTAACAGCTTTTGATTCGTAATCACCTCCAGTCAAATCAATAACCTCCTCATTGTTTTGGTGACACTCTTCGTTTACTTTTTCCGACATTGCTTACACTACTGGGAATTGTTCTTCTCACTAGAGGGTTCTTTGCAAAACTAAACTGTTTTGAGTAAATTTGGTACAATTTATGGAAAGATAACAGAATTTAGTGCATTTGATAACTGGCAGGAAAGGATAAATTCGGTAGATGATTGAATCGTATTATTGCCATATGACATTTTAATGATTAATAAATGTTAATTTGAGATTTGAGTTTTGAGTGAATCGTAAGAGCAGGAATGTTAAAACAAAAATCAAATAGAACATTGGGAATTTATGAAGAAAGCAGGTAGTCCTTTGTTAGGCGTAAGAATACGAAGCAGGTTGGAGATAGTATTAAATAGCTCGGTCTTCATTAGGTAGTAGACACACCTTGTGAATAGGGCGTTTGATGGTGTTATTCTGAGTTTTGATTGTTAAGACTCGCACCATTCCATCGCTCCCAGTATACACTTGTAGAATTCGTCCCAGCATTCATGAACGTGGAGTGGTTATGTGATCTTTTACAACCACTAAATCTCCAACTTTGGGATTTTCCAATTTCTTTAACCACTTTGGTCGATTTTGCATATGATTCAAGTATTCCTTGGACCATCTGTTCCAAAAATGCTTTTGCAATGTTTGTAAATGCTTCCACCTGTCTAATGAAGTAAATTTGTTTTCACTAGCATCAGGAGGGGCTAACAACGGGCGTCCTATCAAGAAATGCCCAGGTGTTAGGGCTTGCAAATCACTCGGATCGTCCGTCAGAGGTAGTAATGGTCTAGAATTTAAGCATCCCAACAAACAATTTCTCTCTTATAAAGCCCTCCAAGAATTTTATAAGAACTAAAATAGGCTTTAGCTAAGATATATAACTTGACGAATTATTCGTTAAGAATTCTTGAAGATCGTTACTAGCCAGAAAGTGGCGTATGAAAATAATCTTATAACAGCCTTGAAGACACTTAAAAGATAGTGTTAAAAGCAGATATAAGTACTAACACCAATAATAGAGTTAGGGAGATGTATTATAAGAGCTTGATCTCCTATAATAGTTTTAATTAAGGGTATTACACAACCCTAAAATTTCTCTTGGGCTAAATTTTACAAGATTATTATCAGAATAAATTTTTATAATATTCTTGCATAAGAGCATTACACGACATTTTAGAAGCATGCTCTAGTTCAAATAAGATTGTGTGTGTCTTGTGATATTCATTTTCATTTATGTATTAATAATTTGTACTTATAAAATCCTCTAAAGATATTTTAAAAAAGTTAAAGAAATAAAACAATGTCTCCATTATGTTCATATTTTAATAAAATGAGCAGAGTCGTAATTTCGACTTGAATTTTATTGATTGATATTGGAAATTTCGCTGCGAAGGAAATTGCAAAAATAAATTATTTTTTATTTACTCGTTAGAAAAATGTTGGAATATGTTCAAAATGTTGTCCGTGCCATATAATGTTTCAATAAAATTATTTGCAATCACAGAATAACCGATTTAAAAAAAAGAAACTTTATAATTCATACTGGATGCATTTTTCTTTTTCTAATTAAAGGTAAAAATGGCCGAATTCTTTGTTGTGGTTAAAGTCTTTACAAGTCTATTGCACGAACTCATTCTTAATTGTGACCCTTATCAGTCCATTAAAAAAGCCTATTCTTATTAAATTCTGTTTCAAGGCTATTGTAGAAAGGACTACTTCGCTTTTACCTTAATTCAACTTTTTTAAGAATTTGCTCTTGTATTGTTCTTGGCTAAGGTTATTACTCGAGTACTATCAAGATTAACCATAAAGAGTTCTTAAATGAAGCTTTTATAAGCGTTTAACTGAAATGTATTCTTGGCTAAAGTTTCCACAGGAGCATTATGGGAATTGATTAAGTTTACTCTTAATAAATATGATTATAAGAGTATTTATTAGAACAGCTGATAACGAGTTCCTAAGTAAAACTATTACAAGTGAATGATTAAAATATGCTCCGGCATAAAGCTGCTAGAAGAGTGTTAACGGAACCTACAGTTTTGACAGTTGAGAATGCAATTTCAACGGGCACTAACTGCTAAATCGTTACAATTCCCCACGCACTATTATACAATTTTTTGTTTGTCTGAACGAAACCTATCAAAAGCCGGCCGCTTTTAAACTTGCATACACCCTGAAAAAACTACACAAATTTACAGACAATCTTCACACAATTTTTTGGCTACATGTACTAATGGTCGATTTCCTTTACGTAAATGACTGAACATATGGTCAAACTGTCATAATGCTTTCAAAATAATCTCGTAAAAAAGCTTCTCTATTAATACCCTTACATAAGACTTAATATTTATAACTCTCTTATTAAAACTTCATACAAAATTACATGCTTATAGAGTTTTTACAAAAGTATTTATTAGACTTTACTTTTATAATGCTCTTATAAGATTATGCGCCACAGCTCCTAGCCGTTTGTTCTTAAAAAATTCTTAAGCATAACTCTTTAAAAACTCCATTCTTACTCTTCTTATAATGTACTTGCACAAAACTATTTCAAGACTGTAATCAGAGTAAGATATCTTCTGAAAAGGCAAACTTACTGTTAAGGGTTTTAAATAAGGCTGCACTCTTCGTGAAAGACTTTATAATTCATATAAAACCCAATTCTTGAAACAGTCGGATCTAAATTGGCTATTAGAAGCGATTTTTATGAAAAACCTTAATAAACAATTTAAAAGAAACACATCTTTGTGAAAAATCTAATGAGAGCTTTATAAGCCCAACTTCAATTTTTCCAAGAGTCTATTCTTCTAAATTGTTAGTTGGGATGCCTCGATTTGCGTCAGTGCAGTTGAAAATTCTTCATAAGTGAGGTTTGAGTCTTGTAGGACTCGTTTTAGATGGTATTTAACAGATTTAACACCTGCCTCCCACAAACCTCCAAAGTGTGGAGACGAGGGCGGGTTAAAATGCCAGTTAATGCCTTGTATTGTAAAGGAATTTTCAACATCTTTAATGCACTGTGCAAGGTGTGACTTTAATTCTGAGTTAGCTCCAATAAAATTTGACCCACAATCTGAATATATATCAGAACACAGACCCCGACGGCTTATGAATCTTTTTAATGCCGCTAAGAAGGCTGCCGTGGACATATCTGATACTGTCTCCAGGTGGATTGCCTTTGTGGTCATGCATATGAAGATGCAAATATATCCTTTGTAGGTCCTAACCCCGCGGTACCTTGACATTTTCAGCTGATAAGGACCTGCAAAATCAATTCCTATCTTAGAGAACGGAGCTGACACAATTACCCTTGATGCTGGGAGATCGCCCATCAATTGCGGCTGTGGTTTTGCAGATAATTTAAAGCAGTGAATGCTTTTATGAAGGATTTGTTTAATAACTTGACGACCTTTTGGGACCCAATATTCAGTCCGGAGAGTGTTTAAAACCAGCCCTGTTCCTCCATGAAGGGTTAATTTATGAGTGTGTTCAATAAGTAATTTTGTAAAGTGATGTTTTGGAGGGAAAATTACCTGGTGCTTTTGTGAAGTGGGAATTTTTGCATGGGTGAGCCTACCTCCCACCTTAATCAGGTGATTTTCATCAAGATACGGGTTTAGTGGGAGCAATGCACTTTGAGCTGCGACTTGCAACCCTTGACTTCATCATCATCAGGAGCTCCACAGCCTATTGTTGGCCTTGGCTTCCTCCAGCGTTCGCCTCCATGATTCTCGATCTCTGGCCCGACTTTTCCAGTTTCTTATTCCCAACTGCCTCAAGTCTTCTTCGACGTCATCTATATATCTTTTCTTAGGCCGGCCGGGTCTGCGTTTTCCTGACGGTACTTTCCCCAGCACTATCTTTGTCGGGTTCCGTTCCGCACCTCGTTGGACGTGACCAATCCATCGCAGTCTGTTTATTTTGATCACTTTGACAATGTTTGGAATCTTGCTGATTTCATATAACTCTGAGTTGTATCTTCTTCTCCAAATGCCATCAACCTGTATTCCTTTGTAGATCGAACGAAGAATTCTCCTTTCAAATCTTCCTACCAATGCTTCGTCTGCGTTTTTCAATGTCCACACTTCCGAACCATATAGTAGGACAGGCCTTATTAGTGTCGTGTAAAGTGCCAGTTTTGTCTTCCTTGATATATTTCTAGACGCCAGGTGCCTGCGTAGACCAAAGTAGCATTTATTAGCCAGTGCTATTCGTCTTCTGATTTCGGCCGATGTATCATTACCTTTTGTTATAATCGTGCCGAGGTACACAAACTCATCTACTGCTTCTATATTGTAGGTGTCTATCGTTATGTTCTGTCTGCTACTTCTGGCGTTTTTTGTGTACATATACTTTGTTTTGTGCTCGTTTATTTCCAACCCGATTTTTTTTGCGGCTTGCTCAAGTGCTACAAAGGTCTCCTTCATGCTCTCAAATGATCTTCCAAGGATAGCTATATCGTCGGCAAAGGCTAATATTTGCACTAACCTATCGAAGATGCACCCTGATGTGTTAATCGATGCATCTCTTACTGCTTTTTCTAGGGCCACGTTGAATAACAAGCAGGATAGTGCGTCGCCTTGCCTTAATCCTCTATTTGTTCTGAGGGGTGGGGATAGTTCACCATCTATTCTGACTCTACACCTTGCATCTTTCATCGAAATTTTCGTCAGTTCTACTGGGTTGTTAGGTATTCCGAGCTGCTCCATAGCATCAAATAACTCATTACGGTTCACACTATCGTAAGCATATTTGTAGTCGATGAATAACATGTGGATGTTTATGTTAAATTCAACAGCTTTTTCTAGGGTTTCTCTGAGTACAAATAGCTGGTCGGTTGTGGATCTTCCAGGACGAAAACCGCATTGATACTCTCCTAATGTTCTTTCCACGTATGGTCGTAGTCTAATATAGAGTACACGTGAAAATACTTTGTACGTTGTGTTCAATAGCGTTATTCCTCTATAGTTGTTGCAAGATAGAGGGTCGCCTTTTTTGTGTAAGGGACACACTATGCCCTCGTTCCACTCATCAGGCATTTCTTTCCGTCTCCAGATTTCCACTATTACTTCATGTAGTTTTTGGATAGTTTCCTCTCCGCCTTGCTTAATGAGTTCTGCAGGTATGCTGTCAGACCCTGATGCCTTATTATTTTTTAGTGCTCGCAATGCCAGGCGTACTTCCTCTATGGTGGAGGCTGCTGTGCTGTCATTCTCATCGTCCGCGTTTATGTTCTGCACATTTCGGGTACCAATGTGCTCCTGCTCTGGGTTCATTAGTAGTAGTTCCTCGAAATGATCTGCCCATCTAGCCAATACTTCGTCCTTATTACTTAATATCTCCCCACTTTTATCCTTGCACATTGTCACTCTAGGCTTAAATTCTTTCCGTTGTTGGTTTACCTTTTTGTAGAGGTTTCTTGCAACATTTAAGCTTGCTGATTCTTCTATTTTTTTCATTTGTTCTTCCCAATACTGCCTTTTTTTCGCTTTGTGCATTCTCTTCTCAGCTCGCCTCTTTTCTTTATACTCCTCTTCAGAGTTTCTTGTTCTGTGCCTACTTAGCATGACTTGGTAAGCTCGGTTTTTCTCCATTGTCACCTGGGCGCATTCTTCGTCAAACCATTCTACTCTTCGTTCTTGTTGAACGAAACCTAGAATATCTTCTGCTGATCCTTTCACTGCTCTTTTTATGTCATTCCATTGGTCGTTCAAGTTTTCATGTGTGTTTTGACCAATTTCATTTATTCTTACGTTGAGCAGGTTCTCATAATCAGCCCTAGTTTGCTCTTCCTGCAATCCTGCCACGTTGTATTTTCTGTCTCTGTTTCCTCTTCTTGTTTTTATTGTCGATATCCTGGCCCTAATTTTCGTTCCCATTAAGAAGTGGTCAGAGTCTACATTTGCGCCGCGGTATACTCTCACATCAAGGACATTGGACTGGTGGCGCGCGTCTATAAGGACATGATCGATTGCGTTGTTGGTTACTCCATCTGGCGACTTCCAGGTTGCTTTTTGAATATCCTTATGCTGGAATTTGGTGCTGGATATAACCATATTTTGCGCCATGGCGAAGTTTATAAGTCTTAATCCATTATCATTGTGGTGTTCGTGCAAACTAAACTTTCCAATTGTAGGCTGAAACGCTGCTTCCCGTCCTATTTTAGCATTGGCATCACCAATGACTATCTTTATGTCATGACGAGGACAGTTTCTGTATGCTCTCTCTAAAGAGTCGTAGAACATCTCCTTTTCTTCCTCCGGGCTCTCTTCTGTTGGAGCGTGTACATTTATAACTGAATAATTGAAGAATTTGCCCCTTAAACGAATCTTGCACATTCTTTCATTTATGGCTTCAAATCCTATGACAAGGTGCTTTATTTCCTTCCAAACAATGAATGCTGTACCTAGTATGTGGTCTCTTTCTTTGCAGCTATAAAATATGTTATGTGTTCTTTTTTCGAATATTCCCTGTCAAGTCCATCTCATCTCCTGAACGGCCGCTACGTCCACTCTGTATTTCATCAATTCGTCTAGGAGAATTTTTAACTTACCGGGTTGGTATAGTGTTCTTACATTCCATGAAAATAAGTTCAAATCGTTGGCCTTTGTACGTTTGCCGGGTCTTCTCCGTGAAATCTGTCCATTCCGAGGCTCTGCCGTAGGTTCCATAGCAAAAGGTTAATGCCAGGAAGAGTTGCTAGCCCTTCGCTGGTAGGCGAGAATATAGCGTCTCACACTCGCTACTACCGTCGTTAGTTGGTTATCCAGGGGGCACCACGTGGAGGTGACGGTTCGATTTTTGCAACCCTTGACTTAGTGAGTGGTATTCTTTAGCAAAAACTTGTCTTTGAATAGAATGAATCAACTTGATTTTCGCATCTCGTAACTCTTGTGCCGTTAAATTTGGTGGGCTAATTAGGGAAGAAGTTCGGAGCCTATTGAGAAACCTTAGAACGTATGCAAACCCTCGGATGAGTTTAGTGTAGGAAGAAAATGATTCTACTATATCGAAAGTTATACATGACAACAAGGAACAAGGCGACTGATTTTTTCGCATTTCTGGTAACTGATCAACCGTCGTGTTTGTGTTTTTCGGCCAGGATGACTCAGTTTCTTGGAGCCATTTTGGTCCGTACCACCATAAATTAAAGACCTTTAATTCATTTACATTTAAACCACGAGACCCACAATCTGCAGGATTATCTTTCGATCGAACATAGCGCCAAGGAACTGACGGAAGTAGTTCTTGGATTTGACTCACCCTGTTAGCCACGAAGGTTTTGAGTTTGTGCGGAGAACATTGCAAATGTTATAACAGAGGAGTAATTTAGTTCTCTTCGAACCTTACGTAATAATTTTGCCAAGAGATGTGCACCAGATAATTCCAGGCGAGGGAGAGTCATGGGTTTCACTGGAGCTACCCTTGTTTTGGCGGTTAAAAGATTGACTTTTGAACGACCCTGTCCATCAGTAACTCTAACATAAACTACCGCAGCATAGGCAAGCTGTGAGGCATCAGAAAATTCGTGAAGTTGGATAGTAGAAGTTGAATGAATTTGGAGCCACCGTGGTATTTGAATAGTAGGAATTTGAGAAAATTGATGTTGGAATTCTTGCCATTCCCTTTGAATGGATGCAGTTACAGGTTCATCCCATGAAGAACCAAGAAGCCACAGACTTTGCATCAGAATTTTTCCTTTAATCACGTATGGCGATATCCAACCCAGCGGGTCAAATAACCCAGCGACACCAGACAAAATCTGCCGTTTTGTGCACACATCAGATTTTAATTTAGGATGTTGCAAGGTGAAATGGTCCGCTGCTGGATGCCAAATCAGGCCTAACGCCTTCACCTTTTCATCATGTGCGAAAGTCAGGGTTGACTTCAATTCCCTTTTTTCTTCAGGGATTGTGGCAAGGATGTCAACATCATTACTTGACCACTTTCGAAGGTTAAAGCCTCCTAAAAGTAGTAATTGGGTTAATTCTTGATGTAATGAAATTGCTTCTGCAACAGAGTGGGTACCAGTAATGGCAACATAAAAATCATGGGTAATTACTTGTGCCGCTATAGGAAATTTTTCTTGTTCATCCTTAGCTAGTTGATGAAGCGTTTTAATTGCTAAATATGGGGCAGAGGTTGTTCCAAAGGTTACTCGTGTCATTTGGAATTCTTTGATAGGTTCGAGAGGATTAGATCGCCATAGAAGTCGATGGTGGGGTTGATCTGAAGGGTGAAGATGTATCATTCTATACATCTTTTCGATATCTGCTGACATCGCGTACTTAAATCTCCGCCATCTAAGCAAGATTGAATATAGGTCGGATTGAATGACCGGGCCAGGATGCATGTAGTCGTTCAGCGATTTTCCGTTGGAACTTTTCGCTTAAGCATCAAATACTACTCGTACCTTCGAAGTCGTGCTGTCCTTGATAACAGCGTGATGTGGCATGTAATATGATAATAATGTTCAGCCCCAAACTCACAATAAACACAAAATTAATAAAATCAAATAAAATATAATAAAACAAAAAAAAAAATAAAAACCTCACCAGAGATAGTAAAAATAAAGATCTGTATCTAGTAGTTCGTTCTTCCTTGTTTTTCATTTGCCTTTAATTGTTTTCCATAATAAGCATATGTGTGTTCCATAATAAGCCTAAAAAGCAAAAATCATATTTATTAATAACTTATATATAATCTCCGAAGGCAATCTAAAATATAAACCTACTGGAAAAGAGAAAAAAAGGGGGCATCAGCAAGGCTACAGTAACATGCAGAAAAACAACAACAAAATACACTACATAATAAACAAACAAAAAAAAGGTGTCATGACTACCATAAATTACATGTACATCCCATAACGCAACAATGAAACACATAATAGAGAATAGTTTACTTATGTACAAACATTGAGTAAACTACAAAATTCAGGTGAAATACCAAGAAAAAACATACACGCACTCATAACCCTAAATTTCAAAAGTGTTATATACAGAAGAAAACAAGAACTAATTACACGTGCACATTCACATTAACCACAACATAACATTAAAGTAACACGATAATAACATCCACTCACCTGCAAACACGATGTTTGCACACATATCGCGAAAAATATCGCGCACGATTCGCGAAACGTGACGTAGCACCGCAAACGTCAAACTTCATGCTGTATCAACATATGATACATGAAATCGGTGTAGAATTTGACGAAGAATACAGCGGTGATGCCAGAAAAACGAAATATTTTATGGATAAAAAGATATTTCCATAAAACATAAATTTGCATAAAGATAATAAGAGAAAAAGAGAAAATATAGTGAAAAAGGATGAATATATGAATTAATAAAATTATGATATTGCAGTAAAAAATAAGGAAATGGCCGAAAAGGACATTTTTAGTACATCATAAAAATTGAAGAAAAATAAGAAAATCATAATAAATTAATTGAAAATTTATGAAATTAAAAAGAATAAAATATTTAGAATTGAATAAAAATAAAGGGGAAATAGTTTGAAACTATTTTTTATTCATCATCAAGGAATAACCATCCCCACCTAAAATGGCAATGCAGTTTAGGCCAGGACCGTTGGGTCCAGTGTATAAAAACCCGAACCCAGAAGCAATCAGTCTCTCTTGTCTATCAGCAGTCAAGTAAAGTATATCAAGCAAAAGTAAGTGAAATAACTCCCAAGCAATCTTCTTTAAAGTATTTATTGTGAAAAAGGATTTTTCAACAATTTTATAAGGTATTTTTCACCAATCATTAAATTTTCTACAGGCCGCATGAGTTCTGGGAAATGTTATATGTTTGGTTCTAATCAAGTTTCTTTTTCAGCATCATTTCAAAGATAATATTCAGTGCGACTTTGTATCTTGCCTTAGTCGAGTATTAAATTACTGTCTGGCTATATCTTTGATATACTCAGTGTAATTTTGCATACAACCTTTGGTCAAGTACTTTGGTCGCTATCTGAATACATCTGGTTATTATATATATATTATTCTCCAAAATAAAGAATCCTAACTAGAACCCTTCTAGTAAGGTGTTATTGGTTAGTAATTATAAGATATACAAAATAAATTAAGTGGAGCATAAGTCCTATTTGTTAATGTTTAAGCAAACAGTTCGAAATAAAGAAAATTATTGAATTCTACCTGACACGTGTGTTTCCTTCATATTTTCCCTTTCCTTTAGTGCAAATCTCAGTTTGCACTAAACATTTTGGTGGTTCCATCCAGGAATACGTGTCAGCGAATTCAATTTGTTTCAATTTCTTTTGTTTGTTATCGGTGTTCGTGTAATTCTTATAGTGCAACATATCCAAAATGACTACGTTACAACAAATGTGTCAAGCACAAGAACGTTTGAAACTCCGTCTATTCCAATATATCGACACTGCTAAAAAGACGGCACATTCAAAACGCAATCTAGGATTCTACAAGACCAGAATCACTGGATTAAATGCAATATGGGAGAAATTTCAAAAAAACGACATAGCATTAGACGAATCATCAGTGCAAGAGAATGCAGAAGCAGCAATTGCGTATCTCAATAGTGATATATACGGAACCACAGAAGCCAAATATTATGACTATCTCGGAGAGTTAATGGATGGATTGGAAAAATGCCAATTAAAAATGACTCCACCTCCAGAACCTCCAACTACAACACCATATGAAATACAACTGCCGAGAATCAGTTTGCCAAAATACAATGGCGATTGCGATTTGTGGCGATCATTTCATGATGTATTCGTTGCGTTGGTCCATAATAATGCAAAACTTGGTCCAGTACAAAAATTACATTATTTAAAGGAATGTTTGGTTGGAGAAGCTGAAAACATATTACGACATGTTCCAATCACTAACGAAGATTACGCACCAGCATGGGAAAAACTGAAGAAGCGGTATGAAAATAAAAGAATGTTGGTAAATCACCAGCTAAAAACTTTTACAAACATACCGAAGCTGACTACTGAATTCTCTAAGGGCATGAAGGAATTAATAGATACTTCATCCGAATGTTTGCAACAGCTGAAGAGCTTAGGTGTTGATACTGCGTCTTGGGATGCCATTCTAATTTATCTATTAGTACAGAAGCTTCCTTTCACAACACTACGATTATGGGAAGAAGAGCAAGGAGCAGATCAAACTTTGCCAACTTTTTCACAATTCAGCAAGTTCTTGACAATGAGATTACGGGTACTAGAATCAATTGCTGATGCAATCGTTCCACGGACATCAACACCAATCAAGCCAACACTCGCAAAAAAGGTTACACATACGTATCATGCAGTGAAGCAAGACTGTTGTCCAGCTTGCCATCAAAGGCACTACATTCGAGCATGCACCAAGTATCAACAAATGAATAGTGATGCCAGACGTAAGATCATACTAGCAGCTGGACGTTGTTTAAATTGTTTATCCAACAGCCACATAGCAAAGGAATGCACCAGTAAATATACATGTCGCAGATGCAAGCAGCGTCATCACACCACATTACACGACGACTCCAGACAAGAGAAGCAGGGATCAACAGGATCCAAGGAAAAACATTTTCGAAAAGGAGAACCAATACCAAGCCAATCTCCAACAACTTCGAAATCCCAATCAGCCAACAGCGCTGACGGAGTAACCACAATTCAAAACTTTCTAACCATGAAAAATCACCATGCATTGTTGTCAACAGCACTGGTAACGTTTCGCACTAATCATGGCACGGAAAAGGTATTGCGGTGTCTAATAGACAATGGCTCCGAATCATCATTTATCACAAAGGCTGCATGCAAGCAGCTAGGAGCTACAGGAACTAATACAACTGTAGCAATAACAGGTATAAACACCAATCCATTAGCTACTGCACACCAACAAGTTAGGCTCACGGTAAAACCAAACAACGCTAACAAGGTGTCAGTGACGGATAATTTCTTGATACTCAACAGTATCACTGATCTTTTACCAACAAAGGTAGTTCGCAAGGAGGAATGGAATCACCTCAACAACTTGCCTCTAGCAGATCCAACATTCTGGAAGCCAGGAAGGATCGACGCACTCCTAGGAGCACGAATCTACGCACGTATTCTAAGGAACGGCATACGAAAGGGACCTAGTACCGCCCCAATAGCCGTAAACACAATCTTTGGATGGATAATAGTGGGACCAACGACAGACACCGTCATAGATAAAGTCTCAGCATTTACGGTCACAACACTAGATTTACATGACCAATTAAAACGTTTTTGGGAAATCGAAGAACCTGCTGCAAAACAGATCCTAACAGAGGATGACAAACTGTGCCAGCAGATCTTCGAGACAACACACACACGTAAACCAAATGGAAAATACCAAGTCAAACTTCCATTTAGGAACAACAAGGCTCCTGCTCTAGGATTATCAAGACCACAAGCACTCAAGCGTTTCACATCGCTGCAACGGCAGTTCTCTAAGAAACCAGAATTCGAAAAAGAATACAGAAAGTGCTTGGACGAATATATTGAGCTTGGACACATGGAAGAAGTAGACCCCCCAACAGATAAAGAAGAACATTTCTATATCCCTCATCACGCAGTCTTCAAGGAGAGTACCACGACTAAATTAAGAGTCGTGTTCGATGCATCCGCCAAAACTACAAATGGCACATCACTCAACGAGCACTTGTTGACTGGACCTACTCTTCAACCCAAGCTGTTTGCAACCTTGCTCAATTGGCGAAAATATAAA
Source organism: Thereva nobilitata (assembly GCA_963855945.1). Lineage (NCBI taxonomy): Eukaryota > Metazoa > Arthropoda > Insecta > Diptera > Therevidae > Thereva > Thereva nobilitata. The sequence goes on from OY979694.1 coordinate 169,843,564, forward strand.
ATCGCTATGAATGCAGACATTGAGAAAATGTACCGCATGATTGATATCCACCCAAAGGATCAAACATTTCAAAGGATTATATGGCAAAATCCGAAAACATCACAACTTCAAGACTACAAGTTGAAAACGGTGACTTTTGGCACGGCAAGTGCTCCATACTTAGCAATTCGCACGCTGCAACAACTCGCAGTGGACGAAAAGAAAACTTGGCCGTTAGCTTCTAAAGCACTACATGATAATTTCTACGTCGACGATCTGTTAACCGGAGCTGACAACATCAATGATGCAAAACAATTACAAATGGAATTGATAAACATCACACGGTCAGGTGGTTTTAACCTACGGAAATGGGCTAGCAATAAGCAAACACTATTAGACCATCTCCCTCCAGAACATCGTGAGCTGAAGAATGTATTAACATTCAACACAGACGAAACAGTGAAGACCCTCGGGATACGTTGGCATCCTGGACCGGATCACTTCACCTTCACTATCATCCCAATGCGAGAACACAATATCGCAACTAAACGCAACATTCTCTCGGATATCGCATCCTTGTATGACCCCTTAGGCTGGCTGTCACCTGTTATCATTACTGCCAAGATGCTAATGCAAGTATTATGGATAACCGGCTGCTCATGGGATCAACAAGTGTCCACCCAAGTAGAAAATGAGTGGTTGACTTTCAAACATGAGTTAATCAATCTAAACAAATTACAAATTCCAAGATGGATTAAGTACAGCGCCAACACAAAGGCACAACTCCATGGTTTTTGTGACGCCTCAGCAAAGGCATATGCTGCAGTCTTATACCTACGAGTGGAGGAAGATGATGGACAAATCTCGTCAATGTTATTAACTTCGAAAACAAAGGTAGCTCCTACCAAGCCAACAACAATACCCAGGCTAGAACTAAATGGAGCTGTAATTTTGGCCAAATTATTAAAGGGCACGATTGAGGACATGCAACTACAGCACATCCCTACATTCGCATGGACAGACTCAATGATAGCGCTCCAATGGGTGAAGGAACATCCGTCCAGATGGAAGACATACGTAGCCAATCGAGTCGTCGAGATTCAAGATGTCATACGATACGACCAATGGAGACACATCTCAACAGAAGACAATCCTGCCGATGTAGCATCCAGAGGTATCTCAGCTACAAATTTAGTCAACAATCAACTATGGTGGCATGGACCCAGTTGGCTGACCAAACCACAAGATCAATGGCCTCAACATCAAGAGATAAAGGAAAATACAGATTTAGAAGCGAAAAAACCAATCATTACAAGTTTCCTCACACAACTTGAAGACAATATTTTACTTCGTTATTCATCAATAACACGGCTTACACATATTGTAGCCATGCTCAAACGTTTTAAACACAATTGTAAAAATCCCAATAATAAACAAGTTAACCAGCTCTCCGCCATAGAATGGAAAGAGGCTGAAAACACCATTTTGCGGCTCTCACAAAAAATGGCTTTTCCGGAAGACTACAACAATTTACTACAAGGAAAACAACTTTCACGAAGCAGCCGTTTACTAAAACTAACGCCTTTCATGGACAAGGATAAATTGATACGAGTGGGAGGCAGACTAACTAATGCCACAATACCATACGAGGTGAAACATCCCATCATTTTACCCCAAGACCATACGCTCACACACTTACTCATAGACAAGATCCACCTAGAGACATTACACGGCGGACCTTCATTGGTGTTAAGTACGAGCCGTCAAAGGTTTTGGATTTTAAATGCACGAAGATGTATCACAAGCAGAATACATAAATGTATGGTATGTGCCAAACAACGAGGAGAAACTATGACGCAATTAATGGGGCAGCTACCTATTCCCAGAGTCAATATTAGTAAACCATTCACTAATGTTGGTATTGACTACGCTGGACCAATCACCATTAAAACGTCATCAATTCGAAATGCAAAACTACAAAAGGCGTACATTTGTGTCATCGTTTGTCTGACAACCAAGGCAATACACATAGAACTGGTATCAGACTTATCATCAACAGCATTTATCGCAGCCCTCAAAAGATTTATAGCTAGACGAGGACTGTGTGCAAATATCTATTCAGACAGAGACCAAAATGGAATACTCCACAAACAACATTACAGGCCGGGGATATAGTCCTCATTAAGCATGAGAACATGCCACCTACAAGGTGGCCACTCGGAGTAATAGAGGAGACGTTCCCCGGGCCAGATGGGTTGATACGAGTAGTGCAGGTCAGAACTAGTCAAAACACGTTCAGGAGACCAATTACAAAAATCTGCCGTCTACCCATAGATCAACAAAGGTCTACAGAAGTACCACAAAATACATAACAGGGAGTAACACTTTAAGTGTCGTCATGTTAAATGTCTAGTCTATGGTAATGTTGTCCAATTGTTCACAAATAATCCTATTCCAGACTCCCAAACTAATTCAGTTTTTTACAGATGTCTAATCTAAACTATACAGAGGAGGATTTAGCAGCCGCCGAGAACTACTGGCTATACGGCACAACCACTCCAGTAGGTAGTCCAGTGCTGGATATTACCTGCGATTTCGACGCAGAGTTGGCCGAGTTGTCAGCTCTACTCGACGTTCCAACAGCATCTGCCGAGCAACCAACTAAGGCTAACCAAAGCAGCAACGCAGAGGTCAACCTAGATTCGGACCAGCCCCAAGGAAGAGTACTTAGGCGGGCCAATAACCCACCCAGAACAATTCCTCAGGAGTCGAATCCGAAGGGGATGAAATCAACCTTCATCCTAAGGTCACCACAACGCCCTATTCCAAAAAAATCTTTCGAGGTAACTCCGTGTGGACCCGAAATCCGAATCCGAACGCAACCTAGGCGGATCCCGACCACCAAGTCCAGCGCACTACAGGGTCACATAGAGCCGGCTCAAGCAGCGCCAACAACACTAACAAGATCATCCACACCAACGCGTGATATAAAAGTAAAGGTGTTAAGTGATATAGTCATCAAAGCAGCTCCACCACGACCACGGATACAGCACACACCAGCCCAAAAAATCAAACAGGCAACTGAGAAGTGCACAATCGATCTCACTCGGTCCGATGATGAGACAGCGACAACTCCACATATACAAAACCTGGCAGGACCAGCAGAACCGAATCAATCGAACCTACGCAACCAGACATATCACTATGTGGCAAGAAATAACAAGGTCATACCATCACTGGCAAAACCGGCGATCATCAATGGACGTAAGGTAGAAAATATAACCCTGCTGAAACCCACAACCACGCTCACCGAATTACGAGACAGGTACGAGAACTGTTTTCAACGTTTCATAACAAGGGAGGGTGAAGACCTGTACCTCCCTAAACACATAGTTCAAAGAATCAAATTCGACCATGTAAGGGAAACGCGAAAAAAGGAGCAAACCATAAGTCTACCCAACCGATACCAGGTGCGCCTGCAGGTGAAAGCGGATGGACGAATTGTATTCCATCATCACCACAAACGTGGACTCAGCAAAATAAATACGCGGTTGAACAAAGTTGTTCAACAGGGGGGAGAATGTTCAGCCCCAAACTCACAATAAACACAAAATTAATAAAATCAAATAAAATATAATAAAACAAAAAAAAATAAAAACCTCACCAGAGATAGTAAAAATAAAGATCTGTATCTAGTAGTTTTCCATAATAAGCATATGTGTGTTCCATAATAAGCCTAAAAAGCAAAAATCATATTTATTAATAACTTATATATAATCTCCGAAGGCAATCTAAAATATAAACCTACTGGAAAAGAGAAAAAAAGGGGGCATCAGCAAGGCTACAGTAACATGCAGAAAAACAACAACAAAATACACTACATAATAAACAAACAAAAAAAAGGTGTCATGACTACCATAAATTACATGTACATCCCATAACGCAACAATGAAACACATAATAGAGAATAGTTTACTTATGTACAAACATTGAGTAAACTACAAAATTCAGGTGAAATACCAAGAAAAAACATACACGCACTCATAACCCTAAATTTCAAAAGTGTTATATACAGAAGAAAACAAGAACTAATTACACGTGCACATTCACATTAACCACAACATAACATTAAAGTAACACGATAATAACATCCACTCACCTGCAAACACGATGTTTGCACACATATCGCGAAAAACATCGCGCACGATTCGCGAAACGTGACGTAGCACCGCAAACGTCAAACTTCATGCTGTATCAACATATGATACATGAAATCGGTGTAGAATTTGACGAAGAATACAGCGGTGATGCCAGAAAAACGAAATATTTTATGGATAAAAAGATATTTCCATAAAACATAAATTTGCATAAAGATAATAAGAGAAAAAGAGAAAATATAGTGAAAAAGGATGAATATATGAATTAATAAAATTATGATATTGCAGTAAAAAATAAGGAAATGGCCGAAAAGGACATTTTTAGTACATCATAAAAATTGAAGAAAAATAAGAAAATCATAATAAATTAATTGAAAATTTATGAAATTAAAAAGAATAAAATATTTAGAATTGAATAAAAATAAAGGGGAAATAGTTTGAAACTATTTTTTATTCATCATCAAGGAATAACCATCCCCACCTAAAATGGCAATGCAGTTTAGGCCAGGACCGTTGGGTCCAGTGTATAAAAACCCGAACCCAGAAGCAATCAGTCTCTCTTGTCTATCAGCAGTCAAGTAAAGTATATCAAGCAAAAGTAAGTGAAATAACTCCCAAGCAATCTTCTTTAAAGTATTTATTGTGAAAAAGGATTTTTCAACAATTTTATAAGGTATTTTTCACCAATCATTAAATTTTCTACAGGCCGCATGAGTTCTGGGAAATGTTATATGTTTGGTTCTAATCAAGTTTCTTTTTCAGCATCATTTCAAAGATAATATTCAGTGCGACTTTGTATCTTGCCTTAGTCGAGTATTAAATTACTGTCTGGCTATATCTTTGATATACTCAGTGTAATTTTGCATACAACCTTTGGTCAAGTACTTTGGTCGCTATCTGAATACATCTGGTTATTATATATATATTATTCTCCAAAATAAAGAATCCTAACTAGAACCCTTCTAGTAAGGTGTTATTGGTTAGTAATTATAAGATATACAAAATAAATTAAGTGGAGCATAAGTCCTATTTGTTAATGTTTAAGCAAACAGTTCGAAATAAAGAAAATTATTGAATTCTACCTGACACGTGTGTTTCCTTCATATTTTCCCTTTCCTTTAGTGCAAATCTCAGTTTGCACTAAACAAATAAAGACTTATCATGAGTTACGGGTATCATGTGGTCTAAGTCCAAATATTCTTGGATTGTTTTACTATACTCAGTATGCAAATTTGAATTTCGTGACAGCTTTGACTCAAGAGAAGCAAGTCGTTTTAAAGCTAAGGCTTTGGAGGATCCAATATCGGGAGCTTGGCCATTAATGAAAGGGATTTTTACTTGATATGCACCTGAGGGTAATCTACACACCGAGGTGTTATAAAGGGTTTCGCACTCTTCTTCGGCCTTGCTATATCTAATTTACACTGGTATTTCTTCAATCTCCCAGAAAGAACGCAACCTTAAATTGAGATCATCTTCCTCCTTAGTATCGTTCACTTGGATACTAAAGGATTGAATGGTCAACTTTTCACCTTTTGCATTTACTGGGCCAATCACTAGCCAACCAAAGATGGAATTTTGAGCAGCAGGAGTGCCAGGAGGGCCCTTAATTAACCCGTCCAAAATCAGGGTGGTGTATACATCAGCACCAAGTAGTAGATCGATTTTTCCTGGCAGGTGGTAATGGGGGTCAGCAAGATTCAGATTGTCTAAATGAGCCCATGTTTCATTCGGGAGGTGTGATGGTGGTGATATGGTTGTTATTGATGGGACAACCAAAGCTGTGACGAACATTTGAAAGGAGATATGCGAATGTACCGAGTGTACTTCGAACTCTATTAGTTTATCTGCGGGTGTTTTTAAATTGCATATGCCGGAGACAATGATTGAACCTGAAGTGCTTCTTATGTTGAGTTGATTAGCGGCAGTTTTGGTGATAAATGATACCTCTGACCCTGGATCAATAAGAGCTCGGAGAATTACCTCACCGTTTTTTGTAGGGATTTTTACTAGTGCAGTTGACAAAAGGGCCCTTTTCAAGGTTTTTCTTTGCTTGGTGTTACTTAATAGCTGCGTATTTAATAGCACGGTAGTCTTAATATTATCGTTTGTGCTCTGAACATCACCTGTACTGGAATTTGATAATAATTTTGGTGGTGTTCGAATACCAGTGTTCTGTAGTGAGGATGAGCTTTGCTTGGAATCATTATGCAATGAGGTGTGATGTCTTTTCTTGCATTTTCGACAATTATATTTGCTTTTGCATGCTAAAGTAGAGTGCGAGCTAGATAGACAATTTAAGCAGAACTTATTTGCTTTAACAATCTCATACCTTCTTGGAAATGGAAGTTTCTCAAACTTGGGACACACATTTAATCTGTGATGTTCCCTACAGCAAACACAAATTTCTGATGTAGTCGAAGCAAAATGGGTAAACAATCTAGTATTTGATCCATTAGACGATCGTTGTGGAATATTAGTCTTGTGGTCTGCTATGGCCTCTAGCATTCGGAAACGTTTTTCTAGAAATTGTCTAAGTCTAACAAATGTAGGAAGTGATGAAGCCCCATCAAGCTCGGTTTCCCACATTCTGTGAGTTTCGGCAGGGAGTCTTTGGACAATCAAATATATGAGGAAAGGATCCCAATTTGAAGTGTTAATGCCCAAGGCATCTAGTTCACTCAAACACTCATTTGACTTGTCCAACAGGGTTTTTATGGAGTTGACAGATTCACTTGCCACTGGTTTAATGTTAAACAAAATCTTGAGTTGAGCATTAACCAATACTCTATTGTTGTTATATCGTTTTAACAATACGTTCCATGCTGTTTCATAGTTAGCATCAGTTACCTGAAATTTGCGTAACAAGTGTTCTGCCTCTCCAGATAAAACCGACTTCAAGTAATGCAGTTTTTGTGCATCAGAAAGTGTGGGATTTTGATGAACTAGAGAGGTAAATAAGTCGTGAAAAGACCGCCAGGATTCATAAGATCCTGAGAAGGTGGGTAGTGAAATTTTTGGTAATCGCCATAGATGAGTTGTCGAGGCAGATGAATTTATTCGCGTTGATTCGTGCATTGAAGGACTTGGAGGAGGAACTTGTTCCTCAAATTTGCTGAGGGCAGCTTTTATTGTTCCCATAAACTCGAAGTATTTGTCTTCAAGATGCAAATACGTTTCCTTGACAAAGTATTCACATGTTGGCTTTTCAACGAGTTTTGCAAATTGTAACTCAATTTGCACATGGGTTTTTTCTATCTGTGCCCAAAGGCCGCGACATTGTGATATTCGTTCCGAAATTAATTCCTTTGTCCTTTTAACCAATGCTGTCTTTGTGTAACCTTTCATAGCCTTGTTTAACAAATCTATGTACACCCTTTGCAACTCTAACGTATCATTAAAACTTGAATTGGTAGCCATCTCAATATCAACTTAAACCGCACAAATAAAATTCAAAAGTAACCAAATAAATTCAAAATTGTAAACGCTTCAATATAAAAAAGGTAGTAAGTGGTAGCTTTTAGCTCTTTGTATAATTGGAGTTCAAATACCTGAAATGTTAATAATAATTTTTAAGCACTATGCTGCTAGAACAATAATGTAGTTTGGTGTTTAACACCTTGAAAGTAGCTTAAGTTAAGGTACTCTGCCTCGTCAAGATGTTAAGGTTTACGTACAAAAATAGTTGAGTGTTAGAATATAGATTCAGTGTATGTACACCTTGCGCTTAAAGTAAATGTGAACTTCTGCCTCGAAATCTCAATAAGATTTGAGCAATAGTAGAATATGAGAAAAATGTGATCACTAGCTCGTGTAAATATAGCTTGGTGTGTAAAACCTTGCAATTGAATTGAAATGAGGGCGTCGCCTCTAGAAAATAATATAATTTAAGCGCTAGGCTCAAGGAATTGTTCGGTATAAGAACCGTGCAATTGATTAAGCTCAAGTGATTGTTCGGTATAAGAACCTTACAATTGAATGAAGTGAGGGCGTTGCCTCTAGAAAATATGCAATATAATTTGAGCACTGTGCTCGAACAAATTATTTGAGTAATAGAATTTGAGCACTGGACCCGTGGAAAATAGCTAGGTATGTAAGACCTTGCTATGTATGATGGACTCTGTCTCGAGGAAATAATAGTAGTTGAACACTTGAATTACTTAAGCACAGTTCGAAATAACAGTAGTTTAGCACTTGAATTACTTAAGCACAGTTCGAAATAATAGTAGTTGAACACTTGGTTTACTTAAGCACAGTTCGAGCTTAATCTCTAGAGATTAGTTGCTTGAAATAAACACCTTGCTTTAACAAAATAGGAATTCTTGAGCACTAGGTTCACATTAATGTTTAAAATTGATATTGCATGAAATGAGGACCTTTGCCTCCACTTAAATATTCTGATTACAAAACAGAAGCACTGTCACTGTAAAAAAAATGAGTAAAATATACTAATGAATTGTTAATCGTGTGGAGATTGAATGCCTATGGTGAAGCTATGCTATATCTTCCAAAGGCTGTTAAGTTGTTTGACACTAATTCCTAACTTGACTGAGCACTGAAATTGGGAGCTATATCCGGCTCGAAGGACCATGTTTAAAGTTCGTATAACTTCAATTTAACTCACGTTTCATTTTTTAATATTTACCGGCACGCAGCCCCACAATCCCAGCACCCAGTGGCCAATAAAAACAAAAATGTACAAGCAATACAAATTTAAATTTATTGACTCTTTTTATATGGTAAACAATTCATTAATTTTTTAATTTTAATAGAATTCAAATTTATATACAAAAGAAATTCAAATTACTCAAATAAATTCTCTTCAATTATTAATTTTTATTTTCGTCAAAATTCACTCGGCACTTTGATTTTAAAGAATAAATTTTGATAATAAGATATAAAAACTATAATCACCATACCATTCTCGATGCAAAGTAAGGGTAAGAAATATGAAATATACTCAAAATAAAGAAAAACAAAATATGTACTCACCTGATTTTAAACCACCACAGTTGAAAGGAAAGTAAGGTAAATAATGGGTAAAGGAAAAGGTGAATACTCCAATATTTTTGGGTTAGTAACAAACAATCACACCGTATATCAACCGCTACAAGGTGTAATTGTTAATTTAGTAATAGAAAGTCATAACCTTGCATCAACCGCTACAAGGCATAACTATTAAATAAATACCTTGAGTCAAACGCTTCAAGGTATTTTAATGTTAGTAAAATGAATCGTATCTTATATCAAAACGCTATAAGATACAATTAGTAAAGATTATTATACAAATATCTTGAATCAAAAACTCTTCAAGATATTTTAATGTTAGTAAAATGAATTGTATATTATATCAAAACGCTATAAGATACAATTAATAAAGTTAGTACTAGTATATAACTATGTCTTACATCAACCGCTATAAGACACAACTAGTGAAAATGAGTGTTAATATTTAATTATGTCTTGTATCAATATTCGCTACAAGACATAACTAATAAGTACTTAGGGTCGACTCCCCAAAGTACTAAAGTTGTTTTAGGAATAAAGGAGTAAAGGGAGTTAAGCAAGGAAAAAACAATTACCTGTTCGGCTGGTGGCTGGAACCCAAGAGAGATCAAAAATTCATCAAGTAACACTTTTGTTCACTTGCCGACTTGGATAACGGTGTAAACCGGTTTGGCTGATAACAACATTTGTCTGTGTGTGTATACGTGATTGATTAGAGTGACCATATCTAATTTTTGTTTGAGTGAAATATTGAGTAAAAAAAAATAATTTTTTTCTTCGAGTGAATTTTGAGTTTGTTCCAAAATAAGGCTAACTTTGTTGATTGCAACAGTGTTGGTGCAATAAAATAATATAAAATAATATTATAAATTTAAATTAAACAAATTTTACGCTGGGTGTCATGCAGAAAAGTTAATGTTATTCGTTGGTGATGTTGTATGTTGTATTCTGTTGATATTGGTACTAGTCCTCCATATTAGGCAGCTTCTGGTTATCCTGCTATCATAGTGTTAAATCCTCCTTTGATTAGCTTCTTGTTATCCTGCGATCACAAAGCTGCAATAAAATAGTATTTAGGATGCCCTACTGTGGTATGGTGATAATGGTCCAATCATCATTAGGTTTTCAAACAAGTATGGTGGCCAACCTTGAGTAAGTCCACCGTGCTAAACAAACTACAGAAAGTACAAAGATGTGCCGAGCTATGCATAACAGGAGCACTTCGCTCCACACCTACAGATGCCCTAAATGTTATGCTATACCTCCCTCCTTTGAATCTTGTGGCAAAGGAAAGCGCAACCATCGAAGCCCTTAGAATAAAAGAATCTGGATTTTGGACCGGAATCGGGGGAAGTCACACGAAGGTGTTGAACTCTGTTATCGTCCCCACTAAAACCGACCTCTGTATACCCGAGACTACCTTCACGAGGAACTACGGAGTCCACATCCCTTCACGTCGTGAATGGAGTAACAGACCACACAGTTTTAAGATGCCATAAACTTCTTTACTGATGGCTCTAAACTCGAGGGTCGAGTAGGAGGAGGAGTCTTTTCCCCAGAGACTGGGATTGAAGATCACTGCAGTGTATGTCAAGCAGAGGTTCTAGCTATACATGAAGCTGTTCTACTAATTAACCAGCAAGGCGATAGGAATCGGACTGTCTACATCTTTTCAGATAGTCAGGCGGCTCTGAAAGCCCTGCGCTCATGCACAAACAGCTCTAGAACTATCTCTGAATGTCGCAGATCTCTTAACGAGATGGCTCAGCAGTTCAGGACCCTCCTCGTATGGGTGCCCGGTCACCGAAACATAGAGGGAAATTGTAAAGCTGACGAACTGGCTAGGAAAGGCACGACCGCCACTCTCCTTCCTGGAAAGGAAAGGGTTGGTATGCCTTGGGCCACCTTTAAACTCCAATGCAAACAGCACACAATGCAACAAGCAAAAAAGCATTGGAGGGATCTTAATAAATGCACCTTGGCCAAACTAACCTGGCCCTCTTATGATCTCAGGCGAACTACTTCACTAATGAGCCTAGGGAGACAAGACCTCTCAGCTATTGTGGGAGTGCTTACCGGACACTGTCTAATAGGGACGCATGCGACCCGCTTAGGTCTTGAGACCTACGATTTTTGCAGAACCTGTAAAAATCCGGACGAGGAGGAAAGTGTACTACATCTCCTCTGTCACTGCCCAGGCCTAAGCAGAAGGAGACTAACCGCATTTGGTGAACCCTTTCTAAGCACGCTTGCGGAAATCTCGAACATCGCAACTCAGGAGATTCATTGCTTCCTCGAGATGGTTTAGCGAAGAAATGCCACTTTAACATCAGGTTTAAAGTGGGATCACTATGGCATCACAATGGGCCTACTCCTTTGGCCTAAGTGTTTGAGCTGTACACCAGCAGCTCAGCCATATCTAACCTAACCTAACCTAGATTTGAACAATTTTTGTGCAAATGTTTTGCATGAAATTTGCACAAAGCGTGCTACTAGGGTAAAATAAATATTATAAATTTTATGTTATACTATTGTACTGTAAATACATAAATATAAAAGATTAAAATAAATAATGGTAAATATGGAAAATTTTATTAATTTGAAAGAAAAATTATTAAAACAATGGAATATTTATTCAAATAATATTGAATAAACACTTGTAATTCACTAAAGCCAAATATTCTCACTTTGGGGCATGCGACACGAGTCGAGCTTACTGCAGTCGTTGAACACGTGTCGCATCGACCTTTAAAGAATATTTTTAGGCTTGAAGTACGTCAGATGAGAAAAAGACCGTTTCATTTACCAGCTACTCCAACTACGCCGGCGTACCTACTAAAATGAAAATGAAACGCACGTAATGTTTCCATTGCTATTGTAGGAGAAGTTGCACTTGAAGGTAAATAGTGAGCTCTATTAAAATATAAAGGTCGACGGTGAGTTGATATGGGCATTCGTAGATTTGGGAAGCGACGGGTTTACAGAATAAAAATTTCGTGTTGAAAGGTCGTGGCAACCACCCGTGAGAACAGGCACCATAGAAGTACGCACTATCTAAAGCAGTCTTAAGACAACGTAAGAACATTACAGTTAGGCCCGATTCACAATGAGCGCTTCAAGCCTCAAGCTTCACGCTTCAAAAATTTAGGATTGTAGGATTTATGTATGCTGCAAGCTTCAAACGAAGCTAAAACTATGGTAAAAAAAATTTGAAGCTTGAAGCGTTCATTGTGAATCGGCCCTTAGGGCTTATGTTCGTTTCCACTGACAATTTTTGGGCAATGGCAATCGGAAAAATTGCTTGTCACAATTTAATTCGCTCGCATTTCATTGCTCGGCAATTATAGTTTAAAAAAAAGCGTCAGACATAATACCTGGCACTTAACCGTAAATGGGTGGTGCTAGACTCGTGAAGTCGTCCGAAATCAGATTTGAGTCTCGTTATTTAATGCTACACGAGGCTGTCTTCGGCTTAAAACAATTCTTTACCCTACATGAAAGCTTTGATTGTGTGTGTATACCGCGGTCTTTATTTACATCTATCTAACTATCGTTGGCTCGTTCCCCCGTTAAAATCCTATGAACTTTAATCGGCTTTAAAATAAAAAAACAGTTCAGTGCATGTCAGCGATATAAACATAATTAGAAAAAACTAGACAGCTATAGAGTTTTTTCTTCTTTCTCTACTTTCGTTATTTTTAAAAGTTCGTTAAACAGAGGGAAAGAACCCTCACATATTTAAAAAAAATACATTTATTTAACGAAAAAACTTAAACTAAATAAAAAATAATGATGGAAAATTGTTTCTATCAATTATAACATACATCTTATTACTTATTTTCCTCTAAATTCGAAAAAAAAATTGTTTACATAAAAAGATCTTCTGGAGAAAAATGGTGCCATTGAAAGTTGTCAATTAGAAGTCCATATCTATATGTCAGTGGTTTTTGCCATCATATACTAAGGTTACATGTCGGACTGAGGACTTGACTTGAACTTGAACTGACAGTTTAAACCGCGGCGACAGCTTCCCTACTTGAGAGCTTGACTTGAAGCTGGTTTAAAATGTATTTGACAATTCGCATAAGTAACACTTTTTTCACATTTATGTGCAGCTTATGGAAATAAAATAAATTTATTAAGTTAATTGCACAATCAACGGAGAACTAATTTCAAAACTCAGGCCCTGAAACAGGGGACAATAAACTTTTTGGACCGACTTGAGGTATATCTGATTTTACATGACTTTCAAGTCTACTTGAAGCCGACTTCAAGTATGCATGTAACCTTAGCAATAATGAAAGTTAACTGTATGTGTCACAGGTGTAATGCCTACCTACCATAACCTAAAAATCACTTGTGCCTTCAAAATAATGGCATAAAACTGTTAATTAATAAATTAACTAATTAATTATTTCACTCTCTCTCTGGATCTCGACGAGTACATTTGACTTGACTTTTTTGACGCTTGTGATATATGGTAGTGACAAATTTAAAAAGTGTGTTCATTTTTCCAAGATGGCAATGTGTAATGGGTGTTTTTAAGCAAATTTTTTTCTTTTTTCTTTCATTATTAGTTTTTAATTTTTGATTATTCAGTGGCGGCTCGTCTTTAGGGGCTAGTGGGGCTTAGCCCCACCAGAAATTATCGAGCAAATCATATTCATACATTTTTAATTAATTTCATTTTTACAAAAAAGCAACGCCAATTTTCTTTGCAATTTATTACAATTTCTAAACAAAAATTTCAAAATAATACCCCGCAAAAAAAGGCGAAGTAGAACTTGATAGGAAAAGTATAAAAAGAAGAGCAAATAAAAAAATAAGAAAAACTCTCAACTCTCTCATCAAAATAATCTGACCGAATCATAATAATACCATACCCTTTTATATGGAATTCTCTGCTCAGGGGCTACAATTGAGTCAGCCCCGAAGATGAACCATTTTGAATGCAAATTTTCTTGACTAAGGCGATTGATTCATGAACTTTTGTTCTACCAAGCGGGGCTAAAATTTATTAGCCCTAGGATTCATTGGGATTCTCTTCAATGACATGTAATACACATGCCAATGGATTCTCTTGCTTTCTTGGGTTTACTCACGAACATATAATGACAGTGTTGTCGGTTCGTTCTTTTAGTTTTGTTTATTATATTTCTAAAGTAATTTTGCCTGCATATGCTACTAATTGGCCGAACGTTTTGATACTTTTTTTACACTTATAGATTTTATATACCTGAGGGGCTGATTTTATTTAGCCCGTAGCAAAATTTTGGATCGAAATATAGTAAAAAGTAGTAAAAAGAGACATTTTTATTGGAAAAAGAGAGATTGAATTTTAACTGACAGTTACAAGTTGATTTTTAACTGATAAGTGTGTGCTTGCAGAATTGCGGTAGATATATATTGAATTATTCGCCAATAATAATTATTATTAAATTATTATTTATTAATATATTTGCAATAAATATTAATATTCCATTTTTTAATATATAATTTTTTTAAATTATATTTATTTAATTTTAGTTTTTGGTTCAAATGAATGACGTAGATCATTTATTGAAGAAAAATTTTTCTTTGTTGCAATAGAAGAAAAATTAGAAATTAAACGTTTAGGGCCGCATCAACCATTTGATTTTAAATTTATTTGTACTGAAAAATCTCAAAGTAGAAAATTTTCATTGGATTGGTTTCTAAAATGAAATGGCTTACGGTTAGTATAGGACAAAATGCATTGTTTTGCTTTTATTGCGTTTTGTTTAGGATAATCGGCTTGGACAGAAATCGGTGTCCGGGATTTATCGGAAGCGCTACGCATTTAAAAAATAGCTTTAAATTACCAAACTTTCGGGGCGGTTAATCTTCTCTCACATTTCCATAGCAAAATATAATGAAAATCTTAAAAAGAATCGTCAAGTATTAAGTCGAATTTTAGATATCTTGAAGTTTTGCGGTGGTGACAATTTAGCTCTTCGTGGACACGACGAACGTGAATCAAGTAGTAATCGAGGAATATTTCTTGATATAGTTACATATACCAGATCAATAGATATCGCATTCGACGACTACTTGAAGAATAATTAAGTCGCAAAAAAAGCACTTCGAAAACCGTACAAAATCAGTTACTTGAATGCTGTTTACAGGTTTATCTACATGAAGTGAAATCTTGAATTTTGTATCTGTTCAAGCTAATGAAACTACGGATATTTCGTGTAAATCGCAAATGGTTTTAATTTTACGTTTATTTAAAAATAATAAGCTTGTTGAACGTTTTTTTTATCATATTTTGACCTTAATGATGGGTCCGCAAAAGGTATAATTGATTTGATTTAGAATGCGCTGAAATGCTACAATTTAGAAAAAAAATTATTGCTCAAACATATGATGGTGCCGCTGTAATGAGTGGGAGCACAGCCGGGGTTCAAAACTTTAGTAAAAAAATTGTATACATTTGCACACTTTGTGCATTGTTATCCATATCAACTAAATTTAGTCATAAAGCAGGCATCCTTTATTTGATTTATTAATCGAAGTTTGCAACAAACGTGGTCTCCCGCGAACTGTTAAAATTCGGTGGAACTTCATTTTCCAAGCCCTGCGATCTTTAATCGAAAATAGAGAAAATCTGATTCATTGTTTTGAATTGATAATTAATATTTTTTTCAAGCCCCACCAAATTTTAGATGCAGGAGCCGCCACTGATTATTATATATAATTTTATTCTTTCATATCATTTGATTTGATACTAAATCCAAATAAATTAATGTTCAAATTTTTTGAAATTTATTTTACATGTCGTACATGCGCCGATTTAGCGGTAGCCATTTTTGATGCGAAGGCATTTTGCATTCTCAACTAAAAGTTCTCAAATTGCATTTTTTCCTTTTTAATTATTTTATTGTGATAACTGGTTTTGTCGATATTTTTAAATAGTGTAAAACAGTAAATTGTGTTTTTATACTCCCGTCTGAAAAAATTTTACTTGTAAAAATTCACGTGGTAGCCATTGTGCTACAGTTATAAAAATCTTTGGAAATTTAAACTGTAAACTTAATAAATTTTTTTTTTGTTTTGATACTGATAATAATATAAACTTAAATGAAATATTATTCATACAAGTTAAAGCCTTTCTTAGTAGAATTGCCTTTAAGGATTTAATTCTTCAATTTTTAATAAAATTCTAATACACGTGTCTAATCTAAAAGTTAAATGTTCATGTGCCTTTCAAGTCCTGTTATCGTCTTTTAATTTTTATTCAAATAATAAGTAGATACTAAAGTCATTTTTACAAAGTTTAATGACTCTATATATCTACAATTTTGTGTTCTAGACGATAGAAAGGGACAATGTTGACCAACTTGTCTCGTTTTAAATTTTAGGCCTTATGCCAGGGAATTAAAAAAAGATTATACATATAAAATTTTGGCCGCAAATTTCAACAAACTCAAAATCTTCTCTCAGGGTCACTCAGAAAGACTGTACAAACAAATAAAAAGGATCTGATCTTTGTCTTTGGGGTTTTGTTTTCCTCCTTTAAATTGAGGTTTAGGTACTCGCCCCTATAGCTAACACTTAAAACGCATCATATCTGTAAATCTAACTATAACGCGTAAATTGCCCCTAGCACAATTGGAATTGAAATCAAACATCGTTTATCCCCTAAATCCACGCCACACACATGGTCTCTATCCATCAAATTACGGTTATAAAGTTATAAACTAAACGGAAAAACGCTCAAAAATCTCCTCGCAATCGACAATATCCCTCAAATCTATGAGGCAGGATCCTTCTTCCCTCCGGGTCATCGGATACTGCAATCCCTAGTTTAAGGCTGGCACACAAAAATAATCCTTACAAAACAGCCTTTGATAAACATCTGTTTTAAACAATATTTCCAGAAACATATCAAACAACATTCCCCCCAAACCCCCTTATAAGCTAATCTACCCTCAAATAATTCTAGCAAAACTGAGCTCTTCACAAAAAGTCCGACTTCATACGAAGTTCCTTGGTTTTACCTAAATTTCTTACCTTTTTAGGTTTCCAAAATCTGAACATAAGTTCTCTCGAAAAACATAGGATTTTTAAAATCCCCTCGAAGCAACCTACCTCATTCTTGATACCATATTTACTGAAAACACTTTACAATATAAGTGCTTAAATACATACTCTAACAAGTGACATCCACATAAATTAAAGATTAGCTACGCAAAGATCTTCAATCTATTCAAACCAAATCTTGGTTTGTAAGCCACATTTCAAACTCATTTTGAACTGATAATTGCCCATGCTATCCACTAATCTACTCAAATAGATTATCGCTTTCAAATTCGAATCTTGATCTTAGGATTTTCTGTGCACACTTCAGGTGTCTAAGTGTACACAACCTTATAACTATATGATTTCACTCTCAAGCACGTAAGAGTTCCGACCTGACATAGATACAAGATCCATGATAAAAAATTACACTGCTGGTGAATTACCAAATGAACTCCGTACATTTAGGGTCAATAGTCATTGTTTTGATCAAACAAATCTAATCAGCAATTAAATTTATACACTCCCCCCCTCCCTTGTTGTTAGAAAATCCTGCCCCTGATTCAACCACTACTCAATTAAAACATAAATTCCCTCTTACTCTCCTTAATCCTTCTGTAGCTACTAGACATTCCAACAAATTTTTTCTGACCTTTTACAACTTACTGACACACCTCCCTTTTTTTTATTCTGCTGTTAACTCTCAATCTCAATACTTACAGTGTCCCAAAATTCTTATCTCAATAAGCACAACTTGGGGAAAAATGGACAACAGCAAATCTGTTGAGGGTAGGGAGATAAAACTGAAAACGAATGGAGTCCCGGGAAAAAGAACGTCCACTAGACTAGGAAGCAAGACTCTCGACAGGGAAGGCACGCAAAGCCTAACAAGAGAAAAGACAGTAAAGTCTCCTCTTCCAAATTTTAGACTCAGCAAATCAATGGAAACAAATAAGATTGTACAAAACCCTTCATCGGCATCAAACAAAATACCAAAAAATAGGAGCACGGAAAAAAAAGTAAAAATCCGTCTAAGGCCTCGAATTCAAATGCTCAAGAAAATGAAAGAAATGACCAGGCTGAGAGAGAAGTAGTCCCACAAACCATGGAAGCAGCAAATAACCATACATTATACCGCAAAAAAGACTTAGGACCTTTTGTGGTACACTTTATCAATATTGATGAAAACAAAGTTGTTAATCCACTCACAATAGGCAAGGCCTTAAAATCCTACTCAAAGGAAATAGATAGCATAACCAAAATGTCGTCAAAAAAAGGCAAAATCATATTCTTGTCTGCAGAAAGTGCAAACAAATTTGTAAAAAACTGCCCAAAAGAAGTAGGTATAAGACCCTACATCCTCCTCAACCTGGTTGCTACACCCATATTAATGTATGGTGTTGATCTAGAATTTGATGAAAACGAACTCCTTGAATCTCTTCGTGAAGGAAACCCTGAGTGGTCAATTAGAAAAGTTTTTAGAGTCAAGAGCAAACACTTCACGAATGGTACAATCAACAGGACGAATACTAACGGAATTAAAATTTATGTGGCAGGAAGGGAAATCCCAGAAAGGTTAAAATTACACTGTACACCATTCAAAATGTACAAATTTGTCTCCCTACAACAAAGATGCTTCAAATGTCAAAGATTTGGACATTATGAAAAATCCTGCAGATCAAAATACAAACTATGCCAAAGATGTGGAGATAGGAATTGTGGGGAAGGAATCAACTGCAACAAGCCCGAGTCCTGTGTGAACTGTGGAGGAAGACACGGAAGTTATGACAGATCTTGCCTAACAAGGCTTAAAGAAATAAATGTTACAAAGATTATGAGACAAGGACACAATTCTAGAAAGGATGCTTGGCGCATATATAAAACGAAATATAGGGAGACAATAAATCAAATAAATGGCAACATGGGAGATAGTAAGCGAGCCACATCAGGAAAAATTTCTTATAGCGAAATCTTGAAAAAATCCCCAAGAAAGGCAACGCAGGAGTCACAAAAACTCTCAAAGATAAGAACAAGAGACAAGGGAATCGAAAAAAACCAGCAAACAGTCTATTCAAAGCCTAGTGGAATACTTCAAGACCGAGTCAAAAAAGGTCCTAGGTAATATGACTGAGGAAAATGAGGAACTAAAAAAGTTATCGCAATGTTCGGACAATATATTGGAAGAACTGCTAGAAAAATGGTTACAAGTGAAGTTGGGCAAAGAACAAATATCTGATATAATAGAAACAAAATGCTGAAAATCCTCCAAGTAAACATACAAAGCCTCATTAAAAATATTGACGAGCTGGAGCTTTTTCTGAACCAGAACAATGTAGACATTCTCCTGATAGCTTAAACATGGCTGCTGCTCACAGACCATGTTAAGCTACAAAATTACAATCTGATAAGAAATGATAGGCTGGATGGCTTTGGAGGAACGGCCATTGCATTAAAAAAAAATTTCCTTCAAAGAAATAAAATTAAGCAATGCCTTAAATGCCTGCGCGGTTTCCACAGTTAACTTAAAAAAGAACCTAACCATTTTTTCCATATATGCTAGGGGCAATTCCAGTAATAAAGAATTCACAAATGAAATCTTAAAGGTTAGTAGGCATGCTGCAAACTTTCAGAGGGCGATAGTTGCGGAGGGATTTTAACGCAAGATGTACAGACTGGAGAAATGTCGTATCAAATCGCAGAGGGGTGATTGTGAGGGACCACGGTATACAGAAACAAGGTAGTGTAAAAGAGACTGACAGCTCGAATATCGTACGAATATCGTAGAAAAAGCCGACGTCACCCGGCAAGTTAATACAGAAAACAACAATAACAATTTCGATTTTGTATGGGGAAGACTTGCCGAGTGACGTCAGCATTCAAATGACATTTCTCTTTTACATTACCTTGTTTCTGTATACCGTGGTGAGGGACGTTATGTCTAGTCTAGGTTTTTCCTGTCAAAATAATGGCAACCCAACCTGTGTATCCAGGAAGATCAATCCCACCAAATCGGTGATTGACCTTTTCTTCACTAACTTCCATGATTCAAATATAACTTGCAAAAACAAACATGTTTCCTTCGGTGGCAGCCCACACATTCCCTTGATCTTTGGGATCTCGCAGAACTGCCAAGAGAAGAGATGCAAAAGATACATTGCAAACAGCAAGGTCCTTGAATCTCTTGGTAATTTGGAAATAGATAAAGGAGAGGCAGCTGTTATTCTCAACAAAATTTCTGAGGCAATAAACCAGGCCACCTTCTATGTAAAAAACAAAACTTTTAACTATATCCCCAAAATTTGGTGGAATAAAAAGCTTAACAGCCTTTTCAAACAAAAATCCAATTCTCTTGCTAAATTTAATAAACATGGAAAAATTGAGTATCTAATCCACCATAACAAACTAAATGCTCTTTTTATAAAGGGAAAAAAGGAGTCCAAAAGGAAATCCTGGACTAAATTCATAAATGATCTTTGTCACAAGACCAATGTCAAAAACTTCTGGAATGTAATCTCCTGTATGAAAGGAGGCAAGACTTAAAATAACTTTACAGCTCACTCTGTCTCCCCTTCGGATTATATAGACCTCCTTTGCAGCAAAGTAACTGCTCCATCTCACATACCTAACCTAATGCCAGTTAATGCGCTAAACCCAATTAAATGGTCTGTTGATAATCTGGATGAGGTATTATCGGCAAAAAAATCTAGATCATCCCCTGGCTCGGGCCAAATCACGTTTGAAATGATTCGGAAACTTTCAGCTAGCGGAAAGACCGCTTTTATGGAATTCTTAAAGTCCACTTTCAACTCTGGAAAAGTCTGTTAGGATCTTAAAATTCCTAAAATGAAAAATAATTAAAGTAATAAAATAGGAATAGTTAATTCACCCACCTCACTTCTGTGTCACCTCTATGTCATACACAGGATCAATGCATATTATGTGTGGCGTCCCTAGTGCTTGTCCCTTAGCTGTTTTAAAACTTGAGGCTGCTGATCCGATTTTTTTTTTCCAGATGACGATTCAGCTGGGGCTCGTGAGATCGTAACCCAAGAAGACCGGAAGTTCGGCAGCATTTCACCAGCATGATCCAGTGGCTGTAGGGTCCGTGGAAGCTGGGAAGCTGGAGGAAACTAGCAACACTTAATCTCGACAGCGTTTCACCACCATAACCTCCCGCAGCGGCTGTAGAGTCCTTGGAAGCCGGAGGGAACTATAAACACAATCTAGATAACTTATATGATTCGAAAAGTCAGTGAATTGTTATAATGACCTTGGCACTTGTAAGCGCGACGTAGGGCTCCAGCAGCGATCCTAACCTCCCACACTTCCGCTGAGGAATCCACCCACAAATATTTAGTCAACAATTAAAATCCCACAAGAGCTGACCAGCAAACAGGGCGAGCTCAGATGAGTCGAATCTAAAGGAATCATCCAATTTAGGAAACCTAGGAATGTGGCCGGGAGCTGTCAAGCCCCACTTTGTAATTTGGAATTTTGGCCCGCCCAGCCTCTAGGATTTTTCCGGGGATGAAAAATGGGGTGCCTTGGACCCAGTGCGCCTCCTAAAACCAAAACTAGGATAAATTATATTTTTTAAATAATATTACATTCCCGATTCCAAGCGGGTTAAACCAATTCGAAGGCGCACTGGAAATCCCTAAAATAGTGGGCATTTCCCCTTATAAACCGGGCCCCTGGAGCGATCGGTCTCTTAGATCAGTTGAAGTCAGTGGTGATAGTGAAATTTTAGTAGTTAATTGTTGGCACGGTTGTTGATAGTGGAAAGTGGTGCTAAGTGGAGAAAGAGGAACAGGATCGTTGGCGGAGTCTTTGCGCGTGCAGAGTTTTAAAGCTAAGTATCTTCAAGTTAAGTTTTTGAAATAAAGCATATAAATTAAATATATTTACAAATATTGATTTGATATATAGTATACTGTATCTATAAATATATATTATTTTTTTTTTTGAATTATTAATATTGTGCGAAGTGTAATAAAGTAGGCAAAGGCACTCCTTTTGTTTTTTTGAGGAAAGATATTTTAATAATCTTTTTTTTTGTGTACCTTACGGTGGGTTCAAGCCCCACGTGCTCGGTTCGTAGACCGTAAAACTACGTGGCGCCCATTTAAACTTAAGTTTTCCCTTTCGAACCACCCCGACGCTGAGCGTAGCCGAGCCTTACGCGGAATTTGGCCGGTAACAAATTGGCGCCCAACGTGTGCGATTAATAGGGGAAATTTATAATCAAAAAGGAGTAATTAACTAAATAAATTTTGTGTGAAAGTAAAACTTTATGGAAGATACTTGAGAAAAAAAAAAGTGAAATAATTTTTGTTTTATTTTGTTGTTCGAATTTTGAAGAGTGAAAATTAGCGGTGGTCATTAAAGGTCGTATGGTAAAATTTTTAAGATTAAAAGTCTTGTGGCAGAGTGACATTTATTTCAAGGGCATCGGTCAACCAGCTGTTCAGCCAGTCAGCTGTTCAGCCACTCAACTGTTATACCCTATTGGCGGTGTGCGAGTGTCAGTGGAGCCTGAGCGTGTAGAGCTACTTGGGAAGCAAGGAGCGAGGCAACAAGTCCTCGAGAAGTTGAGAACTTTGAATAAGTTGCAAAGCTGTGGAAGTTGCCAAACTTTAAAAGTTGCGGAACTTTACAAGTTGCGAAACTTCAAAAGTTGCGAAACTTTAGAAGTTGCGAAACTTTAGAAGTTGCGAAACTTTAGAAGTTGCGAAACTTGGAAAGCTCCGAAACTTCGAAAGTGCAAAACATAGTGCGAGTTGCGCAACATAGGAAATGATCACGCCACTCAAATTTTTTTTTTTTAAAACCACGCCACTAAATTTCTTTTATCACAATTACACTTGGAATGAATAGGTGCCTGGTTTACTTACGGGTTTAGTCACGATATAGGGAGTTGATATTAGTCGGAATCCCTTGTAGTTTGGGTTGTCTCAACCTGTTAAAAATCAATGGAATTTTCCTTTTCTTTAGTACAGAAAATACACACCAATTTTTCACAGCAAGACGGGGAAATTAAATTAACATCTTGTAATTTCACTTCACTAGAACTAAATTACAAAATTACATTACACTTCACTATCCCTAAATCACATTGAAATTGTTTGTTTATCGGCACTCGAAGCTACCGTACAACGCGCACAATAAACCGACCGACGCGGCGTTACTTACTAGTTACAACTGGCCCGGTCCGAAGGAGTAGTCAATGCTCGACTATGAATGACAATCGAGTATAAGAAAATCGTTGTTTCAATATTAGGAGAGAGAATTGGATGTTTTTTTTTGCAAGGAATTAAAATTTTTTTTTGGGAATAATAAGGAAATTTTTTTTTGGGGAAGGCTCACAGCACCGGACTCTATTTTTTTTTCCAATTTAAGTAGTCGGCCATTACTCTACTGGGAAGAAAAGGATTGGAAACGAATTGTGGGTCAAGTTCATGCTTTTGTTGACTCTATTTGTTATTGATCGATATTTGGAAGATTTAACCAACGGATTATATTAGGTTAACTATTAGGTTACCTACAATATATTCCCTAACAGGCAGTTATTTTTCAAGGTACTCGGGGCCCGGAAGCTGGTAGATGGTTGTGTGAAGACGAAGAATTTTTTTTGAGAAACAAGTGAATTTCATTGAGAAACAATTGAATTTTTTTGTTTTGACACTGAATCGAAAAGTGTAATTTTTTATTGGCGCTTTCGCACTGACACTTTCTCTGTGGTTGGATTTTTTTTGTTGGTTGCAATAACTTTTCTTTCCTTGTGTTTTTATTTTACTATTTTTGGAGTACTAGCCCGTGGAACTTCCGTATTCTTTGTTTGTCGTTTTTTTTCTTCGCAGTTGGGGTTTTTCTTTTAGGGGGTTCGCGACATTTTAGGGTTAGCGGTCTTTGATTTTTAGAAACCGAAATCGAGATGGAAGTCAATAGGCTCAGCCAGGACGAGCTGTCCTATGAGCTGACCATTAGAGGTTTACCGACAGGCAAGGTGGAGGAAATGAGAGCTGCGCTCCGATCGGCGTTAAAAGTGGAAAGGGAAGGAAAAGTAGTATTGGTTGAACCCTACCCTTTTTCCTTCGACGAAGACGCTCAGGCATTACAGAGGAAGCTGAGCGAGATAGCCTCCCTGCAGGAAGTCTTCGAAGGCGACTCAGGCTCAAGCGAATACAAGAAATTGCTGACGAAGATAGAATGGTGTCTGGCCCGAGCAAACCGCATGACGATTGAGGAGGAACATCAAAAGAAAGAAAAAGCTCGCATCAGAGGAGAATTAATCATATCCTTGGGTTCGCTTTATGCAAAGGCCGAAGGGGATGATCCTGACGACGAAGCATCTGAGGCCGCCGCCGAGTTATCGCTCCCTGCAGCGGTGATGACGACCAACCGAGCTCAGGCCCAAATACATAAGTGGGGTATAAAATTCACTGGGGAACAAGGGCAATCGGTAAGTTCCTTCCTCGAAAGGGTTAATGAAATGGCGGAAGCGAGGGGGATAAACCGATGCCAGCTATACCGCTCAGCCCTGGATTTATTTGGCGGACGCGCGCTAATTTGGTACCGGGCCAATAAGGGTTCCTTGCACTCATGGAATGACTTAGTGAAGGAGTTGAGAAAAGAGTTTCTGCCACCGGACTACGACGAGCGACTATTGGAAGAGATACGGAGAAGGACGCAGGGAAAGGACGAATCTATGGGGATATATGTGGCCATTATGAAAAATATGTTTGCGCGGTTGAACGAGCCCCTTTCGGAGGAGCAACTGAGAATCCTTAGGAGGACAGTCCACCCATTCTACCAGACGCAGCTGGGGTTGCACGAAATAGAATCAATAACCGAAATGGTGGAACTAGGTCGGAAACTCGAGTCGATAAGGTCATCTGCTGAAGCGTTCGTTCCTCCCCCGTCGCGACGAAACCACTCCTTGCTTGAGCCAGACCTTGCTTATATTGGCTACGAACCTCAAGTCATAGCTGCGGTAGATAACTCCAACCAACCTAGGAGGCCGAGTGCAACGGCAGAGAGGAGGTGTTTCCGATGCGGCCAGCCTGGGCATTTTGCCCGGAATTGTCGGGTACTAAGGTGCTTCGGTTGCGGCACACCAGGGACAATCCGTTCACGCTGTGATCGATGCAACCGGCGACCAGCAGAGGAGCAACGTCCAGTTCCGGTGGAACAACGTCAGGTCCAGGGATCGGGAAACGACCAGGGAGCCCGAGCCTAGACCGCGAGCCGGGTAGTCCGCAGGGAGCCGTAACCAGCGAAGATCCGGCCAACCATCAACGGCCGGACCATTCCGCTAAAATGGGGGTAATAGGGGTGGCTCAGTACGAAAGAGTGGACTATGTTTTCTGTGGTCCGGAAGACGATGTGCGACCTCATCTTTTAGTGGAAACCTTTGGGGTAAGATTTCGTGGGTTACTCGACTCGGGAGCAACAGCGACCGTCATCGGTGGCCCTGGCTGCGAAAAGTTGGAGAAGATGAAGTTGGAAATTAGCGGAACAATGAGGAAGGTGGTTAATGTAGCCGATGGAAGGTCTGTCGAGGTGTTGGGCAAAACGGACATACCCATTGCATTAGAAGGGAGAACGAAGGTTAAGGAGGTACTGATAGTCCCAGAGTTGCCGCACCCAATCATCCTGGGGATAGACTTCTGCAAAGAAATGAAGCTGGTGGTAGACTTCGATGACAACAGCTGGAAATTCAAGGAGGAGCAGACGGGGGTGCGAATACACTCCTTGGAGAGTAAGTCGAAACTTCTGGAGAGGCAGCAGAAGGAATTTGAGGAGATTATCGGGGAGGCGAAGCACGTAATGGGGACGAAGCTAGGGTGCACGCGTATCGTGGAACATGTGATCGAAACAGAATCACCGCCCATCAAACAGCGTCATTACCCCATCTCGCCGGCCATGCAAAAGGTCGTCAACGAAGAACTGGAGGAAATGTTGGAAGCCGGAGTGGTGGAACCATCTAACAGCGCGTGGGCCTCACCGGTGGTATTGGTAAGGAAGAAGGATGGCAAGTACCGGTTCTGCGTCGACTTTAGGAAACTAAACAAGGTGACTAAGAAGGATGCTTACCCTCTGCCTTTTGTCTCGACTACCTTAGACAAGTTGCGCGACGCTAGATACCTGTCGTCGTTGGACATCAAGTCGGCCTTTTGGCAAGTACTGATGCAAGAAAAATCCAAACAATACACCGCTTTTACTATTCCAGGGCGAGGTTTATTCCACTTTAATAGGATGCCTTTCGGGTTAACCAACTCGCCGGCGACTTGGCAACGGTTGATTGATAGAGTACTGTCCGGTACCTTGGAGGATAAGGTCTTCGTTTACCTGGACGACGTTATCATTGTGACTCAGACGTTTGAAGAGCACAAGAAAGTACTAAGGGAAGTCCTAGAAAAAATTCGGGAGGCTGGGCTCGTCATCAACTTTGACAAGTGTGAATTCTGCAGAGAGGAATTGAGGTATTTAGGGTATGTAGTAGGGGAAAATGGGTTACAGGTGGATCCAGAGAAAGTTCAGGGTATTCTGAACATCGCAACACCTAAACCTGCCACGGAGGTACGGAAATTTATTGGCACAATATCCTGGTACCGTAGATTCGTCCCTAATTTTGCCACGCTATTGGCCCCTATCACAGCTTTATTGAAGAAGAAGACGAAGTTCATGTGGACGCCGCAGTGCGACGAAGCTTTTAAGAAAGCGAAGGATTGCTTAGTGAGTGCACCTATACTAACGTGCCCGAATTTTGATTATCCTTTCATTACGAAAGTAATCCATACCGATGCCTCTGGTTATGGTTTAGGCGCAGTCCTTACTCAACATATTGAGGACCAGGATAAGGTGATAGCATACTTGAGTAGGTCGTTGAACCGGGCAGAGCGCAACTATTCAACAACGGAGCGAGAGTGCCTCGCCGTGCTTTGGGCAATCGAAAAGTTGCGGCCATATATTGAGGGTACTAGCTTCACTGTTGTCACAGACCACGCATCCTTGGTCTGGCTCCACAATCTGAAGGACCCCGCAGGTCGGCTGGCCCGATGGTATGACTTCAACATCGTACACAGGAAGGGCAAAGAACACCTGTTGCCAGATCTACTGTCGCGATCTGTCCCAGCCATAGACTGTGTTGACAACGGGCCCCCACCGAAGGAAGCATGGTATGCACGCATGGAAGCAAAGGTAAGAAAGAACCCCGAACGCTTCCCAGACTGGAAGCTTAACCGTGGTAGTCTTTGGAGGCACGTACGTCCGAAGTATCCAGAGTTGGTCCGGGAGGGCTTCGACTGGAAAAGGGTGTTACCAAAGGCGGAAAGGAAGAAAGTCTTGCTGGAAGCCCACGACCTTCCAACCGCAGGGCATGGAGGGGTTAAGAAGACATACGACCGGCTGTCTCAGAGATTCTACTGGCCGAAAATGAAGAGCGACGTCGCATCGTATGTAAAGCGATGTAGGACGTGCCAGACGACTAAGCCGGAGCGGAAAAGGCCGGCAGGCTTGATGTCTTCCCGTGCAGTCAGCAGCTATCCATGGGAGTGCGTGTATCGACCTGATCGGTCCCCTTCCCCGTTCCACCCACGGAAACAAATACATCCTCACTGTGGTGGATTACTTTAGTAAATTTCCTCTGCTTTTTCCTCTACGGTCGGCTACTGCCCCACCTATTTGTCGCATTTTGGAGGAATCGGTATTGTTGCTTTTCGGCGTACCTAAGGTAATAATTTGTGATAATGGACAACAATTCAAGTCGAAGGAATTCAAGACACTTACCGAAGGATACGGAATAACGATCCACTACACAGCCTCGTACCATCCCCAGGCCAACCCGACGGAGAGGATGAATCAGAATGTTAAAGCGATGTTGCGCGCTTATGTGTCTGATAATCACCGGACTTGGGACACATACTTGCCGAAAATCGGCTGCGCAATCCGAACAGCAACACACGAAGGAACCAAGTTGACGCCGTACTTCATCAACTTCGGCAGGGAGATGATATTGTATGGTCACGAGACGCCTGGCGGGAATCAGGGAGGAGACAACGCGGAGATGCGCGCGAAGGCACTACAGGACGTATGGAGAGACGTTAGGACGAGATTGGCCAAAGTGGCGGAAGCAGCCAAACACACCTATAATCTTAGAAGAAGAGATCAGAGATTTTACGTCAACGATTCGGTCTGGCGGAGAAATTACGTTCTGTCGGATGCCTCCCAATACTTTAGTGCTAAGCTAGCACCGAAGTTTGTGGGACCATATACAATCGATAAGGTCCTGTCACCATGGACGTATCAATTGCGCGATCAGACAGGGAAAGTAGTTGGGGTATGGCACTCAAAGGACTTAAAGATATGCGAGCACCCTGTCCCACCCAGTTAGTAGTAAGGATGCAATAAAACTTAGAAGTAAGGTTAATTCAAATGAATTCGGAATTAGAATAAGATTAATAAATTGGAGCTGGATTAATAAAATTGAATTTGAAATTAGAGTAGGAAAATCCTTGTAGGGTAGGGAAAAGTAGTAAATTGTGAACCAAATCAGGCGAAAGAGTTCTTCACTAAGAAATAATCAGGAAAGAGTCAATATCTTGGGTCCCAGTCTTCAGAGATTTCGTCGAAATCTCTCGAAGGAAAGGGAGGTATATGTTAGGATCTTAAAATTCCTAAAATGAAAAATAATTAAAGTAATAAAATAGGAATAGTTAATTCACCCACCTCACTTCTGTGTCACCTCTATGTCATACACAGGATCAATGCATATTATGTGTGGCGTCCCTAGTGCTTGTCCCTTAGCTGTTTTAAAACTTGAGGCTGCTGATCCGATTTTTTTTTTCCAGATGACGATTCAGCTGGGGCTCGTGAGATCGTAACCCAAGAAGACCGGAAGTTCGGCAGCATTTCACCAGCATGATCCAGTGGCTGTAGGGTCCGTGGAAGCTGGAGGAAACTAGCAACACTTAATCTCGACAGCGTTTCACCACCATAACCTCCCGCAGCGGCTGTAGAGTCCTTGGAAGCCGGAGGGAACTATAAACACAATCTAGATAACTTATATGATTCGAAAAGTCAGTGAATTGTTATAATGACCTTGGCACTTGTAAGCGCGACGTAGGGCTCCAGCAGCGATCCTAACCTCCCACACTTCCGCTGAGGAATCCACCCACAAATATTTAGTCAACAATTAAAATCCCACAAGAGCTGACCAGCAAACAGGGCGAGCTCAGATGAGTCGAATCTAAAGGAATCATCCAATTTAGGAAACCTAGGAATGTGGCCGGGAGCTGTCAAGCCCCACTTTGTAATTTGGAATTTTGGCCCGCCCAGCCTCTAGGATTTTTCCGGGGATGAAAAATGGGGTGCCTTGGACCCAGTGCGCCTCCTAAAACCAAAACTAGGATAAATTATATTTTTTAAATAATATTACATTCCCGATTCCAAGCGGGTTAAACCAATTCGAAGGCGCACTGGAAATCCCTAAAATAGTGGGCATTTCCCCTTATAAACCGGGCCCCTGGAGCGATCGGTCTCTTAGATCAGTTGAAGTCAGTGGTGATAGTGAAATTTTAGTAGTTAATTGTTGGCACGGTTGTTGATAGTGGAAAGTGGTGCTAAGTGGAGAAAGAGGAACAGGATCGTTGGCGGAGTCTTTGCGCGTGCAGAGTTTTAAAGCTAAGTATCTTCAAGTTAAGTTTTTGAAATAAAGCATATAAATTAAATATATTTACAAATATTGATTTGATATATAGTATACTGTATCTATAAATATATATTATTTTTTTTTTTTGAATTATTAATATTGTGCGAAGTGTAATAAAGTAGGCAAAGGCACTCCTTTTGTTTTTTTGAGGAAAGATATTTTAATAATCTTTTTTTTGTGTACCTTACGGTGGGTTCAAGCCCCACGTGCTCGGTTCGTAGACCGTAAAACTACGTGGCGCCCATTTAATCTTAAGTTTTCCCTTTCGAACCACCCCGACGCTGAGCGTAGCCGAGCCTTACGCGGAATTTGGCCGGTAACAAGTCCCTGACAGCTGGCTTAAAATAAAGATTGCCCCAATTTTAAAACCTGGAAAAGATCCTTGCATGATCTCCAGTTATAGACCAATTTCTTTGATATCAGTTCCTATAAAAATAATAAACATTTTAGTAGATAAGCAATGCCGGTTCTGGACCAAAATCCCATAAGGTTTATACAGGGGGTATAAATTCACCTTTTCCGCCATCTTGGATTTTCTTTGCTGTGCCAATTGGTTGTGACGTCACAAACAGTAGTGCAATGATGATGATGACGTCATCATGGTTGTTGTTGTTGTATGGCTGAATGGGTACGGGGTACGGGGTACGGGTATGGGTACTGAGTACGGTGTGGAGTACGGGTACTGAGTACGGGTGCGGGGTACGGAGTACGGGTGTGGGGCCAGACGCCACATGATAAGACGTCACCTGTCGCGAGAATTTGATAATGCTGCAAGTGTTGCGAATTAAATTATGATGACGTCATCGGTTGTTGTAAGGGTACGGAGTAAATGGGTTTTGTCGGCCGGTTAGCCCGACGCCACGTGATAAGACGTCACCTGCCGCGAGAATTTGTTAATGCTGCAAGTGTTGCGAAATTAAAAAGTCAAAGTTGTGCTGCTTGGGCTTTGCTGGGATTTGAACCTGGGGCATCGGTAGATTAAGAGACCTGTATCGCAGCCTCGAGGCTATCGAGGCTTCTGTGTCTTATTCAATTTGTGTATACAAGCGCTGGGCAATCTAAAAATAGAATTTTTATTTTCCTTCGACCATGCTGCCCGTGGCTCTGATAAAAATTTTACCTAGCCGAATGTCTTAACAGATAAACAACAACAAGACTCGGTCCAGCCTCAACATCTGTTTTCGTTCTTTACAACAACAACAACAGCAAAAGCTTTTTTCATACAAACAACTCAGGCCTTCGCAAATGACTGGTGGTTAATTTGGGTCTGCTGATAAGAACAGTGTTTGAAAAATAATACATACCTTGGTGTCGCTGAGGCCTTTTTGTTTTGTTTGTATGATAAATTTATGCACAAGGTTTATGCAATTGCAGCATATGCATTATAAATATAGAATTATTAGATTGATAAATTATCAAGTTTCAAATAAATTCCTATTGCATAACAACAACAAGATTCCCAATTTCGTCAGACTTATGACGTAATTATTCTGTGCGGAACGTACTGGATAAATCATATTTTTAAATACGTATTAAAATTGAACACTTTAAACACATATTAGACCCAATGCACGAATTTTAATTGCGGATTATGTTTTTAAAATATCCAAAGACAATTTTGATCTGGCGCAACCTTCAAATGGATTCCTTATCTAATATACATTAGACATATGTATGTAGGTGCAAATTCGAAAGTCTTCCATGCCGCGAAAGTTTATTGAGATAAAAAAAGGGAAGTTTGCTCCATATATTGAAATTGATATGCAGCGAATTTAGTGGGCCAGTTTCATAAAAATAAATATAGCCAAATTTTAATCAGGTGCAAGTCTTTGACACCGGCAAGGTCGTTCCTTATCTAATATATTAAACATAGGTGGCGTTATTTCATCATTTGCCGTTATTCTGATTTTTTGTTTAGCTAACTGATATTGCACAACAACGTACGAGGAGTATGAGTGAACTTTTATGATGTTTCTATATTTGTAGGTTTTCCTTAAAATCACGTCTGTGGGCGTATGTCATTTGCAATTGTTTAATAATTGTTTAGGCCTTTAGGATGCACCTGTGTAAACACAGTGATAAAAAATTGAAACATGATTGAACTTGTCACGTGGTGGTGGGTTGGCAAAATTTTTGCTGTTACTTTTGAGCTTATTCTCAATTTTTATGTGAGGATCACAAAAACAATTGTAAAGAATATAAAGAGGGTTCAATTAGCGAGTAGGAAGAATATCATAAATAGTATTTTAAGAAAATAAAAGAATATTTGTAATGTTTTAAAAAATCTGTTTTATTTAAAAACCACTTATTATAATAAATCGACTTTTTGGAGTATTATAAGCTAATCCATGTTATTGTTGTTGTTAGATTCAGGCATCCGTCCTCTTCTAGATCTTTATTAATGCTCTTCATCAAGTATGTTCACTGAGCTGTCTGATTTAATACTGGGCTGGTTGATTTTGATTGTTTATTCAATAATCCCATGCTCTCGTAACTCCTCAATAATTGACACTATTTCATTAGTATGACTATCATTTCCGGCTTGTTGTGATCCTACCAATATGCGGAGCCGATCAACTAGTTCATTGGGGTCATCCCAATAGATGTAATCAATATTGTCGTTTAGAATTCGCATTATACCCTTACCGGTATGCGGAGTGCGAATCAAGTTTTTTATTATCTTTTTATATTTATAGCTTTTTGTTCCTTTTACTTGCTGGTTTTCCTTAAAATCACGTTTGTGGGCGCATGTGTCGTTTAGGATTGTTCGATAATTGTCCAAGTCTTGTTTTGAGTAACCCTTGGGACGTTTCATAAAAATTAATGCAGCTAAGCCTTCAGTTATCTTATATTGCTTGCCGTTTATAAGAAAGATTTCTTTATCAACTTTTAATCTCGAATTACCAATATTCCATGCATTGTTATAATAGTACACTCCATAAGTTTTATCAAGTTCTGTACTGTCATTTTCAAGTAGTTCTTTATATTTGCTTAGTATCTGGTCTGGAGACTCTAATATCGGCGAATTATGTTCTCTCAATGTTGATGGATGTATAGGTGTGGCAAATTCATCATCATCAGCTTCTCCATCATCATCATCTCTCAATAGAGAATAATCCCTAAGAGGGGTGCTAGTTGGTTCCAGCTTTAAATATTTACGAGCAGGTGGTGTATATGTTTCATCATTCTGAGGTATTTCATCTTCTATCTCTTCTTCTTTTGGCTCAACTTTGACTGCATCTTTTGATTCCAATTTTGCGTCTGTTACTAATTGTTTAAGAGGTTTTGTGATTGGTTTAAAGGTTTCCTCCAGATATGTTGCTTGTTGAAGTCTTCCAGCTTTTAAAGCTTTATATTTCTTTCTAATTGAATTTTTGATTTTTACAATGTTCTCAAGCAATTGAATATCCTTTTCATAGCCCATTTTAGCCAAAGGTCTCTTTAACTGATTTATTAACGGTCTGTTCACTGAGCTGTTTGATTTGGTACTGAGCAGTTTGATTTCGCTACAAGTTCATTTATTCAATAATCTCATGCTCCCGTAACTGTTTAAGTATCCAAAATATTTCTTTTCCTTCTCTAGTTGGCGCTAAGCATCTCAATCGATCAACTAGCTCATTGGGGTCGTATAAGTTTGAATTTTCATCATCATCATCATAATCTTCATCTTCAATGTTTAATTGGGGGTGTTTGTAGCGGTACTGACGAAAGTTGTCAGTATATTTATTTGAATCTTCAACCATCTTGACTCGTTTTCCAGTGACTTCGTTAATTGATTCTAAATCCGAACTTTGCAAATTTTAATCATCATTTTCTTCAGAAGTATACGATTGTGACTCATCATCTTGGGTTTTACAAGGGTATTGACAAATTTTACCATAGTTTTCACTATTTTTATTTACATCTTCAACAAACTTTGCTCGTTTTGTAAATGGCTCTAAATCTGAGCTCTGATCTGTTCCAAGAAACGAATTTTTGTTATTATATAGTTCCGCATGATTCTTTTCATATTTATCCATCTGCACCCCCCTAGAGAAAATATTACTAGAACTGCTCTCGCTGTTACCATGTTCGGAAACTGTTTTTGGTGTTTGAATTTGTAAATATTCCCGACCTTTTCTTATTTTCAACATTTTATTTCTAATGTTTTCTGTGGGACTATGTCTATTATCATCCTCATACTCCATAGCATTATAGATATCTTCATCAGTATGAATTAGTGATCTATCATTATCTTCATATTCTCTGCTTCTGGATGCATGCGTTGATCCTTTTTTATGCCTAGCAAGACTCTCTCGACGAGTGAATGTCTTGTTACATTCCGTGCACTCATACATAGTGATCACAAGTTACTGCACTATATCGAGCGAGGTAAGTATTTATATACTGGTGTCGGTGCACCGGTGTTGGTGTGACGCCAGCGTTGGCGCACCGGTGTTGGTGTTTGGTGCACCGGTGGGTGCACCGGTGGTGGTGCACCAACATTGGTGCACCGGTGCACCGGTGCACCGGTGTTGGTGTTTGGTGCACCGGTGGGTGCACCGGTGGTGGTGCACCAACATTGGTGCACCGGTGCACCGGGGCTGGTGTGACGCCAATATTGGTGCACCAGTGTTGGTGTTGGTGCACCGGTGGGTGCACCGGTGTTGGTGTGACGACAGCGTTGGCGCACCGGTGTTGGTGTTTGGTGCACCGGTGGGTGCACCGGTGGTGGTGCACCAACATTGGTGCACCGGTGCACCGGGGCTGGTGTGACGCCAACACCGGTGCGCCAACGCTGGCGTCACACCAACACCGGTGCACCCACCGGTGCACCAACACCAACACTGGTGCACCAATATTGGCGTCACACCAGCCCCGGTGCACCGGTGCACCAATGTTGGTGCACCACCACCGGTGCACCCACCGGTGCACCAAACACCAACACCGGTGCGCCAACGCTGGCGTCACACCAACACCGGTGCACCGACACCAGTATATAAATACTTACCTCGCTCGATATAGTGCAGTAACTTGTGATCACTATGTATGAGTGCACGGAATGTAACAAGACATTCACTCGTCGAGAGAGTCTTGCTAGGCATAAAAAAGGATCAACGCATGCATCCAGAAGCAGAGAATATGAAGATAATGATAGATCACTAATTCATACTGATGAAGATATCTATAATGCTATGGAGTATGAGGATGATAATAGACATAGTCCCACAGAAAACATTAGAAATAAAATGTTGAAAATAAGAAAAGGTCGGGAATATTTACAAATTCAAACACCAAAAACAGTTTCCGAACATGGTAACAGCGAGAGCAGTTCTAGTAATATTTTCTCTAGGGGGGTGCAGATGGATAAATATGAAAAGAATCATGCGGAACTATATAATAACAAAAATTCGTTTCTTGGAACAGATCAGAGCTCAGATTTAGAGCCATTTACAAAACGAGCAAAGTTTGTTGAAGATGTAAATAAAAATAGTGAAAACTATGGTAAAATTTGTCAATACCCTTGTAAAACCCAAGATGATGAGTCACAATCGTATACTTCTGAAGAAAATGATGATTAAAATTTGCAAAGTTCGGATTTAGAATCAATTAACGAAGTCACTGGAAAACGAGTCAAGATGGTTGAAGATTCAAATAAATATACTGACAACTTTCGTCAGTACCGCTACAAACACCCCCAATTAAACATTGAAGATGAAGATTATGATGATGATGATGAAAATTCAAACTTATACGACCCCAATGAGCTAGTTGATCGATTGAGATGCTTAGCGCCAACTAGAGAAGGAAAAGAAATATTTTGGATACTTAAACAGTTACGGGAGCATGAGATTATTGAATAAATGAACTTGTAGCGAAATCAAACTGCTCAGTACCAAATCAAACAGCTCAGTGAACAGACCGTTAATAAATCAGTTAAAGAGACCTTTGGCTAAAATGGGCTATGAAAAGGATATTCAATTGCTTGAGAACATTGTAAAAATCAAAAATTCAATTAGAAAGAAATATAAAGCTTTAAAAGCTGGAAGACTTCAACAAGCAACATATCTGGAGGAAACCTTTAAACCAATCACAAAACCTCTTAAACAATTAGTAACAGACGCAAAATTGGAATCAAAAGATGCAGTCAAAGTTGAGCCAAAAGAAGAAGAGATAGAAGATGAAATACCTCAGAATGATGAAACATATACACCACCTGCTCGTAAATATTTAAAGCTGGAACCAACTAGCACCCCTCTTAGGGATTATTCTCTATTGAGAGATGATGATGATGGAGAAGCTGATGATGATGAATTTGCCACACCTATACATCCATCAACATTGAGAGAACATAATTCGCCGATATTAGAGTCTCCAGACCAGATACTAAGCAAATATAAAGAACTACTTGAAAATGACAGTACAGAACTTGATAAAACTTATGGAGTGTACTATTATAACAATGCATGGAATATTGGTAATTCGAGATTAAAAGTTGATAAAGAAATCTTTCTTATAAACGGCAAGCAATATAAGATAACTGAAGGCTTAGCTGCATTAATTTTTATGAAACGTCCCAAGGGTTACTCAAAACAAGACTTGGACAATTATCGAACAATCCTAAACGACACATGCGCCCACAAACGTGATTTTAAGGAAAACCAGCAAGTAAAAGGAACAAAAAGCTATAAATATAAAAAGATAATAAAAAACTTGATTCGCACTCCGCATACCGGTAAGGGTATAATGCGAATTCTAAACGACAATATTGATTACATCTATTGGGATGACCCCAATGAACTAGTTGATCGGCTCCGCATATTGGTAGGATCACAACAAGCCGGAAATGATAGTCATACTAATGAAATAGTGTCAATTATTGAGGAGTTACGAGAGCATGGGATTATTGAATAAACAATCAAAATCAACCAGCCCAGTATTAAATCAGACAGCTCAGTGAACATACTTGATGAAGAGCATTAATAAAGATCTAGAAGAGGACGGATGCCTGAATCTAACAACAACAATAACATGGATTAGCTTATAATACTCCAAAAAGTCGATTTATTATAATAAGTGGTTTTTAAATAAAACAGATTTTTTAAAACATTACAAATATTCTTTTATTTTCTTAAAATACTATTTATGATATTCTTCCTACTCGCTAATTGAACCCTCTTTATATTCTTTACAATTGTTTTTGTGATCCTCACATAAAAATTGAGAATAAGCTCAAAAGTAACAGCAAAAATTTTGCCAACCCACCACCCCGTGACAAGTTCAATCATGTTTCAATTTTTTATCACTGTGTTTACACAGGTGCATCCTAAAGGCCTAAACAATTATTAAACAATTGCAAATGACATACGCCCACAGACGTGATTTTAAGGAAAACCTACAAATATAGAAACATCATAAAAGTTCACTCATACTCCTCGTACGTTGTTGTGCAATATCAGTTAGCTAAACAAAAAATCAGAATAACGGCAAATGATGAAATAACGCCACCTATGTTTAATATATTAGATAAGGAACGACCTTGCCGGTGTCAAAGACTTGCACCTGATTAAAATTTGGCTATATTTATTTTTATGAAACTGGCCCACTAAATTCGCTGCATATCAATTTCAATATATGGAGCAAACTTCCCTTTTTTTATCTCAATAAACTTTCGCGGCATGGAAGACTTTCGAATTTGCACCTACATACATATGTCTAATGTATATTAGATAAGGAATCCATTTGAAGGTTGCGCCAGATCAAAATTGTCTTTGGATATTTTAAAAACATAATCCGCAATTAAAATTCGTGCATTGGGTCTAATATGTGTTTAAAGTGTTCAATTTTAATACGTATTTAAAAATATGATTTATCCAGTACGTTCCGCACAGAATAATTACGTCATAAGTCTGACGAAATTGGGAATCTTGTTGTTGTTATGCAATAGGAATTTATTTGAAACTTGATAATTTATCAATCTAATAATTCTATATTTATAATGCATATGCTGCAATTGCATAAACCTTGTGCATAAATTTATCATACAAACAAAACAAAAAGGCCTCAGCGACACCAAGGTATGTATTATTTTTCAAACACTGTTCTTATCAGCAGACCCAAATTAACCACCAGTCATTTGCGAAGGCCTGAGTTGTTTGTATGAAAAAAGCTTTTGCTGTTGTTGTTGTTGTAAAGAACGAAAACAGATGTTGAGGCTGGACCGAGTCTTGTTGTTGTTTATCTGTTAAGACATTCGGCTAGGTAAAATTTTTATCAGAGCCACGGGCAGCATGGTCGAAGGAAAATAAAAATTCTATTTTTAGATTGCCCAGCGCTTGTATACACAAATTGAATAAGAAGACACAGAAGCCTCGATAGCCTCGAGGCTGCGATACAGGTCTCTTAATCTACCGATGCCCCAGGTTCAAATCCCAGCAAAGCCCAAGCAGCACAACTTTGACTTTTTAATTTCGCAACACTTGCAGCATTAACAAATTCTCGCGGCAGGTGACGTCTTATCACGTGGCGTCGGGCTAACCGGCCGACAAAACCCATTTACTCCGTACCCTTACAACAACCGATGACGTCATCATAATTTAATTCGCAACACTTGCAGCATTATCAAATTCTCGCGACAGGTGACGTCTTATCATGTGGCGTCTGGCCCCACACCCGTACTCCGTACCCCGCACCCGTACTCAGTACCCGTACTCCACACCGTACTCAGTACCCATACCCGTACCCCGTACCCCGTACCCATTCAGCCATACAACAACAACAACCATGATGACGTCATCATCATCATTGCACTACTGTTTGTGACGTCACAACCAATTGGCACAGCAAAGAAAATCCAAGATGGCGGAAAAGGTGAATTTAGACCCCCTGTATAAACCTTATGGGATTTTGGTCCAGAACCGGCATTGCTTATCTACTCATTTTCATTAAATCATACATTAACAATATCATAGAAGCCAATAATATCTTACCAAAATCGAGTTTTGCTTATAGAAAAGGCCGGTCGGCAACAACATGCTTATCCATGATACAACAAACAGTCACAAACTATAGGAAGCTGTACAAACATGTGGCCATGGTGGTCCTAGATCTAGACAGCGCCTATGACAGAGTCGATCTTGGTATCCTATATACCTCGTTATTGGAATGTGGGATACCCCTCATATTCATAAACTGGATTTGCAATTTCTTTTCTAAGAGAATAATTTGTCTGGGAGGTGTGTCTAAGGAGGTACTTGGTGGAATTCCTCAAGGAAGCCCACTCAGCCCTATTCTTTTCAATATCTACAGCGCCAAACTACATGAAGTAGAAATCTGGGGGGTGAAACTATTTCAGTTTGCTGATGATTTTTGTATGGTAGCTGCGGGTGAGAGTATGGTGGAGATAGAATCAAAACTTCAACTCGCACTAAATGATCTAAATAACATAGCTTCAAACAGGAAGATCTCCATAAACTCTGAGAAATCTAAAACTATAGTCTTGGGTAGGCGAAAGCCTTTAACTCTTTCTCTAAGTGGGTCCAATCTTTCTAGTGCTTCAAGTGTTAGATTTGTGGGCTGGACATTCTCTTGCAACTTAAGAAGCAAACTACAACTTGATGAGGCTATAAATACTCTAAACTCTAATCAAAGAATAATTACCATCCTCAGCAAGAAGAAGTTTGGAGCTTCTCCCGAAACTACGATGCTGCTTTTCAGATCTTTGATTAGAACAAAATTGGAATACGCTAGAGTACTCTCTTATGAAGAATCTAAGACCCTGGAATTGACTACAACCAACGGGTTTCTGAGAAAATGTCTAGGCCTCACTACATCTACACCAAATCATGTATTATATGCCCTGGCAAACGAAATGCCACCTACTTTAAGAGCAGAGTTAATAACAGCTAAAGAGATTGCAAGAATCATAAATATAGAAAAAAAGATTCCTAATTATCTAAATCTTCATACACCCACCACCTCTCTTGATAAAATCACAAGACATTTTAACATCAATTTAGGATAACTAATTTAATGCAGTCAAAAGTAGTTACTCACTTCCTATACATATAATGAAAGATGTACATAAATTTTTGGTATCCGATGAGTCGCGTGGAAGGCGATAGTACATAGTGCATACATTGTAGTGGATAGTACATAGTGCATACATTATACATAGTAAATGGTACATAGTATATAATACATAATGCATTATACATAGTACATAGAACATAGTACATAGTACATAGTACATAGTACATAGTACATAGTACATAGTACATAGTACATAATACATAGTATATAGTACATAGTAAATAAGCATAACATACAGTACATAGTGCATAGTAAATAGTACATAGTATATAATACATAATGCATTGTACATAGTACATAGAACATAGTGCATAGTACATAATACATAGTATATAGTACATAGTAAATAGTGCATAATATACAGTACATAGTGCATAGTAAATAGTACATAGTATATAATACATGATGCATTGTACATAGTACATAGGACATAATACATAGTATATAGTACATAGTAAATAGTGCATAATATACAGTACATAGTGCATAGTAAATAGTACATAGTATATAATACATAATGCATTGTACATAGTACATAGGACATAATACATAGTACATAGTACATAATAAATAGTATATAGTACATAGTAAATAAGCATTATATACAGTACATAGTGCATAGCAAATACTACATAGTATATAATACATAATGCATTGTACATAGTACATAGAACATAGTACATAGTATATAATACATAGTATATAGTACATAGTAAATAGTGCATAATATACAGTACATAGTGCATAGTAAATAGTACATAGTATATAATACATAATGCATTGTACATAGTACATAGGACATAATACATAGTATATAGTACATAGTAAATAGTGCATAATATACAGTACATAGTGCATAGTAAATAGTACATAGTATATAATACATAATGCATTGTACATAGTACATAGGACATAATGCATAGTACATAGCACATAATACATAGTATATAGTACATAGTAAATAAGCATAATATACAGTACATAGTGCATAGTAAATAGTACATAGTATATAATACATAATGCATTATACATAGTACATAGAACATAGTACATAGTACATAATACATAGTATATAGTACATAGTAAATAGTGCATAATATACAGTACATAGTGCATAGTAAATAGTACATAGTATATAATACATAATGCATTGTACATAGTACATAGGACATAATACATAGTACATAGTACATAATACATAGTATATAGTACATAGTAAATAAGCATAATATACAGTACATAGTGCATAGTAAATAGTACATAGTATATAATACATAATGCATTGTACATAGTACATAGAACATAGTACATAGTACATAATACATAGTATATAGTACATAGTAAATAGTGCATAATATACAGTACATAGTGCATAGTAAATAGTACATAGTATATAATACATAATGCATTGTACATAGTACATAGGACATTAAACATAGTATATAGTACATAGTAAATAGTGCATAATATACAGTACATAGTGCATAGTAAATAGTACATAGTATATAATACATAATGCATTGTAAATAGTACATAGGACATAATACATAGTACATAGTATATAGTACATAGTAAATGGTGCATAATATACAGTATATAGTAAATAGTGTGTAGTACATAGTACACAATACATAGTGCATAGTACATAGTGCATAGTACATAGTACATACTACATAATTCATAATACATAGCACATAGAACATAACAATTAGTACATAGTTCATAGTACGTAGTACACAGTACATAGTCCATAATACACAATACTTAATATATAATATTTAATGCATATATAATATTAAATATATAATATTCAATATATAATATTTAATATATAATATTTAATATATAATATATAATCCATACTACATAATTAAAACTAAAACCCCCAAAGGAAACATTTTTCTCACGTGATGGTACGTGCGCGTGATGGCACACAAAAAAGTGCGCGTGACGCGAGTTTTTAGTTTTTTCCCCAGGCCAAAAAGTGCCCAACGTGCCTATAGAAGTTTTCACTTCAAAAAAAATCTTTCTGAGTAACCTTGACAAATTGAGAAACACCTTATGTGTCAGAATTCAAAAGCAGATTATGTAATCTTGAGTGTATGAAATACAGGTAAAACTGTCCTTTCTATACTCTTTGAACACACCGTAGACCACATACTCCAAAATTAACTTGAAAGACATATTCAGAAATTGATCACCCAGGCCAAATATTGTATAACTAATCATAAGGATATATTTTAGGTTAACTGTGACTATGACATTTGTAACACACTTGTTACATGAACATTCAGACAAAGTTTCCTAATCTGGAGACGACTGACCCATCCAGAGAGAAAACTATAAAACAACAATCAGAGCTAAGATCACAATTTTTAACTCAAATTCTTTTGACAAAGTCCCCTCTGCTCGTAATTTATGCATGGGGCAAAAATAAAAATCAAAGGAAGACATCTAGCTGAACTAGCCGACCAGCCCAGGAAAATCAACATATGAAATCAATTAATTACCTAGTTTATAGCTACTCCAAAAATAATTCGAATTATGGATCATCCAAAATTTTTTGTCATATAAACAAGATAATTCGAATTATGGCTTAAACCGAAATTTTTCGGCTTAAGCCAAAGT
This sequence comes from Thereva nobilitata, assembly GCA_963855945.1. Lineage (NCBI taxonomy): Eukaryota > Metazoa > Arthropoda > Insecta > Diptera > Therevidae > Thereva > Thereva nobilitata. The sequence goes on from OY979694.1 coordinate 169,886,155, forward strand.
TAAAAGAATGTAAGTTGAAATCAATTGCGTATTAAATATCCGTTTATACGTTAATTCGAAATTTTGGAGTAACTTTAAGATAAATCGATTTAATTTTGCTGCTATAAACTTAGTAATAGATGGCTAAGATTATAATTTTTAACATATCAAATGAACCCAGGTCTATATAGCTGTGAAGCTCAGACCTGTAAGAGACCGAATTGGGTACACTAGCCTTGTGCTAGTAAAAGTTAAAAATATAAAAAAAAAATAATTAATTGTTTATGAAATTATGCACAATCTAGTAGTAAAGCCCCAAATCAAAAACTTATTTTCACCACGTCGTAATCGTTTTGGTTTTCATAACAAGCGACAATTGCTTTTGACAATTCAAATTTCACTACAGAATCGCTTTGACAGCCAGCCACAGTCGCTGCGACTCGAGACCTCGGGAACTTATTTTCAAGCGGGGAAGCGAAAATTTCCCCTCTTTTGCATGATTGAGGCGAATTATTTCTCAACCCAGCTATAAACAATACTAAAGAGTGTAGAGTAGCTGGGTTGAGAAATCATTCGCATCAATCATGCATGCCCCCCAAGTTTTTTCGTGTTAAATCTTACAAATATTTTCATAGTTATTACAAATTCACAATTACAAATTTTCAAGACTATCTGTATGGTGTTAGGAATATGTCTTCTTCTTTAACGGCTCTACAACCGGGAACCGGTCCTGGCCTCTCGCAACTGTTCTCTCCACCGGTCCCGATTCTGAGCCGATGTCATCCAGTTTGGCATCCCTATGCTCTGAGCGTCCTGGTCTACGCCATCCTTCCAGCGGAGGTTGGGTCTCCCTCGCTGTCGCAACCCTTAAGTCTTACCGCAGAGAACTTTCCGAGCAGGCTCATCTTCACTCATACGAGCTAGATGTCCTGCCCACCGGAGTCTACCGAGCTTTATTTTCTTCAGAACATCTATGTCGCGATAGCGCTCGTAGATTTCGTCATTGTCGAGTCTCCGGAATCGTTCTTCCTCACATAAGGGGCCAACAATCCTCCAAAGTATTTTCCTCTCGTACACCGCCAAGAGGTTAGAGTGCTTTTTGCTAAGCACCCACGTTTCGGATGCATATGTGAGGACTGGCAAGAACATCGTCTTATATAGTAACAGTTTAGACGATATGGTTAGATGCGTGAATTTGAAGAGCCTTGACAGACTATAGTAGGCTTTGTTGGCTTTTAGCAGTCGTGCGCTTATTTCAGGTTCCATGCTATTGTCGGCTACTACTATTGACCCAAGGTAGCTAAATGATTTTACCACATCAAACTCGTGTTCCTCTACCTTGATTGTGGGACCAATGTTAGGTGTTCTTGCAGACGAGGCCACCATGTACTTTGTTTTGCTTTCGTTGATGTGCAGTCCTAGATTTCCTGCCGCCCGCTCAATCTGGTTGAAAGCTTCTTGTAAGCTGTTGATGTTCTTCCAATGATGTCAATGTCGTTTGCGTAAGCCATTAATTGGGTGGACTTGTGGAGGATTGTGCCCCTTGATGTCACGCCCGAATATCGGATCACTTTCTCCAACGCCAGGTTGAAAAGGAAGCAGGCCAGACCGTCCGCTTGTCGGAGTCCATTATAGATGTTGATTGGTCTGGACAGTGTTCCGGATACCTTTACTTGGCTTGTCACATTGGTCATGGTCAACCTACATAGTCTTGTCAGCTTGTTGGGAATGCCGAATTCTCTCATGGCTTTGTAGAGTTCTACTCTGGCTATGCTATCATAGGCGGGTTTAAAGTCTATGAAGAGGCGTTGGATTGAGTTTTGAAACTCTAGACATTTTTCCATAGCCTGCTTCAAAGTGAAAATCTGATCGGTTGTTGATTTGCCTGGACAGAAGTCACACTGGTATTGGCCTACGATGTTTCTAGCGTATGGGGCCATCCTGTTTTGTAAGATGGCGGAGAATATCTTATACGCGGTACTCAACAACGTTATGCCACGATAATTGCTGCACGTTGTGATATCTCCTTTTTTATTTACCGGGCAGAGGGTGCCTTTTCTCCAGTCTTCTGGCATCGCTTCCTGCTCCCATACTTGCACAATTACTTCATGAATCGCTTGGTGTAATGTAGGCCCTCCATATTTAACCAGCTCCGCGGGATGCCGTCTGCACCCGAGGCCTTGTTGTTTTTGAGCCGGGTGATGGCATTGCAAACTTCTGCTAAGCTTGGTGATGACAGCATAGTATTATCGTCAGATATTGGTGGAGCCGCCAAATCCTCAGTTAGCTCGCCATTTAGCAATTCAAGAAAGTTGCTCGATACGCAGCATTCTTACGTTCAGTTGCCAGGTTGCATCCATTCTACGATTTCTGCCTAAAGCCTAGTATGCTGTTGAAGCGAAATGAAAATTTCCTATCAAACTCGATGTAAAAAAACGCACGCGAAAAGTGCCACCGAAATTTTCGCTTCCGATTTCGTTTAGCAGTACGCTGTTCAAACGAAAAATCACAACTTTTTCGGGATAAAGGTAAATGTCTCTGCTTATGTGGAGACTTTTTTCGCACCGAAATAATGTTTTAATATTTATTTCGGGCCGAAATTTTGACAGTACTCAAGTGTGAAGTGAAAAGGTGACAAGTGTGATTTAAATAAAAGTAGATTGAAATGGAAATAGGATTTTTTTTAAGATTTTGAAGCGGAAGTATTCAAATTAACAGTTTTTTAACGTAAATTCTCCATTCTATTCTCCAATTATTTTTCGTGTGTAGAGATATATATCCAAAATGCAAACGAAAATTTCGCTTCAACAGCATACTAGGTTTAAGATGGAATCAGCAGCATTAATGACAGTTAGGAATATGTATGGGGTTATAAATCTGTATGGGGCTAGGAGACATTATTTTATACTTTTTAGCTCGTTTTAAAAACGTTTTATATTAAAAAGTTTTTTTTATTCAAGTATTTATTTTCTGCTTTTTAGTTTTGTGTGTGAAATTTTGCAAACAATTTTGAACATCTTGATGATATTATGGCAGATGCATACGGAAATTTTTTACCTAAATCTACTAATAATACATCAAACTATTTAATTTTGATATTTCTGAAAAATTAAATAATGAAGTAAGCTAAATTTATTTTATATGATTTTTATTTGCGTTCCTTTTCTGATCATTTTTAGTTATTTTCACTCGTGAGTATTCGCAACTACTCTTGCTCTAACATACGAGTAAATGTACCTGTACCTGTCCTGTAGTTACGGAATTGCAATCCGCTAGTCCAAAATCGCCATTTGGGGACTATATCATATTATTTTTCACTTACTGAAAAGCGCATAGATGGCTTTTGATTTTGTTTAACTGCTTTCTTCATATAAAAACATCTATAAATTAAATTTCAGTCGTAATTATCTACAGCTATTATCTTTCATTTTTGTTATTTCTATAGCGGGCTGAACTGTTTTGAACAGCCGCTAGTGATTAATTTAGTTATTGGGTCTTGGCGCAGCCTCACGCCAAGTAAAAAGTATAAAGGCTTTAATGTCTGTTAGAATACTGTCTTTATTAAAATTTTCTTAATTACTGATATACTAAAAATGGTTAACAAAAAAAGGCAATTTTTACGCGTGAGAATCCTCAAAAGTAAAATAATCATGACAATCCACAAAAATAACAAAGAAATTACGATTCAGCAGTTTATAAAGGCTGGAATACAATGATTACGTTCCGAACCGCACCGTAAGCGTACCGTTCCGTGGAGTTGGATAACTGGCTACAATACAACCTATTCATTCCGTTTTTGACAACTATCAAGTTTAAAAGAAGTGAGTGCAGAAATAATAAAATGTTGTGTCCAAATAGAATTAATTATTTTTATCAAAAATTTCCGGATATTTTTTTACTAATTCAATTAATTTTTCGTCTTCCACATTTATGTTTTAAATTAGCGACCACCAAATGACACCAAATGAGGTTATGTCTTCCGACCTTTTCGTAAAAAGATGGAATTTGCCCATCTTTTCCATTCCGCACCGTTCCGAACCGTCCATTGTAGTCACCCTTCCGTTTCCAAGAACACTTCCAATGAAAATTCTACCAATGCGACTTTTGACATTTACACGAAACGGTACGGAGCGGAATCATTGTACTCCAGCCTTAAGGTGCAAATTATTCCCAGACGAAATCTGAGCATGATATGCTCAGAAATAATTTGACACTCTCATAAACTGCTGATCGTTGCTGTCTACATTGAATAATAAAAATTAAAAAATTCTGTGGTATTCAACCGATTCTGTGATATTCAAGCGGGTATCCAATATCCTCCCCCTTTGAAAGCTTATGGTTTTAAATCACCGTAATCTCGAACGCTTCTTCTGTTGCTTTATTAAATTTCCTTGGGCGAAGCGTAGGTTTTTTCATAGTGGTGTTCCTAGATGACTTCCATTTTCGCATGATTACGAATATTAGGATGATTAAGACAATCACTGCTATCAGCAAACCACTGTAATTTATTATGGTGTCATGTACTGGAATCAGGGGCGGCGCGTGGTTTTTTTGCGCCCGGTGCATTATGCTACATTGCGCCCCATCAGCTGATCATATGAAAAAAATATTTATGCATTTTACTTTTTACAAAATTCTGGTGAAGTGATTTGTTATGCATACCATACATATTGCCAGCGCATTTTTAATTTTCTATCATTGACAAGAAATTCATTATTTCCGACCTTAAACACCTCCAAATAGCGATTTTCGGTGAAATCGAATCGTAATTGCCAAAATCGTACCGCCATATTGGCGCCGCCATTTTGAATTTTAAAATTTTGACCACAGATTCGCCATTTGTGACCTTAAAAACCACCCGATACTGAGTTTCAATGGATTCAGAACACATTTGCAAAATTCATCCGCCATATTGGCACCGCCATTTTGAATTTTCAAATTTTGAGCACAGAATCGTCATTTGCGCTGATAAAAACATCTTGATACCGATTTTCAATATAATCGGAACACAATTACAAAATTCGTCCGCCATATTGGAACCGCCATCTTGATTTTTTTACAAAGTTGTCAGATTGCATTGTCATGGGAACTCAATGTGTGTGCAAAGTTTTATACAAATCGGTTTAGTAGAAGTAGTTAAAAAAGCTGTCGGAAGATTTGAACCAAAGAAACAAACAAACAAACAAATATACGAGGTCAAGCTAAATAAAACCATTAAAAAATCCATAATATGCTCTAGTCTTCCACATAAAAAAAAATAATATATAATCAAACATAAGAATATATAATACATAGTAATATTCTATAATAATTTATAACACTTAATACAAACTAAAACCCCCAAAGGCAAATTATTTCTCACATGGTACGGTAGCGTGATGGTACGTTAGCGTGACGCGAGTTTTTAGTTTTTCCCCGGGCCAAAAAGTGCCCAACGTGCCTATAGAAATTTTCACTTCAAAAACCTTTTGTGGAATTTAAAATATCAACTGCAGCAGACATTTGGGCTTTGTAAGTATATTTATTTTTCTAAAATATCACACTAGATTACAATGGAACAAATTAAATTTAACTCAGTAATTTTATTTCGTAATTCTGCTGTATGTTTCGATACGGGTTCCCTACCTGAACGAGTTCTACCAACGCCTCGTAGACACCATCTAAGTGACGAACTAATCGTTTTAACGCGTCTATACTACTTTCACTACTAGTCTTACTAAGCTTGTTAGTGTCTTCTTTTTCAAAATAATAATCTTTTAAACGAACTGGAGAAATAAGCATATAAATTTTGAATAGTATCAAAACAAGAAGTTGCCTTTAGAAACATACGTTTTTTTCGAAATTCACACCTATTATCAAACGATGCATCAATGAAGTCTGAGTTGAAGAGTTAATTAATGGAAAATTGTATGTTCTATTTATATTTGCCCGGTATACCATTTTCATAATTTGCGGCACAGTAAAATATTTTAAATTTCGTAACATAAAAACAATAAACAAATTAATTCCAATAAAATATAAATATAAATAATATAATTTACAAATGTATTACCTATAATATAATTTACAAATGTATTACCACTGCTGGCAGCAAAAACTTCTGGTCCTTGGTAACCTCCATCAGAAAGAATTTCACTTCACATACAACACCTCCATTCATTCACAATAAGCAAGTGTTAACAGAAAGCAAACCCAAGGCCGACCTACTTGCATCTCTGTTCGCCGCTAATTCTTCCTTACCCGATGCTGATATGCAACCGCCCACCGTCGAGTGTTCCGCTCACTCAATGGACAAAATTTTCTTCAGGACGCGTGAAGTGTATAGGTGTCTCAAGGAGCTTGACTCCAACAAATCCACTGGCCCTGACAATATTCCCCCTATGGTTCTTAAAAAATGTGCCTCACCTTTGGCTAAACCTCTGCGCAAACTTTTCGCATTTTCATACTTCTCCGGGGTCTATCCTGACTCTTGGAAACTCGCCCATGTTCAGCCTATACGAAAAAAAGGTGACGCTAGTGACCCCGCTAACTACCGCCCAATAGCAATCACTTCTATTCTCTCCAAAGTCATGGAGACAATAATAAACAGAAACCTTGTGGAATATCTGGAATGCAACCAAATATTGGACGACAAGCAGTACGGCTTTAGATCGAAAAGATCTACTGGCGACCTCCTTGTTTGCCTAACCGAACATCTCAACCAAAATATACACCGATTTGGTGAATCTGGCCTGGTTGCTCTGGATATCTCCAAGGCTTTCGATAGAGTATGGCATCCTGCCCTATTGACCAAACTCCAAGCTATTGGTATTGACCTTGTTCTAAAGAACTGGATTAAGAGCTTTCTTTCTGGCCGTTCAATCAAGGTAGTATTGGATGGCGTCGAATCCAACCCCCACACCATCTCCGCAGGTGTTCCCCAGGGCTCAATTCTATCACCAGCTCTCTTCTTAATTTTTATCAATGACCTGCTATCAACCCCCACCAACTCACTTCACAGCTTTGCTGACGACGGTACTCTACGATACTCCTATGGCTTCGATAATGTAAGACAAGCACGCGCCAGACCTTGTCTGCATCACCGTGAAATCATGTGTAATTCAATCAACAGAGACATCAAACTAATTCTTGATTGGGGCCGCAAGAACCGTGTTGAATTTAATGCATCCAAAACAAAGTACTGTCTCATATCCAATAAAACTTGCTCCGGCCCTCCTTCTATTTCAGTGGGCAAGAAGAACTTAACGGCAGAACCGTCTCTAAATATCCTAGGCATAACATTAGCCGAAGATCTGCGCTGGAATAATCACATATTCCAAATTGCTAAACAAGCATCACAATGCCTGGGATTCCTCAAAAGGTGTAAATTCCTTCTCCAGCCGTCGGCCAGGGCTACAATCTACAAGTCCTACATTCGTCCCCGCCTCGAATACAACTCATATATCTGGGCCGGGGCCCCTAGAACCACCTTAGCTTGGCTGGATAAGGTGCAAAACCGCGCTCTCAAACTTATTGGTGATAGCGCTATTTGCTCTTCAATTGACTCACTAAGCCATCGTAGGAATGTAGCAGCCCTTGCAAAATTTTACCGTTTTTACCACAACGACTGCTCCACTGAAATAAGTAACCTTATGCCTCCACGGCAATATTTCCCCCGCAATACTTGCCCGCTCGGCTCACTCTCACAGTTTACAGCCCTCATCTTCGCGCACACTCCGGTTTAGAAATTCGTTTATAACAAGAACAATTCGACTGTGGAACAACCTTCCACAGTCAGCATTCCCGAACTCATACAACACCCAAGAGTTCAAACGCAAGGTCCACCACCATCTCCTCCAACACCCTCCCGACTCCCCCTAATCTATCCTATCTTTCTCTCTATCCTTCGAGCTAAGCTTACTACTAGACATTGCACCATGACGTGTACGACATGACATGACGGACTGGTAGTACAAAGGGTGACACCTGAGCTTAGACTATCACATAAAAAAAAAAACCTGAAATTAGTAATTTAATAATTGTTATTAAAACTAAAATATTACTTTTATAACTCAACATTTTAAATCTAATAAAAATATTTCACTCAATTTTCTCTTTATAAATTCTTCCAGAGAAATAGGCACAAAACTTAAATTTGCACCATCAATAACTCGTATAACATAAAAAAATCTACATATTACCTAATTTGTTAGACAGTCGCAAGATATTTAGAAAATCGCAAGATATTTTGTTCTCATTTCGTTTATTTACCTCTTTGAACAAATCTTGGAACAAAATTTAAAAGTGCACCAACAGCGCCCCGAAGTTTATATCAATCACAGTAGCCAGCAATACACAATACAGAGCCATCGGAACAATTTTTTCCTTTGTGTGAGTTGATGTGGTGCATTTTACAAACATTTCAAAAAGTGCTCCAGCGTAGTAAAATGAAATTATTAGGTGTTTCGTCTCCTTCATTCCACTGGTTAATTCTGTATTTACATCTCACATTCAAATTTGAGAACATCAGTAGAATGAGAGATTTTTCTCTCACTTGGTGGATATTTCTCTTGAATTTTTACTTCTGCTGATTCTCTGGACAGAAATTATATGAAAATCACGAAGCAAAAGTCTCGAGAGGAAGTAGTACGAGTGGAAGTAAAATTTACAGGTTTTTTTTGCATGGAATTTGTGTTGTGTTGTTACATGAGTTGAAATATAGAATATTTTAAACTGGAAAATTAAGTCATGTTAATAAAAATGAAATCCTTTAATATATGAAAAGGATGTAAGAAAAACATTTTTTAACATTTTTTTTTCAAAGTTTTAAATTTTTAAAAAAATCTGAATATCTGAAATAGCGCCCCGTCCAATAGCGCCCGGTGTAAGTGCACCATTCGCACCTATGAAAGCGCCGCCCCTGACTGGAATTGCCTGAATGTGGGAACTTGACTGGATATCATTTAGTTGGGTTTAAAGAGCATTAATTTCTGCTGTGTTGTTAATGAGTTGTATGGGGTGAAGCTCGTTGGAATTTTGTTTTGACATTCTTTCCTGCATCTCGGTTAAGTTAAGCCAAACTTTGGGTGCAACAGAGTTTGCAATTGTAGCTGTCGATGAATACTGAGAGCTTATAATAGTGTTGTCATGTTTCATCAGGCAATTTTGTTTAAAGCGTAGTAGTCCATACTCTTGTATTTCCTGTTGGAAAGCTATCGTACCACAGGCAACGTTGAAGTGTTTGGCCCCTCTAGTTTCGTCCAGTAACCCTTTGATGGTATTTTTTCCAATGTGCAGCTTGCTGGGATTTGAGTTTGTAACGTAGAGTTTGTGAATAACTGTAATTCACATTGGCTGTTGTCAATTTCTTTGATGTGAGTTGAATGGTAGGGACTGCAGATATAATGTTTTTCAGCAATTCCTGCACAGTTGGCTAAGTCATTTGCGTCCATCGGGAAATATTGATCTCTATGTAGGTTGATTGCCATATATTCATTCGGATGCTGGTCTTATTCTGGTGGTTGTTCCATTCATGTGTATGGCAATTGGCACAATGTTGAAGAGTTCAAATTTTTCAGTATTAATCAGTGGTACCCTTATGTTGAAGATTATATAGTTCCTAAGCACCCTTGCTCTGACGGTCGCAGTTTGGTATAGCTAACGAATATTTGATACACTAAGTTGCGTGCGAAACGAGAGTGTTGGAGGAATGTGCGTTTGGATGATAGACAATTCTTGACGAAGTTGAGTTGGTGTTAAAATTAGTGGATTTAGGCGACCATGATGTGCGTTGGTTGTCATGTCAACGAGAGCTTCCTGGATTCTCTGGTAATCATTAAATAGAAGTGGCACATATATGGTAAATGAGTTGAATTTGTGCAGCACACGTTCCTCGGTTTGATTGGTTTGCGTAAGTCGGATTTCTTCTCTTACCTTACTTAAATATTCTTGAATCAAATGGAGTTGATTATTAACATGTTCGGAAGAGTTCTTCATGATATTTAACGTAAAATCGATGACTGACGTCTGATTTTGAATTAGATGTAAAAGGTGCTGTTCATTTTTATTAACTTGCACCATGTTAGCAGTCATCTTTTCAGCGTGTTCGTCATCGAGAACACCAAATAATTTGTTCGCTATGTTGCCTACGATGTTCAAGACTCCCCGTTTTGTTCGTGTCCGTCGGTCAGTGCCTTTAAGTAGGTTATTTGATGAATTTACTGTGTATAGACAGTGGCGGATTTAGGGGGGGGGCTATAGGGGCTTCAGCCCAGGGCGGCAAATTTTTAGGGGCGGCAAATTTTCAAAACATTTTTTTATATTTTAACCGGACAACGTATATATGAGAACGAATGATAATTTGAAACCACATGTCATAAAGAAGGTAGTAATCAGAGACTATTTACTGTACACATTGCATTAAAACTATTTTTGGTCATCCCGCGACGAACTGTTCGGCAGAAAGGTCATTCTCTGTGCTTAAAAGAATCAAAAACTACTCTAGATCAACAATGACTGAGACCCGCCTGAGGAATTTAAGGATTTTAAATGATTGTTGTTGATGGTGAGTTTATGTTTTTAAGGAATTACTGCTGACATTTTCCGTCACCAGACCCTGAAATGTAATAAAAATTGTTTATCTTTAATCGGTGATGGGAATGCCCGTTATAACTCTTAAATAAGGGGGCGTCCATAAATTACGTAGAGGTATTTAGGGGGGGGGGGGGGGTCGAGCCGAATCTCACCAAATCTCACGCGGGGGAAGGGGAGGGTCTCCGCAAATATCACGTAATTTTTTTCCGCAAGAAACAGTGTAAAATCGCGAGAAAACTGGGTTAAATTAATAGTACAGGTAAATTAAGCCGAAAAAAGCGATATAGCGGAAATAATTAGGTACAGGCTGAAAATTGGCAGAGAGCTTCTTTTTAGGCTTTTTAATAAGGGGTTATAAAAACTACCGATTTTCTACCCCGAAAAGCCCACTTTTTAGGGGGTTTTAGCCCTCAAAATGGGTATTTTTAGATTTTTCTGTAATTTTTTTGCAATATTTCTTAATATCTTTTTGCTTTTTTCTATTTTAAGTACAATATCTGTAAATGAGAAAATCTTTAAAATCGTCTTTTTGAACCGCACTTAGATTTCATTCATGAAAATCTTGGTGCAGTATCAGAAGAACATGGTGAAAGGTTTTATCAATACATATTGCAAATAGAGAAGGAATAATGAATCCATTACATAAAAAGTATACGTGATACTATTACTATATTTCGACTCAATAGCAATTGGGTATAAAAATTTTGCACTGCCGTACACTGTATTTGTTCACTGTTTTAAATACCATCCGACTGGAACATCCAAAAAAAAGTAAAGAAAATAATTTAAATATCTGCGAATGAAGAGTGTATGACGTGGTGAAAAATTCTTATCATTTTATACAATGTTCTGGGAAAAACTGCGAAAGTAATGTATGCATTGACTTATACGACCATTTTTGGACAGATTGCGACCCTACAATGAACAAGTGTGGCGGTCTAAGCTTAAACAAAACAAAAAGGCCTAGAAGCCCAATTGAAAAACCTGGAACCTAATGTCCTCCTAAGTATCTCAAGTGCATAATGTACCCAATCCTACTGCAATCATAGAGATTATATTAAGAATCGGCTCTTTTCACATCAGTCAGAACTACAAAAAGCAGACATTTGCACCAGGCGACATAATTAGTTATCTAAGTATCTTACAGCACTCGAATTTTGAATCGATGACCATCTGCTCTGACATACCTACTAGAGGCTAAGATAGATTTTGAAAACCTTTTGTTATCATTGTCGAAAGTTGTGAAGAATGGAAGTCTAACAGATCAGCACTTCTTGAATCTGTATCCTGATGCACAGGCGGCTCAAACGTCAATTTGAGAAGCTGGCTGTGACTTCAGACTCCGCTTTTCTAAGGCGATACGAAACCAACTTGACTCGAAGCAAACGGAAGCTAGTAGCAATGCCTGATAAATCTTCGAAAAGAAATTATTTTCAGCCAACCAACTTCATTTATTAACTTAATTTGACATTTTGATGCGAACAATAAATTGTTTCAAGAATATTTAAAGAGTTTTTAGAATATTTTAAAACAAACAAATAAATGCAGCGCATGCGGCAATGGCTTTACTCGCGGACTGAAATCCGATAACAGGCGTTGGAGGATACCATTTTCTTATTTCCGAATTTCATGACTTTCGAATCGCATTCCAGGATAACCCCCCTGGGTCATTCAGTCACAGGTTTTTTACCCAAAGATGACATCTATAGAAGAATGCTCCGAAGTTTGTATATCTCCAGAGTCATAAATGGCTCTACCATTACTATTCAAACAGTCAAGTCGTTACTCTCTAAAAACGAATCAGTGGATGCCAAAGTCAACCTTCGGACGTCAATATATTGTAAAATTCTAAATTTTTTTTATATTCCATATGCTTTCTCTACAAATACCCGAGTTGAGCTCAAACTAGAATTGAAATTTTTCTGTTCTCTTGTTAAGAAATCATTATCCCTGTAAGGCACCATGAGGTTGGTTTCTAAAGGATAGGCAGAATCACCTGCTAAATGGTAATCCACAGGTATTGTAGTTTATATTGGGTGCATGCCGAGTTGGTGCTGTTATGATTTTGTGGTACTGTTCTTCAACACAAATTATGTTTTTTTTTAAATAAATCCAACCCAATCAAGCACAGATTAAGGTATTTACACTACGCATAATAGTGTCAATCCTACAAATTTGTTAAAATTTTAAAAATCTCACGTGAAATTGAGGGGGGGAGGGGGTCGAACCAAATCTCACGACATCTCACCAAGGGGGAGGGGGGGTCGAAAAATCGCCAAAATCACCTCACGTAATTTATGGATGCCCCCTAACAAAAATAATATTTATTCAACCTAAGTTTAAATTTAGTTTTCACGTTTTTCGCGATAGGCTAGTATTTGTGTGGTATTGTTGTTAGCAGTGATTATAAAAAACTGGTTGATGGCAGGCGCGGATTCAAGGGGGGGTCACGGGGGTCATGACCCCCCCCAAAAGCAGTGCCGCGGCCAGACAATTGAGATGGTCTGTGCAAAAATTCAGCGAGAGGCCTCAGAGAGTCCAAAAAATTTTTTCGCTCGCTTCGCTCGCAAATTACCCGTACCCGTGACAGAACTGTGGCCCACCTGCTGATTTATCTGACTCGTACTCATTTTTGTGGTTCATTCGATGAAGTAAATATGCAAATAATGAATTCAAATGATTTTTATTGCCAAAACAATTTTTCGCTCGCGAGGCCCCAACACACGGGGCCCTGTGCAGTTGCACACATGCCAGCAGCGGCACTGCTCAAAACCGCTCGCTGTTTAAAAAACAAAATTGACTCAACTCAAAAAACAAAAACAAAAAATAACCAAACGCACAAAACCGACCAAACTTTTTTGCAAATTAAAAAACAACCTTAAAAAATGACCTTCAAGGTCAACAGCAGATTTAGTCCAGGAGGGATAGAAAAAAAGTTGAAATAAATTTACCCTGCGATTTTTGGATGCTGTAATTAAGAGAAAAATCGTAGGAATTTCGAGCGTTTCCATATACATATAGCGCAGTCACTTTATACATGAACCTCTAAAAAAATACAACTAGAGATTTTACAGCGGGATTCTCTTTATTTTGGTGTCACAAATAATTTCCCAAAAGTCCATAAAGCCAACTGACCGGCCACTCGAGTTACGGAGGGTCAAAGGTCACGCAAATCAGTTTTTCTCAAATATCTCGTAAATTATCGGTTTTACGTAAAATTTAACTAAGTAACATTTGTTGGTGAGATAAATCTGCATAAAAATGTCGTATACCAAATTTACGTAGAGCCAATGGTTTTCGAGATATGGGGCTGAGAAAACTCGAGCATCGCGCTGCATTCGGTTCCGCACCACCTTTGAAGTATAATGCAAGCAGCGTTTTTACATGGTATCCCCAGTAGGCCCACTCCATAGGTTACAAGCTATGAAATAATTTTGTTGATTATCTCTTTATCTCTTCTATTCCCACTTCTTTCATATTGTCATCTTCATCAACAATCATCTCAGCGGAAAGTAATGAGATGGTTGTATCCTCGGACATCGAATTGAGACAGGACTGGCCCCGACAAGAGCCACACACCACAGAACATGGTAATCCCACTTTTCTGCATCCACAATGGATGCCACAACCTTTTGTGCAATTGCAGAAAACAGAATTGAGAAGCTCATCTGGTGCAGGAGGAATGAGAGTAGTTATTGGGTCTAATAAATTATTTTTTAAGGCCCAACCGCATTGCTGAGGGTCTAAATCTTTTCCCAGCCATGTTTGAACTTGGTAATATACCCTGAATAGATGTTGTTGAGTAGCTGCTGCTGTGGGTGGAAGTGACGACAATTGCACAGGCTTATTTAGTCTAGTGCATTTTGCAAAACTAAAGTATCTGTAATTATCAATTGAAGTCTCTTTTTTTGGAGCTCCGTACATCGCTAAAATAAACAATGTGCCACTATTTATTAGCAAATTTCTCGAGCAGTTTTGTTTTTTGAATGCCACCAATGCTTCCTGTAAATCTGGTCTTTTTTGAAATCTTTTAAATGCGTTTATTTTTCCTTTCCGAAATAAAGCACTAGTGGTATCGCAACCACTAACGGCATGTAAAAATAAAATATGTTCTCTACAATCTGCATACTTCTGAATTGCCCAGGGATTGTAGATCTTCGATGCGACGTTTCCTTTTCCGGGTTTAAGAAAATAGATGTTGTGAGTAACTGGAGTGCGTCCTATTAAAAGTATAAAGAGATCAATATCTTCTCCAACAACAACTGTAGTGAGCTCATTTGACTGCTTCAAAGCTGTTTCGATGATTAAAACATCAGCATCATCCCGGGCTTGTATACTATTAATTTTAAACATTTTTAATTTGGTGACCTTTGACCCTCCGCAACTCGAGTGGCCGGTCAGTTGGCTTTATGGACTTTTGGGAAATTATTTGTGACCCCAAAATAAAGAGAATCCCGCTGTAAAATCTCTAGTTGTATTTTTTTAGAGGTTTGGCCCTTTTTTTGTATAAAGTGACTGGGCTAATATGCCTGACAGGAAAAAATTTTAATTTCTCGAAATCTACTGAATAGAAATCCCCTTCGCTTAAATGTGTTTTTTCTGAAAATCAAGAAAAGTGCCTGTTTTCAAACGCGTTTATGAAGTATTAAATCGAACCTCACCAACTTTTTTTGAAAATGGGTTGGTAGAGTAACTCTTCGAGAATAAATAGGGCTTTTAAAAATAGCGCTAGCACCACCGTGGGCCTTGTTGCACCACAACGCGAATCCTGCCATCTGGTCCTACATATGTCTTGAGAATTTTTCCCAGTGGCCATTCCAAAGGAGGTGCACTTTCATCGTGTATGATGACAATGGTGCCTATTCTGATGTCTTCAACTTCTTTAGTCCATTTCCCCTTTACCCGTAGTTTCCAGCGACGCCAGAATTCCTTGTGAATCTGTTTTACACGCTCCCATCGAGCAAGAAGGGATATTATTTTCTGGTGGTGATTGTGGATTGGGTAGCGTCGTTAAAGGTTCTCCAACCAAAAAATGAGCTGGGGTTAATGCTTGTATGTCATTCGGTTGATCAGGAACAGGGGTAATCGGACGTGAATTCAGAATTGCTTCTATTTCAGCAATGACTGTTGACACCTCTCCGTAGGTTAAAGATGCTCCAGTCAACACGTGCTTCATGTGTGATTTTGCTGCCTTGACTGCCGCCTCCCATAGTCCTCCGAAGTGGGGAGATCGAGGTGGAATGGGTCGCCATTGGATCTGCTCTTCCGCACAATATCGGCTCGCAGTTTCCTGATTTTCCTGTGACCAAAAGAATCCTTGAAGTTCTTGAAGATCATTGCGAGCACTATCACAAAATATTTTAACCGGTCTTCCTCGCCGCGCGATAAAGCGCTTCAGACATCCAATAAATGCCGCAGAGGTAAGATCTGAAACCATCTCCAAGTGACATGCTTTGGTACTAAAACATACGAAAACAGCGATATATGCTTTCGTTGGCCTTTTGCCTCGGATCTTGTAATGCACTTGAATGGGACCGCAGAAATCAACACCCACATTAGAGAAGGGGCGTGATGGAAGTACTCGTTCTTTGGGTAGGTCACTCATAAGTTGTGCTATTAGTTTTGGTCTTGATCGTGTACATGGTATTCACTGATGTACGATTGATCGAATCAAAGATTTTCCATGTATAGGCCAAAATCGTTGACGTACAAGGGCCAATAATGCTTGAGGTCCAGCGTGCTTCTTGGGAATATACTCAACTAGAAGTTTGGTAACCCAATGCGATCTTGGTAGTACAATCGGGTGTTTTGTTTCCCAGGGTATGTTGGCTTGTCTTAATCTACCTCCAACACGAATCACTCCTTCGTTGTCTAGAAACGGGCTCAGGGCTATTGCCTCGTTTCGATGTAATTCCTCCACCTCGTCATAAAACTTTCCTCTTTGGATCTCTCGTCCAATGAACATGAGTGAATTGAAAATTTCATCTGATTGTATCTGAGGGCTCAGGTTCCGATGGCCTTGAGTAGTTCGCACATTTTTAGTGAATCTCTGAATGAATGCTATGATTCGTTGTAAGGTAGGAAATGAGTTCCTGTGGTTGATCTCCTCAAGTGTAGATGGTGTGTGGGTTTTCGCCATGATAATAGCTCTTGTCTTCTTCCTTTCGGGAAGTTCCGTACATACTTGAGCGGGTTGAGTTGGCCATTGATGTTGAGGTAATTGTAAAAACGTGGGTCCATGATACCATAATGGAGCCTCTAACATGTTTTTGGAGTTGCTCCTCTGGAAACTAAATCAGCAGGATTAAGTTCAGATTCGATGTGTCGCCATTGATTCCTATTGGAAAGGCTTTGGATGATTGAAATTCTATTGGCTACGAACACTTGAAATGAGGAGACATCTGATGATATCCAGCTTAGTACGATTGTTGAATCTGTCCAAAAAAATACGTTTTCACTTGGCACTCGTAATTGTATTCTGATATCCCTAGCTAATTCTACTGCCAGTTTTGCGGCACAAAGCTCCAGTCGAGGAATCGTTGTTATTTTTGTCGGTGCTACCCTTGATCTTGCACACAACAGGTGCATTAAGTGGGATCCAATCCAATCAGTGCTTCTCAGATATAGACAAGCGCCATAGGCACGTTCACTAGCATCGGCAAATGCATGCAACTCAATGGAACGTGGTTTGTCGATGGTGATATGTTGGGGTATGTTTATCTTTTCTAATTCCGGTAGATCTTCTCGAAACGCCTTCCATTTTGTATGAAGTTCGATAGGCAGAGATGCGTCGCAGTCAAGTTTGAGTATCCACAGTCCTTGTAGCAATATTTTTGCCCATACTACCACTGGGTTGACGAGACCAAGAGGATCGAAGATGTGAGCGAGATCTGATAATATTGTCCTCTTCGTAATCTTCTTGTGTTCATTTAGGTTGATCGTTATCATGAAGCTGTCCACTTTCGGAAACCATGTAAGACCAAGTGTTTGTACATTTGCATCGTTACCCTCGTCAGCTTCAAGCTTGACTTCGATGTCTTCCTTTGGAATGCCCTTTAGTAATTTGCCATGGTTGGTACACCATTTACCTAACGAAAATCCTTGACCTTGCAGTTGCACTTCCTCTTCTAGGGAGTCCGTTCCGGTCATTAGGTCATCGACGTAAAAATCTTGTGTGATCACCTTGGCCGCGCGTAGGAATTGACCTTCCTGTTCTTCTGCTAACCGTTGTAAGCATTTAGTGGCAAGATATGGTGCCGCTGTTGTTCCATAGGTCACTGTTGAAAGTTGATAAGTTTTAAGTTGCTCTCTTGGGTTGGCTCGCCAAAATATTAGTTGGTACTTCCTCTGGTCGCTTGATATCATTATCTGCCGGTACATCTTAGCTATATCAGCAGAGAAAACGTACTTATGCAAACGGAATCTTAACAATACAGGTAAGATACCATCTTGAATGACAGGACCGGGTAGTAGTAGGTCGTTTAATGAATAATTAGACGTGGTTTTAGCAGACCCATCAAAAACTACTCTTAATTTTGTGGTCGTACTTTCAGGTTTGAGTACGAAATGGTGTGGAAGGTAGTAATGGTTCTCAGGGATATGTTTTTGTGCTATTTCTTCCATATGGTTAAGTTTTATGTATTCTTCCATGAATGCTTGATAAAGTGATTGTAATTCCACATTCTTCTGTAAGCGTTTTTCGATTTGGAAGAATCTCTTTGCTGCTAAGTATTTGCTATTTCCGAATACTGCTGGGTCTTGTTCAAAGGGTAATCGTACTATAAAATGACCATTTTCATCTCTTTTGGTAGTTTCCTTGAAGTATTCTTCCCACCATTGTTCTGCTGCCGCCATTGCCTTCGTTGACGTCGAAGTATCTTCTAGTGTCCAGAATTTCTGTAGCCATTGTTCCAAATCAATTGTGCTTATACCGCAACTGTATGCGTTAACCTTCTGTCCTTCCTCTAATTTACCTTGCACCACCCATCCTAGTAACATGTTCTGTAGTAGAGGAGGACTAGGAGATAATTCAATTTGGCCAATGGTCATCAAGCTGGTATAATGTTCTGCTCCAATTAGCATATCAATCTTCCTGGGTGTGTTAAACTGGGGATCAGCGAGTTTTATGTTCTTTGGGATGTCCCAGGTAGATACATCAAAGGGAATCGCAGGTTGCATAGAAGTGATCTGTGATACTATGAAGGTATCCATAGCAAAACAGAAACCAGTAACCTTTGACATTATAGGAAGAGATATCCTTTTCTGTGATTTTAGCTTTATTTCTCCTACTCCCGTGAAATTGATGCGATTGGATAGAGCTGAGAGTCCGAGAAGTTTATACAGTGCTTCAGTTATTAGGTTCACCTGCGAACCGCAATCCAGAACTGCTCTACATTCAAAGTCTTCGTTGTGTTTGTCTTTAACAATCATGCTTACACTGAGAAAAAAACAAAAATTGTACCAAGTCCGCCAAGGAATTGGAGTAAGTTCAGTTTCACCAAATGAATAATGCTTTATACCAATCTTAAGTATGCTAAAGCAAAAGAATGCGTTTTTTTGAGTCAATTCCGCGGCGGAGTTCCTATTGAAAACTTTACGCAGTTGAATTTATTGCTGTTGGTTTGAGGAAAGGGCATTTATTTTTTCAATAAATAAAATGTATTATTTGTTTAAATTTTAGTCTGTAGCTGACACAATAATTTATGCATACTAAGATCTAGCTAAAAGAAACAACTTGTCATAAAAACTGGACCGTTTTTTTTATTAGCGGGACTGTCACTGTCGCCGCCTGCATACCTGTAGAGGTAGGCGTTTTTTTGGTTGTTTGCTATTTGTAACTACCCCTAATATAATCAACAGTGGCTGTGTACAACTTTTTTTCTTCAAAATGTTAGTTGACTCCGTGCAAAGATCCCGAAGACAGGTTCGAGTGGAATTTCCAATCAGTGAAGTGAAAAATTAAACAGCGAAACAGTGGATTAATTATTATTGTGAAGTAGAACGATTGATGTGTCTGCTTGTGTGTAGAATTTGCAACATGTGGAAACTTTTTTTTATTTGCGTAGACAAATTTTGATGATGGCTGGTGGGCAAACTTGGGATATTTAATTAAATGGAATTTGAAGGGCTTGTCAATTCGTTTAAAGGTAGATATATTTTTTTAATGCCATAGACTTTTAAAATACTATTTACAATTATATTTTAAACATTAATTTGTTATATACAAATATTTTGTTTTAGATCAAAAAATTACTATAGATCCTATAAAGCTGCTAACTGGACTCACAATAGCAACTCTTATTCCCGCAATCGGTTATAAGATTGATTTCATCGCCAAGTGGACAAGGTCAGCTTCGAAAAGTTAACCATATATCCAAATCGTAAGTTACTTTGCACAATATACACATTTTTTGATTTTATATGAATTTTTTTTTGAATATTTGATTTATTTTAAAGGTAAATGAAACCAGAAATGGTGAAGGTTCAGATGAAAATATATCATCAAAGTTGATCTCCTTTCAAGAAAATCATCACCAGGAAAGCTTGAAGGTTAAAGCACCTTATTTTTTAAAAAAAACTTTTGTATATAATATTTCTGTAAATAGTTGTTTCAAAGAAAGTTTATTATAAAATATAAAAATGAAATAGTAATTTATTGTCTTCTGTTATTTATTTGCATAAAAAAATTATCATTCACATAAATCTATTAATAAAATACTTTTAGTGATTATAGTAATAGAAAATTTCGATTTATCGAATCCCGCTCGAAATAGAACCTATCGAGAGATATCATTTGATGGACCGCAGATTTTATCAAATCAAACATTTTTAGCATCCCTTCAAAAATATTTTAATTTGAATGAAATTTTTTCAAAATTAATCGAAATATAAAAATATTCAAATCAAATGCTCAGCGACGTTTCTTAATCATCTATTGTACTTCATGCAATTGCGTATAACATAAAATCAACGGGGGTATGTTATTTAATGAATTCCCGCGGGTTTCTCCAAATTCCTCACGCAATTGACACCATTGCGTTGTCAACTACGCCAGGAAGTTGAGTTAACCCCTATGCTGATTTCGCCGCATCCAATTCCGTAGCGGAGTTGAGTTAAGCGAGAATGATTTGAATGCACATCTCCTTTTTCTCAGTGTACTGTTGACAAAAAAATGTATTTGGAGAAATAATTTGTCGGAAACTGGTTAAGTGCTTCTTGCATACTTAATGTCGCTGTTTGGTGTTTTTCAGTCTCGTTTTCATTTTTCATTTTTCAGTGACTTGGTGTACTTTTTGCCCAACGCCTTGTCCAGGAGCGGTATTAGGATGCAAAAGAGTGTGGTGGCGTTGG
The DNA here is from genome assembly GCA_963855945.1 of Thereva nobilitata. Classification (NCBI taxonomy): domain Eukaryota; kingdom Metazoa; phylum Arthropoda; class Insecta; order Diptera; family Therevidae; genus Thereva; species Thereva nobilitata. Next base: position 169,907,056 of record OY979694.1, read on the forward strand.
TTGCATTTTAAGCAAGAACGTGAGTTACATTGTTGTATAGTATGGCTATGTCCCAAACAATTGAAACAAAGACGAAGCCTTTTTACGTGATGGATTCGATCCTTGAGTGATAAGTTTCGAAATGATGAGCACCCTTGTATACGATGTTTTTTATGTTTGCAGAAGGTACACTGATGAGGCGGTTTGTTAGGGCTCTCCTTAGCTGCCATTACTAGGGTAGACTGTCGATTACCAGAGCGCCTTGCAACAATAACCTTTTCTCTTTTACCTACAAGAGATTCTAACATCTGGAAACGGGTCTCGAGAAATGTCAGAAGCTCAGACAGTTTTGGTATATCACGTGGGTTTTTTACTGATTGCTCAAATATACTACGTGATTGATGATCTAATTTCTACAGTACGACATGTGTAATGATAGCATCCCATCCTTGAACATCAATACTCATGTTAGCTATTCCATGCAACGATTCCTTTGTGGTGTCGTGAAGCCGTTTTATGTCTACAGCAGATTCTCCGGTGCATTGTGGCTGGTTTAACAGGTTGTTAAGAAATGCAGATACTATTAATCTTGTGTTATTGTATCTGCCTCGCAATATCTCACACGCTGTGTGGTAGTGCTGCTCGGATGCAGGTAGATGTTGAATCAGTTTTGCCGCCTCTCCTGAGATTTGCCTTGAGGTAGTACATCTTTCGTGCATCGTCTATCAACTGTTTATGTACAAGTTCTGTATACAGATCGTTGAATTGGGGCCATTTCATGTAGTCTCCGTCAAATTCAGGGAGAGTGATCTTGGGCAAAGTTAGTGGTTGAGCCTGCTGTGAAGAGGGTTGTGGTGTTGACACTTTAGACTCTCTCGTGACCAGATTGAGAAGACAATTTTGCACGATTTCCTCCAAGGCAATGTATGTTTCTTCCTGGTAGCCATGAGCACTGGGATTATCGGTTACTTCACATATCTCTTGATGGCAGCATTCGATTTGAGACCAATAGTGATCAATATTCCTTGCTCTTAGGGTATAGTATTTGAGCTCCTGTGAGGTCTGCAATTCTGAATCCAATTTCTTTAGCAATCGTTGTAGTGCGTCGATTGCTTCCTCATTATCTTGCGGATTAAAGTATGTTGAGGTGATTGATCCTCATGGATTTTCTCCTTTGGTTTTGCTCCTGTAGCTCCCTTTGGAGGTATTTCTAGATATGCCTTGTCTTGCCCAAGAGCGTGTGGAGCAGCGGGACTAGGGGGTTGAGGAGGTTGAGACTGATCCAATGCTTCTAGACTCCGTGAAAAGAGTTCCCTATATTCCTCATACAGTTTTTGTATTCCGCTGTAGTATTTTTTGGTAAAATTTGGTTGATCGACCGGTGGTGACTGCATTGACCGCAGCTGGGTGTCGTTACTATTGAACTGATCCCACTGGGCCTCCAAGCGGTTAAGCCTCTCTTGGAAGTACGTCTTAGACTTCTTTCGATCAAGAGGATCCTTGTTATAGTTCTGAATTATTCGTTGAATTTCTGCCACAATGTCCTGCTGGGCTTTAAGTAGGTTGTCTTCGTTCGCCATTGTAAATGTACTGTTTGGATGGTGTATGAGGAATGGTGTTCAAAAAGCTCCTTCTATCTTCGGGGGTGACTTCTGCCTGGATGATATATGAGTGATGATGTCCAACTAGCTCCTTCTATCTTCGGGGGTGGCTTCTGTCTGGATGTTAGCCGGTTAAGAGTTCTTATCCGGCTCGAAGGACCAATGATATTTCTATAGCGGGCTGAACTGTTTTGAACAGCCGCTGGTGATTAATTTAGTTATTGGGTCTTGGCGCAGCCTCACGCCAAGTAAAAAGTATAAAGGCTTTAATGTCTGTTAGAATACTGTCTTTATTAAAATAATTACTTATTTACTTATTACTTAATTACTTATATACTAAAAATGGTTAACAAAAAAAAGACAATTTTTACGAGTGAGAATCCTCAAAAGTAAAATAATCGTGAGAATCCACAAAAATAACAAAGAAATTACGATTCAGCAGTTTATGAAGTGCAAATTATTCCCAGACGAAATCTAAGCTCAGAAATAATTTGACACTCTCATACACTGCTGATCGTTGCTGTCTACATTGAGTTGAAATTAAAAAATTCTGTGGTATTCAAGCGGGTATCCAACAATTTTATTACGTTAAACAATTTACCGTATTAATTTCGATTATGTTGTAAATTCCCCATGATTACATTGTCGGCATTTTTTGTCGCATTCAACAGCACATCCTGAGCCCGAATTCTGAAAAATCGCACTCCTTTGGCCCGATATCGTTCAAGGACATCTGTGTTGTGTGCATCAACTTGTGTACGAGTAGGATAGACGCGAATTGCTCTATGGAAATCGAAATCGTCAGATGCCTCTATCAACATTTTTGACATCAATAGAGTAAAATGTAGGGCCTTCAATTCACCCACGCGTAGAGCATTCAGAATATAGGCAAATGTTGTGTCGCCTTGTTGTCGCATGTTCTCCGTCAACTCCACAAGGCTGAAGAGTCTCCACAAATGAATTGCTGGAATAAATTCTATAGGCTGGTGGAATCTCTGAGCTCCTCGGATAGGTGGCAACTGAAAGAAATCTCCACAAACCATAATGTTGGTACCACCGAATGGTTCATTTTCCTTTTTTTCAGTTGTCGCAATCTCGAATCGATCATGCACAACATTTCGTATGAAACCATGGAAATCTCATCGATGAACACGAATTCCATGTACTTCCACTGATTTCGCAAAACCTTCAAATAGTTACCAGTAAGCGGTGCCAAATATCCTACCGTTTTTCCGTCTTTCTCAACAGGTAATTTCAGTAATGTGTGAAGCGTTCTTCCACCAACAAGACGTGCCGCTACACCGGTCAATGCGCCAATTTGAGCTGCTTTCTTACCATAGCAGCGATTGACCTAATCTTTTAGTGCATTGAATCTGAATGTTTTGCCAACTCCAGCACACACTACACTGATTCTTCAATAACCGCTTTATTAACCTTTTTCTGTTTGATTAAAATCATTAGTTTAAAATCGATTTCAAAATTTGACAAATATACTACAAGCACATTAAAATGTAATCACAATTTTTCGCTTCTTTCTTCCTTTCTACTACGAGCACTTACGTTTCTATATAATATTCCAAAAAATTTTCTCCAGAAATTGTCAATAATGGACTATTCTACCTACTAATAAAATATAACCGTGATAAAATATATATTACACTGGAAATTATAAGCACTTACCAATATAATATTTTACAATTGATCTCTTTTATAGCAAATCGTTAGTTTAAAATCGATTTCAAAATTTGACAAACATACACACACCCACAGCCAGGAAAGCGACATAGTAGAAAAAATCGCAAGTACTTATTCTGAGAAGTAGATTTTTAAGTACATTTGTAACGGCTTATTGGTAATGATAAGAATTGGTTTGGTGTACGTGTGTTTGATTTCGCTGTTGTGTGAAAAGAGTAAAAGCGCAAATGCTCAACCGACGTGAACCCATGCCGAAGAGGTTGTAAAGAGATATTTAATCAGTCATATTGAATTTTGAATTACGTCATATAGCTAATTTTATTCTACTTATCATACCCTTTCATTTGACACCCATGTTAAGGGTGTTATGAAGAAAATGATAATCCGCCCTCTTAAGACGGCCGTCATGGATCTAACGGTATATTGAGTGTACTATATTGCTTATGGGTCATTCCATGGTGACGGGTGGGACATTTTAACACATTTTTTGATATACATTCAGTTATTTTAAAGTGCAAACAAAGCAAATAATACATACTGTATTTATGATAGCATTCTTAGATATATTTTTTAAGATATGATAAAAGAAAACAACATAAAAATATATTCTAACATTGTTAAATTCGTAGAATTACATATGTGACGGGTGGGACAGGCAAAACCCTTCTTTCTTTAGATACTTGCACTTGACGTTGGAATTCAGATCAAATAGTTCATATGAAGCCCTAATTTTATTGTAGTATGCTATTTGAGTTATGTCGCTAATTGTTTTCTAAAAAGAGGTAAGTGAAAAAACAATACGAACTTGTTTTATGAAGCTTAAAATGCTGTGACGGGTGGGACAGGGATCCGTGACGGGTGGGACGAGTAAAAAACTATACACACAAAACACATTAATTTAGGCATATTTTAATAACTATTTAGTTATTTTTTGGGCTTGGTGTAGGGAATTCATGTTCTACATCTCTTTCGCTTTATAGCTCAGCTGCTGGTTTAAAATCAACGGCACTTTCGCTAGAAGTATTTAAGTGAATATTTGAGCTTGCTTTCTTCACCTAAACGCACTTTTTTTTGAATTTAATGGAAAAATCAATATTCAACTGGGAAAATATAAAAAGTAATAATTTTATTTTTTACTACAAGCATATTTCCGAATACTATGGGGCTTTAACAATACTTAAAGCCTAAAATTTATGTGATTTCCGTTACTTTTTTTTCATTAGCTTGGTGTCGTTTTCCATGGAATGACCCTTTGTAGTCTACTTACAATACATTTTCATTTGATTTCCATATCGAGGGTGCCGTGAAGAAAAGGTATTCTGCCCTCTTGCGACGACCGCCATTGATCTAACTGTATATTGCGTATACTATATTGCTTACTGTATTCTACTTATAATACCCTTTCATTTGATTCCCATGTCGGCGCTGTTGTGAAGAAAATGGTATTTCGCTTTCTTGAGACGGCCGCCATGGATCTAATGGTATATTGAGTATACTATATAGCTTATTGTATTCTACTTATCATACCCTGTCATTTAATACCGAAGTCGAGGGTATTCTGAAGATAATAGTAATCCGCTCTCTTGAGACGGGCGCCAGGGATCTAAGGTCTATTGAGCATACTATATTACTTACTGTATTCTACTTACCATATCGTTTCATTTGGTACCGAGTGGGTTGTCAAGAAAATGGTAATGCGCCCTCTTAAGACGACCGGCATGGATCTAACGGTATACTGAGTATACTATATTGCTTATTGTATTATACTTATCATACCCTTTCATTTAATACCCAAGTCGAGGGTATTCGGAAGAAAATGGTAATCCGCTCTGTTGAGACGACCGCCATGGTTCTAACGGTCTATTGAGTATACTATATTGCTTGTTTTATTCTACTTACAATAACGTTTCATTTGGTAACAATGTCGAGGAAGTTGTCAAGAAAATGGTAATCCGCCCTCTTGATATGGCCGCCATGGATCTAACGGTATATTGAGTATATTATATTGCTTATTGTATTCTACTTATCATACCCTTTCATTTAATTCCTATGTCGAGGATGTGGTGAAGAAAATGGTAACCCGCCCTCATGATATTTGTGTCATGGATTTAACGACAAAGCTTATTGTATTCTACTTATCATAACCTTTCATTTGATAACCATGTTGCGGGGGTTGTGAAGAAAATGGTAATCCGCCCTCTTGAGATGGCCGCCATGGATCTAACGGTATATTGAGTATTCTATATTGCTTATTGTGTTCTACTTATACTACCCTTTCATTTGATAGCCATGCCGAGGGGCTTGTGAAGACAAAGTTAATCCGCCCTCTTGAGGCAGGCGGCATGAGTGTAACGGTATATTGAATATACTATATTGTATTGTCCTCGGAACAAAATCTGTGCCCAAAATTTCAGCATGATCGGATAACCGGAAGTATTCAAAAATTCGATTGCAAAATAGGTACCGGGAAAATGGTAATCCGCGCTCTTGAGACAGCCGCCATGGATCTAACGGTTTATTGAGTATACTATATTGCTTATTGTATTTTACTTATCATACCCTTTACTTTGGTACCCATGTCGAGGGGGTTGTGAAGAACGTCTTAATTTACCCTCTGGAGCGGCCGCCATGGATTTAATGGTATATTGAGTATATTATATTGCATTGTCATCGGAGATAAAGCTGTGTGCAAAATTTCAGCATGATACGATAACCGGAAGTATTCAAAAAATCGACTGCAAAATTTGTACCGGAAAAACAGGCAGACAAAAAGCGAGCTAATAAAAACGTTTTAAAAAACCTTTTTGTTGTAACCTTTTTGCTTTTCTTTTTCCTTAGTTTTTTTCCTCTTTTTTAATTTTTTTTTGAAGGAACATTTTTATATTATTTAATAATAAAATACAAGATACTAGGGTGGGTGCCAAGTAACAAATCCGAATTTGCTACTTTCACCACGGACACTTCAAAATTACAAAGTGTGCCAAAATACAATTGACATACATATTTCATTTGACAACAAAATTTTGTAAGGGGGGTGATACACGGCTCATCATGTTGATCAACACGAGCTGTCACTTCGCAGTTCGTGGGCCAAGGGAAGGGTTAGGGCGAAGTTTGCTGTGTTGACCGAAACTAGAAATGATTTCTATTTTTCCTCGAGTTGCATGAAAAATGTTTATGTATGCGTAACTGTCAAGCGGTTTTGGGTCGAAAAAAATTTGGAATACTTTGAATATCAGATGCATTTTAGACGTCGGCCTGCTATGTTGTGCGTTATGTTGTTATTTTTAAGTTTGACTTTCAGATTCATGGAATATTAAAAAAAAAAGTTGGTTTGACAGAAAAACTTATGCTCAACTGATTACCCACACATATAAAACCGCATTGTATTATACAAAGTGTTGATTGCAACGAGTTGCTTCGTGTATCAGCTCCGCTCAACAAACTGACATTGTGTTGTAACAACACGTTGACTGGTGTATCATCCCAGCAATTTATAAAATTTTGAATAATTTTTTTAAAGAAGCCCAGGGCTATGTTTGTCGTTAAAATAATGGAAATGGAACATCATCCAGTGAAATGCCTGTACATATTTGAAAGAGTTTTAAAAAATGTTTCAAATTTTATGCTGTCAAATGAATGTTTGGCTAATATTTCCCTACAATTCAAAAATTTCCTTACAATTCCAAAGACACAAGCCTCCGAAAATTGAATTGTAAAATCGAAATGCGTTTTCCATAGAAATTGACATTTGAATTATAACTTGGCACAGGCCGTATGTCAGCTTTTAAATCTTAAGCGGCCCATACACTTTCAGTTTAACCGCGCAGTTTATCACGTGTGACGTCATGTCTGAGCGATAAATTGTGTGAACTGTGCGTTTTGAACTATTTTCATTCAGTCTTCAGACCTGAGCATCTGGACCCTCTTTTGCTCCGATAAACTACATTTTCAGTTCAGTTTATTGTACATGTTTTTTACACAGTCATAACCTTCTATATAGAAAGCCATGAACACCAGTTGTGTATGTGTTAGTCGGTGGTCCAGGTGACATATTCGTTTCCTGTCAAATTGTATGGAAAAGTGGATGCGAGAATTGTTTTTTTTGTTTCTTTAATGAAATAATTGCATAAAAAGAAAGTTATTAACTCAATATGCATGAAAACAATTAAATTAAAACGTTGTCATAGAAATGATATCTAAAAATTATGAATTTTAGTGCGATATTGGTGTTTTTTTAGTGTCTTACAGTGGGCCTTAGTACAAAAAAAGAAACTACATATTATATTCATGTAAACTTCATGTGTGTTGATTAAAAAAAATAGAAAACATTGAGTGATTAAGTGTGTTAATTGTAAACGTGGCCACTTTGTTTACATTCGCGGTGGTTTTGTCGTCCTTCATTAGGATAAAAATGTTCATATTGTGCGGTGGGAATTATTAAAAATATAAGTGCTGAAAAATTTTAAAGAAAGTGCTTAAGTTATTGTTTTGATTGCCATTTAAATTGGGGCAAATTTAGTACATTTATGTATAAATATTTAATTTTGGATATAAAAACATTCTAGCCTGTGGATATAGCAGTAATCGGCAAAATCTGCAATGGCTTCATATCTAAGATAAAATCTTTATAAATGCACTGAATATGCCCCAATTTAAATGGCATTCAAAACAATAACTTTAGCACTTTCTTTAAAATTTTTCAGCACTTAAATTTTTAATAATTACACCATAATGAAGATATTAATCACTTTAAAATCACAGGTTATTCGATTACCACCGCACAACATGAAAAACTCAACAATTTTCCTAATGAAACACGACAAAACAACCGCGAATGTAAACAAAGTGGCCACCTTTACAATTAACACACTTAGGTCGCGTGCACATTGAACAGCGATGAGCGGTGAGCGGTGCGCGATGAGCTGTGAGCGATGAGCGGTAAGCGGATATGTGTGCACATTGGTTTGCTGTAATTTTCGGGTTGTGTAGAGAGTAGTCTGTGCAAAATGTTGTCAAAAGCGGCAAGGTGAGTTCTTTTGCCTGAAAATTCACATTTAAAAAGGCTTATGCTACGAAGACAAGAAAAAGACTGACAATGGGAGAGTTCTATACATTATATGCAGATCTCCGTCAAAATCCAAGGAAATTTTCTGATTTTTTACGAATGTCGATAGTAAAGTTCAAATTACTTGTCGCCTAAGAGTCAGTTAGTTGGAACCAATATCGAAGCGTCACATGTTTTGAAAGGGGATGAGACATACTCTCTCAAATCATGCCTTTTATGGCCATATCCGTCGAGAAACTTAAATAACATAAAAGAAAATTTTAATAATCGTTCAGCAAGTGCGAGAAAATGCATTGAGTATGCATTTGGAATTTTACGAGCTAAATGGCGCATCTTGGGAAAAGATAACGAAGTTTGTCCGGAAAAGGCAATTGCTATAAAAATATGTATGTACCTGCTTATTGTGATAACCTGCTTAACGTGATAAGAAAAATGGATGGCTATAGTGATCAACAGTATTTTCACCAAATGAAACGTTATTACTCCGGAATCCACAAAGGGTAGCAGAAAATATTCGAAATCATTTTGCAAAATATTTTTTACATTTTTGATTAACTGTAAAAATTAAGGTGGAACTAACTAATTTAATATATTTAAATAAAAATGACAAAAAATTCATATTTTGCAATTAATAAATGCCCCAATTAAATTGCACCGCTAACCGCCGCCGCTCACAATCAAGATTGTTTAAGCGGTGAAAACACCGCTCAGCTGTAACGCTCATCGCTCACCACTCATCGCGGTCCTATGTGAACACTTTCGATTATTTGCATAGGTTACGTGCTGTTTAAGCATCGCTCAACGCTGTTCAATGTGCACGCGACCCACTCAATGTTTTTTATTTTTTTTAATCAAATCACATGAAGTTTACATGAATATAATATGTAGTTTCTATTTTTGTACTAAGACCCACCGTGAGACACTAAAAAAACACCAATATCGCACTAAAATTCATAATTTTTAGATATCATTTCTATGACAACGTTTTAATTTAATTGTTTTCATGCATATTGAGTTAATAACTTTCTTTTTATATAATTATTTCACTAAAGAAACAAAAAAAAAGCAACAATCCTCACATCTACTTTTCCCTTAGAATATACTATATATATTCAATATAGAACTACAGGAAAGGCCCTCGCGTGTAAAATCCCTGTACGTGAGCGTAGTGAAATCCGGTATCAGACAACTGTCAAACTGGGCTATTTGCTTGTAGTTGACTGTCAAATTATAAATTGTTTTCTCGCGTTCGGTAGAGCATTTTCTTTGAAACGAGTGTTTTTTATCAAATTTACTTCCCGTTTTTTTCAAAACTAAATAAAAAGAAGAAAGAAAGTTCAAAGAATTTGTTTTCAGTGCAATTAAAGTTGTTACAAGTGAATTTTAAGTGAAATAAGAACAATGAAGTGTACAGTTTGTGGATGTACGAATAATTCGCTAATTCCGCGAGGAAAATCCTTTTTCAGGTAAGTGGGTAAACTCAAATACTTCCTAAACATATATATTACATATTTCCATTAATAACTGTGGAAATCACTGAGCTAAATACTTAAATAATGTAAATTTTGTGTGCTTGGATTTCTTTGTTTACATTAACTAATGCCACGCAAAATTCAAGGGGATCAGCTGATTAGAATGCGTAGTGACGGCGTGTAAAAAGTTCATTTGTAGGGGCAAGATTTTATTTTAGTTAACTGATTATTTCAACTCGCTCTTGCCCCTCCTCTATTCCATTCGCTTTATCCGCTTGTAATGGACAAACAACTACTAAAACGTGAGCGCTCACACAAAAAGAATTTCACTACACTAAAATTCGGCGAGGGCCCTTCCTGTAATTCTATATTCTAAGACTTTTCCATACAATTTAACAGGAAAAGAATATGGCACCTGGCCAAAGCCTTCTACATTTACAAGCCATGCCCTATGAAATCTCACACTCCCATTCAAAGAAAATGGCACTTCAATTTATCTGTCAGAATGGACTTCAGTCAGAATGGACTTCAATTTAGCTGTGAGAAAAGCAATTTTTTAACTTAGTTTTTGCAATAAAAAATGGTAAAATATTGTATTTTATCACTTTTAACTGCACACGGATTATCAGTGATAAGTTATTTAGTGATCTGAGTTTATAAATTAAAAAAAATTGAGGGGTTAAGTGTACTTTAAGAGTGTTAATTGATTAGGTGACGTTTTTGTTTACATTCGCGGTGGTTTTTTCGTGTTAATTTAGGGAAAAAATGTTGAATTTGTGTAGTAATGGAATTAAAAGTGAATTTAAAGTAGTTAAAAATTATTATAGAAGAGTTATTAAAAACATAAGTGCAAGTACTACCACACAAAATGAATAACAATAACTTTTTCACTTTTCCTTCACATTTTTCTGCACTTATGTTTTTAATAACTATTCTATAATAATCTTTAATCACTTAAAAGGCACTTTTTATTATATTACTACACAAATTCAACATTTTTTCCCTAAATTAACACGAAAAAACCAACGCGAATGTAAACAAAAACGGTCACCTAATCAATTAACACTCTAAAAATACACTTAACCACTTACTTCTTTTTAATTTTTTTTATTAAATCACTAAAGCCCTAATCACTGATAATCCATGTGCACCAAAAAGTGATAATATACATTATTTTACCACTTTTAAGTGCAAAAACAAAGTTAAAAAATTGTTTCGCACGGCTTCGGCAATGTTAATTCCACAATTTTGGCACTTCATACACATACATGCACATACCTGGGGCATGGCTTGTAAATGTAGAAGGCTTTGCACCCGGCCAAGGCCCTCTCAACTACAGGCCATGCTATAAATTTTTGCATATGTGTGACGTAGTCTGAAAGTTGGTTGAAGAACTGTCAGATTTGTATGAAAAGTGCGCGATTCGCGGCAGTTTTTATGTTTAGTAAAAGAAATTAAACGATATTTTGGAATTAATACTATAAAATAAACGTGATATAATAAAGATAAATAGTGGTAAATTCTTATAATAAAGTTAAATAGTGAAAGTGTTAGGGAAATTCCTGTTTTTATGTGAAAATCTAAAATTTTTGTTCAGTTTAGTTAAAATGGTTTTTATAGTTTTTGTTTATTTCAAATAAGAATATTCTTATTTTAAAATTAAATAGGGAAGTGGTTAAAGTAGAGTAATTGTGCGTTTAGTGTCTTTACCTTAAGTCAGAAATATTTTTTTACAGATTGTAATAAAAAATTTTGAGGTTATGGTGAAGGAAGGCCAAATTTATTAAAATGGAATAGTCTGTGATTTTTATTTATTGAAAAATATTTATTTTGTTATATTTTATTCTTAGCATTTCACTTAATTGAAACATTTTTTAAATAAGTGTACTGAGTTAAAGAAATACTATCAATAATGTGGCTCCTAAAATCCAAACCCTCGTCCTCGCCGTGGGAGCTGGAAACGCATTAAGCGGCTAACGGGGCGCTGGTATCTAAAACTTCTGTGGTTTCAAATATGAGAACAGGTTTACATCCTTTGAAAATCCCTAATATCTTTTCTCCTTTCAAAGGCGACACTAAGAAAAGTTGTTTTAGATTTTTCGCAAAAGCTATGAATCCTTTTCTTGTGATCTCAAAAGTTAGTTAATTTAATGTTACACTTTTCGTAACAAAACACTTCTGTACTATTAAAATTTTAAAATGCATTTACATGTTTTATGATGAATAATTTGCATATTTATTATGTCTTTCTAAATTATTATTTAAGAAATTCATTGATTACTGAACTTTTTATAAATAAATTTAGTATAATTTATTTATCTAAAAGCAAAAAAACTAAAAAATAATTGTTGTCATGAAAATAATTCCATTCATAATGTCAAAACTCCTATCACTTGCCTACCTTGCTCAACAAAAATTCAGACTAAGTTTGCGCTTAGTAGTGTTAGTGCGAAGATTTTATGCAAGGCCTGTAGTTGAGAGGGTCTTGACCCGGCCCACCGATTTGCCTACATGTATGTGTGAGCATGGCATGTTCATGGCTTTCTATATAGAAGGTTATGACACAGCCCTAACCTATAAAGAAAATATGTACCGGAATCACTGACATATAGGTGTATGGACTGCTAAATAAGCAAATTCCCATCCAAAAAAGCTGCACCAAAAACTATTATTGTCTCGTTCCCCCGTTCAAATCCTATGAACTTTAATCGACTTTAAAATAAAAAACAGTTCAGTGCATGTCAGCGATATCAACATAATTAGAAAAAAATAGACAGGTATAGAGTTTTTTCTTCTTTCTCTCACTTTCGTTATTTTTAAAAGTCCTTAAACAGAGCGAAAGAACCCTCACATATTTAAAAAAAAATACATTTATTTAACGAAAAAACTGCTACTAAATAAAAAATAATGATGGAAAATTTTTCTATCAATTATAACATACAGTGACTCACAGTGAAAATCGTCCACCTTACGAGTAAGAGGAATTAAGTAGTTTTTTTTATCTAATTCTCAACAAATCCAAATTAGAATTTACATAACTAAGTTTTTCATTTATTTTCTTCAAAATAATAACGAAAAATTTTGAAATTAAACAATAACAGAAACGGGAAAAATTCAAATTTGCTAAAAGGTCCTATTTCTATCTCACAGTGAAAATCGTCCATAACACTCAATACTAAGATATGTCGTTAAAAAGCTAAACTTAGTATTTAGTTGATCCTCCTTATGCTGTAATCACTGCTAGACGCCTGTTCGGCATTGAATATACTAATTTTTAGTATACTTAGAATTAATTCTAGCCTATTCCTGCTTGAGTACATTTTCAAGGCCTTTCTACGAGGTAATATTGTCTTACGAATGCTCCTGTCAGGTGTATCCCATGAATTCTTTATAACATTCAAGCCAAGGGATTGAGGAGGAACGAGGAAAACTGTTTTACAATTGTATATCAGCCAATAGCGTTCAACGTCTGAGGTATGCTTAGGGCCATTATACTGATAGAATGCAAGTCCAGCAGTAATACTTAGAAGCTGCGCACTCTACTGCATATTTCTTTTTAGAATATCAAGCTAAACCATTGTATCCATTGTTCCTCGGATGAACTCAAGGTTGCCAGTGCCATTTGCCGCCATACACCTCCATACCATACCGTACAACCAGTGGCGGATTTAAGCTCGACGGCGCCCTAGGCCCCGTCTGATATGGCGCCTTTTTTGCTTTGTAGTGACACTTTTCACCTTCAGTTTAACAGTTTTAGATAAGTGGGAGTATTCTGCGTACACTGATACTTTACTCATGAAAATAGGTCATAGGGTTACGAAAATACTGGGTGACATGCCAAACTCTAAAAAAAACTTCAAAACGCCCTAGCGGCTAAAGGCGATGGCCCAATGCCGACGGCGCGTTATACGCGGCAAGGGCTTCATGCGCGGTGACGTCCGGTGAAGGTTCATTCATAGCGTCAGGACGTCAAAAAGGTTGCTTTGATTTAAATTCATGTATGGATTTTGGTCTTTATAAAGTTTTAATTTCGACAGTTTGACAGTTTGGCAATTTTCAACGCCTGCCAACGCGCGAAAAGTTGAAAGTTGGTCGACTTTTGCCGTCGCTTGACGCCGCTGACGCCCCAAAGTCGTGAATGGGACAGCTCGATTTCAATTACACACAATCAAATATCGACGTCAAAGCGGGTCAACGCTTTGACGCCCGTAAACGCGAATAAAGTCGTGATTGGGCGACCGCCTTAAACCGTTACGGTTTCCCCCTCCCATACGATTTTTTGTTCGTCTATCAAAAACCTATCCACAGCCGGTCGCTTTGTAAACTTAACGGATACACCCTGTATGTGTACTAAACAGTAGAGTGCTTAAGATAGATCCTTAAGTCATAGACAGACTGGCACACTTAATCCGGATTATTACGTCATACTTGACTTTCGGAATCCGGATTAATATCATAGTGACACATCCGGCTTCTTGATCCAGATTAATTGTCAGCTGATATAAACTTTTTAACTATTACCTTGGAAGACTACCTAAATTCCCCATTTCTCTTAAATTAATTAATTGTGTATTTTTTCCTTGTTTCCGTCGAAGTTTTCCCACAATAAACATTCTTTTTACGTTTTCAGATAGGAGATGACATTCAATTTTGATAAAGTAACTCACCACTAATGGCGCTGATGGCAGTAAATGGTAAACAAATCCAGGCAAATCGAGTTGTATATTGAGGATTAACAAATCCAGTTTACTCTCATAGCTTGTATATCGATCTACGTCATTTTGACGTCATAATCCCGATTAGCGTGCCAGTCTGTCTAGGGCTTTAGGGAACGCCAGCAAAAAGCATGGCAGGAGAGGAAATTAAATGGGAAATCTTCACCTGTTGTGAACGAGCTGCAAAAAAGCTACATAAGCGTAAGAGCAGAAGAAGGAAAACAAAATTGTGTACAGAGTTTGCGTAAAATGATGGAGTGATTGACGTTATCAAAATCTTTGGAGAAGTCTAGCAAGAGTATACAACATACCTTTTTAGTATCTTCTTTATATTAATAGGCAAAGCCAACCTTTGTGATCCCTTTTTAACCTATTTCTGGTGCACGTATCTTAATGAAACATATATCAAACGAAAGATATTTTTTCATAGATGGCCAGAATATATATTTTATTCAGATACGTCCATAAGGAAAGGTGTGAAACCAAGGTAGAGTTTTAACTCTACTGAACATTTTTTTCTTCACATATGCACTGATACACTGTGTACGCGCTATCCATCAAATTAAACGGGAAAAGAATACACATTTGAAGAGAATACATACATTTTGTTTCGATTTCCTCTTTGCACTCACTGTTCAAATACATATTCTCTCTGCACTCACATTTTCCCACTCAAATCCAAAATAAAATCTTATTTAATTTCCTGCCCGGACAGGATGTTCAATATCGTTCACAATAGAGTGATGGAACGCAATAAATGTTTTTTTCTTTAGGCGAGCTAACTTCAAAAAATCGGTGGATTGGTGCACTTCAGTTTGATATATATATTAGGCCCCCATCCACGGTCAAACAAATCATCAAATTTTTGGCCAACATCGAAAAAATTCTAAGTGTGCGTGTATAAAATACAAGTTTTCGAAGTTGGCCGCTGTTTGAAGAAAATATTCATCTGGTTTAATATTTCCTTCAAACAGCTTAAATGTGTGTGTGCATTTTTTATGTGTGCCATGTAAAGCAAATGAAATTTCGTTTTGTTTGCAGTACATTATGTGAATTGTCGCTCGGGGTGTTTGAAGAAAGTTTCCCTCGTTGATGGCCAACAAATGTCAAAGCATAAATGTGTGCGTTGTTTGTCGAAAATTGGTTTGATGATTTGTTTGACCGTGGATGGGGGCCTATTTTTTTCAGTAAAAATGACTCCGGTTTTTTTTATTCTTTCTTACAATAAGTTTGGTCGAATATCGACAGCAGGCGGCACTAGTCTAAAGAATGCCTGTCGTAATTTTTATGAGAGCAGTGTCACAGCTATGATGTTTCCGAAAGCTAGATTGTCATGGATTTACAAGCATACGGTGCTCACAATAAACAATCATTTGCATTGCAATTAATTTCTCAAGACCTTTAGCCAGAATTGGCGAGACGCTAATTGGACGAAAATCCGAGGGGCTTCTAGGATTGAACACTTGGCAATAGGGATTATCAGATCATGTTTCCAAGCGGTAGGGAATTTCGTGAAACAAGCATTGAAAATATGAACAGTAACAGGTATTAATAACGGAAGAAGCATTTTTAAAAATGTAGGTGAGATATTATCAGTTCCAGTGGCCTCAGACTTGTGGTGGTCCAAATAACTTGGAGGCGAGATTTGATTTTGAAAGAGAATCATACTAGGTTCACAGCAAAGGAAGACATCAAGTAGAGATGGGATCGTCGCATTAAAGAAATTGGCAAGGTATTAATTTGAACAAGACCTAAGGCCTGCATTGTATGATTGAAGAATTTTTCCTGACTGGAATATTTTAATAAGTTTACATTAAAATCCCCGGCAACAACTATATGTGCATACATGTGAGAAAGATGCTCTAGGGTCTGCTCCAGTTCAGCGGAATTATCAGGTTTAAATAGACCGGGGGAGAGTAAACACTGACAAAAGTTTTTTCAGAACCATTTAAGACTTCAGCACAAATAATCTCAATACCAAGTTTCATAGAGTGGCCGATAATCCTACATTTTAGGTAGTCCCTAAGAAATATAGCAACACCACCACCAGTGCGACCTTAGCGATCGTTACGAAAAATTCGAAAACTATTTATAGATACAAGGTACGACAGGCACGACTTTGGATCTCTCCATTTTTCAGAGTGCTTCAAAGTACACAGCAAAACTAAGTTAAATTGATTTTTAAATTTTAATCGCCTCTAAAATTTTGCCGCCCCTAAAATTTTGCCGCCCTAGGCCCAGGCCTCGCGGGCCTAAGCGTAAATCCATCACTGCGTACAACCGAGTATTGCAATTCGACTTTTTCTAACAATCTCTGCCATGTCTCTCTGAATTTTTCCCGCCTTATGATGAGAGACTACTAAAGAACGAATTGCAATACTCGGTTGTATGGTATGGTATGGAGGTGTATGGCGGCAAATGGCACTGGCAACCCAAGTTGAATCCAATCATAAACGGGGATTGAGTTGCAACTGGGGCCACTCAACCCAACTCAGCTCTCCTACCTGGGTCGTGTTGAAATTTCGCCTCATAAACGCTTGTTGAGTTGAAATTGGGTTGAAGTGACACTTGTATTGTTTGTTTACCATCCGTGAAGTCTGCTTTCGGCGTTAGTTTTGTGTTCGGTGTTTTTGTAGCGCGTTTATTTTTTGATGTGAAACATCTTTGCGCGCGTTGAGAGTAATTCTTTAAGGTCGGGAACATTTTGTGGGAACGCTTTATGGGAACGCTTCGTCTAATCCAATTTACATTCCGAGAAACGGAAAATCTGTATTGAGGACGACAGAATAGATATTAAAAAAAATAGTAGCACCAAAGAAAAGTGTTTATATGCCGCGAGCGAGACATGACGAGCCAGACATAGGCAGAATGGAACAAATGGTTGAGTGGTTGCCTTACGACCTAGATATTCCAAGAAGTCGCGAGTTCAATTCTTGATCTCGGCATTTGAATTTTATTATTTATATTTCAAAGCTTTTATTTCAAATTAATTCAAAAAGGTATAAAACAAGAAGTGCGAGTTTAAAAAGGACTTAAGGGGACATAGCACCTTCAAATTTCAATTTTTTTTTTGTTTTTTAATGTAAATTTTTAAATGAAAACGTAGACATATTTTAATTAAACTTTGCACATATGTTTTACTTGTATTTAACTATACAAAAAATATTTTTTTAATTTTTCTTGGTCCCGCGTCGTCTGCTAAATTTTTTTTCAAAAAAAACCCCAAAAAATCACGGTGTGCATGATTTCCGCTCTCAGAAAAGTCGGACACAAAAACAAAAAAGGGGTTTTAATCAGTATCAAAGCCGCTATAAAATGAACTAAAAAGAAAAAATTTGGTTGAAAAATAACAAAATGGCGGCATTTTTTCAAAAATCAAAATTTTTTGCCATCGAAAACATCCTGTTACTCAAAAAATTATACGTCTATTTTTTCATCCGTAGTTCATTTTGTACATTAACACGTGTAGATTAACATGTTAAAATTTTAGAATGATCGAATAAATAATTTTTTTTTAATCTTGCACACCAACTTCAAACACGTTGTTTTAAGAAAATCGCGTTCAAGTTAAAATACAACATTTTTTTTAAAAAAACCTTACCAAAATTCAATCTACGATGTCTTTCACTTTTATTTATATTATTAAAAAATATTTCGTAAAGGTTTATTCTAACAAATTCTATCAAAACAAAATGTTAGATTTTTTGAAAATTTGTAGGTGCTATGTCCCCTTAAAATGACTTCTTTTATTAAATGTAAATTGCATAAAATATTACTGAGACAGTAAATTTCTAAACTAAATTTACAAAAAATTAGATGGAGCATTCGGATTTCTGAGATTTCTGTCTGTAGAACGGCAGAATGGCAGGAACTTACAATCGATTAATGACAAAATGATTGTTTAGCTAAATTTACTTGATTTTCTATAAAAATGGTTAATGGATTTAAATTACTTTTTATACACTATATATTAGCTTCAGCTGTATGATGTATCTTGTATTTTGTATGTTGTATGTAAACAAATCTTGCAACTTGATTTTGACCCACATAAGCATAGTTCACGTGAAAATGCAATCTGACTTATTGCTCTAGCCAGTATTTGGGAAAAACCTACCTTTCAAAATCACACTCAGAATGAAATTAGTTATTGGTAAAATCTAGAAATACAACTTATAGTTAAATGTAAAAAAGCGTGGGGGGGTTAACGAAATGTTCCAGTATTAATAAAATAAGAATATAGGTAAAGAACGCAAAAAAAAACTTGTTGTCAAAATAGCAAAATTACTAACTTTTTTAGAAAAATAGGGCATCAGCAATAACGACTCTATTAACCACATATATGGATGAAGCAAAAATGTTTTCTTAAATAATTGAAAATATATTCGTAAATCCTATGAAATTTGTATAAAATGTACTTCTTAAATTCAAAATTTTGTAATACTTATAAATTTTTAACTTTTGAACAAGGGTAAAATATAGATATTTCGAAAACGATTCCAATAATACCAAAAAAGTACAAACCCAAAATTGTTAGTGAAATGCTTTTTCCATTTACCTCTTGTGATGTAATCTTTCAAATATTTAAAAAAAGAACGCCCGCGTCAGGTATCGAACCCACGATCCCCGGGTGAAAGCCCTCCACCTTACACTTAAGCTAACAATGCCTCTAGATTCTTGTGGTTGAAATCGGTAATTATAGTCTTCTGCTTTGATTTATAGGCCTTTGTATGCGATGGACTAAATGAAATATTTTTGTATGAATAAATTAAAAGTTTGAAACTCAAATATATTTGGTTTGAATGATATATTTTATATTATCGTGTCATTAGAGCAATTATAGCTCCGTGAACCTGCAACAGCCACATTGGCACAATGTATTAAAAGTTAGTATAGTATTTAGTACTCATTTATTACTAATTAATTACGGAGAAAAAAAATTTATTACTGTTTTTTTTTAATAATTATCAATGGTTGTTCTGACTTCACCGTGAAGCTGGAACAACTCATTAAATAAACTTTTTATTGCAATATATCATTAGTACTCATTTATTACTAATTAATTACGGAGAAAAAAAATTTATTACTGTTTTTTTTTAATAATTATCAATGGTTGTTCTGACTTCACTGTGAAGCCGGAACAACTCATTAAATAAACTTTTTATTGCAATATATCATTAGTACTCATTTATTACTAATAAATGACACCTCGGACGAATTAATTACTCATTTTGTTTATAAGTAAATCAATGTTTTTCTAGTTTCACTGTGAAACTAGAACACCCAACTTTATACTTGCTGTAACTATGCATCTATAAAGAGTCACCATACCTGAAAGTCGAAACAATAGAGGGATTATTACCCTTCCTAATCTCTTAATGAAGCGTAAAAATGAGATACAGTAAATTTGTTCCGCTTTTTGTTATTATGGCAATACAAGAACATTCTACAATTTTGTTGAAACTATTGAACTGAAAAATGTAACACAAATTTGTTATTATTCATCATCATTATATTATTATTAATTAATATTTTAAATTAATATTTCAA
The DNA here is from genome assembly GCA_963855945.1 of Thereva nobilitata. Taxonomy (NCBI): domain Eukaryota; kingdom Metazoa; phylum Arthropoda; class Insecta; order Diptera; family Therevidae; genus Thereva; species Thereva nobilitata. The sequence continues at coordinate 169,927,133 of OY979694.1, forward strand.
ATATTTTAAAAAAATAATGCTGGTTGATTCAGCTTGAAAAGAAAAGAAAACTAAGGAAAAATATTGAAATTCAAAAATTAAATTTTTAAATTGTAATTAAATATAAATTAGAATTTAGAAGATTTTTTGTACAAACTTATATTTTCTCATTCAAAAATTAATTTCAAACAGAACTTTTTTTAATTTCTTGATCAACTGTCAATCAACCACCAGTCGGTATAACAGTGTGACAGTGCTTTGTTTTGCCAATTGTAGCAGACTACAAGTTGGCAAAACGGTCAACTGCTAAAACGCCGAAGTGACATTTAAAACGCGGTTTTGATTCTCCCCTAATGCAGCCCCCGCGATCGCGAATACTGTTCATCTCTATGAGATGCCTGACCATCGCCACCACATGTCGTAGCCCTGGCGCGTGATGGCGGACATGCGAGCTGATCCGTGCGGTATCTCCGGCAGACTCAACAGGATGATTTTCGTCGCAAAAAAATCTAGTTTGTTTTGTAAAATGAAGAAGCTCTTTTAGACAACTCTTTTAGACGTTTTTGGTAAGTAAAATATTTTAATTGCAAAAATTTGTTAACAAATTGCACAATCTTTTAAAAGACACAACTTTTTTTATTATTCACTTTGAAACAAGATCTCAAATTCAATTACATAACTCGGTTCAAACAGTTTGTTTCAGATACTATTCATTTAGCGATCCGTACGACGATGTTTGTTTTGATGATTATTCATCATTCAGAGAATGCACTTCTGGCTTTTGGAAATGCCCAAATAGCCGGAGCGACTTTTTACACTCTTAGCCACTATGCATAATTCCATTACTACATTAAGCATTTGAAGATTCCGAGGACGAAGAGAAGACTGTACATTGAACACCAGGTATAAAGTTTAAAGAACTAGTGCCATATTCCTCTTCCGATTGTGTGTTAGAGTTAGAGTATGAAGATGAACTGCCAAAAATAATGTCTACTGCATTATTGATTCCATCATTATAATCACGAAATACCTGCAAAAATATAAATAGTATATTAAATCGAGGTTATACAGAAAAAGAGAATATTTACTTACGCGTGCATCCATTTTTATAAGTTTTATATTAGCTTCCACTGTTTGTTGTACCTTGTGTATGTTCAACTTCTAATTGTGCATAGGTCGCGCGTGACAATGCAATCTGACCTTTTTATAAAAAAATCAAAGTTCCAAGATGGCGGTAGAATATAATGAGTCTCATTCCCAATTCAAAATGTCGGTCAAAAAAATATGGCGGATTACCTGTTTCTTTACAATCCCCTCAGCGGGGTATGAGCAGAATACGGTAAGCTGTGTGACGTCATTTTAAATCTAATATGGCGCCCACCACAAAATGGCGGAAGGCCTATAATAGAATAAAAAGTAGAAAATCAAAATACATATATAGTTTAAATAACTTTTAGCTTTTATTTTGAAAGCATATCTTTAGAGAATAGTTAGTTTCTTATCGACAATGAAGTCCTATAACAAAAGTCAATCATCTTAGCAACTAAGAATAGAAAATAAAAAAACCATATTGTGAAAATTGTGTTTACATTATTGCTCAATTGTCCTGGCAAAAAGTCTTTGATTTATTTGAATGAAACGATCGGAAATTATATGTTCCCTGTTTGTGTTCAATGTACAGTCTTCCCTTCGTCCTCGGAATCTTCAAATGCTTAATGTAGTAATGGAATTATGCATAGTGGCTGTTACATTGCAAAGGGCACTGTACTGTTAATTTTAATTACTTACTTGTTATATTGTTCACTGTATTGTTCACGTTTTTACATACTTAGATGTAATGATTGTAAATTTAATTTTGTCATAGAATTTACTTTTTTTTGTTACAAATTTTTTCGTTCGTTGCATAACATTATATGCTACAACAGCAAATAATTTGTGAAGTATTTTGTTATAAAGAAATACATTCTTCAATTAAATAATTTTTATGGAATCGATGTTTGATTCACCAGTGGCTAAGAGTGTAAAAAGTCGCTCCGGGTATTTGGGCATTTCCAAAAGCCAGAAGTGCATTCTCTGAATGATGAATAATCATCAAAACAAACATCGTCGTACGGATCGCTAAATGAATAGTATCTGAAACAAACTGTTTGAACCGAGTTATGTAATTGAATTTGAGATCTTGTTTCAAAGTGAATAATAAAAAAAGTTGTGTCTTTTAAAAGATTGTGCAATTTGTTAACAAATTTTTGCAATTAAAATATTTTACTTACCAAAAACGTCTAAAAGAGTTGTCTAAAAGAGCTTCTTCATTTTACAAAACAAACTAGATTTTTTTGCGACGAAAATCATCCTGTTGAGTCTGCCGGAGATACCGCACGGATCAGCTCGCATGTCCGCCATCACGCGCCAGGGCTACGACATGTGGTGGCGATGGTCAGGCATCTCACAGAGATGAACAGTATTCGCGATCGCGGGGGCTGCATTAGGGGAGAATCAAAACCGCGTTTTAAATGTCACTTCGGCGTTTTAGCAGTTGACCGTTTTGCCAACTTGTAGTCTGCTACAATTGGCAAAACAAAGCACTGTCACACTGTTATACCGACTGGTGGTTGATTGACAGTTGATCAAGAAATTAAAAAAAGTTCTGTTTGAAATTAATTTTTGAATGAGAAAATATAAGTTTGTACAAAAAATCTTCTAAATTCTAATTTATATTTAATTACAATTTAAAAATTTAATTTTTGAATTTCAAAATTTTTTGTTAGTTTTCTTTTCATTGAATCATTCTGAATTGAATCATCATTATTTCAAAATATTTCAAATGAATCATTATTTTTTTAAAATATTTAAAATATTAATTTAAAATATTAATTAATAATAATATAATGATGATGAATAATAACAAATTTGTGTTACATTTTTCAGTTCAATAGTTTCAACAAAATTGTAGAATGTTCTTGTATTGCCATAATAACAAAAAGCGGAACAAATTTACTGTATCTCATTTTTACGCTTCATTAAGAGATTAGGAAGGGTAATAATCCCTCTATTGTTTCGACTTTCAGGTTTGGTGACTCTTTATAGATGCATAGTTACAGCAAGTATAAAGTTGGGTGTTCTAGTTTCACAGTGAAACTAGAAAAACATTGATTTACTTATAAACAAAATGAGTAATTAATTCGTCCGAGGTGTCATTTATTAGTAATAAATGAGTACTAATGATATATTGCAATAAAAAGTTTATTTAATGAGTTGTTCCGGCTTCACAGTGAAGTCAGAACAACCATTGATAATTATTAAAAAAAAACAGTAATAAATTTTTTTTCTCCGTAATTAATTAGTAATAAATGAGTACTAATGATATATTGCAATAAAAAGTTTATTTAATGAGTTGTTCCAGCTTCACGGTGAAGTCAGAACAACCATTGATAATTATTAAAAAAAAACAGTAATAAATTTTTTTTCTCCGTAATTAATTAGTAATAAATGAGTACTAAATACTATACTAACTTTTAATACATTGTGCCAATGTGGCTGTTGCAGGTTCACGGAGCTAGCAATTATGATCGCGGCGTTGATAAGACTGGGTATCCCCAAATACTTCGTGCATATATTGATAGATTTCCTAACAGGCAAAATGCTGCACTTTGACTCCGATAATATAGAGATCGTAGAAGAGGACGCAAATATAGCAATAGCTGCAGATCTATTTGATCCACAACCTTCGACGAATATGGAGGTCACAAAATGAGTGGTACCGGAAAATTCCCACAATGTACATTGGAACCGGGAGAATAAGACCGAATCTGATGACCATAGGTGTACCCAGCAGACCATTGGAAGGTGCCGGGCTACGACAATTCTGTTGACTCTGAGCTCAAGGACTAACGAAAGGTTTTGCCCGACGAAAGGTTTTGTTTTGAAATTTTGTTTCCGCGCTTAAAAAACAAATGGGGTGCGACTAAAGGATCAGTTCACGACTGGCAGGCCCGTTTCTACAGGGATCATTTAATTTTTGGGCTCCTTATTTGTAGGGTAGTCCTTTTGCTAGTTTTTATTGCTCCTTTGTTACTTACTATTCATGTTGAATATGAAAAATTTACCATTAGTTATTTTGCTTGTACGACCATAGCACACAAGTCTTACGTATTCCAAAATCATCTACAAATACGATAAGAAGCTTTCGAAATCATCATTAGATGTCGCTTTGTCACGTGCAGCTTGTGTCCAAGGACTATGGGCTATTACAAGTAGTAAATCGGTGAGTATAAAACTTACGGTTATTTTACATCCCAAAGGTAAAATTTCTGTGCGATAAAAGAGCTCAAGAGCTGCGTTTCCACTTTACGTTTGGGATGTAAAATGGCCTTTATTCTTACTGATTATTCAATTTAAAGAAAGATAAAGATCGCCAAATATGTTTCACATCTTTCACGTGCACTGGGTACACGCGGTATTTTTTATATCTTAATATATAAAAACTACGTGTCATAACGTTTGTACACGCTAATCTCCGAAACCTGCCAACAGATTTAAATGAAAATTTGGGAATGTGTAGGGTTGGTTCCAGATTGAAAGATAGGGTAAATATTGAGTATACTAGTACCCACCTCCGATTTTTTTCAAATTTTTTTTATATATGTATTTTGGTCCGTAGAATTCATTTTTCGAAAAATAAATTGTCGCTCGCTTACCGTTTTCGAGTAATAAATTTTTATAGTTGTGTAAAATCGGTTTGCAGAAAAGTGATAACCGCCATATTGAAAACACTTATTTAGAACCCGAAGGGGGTTCACCGGGTGATTATTGATACGTTAACCTTAGAACGGGGGGTATGTAATACAAAAGCTAAATTCAAAAAGGTCACTAATGTTGGAAGTAAAACAACTAAACCTCCTTTTGGCTCTTCTAAAATTAGGAGCTCCTCAGGCGAATCTTAGCATTGGTCTACCTGCGCAAGGATCCAGCAAAATCGTGAAATTAGCACTGGTGTCGAACGTTCAACAAATCATCCTATATGTTCTTCTAAAACAAAAGGTGCAATTGGAAAATTAAGTACACTTTTTATGGAATGGGGGCTCTGCCCCCCATCCCCCCGTTTGGGGGGCTCAGCCCCCCATACCCCCCTTTTAAGATTTCCTCTTTCGATTTTGGGGGGCTCCGCCCCCCATACCCCCCTTTTTGAATTTAGCTTTTCGATTTTGGGGGGCTCCGCCCCCCATACCCCCCGTTCTAAGGTTAACGTATCAATAATCACCCGATGAACCCCCTTCGGGTTCTAAATAAGTGTTTTCAATATGGCGGTTATCACTTTTCTGCAAACCGATTTTACACAACTATAAAAATTTATTACTCGAAAACGGTAAGCGAGCGACAATTTATTTTTCGAAAAATGAATTCTACGGACCAAAATACATATATAAAAAAAATTTCAAAAAAATCGGAGGTGGGTACTAGTATACTCAATATTTACCAAAGATAGGATAGTTTTGGTCCAGATAAGTGAAGCTGTTGTCGAAATATAGAGAAATTCAATGTTTCACTGATTATATTTAAGTTGGCGGGGCGAAAAAATATATAATTTTAACTGTCATTTACATATAAAAAACCGTTAGCTTTAAAAAAGCACTCTGATTTTTACGAGTGACAACGTATGAATTAGTGTATTGAGTGTACTGAGTGTATAGTGTGTACAGTATGTAGAGTGCGTATAGTGTTCTGTGTACTATATACTATGTACTATGGACTGTATACAGTAACTACCGGAGCCCGCAAAAACACACCAGTTAAGAAACATATTAGGTCTGTTCCCGTACCTGCAGAAAGTACAGAATCTGTCAGTTGCTTCGAATTACTTAAAAGAATTCTGTTCCCGTACTTTTACTGCAGCCGCCATACTCATTTCCCCACCCTCCAGTAAGAAGCAGAAACCTGCAGTAGCTACGAGCTGCTGTAACCTGCTGCAGCTTAGATATTTGAAATATGGCAATGTCAGAACTATCATTCCCGTGTTAAAACTGCAGAAACCTGCAGAAACATGTTCCTGTACTTTCTGTACTTCATCCCCACCTCTCAATAAGCAAATTGCAGTAAGTGGCAGAATGCAGAAAGTACGGGAACAAACCTATTATTTATATACAAAATAAAAATATTTGTGAACATTGGGAAACATGTAAAATATTAGAATCCACTGTTCTTTATATACTTCCACCGAAAAATGCGTAAAAGCTTTTAATTGGTGCGATTAAATAAAGTGTTAATAAGAAAATATATAAATGTCGAGTTTTTGCATTATGCCTCAGATTGCGGTACATCTTGAAAACGGTCAACGTGTATATGCTCAACGAGCTTTCCAGCCTCCAAAAACTACACTTACTGAATTTTTCACACTGTGCCAAAAACCTGATATTTTCGGACAATTCGCAACAACATTGTTATATACCGACGTCCCTCGCTATTATACATTGAACAAATCAGGTAAAAAATGGAAGCCACGTAGACAACGCGAAACACGAAACTATCGCACGCGTATTGAAAGCAAAGACATTGGTCAATGGTCAAATATTCAATACATTTCAAGATGCATGTCGCGAGTTGCAATTGCTGGAAGACGACAATCAATCAGACAACTTACTGATGCTGCATTTGCATCCACGCCAAATAACATTCGTCAACTGTTCGCAATTATGTATATTGACGACATGATACCTAACAGAACCATCGGTTTTGTGGGAAAAATACAAGAACGGCATGACTGAAGACATACTTCGCAGAATTATACAAACAAACCAATATCCAAACTCTCGAACTTTTATAGGAATAATTGGATTTTCGTTAATGGTTATATAAATATTTGTTGAAGAGTTGAATTTTGAAGATTTGGATTAATTTTAAATGTCTTAAGGTTGGGTGCAGCGAGTCGGAAAGGCTTCATCTTTGTCTATTTTACGCTCCGGAAAACAAAACCAAAAACATAGTTTACCAGCAAGTTATGTAAAGGTATACATACATAGGTACTTTTGGTCACACTTAATATGAAAGAATATTGAATCTAATGTCTCCAAATTTTATAGAAATAAGTATTGGTTTTTTCCTTAGATATTGCGAATAGTTTGATTTTAAATATTTGCATTAATTTCACATGTTTTGACGAACACAATTTCGCAATATAAGAGAAACTAAAAATTGGTTTTTTGGCATTGCTTTTTCCAACTATAAAATATTTGTTTCATTTTTCGAATTTGTTTTATTGTTCTCGAAAAATTTTGTTATTGAAGACTTTTAGAGTTAAATTAAAAAAAGCTATAGAAAATTGCCTTCGAATTTCGAGTGCTGATGCTGATATTTGCATTAATTTTAAATCTTTTAAGGTTCATGGTTTTAACAGAGTACACAGGCAATTTTGGTCATAGTTCAAATAAATGTATTTTGAATCTAATGACTCCAACTTTTATAGGAACAGTTGGTTTTTCGTTAATGGTTAGGAAGAGATGAATTTTGAAGGTTTGGATTGATTTGAAATGTTTAAACGTTGGGTGCAGCGAGGCGCACCGGGTCTCAGCTATCCAAAATACAGAAAATAAGCTGTGTATGAAAATTCACATCTCGAAGAATGCCATGTCAATGGATGGTTTTTATTGTCTCGATCAAAATGTCAGATCCCTAATAGTTTCACATTTTGTTATTTGGAATCAAAAATACCAAAAAATTGCCTTTTTCAAACTCTCCTACTATATATTAAAGTTCATATCAGAGTTTTTAACAGAGTACACAGGCAATTTTGGTCATAGTTCAAATAAATGTATTTTGAATCTAATGACTCCAACTTTTATAGGAACAGTTGGTTTTTCGTTAATGGTTAGGAAGAGATGAATTTTGAAGGTTTGGATTGATTTGAAATGTTTAAACGTTGGGTGCAGCGAGGCGCACCGGGTCTCAGCTATCCAAAATACAGAAAATAAGCTGTGTATGAAAATTCACATCTCGAAGAATGCCATGTCAATGGATGGTTTTTATTGTCTCGATCAAAATGTCAGATCCCTAATAGTTTCACATTTTGTTATTTGGAATCAAAAATACCAAAAAATTGCCTTTTTCAAACTCTCCTACTATATATTAAAGTTCATATCACCTGATTACTACTATTGGCTTATGGGAGCAGCATAGGCGCGCCGGGTCCCAACTAGTTAACTATATATGTAATAACAGTGGAAGTTTAATTTTGACAATGGCTAAAAAAAATGTTTTGGAGCATCAGGAAACAAAAACTATGCTATAAATAATGCAGGAACCAAGTTCCTTTCATCATTTTGGTGAAAAACTGTATAGGAAGTCAGAAATATTTAAAAATGTATAACAAGAATTAAAAAAAGAGGTTAAGTTTTGATGTCAGTTCAACTCTATTTCAACCCAAAGTGAACTCAACTCTACATCACATACGGTGGTCGAAATTTCAACTCACGTCGACTGAAAGTAGTAGTGCAACAGTGCTCCTGGGCCACTGACGTCATCGGTTGGTGTCTTAGATGTGGATCTGGGTCTTGGGTGTTAGTTCGATTTGTCTTGGATGAGCTTTCGTGCTTTCTGAGCTTTTTAACTTGCTGTGCCATGGCTGAACTTGCCTGTGCCTTGGCTGAACTTGCATGCGCCTCGGATGAACTTTAGCGGCGGATTAGCTTTTGAACTTCAATGTGCCTGCGGAATTAAATTGGACTTGCATGTGCCTCGGATGAACTTTAGCGCTGGATTAGCTTTTGAACTTGCATGTACCCTGGATGAGGTCTTGGGTGATAGATTGAACTTACATGTGTCCCGGATGAGGCTTGGAAAATTAAATTGAACTTGCATGCGCCTCGGATGAGCTTGAGGAATTAGATTGAACTTGCATTTGCCTCGGATGAACTTTAGCGCTGGATTAGCTTTTGAATTTCAATGCGCCTTCGGAATTAGATTGAACTTGCATGTGCCTCGGATGAGCTTGGGGAATTAGGTTGAGCTTCGCTGAGTGTCGTGGATGAGATTATGCGGGTGATTGAATCTTCAGTTTTGAACATCGCTGTGCTTTGAGCGGGGCCTTGCTATTCAGGACATTACCCTCGAGTTTTGGTTTGCATCCCTGCTAGGCTTGCGCAAGGGGCCGAGAGACTTAAATCGATATCCCAGCTTCAAGGATCCCAGCGACTCAAGATATTCAAACCCCATTTCAATTTTTAACCAACTCTCATAAGAAATAAAATATCCCGCCATGCAAAAATATTCAAATTACATTTCAAATATTTTTCCCCTAAGAAATAAAATATCCTTGTTTCACCTAAAATCACGCCACACAAAACATGTGCAAGTGATATACTTATAAGGGGCAAGCGTGAAAGGAAATTACCATTCTGATCTCGACATGAATTTTCATGCCCAGCAGCCAAAACCCAAATCCAAACATCAAATTGCATTCCTTTGCCTCATAAATTTTTCAACCAAATTGACCTCACACATATCCTTCATGCCCATATGTCATGAAAGCACCTAAAAAAACTCAAGCACGAATGCTATTTTTACCGATCGCGCGCCAAGGAGCCTTAAGCAAAATACACATCAAGGGTTGAGATCCCTAGCAGATCTTTAATGTTAACAAATAATATTTCTCAATAATGTTAACATATAATAATTTCTCGTTATAAGAGTTGAAGTGGAGAATTTTGCTATCTTTGAGAAAATCGAGTTTCAATGAAATTGGGAAAAAATTTGAAAAGGGAAATTACGCAACAAATGCAGCTGAGCGCATTTTTTGTTTATGAAGACCTTTCCTGCTGGACCACCGCGAGTGGGTATAAACAATTTACGTAACAACTGCAGCTGAGCGCATTTTTTGTTTATGAGGACCTTTCTTGTTAGACCACCGGGAGTGGGTATAAACAATTTTGGAGGGCTCCTAATAAAATTAAATAAAAAACATTTTTTTAAAACATATTAAAACTTGACTTTATTTTCAAATCTAGTATTACATATTTTCTCTCGACGATGCTGGCTCAATATGTGACCCAGGATTTTACTTGTAATGATGATTCTCTGCTGAAATCGGCATCTATCTATTGCATGTATATGCCACAACCCAATGCGGTTGGCTCTATAAGCAAAATCCCATACATGCATGCAGTGTACTTCTGGTGTTAGTATAAATCGAACCCTTTTTTGCATTCTTTACAGTTGTTTTTGGCGTAAAAATTGTTGTCCTCACGTAAAAATTTATTAAGCTTTGAACTTCCTGTTTGTACCGCTCCACAAAACAACATCCACACGTATCTGGCCCACAGGTTGTCCAATTGTTCGACCACGGGCAGTTCATGTAATGTGCTCCATGTATGGAATTAACTTTTCCTGCATTTTCATATTCCTGTACGTATCTGTAGAGCTGTTCTATTTTATGCTTATGCTCTTCTAGCAAAATATCAGAGTATTCGTTGAGAAATTTTGGGATACTCATCTTCGGAGATTACTTTTCTTTCAACTGCTTGTAACGTATAGAAGAAGAAGAAGAAGAAGTATCTTTGCTTTCAGATGGTTGTGCCGATTTAATTGATATCGAATTTAGCTGATACTTTACTTCTTTTACTTTGTTTCCTTTATCACCCTTTTCGTCAAGCAATTTGGTGGAATCCTTATAAGTGCTCATCTCCGCAACCTGAAGCAAACTAACCTTACGTTTCACCTTTTCAGGTATTTATATGATTTTTCGGTTGAAGGGTTGACATTTCAGTTTAGATCACAATCAACACTACAGAGCGAAATCCCCCGCAAGTCCCCGCCCCTAGGCTTTCAAAACGCATGAAATTTCAATGCTAACTTTATTTCTTGCAGCTGCACATCATAAGAATTTCCCACTCCAAATATACTGATATGGCCAACTTTGCTCACATTGAAGCATATTTTTAACTGAACTTGCTCAATCATGTCTGGGGTGGATTCAGTATAAAATGGGCCCTGCGTAGTGAATCCTCATCAGTTCAACTTAAATTTCCTAAGCGTTCACATCAATCCTGCAAAGATGACTACAATTTCAGAACTTAAAAACATGGAATTCACCCCTACTTGAGGATGGCAGATATGGTTATTGGAATGGAGTAGCGAATAAAGTCAGCATGTCGACGTTCAACAACCTTTGGAGATCGCATTCAATTGGAGCTGGATGAACACAAACTTTTGCTGCCACCCAGATATAATTTGCTGTCTGAAAAGGCCTTGTCGGACATTAACAACCGAGGAAATTTCTACATCACAAATACTGGACCGTATGGGAAAACATTCATATTTAAATTTGCGCAGCATGAAAGTTTGTCTAGTGATGTACATTATTACACTGAAAATCCTCAAAATTTGTATGAAATATTAATAAATAAATAAAACCAAGTTTTAATATGCTATTTAAAAAAATGTTTTTTATTTAACTTATAATACATCTTTAGCATTTATCCAAGAATTATGTTCTGATGAAAAACCAAGCCATTTAACATAAACTTTATCTCCACTCTTTTTCAATATTTTTTCAACAAGATATAGTTCAGGATGTTCAGCTTTCTGCAATCCCTTTTCATAGAATCCTCCTTTAATTGGGTTGCCCTGGTAGTCCTCAAGTTGATATGTCACTGGATTAGTCAGTTGAATCTTGGAGATTTTGAAAATTTCAGTTGTCCAGTTTGGTGTGTAGCCTTTTTCAAATATATGTTTATATTTGCTTATACGGACGAGGTCTCCTATTTTATATGCTGCTGAAGGGGCGATTTTAATGTGATTATAGGCTGTAGCAAGAAGCAGCTTTTCATTTGCTTTACTGACATCGCAAGGACGCATTTTGATTGTTCGATGTTTTTTCGCATTGTAATGGGATAGCAGTTTTTTGATCATATGAAACCATTTGTAGGACCCATTCATGCTAAATTCCTTCCACATCATACTCTTTAAAGTTCGATTGAATCTTTCCACTATTGATGCCTTAAGCGATGTATATGTTGAGTAGTGGTTAACTTCATAATTGCGCATTAGCTTTTGAAAGTGCGAGTTGTAGAATTCCTTGCCATCATCCGTTTGCAAATTTTTAGGTGTACGTCCATCTTTGAATATTGACTGCATTGCTTCTGTAACTTCCAGACCAGTTTTTCTTTTAATTGGAATAGCCCAGGCATATTTAGAAAATGTATCAATTACGGTCAGCAAATAGCGGAATCCTTTGTTAGCATGTTTATAAGTATCCATTTCAACCAAGTCAGCTTGCCACAAATCATCCAAACCTTTAGTGATAACTCTCCGTCTAGTAAAATTGCGACGAGCAGGTTTATGAAGCTCATTCACTACTTGCATCTTACTCATAGACGCCCCCATCTTGCGGTTTTTTTTTAATTATGCTGGAGAATATAAATTTTTCAATTTTCTCAATTTCACCATTAATATACAGCGCTAGATCCTGTACTGCTCTGCCCACGCTCTTCCGTATTTCATCATCAACATAGTTTTTAGTTGCAGCATCAGCCTTTTCTTTTGGATCGCGCAGGTTTTTGATTCTTTTCAAACCAAGATCATAGTCCCCATCAGAAGTAAAATTAAAACCGTTTCCTTTTGGCCCCCGCTCGCCTTTGGGACCAGCAGCACCGTCTTTTCCAGGAATTCCAGATGGACCGCGTTCACCCACTGCTCCAAATTTCTGCTGTTTAGAAGATCGACCAAACTTGTCGACGCTCATTTCAGAAATGGAAATATTTTCTGTGTGTGCGAATATTTATACTATAATGTCAGCTTCACGCAATTCTTCAATGATTGCCACTATCTCATTAGTATGACTATTATTTCCAGCTTGCTGCGATGCCGCCAATAGGCGCAGTCTATCAACTAGCTCATTGGGGTCATCCCAATATATGTACTCGATATGTTTCTTGGGAATTTGCATTATCCCCTTTCCAGTATGAGGAGTGCGAATCAACTTTTTTATAATGTTTCTATATTTGAAGCTATTTGTTCCTTTTATTTGCTGGTTTTCCTTAAAATCACGTCTGTAGATGCATGCATCATTTGCAATTTCTTGATAATTGGTCAGATCGCCCATTGAGTAACCTTGGGGCTTTTTCATAAAAAGTAGTTCAGCTAAGCCTTCAGTTATCTTATAATGCTTGCCGCCTATAAGAAAGTGTTCTTTATCAACATTTAAGATTGAGTTACCGATATTTAACATATCGTTGCGATAGTGCACTCCATAAATTTTATCAATTTTCGTGCTATCATTTTCAAGTAGTTGTTCATATTTGTTTAGTATCTGGCCGGGCTCTTTTATGGGCGTTACAAACTCTTCATCCTCATCATCATCAGAAAAATACCTAAGAGGTGTACTAGTTGGCTCAAGCTTTAAATATTTACTTGCAGGCGGTGTGTTTGCTTCATCATTGCTCTCTTGTTTAATTTCTTCTTCTTTTGGTTTAACTTTCACCGATGCTGCTGTTGTTGCGAGCTTTTTCAGCGTGCTGGTTATGGGCTTAAAGGTTTCCTCCAACTGAGCTTCTGATTCAATTTTCCCGGTCTTGAGAGCTTTATACTTCTTTCGTATAGCCTCACGTGTTTTTATAATATCCTTCAACAGTTTTTCGTTCATGTTGCTTCACTGGCGACTGCAACTACACTGATATTCAGCATGATGATGGACACTTATATAGGCTAGGTAGCCCGGTTAGACCAGGTAGACCAGACCTGGTAGACCTGGTAGACCAGATAGACCAGACCTGGTAGACCTGGTAGACCAGATAGGCCAGACCTGGTAGACCTGGTAGACCAGATAGACCAGACCTGGTAGACCTGGTAGACCAGATAGACCAGCCCTGGTAGACCTGGTGGAACAGATAGATCATACCTGGTAGACCTGGTAGACCAGATAGACCAGACCTTGTAGACCTGGTGGAACAGATAGACTAGACCTGATAGACCTGGTAGACCAGACCTGGTAGACCTGGTAGACCAGACCTGGTAGACCTGATGGACCTGGTATCTATGATCTTAACAATAAGCTCCTTTATAAGCTCATATATCGAGTTAATCTTCTAGCTCAGAAGTACACTTCTCAGCTGGGCTGAGAAACGGGCCACGCTTATGTGCAGGGACCGAATCCGGCCGAAAGCACCAAAAAAGGTATAAGAAGAAAAAACACCGCAAAACGAGCATGCGACCGAAAATGCGGGTTCCTTCTCAACCCTCCCCGGCACTCCTGTACCGAGCCGGTCCGGTCCCTGCACACAAACGCGGTCACATTTACCACTGCACAGTGGCTCGGCTAAGACATGCAAACACAAAACAAAAAACAATGCAACATTTAAGAGCACAAAACATCAAACAGAGAAGCGTGCAAAGACAATGAAAACGTGGGACACACAAGGAGTCACGCCACATTAAAAAGAGTCCTTTTAAGGACATCTTCGCTAGTTTGCATGCTAAAAACACTCGCATTTTTGTTAACATTTATAAGCATGCGGTTAACTGGTTCGTACATCCCATAATTGGTATTAGAGGAATTAATGTACAAGAGAGGTGGACCTCTCAGGTTGTAGTTGTTCACTCTAAATGAAGTACGGGTTCGTAGGAAGCCTGAATCAACTTTGTCATTCAACAAACGATGAACGAATATAACGTCAGCGACCTCGCGACGCTTATGGAGAGAGCTCAAGTTGAGCAACTTAAGTCTGTTCACATAAGGCGGAAGAATAAGTGGGTCATCCCACGGAAGGTGACTGAGTGCAAAACGGACGAGCTTCCTTTGAACCGATTCGATTTTATCGACATGGGAGGAGTAGTAAGGAGACCATACCTGGGAGGCGTATTCAAGTAAAGGCCTAACTAAAGATATGTACAAGTGCTTTGTGATAAGGGGGTTGTTGAATTCCTTGGACCATCTTTTTATAAATCCCAGGACTGAATTGCCCTTGGAAGAGATATAATTGATGTGGGTGGAGAAATCCAACTTACTTTCTAACCTAACCCCAAGATCGATAACAGGATAGGAGACAGTAGGGCCCCTGCACAGGATTTGAGAACAGCAGGAGGGACACCATCAGGGCCGGACGAAAAATCTTGTGGAAGATCATTTATATGTTTCGAGATATCTTCCCTGGTTATGGACAGAGATAAGTTTTGAGCCGTTTGTATTGAGTTGATGTGTCGAAAATTGTCTTCATGAGGTTGGAAGACAGGAGACGAGAAAGATTTGAGGAAGAACGATGCGAACCTATCGCAAATCTCGGATGAATTAGAACTAACAGAATTCTCGTATTGCATGGTGTTAGGGTAATTATCAACTTTTTTCTTAGAGTTGATAAATTGAAAGAATGCTCTGGGATCCCCATACAGTTTATCTTCCATGTTCCTAAGGTACTCCTTATAGAGAGCCTCGGAGTGAGCATGGAATTGGTCATAGCAATTAAGAAATGCATAAAAACTCGCAGTGTCTTTTCTCTTCAGGTAGGTTTTCCAGAGTTTATTCTTCTGGTTTTTGGTGTGTCTCAACTCATTATTATACCAGGGTGGGGATGATCTGGTCAATTTTAGAGGCTCAATAGGTACACATGATGCGAAGGTTTCATACAGGACGGAGTAAAAACTTGTTTCGTCGTCATCCAATTCATTAGAGGAAAGCAATCTATTGAAATCGATCGAAGTGAGCTTGGATGACAGTACTTCAAGGTTGGCCTTTTTAAAGTTAAAAGTAAAGGTTGACTCTTATTGTTAAAGGCAAAGTAATAGCTGAGTAAGAGAGGAGGATGAAAATTATCAACAGGCGACAAGACAATTGAGCTAGGCTCAACATACATGTTGTCTGAGTCGGAAAAGAATATAAGATCTAACCACCTTCCTAAAGTATTATTCACACCGCTCATTTGGTTCAAACCGCATGAGAATAAGGAATTCAGAAAGTCGGATTCCCTATCATTAAGGATGTTTTCAGATAGGTAGTTATCGTCCTCATCGGAAGATACCCATTGAACATTGGGTAAGTTAAAATCTCCTAAAAGGAGGAGTTCGTCTTTGGAGTCCATCATATCCTGGATATGATTAATGCAAGATATTAGAATATCATAGAGGTTTTGACCTCTATCGTCAAGAGTGCTGAACATACCTGGTGGGATGTAACAGCAAATTAAAAATAGGTTCTTATGGACAAGTGAGACTTTAAGAGCGAGGAGCTCAATTTCCAAAGAATTGGAAAAACTAGGAAGCGTTATTAAGCAACAGTTGAGAAGGTTACTACAGGCAAGTAGTACACCTCCTCCACGAACCTCCGAGTCAATGTATCTGTCCCTCCGAAAAACTTGGAAGGAGGTATCGAAAAGTTCGGCATTAAGAATCCCACTGTGTAACCATGTTTCTGTAAAAGCGATTATATCGAAATCACTGGCCGAAGTTGACAGAAACACATCATGGGTTTTGGATCTGATTCCCCTCACGTTTAATAGAGGGAAAGCGTCTTAAGTTTTTTGGGACCTGTCGAGTGTCAGGAGTACGATGCACACGTGTGCGGGGAACAAAACTCTTTGAAAAGGCACCAGGCGGCCAGAACGTGGGGTCTAGAAGCTGTTCAGCGATATTGGGCGGTGCAGTCAGAACAAAAGACGCAACCGGCTTGGAAGCATTGCTGATCTTCCTGCAAGGGACTAACGCAGGGTCAACAGCATTTCTCCTTAGGTATTCTTTAATTGCTTCGGACGTAGTTTCAGGCGAGAAACGCGAGATGAAAATATTACGTGGTCTAGGTACCGTTATCAGATCGGCGCCAGTTACTGAAGCCTCAGTATTCACAGTGCCCAAGGGTCCGGTGACTCTAACAGAAGAGGTTGATGCTGCATCCGGTTCTGAGATATGGGTTGAGCCCATTGGGAGTGGGAGGGCGGGGATAGGCGAACTAGTAGAGGTGTTCGCAGTGACAGCAGTGGTGGCTTTACGACTGCATCTGCGTTTACGATGCTTGCAACGGGTTTTCGGGTGGTCAGGAGCCTGCCTAGAGGCAACCTCCACCGAGGGGCCCTCTTCAGATATTATGGCCGGGTCGTTCAAGGTTGTGAAGTTATGAGTATCAGTATCATTTTCCACAAGAGAAACAGCAGTGGAGCAGGGCGCAGAAAGAAGCTGTTTTCCTACCTGCACGGCACTAGCCGATGCTGCCACCACTGGGGGAGAGCTAGTTATATCATAGACGCTTTCAAATTTAATGGATAGAGAATTCAGGGCATTGTGATTTTGAACCACTGCTGTTGACAGCGATTCAATATCAGTCCGAACACGCCTCGTACTCCTTTTAATGTCATCCAATATAGGATGAAGAGAAGCTAAGGAGTTGACAGTGCTGGACGAGGTGGCGGCTGGATTGTGGATTGCCGAATGTATGTCATCGATAGAATCGAAGACCGTTGCAACTCGGGAAGAGATTTCGTGGAATTTGTTCAACAGAGAACCCGAGTTGGCCGCAACAGAGGCAAGGGTGTCGGACAACGCGTCGAGCCGGACGTTTATCGATTGGACGTCATCGGCTAACATCTCAAAATGAGAGATATTGCCAGGGAAGGAATTGAGACGACCCATGACTTTCTCGTGACCATAGAGGAAGACGTCCGAGATGTCTTTCATTAATCTTAGGACGTGGCAGGGTTGAATGTCAGAGCATTCGTTACAAGTGGACCCTCTAGGGGCCGAAGATTTGCCACTGGCTCGAGCGTTGAGGCAGGCAGGGTGAAAAACGCCCCCACATACACCATCACAGGAAATCCCATTTCGAACGATTTCCGAAGAGCACAGTTTGCAACACTGCTGACCCGCCATGAGAGAGGGAGAAAAAGAAATAAAAATAACTTCAAAATAAGTTCCGACAGAACTACGAAAACAAAATCGCCAAAACTGATAGTAAAGCTTTTTTCCAGTTTGAGAATCAGATTAAGGGTTTAAAAACGTTGCATAACCTCAGGCGAATATTTAAAACAAAAATTTGGGGAATAATTTGAAAGAACAAAAATGAGGTTATGAACTTATTCCAAATCTGGGAAATAATAATATATCATAAATATAAAATCGATTTTGAACAAAAAGTATAGTAAATATATTGTAATAGAAACAAATTCACCGCCAAGCAGCACGGGAAAAGTGGTTACCAACCTTGTTACTGGTGGAGGAAAATTGACATGAAGAAACTTCACAAAAAGCACATGAATAGCACAAGAAACCACTATCACAGAAAAATAAATAGATAAATAAAAAAAGATAAAAAACCCAATTTAAGAAATGATTAGTGATCATAAAACAAATAATTTAGACACTAATTGACTACAATTAAAATAAATTAGAAACAAGAAAATAAAAATCACAACACAGAAACTGACACTTGGACACTGGAAACTCATGAAAGCATCAAAACCTTTTCGATATCGGCCTTTATCTATAGGGCTATCCTTATCAATTACTAAAAATCCATATTTGTCTTTCCAGCAGTTTGCACACGCTTTTCTGAACTTTGCAAACCCCATATCACTATTTACATGATCATTGCATACATGCTTAAGATTCAAATCATCCTGTTTAAATATGATTAGAAAGTTTGCATTATCGCGAATTAGATGCCTTGGTATATGAGTATATGTCTGGCAGAGGTAAAAGCTATCAATGTCTTTATGTCGCCCCATGCAAAAGTAGGCTCTAATATTATTTTGCTTACCGCAGGCCACATCATCAAATATGAAAACCGAGTTTGACTTTGCTTCTTCTGGCGGTATAACATCGCAGTTGTTTGAAAAGGTATAATAGCCCAAGCCTGATATACCAGTTACAACTTTTCTCAAATACCCATATTTAGGTTGGCTTAGCGACTTTGAGTAAATGTATATATTCTGGAATCGTAGGCCATTAGGATGCTCCAGCAAACTTAACATAACATTTGTCTTGCCGCAATTGAATGGTCCTACAATAATTCCTCTTATACTGTTTGGCAGCAGCACCCCATGTTTCATCAATGTACTTGTAATTTCGGTATCAGTATTTCTAACAGGTAGACACGCTTGCTGCTTAACAAACTTCATGTTTAACACTAACACAATCCCTATAAATACCGGTGCTTTTATAGATTTTTATCAGTCTTACTGTAAACCTATAAAATGATTGACCATAGCGAGAAGCGCATCATTCGTCGAAAAGCTGCAGAGGGGAGAGGGTTATTAAACTCTCTTATAAATAAGCTGCCAGTTGAGCTTCATCTCCCAGGATATCAGTACTGTGGTCCAGGAACAAAGTTATCTGAAAGGCTTGCCCGAGGGGACCCAGGCATTAACCCACTCGACGCAGCCTGCAAACTGCATGATATTGCATACCGCGATCATAAGGATTTAAGCGACCGGCATATAGCTGACCGTATTTTAGAAGAAAAAGCTTGGCAGCGGGTAAAATCTAGAGACGCTAACTTTGCAGAGCGTGCTAACGCGCTATTAATTACAAACGCCATGAAAGCTAAAATCAAAGTTGGAATGGGTGCTAAAGCAAAAATTGCCAGCTCATCGAAGAAGAGGAAGAAGAAGAATACACCACGTCCATCATTTCGTGTAGCTGTACGTAATGTTCGAAAAATTTTGAAATTAAAAAAACCAAAAGACCTGTTGGAAGCTACTAAAATTGCCCTAAGTGCAGCAAAGGATGCTATCAAAGGAAAGAAGAAATTATACACTACACCTAGAGTGATACCGGTGCCTAAAGTAGGAGGCGTTTTGCCATTCCTCATTCCACTTTTTGCTGGTCTTTCAGCTGTCGGAGCGCTATCGGGAGGTGCAGCAGGCATAGCTAAAGCTGTAAACGCTGCAAGCAGCGCACGGCAGGAGCTGCAAGAAGCGAAACGCCATAATGAGTCAATGGAAGCTATAGCACTAGGAAAACGTGGGCAAGGATTACTTCTGAAGCCATATAGGAAAGGATTGGGACTTTTCATCAATCCCCAGCCAAAAAACTACTAAAGTCGCTACCCAAAAGAGCTCTCAATGAAAATGATCTGCGAAAATATGCACAGTACATATCCCACTTTAGAGGAGTATTTATGCGCGATCAATTAACTAGAAAACCATGGAAAAATGAGAGTGGGATTGTGAATCTAGATGTTTCATCTGGACCTGGAACACATTGGGTAGCGTACAAGAAGAATGGAAATATCATAAATTACTTTGACAGTTTTGGAAACCTACAACCGCCGCGAGATGTTGTAAATTATTTGGGCGATGCAGTCACATACAACTAACTATAAATAAGCCTTTCATGAGTAGGTAAACATAATCATTTAATTTCAAGTAGCCATGGCGATAACACTCTCTCTTACCAGCAATACATCGGTTCTCACCGCCGAATACTTTCCACCATTGGAATTATCTGGAGATTACGTTTGCGGATTGATTGATTTTCAAACATACAACTCTATCCCAAATATTGATGAAAGCAACAATTTAATGCATGTGGGCGATGTGGTTATCGAAATACCGGTGGGATCATATGAGATTGATGACATAGCTACATTAGTGCAACAAAGTTTCAAAAGAAGCAACAGCAAAGCATCAGTCTTAATTCGTATTCATCGTAGTCTCTTGTCACAAGCTGTTCGTATGAAGTTAGTTAAAGCTATACTCTTGCCGCACATAATGCACGGCCTCTGTGTCTTCCCTTTACTAGATTCATCCTGTAACCGTAAGTTAGAAGTAGCGTTTAACGACTGCATACGTTTCATTCATAACCTTCGCAGGTATGACCACATTTCCCCTCACCGGCACTCAATTTTTGGATGCTCCTTAAGTGACTACCGTGATTTTAGGGTCTTGTGCTACTACCACAACATCATCAACAACCGAAAACCCTCCTATCTAAGCGAGTTTATCCAGCTCTCACTATCCCGCCGAAATAACAATGTGATTATCCCCCGCTTTCGTCATCTATCGGGGCAACGTTCTTTCTTTGTTCACGCAGCTCAATTGTGGAACTCCATTCCTGTTGAAATACAGCGAATCGAATCAGTGAGTACTTTCAAAAACCGTCTTTTCGAATTCATTTGTGGCAGGACAAACTGAAGCACGTATATCATTTTTTTTTCACTTTTTTTTTCTCTTTCTTTCTATTGCAACATGCCTTTTCTTTTTTTTATACATATATTTATTAGTAATTTCATTTCTTTTCTTCATTTTTATCTGCTTTTTTTCATTGCTTTTATGTTATTTTACTTATCTTAGTTAGTAATTATTTAGGTTGTAAACTTTTATACCTGTTTTTTTATGTACAAATTTAAGATTAAGAATCTTGTGTACTCTACTATTTTTAAATAAATGTAAAATGTAAATGTAAATAAGAGCAAACAATAATACCTTGAAGAGCGAAATAAAAGCCACTGAAGTTATACATTTTGATAAAGAGCGATCCATCGCTCTATTGTTGGGATTTGGAAAACGTGTATTGGATGCAAATATGCTACACACATCAGATTTACCTGTTAATATTAATAAAGTTAATACTATACGGGTTGAATGCAGCATCATATCAGGTTCATACATCAACAATAAGCATGTGCATATGCTACATGAATTTGCCCCAACCGTGGGGCCAGGCTATAAAATAGTGGAGGTTCCCGCGAATGTGATCTATTTACCTGTGAACGCCAAGCGGGTAAGTTCTCTCACGCTGAAGCTCGTTGATCAGGACGGGGATTTAATAAATTTCCGAGGTGAAACGATAACCATCAGATTACATTTAAAGCAGCAGCAGAATGCTAATCTTCAACGATAAGTATATAAATAGGATGAACGTCATCGAAAACATTAGTCAACCATTGGCCTTGAAGCGAACAAGACGCAGGCTGACAGCAGATAGCATACAATTTCTGAAATCATTTGGTCTAGAATTGAAGCAATGAGCGGCATTTTGGACATTACCGAAGGCACAAGCCATGAGGATAGCATAACAAAAATTGTCTACTACACGTACTCATCGTTCGCCTCATCATTCCAAAATAGCGATGAAATCCGCATTCCAGTGCAAAACCAAGACCTGTATGTCCTCGTAGCTGAAAGTTTTCTTTACATTGAAGGAACAATATCGGACTCCGGAGGGCTAGTAAATAATGCTGCAGCTTTCTTGTTTGAGGAGATTCGCTATGAGATCAACGGTGTGGAAATTGATAGAACTCGAAATCTTGGAATTGCTACAACACTAAAAAATTATATATCATTAAACCAAAATGAGGGCAGGATGTTACTCAACGCTAGCTGGTCGCCAGATAATTCAATTAAACCCGCCAATGGATTTTTCAATTTCTGCATCCCCCTAAAAGTATTGCTGGGTTTTGCTGAAGACTACAAGAAAATTATCATCAACGCTAAACATGAGCTCATATTAATACGAAGCAGGATGGATGAAGATGCAATCATATCGTCAGAAGATGCTGTAAACATTTCAATAACGAAACTTCAGTGGCGCATTCCCCATGTTAATGTTGCTGATCATGAGAAAATTGGTTTATATCGAATCATTGAAAGCGGATGTGAAATACAAATGCCATTCAGGAGTTGGGATATATACGAGTACCCTGCGATCCCCGCAACAACCCACCACACGTGGTCGGTCAAGACGACATCGCAGCCGGAAAAGCCCCGATATATCATCCTAGCTCTTCAAACAAATCGTAAAAATGATAAAACAAAAGATGCTAGCAAGTTTGATCACTGTAAGCTGACAGATGTTAAACTACACTTGAATTCGGAATCATTGAGAAATTTGAGAAGAGTTCATGCGTGACGCTCCAATCTCAGTCATCGATTGCTCGCGGCAAAACGAAGCCATTAAAACTGGACCTGTGGACATAAGGTTGGAATTCAAAACAAGTGAAAACGTCCCCGCCAACACAACACCATATTGTTTACTGCTGCATGATCGAATAGTGGAGTATAGGCCGCTAACCAACGAAGTCAGGAAAATTGCTTGAAATGGCACCCATCATCATCGACATTCAAGGATTCAAATTACAAAACAATGAATTTATTTTGAAGGAGTTGGCCGTTTTAAATTTTGAAAACCAAGTGCAGCACTACATATTCCAACCACCATTTCTCTATAAGCAGCTAACTCAGCCTGAAAAGAAGCAAGTTGAATGGCTCAGGCACAATCATCATGGACTCCGATGGGGTGATGGATACATTCCTTACCGCAAACTATTTTCCGTAAGCGATCTACTGCATGGTAAAATAATCTATGTTAAAGGATGTGAAAAGAAGCGATGGGCTAAGAAAATATTTGGAGTGGAGCTGGACATATATTGTTCCAACCATCAAAACAGGAATTCTACCAACACAACTTCCATAAAATTCACAAAAAAAAAACCAATTCGTTCAAGGGACAGTTATTGGCACGAAAACAAAAAATCAAAACAGCGGCAGCGACAGAAGTCTTCAATCAGCTGGAGAACCGGTCGGACCTTGAATTTTATTCCCCTTTTTTGCTTAGAAGTAATCCAGTAAAGGATTACTGTGCTTTGTTTTTGTTGTTAGAAGTAATTAAGTAAATGATTACTGTCTTAGATTACTTGCGCGCGTTTATAAAAAGTAATGTTAAAGAATTGAATTATTAGTAGTTGATGTGCTTAAAGTGAAGAAATCGAATTATTATTTAATGTAATACAAGAAAATATTATAAATTGAATTTATTGTTATTGCACTGTGCGTAAGTGAATTAAAGAAAAAATTTAGAAATCAAGTTAAGGTGTATTACTATAAAAAACCTTAATTGTGTTAGACCTTTGAAAGCGTACTCTACATTATGGTTCTTCGAGCCGGATACGGCATGAAACAGTTAATTTGAAAAAGAGAAGTGAAGGTTTAAAAGAAAAACAAAACGTGCACAAGGTTTGATTTTGAAGACGTTCTTCGAAAAGTGCAGCACAACTCAACCATATCAGTTTTTTGAGGACCCAGATTCCAGTAACATTAAGAAAGTAAACTTAGCAAGCTGACATTTTGGGGAGATTAGAGGTCAAACCTTCGAGAGAATTATTCAGAAAGGTCAACTGAATGTCAACCGGTGAGTCCGTTCCATTTCTTACGTTCCATAAACTAACATTAACATATCAGTATACTGCTAAATTACGTATACAAAATACATAAATAATAAATAGTCTACGCGGCATGCACACATATACTTAAACAAACAAGAGTAGAGGAACTTTTCCATTTTTATATTTTTTTGACGTACATACATCGTAGTACGAATACAATTTTGCTTCGAACTCTATTCGTGATACGTCATTTTTTTAACCCGTTACGATTTGTTGAAAATTATAAACTCACAAAAGGAATTTAGAAACGACCGAAATTATGGAAAAGCTCATCAAAAGACAATTTGAAACTTGGAAAAAAATAAAAAATAATAAATTAAATTACGGCAAGGATTCTAAGACTAGAAGAACTCTTTGTTACATGAATAATAGAATAAAAACATTAAATGATGCTTGGGATGACTTTAAATCTACTCATTCAACAATAATAGTAGATTATGATGAACCAACTGGAGAAGATATAGATAAGAATGTGGCAAGGTATTTTAAATATGAAAATGACACACTCTATACAGCAGTTGAAGAATTCGTAATCGATTTTTTATCGGAATTAGAAGAAACAAGGAATGAGCTTTGGCCGCAAGTCAAGGTGCCAATAGAACCAGCCCCAACAACCACAATTATTCGAGAAACAACCAACGCAAACAGCGATAATACTAATCTACCTAAAATAAATTTACCAAAATTCAACGGAGATTACAGATCATGGACATCGTTCCACGACTTGTTTACAACCTTGATCCATAAGAACAAATCACTGTCAAACGTTCAACGGCTGCACTATCTAAAGTCGAGTCTGCAAGGCGAAGCAGAGCAGTTATTGAGGCACTATACAATTACCGAAACTAACTACACTGCGGCGTGGTCAACACTTAAGGAACGCTTTGAGAATCGAAAGGTTTTGATTAAATATTACCTTAAAACTTTGTTCAGCCAGCCGGTCATGTCAAAGGATAGTGCAAGTAACTTACGAAAATTGTTAGATACTACCAATGAGTGCACAACAGCCTTACAACATTTTGGTATGGATATTGCAGCATGCGATAAGATTTTCACGTATATTGTCACCGAACGTTTGCCACCCGAAACCAAAAAGTTATGGGAACAACAAATTGGCACATCCAAGGAATTCCCTACGTATGAGGAGTTAAAAACCTTTATCGAAGGCCAGTTTCGCGCACTTGAGGCATTAGGGAACTTCTACTCTAAACCCGCACAAAGATTACAGACGCAAAGCCAATCATTTCACATTAGCAAGGACTATTCATGTGTTCTTTGTAGCGGCCCTCATTCCATAAGACAATGTCAGAGGTTTTCAGATATGAACTATCAATCTAAAAGGGAGTTTGTCAGCAAAAAGGGACTATGTTCAAATTGCCTAAGTCAAGGTCATCGAGCTGCAATGTGTCCAAGTCGTGTCTCCTGTTTTAAATGTAAACACAGACACCACACCCTTCTACACGATGATAATGCAATCGCTAGTATCAATACCCGACCTAGTTCATCAGAGCCAATACAATCATCAGAAGCAGATAATTACAAAAAGGCATTTCACGTTGGTACACATAGTCCCAGAACCCTCCTGCCTACAGCAAACGTAAGAGTGCTCTCTGAATCAGGACGCGAAATGATTGTCAGAGCGTTTATAGATCAGGGATCTGAGGGCTCTTTTGTATCCAATAGAATAGTGCAACAGCTTCAACTAAAAAAAATACCTATTACAACAATCATCAACGGAGTAGGGAACCACATTGTTGATAAATCCTATAGTCGTGTCCAGTTTATGATACAATCATTATTAGACAACAACATTAAGGTACCAGTACAAGCCTCATCACTAGGCGACCTAACTGGTTTGTTGCCAAGCGCTAATATCTACACTCGAGCATCCTGGACTCATTTGAACAATCTTCAACTAGCTGATGCTCAATATTACAAACCTGGAAAAATTGACATTATAATTGGGGTTGATGTATTTGGTAAGATAATCCGCCCAGGACTCAGGGTCGGCCCTCCAGGAACCCCTATAGCTCAACAGACTAGCTTAGGCTGGATTATATCTGGAGAAACCAACACCTTTGAAAATAAAAGACTGCAAGTCACATCGTTGTTCTGCAAAATAGCATTAGACAACCAACTCAAGCAATTCTGGGAACTTGAAGAGGTTACTCATAAAACACACTTAACTCCGGAAGAAATTCAATGTGAAAAATTCTACAATCGTACTGTCAAAAGAAGGGAAGATGGTAGCTTCGAGGTTCGTCTTCCATTCAAGGATGAAACCACTCCATTTCTTGGAAGGACAAGGCCCAATGCGATGTCAAGATTTTACAATTTAGAACGAAAGTTTTATCGAGATTCAAATCTACACAACGAATACTCGAAGTGCATAGAAGAGTACCTGACCTTGGATCACATGAAACCAGTCAAAACATCTGAAAGTGAGCAAATGATTATGTATGAAAATACACCCAAATATACATGCAATTACGTACCCCACCACGCAGTTTTTAAGGAGAGCTCCACGACAAAATTGCGTGTAGTTTTCGACGCTTCGGCAAGGGGGAATGATGGAGTATCGTTGAACGAGAAACTACTGGTAGGCCCTAACTTACAAGACGACATTTGGACATTGTTAACCAGATGGAGAAAACATGCTATAGTGTTCTCAGCCGACTTGGAAAAAATGTACCGCCAGATAAAGGTACCCGATGAAGATGCTCAATATCAAAGGATAATCTGGCGTAAAAACCCAAACGAACAATTGCAAGAATATTGCTTAACAACAGTGACATTTGGTACATCTTGTGCACCGTATCTGGCGATCAAGACCATCCAAACACTTGCGCGCATGGAGGCGCTTCGTTATCCTTTAGCCTCTAGAGTGACGCTTCAGGATTTTTATGTTGACGATTTGCTCTCTGGCACTGATGACTTACAGGAAGCCTTTCAAGTGCAAGAAGAGTTACTAACAATGATGCGATCTGGTGGATTCAACCTAAGAAAATGGCTGTCCAATAAAACTGAACTATTAAGAAGAATACCATCAGAAAGTCGAGAAGTCGACACCTTACAAGATCTTAGTTTACAAGATGGATTCAAGGCTTTAGGAATATTTTGGTGCCCCAAATCCGATTCTTTGAAATACAAATTCCACCTAGAGCCAATAGAAGATAGTGTGACAAAACGGAGTTATCTATCAAATGTCTCCAAGATATTTGATCCACTTGGTTTGCTCGCTCCGGTCATCATCCCTTTAAAAATATTTATGCAAGTCCTGTGGTTAAGACAAATTGATTGGGACGAACAAATACCTGATGATATAAAATCGGCCTGGTATAATTTTCAAACTGAAGTAAAGGCATTAAAGAGCGTCACGATTCCCAGGTGGATAAACTATTCCAAGGCAAGAATGTCTACATACGAACTTCACGGGTTTTGCGATGCGTCTATGCAAGCTTATGCGGCGGTTATCTATGCAAGAGCAGTCGACGTTGAAGGACTAATTCACACATCTCTTATAACAGCAAAATCACGGGTTGCTCCAACTAAACAGATTTCTGTACCACGCTTAGAACTTTGTGGAGCAGTATTGCTTGCTAGATTATATTTGCGAATCAAGGAAGCCTTAAAAATACCAAATATATCATTTCGAGCCTGGACAGACTCAACTATTGTAATCAATTGGCTTCAAGCATCACCAAGCAAATGGAAGGTTTTTGTGGCGAACCGAGTCGCAGAAATACAGGATACCATACCGACCGAATGTTGGGGCCACTTAGCAACCGACACAAATCCAGCTGATTTAGCAACACGGGGTGTATCACCTTCTCAACTCGTTGAATCTAGGCTCTGGTGGAAGGGTCCTGTTTGGCTCCAGCTTGACGAATCCCAGTGGCCCAAGACTCGGGTAAATAATAATACAGACCTCGAGATGAAGGTCAAGGTCCACACAGCTGTCGTGTTGAATCAGTCTCCGTTTTTTACGCTGTTATCAAAATATTCATCTTGGAACAAACTATTGCGAGTGACTGCCTATTGTTTTAGATTTATGCGAAGGTCTCCAGAAATCCACAGAAATGAAAACGCCTGGATATCTTCACGCGAACTACAAGCAGCATCGATTTTTTGGATAAAATACGTACAAAAACAAACATTTGAGGAAGAAATCCAAGCTTTAAAGGACGGGAGTAAATTGAAAGCATTAGCAAATCTAAATCCATTCCTTGACGGTAACGGTGTTTTAAGAGTCGGAGGACGTTTAAAAAATTCACACTTACAATGGGAAGAAAAATTTCCCAGTATTCTACCTAGTAAACATGCACTCACAACCTTAGTCGTCAATGAAATGCACGCTCGCACGTTACACGGTGGACCTCAACTCACACATTCTATGTTGAGAAAACAATATTGGATCGTCAACGGTCGAAACACAGTGCGTTATCTCCTGCGCAAATGTGTAACTTGTTTTAGACACAAGGCCAAGGTAAACCAGCAACTAATGGGAAGTTTACCCTGTTCTAGGGTATCAGCACTTCGTCCATTCGCGCATACAGGGGTGGATTATTGTGGCCCCTTTGAAATTCGTATATCAAAAGGCAGAGGAACAAAATGTTATAAGGGGTACATTTGTGTGTTTTTTTTGCTTCAGTACAAGAGCCATACACCAAGAAATAGCTTCAGATTTAACAACACCGGCTTTTCTAGCAGCATTGAGACGTTTTACTAGTCGTAGAGGATTAATTACCGATTTATATTCAGACTGTGGCACCAACTTTGTTGGAGCCAAAAGGGTGCTAGATAAAGAATTTCATCTTCATCTACAACAATTGAGGAAGGATTTACCGGGCTGTTTAGCAAAGGAAAGTATCTCTTGGCACTTTAACCCACCAGGGGCCCCCCACTTCGGAGGTTTGTGGGAGGCAGCGGTCAAATCGGTCAAGTTTCACCTGAAGAGAGTAGCAAAGGACACACGATTAACATTTGAAGAATTCTATACCTTGATAGTGCAAATAGAAGCTTGCGTAAATTCTCGACCTTTGTGCGGCGTAACCAATGATCCTAATGATTTGACCGCCCTCACACCAGGGCACTTCCTCACCGGAGACGCGCTTTTAGCCATTCCTGAACCATCATATTTGGATTCAAAATTACATACATTGGATCGATGGCAATTGCTTCAACGACTCACACAACAATTTTGGAAACGATGGCATGAAGAGTATCTCACTCAACTACAATCCCGCTCACGATGGCCCGAAAGAAGACCTAATATTGCTGAAAACAACATAGTGTTGATAAAAAACGAGAACATGCCACCTACAAAATGGTTATTGGCTAGAGTCCTAAAGGCCCATGCTGGTAGTGATGGGTTAGTTCGCGTGGCAACCTTGCGAACACAAAATGGAGTCATTGATCGACCTATAACCAAACTGTGTTTACTTCCAATAGAGGACAACACTGATATCAAATAAATACCTTTCCTTTCCGCTTAACTCCTTTCCTCTTAACTAAAACTTAATAATCACATGTAATTACAGTTAGGGACAACATAAACAATCTGGATCCAGGACCTAGATTTATCTTGAAACCATATAAATACTATGTTTCAACGGCGGGGAGGATGTTCCAACCATCAAAACAGAAATTCTACCAACACAACTTCCATAAAATTCACAAAAAAAAACCAATTCGTTCAAGGGACAGTTATCGGCACGAAAACAAAAAATCAAAACAGCGGCAGCGACAGAAGTCTTCAATCAGCTGGAGAACCGGTCGGACCTTGAATTTTATTCCCCTTTTTTGCTTAGAAGTAATCCAGTAAAGGATTACTGTGCTTTGTTTTTGTTGTTAGAAGTAATTAAGTAAATGATTACTGTCTTAGATTACTTGCGCGCGTTTATAAAAAGTAATGTTAAAGAATTGAATTATTAGTAGTTGATGTGCTTAAAGTGAAGAAATCGAATTATTATTTAATGTAATACAAGAAAATATTATAAATTGAATTTATTGTTATTGCACTGTGCGTAAGTGAATTAAAGAAAAAATTTAGAAATCAAGTTAAGGTGTATTACTATAAAAAACCTTAATTGTGTTAGACCTTTGAAAGCGTACTCTACATATATGATGTAGAAGAGGAGGGATGCCCAAGCCTAAAAGCAGCAGCAGCAGCAAATGTGTTAGCTTGTATAATACACCAAGGCCAATGTGCTCTGAAAAATGTATTTGTAATACGAGATTTTTTAAATAAAACATATTTTTAAATGTTATAAATATTCTTTTATTTCTTATAATACTATATATTTACAATATGGACATTTATTTACATTAATTCTCATTAAAAAAAATACAATTATTGGTTGGGTTGAAAATACCGATTTTACACTTCTTCCATTTCCGCGTCTAGCGGTATTGAAAAATGCCCCCACGGCAATGTATCGGCTCCATTTTCAGTTATATAGCGCTTGTCATCATGAGGGCTTAACGCAATTTTAGCCTGGTTTATTGTATACACCTTGTGGCTAAATGATCGTATACTTCTTTGCTCCGCTATTAGGGTTTTCGAGTTTTCTAAGCACTCTATGTAGTCGCTAAATTGTAAATTGCGTGCTACAACATTTTTCTTTACACCCTTTGATTTTTTGACGTCATCAGCACCCTGTATTTGAAGGCTGTACATTTTCGCTCTTAAGCCAACAAATGCTGTCATTATTTTCCCGTTTAGCTCATCCTTCATCAAACCTGGAACTTTTTTATTTGCCTGAGGTATGCCATATTGACTATTTGCGGAATAATCGCTGGTGTCAAATTTTCCGATGTTTGCCCTCATGATTTCATATATGTTCACAGTGGAAGTTGTATAGTGCAATTTTCGATATGTCCAGTATTGCCATTCCAGCATATAATGGCTTATTGAATTTGACTTCAAGTCTCCTTAATTCAATAGCGACTAAATTTTCATCAAAAATTGTCCTGCTATGGAAGTTGGGTGCAGCAATGTAGCTTTTCGCGCCATATCGTCCTTCCCACTTCGAGCATAGTTTGATATTAGAATATTTTCTAACATTCTCCATGGTTTTACCGAAAATGGCATTATTCATTTTTTTATATTGATCTTTATCGTAGTTGCTGGTTGCATGCTTTCTTTTCTCGGTATTTAAGTCTATGTATGGTTTTAACCAAGGCGACTGATCAAACTGCAGGATTCGGTGAATTTTCTTGAGGATGAGCCCATGTGATATACATTGCTTCAGGTTGCGGTAGTGTATAACGTATTTCTCTTTTGATAATAATGTTGTTAGCAGCTTCTCTTGCTTCGATCCTGGGGGTGATTGATGTGTTGGGCAAAATGGAAAGTCCTTATGTGCGTTATAGAGCTCTGCGGGGTAATCCAGATCGCCTTCTAATATGTAGCCTGTGGGGGAGTTATCTGGAATATTCATAAAATCAATATTTTCAACCCACTTAAAATTACCAGTGGGAAGGCATTGCGACATTGCCCACCCATATAAATTATTTACATCATAATACATTAAATACTTAGTCTCTATTTCAGGCTTATAATTAGGCATATATTTATTATTCGCTTTACTAAATCTACAGCAGCACTGGCTAATTCCACCTCGAATGCCCTTTTCCACAAATAGGAGCATATCCACATCTGCTATCAGCTCCAGGTTAACTTGCGTATACTTCAGCATTGCATCCCATGTGTATCCCGGCAGCGTAAAGTAATGTGCGGGGTCCAGCTTGTAGGTTTCCATGCAGAGAGTTCGGAAGTTTTCGAAAACATCCGCCAGCAGAAGAACATCAGTTTTCAGATATAAATCTGAATATTCACCAACGCTGTTAATGTTGAAAGCTGTCCATACTTCCTGTGCATGCTCACAATCCTGATCCCAAATAGCTGAGTCAGTCATTTTATTGTAGAAGTCATCCTTCTGAGGCAAGCTTTGACGTTCCAATTTACTCCATCCATCGATGAAATCGTAAGGGAAAACCCCTTTCCGCGTTAGAAGATCAAACTTAGCATCATCCAAACTAGACCAGTGCTGCTTAGTTAACTTAAGTTTATGCTTAGGCAGTAAATATGCTAACTTATTCTGACATAAATCTATACGAATCTATAAATCTAAGCTTAATATTACAATTATCAATATATTTTGTAAATGAAATGTATCTTTCTTTATTTAACGGTAAAAGATCAACTTTACCTGGAATACTTATTGCAATATCCTTAATTATAAAATGGGCGTTGTATCCGGACAAATTGTGAAATATCACGGGTATTGTTCTGCAGTCGTTGTAATTGATGTTGCTGCTATTGTGTGCAGGTCCGCGGTACTTTCCTGTGAGATGGCAGTGGTCTCTGACTTTGGCTTCTCCGGCTGCAAATGGTTTTTCACATATGTGGCAGCATGAGCTCATAAGTTGCGTGCAATTTTCTTGCTGCGACAATGGCTCCATCGGTCTTATATTTCCAAACTCTTGCTCGGCTATATCCGCTATTTCTTGCAGCTGCAATGCAAACCATTTAAGGCAATCTTTACCAGGATTCGAACGGTAAAAAGATAGCGATTCATCATATAAACATCTGAAATATAGCCCAACGCTCTGTACTTCATGCTGCTGAATTTTTCTGGTACCTGCATCCTCACCATTAGCATCATAGGGCTGTAGTATTGACTCCAAATCCGCATATACGCAAAATGGAACCGGGTTCTTATAATTGCAGTTTTAAAGCTAACAATTTTGTTTTCCGGGAAAGATACTTTGCAATCGTTTGCTTTTTCACACTCTGGAACATGTGCTGCAAGTTTTTCCTGGCTGTAGAAATAAAATAGGCATCTGTCGCACACGTATTTTTTATGTTGGTATTTAGAAACTTGGTTGTGTATAAGCCGCGACAGATCTTTAATCCAGCAGAAGTGGTACTTCACATTAGTCTTCTCTAATATAAACACATTAACCGATAAATTGTTGTTAGCCTCAAATATTTTTATTTGTTTTAATGTCAGTGGAAAACTGATGCCTTCTAAATTTAACACAGATGTAAAGTGCGGGTATTTCGATGTCCTATACGCATGATCACCATGCTCCAATGGATACAATGCGGAGACCACTGCCCATGCAAAGCACGCATTATCACTATTATTTACATTTATACACGCCTTCTTGTTCGCAATTTGTTTCGGGAGCGCTATGTATGACGATCCTCTCAATTGTTCAAATTTATTTATATGCACTGCCAAATTCACTATTTTTTGCAAAGCCCAATCGCTGTCTTTCTCTTGAAATTCTTCAAGCTGGGCTAATACATCTTGCTGCACATTTCTTAAAAACCATCTTTCAAATCATCGGTGCTCCCAATGGATGCAGTTTTGGTGTGGAAATATTTATTGTCACTGATAGTTTCACTTTCATTAACACCATGCTTGATGAATTCGCAGATCAGAGTGGTTGAAACTTTCACAAAATGATGCTTATTTAGCGAATTTCTTATTCGTGCTGTAAATAAAGCACCTGCATCTGCCAAAAATCGTGCTGGATCAATGTGTTTGATGTTAATTATTGCGCCAGTCCGAATCCTTACTGCAAACGCATTATCCAATTCCACCCAACGCACACGGTCACTTCTTCTTTCTCCACGTTGTTGAACGCCTGCTCCACGATGGCTGCCTGCTTTTAGCAACGTCTGGAAACCTCTCAACCGGGTGATGCAGTTCTGGTAGTGCTGCTTGGCTCCATTTCTCTGTTCAGCTGCACATGCCGCCTTAAATTTCCTTATAAACATGCTGCAAGCCTTACCAATTATAACTCCTTGCACGGTGTCCCCATCTCTCAAACACTCCTCCATCTGCGTATATAAACCGTTTACAATATTTTGCGTATCCATAATAATTTTTTTCACTTTCACTTTGTCACTTTTCACTTGTTGTTTGGGTGTTGGCTGTTAAGCGCATACTGAGGAAATAAGGATTTCTTCGCTGCTTTTTATAGAAATCGCAACAAAGGATCAGCAAGGCCCCGCTCAAGCACAGCGAAGTTCAAAAGCTCGTCCAGAGTGCAAGTTCAGCCGAGGCACATGTAAGTTCAATCTAATTCCTCAAGCTCATCCGATGTACCACCGGCACGATGTAGCTCCTTGCTGGGGTCAGCAAGGTTACTACCATCGTGTTCTGGGTAACATAAAAATTTAGAGAAACTACATCCTCCCTAGGTTCCTAAAGTTATAGGGGATGCTAAGCCGGCCACACGGTATACGCTAGCTCGCCGGTGGGGGCGTGGGGTTGTGTGGCCGGGACACTACATCTATGATTCACCACTTACCTATTGTTTAAAAGGGATATCTCTTCATGTCATTATTTTCCTAGGTTAGCCAAGGCGATTCATCGCTTGACGTTTCCATCGACCTGGTGGACCTGTAAATGTTCAACACGACTTTGAGAGGACCCTGGAGAGAAAGCACAACCCAACCATCCTGGACAATTTATCCCCTTAAGTGGTCATTCCGAATAATACTAGAGGAGTTAACGAAATTTACAACAATTATATTTTATAATAAATACAACCCAAAACAATATAATTATTCAACAACAAAATGAAGGTAAGTTTGCATTAAATATTACCTAAATATTAAATCAAAAACAAAAGTATACTTATAATCTAGGTAATGTGGATGCAACCAACTTTTACCACTTGTAAATTTTGATAATTGAACTGGTGTATTGTGGGATGTACTGAGGGCAAGGAGGGACACAAAAAAACTTTGAGCCAATATAAAACTTGGCCAACCAAAACAAAAAAAAACAAAAACACAAGAGAAGTAACAACGTCGATTTGGCCAAACGGAGTTGCAGGGCAATAAAATTCGGACAATTGGTTCAGTTAGAACCGTCTAATGTTTGTTTGCACCCCTACCAAAAAAACCAGTGTAACAATACTTGCTAAGTGTAGAAGGGTTTAACTCAGGTAACGGATAAAGTGTATTTATATACTTATCATATAACTAGTGCAGAACAATATAATTAAAAAGGTGTGAATATATATTTAGTGTTAAACAATATAATAAAAATTGTATATATATGTTATAATAAAAATTGTATATATATGTCAATCTAGGAAACACAATAATCAAGCTAAATAATATAGATAATAAATCAATATAAGAATAAAAACAACCCCGCCAAAATGAATTATTTACCAAAAATCCTGTGCCTCTTTATAAGCAAATCCTAGCTCTAATCACCTTGATATGCACTTCTACACATCTCTTACAAAGTCCTTTATTCAATCTTCTGTGGTATAGGATTTTTCAACAGGCGTTACACTTCCGTATTATGAGCATATTCAGGTGTCCTCGCAATAAATTTATTCCGAAACGCTTAACTTGGTTAACGTGACATTTCTGGCATTTGGAACTTGGAAGTTTAAACTAATAAAATCAAAATTTAAAGTCAAGAACCACACTAATGTCAAGCACGAGCCGATGACAGCTGATTCCGCTTCACCATACAAAGTCTCCTAATAGCGATAATTAATTACAGCCAGTTTTGTTACCTTCTTCGCCTTGCTCTTGAAAATCGAAATATTTTTCGAAACTTGATGCCATAGACTTCATTTGGAACAATTTCATCGTAGAAAGAAGAATTTCCCACTTTTCTGATTTTCTTATAACAGGTCTCAATTATTCAAGCCAATACTAATTTTCATCTGCTTTGTTCTTTGGCACTTTCTATTTTTAAAATTAGCTTTAAAATCCGCCGTTTACACGTTTTTATTCTTTCTTTAATGTTGCAAAAACTGTCCTCACAACACTACCATTGCAATGAACGAACGACATATAATATTAAAATTCTTCAAACCGAACACATGCATTACTATCGCACCGGTTTATTCATATCCTTTTTTAACCATGAGGCTCAGGGCTCTTAGCAGTCGAGTGCATCTGTACCTTATTTGGTCTCTCCTCAATACCGACTTTCTCGGGCAAATTCTCAATCCAGACTGTCAAAGGTATAAAAATTTTTTTCTTCCAAGAAAAATTTTGTTTTTCTTGGCCTACGTGATTCAAAAAAAAGTTCCGCATCCAAAAGCTTCTGAAGTGATTGCCCTAATAATTTCTTAAATTTCCGATAGATGGAGGGAATAATTAATCATAAGACTTTTGTAATAAATAACCGACCGTTACACCGAGGCGCATGCAAGTTCAATTTAATTTTCCAAGCCTCATCCGGGACACATGTAAGTTCAATCTATCACCCAAGACCTCATCCAGGGCACATGCAAGTTCAAAAGCTAATCCAGCACTAAAGTTCATCCGAGACACATGTAAGTTCAATCTGCCACCCAAGACCTCATCCAGGGCTCATGCAAGTTCAATCTAATTCCCCAAGCTCATCCGAGGCACATGTAAGTTAAATCTATCACCCAAGACCTCATCCAGGGTACATGCAAGTTCAAAAGCTAATCCAGCGCTAAAGTTCATCCGAGGCACATGCAAGTTCAATTTAATTCCGCCGGCACATTGAAGTTCAAAAGCTAATCCGCCGCTAAAGTTCATCCGAGGCGCATGCAAGTTCAGCCAAGGCACAGGCAAGTTCAGCCATGGCACAGCAAGTTCAAAAGCTCAGAAAGCACGAAAGCTCATCCAAGACATATCGAACTAACACACAAGACCCACATCCACATCTAAGACACCAACCGATGACGTCAGTGGCCCAGGAGCGCTGTTGCTCTACTACTACTGAACTTTTCAACCTAATCATAAACGGGGTATTAGTATTGACTTGAACTAATACAATTTACATAACTTATAATGCGTGAAATACTTAGCATTATGTTAGACTATATCCATTATCAATTTCCCTAATTACATGAGGAAAATTTTAAATCATCTTACACTAACCTGAAATTATTAAATAGCCTATCCACAAAACAGAAGAAAATACCCTTTTGTTGTTTTACTAACCCAGGGTCTCCACCGGCAATTTTTGGCATTGGCAATAGGAAATTATTGTCATTGCGGAAAAATATTGACAGTGGAGACGCAACAGCATGTTCGGCAATATTCCTCTAAAACATTACCGATACAATAATTGCCTATGTAATAAGTTGAGGAATTTCTGAAATCAAGATGACGGAAAATGAAAATAAACAAAAAGAACTTTGGCTTTTCTGGGTTAAAGCCGATACATAAAATGGATGATATTTTTTATATATTCTTTCATTTTAAAAACAATTAAAATTAGTATTTGTTTTTTTACTTTTGGTACTTTACTCGAGTAAACGCATATTTTAAAAATAAAATTGCCGAGCAATGAAATTCCGGCTTAGATGCGTTGCCAAGCAATATTGTCAGTTACCATTGCTGGAAAAAATGCCCGTGGAGACCCGGGGTAAGGGACCATTCAAGTATTACGTAAGCACCAAAGGGGAGGGGGGGGGTCTTTGTTTTGGTTATTTTTGATGACTTGGGTCCGGGGGTCTGAATGATGATTACGTCAGCAATATTTATTTACTTAATTTTTCTGATTTTTTTGCAAAAATTTAATGGTTTTTGATTTGAAAAAATATGGCAACCCTACTTGTTTATCCTCGAAAGTGAAAAGTATGTTCACGCATTCCCCGAAATCATTGATATTGCTTACTGCGGTGTTTTATGGTTAAGTTAGAAAGAACCGAAGTAGTCTAAAGTTGTTCGGGTTCATCTTGGTTCGGTTCGTTAGATATAATTGGATATGACGTGTATATGCATATGATATGACTCATAACTTCAAAAGTTGGTAAGATAGAACCATCGTTTTTACCATTATAGATAGGTGAAGGAATTCTGCGTTCATTGGTACCTTCATGGAAATAGGTAATACGGTTACAAAAATACAGGGTGATATGTAAAATTGCATCTTTATAAAGTTCTAACCGTAATACTCAGAACGGACAAAGATTTCGAACTAGGCGCCATAGTAACTTATATTCAACTCAAAAAAAACCTATCCAACGACGTATTACACTTAGCTATTGGAGGTGGGTACCAAAATTTGCATTCTCCTTTCTTTATAGTCTATAAATTCCTTATTTCTAGACTCATAAAAAACAATAAAGAAACCTGAACAGATTTTAAAAAAATATATACCAATGTTTACGTAAGCAAAGGAGGGGAGTAAGAGCTTTGCTTACTTTTGCTGACAAGGGGGAGGGGGCTTAAAAATTACTAAAATTCTGCTTACATAATACTTGAATGTCCCCTAACATCAATCTTCTAATATTTGGAAAAAGAAAATCTTTTAAATTATCTAATAAAATACAAGATACCATGTTAGCCTTTATCCCGTGAGAAGGCGCGTCTAATTTTGTTACACGGAGAGGCGCACGCGAGCAAATTGCTCACACTCCTTTAAATGCTCATATGTCTAACGTTGCAGTACTTATTGGCTTATAATGGATTTATATGAATAAAACAAGGTTTAGTAAGTAAGAAAATAAGTATTTTAATTAAAACTATTAAACTATGAGAAGGCGCACCATATTTTGTAACACGGAGAGACGGGCACAAGCAAATTGCTCAAACTACCGTTACGTTTTTTACTGCTTAACGGATTCGTAGGATTAATTAAGGAATGCGCTTTTAAAATGCTCACACAAAGCTTATTTATTAGAAACTAAAACACAATTTAATAACAGACAAAATTCAAGAACTACTACAACACAATTCTTAAAGTTTATTCTATTCTATTCTATTTATTTAAGTTCGGAAGTACACAAGACACATCTTTTAAAGTACAATAATTCATTGGTAAATTTTAATATATAAACTAGTCTAATCTTACTAAACTAAGAAGAAGAAAAAAGAAGAAGAAAAAAAAAGAAAAAAGAAAGAAAAGGAACAGTGTCCGAATAAGGATCATGTAAAGAGAAGAAGTAGATAGAGAAGCAAAAAGACAGAGAAAGTGAAAGTACTAAAGAGAAGAAGAGGAAGATAGAAAATGAGATGCTTGCGTCCTAAAACTCTTGACTGTGCTTATTCTTTGAATGGAATTAGGGAGATTATTCCAAAGCCTAAACGAATGCACAAAGAAGGAACGACTACCCATTAAGGAACAGTGAGCAGGAATGAGAAATTTAATCGATCTCAAGGACTGCAAAGGACAAAGGAAGTCGGAGAGGTAAGAAGGACTTTTGGTGTAAAGAAGTTTATGCAAGAGGACCAATGCCATGACATCTATAAAACGAAAGAGGTCACAACCTAGTAATGAATTACGCACAGCTGACACATGATCTGATCTTCGTAAGTGAAAAATAAACCTTAAACAATCATTAAATGCAATATTGAGGCGCTGGCGGCAAGATGCATCGAAGGATATGTAAACAAGAGACCCGTAGAGGAAATGTGGCAGAATTAGAGATTTGACAAGCTTTAGCCGAATAGACGACGATAGAAGACTACCATACAGCCATAGTTTACGTAATGTGCCATAGATCTTGGAGAGCATAAGAGAGACATGTTTGCAGCAAGATAGTTTGGAATTAATGGCAATGCCAAGATTATTGACACAGTCGACAACAGGAAGAGGAACATTATTAAGAGAAATAGGTGGCATACTGTCAATGGACAAAGGACAACGACTAAGAAGGAGTACTTGGGATTTATTTGGATTTAGTTTAAGGAAATTGGAGGAGCTCCATTCATTTATTCGAGATAAGACGTTATTGAGTTCTCCAATACAGGAATATATCCGATTAGGAGGGCATGAAGTATACAGCTGGAGATCATCAGCATACAGATGAAAGGAACAGCGATTGATAACAGAGGGAAGATCATTAACATACAGAGAGAAAAGTAGAGGACCAAGAATGGAACCTTGAGGCACTCCCAAGGGCACAGGAAGGAAGGATGATACAACGCTGTTGTGGCGAACACATTGGAGCCTATTAGAAAGAAGAGAAGAAAAAAGTCGAGTAGCAGAAGACGAAAAGTGGTAGAGTTGGCTAAGTTTGGATAGCAGAAGCGAGTGAACCACAGAATCGAATGCCTTAGAGAAATCAAGAAGAACTAAAATCGCAGTGTCACCGT
Organism: Thereva nobilitata; assembly: GCA_963855945.1. Taxonomy (NCBI): domain Eukaryota; kingdom Metazoa; phylum Arthropoda; class Insecta; order Diptera; family Therevidae; genus Thereva; species Thereva nobilitata. The sequence continues at coordinate 169,967,308 of OY979694.1, forward strand.
GGTCGAGTGCAGCACGCAGATCAGTCGTTACCTTTAGTACAGCAGTTTCGCAACTATGGGATTTACGGAAGCCAGATTGGAATTTAGAAAGGAAGTTATTAGATTCGAGATATCGCAGAACTTGGATAAAAAGAATTTTCTCAAAAGCTTTGGCAAGGAAAGGAAGAATACTGATAGGACGAAAATCAGACATATCAGTGGGAGAGGATTTTTTAGGTAAAGGAATCACTAGGGCTTTTTTCCAGAGCACGGGAACTTGGGAAGTTGTCAGGCAGTAATTGAAAATATGCGTGATAGTTACCACGATTAGGGGAGAGAGAAGCTTGAGAAAACGGGGACAAATTCCATCATACCCAACACTGTTAGAGGAAATAGATAGCAATATTTCTAGGACTTCAACTGAGTCGACGCAACGGAAACTAAAGCCATCAGAACTAAGAGCATCTAATGGGAGAACATTAGAAAGGGCAGAGGAGGTAGGATCAGGAGGATGTTGGATAAAAGACATGTTGAGAAGGTTTACATCAACATTAAAAGGGATAGGCACAGAAGAATGAATGCCTAGCGAACGAAGATTAGACCAAAGTTGTTTTGAGTTTAAAGTAGGATCAAGCTTGCGGGAATAATACTCACGTTTAGCGGATTTAACCTTATAGTTGATGAGGTTGCGAAGCTTCTTGTATTCATTAAGGAAACTGGGGATCCTAGTCCTACGATAACGTCTGTACATGAACTCGCGCTGTCTTATCAGGTCGCGCACTTCACGAGAAAACCAAGGACAAGGTGTAGACGGGCTGCATCTTCTTGTGACTACGGGGACACACTGATCAAAAGTAGATTGAATAAAGGAGATCAAGAGATCGACCTTAGTGTCAACACAAGTAGTGTTGTAGATATCACCCCAAGGCAAAGAAGATGCGCATTCAGAAATCTGATCTAAATTGATGTTACTGTAGTCACGATATGAAAATGAAGAGGCCGAGGATGAAGGGAGAAAGGTAAAACGAACGGAGAGGAACAATATATCGTGATCAAGAAAGCTCGGATGGGATATTTGATTGAACTTTAACACTGAGGCAGTGGAAGTAACAGATAGAAGATCAAGTAAGGAAGGATTTTGACAGTTCAGAAATGTAGGGAGTTGATTTAGAATGTGTAAGTCCAAAGATTCAAGGAAATATCTAAGTGCGTTCGCACGTGGATTGGCCCTGAGCAGGTCGACATTAAAATCACCAGCAACAATTATATTGTCATAAAGGCGAGAGAGACTTGAAGCAAGGTTGTAGAATTCAACAGCGATGTCGGGATTAAACACATTAGGAGGACAATATACATTGATGACAACGCATTTGTCATATGTAGATTTTAGTTCAACAGCAATAAATTCAAAAGGAGAGCCACGCGACATGCCAACTACTCTGGAGGAAAGCGAAGAGGAAACATACATAGCAACACCGCCACCAATGCGACCAACACGATCATTGCGATGTATCGAAAACCCAGGGAAAGAGACAAAAGAGGAGGGGATATCAGGTTTCAGCCAAGTTTCACTTACGAGAAGAGCATGTATTTTAGTACGGTCAAACATATACCTCAACTCGTCCATTTTATTTCTTAAACTTCTTGCATTCAGAGTGCATATGTTCAGTCCTGAGGAAGAGGAGCAAAGGATATTAAGTAGCATTCCCTCATTGCACACTCGATTAGGAAAACTAGGATTCATAAATAATATCAGCAAAACGCACAACCAAGAGCTCAAAAGCAAACGTAAAGGAAATTTTTAAAAAGCAGAGAAAGAGAATTAAAAGAAATAAGAAATAGAAGAGAGGAAAAGAAGAAGCAGACAAAGAAATAACATAAACAGGGACAACACAGTACAGGAAAAACTTATAAGATCTTAATATATAATAGAGCGTAATGACAAAAAATAAATTCATTTTTAAATGCTAAAATTCATACGTGAAAATGGGCTCCAAATTCTTCAGGGAGATCCAGGAGTTGATGGTGAGCTGACCGACTCATTGTACACGAGAGCAGAAGTAAATATTTGGGACTCTTTATTTCTCTCCAGCTGCATATAAACAAAACTAAAACTAAATGAAAGCATACAAACGCTACTCCACAAATAAGAGCGGATTGCCCCAAATTCTCTAGTGTGAGCATGGAGTTGAAGCTGCATTGATGGCTTCGCTTAAATCAAGAGCTGATTTGAATAATCGTGGCTGCTTATTTTTCTCCAGCTGTACATAAACGTAACCCCGACGAGTAAAGACCGATGCTACCAGATTCTGTTTTTGAAGTTTTCGTGCCGTGTGGAATATGTCGTTATTTTTCGAGGTCAGGCTCTCGTTGACATGCACAAGGCTGTCAGACGCGAAGCCCAGATTGAGTTTCTTTAAAGTAAGAATCCCGTGCTGACGGGTCTTCTTCAGGAATTCCTGCTGCTCGTTGGCTGATGGGAACTTCGCAATTAGCAACGAACTCATCCTGCCAGTCTGCGACTCCAAGTCCAAACGCCGTCGCTGCGGTGGCCGGAACACATTCACGTAGGCCGACAATTCATGCCCGATGGTGGAAGCAATGGAATTAAGAATGTGCTTCGGGTTGTCGTTTTCAGTTGTGGGAATACCACGAACGACCACGTCATGAAGTCTGGATTGGCGGCGTAGGTCCTCTAACTCGTTGGATACTACCGCCAAGTCATGTTGGACGGACTCTACATCGTCTTTTATTTTTCCCAATTGGTAGTTTAAGGTGGAATTAATTTCATCAATTTTTGTGTTTAGCGTGGTGTTAATCTCATCAATTTTTGTGTTTAAGCGCGTCTCTAATTGTCTTAGATGATCCTCGAAAACGGAAGATTGCTCATCCAGCATTCTGTTGAAGCTTAACAAAAGCCTTTTCTCGAGCACTTCAAAGTTGTTTTCGGGGGCAGCTATTGATGTCGATCTCGGAGTTCTGCTGCTGCTATCATCATTGCGCTTGCTGACCGATGGCTCAGGAGTATTAACCCTAGCGGGATTTGTCACAGTTTCAGCAAGTTTCCTTAGGTTTGACCTTGATTGTTGAAATTTAGGCATGTTGATTTTATAAGAAACACTTGGATTTTAATGCGGAAAGCAATGCACACCGACAGAGAAATAATAACAGCGTCGGAAATAATAAAATTTTGTTTTTAATTTAGGAAAACAACTGCGGAAAATAGTAATATATGGGAGCTACGAGAAACACGTCTACTCGATAAACATTACAAATACTACGATCGTATACATGTCTTATGATCCAGAGGATCTACCAAGAACTTACGACGACTCGGTCTTTTTATTAGAGCTTCTGTATATACCACAGTGGCTTAAAAAATCTCAACCGAAAAACGAAATTTTCTATTTGAATAATTGAAAGAAATTTGAAGATCGAAGATAAATATTTCTTAACCGTAAGTAAAATAAAAATGCGAAGAAACTATTGTAAACATAATTTATTCAAAAGGAAACACTTTTCTAATTAAAATTGAATTTTTATTTTTCTTATAATTTTGTGAACCATTGTATATTGTAAAAAGTGAGCGAGAATTGACTCCTCCTCCTCCTTATCAAATCACTTGCTGTCATTTAATCAATCGCGACTTCGTATTGCTAATTTTACAAATTATGAATAAAAAGCGTTCTTTTTTATATATTTTTTAATTTTCAGGTTTTTGTATTTTACATACATATTTGCTACAGAAATAATTTGTAGCAATTTCTATTAAAAAATACGCAATTTGGGTTTTTAATACTTTGATACTAGGATTGTTGACGTTTTCGGCCAGTCGCATGCGCGCTTCTGCCAGGGGAGGTTACGTTGCTTGCGACTGCGGAGAGTTCACAATTTATGAATGAAAATGCTCATGAATTTAAAAAAGGATTTTTTAGCATTTTTTTTTAATTATTATAAATTTAGGGATGAGAAATATTTCTCATAATTATAATAAAATTATGCTTATTATGATGGATAGATTTACTTGGTTGAGCAGGATTTTTACATGTATTTAAAAGCTCTGCTCAATACATATAAAGATAACTTAACTTTATTTCGGCATGCGCGCATCCCTTCCCAAATAATTTTGTAGAGTTTTTTCTGCGTTTGTTGCCTTTTTAAATGAAAAGAGGGGGAAATGATAGAACAAAATTTATAAAATTTGCCAACGAGGTGTGCAGAACTGTTCGAATTTTTTGTGTCACGGAGTTTGAAAACATCTATACGCGAATATTCTTTTTTCCCGAAGCTTCTAAAAGCTTTGCCTTTTAATTACCGTTTGTTCACATTCCAATCTACTAGATGGCGCCAATAGGTTTTAGTAGATAAATCATTACAAACGTGAAGTTCTAAAGTCGTTACAAATAACAGTTGTCTCCAAGCTGTAATATATGGTGCATAAATCATCACACTGCCCCCTCCTTAGGACTGTTCGTCCCGAACCGTTGTCCATCCTGGATCCGGCTGATGATAAGTGCACAGCCTGTCTATGTGCACGATTTTATTCTTCGCCTTGGGTCCTTGTTGAATCCTGTAGACAACGTCGTTGATCCGTGTTAGGATTTTATAGGGCCCCTCCCACTGGCGCTGAAGTTTCGGAGACTTTCCTTTCCGTCGCCGAGGGTTGAACAGCCAAACAAGGTCATACAGCCAACAAGGTCTCTTAGGTCATACCTTGCTTTCATTCTGTCGCTGGCGTCTTCAGATTCTCTCTTGCGATTCTTTCAACTGGGGCTCACACGTTGTGTCGTTGCGTCTCTTCTTTTGCTCTTACTCGAGGACTCTTGCTGTTGGAACAAACTGTGCATTTACGACACCCACCAGTTCGTAACATCCTGTTAATAGAGTTTATCCTTCTAGCTCAGAAGGTACATTTCTCAGCTGGGCTGAGGAACGGGCCGCGCTTATGTGCAGGGACCGAACCGGCCGAAAGCACCCAAAAAGGTATAAGAAGAGAAAACACCGCATAACGAGCATGCGACCGAAAATGCAGACTCCTTCTCGAACCTCCCCGGCACTCCGGTACCGAGCCGATCCGGTCCCTGCACACAAACGCGGTTACATTTACCACTGCACAGTGGCTCAGCTAAGACATGCAAACACAAAAAAAAACAATGCAACATTTAAGAGCACAAAACATCAAACAGAGAAGCGTGCAAAGACAATGAAAAAGTGGGACACACAGGGAATCACGCCACATTAAAAAGAGTCCTTTTGAGGACATCTTCGCTAGTTTGCATGCTAAAAGCACTCCCATTTTTGTTAACGTTTATAAGCATGCGGTTAACTGGTTCGTACATCCCATAATTGGTATTAAGCCGCGTACACACCGGCCCAACGAAGGCCAACGAACGGGATTCGTTGATATTCGTTGGTTCTAAATGGACGGATTAGCGAAGGCCAACGAAGGTTCGTTGGCGTTCGCTTGCAACCCGTAGCGTAGCGGAAACATCACAAAAGTAGGCCATTCGATCGAATGCGGTGTGGACGGGCGTCGAACGCCAACGAACTTTTTGACTTTTGTCATCAGTTTTTATTTATTAGTTAGTCTACTGTGATTAATTACTGTCTGATTGAAGGTAAGTTTTAATGACAAAATGGTTAAGATTTAATGCTTTTTTAGTAAAGAAACTATTTCGAGGTATTTCAGAAAAATTCCAAAACGAAAATGAAAGACAACAAAGAGTGGTCACAAGATGACATGTTTTTTTTAATCGACCTTTATAAAGAAAAACCACGTCTTTGGGATCCCAGCCATAAGGAGTATAAGTTGAAATCAAAGAGATATGATGACTGGAAGGAAATATCTAATATTGTTGACTGTGATGTTAACGATATTAAGAAAAAATGGAGTCCTTGTTAACCTCATTCCGACGAGAGCGGCAAAGGTGCGAGGGTAGTAAGAAATCGGGTGCTGGAAGGGATGAGATCTACAATTCAAAGTGGTTTGCCTTTGAAAAAATGAAATTTTTATTGGACAAATTTACTCCGCGAGTAACAGTCGACACAATGGATACAGGGGTAAATAATAAAAAGTCTTAATTTAATTAATTTTATTTTCTCAATAGAAGTAATTGTGAGCGAGATCTATGCATAATTATTTTGCCAATGTACTTGATCTACAGTAGTAAAATATTCCGCAAATTCATTGCGTATTTGCTCATTGCTTCTAGCAGCTCTCCGCGGTATGATTGGTAATGGAAGTAATGAAGTCAATGGGTCTTCTTCATTTGTTCTGCGCCAAGTGCCCAATGTGAGAACCCCATTATCATCGCGATCAAAAGTTCCTGTGGGCGTATAAATTTGTCTCGAGACTTTACTTTTCCTTAAAAAGTTGTGTAAATATACGCAAGTCATTATTATTGCAGTAGCCCGTTCTGGTTGAAGAAGCATTGGTTTTCGTAATACTCTAAATACAGATGATATAATCCCAAACGCATTTTCAACTATTCTTCGAGCCCTACTCAATCTATAGTTGAATACTCTTTTCATTGATCCAGGCTCTTGAAGACCAGAGTATGGTTTCATAATATGCTTTTGTAAAGGGAATGCATCATCGGCCACTAACGTATAAGGGACCTCCATATGACGGTTAGGAAGAGCTGCATCTGGTGGCAAATCTAATTTGTTTTCATGTAGATTTTCGTAAAATTTTGTGTTTCTAAAAACACCGCTGTCCGAAATTCTGCCTTGGCATCCAACTTTTGCATATATAAAACAGTAATCTGCGTCTACTATTCCCATCAACACAATACTAAAGTCGGATTTATAATTGAAATAGTCACTCCCACCATGTATGGGGTTTTGTACTACGCAATGTTTCCCATCCAGTGCACCAATACAATGGGGGAAATTCCACTTTTGTTCAAACGTTTCCGCAATTTGTTTCCATTCTTCATTATTTTGGGGAGTCTGCAAGAATAAAAATATGCTCAATAAATTAAGACAATCAATACATGTACCCTGGGATTTTACCCCGGAAGGAGAGTAATGTTTTTCTGGTGTATGTATGTGTATTAGAGATGGGTAGGTCATAAGCGAACTAGTTCAATTGAACTAATCATTTCTCTGAACTAATCATTAGTTTAGTTCATTTGAAAATGAACTAGTTCTTGAAAAATGGTTGAAAACTCCACAAAACTGAAAAACTTCGGAAAACCCTCCACTGAAATATTCTGCGACATCCTAAAAAACTATTGAAAAGTCGTCTTCTTCAAACTTCAGAAAACCCCGACGACTAATAAACTTATAGAGCTTCTGAGAAACCCTGAAAAAAATGGCAAATTACAAAACCATAATAAGTCGTCAAAATTCTGAGATACTGGGATGAGCTAGAGCATTTGAAAGGGGGCTCATGCACAGAAAAACGAGAACTTAAATTGAAAAATGACGTAACTATCCCTAATGATCATGTTACTCTGTTCTGGTTCTATTGAATGAAATAGTTCATTATGAACTAATCATCTTGTGAACTGAACTAAATGAACTAGTTCACTGAAATGAACTAAAAGTCCCATCTCTAATGTGTATATGTATGCATGTTTTTAGTTATATAATTATTTGATTTTTTAAATTAACTTTCTGTAGGAAATATCTGTGGAGGATAATGCCGATAACGAGGATTTAAATAATTCTATACCGAGCACGAGTAAAGCGTTTAAATCTCCAAAAAAATTAAAACTCGCCAAAAATTCAGACGTATTAAGTGAGCATGGCCATTTTAGCACACACCAAATTTTTTATGGTAATTAATTGCAAAACCTTCATTGCTAATTAATTACCACGAAAAACAATTTATTACCATTTTTTTTTAAAAAATTACCGATGGCTTTGCTAGCTTAAGTTTAAGCTAGCACAGCCATTGATAATTTTTTAAAAAACATAACAACAAAGTGGTAATTAATAGCAAAACATTTATTACTAATTAATTACCACTACAAAAAATTTATTTCCGATTGTTAACATTAAAAAATTAATAAATTAGTATTTTGCGTTCGAGGGCGCCACGTGGCATCCGAGCCGTGATTGACGGTTTGTCGGCCGGAGCAGCAAACCGTGTTTCGGACGCTGTCCCAGACGTACACAATCTGTTTCGATGCCCTTCCAGTTCACTCGAAGGAATCACTAATTAAAATAATAAGAAGTAACATAATAATTTTACTTTTTACAACAAAGGAATATCCTTATACTCTGTGGGCAACTTCATGTCGTAAGATATTGGATTACTTACGTGAAAACGAGAAAAAGAACCCTTTCAAAACAGCTTTTGAATTGTAAAAATAAAAAACAATGTTTATACATGGAAAGGATGAAAAAAAAACATTACAATTTTTAAACAACTTATTTACAAATGTGATTCTTATTCACAAGTAAATTTCTGCTTAAAAAAATAGTTTCAAGACTTTTGCAAATCGTTTGTCACTTTTCCTTCTCGAAATTTCAGAGGTCAGGACAACGTGGACACTCTTCAAAAAATTCTTTCCCCTGTCTTTTCTTCTTCGCTGTTGCTTTTCTGAGGGCTTTGTTTTTTCTTTTGTTTCCTTCGTCTTTCTCGTAACTTTTGCCTGTAGCTCTCATTACGATTTTGTTTTTCGTCATCTTCTGTCCGGATGTGAGCCAATCGGAGCCATGAGCCTCTCTGCTGCTGTTCGGAGCGTACGAGTCCTTTGGATCTCGTCCGGTCTCGTGCGGTCTCGTGACGGTCTCGCGGCGGAGGCCGGCAGACTGTCACTGGAGAGACTCGACCTGGGCTCGACCTGGACTCGATTTCGACTCCACCTTGGACAACAATTATTGTCTACAGTGCTATTTGTAGTCAATTTTCATAACTTATATTTTCGCTATTCAAATACTATGATTTTTGTAAATTTTTTAATGATAAAATTTTGGAATGTGTATTTTGCAATATTTTACATTACAAGTTGAGGGAAATTTTCCAGGTAAAATATACAGTTTTATAGAATATTGTTTTACTGTTGTTCATTTTTTAATTGTTTTCGTTACAGCGTTACATTTTTTTCGAACGTTACAAATAAATTATTCAAAATTTCAATAGCTACTCACAACATGTAGTAGAAGTGCAGCATTATTTTTCGAGTTATATAATAAACATTTTTTGGTATTCAAATATTGGAATCGTGAAACGTTTTACCCGGGGCGAACGCAAACTTGTTCTTCAAAATTTATGCAAACAAGTCATCTCTCAATATTTCCAATTAGTACAATTCACAACAAACTTAAATAGTACAATGATTTGGAATTTTTATTATCTTATTTTAAATGATTAAACTTTTATCAATTATTCAACATCTTTATAAATTTCGAGTAACAAATCCCAAGCTACTAAAAATGCTATTTCCGTTTCTGAAAAGGAAATTTAATTTTCAAAACGTTTTTCATTTTTTATTCTTGGCTGGCCCTAATGTTACATTTTATACATCTGAAAATTAGCCTTCAAGTTTTAAAATCTTGAAATTACTGCAAATTTCAATATAGTTAATCAAAAAAAAATACTGTTATTAAAAATATCGTGTATTATCAAAAACAAATGCTATGATGAAAAAGGTTCAAAAAGAAATCATTAATCGAAAACAGCCATAATAATTTTTCAAAGCTCAAAGAATTGAAGAGTGCTTTGTCGTATTTTGCGAATAACAACATAAATTATAAACTATATTGCAATTGTAAATTATTCTGCATAATACCCTGTTCAATTGTTATTTTGACAATTGAAAAACTATTGGTTGAAGAAAACCAACATATGAGGAGTTATTTTGTAAGTTTCTTTCCGTGTCTTTTTTTGTCGGACAAATCATCGTACTCGATCCATCTATTTCCTCGTTTGACCAAAGTAATATAGTGTCCCAGTAATTGAGAGTTTTCTTCGGAAATAAATTTTTTGTAGTGGTAATTAATTAGCAATAAATGTTTTGCTATTAATTACCACTTTGTTGTTATGTTTTTTAAAAAATTATCAATGGCTGTGCTAGCTTAAACTTAAGCTAGCAAAGCCATCGGTAATTTTTTAAAAAAAATGGTAATAAATTGTTTTTCGTGGTAATTAATTAGCAATAAAGGTTTTGCAATTAATTACCATGACAAATTTGGTGTGTGCTAAAATGGCCATGCTCACTTAATACGTCTCAAAAATTCTATGTTAAATCAGCGAGCTGAAGAAGCTTATATTAATATGCAGCAGGCCATTAAAAGACGGAACGAGAGAGACTCGAGTACCACATTTGGCGAGCATGTGGGGAATAAACATCGGACATACAGTTCTCATACGAAGAGTATGGTTGAGCATTTAATTGGGAATATTCTCTTTGAAGCAGATATGGGAAAATATGAATCAAAATATGATTTTTACGCTGATCCAATACATTCCCCAATGTCACGTGATTCGGTGCATCCATATCGCATTACTTCATCTCCTGCCCATCAGCCACCTTCAAGGACTCCAACACCAACTTCTCGTGATTCATTACAGAAGTTTTTCAAAACCTCATCTCCTGCCCCCCATCAGCCACCTTCAAGGACTCCAGCACCAACTTCCCGTGATTCATTGCAAACATTTTTCAGAAAATCATCGTCTGCTCATCACCTATCTTCAAAGACTCCAAGTGATTCATCGCAGTCATATTTTAGAGCTTCATCTCCAGCTATGTTCATACCCGAAGAACAAAATGCTACATTTCCAAGTCACAATGATAATACTGCTGATATTTCTTATGAAGAAGATATTACTGATAATAATGTAGTCTATATTACTAGTGATAATAATTAATATAACTTAAAATCAAAATAAACGATTAGAAAAAAACATAATTTTTTTTTTAAATAATACTTACTGTGATATAATTCTTTAAAGCTTTCATAATAGCTTGACATACTTCTGGAACTATCGAAGATATCGCTTGCTTGGAAACTTTGAAAAGATATGATAAGCTTGTGTACGAATCCCCAGAAGTCAGAAATCGAAGGGTGATGGCTAATCTTTCTTTTTCTGGAATTGATTCACGATAATTTGTATTTTGTTTAGCTATTTCGGGTCCAATTCTATTCCATAGCCATTCAAAGTCTTGGGCAGACATTCTACAAAAATTGGTAAACAAACCATACTCTTTTTCTATTTGCAGGTCGGCCATCATTTTACTTCCACTATATAAGTTTCTGTTTTTAAAAAATGTGACCGACCACCATCTCCGCTTTCGTTTCATTTTTCTTACTATTTCGTTAAGATATATGAAACTCGAAATTATTATTTCCTCGTCGTCATTCATGTTGACACAAATAACCGAAGACAAGTCCCAACGAACGTTTGATAAGCCAACAAATGCTTATAGACGTATCTCCGAACGCCAACGAACGTTCGGTAGCCAACGGCGAATACCGTTCGTTGGCCTTCGTTGGGCCGGTGTGTACGCGGCTTTAGAGGAATTAATGTACAAGAGAGGTGGACCGCTCATGTTGTAGTTGTTCACTCTAAATGACGTACGGGTTCGTAGGAAGCCTGAGTCAACTTTGTCATTCAACAAACGATGAACGAATATAACGGCAGCGACCTCGCGACGCTTATGGAGAGAGCTCAAGTTGAGCAATTTAAGTCTGTTCCCATAAGGCGGAAGAATAAGTGGGTAATCCCACGGGAGGTGACTGAGTGCAAAACGGACGAACTTCCTTTGAACCGATTCGATTTTATCGACATGGGAGGAGTAGTAAGGAGACCATATCTGGGAGGCGTATTCAAGCAGAGGCCTAACTAGAGATATGTATAAGTGTTTGGCGATGAGGGGGTTGTTGAATTCCTTGGACCATCTTTTTATAAATCCCAGGACTGAATTGCCCTTGGAAGAGATATAATTGATGTGGGTGGAGAAATCCAACTTACTTTCTAACCTAAGCCCTAGATCGATGACAGAGTTAGTGCGAGAGAACTTGTTATCGAGAAAAGTATAGTCATAAGTTATAACGCCACGTTTTCTACAAAAAGTCATGACCTCACATTTACTAATGTTAAGGACCAGGTTGTTGTTGGAGCACCAAGAATAGAAGGTGTTGTAACGGTCGGTTATTTACCGAAAGTTTCTCCCTTTTAATGGTCCTCCATCTATCGGAAAGTTCAGGCTTAATTAATAAAATTACTTCACACAAAAAAAAAAAAAATTTTGAAAAATTTTTTAAATTCTAGTAGTCGAAAAAAAATATTTTTTTTGTTGGAAGAAAAAAAAATTGAAAATTTAGTGTGTGATGAATTTTTAGAAGTTGACGAAGGTGCTATCGACCGGATTTTTTTTTTGATTCTTCGAAAAACTTGTAGAGACGACCACGGTGCTATCTAAAGTCGGTACACTTAATTTCACATACAAGTGGGCGAAGGTTAACGGTCAATTTTTTCACGAGAAATAATTCGATTTTTTTGCACGAGAAATAATTATATTAAAACTAGTGGATATCTGGTCAGCACACTAAGGAACCAGAAGGACCATAGCACTAGCAGGAAGGAAAGTAGACGCTGCACATCCTTAGAGTGATCCAACCTGGACCCGCTAACAGAGGAGCTCCGCAGATGTGTTGAGGCCGCTATATACATCCGCGCCGTGTCAACTGGAGGCAACCTTAGGGGTAATTAGAAGTCATCACTGTCGTTGGGGTAGCAGTAAAGCAACCAAGAAGGGAAAAATTCCGGATCCCCGGGAGGGATTGTGCCTGGTCTGTGCTGCCTGGTAATCGGTAAACTGGTATGTACCAACCTTTCTTTATCTGTTCGTTGGGTGTTCATGAGAAGGCATAGAAGCGGAAAGGAATCTGCACGAACCACATTTTTTTGAAGCTAACTAACTGACTGTTCTGACCTAAATAACTTAAGCGGCTGTGAATGTTGAATACCTAATCAAGCGAGGGGTAACAGCCCAACTATGCTCCGAGGAAAATAAGTCCAAGGCGTCAAAAAAGGTGAAGGAGAAGGTCTTCCATTATCAACGGGGTGGAGGAACGTTAGGTTATAGGTAGTCGTTGCCTGCACGGTCAAATCTTTCCGGGCGGCAGAAGGTATATTAAGCCACCTTGAGAGGAGCATGGTAGTGTCAGTTAAACATCGCCTAGCAAGATATCGTCTCAACCAAAGTAGGAAAAACAACACCTTGCGCCGGGATGACGTTGTCTTCAAGAAGAAGTGAACATTTAACTAGAGCTTTTTCACATAGTTAACTAGTGTTACTAAGTTGACTCATTTTGCACACTTTGTTCATCCATCAGTTGCACATCGGATACTCTTGAGTTGTTAAGTAGATTGCGGGTGTAACATTTTTCTTCTTAATAATAGATCACTTAGTGTACTTATTGGGTGTTAAAATAACACGTACTGGCCACATGAGGATACAGTTCGGTTTTTTTTTCACTTTTAATTAATCACATTGGAAGTTTTATTTACATATATTCACTTGTAAATAACTATATTTAAAATTTTGTTTATCTATGTTCACATTTAAATAATTATATTTAAAACTTTATTTACATATATCCACTATTTACATATATTACAATACTTATCAAATAATTATATATTCATACCATAATTATTATACTCTTATATTTAACAATTTCTTAAAATATAATCTAGATACTTTTTTACTTTAGTACACGCCCTTGTTCATAAATTTCATCGTTCGGTTTGGTGTTGTACGAAAGAAAAGAATCCTCGACTGGTACCAGCGCGACGATTGATTTGTTTCCTTCCGTTGTTGCATTACCGTTGTTATTTGGTAGTAATAGTTGGCTGTGTCCACATTACCTAGATTATAGGAGTATTTTGTTGTTTGAGTTACATCTATTAGTTAAAGCAAACTTATCTCTGTTTTGTTGTTGAGTAATTGTACTATACTGTAATTATTTTAAAATATATTTGTTGTCACTTTCTTTAACCCCACTAGTATTACTAGGCATGACAGCCTAAGGGGATAAATTGTCCAGGATGGTTGGGTTGTGCTTTCTCTCCAGGGTCCTCTCAAAGTCGCGTTGAACATTTACAGGTCCACCAGGTCGATGGAAACGTCCAGCGATGAATCGCTTTGGCTAACCTAGGAAAAGAATGATATGAAGAGATATCCCTTTTAAACAATAGGTAAGTGGTGAATCATAGGTGTAGTGTCCCGGTCACACAACCCCACGCCCCCACCGGCGAGCTAGCGTAAACCGTGTGGCCGGTTTAGCATCCCCTAAAACCATTTAGGAAACTAGGGAGGATGTAGTCTTCTAAATTTTTTTATGTTTACCCAAGCACGATGGCAGTAGCCTTGCTGTCTCCAGCAAGGAGCTCCATTGTGCCGGTACATAAAATGGCGCCCAACGACTGCTTACCTGTTAACGCTTTCGGCAAACTAGTTTCGAATTTAAATTACGGTGTCCATTTATTACATAAAATGGAACCCTACGAATGCTTTCATGGCAACGATTCGGATTACAAGTTTTTAACATTAAACCCCGGCGCCCATTTATTACATAAATGGCGGCCAAATTCTGTTAACTTGTTAAAATTATATTTGATTATGGTTCACCACCACTGCCTTTTTTTTTCAGATTCGTCTCTTTTGTCTAAATTCAGTGTGAATTTTACTTTGCTTTCACTTTTAGATTGTCCTGCATCATGTTATTTTCTTCGCTTTAGGCATCTTTGAACTAGGCTTACCGGCACCGCTGGCTAACAAGCGTATGACCGCTTGGCCATGGGTGAAGGCTGAGTCTGGAGTTCTTTTGTCCTGTGTTTTTGCTCGTCGTCCTGAGTATCAGGCGTCATACCGCCTGCCAGTGCTTCGTTCAGTGAACAGGATCCTTGTTACTTTTTGCTGATGGACGTTTGAGTGTAACTCGGGCTTAACCGGCTGAGGTAACAGGCGTGATATCGCCTGCCCACTGCGCCCCGTGGACATCTTTAATCCATTCAGTCCCCTCAAATTCTTTTTCTGTTCTTTCATTTTAGACAATTGGTCGAAATGTGGTAAGGGATGTGGTCACTTCAGGTGCACCTCTAGAAGGCCGCACAGGCTTAACCGTCTGGCTAATCACTTGCGCCCTGTGGACTTTTGTTGAGGGACATCCGGCTCCTTCCTTGTGCTTTTATTATTTTTCTCTCCAGTCTGTCCCCACTGCTGATTGATTTTCCGTAGTGTAGCTCAGTTGTGGTTGGACAGCGGAATCAAACTAAATTCTTATTATTTGCGGAGAAGATTTCCTTGTTTTTATGTGGAGGTAGACTCTTCATGTCGTTCAAGTAGATGAAGACGTGTGGTGCTTCCGGCGTCGTCGATGACACTCGGTGTTGACTGTGTCTCATAGCTACCACCGACTGACATCGATGACCTCGGCCACCGAGACTCCTGGGGAGAGAGATTTTTTTTCCAACCATCCTGGAAAATTAACACACATTTACAAAAACATTTTAACACAACCAAAACTATTTGGCCCATTGATTTTTTATCAGCTGTTGTAAGGTTGATTATTGCAAGTATCACCACTATTGTTATTCGGCTCACGGAAGTTTTTTTTTGATTAGGATATTTACAGTTACCGTAGTAGGTTTATTAAGGTGTTTCTTTTGTGGGTTAGTCCCGATCTTTTGGGCATATACTGTTTAGAGGTATTAAGTATATCTCGGCTAGCAAGGACCAATTAACTTTTTTTTTCCTCTTATTGGGTATAGTGTTGAATTTTTAATTACACCTAAATTTTATACATTCTTTTTCTGCACGGGATA
Source organism: Thereva nobilitata (assembly GCA_963855945.1). Taxonomy (NCBI): domain Eukaryota; kingdom Metazoa; phylum Arthropoda; class Insecta; order Diptera; family Therevidae; genus Thereva; species Thereva nobilitata. The sequence continues at coordinate 169,983,074 of OY979694.1, forward strand.
TCAGTATTACCGTCTCTGAGAAGATGGACGTGACCGGAGCATTAACTTTTTATGGACGTCCAGTGGTACATAAAGTACTGCGAAGACCACATCGATTATATTATTTATCCCCGCACGCCAGAGAATTTGTTCCGATCCATGCATCCATAGAAGCCAGGAGGTTGTCCACAACGATGGAGGGCGTCGCTATACGATATACCCTAAACGTCGTGAAATGTTTGGAAGCACACCCAGGTGCTTTTGACACCATGGCCTCCAGAATATTGACCATGCTGATGGATATTATTAACAAACCTCTAATTCTGATTCACGTTGTCGAAATTATTTTCCAACATTCATTGACTGAACCAAGCTTCTGCCATACGGGAGCTAGGCTGTATGAGCTGATTGATTCAATGAATCCCGGGGAAAATAGCGTGTTTAGAAATTTGTTGAGGATGACCCTGGCATATCAACAGGAAGTTATCCAGCGGTATGTTCCACCGGTTGGATATCAAGTACGTGGGATAACGTTGCTCGTGGCAGAAATGTATCGTCGTTTCCAGAAGGTTCGTTCACTGGGAAGCGAACTGGGGCAGATGCTGGATGGGCTGCTGAATCAGCTGCTCCAAGAGCCTACTCCGGATAATTTGGAATGCTTCTGCCAAGCGTGTCAAGCAGCAGGTTGGGAACTCTTGGAGGATTGTCCCTACCAAATTTCTCTTATCCTTCGCGATTTATACAGGGTGTCACCCTGGTTGAACGTCCTGGCTTAAATATTTTAAGCAGTGTTAATTCTTTGTTACTGTTACTTCCTTGGTCATGTTCTCGTTATTTTGTGTTATTGATCGATAACCCGTTTAGTTGGTTATATATATAAAAAAAAAAAAAAAAAGAAAAAAAAAAAATGTTTTTTTTCAGACCTTACGGCTAGTGGCGTGTTAGTTTATAGTTATAGTCAGGTAGTAACCTTCGACATTCGTTACGTGTTATTGTTGTCATATCGCCTCAGTCGATAGTATTAAATTTTCTTTAAGACTATTCTCCTTGCCTACTGCTTCTTTTATTAAGTCCTTCGGTTCACGAAGTCCCATCTACATACGACTTCGCGCACTGTTCAGGCATAATTTTTTCTCTTCACTTTAATATCATCGCACGGTTGACTGTTGGTGATTGTCGAGGAAATTATTTCGAAATCGACAGCATTTACGTAATATTCATATGTTACACCAAGCTGGTCGTCAGATGTTTTCCCCATTTTTACGGTTGCCTCAGCATCGGTTCTTTCTATAAGTACTATGCATTTGATTATGGTACACCTCCTGATTTTCGTTCAGTCTGAAGAACAACTCTCGGCGAATGGTGGTCCGGTCGATCCATCGGGGTTTGGTTAACGACAATGTGGTATTGCTGGAGACTGACCCGATGGACCGACAGGTGATCGGTTCGACGTGGAGGTCTGGATGATTGTAGAGACCCGGAGGGGGACAATGTGGTATTGCCTGCCGCCGGATCCCCGTAACTCCAGACTTACACTCCGAGAGACTCGACAGACTGACCATCTCTCAAATTTTAATTCTGACAGCACGACTAAATTCTCACCGATTTTTATGGATAACGCCTTAGATATTGGATGCCCGGCTAGCTCTGCAGCTGTGGCATGAGACTCTGAATATCAGGGCGTGAGACGAGCCACACATTGGCGCCAACCACTAAGTCTTACGGCTGAAAAACCTTCCGTTTTTTTTCGGCTCCTCACTGCCTCGCAAGTCGGCCTTGTGGACCCGAGGGTATGTAACGGTCGGTTATTTACCGAAAGTTTCTCCCTTTTAATGGTCCTCCATCTATCGGAAAGTTCAGGCTTAATTAATAAAATTACTTCACACAAAAAAAAAAAAAAATTTTGAAAAATTTTTTAAATTCTAGTAGTCGAAAAAAAATATTTTTTTTGTTGGAAGAAAAAAAAATTGAAAATTTAGTGTGTGATGAATTTTTAGAAGTTGACGAAGGTGCTATCGACCGGATTTTTTTTTGGATTCTTCGAAAAACTTGTAGAGACGACCACGGTGCTATCTAAAGTCGGTACACTTAATTTCACATACAAGTGGGCGAAGGTTAACGGTCAATTTTTTCACGAGAAATAATTCGATTTTTTTGCACGAGAAATAATTATATTAAAACTAGTGGATATCTGGTCAGCACACTAAGGAACCAGAAGGACCATAGCACTAGCAGGAAGGAAAGTAGACGCTGCACATCCTTAGAGTGATCCAACCTGGACCCGCTAACAGAGGAGCTCCGCAGATGTGTTGAGGCCGCTATATACATCCGCGCCGTGTCAACTGGAGGCAACCTTAGGGGTAATTAGAAGTCATCACTGTCGTTGGGGTAGCAGTAAAGCAACCAAGAAGGGAAAAATTCCGGATCCCCGGGAGGGATTGTGCCTGGTCTGTGCTGCCTGGTAATCGGTAAACTGGTATGTACCAACCTTTCTTTATCTGTTCGTTGGGTGTTCATGAGAAGGCATAGAAGCGGAAAGGAATCTGCACGAACCACATTTTTTTGAAGCTAACTAACTGACTGTTCTGACCTAAATAACTTAAGCGGCTGTGAATGTTGAATACCTAATCAAGCGAGGGGTAACAGCCCAACTATGCTCCGAGGAAAATAAGTCCAAGGCGTCAAAAAAGGTGAAGGAGAAGGTCTTCCATTATCAACGGGGTGGAGGAACGTTAGGTTATAGGTAGTCGTTGCCTGCACGGTCAAATCTTTCCGGGCGGCAGAAGGTATATTAAGCCACCTTGAGAGGAGCATGGTAGTGTCAGTTAAACATCGCCTAGCAAGATATCGTCTCAACCAAAGTAGGAAAAACAACACCTTGCGCCGGGATGACGTTGTCTTCAAGAAGAAGTGAACATTTAACTAGAGCTTTTTCACATAGTTAACTAGTGTTACTAAGTTGACTCATTTTGCACACTTTGTTCATCCATCAGTTGCACATCGGATACTCTTGAGTTGTTAAGTAGATTGCGGGTGTAACATTTTTCTTCTTAATAATAGATCACTTAGTGTACTTATTGGGTGTTAAAATAACACGTACTGGCCACATGAGGATACAGTTCGGTTTTTTTTCACCTTTAATTAATCACATTGGAAGTTTTATTTACATATATTCACTTGTAAATAACTATATTTAAAATTTTGTTTATCTATGTTCACATTTAAATAATTATATTTAAAACTTTATTTACATATATCCACTATTTACATATATTACAATACTTATCAAATAATTATATATTCATACCATAATTATTATACTCTTATATTTAACAATTTCTTAAAATATAATCTAGATACTTTTTTACTTTAGTACACGCCCTTGTTCATAAATTTCATCGTTCGGTTTGGTGTTGTACGAAAGAAAAGAATCCTCGACTGGTACCAGCGCGACGATTGATTTGTTTCCTTCCGTTGTTGCATTACCGTTGTTATTTGGTAGTAATAGTTGGCTGTGTCCACATTACCTAGATTATAGGAGTATTTTGTTGTTTGAGTTACATCTATTAGTTAAAGCAAACTTATCTCTGTTTTGTTGTTGAGTAATTGTACTATACTGTAATTATTTTAAAATATATTTGTTGTCACTTTCTTTAACCCCACTAGTATTACTAGGCATGACAGCCTAAGGGGATAAATTGTCCAGGATGGTTGGGTTGTGCTTTCTCTCCAGGGTCCTCTCAAAGTCGCGTTGAACATTTACAGGTCCACCAGGTCGATGGAAACGTCCAGCGATGAATCGCTTTGGCTAACCTAGGAAAAGAATGATATGAAGAGATATCCCTTTTAAACAATAGGTAAGTGGTGAATCATAGGTGTAGTGTCCCGGTCACACAACCCCACGCCCCCACCGGCGAGCTAGCGTAAACCGTGTGGCCGGTTTAGCATCCCCTAAAACCATTTAGGAAACTAGGGAGGATGTAGTCTTCTAAATTTTTTTATGTTTACCCAAGCACGATGGCAGTAGCCTTGCTGTCTCCAGCAAGGAGCTCCATTGTGCCGGTACAGTGTTTAGGTCTGCTTGCAGAAGTTTGCAATCGTCGATACTCCTTATGTGGCGGTACAGTTTGATGTCGTCGGCATAAATAAGGATTTTACAGTTAGCAGGGTAACAATGTCATCGATTGATAAAATAAATAGAAGAGGACCAAGATGACTTCCTTGCGGGACACCAGAGGACGCTACGATGTTTTTAGATTTCACTCCGCGGAATAGAACCTGATAGGTTCTGTCGGCTAAGTACGACTGGAACCACACCACCAGGGCATACGGAAAGCCTAATTTTTTTAGTTTTAGAACTACAATAGAGTGAGAGCGCATGTCGAAAGCTTTACTGAAGTCTGTATAAACACAGTCAGTTTGACAGGTAGTGACAAAGCCTCGAACAGTGTGAGAAGAGAACTCTAGTAAATTAGTAATAGTGGAACGAGCTGCAAAAAAGCCATGTTGGTTAGTTGAGATAAGTCTCTTGCAGATAGGGGCAATAGCAGAACAAATAATAGATTCGAAAAGTTTTGGTATACATGATAACTTCGCAATTGGCCTATAATTAGATATTTCGTTCTTACTGCACTTTTTATGAACAGGGATTATAAAAGAGTTCTGCCATAAGGTTGGGAAGCGCCCTGTATTTAGGGATTTCTGAAATAAACACAGGAGAGGAGACAGCCCTACTGTCTCCTCTCCTGTGTTTATTTCAGAAATCAGGATTTTAGAACAGCAGGAGGGACACCATCACGGCTGGACGAAAAATCTTGAGGAAGATCATTTATATGTTTCGAAATATCTGCCCTGGTTATAGACAGAGATAAATTTTGAGCCGTTTGTGTTGCATTGATATGTCGAAAATTGTCTTCATGAGGTTGGAAGACAGGAGACGAGAAAGATTTGAGGAAGAACGATGCAAACTTGTCGCAAATCTCGGATGAATTAGAACTAACAGAGTTCTCGTATTGCATGGTGTTAGGGTAATTATCAACTTTTTTCTTAGAGTTGATAAATTGAAAGAATGCTCTGGGATCACCATACAGTTTACCTTCCATGTTATTAAGGTACTCCTTATAGAGAGCCTCGGAGAGAGCATGGAATTCGTCATAGCAATTGAGAAATGCATAGAAGCTCGCAGTGTCTTTTTTCTTCAGGTAGGTTTTCCAGAGTTTATTCTTCTGGTTTTTGGTGTGTTTCAACTCATTATTGTATCAGGGTGGGGATGATCTGGTCAACTTTCGAAGGTCAATAGGTACACAGGATGAGAAGGTTTCATACAGGATGGAGTAAAATCTTGTTACGTCGTCATCCAACTCATTAGAGGAAAGCAAGCTATTGAAATCGATCGAAGTGAGCTTGGATGACAGTACTTCAAGGTTGGCCTTTTGAAAGTTAAAAGTAAAGGTTGACTCCTCCGGGATTAGCTTATTGCTAAAGGCAAAACAATAGCTGAGTAGGAGAGGAGAGTGATGATTATCAACAGGCGACAAGACAATTGAGCTAGGCTCAACATACATGTTGTCTGAGTCGGAAAAGAATATAAGATCTAACCACCTTCCTAAAATATTATTCACACCGCTCATTTGGTTCAAACCGCATGAGAATAAGGAATTCAGAAAGTCGGATTCCCTATCATTAAGGTTGTTTTCAGGTAGGTAGTTATAGTCCTCATCGGAAGATACCCATTGAACATTGGGTAAGTTAAAATCTCCTAAAAGTAGGAGTTTGTTTTTGGAGTCCATCATATCCTGGATATGATTAGTGCAAGAGATTAGAATATCATAGAGATTTTGACCTCTATCGTCAAGAGTGCTGAACATACCTGGTGGAATGTAACAGCAAATTAAAAATAGGTTCTTATGGACAAGGGAGACTTTAAGAGCGAGGAGCTCAATGTCCACAGAGTTGGAAAAACTAGGAAGCGTTATTAAGCAACAGTTGAGAAGGTTGTTACAGGCAAGTAGTACACCTCCTCCACGAGCCTCCGAGTCAATATATCTATCCCTCCGAAATACTTGGAAGGATGTATCGAAGAGTTCGGCATTAAGAATCCCACTGTGTAACCATGTTTCTGTAAAAGCGATTATATCGAAGTCACTGGCCGAAGTCGACAGAAACACATCATGGGTTTTGGATCTGATTCCCCTCACGTTTAATAGAGGGAAAGCGTCTTAAGTTTTTTGGGACCTGTCGAGTGTCAGGATTGCGATGCACGCGTGTGCGAGGAACAAAACACTTTGAAAAGGCACCAGGAGGCCAGAACGTGGGGTTAAGAAGCAGTTCAGCGGAATTGGGCGGTCCAGTCAGAACAAAAGACGCAACCGGCTTGGAAGCATGGCTGATTTTTCTGCACGAGACTGTCGCAGGATCAACAGCATTTCCCGTTAGGTATTCTTTAATTGCCTCGGACGTAGTTTCAGGGGAGAAACGCGAAATGAAAGTATTACAATCCTCCAACATGTGTAGCCAGTAGAATCGTTTCCTTAATTTTCCCAGAGTTTCGTTGACTCCCAAATGTCCTCCTGACGGGCTATTATGACACTCCTCGAGAATATTTCTTATTTCAGCACGAGGGACTAGCACCTGCATTCGATGAGAGGTACCATCAGCGGTTTACCATTTGCGCTTCAATATTTCTCACTCGATCTGCAATGAATCCCATTGGGCCCAATAGCTCTTCAGTGATTGTAGCACGTAAGTTATTTCAATCGACCTCTTCATACAAAAATTTTTGTAACACTTGAGTTTTTGTATGAAGAGGTCGATTGAAACAACTTACGTGCTACCACCCCAGGGTTTCGCTTCCCTCTGCGATGTCCTTCCATTTAGGTTTCTCCTCGTATACTTTCCATAACAATATCGCGGAAATATCTGGGTCGTTGCGTTGAACGTCTCGAAGTTGCTGGTCTTCATATCCTATACTCGGCTCAGCAGTCATCCTCTTTAATTTTTCCTCGTTACGCAAACGATGTTTAAAATCTGGTTCGCATGGTCGCCGGGAGAGTGCAGTATCCATTGGAATTTCCCTGTTACGATATTTCATCGTTTCTTCTCCAATGTCCAATAGGATTTTGTGTGTTGACATAAAGTCCAATCCGAGAATACACTCGTCTGTTATATCCGTTTGCGTTTTCAGCCATTGAAGCACCAGTATCAAGGGCTATTGTGCAGTTTTCATCTCCAACTTTGCCCTTGATGATAAGGCTGTTGTTGCTACGCTGTAGTTGGCTGATGTTGACGATGACACCCTGTGCTTTGGTTCCCTTGGCCAATTCCCTCTGGTCGCCTTTCTTCCGTTGTCCGCATTTTTCACACCAAGTTGAGCCACTCCTACTCCCTGGAGATCCTTCGCTTTCGACAATTCCCTTGTAAATGGCCCGGCTTTCCACAGTTCCAGCATCGTAGTCGGCTACGTACTTCCGAAGTGTTTATTCGGTTACAAATGTCCTCGGCCATACTGATTTCCCTGAAGGGGACTGCAATCCTTGTTTCCTGCTTCGATGCCTCGTATGCCAGAGCATATGTCAAAACTTCTGTGGATTTTTTTATGTGCAAGACTAGAGCTCAGGGAAAGCCCTTTGTACTGTCGACAGTCTCTTTTCTTCGTATAGAGTGCAATGTCGAACAGCAAGCTCTAGTCGATAGATAGTGAAGGGAAAGAGAGAAGTAGGAAGGAACTGCCACAACCACATACTCCCAACCATTTCTTATCGCGACCCTGGCATCGGGGCAACGAGAAACAACTCGCTGGAGTGTCATGCCTCCTAAAACGAGTTGAATCCCATCAACCAACCGATGACATGCGCTGGTGGAGCGGGGCAGTGCTAGCGGAAGGCTATGACGGGGGGAATGGGGAATGTAAGGAGGGAAGAAGAAAGAAGATGGGAAAGGCGAAGGACCGTGGTGCTGCACAGTGGGCCAAATCGAAAAAACCCGGACAAAATTCCAAAAAGGTAAATAAAGTTAACAAAATACGGAGTTAGCTTGGTCCCTTCATGGGTAGGGGAGACCGAGGAGAGTTGTGACAGAGGAGAGTTGTGACATAATCGATTTCTCAAAACCTATGGCCCTTAGCGAGCTGGCAACACACTCGTTTCTTGTTATTTAGATGCGCTATTTGACGCAGAACGCGACAACGGCGCATGGATAGCGATTGTGAGTGTACGACATTTGCATATAAAAAATTGGAAAAAGTAAGTTTTATACCAAAATTTTGTTTGCATATTTATTGTTACGTATTATGTTTGCATTGTTATGATATTTTTTCTCATATGCTTTAGTTTTTCAAGTTTCCTAGCGTGGTATTGCTTTTTTGTATTGGTATCTTGTTTAGAAATACGAATTATTTTTCTGACCGTTTCACGATTTTTTGCACCTAGGCGAGTTGTGACAGCTTGTCACAACTCTCCTATTATAGTTTATTTTCTGGCAAGATTCTTTTTTGTCTTGTGCTGTGATGTCTGTGCTATATTTTTGTTTCAGAATGCCAAATAAATATAAAAGAAAGACGGATAGGGGCATGGCTAGTATCGAAATGTATGACCTGGCTTTTGAGGAAGTTACGTTAAGAGGTCAAAGTCTTCGGAATGCCGCATCCAGTTACAATCTCAACTACATGTCCTTGCAAAGATATATTAAGAAGAAAAAAACATATCAAGCTAATCTAACTGACGAGGCTCCATCTGTGGGTTATGCCAGACCGACGATTTTTACCGAAGAGGAAGAAAATATATTGTGTGAGTATTTGTTAACATGTGCAGCAACTAATTATGGACTGACAACAAAGGAGACTGTAGTGAATATGAAATAGAAATGAGTAACGGAGTAACTGAAACTGTTATCAGCAAATGAAGTCAGAGAATGAAGACGAACGATAACAGCGGCAGTTGCTAGCTATCACTCACCGGCCTCAGATGGATTGTTCTTAAAGTGAATTAAATTGTTAAGCTTGAAACTATTAGTTCGTGTTTTTATTTAAATTGAACCCACTACATGGCGACGAGGATGTCGGTAAAAGGCAAAACAATGTGCAGTGAGTGGAAAATTAATGGGAATAGTGAAAAATAAAATTGAAAAATCGGCAACAAAAAGGCCGCGTGGAAGGCCGCCAAAAAATATTAGAATTGTGACCATAAGAAGCATGGATATCCTAAAAAAAGTGGACCCATTAAATCTCGATGGCGACCTCTGTGAGCAATGGAGGAGATTTAGACAAAATTTCGAGTACTTCTATGTTGCAGCAGAACTGGGGAAAAAATCGGAGCATGTGCAAGCTGCAATCTTATTGAATTCTCTTGGCCAAGAAGCCATAGAGCTATTCAATACATTCGACCTAACGGACACTCAACGCAAATCCTATAGTACAGTATTAGAAGCCTTTGAGTCATTCTGCAGACCGAAAAAAATTGAAACGTATGCAAGCTATAAGTTTCACACAAGAAACCAGCAGACGGGCGAACCGTTCGACGTATTCTTAATGGAGATTAAAAAATTGGTGCGTGGGTGCAATTTCGGGAGTCAGGAATCTAGAATGATTAGAGACAGGATTACATTGGGAGTGAACGACAAAAATCTACAAAAATGTCTTCTTGAGGCTGAAGACTTAGACGAGGTAAAAGCGGTAAAGATGGCGCGAGCAGCAGAAACTACAAAACAGCAAGCAGCGCAGATGCAAGGCCACAACACAGATCAGCAAGTAGTGGTAAATGCGGTCAACAATAGCGGCAACTCATCATGGCGAAATGCAAGTGGTAGTATAGGTAAAATTGATAGGGTACGTAGAGGTAACAGAAGCAATAATGTTAATAACTTTGCTAGAAAAAATTTCACTAACAATAATCATTGTAGGAATTCCAGTAGAAATCAATACCATAAACTAAAAAGCAAAAATTGTATATATTGTGACCAAATTCATAGAAGAGGAAGATGCCCTGCATGGAACAAGGTGTGTAGCAAGTGCGGAAATAGGAATCATTTTGCTGTAATGTGTCAACAAAGACAACAAACACAGGTAGGAGAAGTTACCAAATGCTTAAGTAGTTTAGTAATAGATTCAGTATTAACAAAAAGGCATGACAAGAAAAAGAGTCGTGCATGGTTTAAAGATATAAAAATTAAAAATCAAACTATAAAATTCAAACTAGATACAGGCGCGGAAGCTAATATTTTACCATTGGCAATCTTTAACAGAATTGAAAATGCGAAATTAAATAAAACGAATGTAGTGCTCGAAATATATGGAGGAAGAAAAATGAAAACGGTAGGAGTAGCGACTTTAGAGTGTGGCGTTAATGACAAAAACATACCACAAAAATTCATTATAGTTAACACAAATGCAGTGCCACTGTTAGGGCTGCAATCATGCGAAGATCTAGATTTGGTGAAAAGAGTAGATAACATAAGTATAACGAGAGAAAGTTTCATAGATAAATACTCCGAAGTGTTTGAGGGTTTAGGCAAGTTCAAACAGGAGTATAAGATTAAAATAAACAAGAGTATGAAACCAGTGATAAGACCAGTGCGAAGAAGTGCTAGAGCCTGCAGAATGGGTCTCTAATCTGGTAATTGTAGAGAAAAAGAATAAAAAATTGCGGGTCTGCCTTGACCCGAAGTACCTCAACGAGGCTATTGTTGACGATCCATATCCGATACCAACATTTGATGAGATTTCAACAAAATTTGCCAATAAAAAGTGCTTCACTGTATTAGATCTTAAGGAAGGCTATTGGCAAGTACCACTAGATGAGGAATCTTCTAAACTGTGCACATTCTCGACACCTTTCGGGTTATTCCGATTTAAGCGTTTGCCATTTGGTATTAAGTGTGCGCCAGAGGTATTTCAAAAATTAAACGAAAAAAATTTTGCCGACATCAATGGTGTGACCGTGTATATTGACGATCTCTTAATTGCAGGAAGCAGTTTGAAAGAGCATGATGAAATCCTAGAAAGAGTTATGCAGCGGATAGTAGACCGAAATATTAAATTAAATAAGGAGAAAATACAGTTGCGCACTGACAAAATAAACTATTTAGGGCATATTATTTCGGGTGAAGGCATTACGTATGACCCAGAGTATAAAAAAGCTATAGATGATTTAAAACCACCGACTAATAGAAGAGAACTGCAAGTGCTACTCGGAATGGTAAACTATATCAGAAAATTTATTCCCAACCTAGCCGACATATCATACCCAATAAGAGAACTCTTAAAAAAAAAGTGTTTTTTAAGTGGCTTCCAGTGCATGATAAATGTCTAAGAGAGATTAAAAGAGCAATAATAGATGCGCCCTTTTTGAAACCGCTAGACGTACAAAAAGATATCACAATACAAGCAGACGCCTCACAGTTTGGGTTGGGTGCCTGCCTTATGCAAGATAATAAGCCGGTATATTTTGCGTCAAGAGCTCTGACGCCGGCAGAAGTCAATTATGCACAAGTAGAAAAAGAACTACTGGCCATTATATTTGCTTGCAATAGATTTCACCAGCTTATTTATGGTCGGAGTGTAACGATATTGACAGACCATAAACCATTAATAGGAATAGATTCGAAAGAAATGGGCAAAATTAGCGCATCGAGATTACAAAGAATGAAACTGCGTTTACTGAAATATAAATTAAAACTACGGTACACCCCTGGGAAAACAATGCTGATTGCAGACCTTCTATCAAGAAATTGCCCTGAGATGAACAATTCTAAGCCTGAGATTGGGGATATAAATGAAGTAATACACACAATTAATATTAGTGATTCGAAAAAAGAAATATTTAAAGCAGAAACAGCGCACGACCCGTCACTAAAAGAACTCCTCCGTGTGGTTAAATTAGGTTGGCCACAGAGGAAAAGCCAACTCAAAGAGGATATAAAATTTTATTGGAAATTTAAGCATGAAATAATGGTAGAAGACGATTTAGTATTTTTTAATGAAAGAGTGATAGTCCCAACGGCCTTGCGGCAACAAATCTTATCAATGCTTCATTCCTCCCATTTCGGCATCGAAAAGACCAAGCTTAGGGCTAGAAGCTTAGTTTATTGGCCAGGTATAAACGGCGATATTGAGGAAACTGTTGCAAAATGTAATGTATGCCAAAGGCATAGAAAAGCCAATTCGAAGGAGCCATTAATATCTCATGATATTCCTCCGTTTCCTTACCAAAAGGTAGCAATGGATATATGCGAGTTTAAGGGTAAGGCCTATCTCGTTATCGTAGACTACTTTTCCAAATACTTTGATATATTAGAATTGAGAAACAAGACAGCTGCAGAAGTAATTTCAAAAATCAAGGGCCTGTTCGCAATCCACGGAATCCCGAGGGAAATCGTCGCGGATAATAATCCATTTAATGCATTCGCTTTCAAGCAGTTCACTATTGAAAATGATATTGAGTTAACTACTTCCAGTCCGTACTACCCGCAATCAAATGGCCTGGCAGAGCGATTTGTACAAATAGCGAAATCAATGTTAACCAAAGCTGATGAAAGCAAACAAGAAATTTGGAAAGTATTACTAGAGTACAGAAATACACCTATTAAAAATAGTCGGTTGTCGCCTGTAGAATTAATATTTGGAAGAAAAACAAGAAGCCTTTTACCAGCAAAACTAACATTATTTAACCATGAATACCACAAGAAATTTATGAAAATAATAGATAAAAATAACTTGAGGAACAAAATAGCGTATGACAAGCACACCAAAGAAAAACCGGCCTTCCAAAAGGGGGAGAAAGTGTGGCATAGAAATATAAATACTGGAAAATGGGAACCAGCTATAGTGGTGGAAAAGGATAAGAGCCCCCGGTCTTACTGGATAAGTATTGCCAATGATAAAATAATTCGTAGAAACTCAAAGATGTTAAGACATTATTAAGGAACCTCACAAAAGGTAACTCCTTTTAACCCAAGTAATAGATTTCCACTGCACACTCATAACACAAGAAATTGTTCGCAGGACATCTTCTAAACTAAATAGCATTAAGTAATTATAAGGTAAATAAATTGAAGCTGTTTTGCAAAAACTGTAGACACACCACTGTAACTATTGAAGATTTGAATGACAATAGAATTGTAGTAAAATAGTAGCATGGATTAATAATGTAGCTTAAGGAAATGAAGAATAAAATTATAGTAGAGTAGGCAATTATTATACTTAAGGCGGAAGGTGTAGTGAATATGAAATAGAAATGAGTAACGGAGTAACTGAAACTGTTATCAGCAAATGAAGTCAGAGAATGAAGACGAACGATAACAGCGGCAGTTGCTAGCTATCACTCACCGGCCTCAGATGGATTGTTCTTAAAGTGAATTAAATTGTTAAGCTTGAAACTATTAGTTCGTGTTTTTATTTAAATTGAACCCACTACAGAGACAAGAAGTTTGGCGTATATGTTAGCGAAAAAATATAATAAAAAATTTCCAACGTCATGGGAAGAAAACGAGAAGGCAGGAGAAGTGTGGCTCAAGCTATTTATGCAACGACATCCCAATTTATCTTTAAGATTGCCTCAAGCCACAAGCATAGCTCGCGCCACGAGCTTTAATAAAACGAATGTATCAGTTTTTTTTGACCATTACACAGGCGTTTTAAACAAACATAAACTTGAAGCAAAAGATATTTGGAATGTCGATGAGACCGGAATAACCACCGTTCAAAAACCAGATAGAATAATCGCGCGACGTGGAGAAAACCAGGTCAGTGCGATGACATCGGCGGAAAGGGGAACCTTAGTCACACTTGCTTTGGCTGGAAACGCTATAGGTAATTACATACCACCTATGTTTATATTTCCACGTAAAAGATTCCAAGAACATTTTATTCGTGATGGCCCAGCCGGTTCAGTAGGAACAGCTAACGGATCTGGATGGATGCAGGAGGATGATTTTCACTTTTTCCTTGAGCATTTCAGAAATCATGTTAGACCATCAAAAGAGCATAGAGCTCTGTTGCTCCTGGATAATCACAGTTCCCATATGGCTTTGAAAAACCTTGAGTTCTGCAGAGAAAGCGGCATAATTTTGCTTACGTTCCCCCCACATTGCACACACAAGCTGCAACCAATGGATCGTGCTATCTTTGGGCCTCTAAAGAAAGCTATTAATACAGCTTGCGATAATTGGATGCGCTCAAATGCTGGGAAAGTCATGACCATCTATAATATCCCATCTATAACAAAATCAGCATTTGATGTGGCGATCACTGCAAAGAATATCCGTGCTGGTTTTGCTGCAACAGGAACTTGGCCTGTTAATACTGATATATTTGGAGAGGACGATTTCCTGCCTAGTCAAGTCACTGACCGTATTTTGCCCAATCCAGAAACGGAGCAATTATTAAGTGTTCCAGAAATTACGGAAAACGTAGAAGAAAGGATCCTTACTCCAAATCCAACTATTGGTGTAGCTGAAAACGATGACATTGCTGTCAGAGAATATAATATAGGAGCAAGAACCCTTACTCCAAGTATGTCTGCAGATCAGAACATCACATCTTCCAGCAATCCATCTATTCTGAGTAATAACGCCAAAGAGCCCGTTGTCTCCACGTCTACAGCCCGTAGCCCTCTTGCCACTACTTCTAATGTGTTCTCGCCAGAATCACTTAGGCCGTTGCCAAAAGCTCCGCCAAGAAAAAGGAACCAACCGAATAGACGCAAGATCAGATCTGCTGTGCTTACTGACACACCTACCAAGAATGAAATTGCAGCCATAGAAGCCAGGAGAAAGGTAAAAAAAATAAAAATGCGTGTTTTAAGCGAGCAAAAGAACAAGCCTAAAAAAATAAAGAAGAAGACTAATAAAAAAAGTAAAGTTGATGATGAAGAGGATGAAGCCGTAGAAGATGCAGAAAATAATTGTTTTTGCTTGTGTTGCCTTGAGCGCTTTGCCAATAGCAAATCAAAAGAGAAGTGGGTTCAGTGCCTCGAATGCCAAGGCTGGTCTCACGAAGCTTGCACTGGGGGCGAGCTTCAATACGTCTGTCATAATTGTTTGTCAGATTAGATTTTGTTCTGAAAGATGCCACACTTTATTATTTAAGATACTAATACTTTTTATGTCGATGTTAGGTACATGTTAATAATAATTAAAGTACTTCGTTGCAAAACAAATGTGTAATTTATTTGTCATTAATAATGGTATTTTTCATTCACCAAATAGTCTAAATATATAGGTGTCACAACTTACCTTGGTATCAGTCACAACTTACCTTGGTCTTAGGAGAGTTGTGACACGGCGAGCAGATTTTGTTTTTGTAGATTTTCTCAGAAACCTTAATACTTTCATTAATTTTGATGATTGTTTCTTAAAATGTCTGGATGGAGCTACATTGACTTATACAGCTCACAGATGTAGAATGTTTCTTGACTGAGGAATGTGGTGTGAAGTAAAAATTGTCACAACCCTCCTCGGTCTCCCCTACTTGTACGAATAGCACAACCTATCTTGGCCAAATATGTATCCAATACTCGGTGGTTCTCCGCCACGTAAGCACGCAGCATAGATTTGACATTTTGATTCATGCGCTCTGAAGGATTAGCTTGGGGGTGGTAAAATGCTGTGTACTTGACCGTCACCCCGTATTCGGCGTTCAGTTTTTTAAATGCTTCCGACTTAAACTGGGGCCCATTGTCACAAATCAGGGACTGAGGTATACCAAAAAGGAGGAAAACATGCTCTTCCAGAACACGACATATCGGAGCAGCAGTGGCAGAACGCAACGGGAAGAACAAGGAGAACTTACTAAAATAGTCCACCACCGTCAGAATGTACTTGTTCCCCCGGGTGGAGCGAGGTAATGGTCCAATTAGATCGATGCAAATACATTCCCAAGGTCGGTTGCCCACAACCCTTGGTACCATTAGTCCACTGACCTTTTTATGTTCTGGCTTAGTTGAC
This sequence comes from Thereva nobilitata, assembly GCA_963855945.1. Classification (NCBI taxonomy): domain Eukaryota; kingdom Metazoa; phylum Arthropoda; class Insecta; order Diptera; family Therevidae; genus Thereva; species Thereva nobilitata. Next base: position 169,998,989 of record OY979694.1, read on the forward strand.
TGGCAAACTGCGCAACGTTTAACGTAGGATGCGACGTCGCTTTTCATTTTAGGCCAATAAAATCGCTGGGCAAGCCGGTCATAGGTCTTCTTAATGCCACCGTGTCCCGCCGTTGGGGCGTCATGCGCCTCCAACATGATCTTTTTACGTTCCGACTTAGTTACCACCCTCCTCCAGCTGGAACCTTCCTGAGCCAACTCGGGGCATTTTGGACGTATATGCTTCCAAAGGTTACCGTCTTCGTACTGCCAATCCGGAAAACGCTCTGGATCGCCTCGTACCTGTGTTGTCATGCGTTCATACCGTGTCGGGCTTCGCGGCGTCGTTGCTGAGACAATCAAGGGTAGGGACCGATCTTGACAGCAAATCCGGTAGTAGGTGTTCCTTGACCTTCTTATGAATGATTTCAAAATCGTACTGCTGCAGTCGCATCGCCCATCTCGCCAGACGTCCTGTAGGGGTGGGCATTAAGAAAATACATCGATGTTTTTTTCGATGCAATGCATCGTTCTGTGCCATCGATGTCACGACGATGTATCGCAAAATACATCGATGTCTTGTACCCACAAACTTCATTCAAAATTACAATAAATTTTATGTCTAAAATATACGCAAATATAAAAGTTTATGCAGTTACACGTCTTAAGGTGCGATTCTTATGCTACGACTGTAGCGACTTCAGCCGCGTGATCAAAGCCGTATGATCCGAGTCGCTCGGTAAAATTCTTATGCCGCGACTAGTGCAGTTCCAGAAAAATTGGCACTCAAGATTTCTCTTAATGGGATTTCAAATCGGTGAAGTGACGTTATGTTGTTAGTGTGATTTGGCGATTTGAAGTCCTATTAAGGGGAAATTGGTTCTCAATATTTTTCTACAGCATGGCTTGTAAATATAGAAGGCTTTGGTCACACATAAAATACTTGAACACAGTGAAAATAAATTTTCCAGCCGCCACGACTGTTACGACTATACTGCTCATGTCAGCAGTTGAGCCGTACGGATGAAGCCGCCTCACCAGAGTCGCTTCAGTCGTGCGGCGCCAGAGGCTCCTTAGGAAATGGTTCCATTTACTTCCATTACAACGAGTCAATTTTTCCAGCCCCACGGCTGTAGCCACGCGACTGTAGTCGTTACAGTCGTAGCATAGGAATCGCACCTTTACAGTTAAACTAACTTACGACAACGAACATGTTCATGCATGGTTACGGCAATGACTGTGACAAGAAATCCGTGAGTGTATTTGAAATACAGTTCCCACGCACCTTCCAACTTAAACTGGAAACAGAATTGAGCGGTCATGTAAGTACACCAGCGCTGATAAACGTCAAAATTAATAAGATTACACACAACCTGATTATTCTGAACAGAATGCAAGCTTTACCATTTTGTATCATTTGGCATTTATCGGTGCTTATGACCGCTCAATTCTGTATTCAGTTTTATGTGTGATACTCTAGCAGTTACCACGTAGACCTTGAAAAGTTGAGTTGAGATTGAGTTGAATTTTCGACTCGCGTATAAGAATACTGAACAAAGGCAAAGCATATTTCCAATTCGATGCATCGGATAAAAAACATCGATGCATCGAATATATCGAACCATTATTAAAACATCGGTTCTGTTCGATACATCGGGTTTATACATCGAATGTTTCCGAAACATCGATGCATATCGTCCATCCCTAACGTCCTGTGGGGTCTTTTAGATTGTGCAGCCATACTAAGGACGCGTGATCGGTTACCACACTGAACTTGGTCCCTTCAATATATGGTCGTAGTTTCTCTATAGCCCAGAGTACTGCTAAACATTCGCGTTCGGTTGTCCAGTAGTTCCGTTCCGGACGAATTAATGATCTGCTGAGGTAGGCTATTACCTTGTCCTGGCCCTCCTGCTGTTGGGTGAGGACCGCACCTAAACCATGGCCTGACGCATCGGTGTGAATGGTGAAAGGGAGTTCAAAGTTCGGACAAGTCAAAATAGGTGCACTCACCAGCTTATCTTTTGCCCTCCGGAAGGCCTCTTCGCATTGCGGCGTCCACAAGAACTTACGTCCCTTCTTCAACAGCTCTGTGATCGGGGCTATAAGCGTGGCGAAATTGGGTATGAAACGTCGGTACCAGGATACTGTGCCTATAAACTTCCTCACTTCGGATACTGACTTTGGGACGGGTATATCTAGGATGCCTTGCACCTTCCCAGGGTCGACCTGCAGTCCATTTTCGCCGACTATGTACCCCAGGTACCTTAACTCTGCCCTGCAAAACTCACACTTATCAAAGTTAATTACCAAGCCTGCTTCCCAAAGCTTGTCCAATACTTCCTTTAATGCCTGCTTGTGCTCCTCAAACGTCGTGGTGACGATAATTATGTCGTCGAGGTAAACTAAAACGCGATCATCCAAGGTCCCTACCAGCACTCTATCGATCAGGTAGCTGGAGAGTTTGTCAAACCAAAAGGCATCCTGTTGAATTGGAATAATCCTCTGCCCGGAACAGTGAAGGCGGTATACTGCCTAGATTCCTCTGCCACAGGAACCTGCCGCGGACTTTATATCCAGGGACGACAAATACTTGGCATCGCGTAACTTGTCCAATGTGGCAGATACGAATGGTAATGGGTAAGCGTCCTTCTTCGTAACTTTATTCAATTTTTGGAAGTCCACGCAGAAGCGGTATTTTCCGTCCTTCTTTTTAACTAAGACGACGGGTGACGACCAGACACTGTTCGACGGTTCTACAACTCCTGCTTCCAGCATTTCCTCCAACTGCTCGTAGATTATTTTCTGCATCGCTGGTGATACCGGCTAGTAGCGCTGTTTAATGGGTGGTGATTCCGTTTCGATGGTGTGCTCTACCTTGTTGGTGCAACCCAATTTGGTTCCCATTTTCGCCTTCGCTTCGTCCACCAGTTGGCCTAACTCCCGCTGTTGACTAGGTGAAAGTTTCGATCTAATTTCCAGGGCACTCACCTGAATTTCCGTATCCGCCCCGCGGAACTCCCAACTGTTTTCCGTGAAATCCGCCAAGATACCCATCTTCCGCCAAAAGTCGATGCCAAATATGATGGAGTGCGGTAGTTCCGGGATTATTAGAACTTCGCATACCAAGACTTTACCCTCTAAGGTGATGGGGAGGTTCACTACTCCTATAATACTTACCGGATTCCCATCCGCTAACCGCGCCTTGTTCTGAGCCGGTTTGCACACTTTTAAGTTCATCCTACTTAATTTCTCCCAGCCTGGCCCGCCGATTACCGTCCTACTTCACCCGGAGTCCAGCAATACACAAAATCCTACTCCCAACACTTCCATTGCGAGATGGGGACGCTCTTCGTTCTCACTATTGTGAAAGATATAGGCCACGGTTACGTGCTGAGCCTCTGCACCTTCGGCTGGCAAAAGTTCTTCTTCGGTCGGACGTGCTACGGCTCTTTCCGGAATACCCAACCCGCCGTTTAGGCTCGGGCTCCCGGATCGTTTCCCGCTTCTTGACTAGGCTCCGCGGCCCTTGGCGCTGGGGACTCCGCTCCTTGGTTGCATCGTGGACATTGAGGACGAATCGTGCCGGGTGTACCACATCCAAAGCACCTCCTCCCTTGGCATTGTCGCGCAAAGTGTCCAATACGGCCGCACCTGAAACATCTCCTACCTGTCGCTGGGCTATTATTGCTGGAATTGGACTGGATGGCCGAGACCGCATGAGGTTCTCCTGACACGTAGGCGAGGTCCGGTTCTAACAACATTTGGTTGCGTCTAGACGGAGGGGGAACAAAAGGCTTTGCCGAGACCCGAATGGCTTCCAATTGACGTCCTAATTGTACCAGCTGACCCACTGATTCAACCTCTATCAGGCCCAATTGGGTCTGGTAGAAGGGGTGAATATTCCTTTTAAGGATCTTCAGCTGCTGTGCTTCCGAGAGGGGGTCGCTCAACCGGGAGAACATATTCCTCATTGTTGCGACGTCCTTTCCCTGTGTCCTCCTGCGAATTTCTTCCTCGAGCCGATCGTCGTAGTGTGGTGGGAGGAATTACTTTCTCAGCTCCCTGACCAAATCGTTCCAGGAATGGCATGACTCTTTATAAGCCCTATACCATATTAATGCTCGACCTGTAAACAAATCCAACGCAGCTCGGTATAGTTGACCTTTTGTAACGCCCCTGGCTTCGGCCATCTCGTTTACTTGCTCCAAAAACGAATTCACCGACTGTCCTTGTTCGCCAGAAAACCGAATACCCCATTTATGGACTTGTGCTTGGGCCCTATGGCTCGTCATCACCGCTGCTGGTATTGATAACTCCGCGGCCGCTTCAGAACATTTCCTCCACATTTTCATCGTCCGCTTTTATCTGCAGTGAACCCAGAAGTACAATCCAATCAGCCCTGATACGTGTTTTCTCTTTTTTCTCTTCCTCTTCCACCGCCGCCATTCTACTCATCCTCCCAAGAGCCCACTCGATTTTTGTGAATAATTTCTTATATTCACTTGACTCTGCATCCCCCTGGAAGGACTCATAGAGAAGGTTTATTTCGCTCAACTTCTTCCGGAGCGCATGTAAGTCCTCCTCATATGAAAAGGGGTAAGGATCCAGGAGGGTTGGACCGCATTCCTTTTCGACCTTCAACGCTGCCCGTAAAGCCGTTCTCATTTCATCCACCTTTCCAGTAGGCAGCCCCCTGATGGCCATCTCATAGACCAGCTCTTCTTGGTTTAGTCGCTTTATTTCCATTGTAAATTAATAATTATCCTTACTTTATAGGAATAAGTGAGAAAATGAATAAATGAACTACGCGTAAATACGCTCAATTCTCCCTTATACTATAATCTCCAACCCTAAACACGCAAAATCCCCTTTCTAATATTTATTTGCTCTTCTACTCTTATCCCTAACAATGCACCTAAACCAATTCAATGCCCCTAAGCCTGGAAAATTGGGTCACCGACTACAATACCCGATAGAGTTCAATGTCACTTCGCCTGGAAGTTGCATTAAATCACTCTGGGTGGGTGCGAGCTGCCGATATATAATAGTCGCAAATGTCTGTCTCCTTTCAAAAAAATTTGATCCTCATTCTCGTTCATTGAGAATTCTCATCCGCTCCCATTAATGAGCTTAAAATTATCAACGAACGGGTTGCTGATACTATCATCCGATCAGTATCGTATTTTGGCTTTTACGCTACTACCGGGTGTAAGTGTTTTCGTTTCGGGGAAAAAAAATGTGCGGGAAAATAAAGTGGAAGAAGTTTATACCTACTAAAAAATGATAATTATGGTGCGACAAAAAAGTTAAGTTTACGTAAAAAAAAATATAAAATTCAAATAATAAAAAAAAATTAAAATAAAATTGAAACAAACAATGTATGTAGGAAATGTATATGTGTGCAAATAAGTGTGAAATGGAAGTGCTGTAAAGAAAAGTTTCTTTAAAAAAAATTATGAAAAAAATTAAGAAAAAAAAAATATTTAGAAGAAAAAAAGTTTAAAAGCGAGGAGAAAAAAAAATTAAGAAAAACGGGGTAGTTCGCCAAAATTGCGGTAAGTTTTATTGTTTTAAAAAAAGGTGCCCAAAAAAACTATTATCTGCCGTCGGCCATGCGGTTGTGCAGCATCCACCTTCACGTGGTTATGTTGCAACTTGTTGCTGTTTCTCCCGCAACTAGCTCGGTGCAACACTTTCTAATGCAGTCTCTCAGAATTCACTCTATTTGATCCTCACGATCACCGCCCAATTACTCGGTGAACTTGATACACTATGGGAGTGGCGATATTTCTCCAAAATGTCTGCCTTATTCTTGTTTTCCTTATTACCTCCGAATATTTAATAAATTTTCCTATAAATTTTTTTCCCCAGGACAAGAATATAATACGACCAAATGTATAAAAAAAAATAAAAATACGGATGCTTTATAGTTTATTTTAAAATTATGGGTAAATTAAAAAGGAAGGACGACTTTCGTCTGTTTTGACGTTTGAAATTAATTTCCAAGGCAAGAGCGTAATTACGAACGTCCGCTCTTTCCTTGCTCTCAGATTATCGAAAAAAAAATTCCTTTTTTTTGTTTTTTTTTAAAAAAAAACAATAACAAATACTGCCTATTTGAATTAAATAGGGAAAAATTTCTACTTTAAACAAATTTTCACTAAATTATTTTTATTTTAACAAAATGCCGGACGTTGGGCGCCAAAATGTTACGTGCCAATTTTTGCCGGTGGCTCAGTGAAGGGGCCGTGGGCGCACGTCCGACTTTAAGGGCGCCACGTGGTTATTCCGGTCCACGAACCAATGCACAAAAAAAATATTATAACACACAAAAATTAATAAAAATTCCGTTTTCTTAACTTTTATTTAGACAATCTTAGTAATAAAAAAAACCAATAACTCGAAATTTGCAGAATTCAGACTCAAATAATAATTCAAATACATGTATATAACAAAAAAGGAAAAATTAAAATTACCAACTTGCCTACTAACTTGTAAAAAAAATCCGCGGTGCAACGCTTCTCCTGTCCTCCTTCTTTGTCGTCAACACTTTCACTCTGCCCTTTCACTTTTCCACTTTCAAAAAAAACTCAGAGGACGATTGCTCCAGTGGCCCGGATTATATCGGGAATTGCTCACTATTTTAGGGACTTCCAGTGCGCTTTCCAAATCGGTTTGGTCCGCTTGGAAACGGAAAATAATATTATTTACAAAATTAATATTTTTGTCTCAAAATGCGCACTGGGTCCTGGACATCCCTTTTTCCACCCCCGGGAAAATTCTCGAGGCCGGGCTTGCCTTAATTTTGGGTTTAAAAGTTGGGCTTGACAGCCCCCGGCCACATTTGTAGAAATCCCGGGCTGGGCAATTATATTTAAATTAAAATTCGTTGGAGCCCTCCCTGGCCGCTGGTCTGTCCTTTAGATGTGGGAATTGCAGGCAGAATTTGAAGTACCGGGAAAAATTCGTGCTTGAAATTTCCGGAGGTTATGATCGTTGGAAAGCCTTGCACCGCGTTCACAATAGATCTGCGAATTTAAAAACGAGTGAAAACAAGTAAGTTTTGGCTTAATCTAATTTAGTTGACGATTCCTCATATTTTATCTATTCTTCCAGGGACTCCGACATTCTCCTCTGACTGGGGACACCGGTCATCACCAACGGTCGTTACAAAGGATCCATTCTCTCCCGGGTACCTCTGACCTCATCTAGTTGGGTAGGACCTGAAAGAAGAATGGATCAGCAGCATCGTTGTCTGAAAACATGTAACGGTCGGTTATTTACCGGAAAATTCTCACTTTGGTTGGTTCTCCCATCTATCGGGAATTTCAGGATTCAATAACAAAATTTACTGGTCACAAAAAAAATTAGAAAAAAATTTAAAAACTTTAAGGAGGCTAAAGAAAAAAATAATTTTTGTTCTGGATAGCAAAAAGAAAAAGGATGACCGTTGGATGTAGAACACGGAATAAGAGGTTGGAATTAGAACCGGAGAAAAAAATTGAAATAATCGTCTAGTCTGTTCAGATAATGGACATATTTTTTTGGATTGTTGTATGAAAAGTCACCTGGCAGAAAATAAAGAGGAATATGTTCATCACCTCCCAACCCTAGCTACATAGAACAACAATAAAATCTATACAGGAATTCTCAGACAGAAGGTCTCATACCAGAGAAAAAGGAAGGAAGTTTTGTGATTTTCCTATTTCCCAGATGTCCCTGGTGATATAGTCATAATCAAGGTACTTAAATTCTAGTGGTTATAGAACCCGAGAAAAAAAAAAAAAAAAAATGATTGCGAGAAAATTTGGGACAAGCAAGGTTCGAGGCAGTTTTTCCTGTGGAGAATAGGTTGATTATAAGGCGTCCCCAGTAAGAGCCTTGTTGAAGACAATCCTGGTTTTTTTGTGAATAGCTGGTCTTGTTGAATGGTCTACACGTGCGCTGGACAACCCCTGTTTGAAGCTTGAATCCTGAGGACGTCACTGGTTCCGGCGGGCAATACTTAAGCTCTTGGTGAAGTCTACCGTGCTAACTCAAATCAGTAGGTGATCCCCGATAATAGTAAGAGGATTTCGGGAATTTGGTGGTCAAGTTGGATGACAACAGGCATTAAAGGAGTTAGGTAACGTCGTTATATACTTTTTTTCTCTCGGATGTGACAAGATTACACGCTAGTTTGGTTCAATTTTTTAGACTGATTTACTTATTTCATTTAGTAGTCAATTTTCTTAATAGGTTGTAGGGAAAATTAATATTTTTGTGTGACATAATACTTGTTCTTATTTTGTTTCCTTAATTGTAACCAACCATTGGTTCAGCATTGGATATAATTGAATTTAGTTTGGCAGGAATTCCCTTCTAATTTTTAATAGTTTTGAATACTAACCCTATCGTTCAAGACAGTAGTTAATTTTTTATTGATTGTTTGTGATATATAATTTTTTTGTAAATAAATAACACTTAGATACATTGTTAACACCAAGGACTATTGTCACCTTTGTGATCTTAGTGGTTGTTAACATTGTTATCTTTTAATTATATTACTCATATATTAATTTAATAATTATATTGCTAAAATTACCATACTTACACCGTATCAACTAAATAGATTACATTTCAATAAATTTCAAATTTTACATATTATACAATAGCCAATTTTTGGAGGTGCAAACAGGCACTCGATTTTTCAGATCGAAACAATTACGCCGTAAGATTTTTGTTATTTTGTTGTACGAAACAAAGGAATCATCGACTGGTACCAGAGCGACGATTTATTTTTTTCCTTTCCGTTGTTGTATTGAAGTTGTTGTTTTGTGGTAATAGTTGGTTGCATCCACATTACCTATATTGTAAGGGTATTTTGTTATTTTACACTTATCTAATATTTATTTCAAACTTACCTTCATTGTGTTGTTACTTAATTATATTGTCTTGGGCTGTAATTATTATATAATATATTTGTTGTCAATTCCTTTAAATCCACGAGTATTACTAGGCATGACAGCCTAAGGGGGTAATTTATCCAGGATGGTTGGGGGGGTTGCTTTCTCTCCAGGGTTCTCTCGAAGTCGCATTGAACATTTACAGGTCCACCAGGTCGTTGGGAACTTCCAGCGCTGAATACCATGGGCTAACCTAGGAAAAGAACGGTATGAAGAAGTCTCCCTTTTGATAAATAGGTAAGTGGTGAATCATATGACACTTATGTATATATTTCCGGTCACACACCCCACGACCCCTTCCGGCGAGCTAGCGTAAACCGTGTGGCCGGTTTAGCATCCCCTATAAACATTTAGGAAACTAGGGAGGATGTTGTGTTTCAAAATTTTTTTATGTCTACCCAAGCATGATGGCAGTAGCCTTGCTGTCACCAGCAAGGAGCTCCATTGTGCCGGGTACAAACAGGTAGATGACACAAACAAGGTAAGACACATATAACATTCATTAAATCATTTAATTTACTTTCTTTTCTTTTAGGAAGAACACAGAACATAACAAGTGTCCTGCAACTCGGATAAAACTTTTCTTATATCTGTTTATTGCCCACCTGGCTTGTTAAATACGGAAAATTTCCTTGAGCTGGAACAAGCGATAGAAAGCACTTCGCGGAGATATACTAACATCTTAGTTGGTGGAGTTTTTAATGTGAACCTTTTAAGGACGTGTTGCCAACAGCAGCAATTTCTTTATACTATGCACCGTCTCGGAATATTTACAATAAATGCTCTGCCAACGTACTTTAAACAACACATCCCTCACAACTTGATTTGCTACTCACCAGTGACACTCGCCTAATTGTCTTCCAGAACCAAATCTCCGCTCCGAGTTTCCTGCTAAAACAATTGCTTACCGCGACTTTAGTAACACTGATCGTCGTAGTCTAGTTGAATGTTGTGAGCGTTTACCCTGGGAAAATATTTTCACATTAACCGACGTTGATGATAAAACCAAGTTTTTAGAGGGGCTTATGCAGCCCTTGTTTGATGAATTTGTTCCTATTCGAACAAAAACCCCAGTACTTAATTATTGAGCGGGAGTATCTTTATCAAAGATTCGTAAAATTAAAAACTGAAAACGCCAAAAACTCCTATAAACGCCTTCGTAATATCACCACGGCTAAAATTAAGAAATCCAAGCGAAACTTTTACGCATACCGACTCAAGCCGTCACTGCCACCGAACAAACTTTGGAATAACTTAGGGAAGTTAGGGGTTCAATCAAGAAATGAGCCTATACCTAATGACTTTGATGCCGAAAGCCTGAATTCGTACTTTACTTCAAGTAATTCCATCCGTAACACTCATATTCCTCAATCGTCGTCTAGTAGATTTAGTTTCCGCTGCGTAAACCACTCTGAAGTTCATGTGCCATAAACCGCATTCAATCTAATGCTACAGGTAGTGACAACATATCGCCAAGATTTCTTAAATTATTGTTACCTTGCCTATTACCTGTTATAACTCATTTGATTAATTCATGCCTTACTACCTCGAAATTTCCTAATTCTTGGAAACATGCCTTTGTACTGCCTGTTGCTAAATGTTCCTCCCCTGTGCGCCCCCCTGACTTCCGTCCTATTAGTATCTTACCGTTTTTAGCAAAAGTTCTTGAGAAACTGATTGCCCTACAAATTGTCGAGCTTTGTGAACGTTATCAGCTTATAAATCCCTGCCAATCTGGTTTTCGAAAATCCCATAGTTGTGATACTGCACTTCTTAAAATTACAACCGACATTAGGAATTACTTAAATGGCAATCAAGTCTGCTATCTTGTACTGCTAAATTTCTCCAAGGCTTTTGATAATGTTGATCACTCTCTACTTCTTCAAAAACTCCACACACAGTTTAGTTTCTCTTCGTATGCGCTCAAGCTTATGCATAGCTTCTTAAGTAACCGTTCGCAACAGGTAATGTTGCGTAATCGTGCTTCAACTTCAACCATCCTCTGCTGTGGGGTTGCGCAAGGTTCAATTCTTGGTCCTCTTTTATTCAGTATATTCATTAATGACCTTCCCGCAGTAGTAAATAACTCCAAAATCCACATGTACGCTGATGATGTACAGCTGTACCTCTCTATGCCTAAGGATCAAATGGTGTCAGGAGTGCGGAAACTGTCCGAGGACTTACAAAATGTTCTTCAATGGGCTTCGGTCAATCGCCTGTCAATCAATCCATACAAGTCACAATATCTGGGTTTTGCTTACTCTGTATATCCTAGTCTTGCTTTTCCCAAAGTCATATTAAATGGCAATCCTATTCAGCGTGTCGATCGTGCTAAAAATCTCGGAGTAATTCTAAGCCACGATATGTCCTGTTGTGACCACATACGTAATATAGTGAGTAAAACTTATTGTCTTCTCAGGAAACTCCGTCTGTATGGAAACTTGATGACTTGTGCCCTTCGTTTGCGCTTAGCAAAAACGCTACTTTTGCGCCATTTAATGCAGGGCTACTTAGTCTTTCCCTAATTGGATGCTTCTTGTGCTCGAAAAATTGAAGTGGCATATAATGATTGCATACGATTTATTTATAATCTACGTCGGTATGACCACACTACGCCTTTTGTGAACAATGTCCTAGGATGTTCCTCCTAGACCTATAAAGACTTGAGGTTGCTGAGATTCTTTCACGATATACTAAGTGCCCGTCCACAACGCAGCCTACCTAGCCTAGCACATTATACCATATAAGTTTAGTGTGCGATGATCAAACTTTGTTCTTGCTAGGTGCAGTGCTAGGCTAGGCAGGCTGCGTTGTGGACGGGCACTTAGACGCCGAAAACCTTCCTACCTCTCTGAATTCCTCCAGCTCTCGCGATCGCGTTGAAATAACAATGTAATTATTCCTCGGTTTAGTTCTTTGTTAGGCCAACGTTCATACTTTGTTTATGCAGCTCTGCTTTGGAATTCTCTCCCATATAATCTGCAATTTATTGAATCAAGCTGGGTTTTCAAAAGGCGTCTTTTTGAATACTTCACGGGCAGAACGTCTTAGAATGCGATTACCATATTAACTTGCTTGCACTCTTATCATCCTCCTCTCAAATTTAAAATCTCACTTTATCTTTTTTTTTCTTTTTCATCCTCTTTTGAATAATAATTTTGTTAAATTTTTTTTTCTCTCTTTTTATTTTACTTTTCTTTTCTTTCTTATCTTTTGTTTTTTATTAATTTCATGATTTATATTATATAATCTTAGTTTTAGCTCTAATGTTATCTCTATATTTTAAGTATTTCCTTAACACATTTAATTGTACTAATTTAAGAATTATTCTTTTGTACAAACAAAAATTGGCTAATAAATAATAATAATAAATATTAGCCAACATTCATTTGACAGTTTGTTGGATTTGCTTTTTGGTGGTTGAATCTAATTTTTTTTAATTATTAGAGAACAATATCGCGAATTTTGACATTCATTTGACAGTTTGTTGGATTTGCTTTTTGGTGGTTGAATCTAAATTTTTTTAATTATTGGAGAACAATATCGCGAATTTTTTCAATTCCTTTCAGTCCTCACCGTACAATATGACACATTATCGGCTGATCATGCTACACGTTGCAGACGTAAACCAAAATAAAAACATGACCAGCAAAAATTCCGCATAAAATTTGAACCATTTTTTATAACTCAAATATGTACAATGCTTCTTGCATTCCACCCCCACTGGATGGGGTGGTTCTACACGAGCGTACAACGAAAACATTTTTGTGTTTTCGAAACATCAGTTTATTGGGAAGAGGGAGAGAGAGGAGGTGGAATTCCATCATCCCCTCTCACCCTCTTTTCCAAAAGCGACGTTTCGAAAACACAAAAATGTGTTCGTTGTACGCTCGTGTAGGATCACTCATGATGTTCGTAAAGCAATTCCATTTCCATTATTTTAAAGACAAACATAGCCCTAGGCTTCTTTAAAAAAATTATTAAAAATTTTATAAATTACGTGAATTGAAATGCGTGAATTTTATTTTGGCACACTTTGTAATTTCGAAGTGTCCGTGGTGAAAGTAGCAAATTCGGAATTGTAACTTGGCACCCACCCTTAGTAATAATTAATGTGCAATGTGCCGTTAACAAAAATGAAAAAATTGTATATATTTTGGGAAATTTCAAAATTTCCCTTTCTTTTCGGAATGTAGCATACTTACCGGCTGTCGGAAAAACGTCATTTAAAATAAAAAAACAGGGAAGTGACATTGATTATATACCATTGATTATAGAGTAAGTAGATATGGACAAACATTTGTCCAGCTACGATACCAGATGGCGATAGTTGTACGGTTTTAAGTTTTAGGGCTGCGAATTTCTGTTGTACGCCTCTACAATCAATGGGAATGGGTTTTCAACATTAATTAATTAATATTATTTCCTTATACGTGCATAATAATTATAAAATATAAAAAATTTTCAATTTTGTTAATTTTTAGTAAAACTTGAAAAAAGCCGGTTTGCGCCTGAATTTTAAAAAGCATTACAACGCCCTTCACGCATGTTGGAAGGAAAGCCAGAAGTTTTGGATCTAAAAATAGATTCCTGTGCGCGTATTCATTTTGTTTTGTTGTTTTGTTGTTGTTGGAAAATACGATTTCTTGGTCGGTGGCTGAAATTTAACAATGAAGAAGATGATGAATTAAGTGCATAAGGCTAACAAAGAAATGAAACCAATTTTCGAAGCAAGAAATGAAACTCAACCTGGCACCGTCTTCAAAAGTGATTCTTCTTTCTAGATACATTCTGATTGGATTAATGTTGTAAAGAATTACAAAAATATTTTTTCAAAAGTGACTCTTCTTTCTAAATCCATTCTGATTGGATTAGTATTGTAAAGGACTACCAACAATTATTTCATCCTTTTTTGTGCATCACGGTATTGGTTTTTTTTTTGAAGTTGGTTTTTAAAAATTTATTTATTTAAAAATTTATGTTTATTTTTTAATATTTCCAATATTTTCCGAATCATTCATTCATAAATCAATTTTCTGATTTTTCCTGTTTTCGAATTGACAACTGTTAAAAGAAGAAGAATTTTGCTTGCTCTGCTTGCTGCTACAAATTTGGTGGAGCAGAAAAAGTGAGAATTTTCAACCCAGAGTAGGTTCAAACAATACAGAGCAGGGCAATTAAGAGCAGAAAAGAGCCGTCAAAAAGTCTCAATGAACGCATATTGCTGATTTTCCAGATTTGCAGCTCTTCCAGTTTTTTTTCAATTGAAAAGATTCAATTGAGTTATTTCCATTCGGGAAGCATAACGAACAAACCAGAAGAGAATCGTTCGAATCGTGAAAAAGCATTTCACTTTTTCTCAAATTTTCTAATTTTCCGGGAAATTTTTTCCAATTTTTCTTTCCCTGAAAACCTTATTCGGACTATTACGAACACATCTAAAAAAAATTTACCCAAATCGGTTCAGCCGTTCTCAAGAGATGCGCTTATTTCCCTTATTTTATGGCGTGGGCTCTATTCTATCTCATAAAGAAAATATGTTTACTAGGTATTGTCTACACAAGTGTTTTGAACTATTTACACAAACGTGGATACAAAAATAAATTTTTAAAAACCAACTTCAAAAAAAACCAATACCGTGATGCACAAAAGAGGATAAAATAATTATTGTTGCTAGTTCTTTATAATACTAATCCAATCAGAATAGATTTAGAAAGAAGAATCACTTTTGAAGACGGTGCCAGGTTGACTTTCATTGCACTAACTCTTACTTCGAAAATTGTTTTCATTTCTTTGTTAGCCTTATGCACTTAATATGTACATCGCCCCGAAAACAGGTGTTAGCACCGTCTTCAAAAGTGATTCTTCATTCTAAATCCATTCTGATTGGATTAGTATTGTAAAGAACTAGCAACAATTATTTCATCCTTTTTTGTGCATCACGGTATTGGTTTTTTTTTTGAAGTAGGTTTTTAAAAATTTATTTTATTTCGTATTTTTTAGTCCGTTCATTTTTTTCGGGGGCAATTTATAACAAAAAAAGTATTTATAACGATAAGTATTACATGCCGCCGTCGATAAGAATCGATGCAGTAGCTAAATATTTTTGCAGTAATGTATTTGCGCATTTTCGGAGTAATTTCTTATTTAATATGAAACAAAATTCCGCGAAGGAAATTAAACAATATTTATTGTGAGAATATATAATCGATTGAAAAAAAATGCAACAGTCCGAAGAATCGAACTCGGATCCCCCGGACGAGAGGTAGTTTCTTAACTTGCTGCGCTACGAGAGAGTGTTACCATGAGATGGCTAAATATGTAAATAAGTCCTTTCAGAAATTCAGTTAAATAGTTTTCCAATTCAAAGGACTCTCTTACAGTCTACATGAGTATGCATGAAATTCCTTACCGAAGAGTTTGTAATAATTCTTTACAACATTAATCCAATCAATGAATTTAGAAGACAAAAAAAGAAAAAAAGTCGCACTGTCCGACCCGGGTTTTGAACCCGCAATAATTAGTTCGGTAGACTTTTACGTAGACGCTATGCCACGTCCCTATTAAGTATTTGGTGACAATAAAGACTTTTGTGATACCTTTGAAAATATTCTATCTGTTCAAGGTGTACTAAATTTACCAGTTTTTTAAGCCTACCATCGAACTCCTTTATCAGATTTTAAAAAAATTGCATGGGACCACCGTGGGAAACTACCCTTTCAAGCAAAAAAAGAAAAAAGCAAAAAAGTTATTGCGTTACAAAGTTATGCGTGAACAGGACCAAAAAAACATACCTACGCGTCGAATTGATAACCTCCTCTTTTTGAAGTCGGTTAATTAAATGGGAAATTAATCATCGTGTTTTTTTTCCATTTTGAGAAAAATGAATTAGGTTTTTTTTAACAAAAATTCAAACTTTTTTTATTGATTTTATTATTGATTATAGAGAAAATTTGAGTGGTTAGTTGGGTAAATTTGAATATATGTATTTGTTTACAATAAAAAAATCAGAAGTTTCGTTTAAAACCTTACTTCATATTTCTCAAGATAAGTCGAATTCAAAGAAGGAATAACAGTTAAGACTTTGAAAGTTTTTTTAAATATTTGTATTAAGGGTGATTGTCTACTTTATCGCCAAACCCTCCGCTCTGGGCGCAGCACCAAAAGGGTCGCGCCCTAATCCGAGAATGAGGTAGAAATTGAGGTGGGGGAGTTTTTGGGGCGCGCAATCCAAAGTCAAAGTCGTTACTAAAATAACTGCTAATTGAACCGCTATTTTAAAAAAAAATTACTTGTAGAAAATTGATTTTTACAAAATTTCAACCCTGAATAACTTTTTAGGGGCGAACGACGGCTAATTCCAAAGGAAATGTGTTCAGGTCAACGCTCTATACAACCCCTACCTCCCGGCGGATGGGGTGATAAAGTAAGTAATTACCCAAAATTCTAAGAATTTTGGTACATACATATATATTTCACTCCATTACCCATTCATTCTGTTATGGTAGCTTCAATAAAACCACCCCCTTGCTTACTTCCGATAGCATCAAATTTTAAAATAATGAAAATAATCCAAGAATTGACAATAAAAATACTGCCGTGAAATGGCGAGTTCCTCTACACAAGAACTCACTTGTTTTGTGGTGACATAAAGATTGGAAACAAGTTGGAATTCTTGATGTACAGGTTGCAACGAGATGCAAAATCAAAGAAGAAGTTGTAGATGTGGTGTGGACATATTGTGTAGTCATTAGCAATATGAGCGGTCGCAAACCCTTGCTTGGGACGACCAAGGAGCATGATGAAGCATGTACTAGAAAACGAAAATAAAGATACATAAGCACAGACGAAGACAAATCTAGAATAGAAAACTATAGTATTTAGAAATTAACCGATAATTGAAATTTGCATTTCTAGAAATTGCCATCTATTTGAAAATTTATTTGTAATATTCAATATACATCATACTGGGAAGGAGACAACACAAACTTTGTTCGCAAAACTTTTTTCCCATAGAATAATACCCGTGAAACAAAGAAAAGGCGCTCGTAAGCCGCTGGAAACAGTGCGCACAAGCATTCCGTCGACATTGTCCACACAGACATTCCGTCGGACGTTCCATTCAAACTTCAAAGTACGACCGACAAAAGCCACCATTAAACAACATAAGTTCTATAATACTTATCTACAATTTCTTCATTCATTTTTAATATTTTTTTGGTTAAAGGTAAACTTTTTTTTTGAAATGCTTGCCTTTTCCTTAAAAGTTGTTACTTTGCAAATTACTGAGTTTATTGAGTAGATAGAAAGGCCGGCCCTCTTCAAAACTACATACATTTTTGTTCCTTTCAGAAACTTGAGAGTAGAGCAATGCGTGCAACGGAAAAGCGGAAAATTGCTGCAGACTCTAATTAGAAGCCTTCTGTAAAACTGTAAAATTAACTTACATCTCAGTTCTAAGGAACTGGTTTGAGAGCTTTATTTCTGGCTGTTCAATGAAGGAAGGATTGGATGGCGTCGAGCCCAACCCTCATTCCATCTCGGCTGGCGTTCCCATTAATGATCTGCTCTCAATCCCCTTCAGCCCACTTCATAGTTTTGCCGACGACAGTAATCTGCGTTTCTCTTACGCCTTTGACAACATAAGACAAGCACTTGCCACACCTTGTCTCCTAGGCCGTGAGCTCATGTCCAACTCTATTAACGGGACATTGAACTCATTCTTGATTGGGGCCTATAGAATTGTGTCGAATTTCAACGCAACCAAAACCAAGTACTGTCTTATCTCTACAAAAACCTGCACCGTCCCTGCATCCTTTATCTCAGCAGGCAAAAAAAATCTAATGGCTGACTCATCTGTAAACGACGAAAATTTATCTTTAGATCTGCGATCGAATAATCACATATTCCAAATCGCCCAACAAGTTTATCAATGCCTGAGATTCCTCAAAAGATGCAAGTTCCTCCTTAAAGAAGTATCCACACACATCAGGGACGTGGCCGGGATGTTAGATTTTTTCTCCGGCCCGGACACGGACATGTGTGAACGAGTACATATAAAATGTACGCACCAATATTTTTTGAACCCCTGACGGAACACTAATAAGTGTGTATATTCCTTTACTCGTTCACACATGTCCGCATCCGGGGACGGGCTCGTTCACACATGACAGAACACGGCCCTGTGACGTCCCGGGCACGGCCCTGATATGTGTTGATACTCCTTAAGCCAGCTGCCCTGGCTGCAATCTACAAATCCTACATTCCGCCTCGCCTTGAATATTATTCGTATATTTGAGCGGGCGCCCCAAAAACTACTTTGACTTGGCTGGAGAAGGTGCAAAACCGCCCCTCTGCTCCTCCATAGACCACTAAAGACACCGTAGGAATGTAGCAGCCCTCCCTAAATTTTACCGCTATTACCATAGCGACTGCTCCACTGAAATTAAGAAGCTCCTGCCTACACGGCAACTTTTTTCTCGCAACACAATACTAGCCAACTCGTCTTACCCCCGGTTCACTGCAGACCTCCTCTTCCGCCATTACGGTTTAGAAGTCCGTTTATAAATAGAACTCCACAGTCGGTTTTGCTGGACCCATATAAGACCTCCGAGTTCAAACGCAAGGTTCATCGACATCTACTCACGCACCCTGCAAACCCTTAACCTATGCCTTCTCTTCTATCCTTCAGATCAAGCTTTTTACTAGACAACTAGACATTACACCATGACTTGCACCACATGACGGACTAGTGTTCCAAAGGGAGATTCCTTAGCTTGACCATGCGATATAAAAAAAATAAAAAATAAAAATTATTTTGTATATCTCAATACTAGTACAATTACCCATAAAAATTTCAAGTTTCTACGAATTAAAATACCTGAGAAAAAAATCTAAAAATTTGTCACATTTTTCGCTAAGAATTAAATAATCCCTTAAAACCCATTTCATTTTTCTCAACATAATAAGAAACGCTTGATGCCAAATTTCCCATTAAAGTCGTCTCGCCCATTCATTTCTTTACCCCATTGTCAAATTTCACACATCGGCCACGAAATCATCATCACAAAAAACGTAGGAATCTATTTTTAGATCCGCAGCCACTAAAATCAAACCGCAGCTTCTGATTTTGACAGTTCTGACAGTTCTTCTGACAGTTTGTTGGATTTGCTTTTTGGTGGTTGAATCTAAATTTTTTTAATTATTGGAGAACAATATCGCGAATTTTTTCAATTCCTTTCAGTCCTCACCGTACAATATGACACATTATCGGCTGATCATGCTACACGTTGCAGACGTAAACCAAAATAAAAACATGACCAGCAAAAATTCCGCATAAAATTTGAACCATTTTTTATAACTCAAATATGTACAATGCTTCTTGCATTCCACCCCCACTGGATGGGGTGGTTCTACACGAGCGTACAACGAAAACATTTTTGTGTTTTCGAAACATCAGTTTATTGGGAAGAGGGAGAGAGAGGAGGTGGAATTCCATCATCCCCTCTCACCCTCTTTTCCACAAGCGACGTTTCGAAAACACAAAAATGTGTTCGTTGTACGCTCGTGTAGGATCACTCATGATGTTCGTAAAGCAATTCCATTTCCATTATTTTAAAGACAAACATAGCCCTGGGCTTCTTTAAAAAAATTATTAAAAATTTTATAAATTACGTGAATTGAAATGCGTGAATTTTATTTTGGCACACTTTGTAATTTCGAAGTGTCCGTGGTGAAAGTAGCAAATTCGGAATTGTAACTTGGCACCCACCCTTAGTAATAATTAATGTGCAGTGTGCCGTTAACAAAAATGAAAAAATTGTATATATTTTGGGAAATTTCAAAATTTCCCTTTCTTTTCGGAATGTAGCATACTTACCGGCTGTCGGAAAAACGTCATTTAAAATAAAAAAACAGGGAAGTGACATTGATTATATACCATTGATTATAGAGTAAGTAGATATGGACATTGATTATCTATAAGTAGATACGTAATCATGGGACCTGTGCCGTTGTGTGGCTTTGATGGTTGGCGGCGCTGTCGTCTTTTGCTTGGATTCGGTTTAGTCTTTTGATAAAACTTGCAAATGCGGTTTGGAGTTGCGATAATATATAATAAAAAAAGCTAAAAAGCTACAGCTCGATGATATAAATAATATAACTTTATATACGGAATTTTCTTAGAATATTTAAATGAAATTGAAATTCTTTTGGCGGCACCGTGACAAAATCGTGTAAAAGATACAAATTCGAGATTTAATCCTCTAAATCAGTTTTCCTAAGTTATTGATATGATTTGTGATATTTATTTGTGTTTGTTTTTGTAACATTGAATTTAATTTGGCTGCACCGTTGCAAACCCGTGCAAAAAGTACAAAAAGTGAGATTTGAGTTATTGAGAATTTCTTTTGGTGGTAAAACCGTATAAAAAATATAAATTTGTGAATTAGTGAATTAGTTGTGTTTTTGTGCAAGATATTGCATTAGTTCATTTGGGGTAAGTAATTTGGATCACTTGAGGTAAGATTTTTCTTGGTGATAACAATTGAAATATTGGTCTTAGGGGATATCCTAGTGTTGTCGAGTTACATAAACGGCATATTTTTTAGAATTGTTTTAAAGTCAATTAACAGATAAATACGCAAAAATTACTTTCAACTTATCTTTTCCCGCGTTATTATTATTCATTAAAAATAAATTTTCCCGCGTTATTATTATTCATTAAAAATAAATTTTTCCGCGTTATTATTATTCATTAACAATAAAAATTTGATTTTTCAAAGTCGAATACTAGGATATTGCTTAATTATCAATACTCTATTTTTATTTTTAAAATTTATTTGGGCGCTTGCACGTTGTTTATTTCAATAACATAACAACAACAATGTCCTGCACTTATTGTTGTCGTTATAAGAACTGTACGAATGTACATTCTCCTGGTTCGTTTCTCGCATTTTTCAAGGTCCCGGATGATTTTAGACGCACCATTTGGCTAAAGCATTCTGGGGATATATACTTGCAGATAGGAATGAGTGCCAGGAAAAGGATTTATTTTTGCGAAATGCACTTTTATCAGGATGATATTATAATCATGTCTGATAGAAAAAAGTTAAAAAACATGGCAGTTCCAAAAGCATTCGATCCACTTATATGCTCTTGTACAGAGAGGAAAATGGATGAATTGTGCCAGAAAATATTATCAGCAAACAGCAAACCTCAAGCCAAAATTGAGACTCGTAAAAGGAAGCGAAACCCTATGCAAGCTATTGATATTTCTAATGTATCAATAACAATTTCTGAACAGAACGATTCTGAGGAAGAGCTTGTAGTAAAAAAGAATCCTTCTGATAAAACATATGTCAGAAATTGGATGATCCCTCAATTTCCAGAGACGGAAAATATATCAGAATCGCAATTCCCATCGCCAATAAAGAATGCTGAATTAAATAAAGAAAATGCCCCTATTACGAAATCTGCACCTTTTTACATTTATCAATCTCCACAGAAGAAAAATCGTGCAGATGAGAAAACAATTTCTTCAGCTTTCTTGGATAATTTATTGGAAAATAAGAGCAACGAAGTAAAAACATTTGTTAAAAGTCAATTATTTCATAAGGAAAAAAGCCATTGGTCAGAAAATGAAAAACA
Organism: Thereva nobilitata; assembly: GCA_963855945.1. Lineage (NCBI taxonomy): Eukaryota > Metazoa > Arthropoda > Insecta > Diptera > Therevidae > Thereva > Thereva nobilitata. The sequence continues at coordinate 170,020,563 of OY979694.1, forward strand.
GCTCGCTTTACAGCTTTTTTACAAATCGCCAGCTTCATATAAGGAAATGATAAAGATGGGGTTTACTTTACCATCAATAAGCACGATTCAAAAGTGGCATTCAGTCATAAGGTTTAATACTGGCTTATCTGAAACCATTAAACAAATGCTACGAAAAAAAATATCAGATATTTCAATTGAAAATAGACGTTGCATTTTATTATTTGACGAAATGTCCAGCAAAACCGAATTAGAATACAATTTAAGAGACGACATCATTTTCGGTTTTGAAGATTTGGGACCAATAGGGCGAACGAATAAGACTGCTTCAAGTATTTTGCTCTTAATGATCCGAGGGGTTAATGTAAACTGGAAACAATGTGTTGGTTATTTCGCAGGACACGTCAAGGGGAAGGAATTGTCCATTATACTTAATGACACCATTTCAAAACTAATAGATATCGGCTTCGAAGTTGTTGGTGTTACATGCGACCAAGGAGGCAATAATAGATTATGCTTAAAATTGTTAGGTAGCTCCACAGAGAACCCATATTTCTTTGTAAACGGTACAAAGGTTTTGACGTTTTTCGATGTTCCTCATTTATTCAAGAGTGTGCGCAACTCTTTGTATTTAAATGATATAATTGTGGAAGGCAAAAGAGTCTCATGGGATATCATTCGGAAAGTATATGAGTTCGATAATGGAACAATACGAGCAATGTACAAATTATCTGATGTACATATTGACCCAAAACATTTTAATCGAATGTCTGTAAAGTTGGCTACGCACATTTTAAGTCATTCCGTTGCAGCGGCTATTTTTACCGCCGTTTCTTTAGATTGCTTTAAAGATCCTTTAGAAAAAGAGTGCGCTATTAATACCGCAACGTTTATTTCTAGGCTTAATACTCTATTTGACCAACTAAATAGTGTAAGTAAATTTTCTAAAAATCCAGGTCGAAATGCGTTATCAAAAGAAAATGTAAACATGCTACACAATCTCCAAGAAGTAAAAACTTGGATTTTGACTTGGATGCATAAAGGCCGCATGAAGAGGCCATACTGCTTTGATGGTGTCATACGCACTATTAATGCTGTTGAAATAATTTGGCAGTACCTTCAAACCAAGCAAAGGTACCTTATAACAGGTCATTTGAACCAAGATCCCATTGAAAATATGATTTCAATGATAAGGAATTTTAAAGGGACTTATGAAATAAATCCGAGCACATACAGGGTTTACAGAAATTTAAAACAAATCATGTTCCACAATTATTTTACTTCGGATCTAACGAACTATGAAGACGCACAAAGTGAAAACTTAATGACAGTTACAGATTTGTCAAGTAAAGATACAAACGATTCGGTGAGTTTTGAAGAAACCTGTATAGATGATGAAGATATCTCGATTAACTTGATTTCAGATGTGATGGGCGATATCTTTGAAAATAACTCGCCAGAAGAAAAATTAAAAATAAATTCCATGATATATTTTTACGGCTATATAGCAAAAAAGATCTCCACAAGTGCAAAGTGCAATCATTGTGAAAAGCACATGATAAGTTGCGACGAAAAGTACTCTGAGAAGTATTGCTTAATTAAAAATAAAGCTTTCAAATCTACAAAAGAGGATAAAATGTACGGTTCACTCAAGATACCGACTGCAGAGTTTGAAGCAGAATTGAATTTAATTTTTTGCAAATTCTTGGAATTGTTTGAAAATTATAAAGAGAAAGAAAATTTAATCCAGAATTATATTTTCACCCCAATAAATAAAATCATTCCGCAATGGCCAGGTTGTGATCACAAACCCTCTGCCATTAAAAATATCATCGTCATAATGACTAGAATAAAGATTCGAGATTTTAATAAAAAGGTAAAAAACACCTTGAAGTCACAACGAATCAATATATTGCGGGGTACTGAGTAAAAATAAGACCATCAAATGGAATATATAAAATTATAAGGATTTCCCTTCGTCCTCCGGCCGGGACCTTAATGTTAACAATGAATGCGCTCCAACTTTCCTTACGCGCGCCCTTGGGTACGAGGATTCGGTCATCGACCAGTTAGTACCTGGTTACATCGAAGCAATAAGTAGTCAATAACTTTTAAAATGAAATAACAACGGCAAGCATTTTATGCCCACAAGTTAGAAATTTTTTAATTAATTTATGCCCACATACTTACCGTTCGGAATCTCTGGGCCCAGTTTTTTTACTTTGGCACTCTGGATTTGTAGTGAGTATAACTCAAATTTGAAATCACTGGTAGTTATAGCTCCCTCACACTGTCAGCTTCACTATAAACATTTCATCTTAAGGTAAATGGTAAATGTTAGGTCTTACCGGTAACACCTTAGATTTACCAACGACATAAGCTGTCGACCTGGCTTTCATTTTCTCGGCTCATTTCTCCGAGCACAATTTCCTTTTATTTATTATTTTCAATACATACTCCATATTTTTCGGTATTGGTTACCACATCTTTATGCAATGAGGTCGGGATTGTCGTTTTTGAATCAGAGTCGCACTCTCTTGTAATTTGATCTTCAATCGTCATGTAGTATTTTTAATACATACTACCTGTTTCTAATAACTTATTTTATTCCCAAAAAAAAAACTTTTACCAATCGTCACTGACAAACCCTAGCATTTACCAAGCTCTAGTGAATAAAGCCGAAAAAATCTGCTTCCTTATTATGCTTTTTAATCCTTAGATATACCAACTCGTCATAGTAAATCGTAGGAAGTACAAGTAAGACAAACTTTATCACTAATCGGGCTACAGTAACATAATATTTTCTGTGTGGCTTTCCATCACACTTTGGAAAAATTATTTTTCTTACTGATATTTTTTTTACGTGGCAGTGCTAAGCAGAATGACCCTTTGTACTACTTGTCATGACATGGTGCAATATCTAGAAGTGAGCTTAGTACGAGGGTGGACTAGGTTAAGGGTTATGAGGGTTCCGGGATAGGAGAGGGGGCGGTGGTGTTGAAGAAGTTGGCGAAGAACTCTTGGATGTCTAATCTGATGTTGCGGGTATAAGATTGCGGTGGAGGCAGGAGGAGGAGAGCGTTTATTTCGATGGAACAGTCACTATGATAGTAGCGCTAGAATGTTGTCAGTGCTGCTACATTCCTACGGTGGCGGTCGATGGTGGAGCAAACAGTGTCACCATCGTCGACTGTCGACTTTTTGAATCGCGATTCCTTGGTGCGTTATAACTTTTACAAAATTTTTTTGTAGTAAATTGACTCAGCAACAATTTAGCATGGAATGGTTTATTTTTACCTAAAGATCAACCATTTTAAGTAATAAATTACCCATTTACTTACTATTCCTATAAATTTAATATCAATTAAAATTTAATGAGGCAAAACAGTTCATTGCCTGAGATACTATGATAAAAAAGTATATTAAAATTTCTTTAATGAAAATTTCTCAGTCTTAGATTTTTAATAATAGCTACCAATTTTCAGGATTTTTTAGGAATTTTCAATATCTTTTTACAAAGCACTAATTAAAATTTGGGTAATTGTAGAGTTTAAACTCCACTCCTTCGATTTTCTTGAAATTTTAGTATATGGTGTAGTATTCGTCATCCTGAGCAAAAATATATATATGTTTGGCGCTGAAACCACATTGAAGCATAGTTTTTTAATGTTGAAAATGACAATAATTAGTCTAATTTTGAATCGATTTCTTGGAAATTGATAAATTGTGGGCAGGAAAAGGGAAAGGGCGCGCCCTCCTCCGCCCGTGCCCTCGCCACACGCCCACGGCCGCCCTGCTCCATTTCCTGCCCACAATTTTTAAAGCTACACAAAAGGTAAAAACAGAATAAATAGATTTATAACTTAACCGTGGTTTTATTCCCACATGCCCCATTACAAGTTGGGGATTGCATATGTAAACTCGTGGATGGAAAAGGGGGGGGGGGGGTGAGGGGGTGTTGAACAATGATTTTTAACAGTTTTTTAAACTTAGATAACTTTTTAACAACCCCCCCCCCCCTTTTCCCCCCACAATTTATCAAGGGTTGGGGGTTAAACTCTGCAATTACCAAAATTTGCGTAACCTATAACCACCTACATTAAAAAAATTGATTTCATAAAAAAGAAAAAAAAAGAAATCTTCTACGGCTCAAATTTTTCTTGAACCTAACAAATCATTTTTAATCACAACAACAAATCATATAAAAAACACAACAACAATAAATTCATAGAAATTTGTCTCAAAGAACGGCAGACGCAATCGCAACTATCTCAATTCATGCTATATACATCATTTCAAAAGTTTTATGTACATCAACTGCGAGACTGATAGACAGCTTTTATATTTTTCGAAAGCTCGTAATGGTGTGGCCACACTACGCGGTCTTGGGTCGTACGCGCTTTTGCCTTTTTTTTTCATATAGAGTTTTATGACTTTTTTACGACTTTTTTACGACTTTGTCCATGGTAAAGGCCGTGCGGCCAAACAACGCGGACAAAAGGCTGTGGTTAAAAAGGTACATTGTGCGTCCACACACTATGAGCTTTTCAAAAGCGCGTACGCCGTTTCAAATGAGAATTGATTTTTTCTCACTCATGACTCAGAAAATTAAAAGATCACGCGCGCTTTTGGCTGGCCGTACGACCAAAAGCGCGTGGATTCTAAGTCCGCGTAGTGAGGACGGGCCTTTAGCCTAAGTTTTAATATGGATTTTTCAATTCAGTGTAAGTATGGCCATCTATATTCAAAACCATACAACAAGGTTACGTATCTACTTATAGATAATCAATGGATATGGACAAACATTTGTCCAGCTATGATACCAGATGGCGATAGTTGTACGGTTTTAAGTTTTAGGGCTGCGAATTTCTGTTGTACGCCTCTACAATCAATGGGAATGGGTTTTCAACATTAATTAATTAATATTATTTCCTTATACGTGCATAATAATTATAAAATATAAAAAATTTTCAATTTTGTTAATTTTTAGTAAAACTTGAAAAAAGCCGGTTTGCGCCTGAATTTTAAAAAGCATTACAACGCCCTTCACGCATGTTGGAAGGAAAGCCAGAAGTTTTGGATCTAAAAATAGATTCCTGTGCGCGTATTCATTTTGTTTTGTTGTTTTGTTGTTGTTGGAAAATACGATTTCTTGGTCGGTGGCTGAAATTTAACAATGAAGAAGATGATGAATTAAGTGCATAAGGCTAACAAAGAAATGAAACCAATTTTCGAAGCAAGAAATGAAACTCAACCTGGCACCGTCTTCAAAAGTGATTCTTCTTTCTAGATACATTCTGATTGGATTAATGTTGTAAAGAATTACAAAAATATTTTTTCAAAAGTGACTCTTCTTTCTAAATCCATTCTGATTGGATTAGTATTGTAAAGGACTACCAAAAATTATTTCATCCTTTTTTGTGCATCACGGTATTGGTTTTTTTTTGAAGTTGGTTTTTAAAAATTTATTTATTTAAAAATTTATGTTTATTTTTTAATATTTCCAATATTTTCCGAATCATTCATTCATAAATCAATTTTCTGATTTTTCCTGTTTTCGAATTGACAACTGTTAAAAGAAGAAGAATTTTGCTTGCTCTGCTTGCTGCTACAAATTTGGTGGAGCAGAAAAAGTGAGAATTTTCAACCCAGAGTAGGTTCAAACAATACAGAGCAGGGCAATTAAGAGCAGAAAAGAGCCGTCAAAAAGTCTCAATGAACGCATATTGCTGATTTTCCAGATTTGCAGCTCTTCCAGTTTTTTTTCAATTGAAAAGATTCAATTGAGTTATTTCCATTCGGGAAGCATAACGAACAAACCAGAAGAGAATCGTTCGAATCGTGAAAAAGCATTTCACTTTTTCTCAAATTTTCTAATTTTCCGGGAAATTTTTTCCAATTTTTCTTTCCCTGAAAACCTTATTCGGACTATTACGAACACATCTAAAAAAAATTTACCCAAATCGGTTCAGCCGTTCTCAAGAGATGCGCTTATTTCCCTTATTTTATGGCGTGGGCTCTATTCTATCTCATAAAGAAAATATGTTTACTAGGTATTGTCTACACAAGTGTTTTGAACTATTTACACAAACGTGGATACAAAAATAAATTTTTAAAAACCAACTTCAAAAAAAACCAATACCGTGATGCACAAAAGAGGATAAAATAATTATTGTTGCTAGTTCTTTATAATACTAATCCAATCAGAATAGATTTAGAAAGAAGAATCACTTTTGAAGACGGTGCCAGGTTGACTTTCATTGCACTAACTCTTACTTCGAAAATTGTTTTCATTTCTTTGTTAGCCTTATGCACTTAATATGTACATCGCCCCGAAAACAGGTGTTAGCACCGTCTTCAAAAGTGATTCTTCATTCTAAATCCATTCTGATTGGATTAGTATTGTAAAGAACTAGCAACAATTATTTCATCCTTTTTTGTGCATCACGGTATTGGTTTTTTTTTTGAAGTAGGTTTTTAAAAATTTATTTTATTTCGTATTTTTTAGTCCGTTCATTTTTTTCGGGGGCAATTTATAACAAAAAAAGTATTTATAACGATAAGTATTACATGCCGCCGTCGATAAGAATCGATGCAGTAGCTAAATATTTTTGCAGTAATGTATTTGCGCATTTTCGGAGTAATTTCTTATTTAATATGAAACAAAATTCCGCGAAGGAAATTAGAAAACAATATTTATTGTGAGAATATAAAATCGATTGAAAAAAAATGCAACAGTCCGAAGAATCGAACTCGGATCCCCCGGACGAGAGGTAGTTTCTTAACTTGCTGCGCTACGAGAGAGTGTTACCATGAGATGGCTACACTGAGAAAAAAACAAAAATTGTACCAAGTCCGCCAAGGAATTGGAGTAAGTTCAGTTTCACCAAATGAATAATGCTTTATACCAATCTTAAGTATGCTAAAGCAAAAGAATGCGTTTTTTTGAGTCAATTCCGCCGCGGAGTTCCTATTGAAAACTTTACGCAGTTGAATTTATTGCTGTTGGTTTGAGGAAAGGGCATTTATTTTTTCAATTAATAAAATGTATTATTTGTTTAAATTTTAGTCTGTAGCTGACACAATAATTTATGCATACTAAGATATAGCTAAAAGAAACAACTCGTCATAAAAACTGGACCGTTTTTTTTATTATCGGGACTGTCACTGTCGCCGCTTGATTACCTGTAGAGGTAGACGTTTTTTTGGTTGTTTGCTATTTGTAACTACCCCTAATATAATCAACAGTGGCAGTGTGCAACTTTTTTTCTTCAAAATGTTAGTTGACTCCGTGCAAAGATCCCGAAGACAGGTTCAGTTAAGTGAAAAATTAAACAGCGAAACAGTGGATTATTATTGTGAAGTAGGACGATTGATGTGTCTGCTTGTGTGTAGAATTTGCAACATGTGGAAACTTTTTTTTATTTGCGTAGACAAATTTTGATGATGGCTGGTGGGCAAACTTGGGATATTTAATTAAACGGAATTTGAAGGGCTTGTCAATTCGTTTAAAGGTAGATATATTTTTTTAATGCCATAGACTTTTAAAATACTATTTACAATTATATTTTAAACATTAATTTGTTATATACAAATATTTTGTTTTAGATCAAAAAATTACTATAGATCCTATAAAGCTACTAACTGGACTCACAATAGCAACTCTTATTCCCGTAATCGGTTATAAGATTGATTTCATGGCCAAGTGGACAAGGTCAGCTTCAAAAAGTTAACCATATATCCAAATCGTAAGTTACTTTGCACAATATACACATTTTTTGATTTTATATGAATATTTTCTTTTTTGAATATTTGATTTATTTTAAAGGTAAATGAAAGCAGAAATGGTGAAGGTTCAGATAAAAATCTATCATCAAAGTTGATCTCCTTTCAAGAAAATCATCACCAGGAAAGCTTGAAGGTCAAAGCACCTTATTTTTAAAAAAAACTTTTGTATATAATATTTCTGTAAATAGTTTTTTCAAAGAAAGTTTATTATAAAATATAAAAATGAAATAGTAATTTATTGTCTTCTGTTATTTTTTTGCATAAAAAAATTATCATTCACATAAATCTATTAATAAAGTACTTTTAGTGATTATAGTAATAGAAAATTTCGATTTATCGAATCCCGCTCGAAATAGAACCTATCGAGAGATATCATTTGATGGACCGCAGATTTTATCGACTCAAACATTTTTAACATCCCTTCAAAAGTATTTCAATTTGAATGAAATTTTTTCAAAATTAATCGAAATATAAAAATATTCAAATCAAATGCTCAGCGACGTTTCTTAATCATCTATTGTACTTCATGTAATTGCGTATAACATAAAATCAACGGGGGTATGCTATTTAACGAATTCCGGCGGGATTCTCCCATTACCTCACGGAATTGACACCATTGCGTTGTCAACTACGCCAGGAAGTTGAGTTAACCCCTATGCTGATTTCGCCGTATCCAATTCCGTAGCGGAGTTGGGTTAAGCGAGAATGATTTGAATGCACATCTCCTTTTTCTCAGTGTAAATATGTAAATAAGTCCTTTCAGAAATTCAGTTAAATAGTTTTCCAATTCAAAGGACTCTCTTACAGTCTACATGAGTATGCATGAAATTCCTTACCGAAGAGTTTGTAATAATTCTTTACAACATTAATCCAATCAATGAATTTAGAAGACAAAAAAAGAAAAAAAGTCGCACTGTCCGACCCGGGTTTTGAACCCGCAATAATTAGTTCGGTAGACTTTTACGTAGACGCTATGCCACGTCCCTATTAAGTATTTGGTGACAATAAAGACTTTTGTGATACCTTTGAAAATATTCTATCTGTTCAAGGTGTACTAAATTTACCAGTTTTTTAAGCCTACCATCGAACTCCTTTATCAGATTTTAAAAAAAATGCATGGGACCACCGTGGGAAACTACCCTTTCAAGCAAAAAAAGAAAAAAGCAAAAAAGTTATTGCGTTACAAAGTTATGCGTGAACAGGACCAAAAAAACATACCTACGCGTCGAATTGATAACCTCCTCTTTTTGAAGTCGGTTAATTAAATGGGAAATTAATCATCGTGTTTTTTTTCCATTTTGAGAAAAATGAATTAGGTTTTTTTTAACAAAAATTCAAACTTTTTTTATTGATTTTATTATTGATTATAGAGAAAATTTGAGTGGTTAGTTGGGTAAATTTGAATATATGTATTTGTTTACAATAAAAAAATCAGAAGTTTCGTTTAAAACCTTACTTCATATTTCTCAAGATAAGTCGAATTCAAAGAAGGAATAACAGTTAAGACTTTGAAAGTTTTTTTAAATATTTGTATTAAGGGTGATTGTCTACTTTATCGCCAAACCCTCCGCTCTGGGCGCAGCACCAAAAGGGTCGCGCCCTAATCCGAGAATGAGGTAGAAATTGAGGTGGGGGAGTTTTTGGGGCGCGCAATCCAAAGTCAAAGTCGTTACTAAAATAACTGCTAATTGAACCGCTATTTTAAAAAAAAATTACTTGTAGAAAATTGATTTTTACAAAATTTCAACCCTGAATAACTTTTTAGGGGCGAACGACGGCTAATTCCAAAGGAAATGTGTTCAGGTCAACGCTCTATACAACCCCTACCTCCCGGCGGATGGGGTGATAAAGTAAGTAATTACCCAAAATTCTAAGAATTTTGGTACATACATATATATTTCACTCCATTACCCATTCATTCTGTTATGGTAGCTTCAATAAAACCACCCCCTTGCTTACTTCCGATAGCATCAAATTTTAAAATAATGAAAATAATCCAAGAATTGACAATAAAAATACTGCCGTGAAATGGCGAGTTCCTCTACACAAGAACTCACTTGTTTTGTGGTGACATAAAGATTGGAAACAAGTTGGAATTCTTGATGTACAGGTTGCAACGAGATGCAAAATCAAAGAAGAAGTTGTAGATGTGGTGTGGACATATTGTGTAGTCATTAGCAATATGAGCGGTCGCAAACCCTTGCTTGGGACGACCAAGGAGCATGATGAAGCATGTACTAGAAAACGAAAATAAAGATACATAAGCACAGACGAAGACAAATCTAGAATAGAAAACTATAGTATTTAGAAATTAACCGATAATTGAAATTTGCATTTCTAGAAATTGCCATCTATTTGAAAATTTATTTGTAATATTCAATATACATCATACTGGGAAGGAGACAACACAAACTTTGTTCGCAAAACTTTTTTCCCATAGAATAATACCCGTGAAACAAAGAAAAGGCGCTCGTAAGCCGCTGGAAACAGTGCGCACAAGCATTCCGTCGACATTGTCCACACAGACATTCCGTCGGACGTTCATTCAAACTTCAAAGTACGACCGACAAAAGCCACCATTAAACAACATAAGTTCTATAATACTTATCTACAATTTCTTCATTCATTTTTAATATTTTTTTGGTTAAAGGTAAACTTTTTTTTTGAAATGCTTGCCTTTTCCTTAAAAGTTGTTACTTTGCAAATTACTGAGTTTATTGAGTAGATAGAAAGGCCGGCCCTCTTCAAAACTACATACATTTTTGTTCCTTTCAGAAACTTGAGAGTAGAGCAATGCGTGCAACGGAAAAGCGGAAAATTGCTGCAGACTCTAATTAGAAGCCTTCTGTAAAACTGTAAAATTAACTTACATCTCAGTTCTAAGGAACTGGTTTGAGAGCTTTATTTCTGGCTGTTCAATGAAGGAAGGATTGGATGGCGTCGAGCCCAACCCTCATTCCATCTCGGCTGGCGTTCCCATTAATGATCTGCTCTCAATCCCCTTCAGCCCACTTCATAGTTTTGCCGACGACAGTAATCTGCGTTTCTCTTACGCCTTTGACAACATAAGACAAGCACTTGCCACACCTTGTCTCCTAGGCCGTGAGCTCATGTCCAACTCTATTAACGGGACATTGAACTCATTCTTGATTGGGGCCTATAGAATTGTGTCGAATTTCAACGCAACCAAAACCAAGTACTGTCTTATCTCTACAAAAACCTGCACCGTCCCTGCATCCTTTATCTCAGCAGGCAAAAAAAATCTAATGGCTGACTCATCTGTAAACGACGAAAATTTATCTTTAGATCTGCGATCGAATAATCACATATTCCAAATCGCCCAACAAGTTTATCAATGCCTGAGATTCCTCAAAAGATGCAAGTTCCTCCTTAAAGAAGTATCCACGCACATCAGGGACGTGGCCGGGATGTTAGATTTTTTCTCCGGCCCGGACACGGACATGTGTGAACGAGTACATATAAAATGTACGCACCAATATTTTTTGAACCCCTGACGGAACACTAATAAGTGTGTATATTCCTTTACTCGTTCACACATGTCCGCATCCGGGGACGGGCTCGTTCACACATGACAGAACACGGCCCTGTGACGTCCCGGGCACGGCCCTGATATGTGTTGATACTCCTTAAGCCAGCTGCCCTGGCTGCAATCTACAAATCCTACATTCCGCCTCGCCTTGAATATTATTCGTATATTTGAGCGGGCGCCCCAAAAACTACTTTGACTTGGCTGGAGAAGGTGCAAAACCGCCCCTCTGCTCCTCCATAGACCACTAAAGACACCGTAGGAATGTAGCAGCCCTCCCTAAATTTTACCGCTATTACCATAGCGACTGCTCCACTGAAATTAAGAAGCTCCTGCCTACACGGCAACTTTTTTCTCGCAACACAATACTAGCCAACTCGTCTTACCCCCGGTTCACTGCAGACCTCCTTTTCCGCCATTACGGTTTAGAAGTCCGTTTATAAATAGAACTCCACAGTCGGTTTTGCTGGACCCATATAAGACCTCCGAGTTCAAACGCAAGGTTCATCGACATCTACTCACGCACCCTGCAAACCCCTAACCTATGCCTTCTCTTCTATCCTTCAGATCAAGCTTTTTACTAGACAACTAGACATTACACCATGACTTGCACCACATGACGGACTAGTGTTCCAAAGGGATATTCCTTAGCTTGACCATGCGATATAAAAAAAATAAAAAATAAAAATTATTTTGTATATCTCAATACTAGTACAATTACCCATAAAAATTTCAAGTTTCTACGAATTAAAATACCTGAGAAAAAAATCTAAAAATTTGTCACATTTTTCGCTAAGAATTAAATAATCCCTTAAAACCCATTTCATTTTTCTCAACATAATAAGAAACGCTTGATGCCAAATTTCCCATTAAAGTCGTCTCGCCCATTCATTTCTTTACCCCATTGTCAAATTTCACACATCGGCCACGAAATCATCATCACAAAAAACGTAGGAATCTATTTTTAGATCCGCAGCCACTAAAATCAAACCGCAGCTTCTGATTTTTTTTCCAAATAATAAGGAAAAGTTTATAATAACAAGGAAAAGTTTATTTCGGAAACTAACCATATGGGTCATTCCACCAAAAAAAATTTTTTTAAAGCTTGACCTCCGCCGATCGTTTCAAAATTTCGTGGAGGTGTTCTCCACATAAAAAACAAAAATCAATTAAAATTTGAGTCCTTAATATTAAGTCATTTCGGAGTAATGATTTTTTGAATTTTAACGGTTTTTATTTTTTCAACTTTATCATTAATTTCTAGCGAGTAGAAAAAATTTTAAGAAAAATTCGAACAATACAGTTTTTTTGTAAAAATATCTCAGCTTTCTAATAAAAATATGCCTTTATTAATACAAATGACAGAAGATTCTTAAAATTGTCATTAAAGTGGAAAAAGTCATTTTTCGGGCTGTGCGCCATTTTTTAAATTACTTTTGATATTTTTTTCGGATTCCTGAGGGTTTTTTACATAAACTGTGTAATTTTTACGGTGGGTAAATTTATTGTTCAAATGCAATTAAATAAACGGTATGTTCCGCACAATTAAAAAATTTTTATTTTTGTCATTTTTTCTGTTGTTGATACATTTTTTATGTATGCCAATCCTAGCTCATAATGATACGGTAAAAATGTGTGTAAACTTTGAGTGCCCTTAAGAGTTTTTGATTTTAAATACTGAGTTTCTAAAGTACTTTGCCGTGCCAAATAATCTTCATTTTTTATGTAAGTAAACTTAAGATTATCAAAGCTTTTTTTAGCCCAGGAGTATAAATCTAGTGGTGTGAGTATTTGATTTGTTGTACCCATTTGCAGCGAAGCTTTGGCAGCTAGTCTTTTCAATGTACCTGCAAGCCCATCACATGGGCCTTTCCCATGGGCAGTGACAAAAAAATGCCATTCAGCGACAATTTCGAAATCTCGTTTATGACAACATAAATTCATAAATGCTTTTTTATTTTTGAAATGTTGTGGAGCTCCATCGGAGAAATATAAAATTTTATCTACTGTAGAAAACTTATTTCTTAGAAAACGAATTAATTGCTCTTGAAACAAATAAACCAAAACTGTGTCATGTTTAAGACAATCTGAAATCCCAACAAAGCTACAATGTTGAATTTCATTATCTTCACAGTAGTAAATGACCATTGGCAATAATGTTGCCTGGTCATTATTCCAGTGAAACGCTTGAGCTGCTTCCTGTACAATAAATGCGTAATTTTCCGAAAAATCTAATACTACTGCATACTCTCCTACTTTCAAATTTTGCTTTAATTCAGAAAAATATCGACTTTGGGTTTTAGCTATGTAATCATGTTTCAATAATTTTTCGAGTCGCGCTATTAACGAATCAATAAATTCATTTGTTTCTGAAGTTACACTAACAATAGTGCATCGATCGGTAGCTGTCCACATTTTGTATCGAACCTCTTCAATTTGAAGTTTATCCAATGATTCTTGGAAAAAAAAGTGCTATTTCTTCGGTATCTGGGCATGTTTTACAAGACCTGTCATAGCACATTTCTGTTGGGCTAGCAAAAACTAATTTTTTTAATAAATTACTATATATTGCTTTATTTGTATCAATCCATTCAGTGTTTCCAGCTAATGATGAAAAATTACATCCTAGTAAAAAGATACTAAAATGATATAAGAAACCAATTACAGAATTTACCTTCAAGCATTAATTTTAAATTTTGATGAATAGTACACACACATACGACATGTGTACCACTGCTACCCATAGAAATATAAACTATGCTGCTACCAGCAAGGATACAATGCGCCGGTCTCAAGCTAGCAAATTTGGAGAATTTAATCGGCACTGAATCATATTTTGTTTTAAAATTAGCGTATAATTCTTTCAAATTGCATAAAACTAATTTCTTTTGAACTTTTACACGCTTCCCATCACAATTTTTGACAGATTTAAAATCTTTCATACCTGCTAATTGTTTGGTATTTTCTTCGCTTTCATAAAAATCTATTACCAGTTTTTTAATATCAGAATTGAGACCTGGATTACCCGGAGATTTGATAGAACTAGGCGATTTGTTGACACCTGGCTCATTGCTTTCTGTGTGAACGTTTTCAAGCATGTTAAAAATTTTGTATTCTATTAATCTCCCAACTATCCGGTAAAATGGAAAATAGTTTTTTTTTATTGATCTATGAGAAAATTGATAAAAATAAAAAAGAAAGTAATCGCAAAGAATAAAGCTTACTTGTTGGATTCAGCGATATATATTTTTTTCAATTTAGCTATCATTGTACTATGATCTTTACTAATTTTATCGTAACTAGATACAGGTAACATTCCAAATTGGCATTGGAATTTTCGGTTTATAGCGTCATAGATTTCGTCAAGTTTTTGGATTCCATAGTTTTTTTCAAAATACAATCTGAAACGAATTAAAACAGGAATAGAAAAACAATCCGTTGGTCATTAAAAAAATACGAAAACCGGTGGAACCTGTAGGCCATCCCTAAAACTTCCCGCTATTTCCGAGCTAATGTTTGCTCGAAATTATACTTATTAATAAGTTAATTTCGACTTTGATACTTTTTCGAGCGCCCGAGCACACACACACACACGGCCATCCACTCAAAAATAGTCAGAATAGGTTGTTAGGATCTCAAAACGTCGCGATCTGATGAAAACTCGATTTTCGAATATCGAACCAAAATCAATAACATTCGGATATTTTGAAAATTTACAATTTTAATAGTAGGAAGTTAAAAAATAATATTACTCTTACCGACGCTTTTCGATTGGAATGACATTTAAAAATGTCTCTAATGAGTGATCATCATAATTTACAATTAAATCACTGCAGCTGCTGACAGTTTTAACTACGTTTGGTTCCAAATTACTTGATGTATCATCTGACATAATTTCATTTGTAATATCTTCATCATCTTTTTGTTCGGGTGGTATATAATTCGATACACGAATTCGACAGTGTATACATAACACAGATGCCTCGTCTGCTCCCGGGAATTTCCAAATATCTTGTAAAGGAAATTGACGTAAGCCTTTACTACTTTTGCTATCTAAGAAAAATTAATAATAAGATAACTTATTATAACAAAATATCTTAAATTCAATATAATGGTTATGTTTGATTACTTGTATTATTTACTTACGTAACGGCAACTCATTAAATGGATTAAAACATATTTTCTCCAACCTGATACGTTTACTCATATTTATTAAAATAAAATCTTTATCTTAAAAAATCAATAATATCTATAATAATAATCATAAAAAATTATTATTAATTGTATTCAACAGAAGAACAGAATTTAGAAATTACTCTTTTAGCTCCCAATATTTTAGATAAACTCACTAACTCAGAATGAAAGTTCGCAGCGCTAAGTCTATATTTTTCTGAATTAAAGCAAAATTTGAAAGTAGGAGAGTATGCAGTAGTGTTAGATTTTTCGGAAAATTACGCATTTATTGTACAGGAAGCAGCTCAAGCGTTTCACTGGAATAATGACCAGGCAACATTATTGACAATGGTCATTTACTTCTGTGAAGATAATGAAATTCAACATTGTAGCTTTGTTGGGATTTCAGATTGTCTTAAACATGACACAGTTTTGGTTTATTTGTTTCAAGAGCAATTAATTCGTTTTCTAAGAAATAAGTTTTCTACAGTAGATGTAAAGATAATGAAGATTATGTGGCGCGGAAAAGTACTTTAGAAACTCAGTATTTAAAATCAAAAACTCAAAGTTTACACGCATTTTTACCGTATCATAATGAGCTAGGATTGGCATACATAAAAAATGTATCAACAACAGAAAAAATGACAAAAATAAAAATTTTTTAATTGTGCGGAACATACCGTTTATTTAATTGCATTTGAACAATAAATTTACCCACCGTAAAAATTACACAGTTATTGTAAAAAACCCTCAGGAATCCGAAAAAAATATCAAAAGTAATTTAAAAAATGGCGCACAGCCCGAAAAATGACTTTTTCCACTTTAATGACAATTTTAAGAATCTTCTGTCATTTGTATTAATAAAGGCATATTTTTATTAGAAAGCTGAGATATTTTTACAAAAAAACTGTATTGTTCGAAATTTTTTCTACTCGCTAGAAATTAATGATAAAGTTGAAAAAATAAAAACTGTTAAAATTCAAAAAATCATTACTCCGAAATGACTTCATATTAAGGACTCAAATTTTAATTGATTTTTGTTTTTTATGTGGAGAACACCTCCGATCGGCGGAGGTCAAGCTTTAAAAAAATTTTTTTTTGGTGGAATGACCCATATAATCAATGGACGGCGGCATTGATGCGCTTCACCGAGCGGAAGAGCGAGGGGATGAGTGTGGTATCAGGAAATTGATTTATGAATTTTTTTATCAGGATACACTTTTCTTTATGAAGAGCTTTTTGTATGATTCTTTTCAGAGTTTTAGGTTGAAGTAATAGAGTTTGCAGTGCGTAGGGCGAGAAAATATATAATACTCATGGATATATGGAGGTTTTACCAATGAGAGGAAAATTCCTTGTACATGACTCGTGTAAAACAAACAAAATAAAATAAAATGGAAAGTATGAAATAGAACTGATCAGGTAATGTGGATTTTGTTATTCTTGAGATGCGAACAAATTTATTAAGTAACAATATATATATATGCCTGAAGCCTTGGCCTTTGTGACCACGGTCAAGCGCGGGAAAGGTTCGGCACGAATAGATAAGAAAATATACAAATAAAATGATCTAATAATCGAATACTTATGGATATAGTGAAATCACCTTTTGTTACTAGTATGAATATTGATTTGATAATAAACAAATTAAGTAAGAATGGGAGGTCGAAAAACAAATGAGCGAACTAGTGGTATATATGATTTATTAAGTGTGGTATATTGCAATATTGGAAATCTTTATAGAGTGAAGTCGAAGAAATATTGGTATACTTTTATTTATTTGACTTTTCAGTAGAGCGACATAGTCCTTAAAGTTGATAGGGCATTTTAGTCATATTCCATAACTAAGCATATCCTAGACTAGCTGGTATAGCACCTCTTTAACTATTAATTTGTTGGTAACGGACAACAGAAGTCATAAATTTACTGATGCACTTGTCAGGCATACTCTGCACTGCGTGTACATGTATGTAGATCCTGAGCTCCGGATCTGGTTGCAGGTGGCATCTTATTCAACAATTTTCATATGAATAATTATTTTCTTGTTAATGAACAAATTGCAATTGCAAAGAGTGTATGCTATCTTCAATGCTAGTAGCTGGCTGTATTTGGTCAGACTTATTCTCGGCATTGACATTTCCTCTTTTCATATCGGAGTTAATTTGTTTATAAGTTTTGTGGTACCTAATACGTACATAATAGTATTTAAGTGAAGACAAAGGTATGGATATATACAGATAAAACTAATCATAACTTTATCTACTGAAATTTTGGCAACAGAGTATACCCAGGAGGGTTCTCTGAGTTTTAGTCAAGATCCAAATACCGAGATTGTGTCGGATCACAAAAGTAGGTCATAAGAAAAATTTTTATAGGAGAACAAAATTAGGTGAGAAGGGTTATTAGTAATTGTTTTAAAGAAAGGAGAGGTGATTTTATTTTGGACATTAAGGCCACGCTTGGTGTTGGACGGGCTCAAGAAAATAAATAAGACCCTTGCCTAATGTAGCAGTCGCTACTTATCATGTATATACGTTTTTTTGTAGTAAGTTTTATTCAGGTAGTTACTCAGTTTCTGTACTCGTTAATTTTTAATAGAGTGTTTTTGAATACGTCATAGTTTGGATTCTCACTACTACTAGGAAATACACTTGGAGAATAGGGCATTTTCTGACACGTCATCAAATGGCAATGTATTGGAGAGCCGCAAGGCATACACACGATGACAGGCCGGCAAGATGAATAGGGAAAGTGTGGAGTAGGTAATATTTTTATAGGAAAAAACTAAATATTAGTTATTTTTAGAAAATAAAATGTGAAATAACAGCTCACATTTTTAATATGAAATCTAAATACCAGTTCATCTTTTGATTAAGTGCTTTCGTTTCTGTTTATTGTAGTGTTCAAAACGGGTATGAGTGTAAAATTGGAAATTATTGCGATGATGAATGATAACAATTTCTCTCGAAGTGCTTTGCCAAAAAATGTGCATTATTTTGATATCGTAGAATATTTAATAGATCGGCAAAGTGCTTATAGCAGAGAAAGTTTTAGAGCTTTTAACGGTTTGAAGGCATATAAAACCTTCAAAGCAGGATGGATCCAGTACTTGGGCAGTAAAAATGCCAAAACTGGAAACTCTTAACCAAAACATCCCCGCCTTTAAATCT
Organism: Thereva nobilitata; assembly: GCA_963855945.1. Classification (NCBI taxonomy): domain Eukaryota; kingdom Metazoa; phylum Arthropoda; class Insecta; order Diptera; family Therevidae; genus Thereva; species Thereva nobilitata. The sequence continues at coordinate 170,039,220 of OY979694.1, forward strand.
TTTCGTTTAAGAGCCGCTAACCACTTTTCCTGCTTTAATTTTGACAATAATGATACCCTTTTCTCGGTTCTTTTATAAATTTTCGGAAATTTGAAAATTTTTTCGTTGTTCCGGTCACCCCGCTTACTACATCAAACTACAGCACAAATACCAGGCACTGGTAATATAAATTACATGACATACAAATAATTTTCAATTGCTGAATTAGTTTGATGTTATAAAACTTAATTTCTATTGAATAAATTAATGATAAATTAGAAAAAACTAAGAAAATTCCTCCAAGTTGTTAACAAAATGTATGAGAAATATCAGCTCTCAAAACTTTGTGTGCCTTGCGGCTGTCTTGTATGTGTGGGTAGAAAATGCCCTATTTAGCTTGACATATCACGTATGTATACACTGTACACAGAAACGAAATTTAAAAAACATAGACACACAAATATTGTTCAATAAAATAATTTTGAAATATTGTAATAGTGTTAGTTAGAAGTTCATTCGATTTGGAACTTCGACTATGTAAAGATTATAACGGTTATATAAAAAGATTATGTAATTTCAATTCTTTCGAATACGTAACTATTAAAGTTTGTATATTAAAATAAAATAACGATATAAAATAAAAACTTAAAGTTTATCTAAATATATATTAATGAAAATATTATTGGCAATACGCGCATAGCATATTGCAATGAGATGGAGTTTGGCCAACAGGATATTTAATTATACCAACACCCCATTTCATTTTGGTGACCCCGAGCTGAGAAGAGCAGACAACCTTTTTCAAGAGAAGAAAAGTAATTTTAAAAGAAGCCTTGAAGAAAATGTAGAAAATTTGTGAAGAAACAAGAGAAGAAAAACGAAGAAAGAAATTTTGAAGAGGAATTTAAAGGAAAAGAAGAAACTTATTTTACAATGAAGGGGAAGTTAATTACTCTTTTCAATTAAATATATTTTTCTTTTTCTCTAAAATATAAATTGTTCAGAATTACATACACATACATTACATTTACATAATTGAATATTGGTGACAATCCAACTTATTTTTCTTTCCGCATAAGGTGAATATTTTTCATTTTTCAGAAAGTTAAACGTGAATAAAATTTCGGTACAATTTATTTAAATTTGACTACTATTCGACTCTTAGCGCGAACGTCCACGGTTGTCGTATATAGTATCGCGAAGTTAAAGTAAAGTCGAAATTTTATTGAACTTCTTTTTACGTGAGTGTTAATAAATTGTGTTTAATATGAGTGTCCAAGGTGGTGAAAATGAAGGATTGAATAGGAATGGTGAAAGTATCAGTGCATCTGCTGTAAAGCTACCAACTTTCTGGTCCCCGTGCCCAGAGGCATGGTTTATTTTAACAGAGAGCCAATTTAACTCTAAAGGAATTAGATTGGATGAGACTAAATACGAACATGTCATCCAAGCTCTTCCTCTAGATATCATAATGAATGTATTGGATTGCATTCAAAACCCACCACAAGAGAACAAATATGAAGCTTTAAAAACAACATTAATTCAACGTTTTACCGAATCTGAAGAAAGAAAATTGGAACAACTATTATGCAATTCTGAGATGGGAGATAGGAAACCATCAGAATTTTATAGATCAATGGAGATACTTGCCGGAACTTCATCAAATTTAGGAAAGGACTTGATTAGAAAGCTTTGGATGCGAAAATTACCACCCAGTATTAATATCGCATTGATGTCTTCTGGAAAACAAAGCATCCAAGATCTTCTAATGTTAGCGGACAAAATTTTTGAAGTTTCAAGATTACAATATGTTTCATCCATCAGTGATTGTGCTTCAAATCCTTTTATAAACCAGTTAGGTCGCAATGTAAGTAGCATAGATTTTACTAAAAAGATTGATTATTTGGAAAATAAAATCGAAAATTTAACGGATTTAATTAAGAAACTTACAATTAATAGAGGTAATGAATTTCATCATAGGTCAAGGTCTAGAAGTAGAAGCCGTGATTCACATAATAATAATAATAATAATAAACCATTTTGCTGGTCTCATTTTAAATTCGGCGACAAAGCGAAAAGATGTGTTAAACCATGCAAATTTAATAACCAAAAAAACTAAATATCCCTTCAGCATGTTTTAAATATAATACCCCAAAAAAATCTAATCGACTATTTATTTTTGATAAAGAGAATAAGTTTAAATTTTTAGTTGATACTGGAGCTGATTTATCAGTCATACCGAATGCATTTTATGGAAAATGTAAGAGAAATCCACAATTAATTCTTTCTGCAGCTAACGGATCAATTATCCATACCTACGGAACAAAGCTTCTTAGATTGGACTTTGGATTAAGACGAGATTTAACGTTTCCGTTCATTATTGCAAGCGTCGACGAACCTATTATTGGCGCAGACTTTCTTTCAAGATTTAATTTGCTCGTTGATCTTAGAAATAAACGAGTGATAGATGGTAACACAGAGTTAAGTGTTAATGGAATCATTATTAAAACAAATTCTCCTTCACCCAGGCATTGTTCCTTTGATAGTGAATACAATAAAGTTTTATCTAGATTTCCCTCACTAACTCAGCCTCCACGCTATGATGTACCTGTTCAACATAATGTAGTGCATACTATCACCACTAAAGGTCAATTACCATTTTCAAGACCTAGGAGACTCAACACGAATAAATTTAAAATAGCCAAATTAGAGTTCGAGCACATGGTAAAATTAGGTTTATGCAGAACATCGTCATCATCAGTCTCATCAGCACTACACATGGTTCCAAAAAAGGATTCTACAGACTGGCGACCATGCGGAGATTACCGGAGACTAAACTCAATAACAATTCCAGACAGATACCCGATTCCTCACATTCAAAATTTCACGTTGAATTTGAATGGTTGTACCATATTTTCGAAGATTGACTTAGTGAGAGCTTATCATCACATACCTATGGCAGAAGAGGATATCTTTAAGACAGCGATAACTACACCTTTCGGTTTATTCGAATTTACTCGAATGCCCTTTGGACTTAGAAATGCTGCTCAAACATTCCAACGATTTATGGATAGAGTTCTAATTAGTTTGGAATTTGTTTTTGTCTACATTGACGATATTTTGGTTGCAAGCAAAAATGAGGAGGAACACAAGAAACATTTGGAGCAAGTTTTTGCACGTTTAGAAGAATACGGGATAAATATTAATCCAGGGAAATGTCTTTTCGGTGTAAATACTATTGAATTTTTAAGTCACAAGATTACGAAGGACGGGATTCTTCCATCTGAGAACAGAATTAAATTCATTCAAAATTTTCCTTCACCAACTTCAATTAAACAGATGCAACAATTCATCGGAATGGTAAATTACTTCCATAGATTCATTCCACGACTAGCAGAATTGTTAAGCCCCATTCATATGCATTTAGTTAGGGAGCTCAAGAAACCTAAGAATTTAAAAAATTTTGAATGGACTGAAGAATGCGAAGACGCGTTCATAAAGGTAAAAAAGGCATTTATTTCAGCAACTTTATTAGTGCATCCAGCGGAAAATCCTATTTTGAAGTTGACTGTTGATGCATCAAACGTGGCGATTGGAGCGATGTTAGAACAAGTTAACAACGACGAGAATGAACCTTTAGCATTTTACTCCAAGAAGTTAAGCAGAGCAGAAATGAAGTATTCTACTTTTGACAGGGAGCTATTAGCCATGTATTCAAGTATTAAACATTTTCGACATTTTTTGGAAGGTCGTGAGTTTACAGTATTCACGGACCACAAACCTTTAACATCTGCAATTTGGACTAAAGCGGAGAGGAGTCCAAGACAAGCAAGACATTTGGATTACGTTACCCAATTCACCTCTGATATAAGATACATCAAGGGAGATTCTAATGTTGTGGCAGATACTTTATCGCGAGTAACTATGGAGAATAACAATTGTGACGCGGTAAACGAAACCGAAATAGATTTAAACATTATCGCTGAAGCACAAAAGGACGATATAGAGTTGAAGCATTTGGTTGAAAATCCAAGCAAGAATTCGAAATTTATTTTAATGGAAACAGATGTACCTTTGTCGGAAAGTAAAATCTGGTTAGAGTGTTCCACTAATAAAGATCGTCCATTCGTACCAAAAATATTACGAAGAAACATGTTTGACAGAATCCATAACTTGTCACATCCGGGAATAAGAGGTACTAGGAGATTAATTGCAAGAAGATATTTTTGGCCGAGGATGAATACTGATATTAATTTATGGGCGAAGTCCTGTATAGCATGTCAGAAGGCAAAAATCCACAGGCATACAAAATCTCCAACACAAAAGTTTCAGATACCAGTGGGAAGGTTTGAACACATCCATGTAGATCTGGTAGGTCCGTTACAGCCGGCAGAGGGATTCATATATTTGCTAACGGCCGTGGACCGATTCACCAGATGGCCGGAGGTATACCCACTGAAGAGTATGACAGCCAGCATAGTTGTTAAGACATTATATGAGCAATATTTTCCGAGATTTGGAATTCCATTATCAGTTACAACGGACCAAGGAGGTCAGTTTGAAGGAAGACTATTTGAAGAATTTTCTAAACTTTTAGGAATGCATAGGATTCGAACAACAGCGTATCATCCACAATCAAACGGCATGGTGGAGAGACTCCACAGGCAGTTAAAAGCATCACTTAGAGCTAAGATGAGTAATCCAAATTGGTTGTTGCACATTCCCGCTATATTACTTGGTTTAAGAACAACGGTTAAGGAGGATCTTAATTGCAGTCCGGCTGAATTGGTTTATGGGCAAACACTACGTATTCCAGGGGAATTTTTTGTGAGGGACCCGAACCACGTATCAGATCCAGCAGACCTAGTGACGCAGTTGCGAGGGCACATGCGGAATATTGTTCCAACGGACTCTAGAGATCAAAGAAGAAGTTTCTATATCCCAAAAGGATTACAGGATTGCGAATTTGTTTTCCGAGGATCGACAGAAAGAGGGGATCCTTGCAGAATCCGTATGAAGGTCCTTTTCAAGTTATGAAGAGAGATAAGAAAGTTTTCACTATTAACGTCAACGGAAGAGTAACGGTGGTAACAATTGACAGATTAAAACCCGCTTTTATTGAAAAGAGGGAAGACACTGAAAAACCAGTAACTAGAAGTTCAAAGAAAAAAGTTTCATTTCGATTATAAATTTTTTTTTCTTTTTCGTTTCTCGATGGTGGTTTTTATTTGAGAAATTATTGTAATACAGGCATGGACGCTCGCGCTGAAGGGGGAGTTATGTAGCAGTCGCTACTTATCATGTATATACGTTTTTTTGTAGTAAGTTTTATTCAGGTAGTTACTCAGTTTCTGTACTCGTTAATTTTTAATAGAGTGTTTTTGAATACGTCATAGTTTGGATTCTCACTACTACTAGGAAATACACTTGGAGAATTTAGCTTGACATATCACGTATGTATACACTGTACACAGAAACGAAATTTAAAAAACATAGACACACAAATATTGTTCAATAAAATAATTTTGAAATATTGTAATAGTGTTAGTTAGAAGTTCATTCGATTTGGAACTTCGACTATGTAAAGATTATAACGGTTATATAAAAAGATTATGTAATTTCAATTCTTTCGAATACGTAACTATTAAAGTTTGTATATTACAATAAAATAACGATATAAAATAAAAACTTAAAGTTTATCTAAGGGCCCTGTTCTAACTTTCGTACGAAAATGAAAACGAATACGAAAATCATTTTCGGCCGAAAATAATTTTGGTGTTCTCGTTTTCGTACGGAATGTAAAAATGGAATTTATTTTCGAAATCGTTAATTTATTTTTCTCAGCTGTCAAAGTTTTCGAGTGCTGTGTTAGCAAAAAATAATCAGTGAAAAAATGGAAAGTATTAAATAAAAGCACATGAATTATACACAAAAATGGATCCGAATTTATTGTTGTTATATTTAGAAGTAATGGAAGAAGAATAAAATGAAGGAAATAGGGCAGAATTCACTGCATTCCGGACACACCGTAGACACCTTCGAGATAAATGCAATCTCTTGGATATTCCATCTTTAGTGTAAATGCAAACAATATTTTGTTGCAATAATTTACAAATTTTTTTACTCATAAATGAAATATTCCACACTTTCTTCCAACCGTTAACCGCTACCTTAACGGTTGGAAGACCGGTTGGTGGTCCGAAAAAATTCAATTCAACTTCTCCCTCTCATCAAGTAAATAAAGGCACTTTTGGATTTTTCTCCATAAAGGGTACAACCGCTCGAAATTGTGTTACATTTATATGTTTACCCTTAAAATACAATTGTTAAATATGTTTATAATAAATTAAACGGAAATTTTCAAAAAAACTCTCTTCACAAACATTTTTTTAATCATCTAAAAATAAATTCGTCAATAAAAACCTCACCGAAAATAAAACTGTCAAACTACGAAAAATTTCGGTTTCATACGAAAATAAGAACACGTCAAGTTTGCTCAAATTGGTTTCGAAATCATTTCGGAACGAAAATAAGAACTCGAAATTCTACATTTTCGCCAGAATTCGGTTTCGTACGAAAGTTAGAACAGGGCCATAAATATATATTAATGAAAATATTATTGGCAATACGCGCATAGCATATTGCAATGAGATGGAGTTTGGCCAACAGGATATTTAATTATACCAACACCCCATTTCACCTAACGGGGTTCTAATCTCGTTGTAATCACTTGTGAGGGTGCATGGACTCGTACCTTCTTATGTAGGGCCGAGGTAATCATGTTGAGGATATAGTTTAGAAGTGCAGCCGACGTGAATACTTTCCTGGGGTGTTCTCCCCATTACATATGAATTAGATTTAACGTTTCTATATAAAGAAGAGAAACCTTTTTCCACCAAGTCCTATCTTCTCTCCTGGATATCTTTTGACAAGACTTGGTGAATTTGGGCATTTAGAATTTTTGGAAGGAATAACAAATAATAATACTGACACCCTAACTAAAGCTAATTTGGATTTAAGGTGTTAATACTAACATAACAAAAAAAAAATATAAAATTAAAAATAATAATATTGATAAACGAACTTAAACAATATTTAACATAATCATTTAAAAAAAATAAAGAAAAGAGAAAAAAAAAATTATAGTATATAGATAAGGATATGAATTAAATAAATAAATGTGACTCTATACGTATAAGAGTTTGTTCAGCCCCAAAACAACAACAAACACAAAAATAATTATAATATAAATAAAAATAAAAATATTGAAAATAAAAAACCTCACCAGAAATAATAATAAAAATCCAATGCATGTTTTTGTCGCTCTTGTTTATGTTTTTTGTTTGTTTGTTGAAGTCTTAGTTGGCCACCACTGGACCTCCATTAAATAAACCTAAAAGGTAAAAATTAAATAAATTAATAATCGTACGAAAAAATAGCCATTAGTCCGGCTTGAAAATATAAAATAAAAACAACAAGGGGTTAATAAAAAGAATTGTCAACAAAAGTGACATGCAAGAAAAAAAAAACAACAACAACAAATGCATCACAAGCAAAAAATAACTACAAATGATACAATTTACATGCATAGAACATAACACAATATTGAAAAAGAACATAATAAGGAGTACACCTCTTTAAAAAACACTAAATAATTACAAAAAAACACAGGTAGAATGCCCTTAAAGGCATACATGGACATAACCTCACATCTATCACACAAACTTTTTCTAACAAAACACTACAAACCATGTCTACACATGTATATAAAATACTAAAACAACACACAACATTATAACAACAAAACAAAGTCACACACGCACCTGCAAACCGCGATGTTTTGCATGTAATTCGCGAAATTCACCGCGCATAAAGTCGCGACCCGTGACGTTCACGAAAACGTCAAAACTTCATGTTGTATCAACATATGATACATGAAATCGGTGTAGAATTTAACGAAGAATACAGCGGCGATGTCAGAAAAACGAAATATTTTATGGATAAAAAGATATTTCCATAAAACATAAATTCTCATAAAGATAATAAGAGAAAAAGAGAAAATATAGTGGAAAAGGATGAATATATGAATTAATAAAATTATGTTATTGCAGTAAAAATAAGGAAATGGCCGAAAAGGACATTTTTAGTACATCATAAAAATTGAAGAAAAATAAGAAAATCATAGTGAATTAATTGAAAATTTATGAAATTAAAAAGAATAAAATATTTAGAATTGAATAAAAATAAAGGGAAATAGTTTGAAACTATTTTTTATTCATCATCAAGGAATAACCATCCCCACCTAAAAATGGCAATGCAGTTTAGGCCAAAGATTATCTATTTTCAATAAGATGTGACACTCTCGAATCACAAACACACCTACAATTTTAAATAAATACATAATCAAAAATATCCTATGAGCTGAAAAAGAATAACTACAGTGCTTTTTATCAAAACAACTGTCTTATGCAAATTCCCATTAAAAAGAAAGAGTACGAAGCATATCGCAAAAGCAAATAACTCATCCATAAAATGTGTACAATCAAGACCCTCGTAAGTACAGGCCTGGAAGCAGTGTTTGTGTTTGTGTTGGTAATAGACCCATTATCTGTCAAATAGGAAGAAATTATATGGAGGAGGTAAAAGTTCGGGATATTTTGCCGTAAAAAGTCATAAAATAATATATTTAACCAGTTTTTGTTGCAATAGGATTACCAGTTAATAGTGCTTTAGTGATTTATTTAAGAAAAGTTAAAAAAATCGAGTGGTTAAGTGTGTTTTAAGTGTGTTAATTGTAAAGGTGGCCAATTTTGTTTACATTCGCGGTGGGTTTTTCTTGTTTATTTAGCGGAAAAATGTTGAATTTGTGTAGTAATATAATAAAAAGTGCTTTTTGAATGATTAAAGATTATTATAGAATAGTTATTAAACACATTAAGTGCAAGTACCACCATACAACATGCATAACAATAACTTTTTCACTTTTCCTTCATATTTTTCTGCACTTATGTTTTTAATAAGTATTCTATAATAATCTTTAATCACTCAAAAAGCACTTTTTATTATATTACTACACAAATTCAACATTTTTCCTCTAAATAAACAAGAAAAAACCACCGCGAATGTAAACAAAATTGGCCACCTTCACATTTAACACACTTAAAACACACTTAAACTCTCAATTTTTTTAAATTTTCTTAATTAAATCACTAAAGCACTATTCACTGGTAATCCTATTGCAACAAAAACTGGTTAAATATATTATTTTATGACTTTTTACGGCAAACTAATGCAAAAATATTCCGAACTTTACATCACGGCGTATAAATCCAACAAAAGTGACAGATTCTGGGACTACGAGCAGCTGCGTTAGTGTTAGTGAGATAGGCAACTTCCAGGCCTGTACTTTAGAAGGTCTTGGTACAATAAATAAAAGCCGGTTTTTTTACAATGCATTTTTAAAGGCGATCCAGGGCATATGGCATGGTGTTAGTCGTTCAATTTCAACCAGCCCACACAATGTAAATTATAGGGAAATGTGGAACTGAAACAAAATTAACACATGTACAAGGGGTACACCCATTACAAACTGGAAATTTTTTCATCCCATAGTTTTAAAGGCGATCCAGGGCATTTTACTTGTGGTTAGCACTGGGAACAGAAATAACACAGGCTGGTGAAAAAATTTTTGTGGAATTTCAATTTAGAAATTGCGAATGTTTGAATTTATAAAAGAAAGTGATTTTTAAATCTGCTAAGTATAATATAAAGTGCGGGAAGAATTAGAAGAAACTAATTTTTTTCGTAAATACTTGAGGCTATCTTAGTGACTTTATTAATAACTTTGTAGTTTTTTACTATTTTAATAAAAATAACGCGAAAGGACGGTCTTAGACTAGTTTGTTTTATTTTGAATTTGGTGAAAAGTGGTTAGTGACTTTATTAGTAATTTTGTAGTTTTTTGGTATTTTAATAAAAATAACGCGAAAGGACGGTATTAGATTTATTGTTTGCGAAAATTATTAGGGCTACAGTTTGTAATAATTTTAGAGGCTACATAGAACAATTTGTTTGCGGTAGATCGGCTTTTATTGCTTTCTTTGAATTTGGTAAGTGATTTTATTAATCAATTTGTAGATTGTAGATTTATTGTTTGTATTTTAAAGGCTACCTGGAACAATCGCTGTAATTGGAGTTAGGTTACGGAGGTTACAATGGGTAAACATCATATTAAATGTTTTGTATGTGGTGGTAAAAAATCTGATGATATAAACATTAAATTTTTTAAATTGCCGGGTGATTGCGCTAGGAGGGAAATATGGTTGAGAAATTTAAATAAGTGCGATTTGCTCAACGTGAACATACCACAGGATCATGGTGTGTGTGAAAGGCATTTCGACGAAAATATGGTTTCAAAAACATCGAATCGTTTGAAATCAATGGCTTATCCAATTAATGTAAGTAATTATAATATAATTAGAAATCCAACAAGTTCGAAAGTTATAATTTTAGATAATATTTTGGTGGTCTCGGGCGGAAGTAAAGAAGATAATGAAGTCACAGTAGCACCAACGGCTGAAACTTCTGCAGGACAATGCGAAGAAGAAACCGTGACGGGAGTTGATGTTCGTGATTATGCATTTTCGACAACTCATAAATATACCCAAACGGATAATAAGGGTCTAAAGCACGCGGAAGGTGAAGTAGAAAAATTGAAAACCGAATGCGAAAATTTAAGAAAAGAATTAAAAAAATTACGCGAAGATAAGGACAATAATGCTTCATTTATAGAAAAAGCAAAACAAATTTTACCTCCGGAATTGGCACATGTGATTGAAAACCATGTGAAAAATTATCAACACAAGCATAAAGGGTGGAGATACTCTAACAATTTTAAAAAATTTTGTTTAAGTATATATTTTATAGCGCCCTCCGCCTACTATTTTTTATCAAAAAATATGAATTTACCGACAAAAAGAACTATTTTGAGATTTATTCAAGGGTGGCCCTCTGGACCCGGATTCCACGAAGGGTTATTTAGTTCTTTAAAGTTAAAAATTCAGCATCTCCCTGACATGGCAAAAAATTGTATAATTTGTTTAGATGAAATTTCCTTGAAAACAAATTTATTTTTTGACAAATCAAACGGAGAAATTATTGGGTTAGAAGATAATGGGAGTCATAAAACGAAATTGCCAGCTAATGACGCGATAGTTGTTATGGTTAAAGGGATTACGCATCGTTATAAGCAATTGGTAGGGTATTATTTTGTAAACTCAGCTTGTCCTTCTAAAGCAATAGCGGAAATATTAGAAATAACGGTAAAACAATTAGTGAACGTTAATATGAAACCGCGATTAATAATTTCGGACCAAGGAGGGAATTTCATCGGTCTTAACAAATTAAAGGGAATTTCCTATACAAATCCTTATTTGTACATCAATAATATTAAACTATATTATATGTTTGATACTCCACATTTACTTAAGTCGTTATGGAGAAATTTTATAAAATATAATATTATTTTAGAAAATAATAGGAAGGCAAGCTGGAAAGATGTTGAAAACTTCTATTCAATTGATAAAAATCGACCCTTTAAACTGGCCCCTAAATTACGCGACGAAAACATCTTTCCAAATACTTTTCAAAAAATGAGGGTCAAGTTTGCTGCACAAGTGATAAGCGCAACAGTCGCATCAGGAATTTATGCACTTGCTAGTGCAAATGCAGCATCCTTAAGCGCTATCAATACGGCTGAAGTGATTGATAAATTTGATTCATTGTTTGATATATTCAATTCATCAAAATTTAATGAATCTAAAAAGTTAAGGAGGCCATTTTCTGGACATCCAGATCAATTAAATTTTTTAAATGAAATGAAAAGTTTTATAAAAAGTCTTTCATTTTTAGACGGATCTAAAAATGTCACTAATAAAATGACATTTTTGAAGGGCTGGTTGCAAAATATAAATGTTTTAGTTAGTTTACACGAAGAACTAAAATTCGAAAATATTTCATTTCTTCTAACTCGCAATTTGAATCAAGATACTTTAGAAAATACATTCGGTGTATTGCGAAAGCCAGGAGGAAATTCAAAATTATTAACACCTTATCAATTTAAATGTGCATTTAAAAAATCTTTTTCGGCGAAATATATGGAAAATATTACATCAGGTAATTGCGAACCTACAGAAAATTTAGAATTACCGGATATTATAATAGATAATGAGGAAACAACTACGAATTTTCAACCTTTGTATGAATTTAATGTAGAGCCAGATTATAAAACCATAGATTTTGGTTGTAAAAATGCTTTTTTTTATTTTGGCGGTTGACTACTTAAAAAGTATAGAGCCCATCATAAATGTGAAGCTCAACTTGATAATGAACCCAATGAATACACAATTTTCATTGATTTCAAAGAATATGCTGCCGGAAAATTAATCAGGCCTCCACAAAATTTTATGGATAGTGTGGAAAATTTAGAAAATAAATTTATCGTTTGTTTTAATAATTTATTTACAGAAAATAATATAGAACAAAAAATTTTTGAGAAAATTAAAAATGATTTTAATTATAATTGTTGTAAAAACCAAGACAAAGGTTATTTTGTTAAACTGTACATTAGAGTTAGGATTTATAACTTTATAAAAAATTTTAACAAAAAAGTAAAAACATATGACAACAAACACAAGATGTTAAGTGTGATGCATTTGTAAAATTTTGTTGTCTTTATTTCAAAATCCGTTTATATTATAATATCTTGAAAAGATAATACATAGGAAATTTAATCTAGGCCAGCAGAGGAGAGAAGAGCACCAATGATTACATCTCTATAACATGGATTAGGCCTACAGGGGATACCATGACAAAAAAAAACGCGCCTTTAATTCTACCTCAATGGTGGTGTGGAAAAGAATTTATTATTCTGTCATTTATTCTTTATACACTATATTAATTACTTTTAATATATTTAAAATATTTAATTTCCATAACTTTACAAGCCACATAATTTTAACTTAGGTGATCTCATAAATTTATTATATAAATAATATTTATACCTAAATATTTTCCATTAATAAAAAACGTTTTAACTTCACTAATATAATTATCATATTTTCACTAAACAGCGTATTTGTGGCTTAACGGGTGATTCCTGTATTTGGAGAAAACCCACAACAGAAACTTGAGTGACTCACTCCATTTATAAAATCTGTAGGCTGAATATTTTGCTTCGGAACTTCTTAAAATTCTTGGTATTTTAGAATTTGTCAAAGAAAAATGGATAATTATCACTTTTTTTTCTTGCAATTCTGATGCACCAAATCATAGCCTAAAAGAGTTTCAAACACAAGAATGGTCTAGGTCGTAAACTTTTCCAGGTAGTCAGTAAACTTTTCCAGGTAGAACAGGTAAAAATGAAATGAAAAACCTAAAAAACGCCCATTACGTCAACAATCCCTCTAATTACTTATTTCCAGGTAAATTTAATAATAACAAAACTAAAAAATTAATATTAACTATTATACTATAAAATAATAAAATTTTTGATTTTCGGACTATTAATAAAATAATTCATTTTTTACCTCTTCCGTTAAAACTGATTACCTGGAGAAATTTACGACCTAGACCATTGTTGTGTTTGAAATTATTGTAGGGAATGGTTGGTGCATCTGAAACAAATTCCAGAATACCAAGAGTTTTGAAAAGTTCAGATGCAAAACATCAGGCCTATATATCTTATAAATGGAGTTACTAAATTTTCTGTCGTTTATAAAAGAATACACATTTGTAGGGAGGGAAAAGGAACAATTAAACTCATTCATTATAATGAGATATTCATTTATCAGTATAAAATGTATATTTATTCATTTTTATTCAAATCTTCACCACAATCAAAAAATGAATTGATAGATTTGTGATAACTATTATTTTGTCATTATGCATCTTCAATTTGAATTTATTATCTAAGAAGTCCATCAGTGGTTGTGCTTCTGGCTTGGCGAAAATTGCACTAAAATCACCGCTCAATATCATTGGCATTTCACTTCAATTTTTATTTATTAAAGTTGGACCTTCTGTTGTGTATAACAGTAGTACATATTTCGTGTATGAAATCTATTAATTCACTAATTCTTTTATTCGGTGATATATACCCCAAAGGCAATTTTTTCCTGCAGAACCGGCTTTTGCCCTTACTAAAACGCCAAAAGTGGATTTAGCAACTAAACCACGAGTTGCCCAAACTAAAACCCCAAATGCAAATTTTTCCCACGGAACCACGTTTTGTCCTAACTAAACCCCCAAAAACGGATTCAGCAACAAAACCATCTTTGCTCTAAGGTAAATTTTTCATCCAGACCCAACTTTGGCCTTACTAAAACCCCAAAAGAGAATTTGGCAAAATAGCTACGTTTTGCTCATACTAAAATCCCCAACGGCTAATTTCCCCCACTTACCTACTTCCCTTCAGCCAGCCTGCTTTGTCAATTCCCCTCAATTCCAGAAAGTTACTCTATCACGACAAAAAAAGTTCATTAAAAGATTTGCCACTTAGTGAAAACACCCTGCATAATTAATTTCATAAAATGTAATAAAAACTAAGTTTCTGTCTGTTATTTCCAGGTTTAGTTTTTATTTCGCCATTTTTGGCTTGCCTATGTGATTAAATTTAATTTTAAACCAAAAAATTTCATTAAATTATATGCACACCCTGTAAAAATTGTTTTAATTTCCACTTTGTTCCTCATCATATTGCATCCTTTTCTTACAAATGGCTTTTCTATTGCTATCTATTTCTTACAATTCCGGCAAGGTCGTTTAAATAACGGTACGAAGGTCAAAAATAGATAAGCGAAAACGTCGAGAGTGTCACATCTTATTATAATAGATAATCTTTGGTTTAGGCCAGGACCGTTGGTTCCAGTGTATAAAAACCCGAACCCAGAAGCCATCAGTCTCTCTTGTCTATCAGTAGTCAACGAAAGTACATCGAGCAAACGTGCAATCGAAGTAACTTCAAAGATTTTTCCAAGTGTTTTTTATTATAAACAAGGATTTTTTCAACTACTCAATAAGGTATTTTCACCAATCATTAGATTTTCTACAGGCCGCATGGGTTCTGGGAAATGTTACATGTTTGGTTTTAATCAAGTATCTCTTTCAGCATTATTTTAAAGATAATATTCAGTACGACTCGGTATCTTTCCTTAGTCAAGTATTAAATTACTGTCTGGCTATATCTTCTGATGTACTCAGTGTAATTTTGTATACAACTTTTGGTTAAGTACTTTAGTCGTTATCTGAATATATCTATTTGTTATATATATATTATATTCTGGAACAAAAGCTACTAACTAGAACACTTCTATTAAGGTGTTAGTGGTTGGTAATAGTAATATATGTAAGATAAGTTAAGTGAACATAAGTCCTATTTATTTAGCACCTAAGCAAACAGTTTTCTGAAATAAAGACAAATTGAATTCTAACTGACACGTGTGTTTCCTTCATATTTTCCTTTTCCCTTAGTGTAAAATTTCATTTTGCACTAAACAGAGTTTGCAAGTTGTCTAAGGAATTTAAGCGTAAAATTTTCATGAATAAATAGCAGTTTTTTTTGTTATCTCAACATAAATTCACTCCGAGCCTTCGAGCGTACAATATCCCGTTAACCATAACTGGCGATTTTGTAGTCATTCACAAAGGAATTTTGGGAGCTCTTTTATTACATGCATATTATAATACTATCTTGTAGATTATTTGGAAGCTTTTGGTCTTGAGTTCTAGATTGGATTTTTTTTTGAACCAAAGCCCTGGTAATAAGTTACGGAAAATGAGTGAGTAGAGAGACACCCTAGTGTGTGGCCCCCCCGGGAAGAACGTATGACCCACACTTCAGTATGTGCCTTCCATCCTTGTATATTGACTGGTATTGAGTAATCCCCTAATGGTGACCGGTGGCCAGTGACCACTTCTTTTCTTCTTTTCTTCCCCTTTTGCCGCCTCTCGTTGGCCCAGGACGTAGTTCCTAGTCCTTATCGCCCTACTTAGTTTTTGTTTTTAAAGGCACGAGGTTGATGATTAGTTGACTGTCAACCCTACTTGCATCCCGACACCACGAACCCCACCCCATCCGGCGAGCTAGCTAGAGCTTCGCACATCGTGCCGCAGCCGGTGTACTGAATGTAAGTAGCTTCCGCGATACCCTCCCCCCGGCGGTCGAACCGTCCGAGCCACGTCTTCTTTAGGTTCCCTTCCCATTTCAAACTTTTTGTAACGATAGTCTCTTTCGCCTTTATGTCAATTTCCCGTCGTCGTGCCCCGGCACAAACATTATCCCGACAGTTACAAATGGCGCCCAACGCAGGCTAGTGAATTCTAACTTTGTTTTGATTCTCTGGTCTCGTTATCATAGCTCGGAAAGTCTGTTTGTCACCTATTGACACCAATTCCTTTATTATCGGGTTTTTTTTTACTTAGTCACTTTTCCCCTTCCGAGGCTATGATTTTCTTTAGTAGTTTCCCCCTTAGACGTCGACATTTAGCTTTTTTAATTTTGTGGCTCGGGCCAGCGAGAGGAGCCAGGAGTGGACTTCTTTTATTGCATTGTTCTCCATCTCAGTCCAAGTCCCTCCGGCTTCTGGTTACATGGGCGAAAGTACTTACCGCGGTGCTCTAGCCCTTATCACCTCTGTTTTCTTCTTCTTTCCTATCCTTATTCAACCACTTCATCTTTCGATATCTTTCTGCGGTAGCCTCCCAATCTCATTTACGGTTCCTGTCATGGAGACTCAAAGTCTGGTTAACAGGCGTTATACCGCCTGACTGTGTGCGAGCCTTCCCTGACAGGAAACATCACTCTTTAGTTCTTTTTCACAACTTGGTAGTATGGGCGGATGCATGCCTGGACGTCGGACCTGCCCCGTCAAGCTAACAGGCGTTCTATCGCCTGGCGATGCGACAGGGTCGACGTCCTGATATGCACCCGCCCCGCCTGTTTGACCGTTCTGACACTCAGCAGAGTTGCTGACCAGTTGTGGCTGGGTGTCAGAGCGGTCTCCTTTATTACTCAAGGGAGGTTTCTATCTCTTCTTCTTCCACTCCTTCTTCTTCAGTGGTCACTGGGATCCGGTCATCGTAGGGGTTGCCGGGTGTCAGACAATAGGGATTTCGTGATGTGGATGGCGCTAGACACTAGCCTGGCACCACCCTCATCACCGATCCCGCAGGAGGAAGCACTTGGTGCTTCTGATGACGGGGATGCCACTCAGTCCTGAAAACAGGCTGACTCTCACCGGCGCCATCAGCCACCGCAGCCTTGGGGAGGACATCCTTTCCCTGGGGCCACACTAACTGGAAATATAAATACACGTATAAAGGAATTTCATTAATTATAAAAAAAAACAAATACAAAATTGAAATGCATGGTAAATTAACAATTTTTTGTTCTCTGGGAAAAGAATACTGTATTAGGTGGGCTATTAGGCGTTAGTGCAAGGTTGGTTTCCTTATAAAGGCTCATCTGTGATCCCGAATCGACAAGAAATACTGAATATTTTTTTAATGACGGCGAGAAAGGAACACAGATGGTAGGCCCACGCTTAGTCATGCATGCGGAAATTTTAACGGAAGTGTAAGGAGAGATATTATTGTGTTTTGAGAAATCTAGTTCCGGTGGATGTCGGCAACTACTTGGACCCGGGATGGATGACCGACTAAATCCTCCCGTTCCTCTTCGTTTCCCGATTCCTCAACGATCCTTACTGCTCTTTACCTCCTGGGGTTGGGCAGTTCTTGCGAGGTATGCTCATCAAATACGCGTGAACCTCTTTCTTCACGTAGTCTAACTCTTCGATTATTAGAAGTCGGGTTTCCTGACCAAAGATTTCTTGGCTGGTTGTTTGAGTTTTGGGTTACAATAATTTTGAACGCTAAAGACTGTCTGTTATTGCCATTAGTGCTATACCTGGGTTGACTATTTCTTGCGAGTCTAGCACGACAATTCGCGTATGTGTGGTTCGGTTTTTGGCAAAATGAGCATATTATAGGGTTTTGTTCGTTTCTCTGCGGACGAGGTGCAAATTGAGCTGGTCTATTAAGTGAGTAACAGGTTTCGTGAGAGTGTCCTCTCTTCTTACAGATTACACAAGTAGGGATGGGTCGTGTATTCTGAATATTGCTTTTAGGCGTGTAGGCAGGCATGCGGAGGCTCTGATCTACCGCGTAAGTGATAGCATCTTTGAGAGTGGTCTCACCTTTTGCCTTGACAAGTATCTTGAGGTTATTGCTTAACAACCCATCTTCAAAAGTATTAACAGCCATGCTGTTATTTTCCTTTGTTAGAAAATCGCGTGCTCCCTCATCGGCAACGCTAGAATACGTAGCAGAATTTAGAGAAGCAAGTAGTTGAGTAAGACGTTGTCCATACTCTTTGACGGATTCTTTTAGTCCCTGTACCGTATTATGTAGTTCGTTTTGGATCAAAGAACGCGACCTTTCTTCCTTAAAGTTGGATTTTAGGTCGTTCGATAACTCACTCCAAGAATTGTAGGTTTTGTATTCTATCAATTCAAAAGCTGGTCCTTCCAAACTGCGTTTTCACTACGCTTAAGAACAGACTTTTGTCTTCCTCAGATTTTGCTGTAGCAATTATCAGATTGCAACAAGTCAAAAATTTAGAGAGTTCGGCTGGGTTGCCGTTAAAAGTGGGTACAAGACTATGTAGATCCGATAATTGTACCTGAATTTCCATTGATAAATCGTGGAATGGTAATTCGGAAAAAAGGAGTGCTATCTCTGCAATAGCTCGAGCTTTGGCTCTAGTGAGTATTTTTGGTTCTCGGAGCGGACCTTTGAAATGAGTTAAGGTAAACTTCGATTCTACACTGTATTCTTTTTTTTGTTTTAAGTACATCAGCTACTCCATTTAGAGTGGCTTTTTAACGATTGAAAAGTAAGTGGATGTGGGTAAATCCCCAAAATATCAGGGTATGTTTAATTAATAATGTTTACACTAATTAGTGAGAAAAATGGTACTAGCGTTAAAGTAAAAACATTAAGAGCACTAATTGAATTGCGTTCCTATTAAAGAACAAGAGAGTTCCTTCTTTTATGATGTAATTTCCAAAGGTATACAATTTACCTTGGATCACACATAAAAATTTTAAGATAACTGGTATCGAACGTAGATTGTATGTATCAGAATTGTTTTCACTTGAATAACGCTTAATTACATAATTAACCCTAAGATTCAGTATGAGGTCTGGCTAGACCTTTCGACTTTTTAAGTGTGTGCGACTTTTTTGTATGGTAGCGTAGAGCGGAATGATTGCATGACTTTGTTAGGCACGACGAGACAAACCAAAGGAAACAACGAAAAATTCGAAAAAATTGTTTTAGCATTGATAAATTTTGCTTTTTATGTCATTTCGTGAATACAACAGTATGAGGTCTGGCCAGACCTCATATAAAATATGACTGTTCCAAGTGATGGTGTCGCTGTACCTGGTGACTTTATGCGGTCGAAGGACGGTACATTGTGGAACAAAAACCCACCGCAGAATGTTGGCCCAACACGCGTGCACAATCGACCAATAGCGATTCGCGCAGACGCTTTGATTAGATTTTTACCAGATCCAATGGCCATTTTCAAAACGTATTTCACGCAAGAAATTGTCAGTCAAATTTTGCGTGAAACCAACCGCTAGAGCTAAGCTAAGAGCTAAGCAGGCAGGGGCTAAATGGAATCAAGAGCATCCAGAGAGTGCGCAAAGTGTATGGCAAAAGATAACCGAGAAAGAATTATATGCTTTTATCGGCTTGGTATTGTTTGTTGGTGTTTTGAACGCCAATTCGCAGCCAACAAAAGAATGTGGGCCAACTACAATTTTGATATCTACAAAGCCACCATGTCGCTCGAGCGATCGAGAAATAACAACATACATCCGCTTCGATAGTGGCAACATTCGTGCAGAACGCCTTCTTACCAGCAAATCGGCAGCAATCGATGATGTTTGGCTAATGTGGTCCAACTTGGAAAGAGCCTACATCCCACATGCTAATCTCACCGTTGATGAGCAACTATTTCCTATCGCGGGCGGACTCGGTTCACTCAGTATATGCCGAGTAAGCTTTGTGAAGTATGGCATCAAGGTGTTGTGGGTCTGTGACTCATTCACTAATTACCCCTTGAAGGGCATCATATATACAAATCAAGGTCAAAACGTGGTATTAGATCTCGTTGAAAAATATATACACCGGCCGTGCCGTTTACAATTTATTCTCGACGTATGATTTGGCAATATATTTGATGCATCAGGGCCTGTGGAATGTGGGCACTGTCCGCCAAGAATAAAACGTTCCTGCCACCTGAAATTATCGATCCGAAACGAGCAGTTTTATCGACTGTATTTGCTTTTCATGACAACGATGCCAAAAGCCGGTACTAGTAGTTTCCACCAAGAACTATACTTGTCAAGTAGACGCGACAAAGCAATCGGCCAAACCAATACAAATTTTGGATTACAATATGAACAAGGCTGGCATTGACCCATGGTTCAGATGCTCACGGGATATTCGTCCAAATGAGCAACTACTAATCAGTCGTCGTAGCCGTAAGTCTAGTGGACCCTTTTGCACCAGACCCGAGATGGTACATAGCAACGTAGAATGCAGCAAATAGATCTGCTTAGCTCATCCAAAAACAACATATAAATGCTCCCAATGTCACAATGTAGCGTAATAATGCATACAATAGACTTTTTTATTGACTATTTATGCATACACATTAGAGACGCATATATGTAATGTAGGTATAGTCATAGCCCCAAAGGCACGGACACACTTGGCCATTCATATCCCATACAATTTATATGAGGTCTGGCCAGACCTCATACTGGCACTTACCGCCTCCGAATGGTTCCTGAATCCAAGGGTTAACAAGAGTTACTATTATTTTAAGAAAGTACCACCGTAGTTTAAGTAATTATTTGAAATTGGTCAACCCGCGAAATTAAAAAGCAATAAAAGACAAAACTGATTAATTGTCACACATTGCTACTATTGATTTGCTCAAAAAAGGAGATTTTCATTATTTTTCACTATGAGAATGAATAAGAAATGATTCAGACACCGTAAAGCATTTAAATTAAAAAGAGTGATAAGCAAATAAATGTGAATTTATTATTCGCGTGCGCCCAATAAAAAACAATTCTATATTTACACCCAACTAATAAAAAAAATTTGTTTGAATCTAAACAAGTTAACCAAGATTACACCTCTTCCAATTCGTTTGCACATTGAAAAATATAAAAGATAAGAGATAAAAGGCACTTTCACTTCTTAATTTTAATCATGCAAAAATAAATTTTCAAAAGAAATGTAAAAATATAAATAAAATTTATACTAAATAGTACTTGCTTAATGTTACAAGCCGAGTGCGTGTGGAGTAATTATCTTCCTTCGATAAGTTGAATTTTATAGGTTGTTGATAAATTTTGTTGGTGAGGTTGTTGATAATTTTCTTCCTTCCTTCCTTCAAAGGTCCTGGTTTTTTTTCGTCATCCCAATCGCGCTGCCACCATTTATGTTATGACGTCTGACCGTTCGTGCTTTCCCATGAAGGAGAAGAAACGGCCAGGAAAGATTTTTTTAATGAAAACACCTTGTTATCAATCACTTTGCTTTATTAATTTCAAACCGATTCTTATTTGTAACATTTACACTTAGTTAGCGGACAAAAAAATAAAGAGAGAGAGACGAGATTTTATTGATTAATAAATTATTACATTATTCGCAAACTAATACTTTGTAGTTTGTAAGTCGCGTCTACATTATTAATTAAAAGAACAACGAATACTCTTTAAAACAAAAGAGTATCTAAGCCGCGTACGACATTTGCGGTTCAAAAGAAAAGTGAATTTTAAAAAAAGGATGCGAGCTAAAATACGCCCGATCGACTCTAGAGACTTGTTACGAGTGAATATCGCTTTTTTCTTTATTAGTTTCGTGCCCAGATATTCCCACGAAAATCGTACCAGTGCAAGTGCAACTTGATACGTTCGAGTTCCTTATCTTTGGGCATAAATATACACATCGCTGTTTCAGCACTTTTGGGCTGAAACGCAAGTGTTTTCGGCCAGCATAATTTGTCTGGACAATAATTTAACTCAAGTGTAATTTGAGTTCAAAAAATGTTGCGTACTTAGATATTCTTGGTTCTTGAGAATTCCCATTAAATTTATGAGATTTCTGTTAAGATTTCTGTAAATTTATGGGATTTCGCTTATGTGGGGAAGTGTTATGTTACGAACATAACACCCTGGGACCGTGAAAGCTGTCTTCTCTCGGGATTTCTCCTCCAAAGGAATCTGCCAAAAAGGCATCCTTCAGATCAATGGCTGAGATGTATTTCGTGTCCTGTAGCCGTCCCAGTAGACCGTCGATGTGGGGCAGAGGGTATGCATCCTTCACCGTCACTGCGTTCACCTTGCGGGAGTCCAGGCAAAGCCGCACCTTGCCGCGCTTTCGAAGCAGGACCACAGGTGAGTTCCACGGACTGTTGCTCTCTTTAATCACACCTAGACTCAGCATGCGATCGACCTCCTCATACATGAGGGTTTGTATGGCAGGAGAGACAGGATAGTGTCTCTGCTTAATGGGCACCGCCTCGCCAGTGTCGATAAGATATTGTTCCAGGTGCGTCTTGCCGAGGCCACAAGTGTCAAAGGACGGGAACCGCGCCTTGGCCTGGTTCAATCGCGCCTGCTGGGCTTCCTCAAGGTGATGGCAGTTTGGATCAGGTTGTGGGGCCAGCTGTAATTCACCGTTAATGTGTGGGGCCAATTTAAAGGCCTTCCAAAAATCTATTCCGAGGTATAATGGTTGCGAAAGGCTAGGGGCTATATAGATGGTCAATGGCAATGTACGATGGCCATACGTCACAGGGACCCTGATGAAGCCCAGAATTTGGTTGGAGGAGCCGTCGGCTGTCTGGACAGAGGTACGCAAACGCTTTAGCTGTGCCTCTGGGTGATTCTGGAGGAACGACTCTGCCCCTCTTTCCAGGCAACTAATGCTTGCCCCACTGTCCAGCAAGCCGAGAACCGTTTCGCCCAAAATTCACACATTGGCAAATGGTCGTTCATCAGTGGCGTCAGTAAGTATCGTTGAAAGGACTCGCTTGGTGAGAGTACGCTTCTCTATGGCCTTCTGGCGGATGCGTGGGGTTTTAGCGTTGGGCTGCGCCACGTCGCTTTCTCCAAAGATTCGTTTACGGACCTGGTGGTAGTTGGTCGCAGAAAGGAGACTCTGGCCTGTGGAGAAGGGAAGTCCCTCCCCGGGGCCTCGCACCCAGGTTTCGGTTTCCCGAACAGACTGAACAAGAAGTGGTGTAGACTTCGGGGAGCCCACATCTATAGCAGAAAATCTTCCTATGTGAAGAAGGGCAATCCGAGAACGAGTGTCCCTCTTGTTGGCAGTTCCAACACGTGACTGGACGGCGCGGAGTGGCGTCGGCCCTCATCTCTTCTACTGCAGGTGGTGTTGCGTCGCGAATATGGTTGGAATGGGACAAGGCCTGTTGTAGTGGGTGCAAGTCCAATTCATGTACTCGGTGCGAAGGGCGACTCTCCTCCTTCTTGGTTTTTGCCATCTCTCAACGTGGATGCACGCTTCGCGAAGTTGGCGCATATTGCCATAGGTGGACCCTATAATGGCTGAACCTAGGGTGCAGTTCAGGTTTTCATGACTAGATGTACCAACTCCGCGGAGGACATAGGGCGCGACAGGCGGTTTGCCAAGGCTAGTATTTTCGAGGCATACTCTTTGATGGTTTGGTGGTCTGTCTGCCTTCCGCCGAACTGATCAGCCAGTCCCATTTTGAAGTCTGTCCATATTGGGCTGGGTTGTTGTCGGCGGAACTGGGTCCAGTACCACTCCTCCGCGGGTCCTGTCAGCAGTGCCACTACATTTCTTACTAACTCTAAGCTTGGGACATCATCGTCCCTCGGTCGGGATTCAGTTCTGTAAAGGAACTTCTCGGCCGGGGTGTCTCCCGGTCGGCCTGAAAATTTTAGGTTCCAGCATAGCACTTGGGACTTCCGACGGTTGACGGGTCCCGTGCTATCATGGCATAGGCTGGGACGGCCACCAATACTAGGGGCCCGCGGCAGAATGTATTACTTCATGTTGTAAGGCTGCTACTTGCTCGGTCAGGGCTATTAGGACGGCATCCCGGTCAGGCTCTTGGGGGATTCGTCATCCGAAGGATGCGCAGAGCCTGCCCCCTTGTCCTTATTGGGTTTGGGGCACATAACCAGTCTACTTGGGTTGAAAAGGAATCAGAAAAAGTGGAACGTATATTTTTGTTATGTTCGTATGTTGATGAAAACGCAACAGAATTATGATTTAGTGAAATTGATATGGTTTTTCATCAGAATATATTAAAATCCTATTGGATGTCAGATGAATTTATAATCTATGAGTTATATAATAAGAAAATTTATTTAGGTGTAATTGCACTGTAAGTTAAAGTTATTTATATATTGCTTATTCAGGCTGTTTTTATAGATCATTGATTGCACCAATCATCTAATTATAAATATATTATTATGTATATTTAGGCTTTTTATGCTGTTTAATACATATATTTAATTGGGATAGAATTTGAATACGATTAATTCAATTATGTTTTGGTATCATAGCTTTATTTAAAGAAAAACGTATCTTTGATTCCTTGAAACTTTCATGATAAACTTATTTAAAAATAGGAAATTTAACAATTTACGATAAATTTTTATAATTTTACCTGTTTTCAAAGAAATTTTACATTATATAATCAACCAATAAAATTTTTCCCGAAGGCGGGCTAGGGTCTTATGTACACCGCCATGGGAAGCTTGAGGGGGCTCATGAGCGGACTGGATCAAGGGAGCGGTCAACTCTGCAGGGATCCACAATTTCCAAATCAGATCGTCCGTCTCGGGGTCGCCAGTTCGTGGTGCCGAATGGTGGAACACATAACCATCCGAAACCTGAAGGTCAGGTAACTGCCCGGCATCTTTGCTGATTTTGTCAGCGAGATGCTGGTAGTCCGCTGACCTGAAGGCTGGGGACGTTAGGTCCACGTCAGGACAGAAGGACACTTCATCGACACAGTCGACTCGTGACAGTGCGTCCGGCACCACATTCTGACTACCCTTGCGGTGCTCGATAGAAAATTGGAAGTTTAGGTCGGCCTGGCTCATGAGCCACTTCAAGCTGGCATGGTCAGTAATTATTGTAAAAGGCTGCCCTTCCACATACGCCCGGAACTTTTTAACGCTTAACACAGCCGCGTAGCACTCAAGTTCGGTGATGGAATAATTACGTTGAGCCCATATTACCTTGCTAAGCAGCTGACCGAAATGTCACAATGCACTAATACAGCAACAACTTATTCAGCAACGTTAAATATTTAGAAGGCGCCATTTCGTCAGCAGAGTAAAGCATCGCCCCACTACGAAATTGCCCCGCCAGATCGCTATATCCATTGTTGGCAGAGAGATAAATATCGGGGCACGTTGATCAGAAAATTCAGATCGCATTCGGACTTCTACGTGATTTGAAATAGAAGAAACTCCAGCTAAAGGCTCGTGATCTCAAATCTTGGTTCTATCAGTCGTTTTGAGCTGATAGAAATTTCTACTAATATCAGTTGTATTGGACTGATATAAAATCTTGGTTCTATCAGTCGTTTTGAGCTGATAGAAATTTCTACTAATATCAGTTGTATTGAACTGATATAAAATCTTGGTTCTATCAGTCGTTTTGAGCTGATAGAAATTTCTACTAATATCAGTTATATTGAACCGATATAAAATCTTGGTTCTATCAGTCGTTTTGAGCTGATAGAAATTTCTACTAATATCAGTTGTATTGAACTGATATAAAATCTTGGTTCTATCAGTCGTTTTGAGCTGGTAGAAATCTCGGTTCTATCAGTCGTTCTGAGCTGATAGAAATTGCTGTTAATTAATATCAGTCGTTCTGAGCTAATAAACTCTCGAACCCAAACCCCGCATTAACCCTAACTCTTGATATTTTAGTTGGAACACGAACCACGGGTTAACTTTACTAAAGCATCATTCCAGCAAACAGGAGTCGTGTTACACCGGAATTAAGCGGATTGAAAAGTAGAATTGGACTTGAAGCCCACGTCAATTTATGTTTAAAGGAAAAGAAAAATTGTGTACGAATTTGAAGTAATAATAATTCTAAAGTGAATTTACAAGTTAACGTAAATCTTACATGAATTTGAGCTAATCGAAATTGAATTTGAAATTTGCATGAATTTAACCGTACTTGAATTATCAACTTTGTGCTAGCCGTGTTGCTGATGATGACCGATGATATCGGTCGAAATGCATTCAAATATTGTTTTTTAATTTATTTTAATAAACTAAATTTAGTACACTCAAATTAAAGGTGTTATCAATTAATGTTTTTCAACTGCGTACTTGAATTGTATACTGAATTTAACGAACAAATTATACCGGAATCACGAAAATTGGATACTCTAAAATAAAGATTGTAATTAATAGTACAAATCCTTGGCCCATTCATTTTGGTCCTTCGAGCCGGATAGTGAGTTTTAGAAAAGAGTTAGTAAATAATCAAAGCAGTAGGAAAAAACATTAAAAATGGAACGAGACTCAACAGACAATTAGCTCACAAGGAGCTGTTGGAAAATTTTATGTCTAATTATCGAAAGGATGGGAAGGATAGAAGGACGCCTCCATACTACAAAAGACGTCTTCAAGCCTTTCAGGATTTATTCAATAAAATTCAAAAAACCCATATGGACTTACTAATGGAGAAAAATCGACAACCTGCAGATTCTAGTCATTTAACACATGAATATTTCACCAATGATTTGTACTCAACCATGGAGGAATTCTTCTTCACGAATTATGCGGAAATCCAAACTCGCTTCGAAAAGGACTATCCCAAGCAAGAACCAGAAACACAATCACCAGGGCACTCTGATAGTTTCCAGGAAACGACTATGCCTGGTCGAGGAAACCTAATAAAACTACCAAAAATCACATTAGAGAAATTCTCGGGAGATTACCAAAAATGGACGACGTTCCATGATTTGTTCACGAGTTTAATCCACGAGAGTTTTAACTTTTCAAGGGCACAAAAGCTGCAATATTTGAAACTACACCTTTGTGGAGAAGCTGAGGGTCTTTTACGTCAAGTACCAATCACCAACGACAATTATGATCCAGCATGGAAACTTTTAGTTGACCGATACGACAACAAGAGAGTATTAGTCAATACGCAATTGAAACTACTACTCTCCCAATCAGCCGTATCGAATGAATCTGCACAAGGGATCAAGAATTTAATGGACATAACAACTGAATGTTTACAAGCCCTCTATAATCTAGGAATAAAGGTGGAAAGCTGGGATGCAGTGATCGTCTACACGATAGTCCAGAAATTTCCATCAGACACCCATCAATTATGGGAACAAACCATCAGCAAGGATTTATTTATTTATTTATTTATTTATTTAGTCTACAGTTTATGCGAACTTACAGACTATTAGAAATGTATAAGAAACTATATCTATATAATATAAATATTTATTTAGTTATCTACTAAAACTAACGTTAATTAACAAATACTAAAACTAAAAACCAAGCAAAGATTACAATATTAATAAATTACAATAATTAATATTAGATGCAAATTGGTTGTTTATTTAACAGAAGAACTATTGGAATTAGGACATAAAGGAAGATTTTGCTTAAGAAGTCAAGCTTAAAACTAATAAAAATTTAAATAGACAGTAGAACAGGTCTATCTAGCCAAATCACCAAAAGCAGACTATGTAGTAGCAAGTAGGTGAGATTTCACTATTAGTTTAAATTCATCTCTTTCCATAATTAGATCAAGATGATCACATATAGAGTTGAAACACGATGCTGAGAAAGTAATAGGCTCATTTGACCCATACAATGTTCTATGCGATGGTATTTTAAGGAATGGTCTAGTTCTAAGACACAACTCCGGAGCATAGATATTAAACAAAGCAAGCAAAGATGATGAGCATATTCTGTAACACAAGATATCTCTAACAAACATAATCGAAGCAACAATACGCCTGTTCTGAAGAGATTCTAGACCAAGAAGT
Organism: Thereva nobilitata; assembly: GCA_963855945.1. Classification (NCBI taxonomy): domain Eukaryota; kingdom Metazoa; phylum Arthropoda; class Insecta; order Diptera; family Therevidae; genus Thereva; species Thereva nobilitata. The sequence goes on from OY979694.1 coordinate 170,067,379, forward strand.
TGGCAACGAGCATTATAAGAAGGAACCGTATAAGTTCTAAGCAATTTGCGCAAAGCATACTGAGAAAACCTTCTTTGAACCGATTCAATCCTACTAGAAAGAACATTTGAGTGTGGATTCCAGACTACCGATGCATACTCCAACATAGACCTAACTAAGGACACAAAGAGTATTTTCAGAGTGTAAGGATCTACAAACATAGATGAATTTCTTTTTATGAAACCAAGCATCTGATTAGCCTTCGAACCAATTACATCAACATGGACAGTACTATCAAACTTGTGATCGAAGTGAACGCCTAAATCACAAATTGTCGCAGGACGATTTAGAATAGCACCATCCAGGGAATAAGGGAAAATAATTGGAGAACGCGCACGGTAATATGAGAATGCCTTACATTTAGAAATACTCAACTCCAGTCCCAGACACTTACACCAGTTGACAAATAAATCAAGATCACCTTGAAGACGTAAACAGTCAGAGACACTGCTAATAGGTGCAAAGATTTTTATATCATCAGCATATAAAGAAACTGACGCATAATTAAATAAGAAACACACAGAATTTATAAAAATATCAAACAGAAGGGGCCCTAAATGGCTGCCCTGAGGGACACCAGATGTTACTTCAAAAGGCCTTGATATTACTGTGTCAATCAAAACTGCTTGTTTACGATCACTTAAGTATGACTCAAGCCATGTAAGAAAGCTCCCATTAATACCAAAAGCCTTAAGTATCAAAATAAGCGTAACATGATCCACTTTATCAAAAGCTTTGACAAAGTCAGTTAAGATAGAATCACCTGCTCTCCATTTTCAATAACATTCACAGCAAAATTTTTAAATTGAACTAGGTTCGTAACAGTGGACCTACCACTAACAAATCCATGTTGTCTTTCATCTATAGCTTCCTTAACCAGAAAATACAATTTGTCCCTAACAATAGCCAACATCTATACCATCATGGGAAACCATCAGAGAATTCATGGATGGACCGACAGCTTCCGTCGAGGCTCACGGTCAAACATTAACAGCAATAGCTAAACCACCATCATGTAATTTAACCTCAACAAAGGGAAATGGATCGCCGATTCGTCACGTTTTATTAGCAACAGCACTCGTAAGATTGCGATCCGCGGCAGGTAAACAATTGGTCGTCCGGGCATTAATTGATCCAGGATCCCAGGTATCGATGATCACAGAAGCCGTCGTGCGAAAACTGAAACTGAAAAGGAAGGCGATTATAGCCGATGTAACGTTAGCAGGGCAGGTCAGTGCAGGAGACATCAGCGCTCAAGTAGAATTGACCGTCGGACCACATTATGAAGACGATTTTTCTGTAGAGGTGACTGCATTAGTGATGAACACAGTGACCAACTTTCTTCCAACAAGAGCAATCTACAACCGAAACTGGGACCACATCAACCAATTACGACTAGCAGATCCTCACTATTACCATCCCGCAAAAATCGACCTACTAATTGGTGCAGACATTAACGGAGAAATACTAAAGGAGGGTATCATACTCAGCAAAGAAGGATCACCGGTCGCTCAAGAGACAGCCTTAGGATGGATACTATCAGGAAGGCTAGAAGAACCACCATCATCGGTCACGTTAAATAGTTTTCATGTTCTATTAGACATACAAGAACAGATGAAAAGGTTTTGGGAACTAGAGGAAATAATCAATGAACAACCACTCACGCAAGAGGAACAACAATGTGAAGAGCACTTTACTAAAACTCACAAGCGCAGACCAGATGGACGTTACGAAGTTGAACTTCCGTTATCCAATCAGCATACATCTGTAGGAGCCTCGCGACCAACAGTCGCCTCCCGTCTTTACCATTCCGAAACACGATTGAGCAAAAATCCCGAATTCAAGGAGCAGTATGATGCATGCCTGAAGGAATATATCACCCTGGACCATATGGAACATATCTCCAATAACGAAAAACCATCCGGGTGCTACCTCCCTCATCACGCTGTGGTGAAGGAAGATAGCAGTACAACAAAACTGCGAGTAGTCTTCAATGCATCTTCACCAACGAGCAATGGATTATCGCTCAATGACATTCTACTGAACGGGCCTCCACAACAGGATGATCTATTCACCATCCTTCTCAGATGGCGAATACATCGCATTGCCTTCACTGCTGATATCGCAAAAATGTATCGGCAGCTCCGAGTATCAACACAACATACCGATCTCCAGAGAATCATATGGCGAGAGTCAACCCAAGAACCGATTCAGGTTTTCATATTGCTCACGGTCACCTTCGGGACAAAAAGTGCGCCATATTTGGCGACAAGGGTCATAAAACAATTAGCAATCGACGAGCAAATGAACTACCCAGTGGGATCCGCAGCAGCTCAAACCGACTTCTATGTAGACGACCTGATGTCAGGAGCCGACACGGAAACTGCTGCCAAGGAAAAGCAAACACAACTAAGCAACCTCATGAACGCAGGTGGGTTTCAGCTCAGGAAATGGGTTTCAAATTCAGCAGCAGTGATGGAAGGTATACCAGAAGAATTAAGAGGAATAGATTCAACCTTCAGTATCAGCAATCGGGACAGCGTGAAAACCCTCGGGATTTATTGGAACCCAGGAACGGACACATTCTCCTATACCTTGAAGGGAAAACCACAATCATCCAAGTTAACCAAGAGATCTATCCTCTCGGAAATATCCACATTATTTGACCCATTAGGATGGCTAGCTCCGGTCATTGTGCGTGCCAAAATTATAATGCAAAAATTATGGATGGCAAAAATTAATTGGGATGACCCGGTGCCAACTGAACTTCTATTAGAGAGGGCCAATTATCAAGATGGTATTCAAGGAGTAAGCAAAATTGAAATTAAAAGATGGTTACACATCATCGATTCGCGTACCCAAGTGGAGATCCATGGATTCAGCGATGCATCTATCCACGCTTATGCAGCTGTGATTTACTTATCAACAATTCATGACGGAAAAAGACGGATCAACATTGTCACCTCAAAAACTAGAGTGGCCCCGATAAAAACCGTATCACTGCCTAGATTAGAACTATGCGGGGCAGTGTTACTCACCAAATTGCTTCAGACCACAAGAAGGGCATTAAACCTAGCGGATAATACGCCCACCTACGCTTGGACCGACGCCGAAATTGTCCTGGCTTGGCTGAAGGGACACCCCACGAAATGGAAGACTTTCATCGCAAACCGCGTATCCCACATACATAACTTCCCAGGAGCCATCATCTGGCGTCATGTGCCCACTAATCAAAATCCCGCAGATTGTGCCACCCGAGGATTAACATCCGAGAACTTGAGGGATCATAGACTACGGTGGAATGGACCAGAATGGCTGACGAAATCCCAACATTACTGGCCTACTACAAGGATCAATCAGACAACCGATATGGAGCAACGAACACTAAAACCCTGCTGTTCCATCATCAAGAAAGAAGACGACCTCTTCCAGAGATTTTCATCCCTGACCAAGCTGGTACGAGTCATAGCCTATTGCAAGAGATTCATCAATGGTTGTAGGAATCAGCCACAAAAGCGTGAAATCGCTCATCTGACAAATACTGAGCTTCAAAGGTCTTTAGCCACCATCCTAAAAATAGTTCAACAAAAGCATTTCCCAGAAGAAATCAACTGCCTAAAGAAGAAACGCGACCTACATAGATCCAGTCCATTGATCAAGCTAACCCCATTCCTGGATAACGAAGGAGTATTACGAGTCAGCGGACGATTGACCCATTCACTATTGAGGTATGACGAGAAACACCCGGTGATATTGCCAGATAAGGACTACATCACTAAGCTGATCATCGACAAATGCCATAAGGAAACCTTACATGGAGGGCCGCAACTGATGATGAGTGTCATTTGCCGAACTTACTGGATCATAAATGCAAGAAACACAATCCGCTTCCAGATACACAAGTGCATCAGCTGCTACAGGCAAAGGGCGGCAGCACAACAGCAACTGATGGGAGATTTACCTCAGGCAAGAGTACGAATGTCCAGACCATTTAGCCACACCGGGATCGATTACTGCGGACCCTTCGAGTTAAAAACGTTCAAGGGAAGAGGAGCCAAAAAATACAAAGGATACGTAGCAATTTTTGTGTGCATGTCAACTAAGGCATTGCATATAGAAGTAGTGACAGATCTTAGCTCTCAAGGGTTTATCGCAGCTTATCGGAGATTTGTATCACGCAGAGGCAAATGTAGCAATATATACTGCGATTGCGGCTGAAATTTCATTGGTGCACATAAGGTAATGACACGGCAAACCTCTCAAATGAAATCAGAATTAAATTGGGAAATCGCAGCTACATTAGAAACCGAAGGGGTAAATTTCCATTTTATTCCCCCCTCGGCACCACATTTTGGTGGATTATGGGAATCGGGGGTGCGATCAACCAAATACCATCTAAAACGCATCTTGGGAACAGCAACTCTCACATACGAAGAACTCAACACCGTCCTTACACAAATAGAGGCTTGCTTAAATTCTCGACCATTATGCGAAATCAGCAATGACCCTACAGACCTCACTCCACTAACGCCCGCTCACTTCCTGATTGGAGACACACTACTCACACCTCCAGAACCTTCGGTATTGGACATAAATATTCATCGATTAGATCGATGGCAATACATCCAACAACTCTACCAAACCTTTTGGAAACGGTGGAACTCGGAGTATCTCTCGCGTTTACAGCAAAGGCCAAAATGGACTAGAACTCATGAAAATATCAAGATTGGACAACTGGTCCTTATTAAGGAATTCAACCTACCACCTTCTCAGTGGATGTTAGGGCGAGTACTCGACGTTCACCCAGGATCAGACCAATTAGTCCGCGTAGTTACGTTAAAAACAAAATCTACGATCTTAAAGAGACCAATAGCAAAAATTTGTCTATTACCTATAGAACCGTCAACAAACCCACCCCTCACTGCAGATTAAAAAAAAAACCGATGGATTTAAGAAGCAAAAAATAAAAAAAAAAACCAATGAATTTAAAATTTGAATTTTATTTTAAAAAATTACATTTTCTTACAAGGTCAACATAGGAACTCAGCACCAAGGAATCTTCTTCAAGGGCCCGGAGGATGTTCCGTCGTGACATCAAAAACCTACAAAAAACAATAATAATTAATCGTCACAAAAATATCACAAAAACACTTAGCCTGGGATAAACAACTCCTCGACATAAATAAGCCAAAACCCGTCCATGCAGCTTCGACCACCTGAAATTAGAATCAATTTCACCACAAAGAAATAAGTCAAATGAAAAATACAAACCTGACAACACTAACAAGCCCTCCTCAGCATATCCCACTGGTGTCCAAATTCCTGAAATTACATGAAAATAAATTAAAATAACTAAAAACTAAATAAATCCCATATTACCTTGCTAAGCAGCTGACCGAAATGTCACAATGCACTAATACAGCAACAACTTATTCAGCAACGTTAAATATTTAGGAGGCGCCATTTCGTCAGCAGAGTAAAGCATCGCCCCACTACGAAATTGCCCCGCCAGATCGCTACATCCATTGTTGGCAGAGAGATAAATATCGGGGCACGTTGATCAGAAAATTCAGATCGCATTCGGACTTCTACGTGAATTGAAGTAGAAGAAACTCCAGCTAAAGGCTCGTGATCTCAAATCTTGGTTCTATCAGTCGTTTTGAGCTGATAGAAATTTCTACTAATATCAGTTGTATTGAACTGATATAAAATCTTGGTTCTATCAGTCGTTTTGAGCTGATAGAAATTTCTACTAATATCAGTTGTATTGAACTGATATAAAATCTTGGTTCTATCAGTCGTTTTGAGCTGATAGAAATTTCTACTAATATCAGTTATATTGAACTGATATAAAATCTTGGTTCTATCAGTCGTTTTGAGCTGATAGAAATTTCTACTAATATCAGTTGTATTGAACTGATATAAAATCTTGGTTCTATCAGTCGTTTTGAGCTGATAGAAATCTCGGTTCTATCAGTCGTCCTGAGCTGATAGAAATTGCTGTTAATTAATATCAGTCGTCCTGAGCTGATAAACTCTCGAACCCAAACCCCGCATTAACCCTAACTCTTGATATTTTAGTTGGAACACGAACCACGGGTTAACTTTACTAAAGCATCATTCCAGCAAACAGGAGTCGGATTACACCGGAACTAAGCGGATTGAAAAGTAGAATTGGACTTGAAGCCCACGTCAATTTATGTTTAAAGGAAAAGAAAAATTGTGTACGAATTTGAAGTAATAATAATTCTAAAGTGAATTTATAAGTTAACGTAAATCTTACATGAATTTGAGCTAATCGAAATTGAACTTGAAATTTGCATGAATTTAACCGTACTTGAATTGTATACTGAATTTAACGAACAAATTATACCGGAATCACGAAGATTGGATACTCTAAAATAAAGATTGTAATTAATAGTACAAATCCTTTGTTTTTCCAAAGTTTGCGTTGCACGCATCCACTGAGTTTTCCGAATAGGCAACAAGCCCATTCAAAATGTGCTGCAAAATAATCCAGCTGTTGGGATCTTCTATATCAGCAAGATTCTCAGCAGAATGCTGAAAATAAATTCGTTTAATGGGATATGACGTGCTCCCACCATCAATCATTTTCGCATTTCGTAACATCTCCGGATATTAATAATATAAAATGCCCTATGAGATTAGCCCATCACGATCAGCACCAACAACATCATCAAATCCTGTTATATAAAAAAAAATGTGCTAAAGATTCGGCTGCAAGCACGATGCAGCAAAGATTGGGAAAAAAAATAATAACAAAAAGGGAATCCGAAAAGAGAAACTAACTACGGCACGGGTGGCTTGAAAATTTACAGCTCATCGGGACGCGCTATTTCGTCTCGATACATTTTCATGGCCCGAGACGAAGAACAATGGGCTGGTGGCCGAAGGAATGCGCTGATAACGGGACGCGACTGGCTTCCTTCTGAACGCCGACGAAAAATGTAAGGGATGAGCGAGAATTGGCAGTTGGGTCTGAGTATCACGCCCGAGCGGATCGTAGTTCAGTTTTTTGGTTTCTTTTTTTGATTCTCTGTTCGAGATACAGTGGCTCACAGTGAAAATCGTCCACCTTACGAGTAAGAGGAATTAAGCAGTTTTTTTCATCTAGCTCTCAACAAATCCAACAAATGGGAAATACTATTCTGGTACTGTTTTTTGGCTTGCTTGCTATTCTACCACTTTCTTCACACCTTTTAATAATATATTGGACAGTTGTTCGACTTTTTCCAACAATCTCTGCCATTTCTCTTTGACTTTTGCCCGCCTTATAATGAGAGACTACTAAAGAACGAATTGCAATACTCGGTTGTTTGGTATCGTATGGAGGTGTATGGCGGCAAATGGCACTGGAAACCTTGAGTTCATCCGAGGAACAGTGGATGCAATGGTTTAGCTTGATATTCTAAAAAGAAATGTGCACCAGAGTGCGCAACTTCTAAGTATTACTGCTGGGTTTGCATTCTATCAGTATAATGGCCCTAAGCATACCTCAGATGTTGAACGCTATTGGCTGATATACAATTGTAAAACAGTTTTCCCCGTTCCTCCTCAATCCCTAACTTGAATGTTAATAGAATTTATGGGATACACCGAGCAGGAGCATTCGTAAGACAATATTACCTCGCAGAAAGACCTTGAAAATGTACTCAAGCAGGAATGGGCTAGAATTAATCCTAAGTATACTAAAAATTAGTAAATTCAATGCCGAACAGGCTTCTAGCACTAATTACATCATAAGGAGGACCAACTATCTTAGTATTGAGTGTTATGGACGACATTTCTTAGTATTGAGTGTTATGGACGATTTTCATTGTGAGATAGAAATATGACCTTTCCGGAAATTTGAATTTTCCCGTTTTTGTTATTGATTAATTTCATAAATTTTCGTTATTATTTTGAAGAAAATAAATGAAAAACTTAGTTATGTAAATTCTTATTTGGATTTGTTGAGAGCTAGATGAAAAAAACTGCTTAATTCCTCTTACTCGTAAGGTGGACGATTTTCACTGTGAGCCACTGTAGGTAGGAGTTACAGGTGTCGGATTTTCTTTAAACGCGGTATGAATTATAGGAAAATTAGGTTGTGCGATTAAGGAAAGTTTCCGCGGGTTAAGTGACTGGGGAATGAAAGTCTGGTTGAATGGTTTCCAGCCCGACTTGGCGAGAGGGAGCGGGACGGCGGCATTGATGCGCTTCACCGAGCGGAGGAGTGAGGGGATGAGTGTGGTATAAGGAAATTGATTTATGAATTTTTTTATCAGGATACACTTTTCTTTATGAAGAGCTTTTTGTATGATTCTTTTCAGAGTTTTAGGTTGACGTAATAGAGTTTGCAGTGCGTAGGGCGAGAAAATATATAATACTCATGGATATATGGAGGTTTTACCAATGAGAGGAAAATTCCTTGTACATGACTCGTGTAAAACAAACAAAAAAAAATAAAATGGAAAGTATGAAATATAACTGATCAGGTATGTGGATTTTGTTATTCTTGAGATGCGAACAAATTTATTAAGTAACAATATATATATGCTTGAAGCCTTGGCCTTTGTGACCACGGTCAAGCGCGTGAAAGGTTCGGCACGAATAGATAAGAAAATATACAATTAAAATTAGCTAATAATCGAATACTTATGGATATAGTGAAATCACCTTTTGTTAATAGTATGGCTATTGATATTGATAATAAACAAATTAAGTAAGAATGGGAGGTCGAAAAACATATGAGCGAACTAGTGGTATATATGATTTATTAAGTGTGGTATATTGCAATATTGGAAATCTTTATAGAGTGAAGTCGTAGAAATATTGGTATACTTTTATTTATTTGACTTTTCAGTAGAGCGACATAGTCCTTAAGGTTGATAGGGCATTTTAGTCATATTCCATAACTAAGCATATTCTAGACTAGCTGGTATAGCACCTCTTTAACTATTAATTTGTTGGTAACGGACAACAGAAGTCTGATTCTGATCTGAATTTACTGATGCACTTGTCAGGCATACTCTGCACTGCGTGTACATGTATGTAGATCCTGAGCTCCGGATCTAGTTGCAGGTGGCATCTTATTCAACAATTTTCATATGAATAATTATTTTCTTGTTAATGAACAAATTGCAATTGCAAAGTGTGTATGCTATCTTCAATGCTAGTAGCTGGCTGTATTTGGTCAGACTTATTCTCGGCATTGACATTTCCTTTTTTCATATCGGAATTAATTTGTTTATAAGTTTTGTGGTACCTAATACGTACATAATAGTATTTAAGTGAAGACAAAGGTATGGATATATACAGATAAAACTAATCATAACTTTATCTACTGAAATTTTGGCAACAGAGTATACCCAGGAGGGTTCTCTGAGTTTTAGTCAAGATCCAAATACCGAGATTGTGTCGGATCACAAAAGTAGGTCATAAGAAAAAATTTTATAGGAGAACAAAATTAGGTGAGAAGGGTTATTAGTAATTGTTTTAAAGAAAGGATAGGTGATTTTATTTTGGACATTAAGGCCACGCTTGGTGTTGGACGGGCTCAAGAAAATAAATAAGACCCTTGCCTAACGGGGTTCTAACCTCGTTGTAATCACTTGTGAGGGTGCATGGACTCGTACCTTCTTATGTAGGGCCGAGGTAATCATGTTTAGGATATAGTTTAGAAGTGCAACCGACGTGAATACTTTCCTGGGGTGTTCTCCCCATTACATATGAATTAGATTTAACGTTTCTATATAAAGAAGAGAAACCTTTTTACACCAAGTCCTATCTTCTCTCCTGGATATCTTTTGACAAGACTTGGTGAATTTGGGCATTTAGAATTTTTGGAAGGAATAACAAATAATAATACTGACAACCTAACTAAAGCTAATTTGGATTTAAGGTGTTAATACTAACATAACAAAAAAAAATATAAAATTAAAAATAATAATATTGATAAACGAACTTAAACAATATTTAACATAATCATTTAAAAAAAAAAAGAAAAGAGAAAAAAAAAATTATAGTATATAGATAAGGATATGAATTAAATAAATAAATGTGACTCTATACGTATAAGAGTTTGCAAGTTGTCTAAGGAATTTAAGCGTAAAATTTTCATGAATAAATAGCATCTAATAACAGTAAGAACTTGGATTTCGGGTATTAATAATAGCATAAGCCTTGGTTGCGATAATGATTCACTAATGAAATAAGTATCGTTATCCGCATGCGAACATATTTGTAGCGTATTTTGAATTTTGGTCGTTAGGGGAATAAATAATAAAGATAATATGAATTAAATATAGATATGACTATGCAACCCCAAATATAATTACTCATTTCAGTTAATCTAGATGTAGGTCTCTCAGAGATTCAAAAGGGGGGGGGGGGTATAAAGCTGGCGTATTGGATACAATTGGAACCGAATTGCCATACATTATAGCAACTTTGGCTTACCCTGCAATAGTTCTGAGTAACAAACCATTATTTTCTCCCAAATTTAATATCGATTTAAGTTTTTTTTGTTATCTCAACATAAATTCACTCCGAGCCTTCGAGCGTACAATATCCCGGTAACCATAACTGGCGATTTTGTAGTCATTCACAAAGGAATTTTGGGAGCTCTTTTATTACATGCATGTTATAATACATATAATATTTTGGGGGGCGAATGGCTAACAAAGACCTCGGAAGGTGGTGGCACCCGATTTGTCACTTCTGCCAAAACCCGAGAAGAGTCACTGCAGACGAACACCTAGCAGCTCTGTTAGCAAGTCCTAATCCCATCTCCCCGCGGTGCCCCCTGGGGTACTTCTTCGGAAGGAGCTAACGGGAGACGGTCGAATGGCGAGTTCTCTACGCCACAAAACAGAGTTTTAAGTCGGTTGGGCTGAGGGTTAGCAACCCGCTCCCATAAAACACACAATTGCTACGAATCGGCAAACATTGCCTCGGAACCGGACGGACAACACGACGACGACCTTTGCTTTTCGAAACAGGACACGAATCGGATCATGGAATGTGAGAGCTCTGCATGCTGATGGACGGCTGGATGAAGTGCTCAACGAGATGAACCGCTATAAAATCAAGGTCATGGGACTCAGCGAGACCAGATGGCCCGATGCGGGGGAACATATCTGCCCAAACGGTGAGTCCTTCTTATATTCTGGGAGAAACGAAACTGAAAATCGTAGGAATGGCGTTGGCGTAATACTCACCAAGGAAGCCAGGTCCAGCCTCATTAGCTGGTCACCAGTTTCTGAGAGGATTATTACCGTGCGCCTACGTACCAGACTAAGAAGTACTACGATAGTCCAATGCTACGCTCCAACTGAAGACGCAGACGATGACATCAAAGACGAGTTCTATATGCGACTGAATGAGGTTTTTCGCTCTATTCCAAGGGGAGACATCATTGTTTTGATGGGTGACTTAAATGCACAGATCGGCCCCAACAACACCGGCCTTGAAAACACAATTGGAAATCAAGGCCTAAGCCAAGATACCAATCACAATGGTGAACTTTTCGTTGACTTTTGTAGTTCCCATCAACTCATGGTAGGTGGAACTTACTTTTGTCACAAGAAGATACACAAGGAGACCTGGGTATCGCCCGATGGTAGAACGAGAAACCAGATAGATCACGTGGCCGTCAGTCGCAGATGGCGAACTATTCTGGAGGATGTCAGGAGCTTTAGGGGAGCAGACACTGGAAGTGACCACCATTTGGTAGTAGCAACTATCCGCCTAAAAATCGCTGCAATCAGAAACGTCCAACGCGATGCCATAAACCGTCGACGGTTTAACGTAGACCTTCTGCGTGAGAGCACCAAAAAGCGAGAATTTGCTGGAAAACTGCAAGAAATCTTAAACCAGCAAACCGTTTCTGACACAAATATTGAAGAGCTGTGGAGCACAACAAAGGGCGCTATAATAACAGCAGCGGAAACAAGCATAGGTTATGTCCAAAGAAACCAGCAACACTGGATCTCGGACACAACCTGGCAAAAAATTGAACGCAGAAGGGCCCTCAAAAATAACGTGAACTCTACAAGCGACCCGGAAAAACGACAACAACTTGAACGGGAATACTCCCAATTGCACCGGGAGGTAAAGAGAAGTGTCCGGCGTGATAAAAGGCGGCAGATAAATGAGCTCGCAGAGAAAGCGGAAAACGCGGCAAACACAGGCAACAGTAAGGTGCTGTACCAAATCACTAAACAGCTATCGGGAAAGCACTCTACTAAAAAGCATGCCGTAAAGAGTGCGGATGGAAGGCTGCTGTGCAGCGACGAGGAGCAACTCCAAAGATGGAGAGATTACTTCTTCGCCGCCCTGAATGGTTCATTTACACAGGAACCTCAGGAAAACAACAGCAACAATGCACAGCCAATAAGAATCACCACTCGTGCCCCATCCAAGACTGAAATAGTAACCGCAATTCATGCAATGGCCAATGGTAAAGCAGCTGGAAAAGATGGCATCCCGCCAGAATTGTTGAAAGCCGACTCAAGCCTCATAGCAGATGCGCTACAGCCAATCCTGGAAATAGCATGGAACACCTGTACCTTTCCGGAGGATTGGACGGAAGGTATCATAGTCAAAATACCAAAAAAGGGGGACCTAACAATATGTGACAACTGGAGAGGCATCTGTCTATTATCTACTGTGGGCAAAATCTTGTCCCACATATTACTATCAAGGATAAGAGAGGCAGTAGATCGAACGCTTAGAAGACAGCAGGCTGGATTCAGAAAAGGCCGCTCCTGCATAGACCATATTAACACCTTGAGAATCATAGTGGAGCAGTCTACTGAATTCCGATCCCCCCTTTACCTTGCTTTCGTAGACTATGAGAAAGCGTTCGACTTGGTTAATAGGAGCTTTATATGGCGAGCTCTTCGGCAACGTGGACTGCCGGATAAAATAATAGAATTGATAAAAGCTCTATACAACAATTCCAAATGCAGAGTTCTTCACAATGGAAAACTCTCCGACAGCTTTGAAGTGAGCTCAGGAGTACGGCAAGGATGCCTACTTTCGCCATTACTATTTCTTATAGTAATAAACGACATCCTTGTCAGCGCTCTAGATACTAGAACAGGTGGCATACAATGGGGATTGTTAGACCGCCTTAAGGACCTCGACTACGCGGATGATATCTGTTTGCTGGCCCACAGACACCAGGACCTCAGAAACATGTTAAACAATTTGGCAACAGAAAGTAGTTCAGCAGGCTTAAGGTTAAATCCGACTAAAACCAAAGAAATGCGGATAAATGCAAACACCCTTGAACCAACAGCGCTAAATAACCGTGACGTGGAACTGGTAGATAAATTCTGTTACCTCGGTAGTATTATTACCGAAAACGGCGGTACAGAAGAAGATGTCAGTTCCATAATAAATAAAGCAAGAAGCGCATATGCATGCCTGTTTCACATATGGAGATCGACGGAGATCTCAATTAACACCAAATTGCGGCTGTTCAACTCCAACGTTAAGGCAGTTCTTTTGTACGGTTGCGAAACATGGAAAGTCACCCAATTCATCACAGGGCGCCTACAAGTTTTCATCAACAGATGCCTACGTCGTATCCTAAAAATCCGCTGGCAAGATAGAATTTCAAATGAAGAACTATGGCGCCGTGCCGGCCAAGAAAGGATAGACGACCAAATCAGGCGAAGGAAATGGAATTGGATTGGCCACACCTTGCGACGCGAAAACGAGAATCTAGCCAAACAGGCCCTCGACTGGAATCCGCAAGGAACCCGTCGAGTCGGAAGACCTAGAACAACGTGGAGGAGAACCCTATTAGCAGAGGCCGCAACAACCGGGAGATCCTGGTCAGAGCTGAGAGCTGTCGCGCAAAACAGAGTCCGCTGGAGGGCAACTGTTTCCGCCCTATGTCCCACGAGGGATTAAAGGAGCAATTAGATTAGATGTTATAATACTATCTTGTAGATTATTTGGAAGCTTTTGGTCTTGAGTTCTAGATTGGATTTTTTTTTGAACCAAAGCGCTGGTAATAAGTTACGGAAAATGAGTGAGTAGAGAGACACCCTAGTGTGTGGCCCCCCGGGAAGAACTTCAGTATGTGCCTTCCATCCTTGTATATTGACTGGTATTGAGTAATCCCCTAATGGTGACCGGTGGCCAGTGACCACTTCTTTTCTTCTTTTCTTCTCCTTTTGCCGCCTCTCGTTGGCCCAGGACGTAGTTCCTAGTCCTTATCGCCCTACTTAGTTTTTGTTTTTAAAGGCACGAGGTTGTTGATTAGTTAACTGTCAACCCTACTTGCATCCCGACACCACGAACCCCACCCCATCCGACGAGCTAGCTAGAGCTTTGCACGTCGTGCCGCAGCCGGTGTAATGGATGTAAGTAGCTTCCGCGATACTCCCCCCCGACGGTCGAACCGTCCGAGCCACGTCTTCTTTAGGTTCCCTTCCCACTTCAAACTTTTTGTAACGATAGTCTCTTTGGCCTTTACGGCAATTTCCCGTCGTCGTGCCCCGGCACAAACATTATCCCGACAGTTACAAAAGGAATGTTTTTAATGCTGAAAAGGGTAGCCAGTAATTTATTCTGCATGCCTTACATGGTAATCTATGTATTCACCTAATACATTTCACCTCTGAAATAAGACCTCGTCTGTAATACCTATTGTAAGTACTTACCGCCCTAGCACATCCCTATGTAAAAGTAACCTATTATTTCATCACAAAGGTAATGGGTTCAGCTCATTAGCACCTCGCTTACCTTAGCCATTACATTTCCCGCTGGGAAGATGTAGATTGTACACACACAGATCAGGAAAGAGCATTGATAGGAACATGGATAATTAAAGAAGTTAAGACAGCTCTAGTAAAGAATACAAGCTGCTGGAAACTTATGAGATATGGAACTATAAAACGGAAACTTATAACAAATTAACACATTCTGTTGGTCTGTTTACCACAATGATGAATAAATTCATTAAAATGAAGCAACAGGATTGAGGATAGATGAGCAAGTGCAATACGGAAGAGAAAAAGTAACAATACGTTGAAGATTTTTTCAAAAACATCGGTGTTAATCGGTGAAATCATGAACAATCCTGGATTAGGGTCGCTAGCTAAACTCATTCTAAATGCATTTTGGGCAAAGTGAAAATCAACCAAAAACAATTATCGTTAATAATTCAGTAGAATGCAGCTGCAGTATCTTTGGCCCCAGTCAACGTTTGTATAGCGGCCTATCTATACCATCACTCACGCACACCTTAAACTACTTAGTTATCTGGAACAAATTGGAGAAAGGGTTTTGTATTATGATACCGATTCTGTTATTTATATCAGCAGAGGAGGAGAAAACAATCCACCAACTGGAGATTCGTAGGAGATATGAACCACGAATTTGAGTGTTAAGGCCGTGGTATATCACGATTTTTGCAAACGCGGGCCCAAAAAATTGTTCTTATTGAGTTTTTAGTGCAAAAGACAATTCCATTGTACAAAAAAGTAAAGTAAAAGGGATCTGTTTGAATGATGAGGCTTCGCAGCAAGTGAATTTAGACACAATTGAAAAGATGATATTGAACGAGGATGACAATGAAGACCATCGTATTCCCATATTGTCGCGAAGCATACGACGTACTCAAAATCATGAGGTCATAACGGTCCCAGAAATGAAACGGTATCTAGTGAGATCAGGGAAACGAAGATTTGTGAATAATTACACCTCAGTTCCGTATGAGTTTAAAAGAAAATGTTGATTCACATTTTAAGAGAAGAAAACGAAGGAGTTGTAAATATAATGATAAATCCAGAGTTTTTGTCAGATTTGTGGATTACGGCCTACAGGGGAAAACCATGTAAAAATATTGTGACGCAAACTCTACCCCATCTGGGAGGTGCGGAAAGAAATTACTCTACAAAACAATGCCAGATTCAAGTTATATAATATATAAATACCTACAAAAAAATTTCTTTCATTCTCAGTTTTGATTTCTTCTTCGTTTGCTCACTATGGATAGGTTCATCGTTGACATTCAGTTTGTTTGTGGAAATAAAGAATCATACTTTGCTAAAGAGCTTCCAGTACTACCTTTGGGTCGATTTACCCAACTCTTTACCACTTTGCACCTCCATACCCACACCAAGAGTTAACGTCTAAAGCGCTGAAGCAAAACATGTATGATGTAAATAATAAACATGGTTTACGATGGAGTGATGGTACCATTACCATTAACTACAATAATCTACCTGAAGCGTTCGCCAGATTTCAAAATGCAGTAACATACGTTAAAGGAACGACAAAAGAGAAATTTATAAGGAAATATCGCGTGATTGGCGGATTATGAAATATTTCTGTGATTGAATTGTTCCAAATGCATTGCATTGCATAATAATATAGATTTTTATTTATTTAAAAAATTGCGTTTCTGTTTCCATCACAAAAACCTAAATTAATATCTTTTTGCTTAAAATTATCTTATTTGGGCATGTTATATATAAAAACTTCATTGCTGTCAAATCAATATTTCTGCATTTAAAAGAAACTGTATTTAAATTGTGGATTTAAACCATTTTTCAATCAATGCATTTTCGTAATATGCGCAAGACTATATTGCTTAAGGTAACAAGCATTCTAAAGAAAATTCTAGGTTCATAAAATATTCATGCAAGCTTGTACCATCTTCAAGACAATGTCACTCGTCAACGGCCACATTTCGAATCAATGAGTTTACACCATGCGTCCCCTTTCATAAATGCATCCTACTAAAGATTTGCTGTTCTGCTTTTAGTAGAATAATCTAAAATCCTAGGCAAACGTCTTACAGGGTCGTCTTGGACCTCATAAGTAAATAATGTCTTGGAATATTCAACAGTACATGCCAGCAGCTTAAGGTCTTAATATTGGAACTGAATTTCTTTACTGCATTACATTTATGTTTTTTAACTTACATTTGGATATAAGAATTATTGTTAATTTGAAAAAGCAGAAAATATGATCGGTTTGAGCAGTAAAGTGTTTGAATACCTTTATAAGATAAAATATTAAAATTAAATAAATAAAATGTAATAAAATATTAAAATAAAATAAATTTCTCAAATCTTCTAAACAGGGTTTTCTTTGAAGTGAGAAGCTTTCATTTTTCTATAGAAATTCAATCTTTAAATCAAACCATATATTTATTGATTTTGATTTAAATGTGGAAACAAAAAGCAATTTAGGGGATAAATTGGAACAATAAACCATAGGAGACAAATCGCACCCTATGTAAGCAACGCATTTCATGACAGAAATCCATCTATGAGAAATATGTGCGAAAAGTACCCCTGCATGATATGTCCATGTTATGCATTATTCATTGTGCCTCCGCCTTAATTCATTAGTTTTAGCACTGGTTTTACCCATTGGCGGATTTACCTTAGGGAACATTTAAAAAATTATAAAAATTAAAAGAAGATTCCGAAGAAAAGTTAAAGAGTTTAGAAATTGTTTTGCCCGTATATTGAATTTGTTGATTATAAACTGCAATGGGAAAATTCCATTTTCAAAGTTAAAAGAAATAAAAACTATTTTACCTAATAGTACGACCCTAAATCGTTAAAGCTCAATAAGCATTATGTTGATGCACGTAAAGATGACATTATAAACCATTTTACCTTGAAAATTACCAGCGAAGAACATTAATAATTCTTCTGACTGACGTAAGTTCTCTGGAGAAATACTTTTGCTAAATAAATACCTGTCGCAACACACAGTCCGTCTAAATAGATCTGTATTGGAATGACTTCTTCTTTTCTTTAACGGCTCTAAAACCGGGATCCGGTCCTGGCCTCTCGCAACTTTTCTCTCCACTGGTCCCGATTCTGAGCCGATGTCATCCAGTTTGTATTGGAACGACATATGCGCCAAAAAGAAGAAGAAGTGACCAGCAAAAAAAGCGCAAGAGTGGCGTCCAAAAAGTAAAAAGCCGCCAAAGAGAAAAGAAGCCAGGCGTTCGGTATTGTAGCAAATAATATCGAAGGTCCTTTTACGACAATGACTTTTTGGTCCTGATTGTGAGCTTCTACAACATGTTAACGATATTCATCTAAAGTACGTAGTACTAATGGTCCTTCAAAAGGATTAATATGTGTATTATAGAAGTTGGTACCGGATATATCGTCGCTCGCACGACATACTCGCGTATCTTGCAATTTTCATGTAACTGAATTGAGTCCACCAGCATACATAAACTCTAATGCTTCATCTTGTCACAAAGTTTCGTATCTGTAAGTAACATAGGTTTCGAGTAAGACGTGCAATGCATACGAACTACGAATCTGAAAAAAAAACAGATTTTTTTGTTTTACGAAATGAGGTACCTACTTCGACTTTTTGTAAAACTAAAAAATAAAGTTACTTTTCTTTTCTCTGGAAAGTATGTAACTTACGACGATTAGTGGTGTAAAATTAATTAAGTTATTAGCATTTATGACCATTACGGGATTTAAGGAGGGAGAGAGAGGAACAACGACCTTCTGCTCAGACACCGTTCGCGCGTTCCGGCACGTTGCGACTGGATTGGATTCACAGTTCGTCGTGAAATTACTAGTCAAATAAATAGGTACTTTTTCTTTGCGAAAAATAACGCACACGATTTTTTTACCAAATGATTTTATATATTTTTGTAAGCTTAAAATCAAAATGGCGTCATCCCCACCCTCTTGCTAAACTTACAGTGAACGAAAACGCGTTTAACTCAATATCTCAAACACTATGCATTTTACGACAAAAATGTATATTATCTTTTTTGTAGATGTGCAATATTAGCCCTACGTAAAAAATGATAACAACAAAAATTATAGTTAATCGTGTGCTATAAGTCTTACGAAGGATTTTTTCATGTAGAATTAGCCATTAACGAAATATAGCGCAAAGAAAGTGATATATGAAGTTTGAAGCACTATTTCTCCGTAGATATTGACTTTACACAAAAAGGTTCTAAACAAGAAAGTTAAATCACTTATCTATCTACAAAAAAGATAATATACATTTTTGTCGTAAAATGCATAGTTTTTGAGATATTGAATTAAACGCGTTTTCGTTCACTGTAAGTTTAGTAAGAGGGTGGGGATGACGACATTTTGAATTTAAGCTTATAAAAAGATATAAAATCATTTGTTAAAAAAATCGCATCGATTTTTTTCGCATTACGAAGGCCTTTTTTCGATCTATTTATTGGACTATACGTTGTTATAAATTATTGTGTGGTGGATACTGGAAATTGGCGGTTTCGTGTTTTTTAGTTTTTTATTATGGAACAAGTATTGTTTTGATGTGTTAGAAAAGCGACCTGAGTTCATAATTCGTGTAGTGATTTTATAGTGCAGTGATGCCGTTATTACAATCTAGGTATTTTATAAATAAAGCAATGATGAGACTAAGAAATTGTTATAGCCAGGACATTATTTAACAGATATCGTTGTATTTTGTTTTCAGGTTTACCTACTGTGAACCTTACAAGCTTAACGATGGATGTCATAGTGAAGTGGCAAGGTGGGTCGAAAAACTTTGTTTCCATCAAAGGCTTAAAACCTGTCAAAAAAGCTGCTCATATTGTAACGGCCGCCTTCTATAGAAACTGACTAGTCCCGGTAATAGCCCAAGAAATAGTTCCCTAGTAAATAACGGCTTTACACCTTTACCCATTGGGAAAACACATATTACATTTATAATGAAGTGCAGGAGTGGTCATACCGGTTACCCGAAATTTAATTCAAACTTATGCTCATATTGCCCCTTTCACAGTTCGACGTAAGCAACGTTAAATGCATTCCATACTACACCTCGAAGTACCAATGCCCATTTATAAACTTCCCCAGCATGTATCCTATAAATTCTAGGGACAAATAATAAGAAACCTTGGACAATTTGTCGAAAAACCACAATAAAGTTTGACAAATGTAAGCCCTCGCGATGGTATTAACAAAAAAAAAAAAATTTTTTTTTGCCTATAATTGCCACCTTTTGACATTCCCATATATATTACATATTTCATATGTATCTGTAATATTTCATTTGTATCTGTAATAACCAATTTGGTGATGGCCCGAAACGCAAGACAATGCGTTAACGGCACGCGCCTGGCTTCTTGGGGGAGATGGGCGAAAAATTGGTTGTGGAAAGAAAAAAAAAACAGTTTTCAGGTAGTCGGTGCGTGAGATTGATGTGGAGAAGAAGTGGAAGAATTTAGTGGTGCTTAAAGGGCGTAGCCGGTTAAGGGGGTCGAATGTGCCTTAAGTGAAAACTTTTTTCTGCTTCGGCCATTCGAAAGGACATGTTTTGAAACTGCTATACGAATTTTTTCAGATTTTTTTGAAAAGTATATTTTGCAGTAGTGATAATTTAATGATTTTCAACATAATATTTTTTTGTTCATAGTAGTATCAAACAAAAAATCTGAAAAAATTCACACGTATTGTTCATCTGAAAACAAGTTTCCAGATATTTTTTTTTTTATTTTTTTGGCGCGAAATTCAAACGTAAAAAAATATTTGAAAAATTATTTTTGCATTATTTCTCAGTGGATTCATGGTACTGCTCTGAAATTTTGAGGGATGATTACCTACGAGCAGCTGATCAACATATATTTTTTTCAGATTTTTTCGAGTGTTGGACGTTATAAGTATAAAAAAAATAAAAATCATATTTTTAAAAATTTGAATTTCCCGCTAAAAACTGAATAAAAACGTTATGAAAAATTGTATTTGGAAAAAATAATGCAATTACAACATGTAATAACAATTATTTTTATTGAAATTACGCAACCAACATGTTTTGAGTTTCATCTCCTATTACAAACCAATAACTTCAAACATTGTATGTACAGATGACTAATCGTCCTCTTCACTGTCTTCATTAATTACAGGGACAAACTTTTCGACTGTAAAAATTTTGCTCAAGATCTCTGCGGGCCTGATTATTTTTGATAAATAACGCGCATAAGATAAATAGTAGATAATTGCAGCTGCATGTGCGCAACATCCAATTGTTCGTCTGCCATTCGGGCAATCACAACAGTAGCGTTTGATACCGGTAGCTCCTAAAGAATTGGGTTCATAGTCAACGTAGCATCGATAAGTTTTAGCGTTGATGTGACGCGATTGTACATTAAATCTTACGATGGAATCAGAACCTTTTACATAGAGTACTTTTATGTTGTTATCATCGTCAAGCAATTCCGCCAAATAAGATATTGATTGTGTGTACTGATATGTGCCAGTGAAAAAAAATTTCAACTCCTTCTCAGTCATTTCTGGAAAATCCAACAGATCAGTAGACAAAAGTTGTTGAAAAACAACTTTTTTTCGGTTCCATCCTTTTTCTTCGACTTCGTTGGACAAAGTGTTTTGATTTAGTTTTGATCAAGTTCTAAGTTGTGCGAGTTTCTTTTGTGGTTTTTTTTTTGCTTGGAAGGAAAAATCGACGACAGAGAGTTGGGAAGGTTCGACTGGGGACTAATTAGCAGCCAGAATAGTGGGAAAAACAGAAAAAAAAGGAAAGTTTTTTTTTGGTGCAGGCATCAGGAAAGTATCATTGTTCTAAATTACCTTTTTGGTCCTTGTTCGGTCAGCCGACCGCGAGGTTAAGTAGTAATGCTTATCTTTTAGGGGTTGGCTAAATGCGAGTGCCGGCGAAACGTGGTTTCAAGCCTGAAAGAGGATAAAAGCCTTCTTAGCTGAAAAGTGGCTGAGGACCGTTAAGGAGAAGTGCCACTTATTTGATTAACAGGACCTAGTTTTTCGGTGTGTGAGGGGACAACAGAAGAACAAATAAGACAAAAGAAAAAAAAAGGGAAAACCCCCACAAGTGAAAGAAAAAGAAAAGGTTTGCAGCGGTTCTGGTGAGTGTTGATGATTCTATTTTGACTAACAAAAAAAAAACGCGAAACCGAAAATTACGGTTTTGTTTTGTTCAACTATCCCCCGGGTGGCGTGCACATGTCGACGCGTTCATTTGCGGGTGTTATAGCATTTTATTTGAATTATACTAGTGGATGGGGTAGGACCCGTTCAAACTATCGCCACGTTTTCGTTACAAGTAACCTATACGCATATTACCAAATTT
Source organism: Thereva nobilitata (assembly GCA_963855945.1). Taxonomy (NCBI): domain Eukaryota; kingdom Metazoa; phylum Arthropoda; class Insecta; order Diptera; family Therevidae; genus Thereva; species Thereva nobilitata. The sequence goes on from OY979694.1 coordinate 170,089,522, forward strand.
TTCTGAGATGCACGAACTAATTGTAAGGATAGACTCCCCTAACATTGCAAGACTTTTAAACTATTGCAACCATTCCTGTTGTACATTTAAGCATATTAATCTTAATTTTTTTATATACATATGTTAACTGGCGGGATAGTTTCCCCTGATGTCGTCATTAAAGCTATTGCAACAACTTTTCTACATTTAAGCATATCAATCATAAATTTAGTTTTAAATACATATATTAACTAATAATATGAAGTCCTTAACTGTTGCAATAACTATCATATCTATTGCAACTTATACAAAATGAAAACCTAATTTTAATAACAACTTTGTTTGGAAATACTGGTGGAGTAATTTCCCCTAATATCGTTATTAAAACTATTGCAACAATTTTGCTACATTTAAGCATATCACTCATAAATTCATTTTTTTAAATACATATATTAACTAATAATATGAAGTCCTTAACTGTTGCAATAACTATCATATCTATTGCAACTTATACAAAATGAAAACCTAATTTTAATAACAACTTTGTTTGGAAATACTGGTGGAGTAATTTCCCCTAATATCGTTATTAAAACTATTGCAACAATTTTGCTACATTTAAGCATATCACTCATAAATTCATTTTTTTAAATACATATATTAACTAATAATATGAAGTCCTTAACTATTGCAATAACTATCATATCTATTGCAACTTATACAAAATGAAAACCTATAATTTTAATAACAACTTTGTTTGGAAATACATATATTAACTGGTGGAATAGTTTCCCCTAATATCGTTATTAAAACTATTGCAACAATTTTTCTACATTTAAGCATATTAATCCTAAATTTTTTTCATAAACACCTGTATTACCTGATAATATGAATTCCTTACCTATCGCTAACTATCGTATCTATTCCAAAATGATTGATAAAGAAAACACCTAAACTTAGTAACAAACTTATGGAATTAAGCAATACATTTTCCACTTTCGAATTGTATAGGGCGGTGTAGATATATATATAGTTTTAATGATTAGAGATACTTAAGTAATTAAGCAATACGGCTATCATTTTCGAATGCGAATGATATATGTCGGTAATGAGATATATTTTTTTTTCTGATCGGATAAACTTATGGAATTAAGCAATACATTTTCCATTTTCGAAGTGTTATGGCGGTGTAGATATATATATATATATATAGTTTTTACGGATTAGAGATATCTATGTAGTTAAGCAATACGTCTCTCCTTTGTGAATGAATATAGCACATAGCTGTAAAGACACATATTATTTCTTTACACCCCTACCTAAACCGATTTATAGAAGTAGCGGTTACGTTTCCCATAAGCGAATTAAAAGGGAGTAGGGCCATATAGGAATAGCTCTGCACGATAGAAGTAGAAGGAAAAAAGGAGGGAAAGGAAAGGAAGGAAATTCCTTTTAATTGCCTGTTAACTAGATCTTTTTTATAATACTAACACATACTAACTCCGCTGTCAAATGATGAAGTAGGCGCAGTTACCCTGAGGATTACTCAGAAATGCTCCGCGAGCCACTCTGATGATAGTAGGTTGTAACACTCCTTAGACCTGGACAGTAATCGTTAAGAAAAAAAATTGTTATCATTGTAATTCCGATATCCCTAAACCGCATAGACTTATCCTCCTTAATAGATATCCATTTGTGTTTTATCAATAACCGCACGTTAGAAGGCCGGATTAGGGGTAAACTATTTTTCGGTGCAGAAGTTCTCTCGAGGTATAATTACTAGGGAAATGAGTGAATAGAGACCCCTCTGTAGGTGTGGCCCGGGTTAAGGATGTCGCTAAACCAGGCAAATGCCTCCGAACGTATCGTTTGACCTCATGTAGTCCATAGTATGACCGGCGACCAGTGACCACCCTTTATCTTTTCTCCCCCCTTCTAATTAGCCCCTCTCGTTGGCCCCGGACGTCGTTCCTCCCCCCTTGTCTCCCTTAAATTTTCATTGTTGTATAGGCACGAGTATTTTCCGTTTGACTGTCACCCCTTCGGCATCCCTGTACCGCGGACCCCACCCCATCCGGCGAGCTAGTCAGAGCAACGCTAGTCGTGCCGACAACCGGTGCATGGGATGCGTTTCGTTCGCGACACTTCTCCGGGGCGGTCGAGCCGTCCGAGCCACCCTTTTTCTTGAGTCCCCTTCCCCAAAGTTTGTAATGATAGTCTTTTGGCCTTTATGGCAAATTCCCTTCTTCGTGCCCCGGCACAAATCTTCCTGACAGTTACAATATCAATAAGAAGGGCACCAAAGTTATAATGTATTTTGAAAAAAATGGTACTTCTGCAACGTGGTTATGACAGAACTTGACAACCAAAATGTTACTGATAAATTGGTGCCATCGACAAGAGGAGAATTTTTAGATTCAGACGAAGAACCACTCTTTTAATATAGCCCAGCGAAAATCTATACATATACCATCTGATGAAGAAGATCCCTATCAAGATATAGACGCTAAAGAATTTAACGATCCAGATTATGTAATGACATCAAAGAAGCGTAAAATGAAAAGTCTTTCAACATATCATGTTGCTTCAGAAAAATCACGCTTTGAAGAGCATCAGAAAATTTTATCTATCAATTTGGATCAGCCTGAACCTTTAACCTTGGATAGCAATTCAAATTCTATACAAATTGCGCAAAACGAAAAGTTCAGAGAATCTACTAAAAACCAGGAAGATTCTTACGTACAGCAATGTTGTGAAGTAAATGGTTGTGGCCGTGAAGTTTTTAGTTCATGTGTTAAGTGTTTTATTTTATTATGCTGGAATCATTTTAACAATTATTTATCATGCGATGAACATCACCAAGATCCTGTTTTCGTGTATAACCAGCCAACAGAAGAGCATGATAATTCCATACCAAGTAACGAGACATTTGCTTGAATTCAATTATTGATTGTTCAGAAAAATGAAAAGATGCCATTCAATCATGTGAAGTTGTGGATTGTACAAGAGATGTCTTCAGTTCGTGTTTCCACTGTTAAGCTTTACTGTGTATGCTTCATTTCGAAAACCACACATCTTGCCATAATCATTTCCCATTTTACCTGTTTTCTCTGATGTTGAAAATACAGTTGAGTCTCCAAGCTTAATAGTTGAAACACAAAGCAAAGGCTCCCTGTTTGGAAAAAATATAACAAAGAATGTTATCAATTTGATGAAGATGTAGTGAAGATATTCTTTTGCCTACTGGGTTCAAGGTAATCTACATTCTCAAAGAGAGTTTATTACACGACATGTGGAAAAAGTGCCCACTAAACGTAAAACCGCAGGCCCGACAGTTTACTTTTAACTATAAAATGTGCTTAAGGGTAGGTTCTCATTTGGAATTTTGAAATTTTCGATTTGTTCTTGATTTTATTGAAGAACAATATGTTAAAAATATTGTTTTCAAATTTTATTTCGATCCGAGCAGTAGAACAGTTTATTGACTGAAAACAAATTGAATTTAAAAAGAAAATTTAAGAATCGGTCAAAATTTCATTTTTTGGTCCGCCATATTGGATCCGCCATTTTGAATTTTGAAAAAATAATTCCAGATTCGGATTCATCAACTCAAAAAACATATACATGTATGGTTTTGTTATAAAATTCGAAACGGAGGTTGAATTACATTCATCAAACAGAAAAACGAAAAACTCAATACAAATCACGAAAATATCATCCGTAACTTTGAAGCCATTTATCTCCGAACGAATATTTTGAAATTGGTGGAAGACTTTATTTGAGAACGGCTGAACCGATTTACTTCGGATTTGCTGCATTCGAAAGTAAAATGATTTTACTAGAGGTTATGTAACGGTCGGTTAATTATTGAAAAATTCTTCTTATTAATTATCCCCCCCTCTCGCGGGAATTTCACAAGTTGTCAATGAAATCACTTCCCTGAGAATTATTAAAAAAAATTTTGAAATTCAAGGCGAAAAAAAAAGAAAATTTTTTTGGAGAATGAAAAACGAAAGTTTTTTGGTATTCTGTGTTGAGAAGGTGACGAGAAAACATTGAGGCAGGAATAAGTCCACAGATTGTAGTCAGTTTTTTTTTAAAATTAATATTAAAGTACGACGGTACAAAGTTCTGGATATCACTTCGTGCGTCGGTGCGACATCCACGGGTTCAAAACCGTGGCCTCTAAACCATTAAGAAAAGCCTCGATATCCGCCGTGGATGTTAGGAAGGACGCCCGTGAAGGATGAAGTAGAAGTGCGAAACCTCCATTCAACTGTATGAATACATCTCACCTGTATGGTCAAAGAACAACTCTCACCCGTAAGAACAAACCTCAACTGTATGAACTTAATTCATCGGCATGAACTCAGGTCATCTGCATGATTGCATGAACATTATTAATCGTCCCCAGATTCAACTGAAGCTTACCCAGTGGTAAGGACCATTAACCACCGGATCCAAGGTATATTGTGGTTTATTATTACTGTGTGGTGCTTGGTATGTACCAACCTATGTGTTATTACTAGGCTAGTACTCCAGCCTTGGTGCGTGGCGTTTAAAGACCACCGTATTTAGTAGCATAGCAATTAGATATAATAGTATATTTCTAATAAGGATTGTATTGATATCTACATATATACCAACTTATACTGGTTGTTCACAAGAGCCATTACTTGCTATATTTGCTGGGACTGAGCACTGGGACAACACGAACTTACAGCGAGTTATAGTCCTAACTTATCCTGCGTCGCTTACAGAAATTGATACTACCTAATTATCCCCATGTGAAATCCACTAGCTTTACCATTTTTCTCATAGTGGGCTCTCACATACACTACCACTGTTTCGAAATAATTGAGGTGCAGGAGTTTGTTTCCATTCTGTGAAGTGTCCAATTATGGTCAGCTGGTAAAAAAAAAATAAATTTTCTGAAGGGCGGTCGAAAAAAAATTAAAAGGCTGAAAGAAAAAAGTGCGGTTTTTTTTTTGACAGTGTCAAATTCCTAATTAATTTAACAGAAAGTTCAAGTAATTATTTAAAAAGAAAAAAAACTAGATTGTTTAACCACTAAAAAATTTTTATACAATTGTTTTCTTGTTTGATTGTATCTTTTACCATATTTATCGATTAACTATAGTAATTATATATTCAACTTTTAATTATATTGACAAACATTGACTATATTTACAATTTTTATGATTATATTGCTAAAACTTACTTATATTTAAAATTATTTTGAGTATATTGCTAAAATATTAACTATATTGAAGATATATCTTATATATTAATAGGCAAACAAAAAGTTTGTACACGCTAAGGCTTTTTTGTTCGTGGACCGATTTCGTTTAAATTTTCAGAAAATGTTCTTTTTATGGCATAGTTTTGTAATAAGGAATTTCAACGAAATCGATTAACGAATAAAAAAGTTATAGCGATTTTAATTTTTCGAATTTTAAAAAGCCGTTGGAAAATTTGAATTTTTTTGTGAGCATCAACGTAGAGCTGAGTAGCCTGCGATTGACACAAACGCCGTTTCAGTGAAGCGAATGAGAAACAGAGAAAACAATCGTTTGTGTGGATTTTTGGCGGCGTAACTGACATAAAAAAAACTCGGTCAATTTGTGCGTGCTTTTTTTATACTCTTTTGTGTATAGTATTATTGTGTAAGGGGCTGCCGTTCGTTTTTTGGCGAGTGAAATCAAGTGCTAAGTGAATATTATTTGAATTGAATTTAAAGAGGCAAGTTGCGACGTTATTTTTTTCAATATTTTAATTTTGATGCTTTAAGTGATTTTCTTTTAATTTTATTTTGTAGTTTTTTTGTTTTTATTTCTTATTAATAATTTGTTTGCATTTTTTTCGCGTTTTATTTTCGAAATGCCAAGTCAACGGCGTGGACATATCCGAATTTAAATTCGAAAAAGGGTGAATTTTATTTAGTAATTTTTTGGTGACCGCTGTGGATATGGTCCAAGCCGTGTTAGGAGAAAAAGCAGATAAAGAAATTCAAAAAAAAACCACTGTCAAATAACACAGTAAAGGAACGAATTGTCGATATGTCTAATAATATTGAAGAACAACTGGCTTTAAAACTCCAAGAATGCACTTATTTTGCACTTCGAGTTGACGAAAGCACCGATGGCGATGTTACAAACATGGCGCAACTACTTGTTTTCGTGCGATTTGATTATAATGAAGAGGTGATAGAAGAGTTTTTGTTCTGCAAACCACTTCAATCAAATACCACAGCGGAACTCATTTTTAAGGTAATTGATGAATATGTGCTCAAAGTAGGCATTCCCTGGTCCAAGTGTATTGGCTTGTGTACAGATGAGGCAAAAGCTATTTCAGAAGATTGATATTGGGATAGCAGCAAAAATAAAGGAAGTTGCTCCTGAATGCAAAAGTACGCATTGTGTCATCCATCGCGAAGCACTAGCTGCTAAAGGTATGCCGGAAAATCTTAACTCCGTACTATCAGATGCTGTGAAAGTTATTAACTTCATAAAGGCTAGGGCTCTAAACACAAAATTATTCTCCTTGATGTGTGAAGAAATGGGTGGCAAGTTCAAGACTTTACTCCTGCATACAGAAGTGAGGTGGGTATCTCGGGGGAAAATTTTGAGCCGTCTCTTTCTCTTTGAAGAACAGCCTTCACAGCTAGTGACAAAATAAACTCCTTCAAGAGAAAGTTGGTCCTGTTTTGTTCACAAATACAGGAGCAGATTTTATCTGCAATTCCCACTCTATCATCATTTTTTGAAGAGAATGAAATATCTCCAATGCCAGATGTGGTTGCAGATATCATTGTTCACTTGGAAGGCCTTCAAAAGAGCTTTAAGAAGTATTTCTCTGAAGATTATTCAAAAGTCGACTGGATCAGAAATCCTTTTTCGGGAACCTCACCAAATGAATTGGAACTAAAAGAAAGTTTTATCGATCATACAGAAGATAGTTCCATGAAAGATTATTTTAAAGAGAAATCTTTAATTAACTTCGGATGTAAAACCGAGCACCCTTTGATCTTCCGGCAAGCTCTGCTATTTTTGATGCCATTTGTTACGAGTTACTTGTGTGAGAGTGGATTTTATGAACTCTTGTACATAAAAAATAAACATAGAAGTAGAATAAGTGTTGAAGAGGACTTAAGAGTGAAGATGTTGATGTTGATATGATGAGTGAAGAACTAAATACTATAAAAGTATATTTTGTATGATGATTAATTTTTTGCTGAGTTTGTACTAATTTTTTATTTGTATGTTTTTAGACCTATGGCTAATAAATAAAACTGTAAATTAATACCATTTTAATCTTTTTATTTCTCCTTTATTGTAAGCATGTTTAAATAAACAAATATCTAACCATTAAATATGAAGTTTTCCCAGGAATTCAATTCAAAAAGCCTTTGAACACTTTTAGAAGAGTAAATATTATACGTTTATTAAACTATTTAGGTCTGGTGGTACGCCAAAATTTCTCAAAAAGTCAAGTGGTACGCAGGTGCAAAAAGGTTGGGAACCCTGCTCTATGGTATTAGTGAAGTTTTATGATTAATCCGTGGGACGGATAGTGACTCGTTTTTGGCAATTGGAACAAGTTTTCTCTGCGGCGGATGCAGCAGATGCGGATGAAGGAGCAGCCGCGAAGCGACTATTTCAAAGTTTAAAGAAAACCTTCGACCACCAAAATATAAACTTTGACAATATGCAATGCAACGTAATGATGGGTTGTGAAAATTCGGTTGCTATTCGTATGAAGGAACTTTGTCCTGGCATCAGAATTGTGAAATGTATTTGTCATTCTCTTCATCTGTGCAGCAGTGAAGTACGCAAATGTCTTGCTCGAGCCTGTGAAGATCTCGCACGCAACATTTTCAGTTTTTTGCAACACAGCGCCAAAAGACAGGTCCAATTCGCGCAGTTTCAAAAGTTTCTGCAAATTGACGTCCATAAAATTTTAAATCCCAGTCAAACCAGGTGGCTCTCTCTATCGTCGGTTATTGATACAATTGTAGAATAATGGGACCCTCTTCGAATATATTTTGACGGTCAATGGATATCTGAACGATTGGAATCAGTTTAAGAAATCCATTTGAGCCTCAACGATCCTTTTATGATGGCTTATTACCTGTTTTTGCAGTGGATCTTACAAAAAATCACTGGTTTAAACTAACTGTTCCAGTACGCGAAAACTATTGTAAACATCTTTCATAAACGCATGGTCGTTGGCTATACTGATATATTGACGTGTTTCATGCGCCGAGAATATATTTCGAGGACTGCTCTCAAGGATGTCAATCCCCATGATACCAGCACATGGTTAAGACCGAACGAATTATCCCTTGGAGTTGTTGTTATGAAACAGCTTAATAGAAGCGACAATTTGGCCAGACCTGTAGCTCGTTTCTGTAACTCGCAAATAGAGAAATTCTCTACCAAAATTCTCTATTTCACGTCATTTTGACGTCATTCTCTCCATCAGTCTGTTTCTGTATGAAACTCTACTACTGCATCTCAACTCACTCTATTCACCACGCGAATTGGACTAGAGAAAGTGTTTCTGCAATGCCATGAGTAGAGTTTTATTTCTGTGTCAGTTGAGTTTTTAATTGAATTGTTAGAACGAGTGTGAAAAAAAGTGAAAAAAGAAAATATGGAGACAATAAATCAAACAGTAAGTACAAAAATGTATTTTTATTAGTAAAAGTATCAATAAATTTAATTATTTCTTTTATTGTTTTTAATTATTATTATGACTTGTGTACTTACAGAAAAAACTAACTGGACGTGTGACGAAGCAACAAAAATTGAAATTGCTGGACTTTATGAAAGGAAATAGGAGTGTTGGTCGCGGGCAATTTACAACAAAATGTAGTGGCATTCAACACCATTTATATTGGAAGAAGGTAGCATCGGAGTTGAATTGCATGGGCGCAAGTCAGAAAAGCCCCGACCAGTGGAAAAGAGTACGTTTTCTTTGTGTACATATGGTGAAGTTATTTGTTCATATTCAAATTATTTATTTCAGTGCTGGATCGACTGGAAGGCAGCCGTAAAAAGGCAATATGACAAAATTAAAGCCTTCAAGGCAAAAACGGGGAATCGCCCTGAGGGACCTAAGCCATTGGACAAAATGGACACAGGCTTAATCCAGTTTTTTTCCACATAGTTAGTGGAAGGGGATGGAGCTATCCCGGAAGCAGGGTTTAGGGAAGAAACGGTAAAACCAATCTATTCTTGCGAAAGTTTATATGTATTTTTTTTAAATTATAGGCTGGTCCAAGTATTAATGTTGAGCCTGAACCCAACATTATTGATGAGTGTACTACAAGTATTAATGTTGAGTCAGGACAGCCAAGCACGTCCCGTGCATGCTTGTATGAACCGATTGCATACTTGGGTGAGCCAAGTACATCCCTGGTACATTTGGATGAGCCAACTACATCCCGTGCATATTTGGATGAGCCAAGTACATCACGTGTAGACTTGGAAGAGCCAGCGACAATACATATGGATGAAGTAGTAGAACGAATGTCACCATCCGTCCACCCAGAAACAGAAGCCCCGAAAAGACCACAACGAAGGTCTTCGTGTGGTATGCACAGTTGCTTCGAAGAAGCAAAAAAACTTGCAACTGATCACAATAATTTAATTGTAGATTAATTGAAACAATTAAATAGTGTAATGTTGCAAATTTTTAATGAGGTGAAATTAATAAATAACAAATTTAAATGAAACGTTGTATTAATTTTTGTATGTTTTACAATAAACTAAAACCTTGAAATACTTTGAAAGGTATCAAAAAATCAAAAAATTTTCTTTTCTCTTTCTATTCGTTTTTGATTAAACCGAAAGTGGTATCTGTTATCATCATTTTGTTTTCAAGACACAATACAACCTTGGAGTAAGATAAATATTTTAACTATTGGCCGGACGACGTTTCCTCTCAGCTATGCAACTGTTCAGGCTCAACATCAAAATCTAAAAAGAGAAAAAACCCACTAAAACTTAATAACTTATCTAGGAATTACCTATGGTTCTTCAAAGATGATCAAAGCTCCATCAAAAACTCCGGCCATCACAACTCCAAGGAAATCCTAAAAAACATAAACAAACCAAATCACAAAGCAAATACATTTCAATATAAAACTATACTTATCTGACAACACCAAACTTTTCCATATCACTTCCAGTCAGCCCCTCCATCCTAAAAAACATATAAAATATAAATTTAAATATAAACTAAAACCAAAAATATATAAAATATAAATATAAAACAACATCTTACCTCTTAATCCAGCTGACAGAATTGACAGCCGATCGTCAACACTAATACACAGACAAAATTTAATTCACAATGCTAAATTCCCCACCAATCTCCAGGGAGCTATTGTGATGAAGCAAATAAATAAAGCAGCACGTCGAGCAGCAAATTCAGATCACATTTTGATCTTCTACGTGTTATGAGCTAGAAGAACCAAGCTGAGGCTAGTGATCTCTACCCAAAAAAAGGTCGGTTATTTGACGCCTTTTCGAAAATCCTGCAGGTTCTTGACTCAGGATTTTTCTGATAAATATTATACTCCCTTATCCCATACCGAAGGTTGGTCTTGACGCCTTCCCACATATTCTAAACAAATTCTGAAGGTTGACTCAGAATTTCTGGATTTCCTTCCGAAATTAAATACAAGTTACTTAACCATTTTGAATTACAGATTAAACGTCCAAAACAAGGTACAAGGGAAAGTCTGCAAAAATTGGATTCAGTTACACGGGAATTGAACTTTGAGATTGGATTGAAACCACATTACCCAAGAATTACCTTTAGGAAAAAGAAGAAGAAGATATATTTGGTGAATTTCGATTGTTTTTCTTTTAAATTAAAATTGATATTTTTACGTGAAAGTTATTTGGAAATAGGAAATTATATTTGTAATTATTTGAAATAAAAATTGAAATTGATTGACTCTTTTTCTGAAATATCACGTTGTAGCCATCCACTGAGCATCCCGAATAGGCAAGGTTCAGCCCATTCAGCAACTAAGCAATTACATTCAAATACTTCTTTCAACATTTGAGGAAATTCATAAAAATAAAACATAAAAATCAAGATCTTAATCAGCAGATTTTTTCACTTTCCATGAATTTCTGAAATTCAACAGTTGCAAATGGAATAAACGATCATTACAGAGAAATCGAAATATATTTATTTTTGTTGCTTTTTCATTACAAAATCATACAAATCAAAATAAACAAAAATGATTTTACAAATTACTAAAATAACCAAAAGGTACAATAGAGTATAGAAAAACCTAAATATTTATAATAGCTATTCGAAAAAATTAAACACTGAAATAATTCCTAACAATTTTTTCTTGAAGAGCTCTTCCTCGTGATAAATATGAAGATGATATTTCTGCCGGAATCACCAACCACCCACATTTCACAATTATTCAACGACTCTTCTTCTAAAAATGCCCTCGCTCTGCTTACGCTCCAAATAAATGCGTCATGACTGCTACCTCCATAACGAGCTAAGCAGTTTAATATTTCCAAATCCACATCGCAAATCAGTTGAACATTTTTGGAGTGAAATCCCTTGCGATTGATATAATAGTGTTCAACGTCAATTGGTGGCTTGTTTATCTTAACATGAGTGCTGTCTAATGCTCCTATAATGCCGGGGAAGCCGCTTACTTCGTAAAATCTGAAAATGCATTATTTTCTTGTTTACTTGAATTTATAAAAGGGTATGGTGTTTAGTTTCACACCTTAACTTTGCAAATTCTATATAAGTTAATAAAGTTAAAGGGTGAAATAAAGAATGGCGTTTGGTACACCATAAAAACACTAAAATTGCCTTCTCTTAATTTGATTTTGTCTTTCCTGTGTGGTTGGTTATATATTTATTCATCAGTTTGTCCTGAATAATGTTCGTGATTTCGTGGATTATACGACACATCATTGTTTTACTAATTGGACAAATGAAACCTTGTCCGCAATCTCGAAGGAAAGAACCAGTGGCACAATAATGCAATGTGGCACACATCCTCACACTTTTAGGAATATAAGTCTTTCTTACTGCAGTTTTCATGTAAGGACTTAATTCATTCAAAAGTTCACGTGCTCCCTCTTTATTGAAGCGAAAGAGCTCGATAAATCTTGCTTGCGGAATTGTAAAGGGATCTGCCGAATACCTTATAGCACGTCTTTGTATTCTTAGCATGTTTCTGCAGTCATAAATATTGCCGTATAATAACATACATATATTTGCCATGTTGTTATTCTAAATATTCACACACTAAAATATATATACATTATTTTATTATAACTGTCACTTATAGCACTTCACCGTGTTTTAACAATAAAAATTACAGCAATGAAAATGAAAATAATTAAAATGCTCACATCGCCACGAAAGTAATTTCTCAATTTCAGTTTCAAATATCAACGTTCCATTTCTCCACATCATTCTCAACTACTCTGTACAGAAACAGCCAAACTCAATCGGTAGAGTTCTGAGTTGAGAATTTGTGTGACGTCATGGGATTGAGATTTTTCTCCACTCAAATTACAGAAACGAGCTACTGATTTGATAACTGATTTCAAACAACGCTGTTGCCAATTTTTGGCCGTTTTGAGTTCGCAGATTAAAAAAAGGTTTTAATTGAACTATTTCATCTACAGATTTCTTTTAAAAATTCATATATATATATTTTATAGGTTCGATTTTGGGGATCCAGTCCTTTTAAAACTTCGTGTATTTCACAAAGGCTACACAGATAACTCCATCTTTACTTTTGCTTGCAGAATTATAAATCAATCTGACAAGGGGCCTTATTCTCTATTACAATACTCAAATGCTTTTTACTCGAAACTGCTATCCGAAACTAAAATGATTTCGTATTCTCTATAACATAATTGTTTTCTCTAATACTTATGCGAACTACGATCTAGTACTTTTTTATAAGAAGTGTCAATTTTCGTGACAAGTGCTGTAAAAAGAAGTTAATGTGAAAAAAACGAAGCAAAATATATATTTAAAAGAAAAATAATATATAAAATATAAAGTTATGGATTCTATATATTATTTTATAAGTAGTAGTGAAAGTAGTGATGAAGAAAATATTGCCATTATGCGCCGGAATCTTAGAGATAAATCCAACATTTTAGACATGCCAGAAATAATGTAATATATATAATATTGAAAATTTATTTGTTTTACTTTATTAACTTTAATTGTAGGTTTGTCAAGTTATTTAGATTGACAAAAGAGGCTTTCCTATTCGTTCTCGATGAAATAATGCCTCTTTTAAAGACTCCTTTAAGGATAACGAGCATCCCTCCAATCTTAAAATTGGCAACAACTTTGAGATTTCTCGCTCAGGGTAGCTATCAAGATAGTGTTGGGCAAGAATATATAGCGCCCGTAAGTCAAGCTACGGTTTCAAGGGTATTAGAAGAAATTACTTCCGCATTAGAAGAAAAACTGTGCCCTTTGAAAATATCTTTTGTAATGTCCGAGGAAGAAAAACTGAGTGCCAAAAAAGTGTTCTTTCAAAACAGTGGTATCCCTAATGTGATTGGTGCTATTGATGGCACACATATAAAAATAATCAAGCCAGAAGCATTAGAGCACTTATATTATAGCCGAAAAGGATATCACACTTTGAACGTCATGGTTGTTAGTAAATTTAAATGTTGTTTTTCTTAAATTTGAAAATACTCTTCATTACAGATTTGCGATCATGCATTAAGAATAAGAGCAGTGAATGCTCGCCATGGTGGAGCGTCGCACGACTCTTCAATTTGGGCAGCAAGTGAAGAAAGGTGCTATTTAGAGCAAAACTTCCGAAACGGGTTTAAAGAATGGATTTTGGGTAATATTTTTACTGAATTTTATTTAATTTTTGCTCATACATATATATACATTTTATATGCTTGCAGGAGATTCTGGTTATCCTCTGGAACCGTGGCTTATCACTCCATATAGAGCAGCGGAAGATAATTCTGCAGAGTCTCTCTTCAATAAGCGGCATTCAAAGGCTCGGAATGTAGTGGAAAGAGTTTTTGGTTTATTGAAGGGACGATTTCGATGCCTTTTGTCAGCTCGGGAGTTGCATTATAGCCCTGAAAAAGCCGCAAAGATATTCAACGTATGCGCTGCTCTCCATAATATATGTTTAGAATATAAGGTAGATTTAGATTCGAACTTAGTTGTAAGTGTATCAGGAGCAGATTGCAACATCACTCTTTCTGATGACAATTCTACTGGAAGTAGGGAAGCACAGACTCTTAGAAATAATATAAGAGATAATTTAAGATAGTTCAATTAAGAAATAACATAAGAGATAATTTAAGATAGTTCAATTAAGAAATAACATAAGAGATAATTTAAGATAGTTCAATTTATTAAAAATAGTATAACAAAAAATAAATATTTCATAAAAAAGTTGAACAAAAAAATAAATATTTCATAAAAAATTCCAACAAAAAAATATTTCATTAAAAATATTGCAAACCAAAAGAATTCCCGATTAAGAGCTGTTTGAATAAAGTTTCAACATCTCTTCTTTTATAAAAATTTTCCTTCTATTGTTCTTCATATCTTCATAGCGCAATTTTAGTTTCTCATGGCGATATTTTTCAGTCGCATGCATTTCTTGCTTTTTTAATTGTGAAAGTTCTTCTATACCCTTAACTAATTGCGTATTCATGTCTTTGATGTCTTTTAAAACTGTTATACACTTCTCAAAGAAATTGCTTTGCAATCCTATTTGTTTTTGAAACGCATTTTCTTTATTCATTGACGATTTGTTTCTTTTTCGTTTTCTTGAATTAGACATAAACTCCGTACGACCATCATCGTCACTAGTAATTGCCGTAGTAGTTATCGTAGGATTAGGCACAGCTACAGCTTCAGCAACTTCACAAGTATCAACATAATCGGCATCACTGACTGTAAACTCCGCTTGAAGGGTATCATGTGGAGGAACTATTATTTCTTCCCATAGTTTCGTAACACGGATATCTCTTTGTTGGCTACTTATCTCCGGTTGCTCACTGCATTCCTTTAGATTAATAACCCCAAAAGTTTTGGTTTTTTTTGACCCACAAACGCCTTCTTGCAAGTTTAGAAGTTCATACACTTTATGCTCCGTAGGCGTTAATTGAAGGTTTTTGTTGGGACCTCCGCCAGTTTTTTGGATATTTGCCTTATTTTTTCTAATTTTTTTTTTGATATTTTGCTTGTAGTCAGCCCATACCTAAACACAATAATTAGTACTTTTCCAATAAAATTCGTAAAAGCATTATACCTTTTTCCAAGAGTCTATATCATGACAAGGCGGTCCAAGACAATTTAATTCTTCTGCTATTTGTTTCCAGTGAGATCTAGCCTTCTCTCTGGCACCGGCGTTATTAAGGTACCCTTTTGCTACCTCGGGATGGGCTTCCATGTAACCTACTAAGGCATCAAACTGCCGTAAATTTGTTGCCTTTGACCTAGTTTTAGTAGAAATAATATATAATATTATATTATAATATAATATTATAAGTTTTTACTTACATTTTATAAATATTCGAAACCACTTGAGCTTTCGAGTACAAATTTAACAATATTGTTACAGTTTCGAGTAGAATTTGAGGCCGTTTTGTAATAGAGCATACCATTATGACAGTTCTGCAAGAAATTCTCACAATATTGTAATAGAGAATAAGGCCCAAGGTTTTGCAACAGTTGGATAATGAGTGGCGTCGTATTCCATTGGATAATATTCCAGAATTCATCGAAGAAATCGACTGTTTTTGGCACGAAGTATGAAAAATTAAAATATCTTTATAAAATCAATCTTAAATATTATAACAAAATTTTTTGGTTCATTCCGCAATTTCAAACACTCGAATCCGCAATCCCTTATTCCCGGTCTGGGAACACTGCGGGGAGGCAGAAATTCCAAAAGAACAAACGCCACGAGCTAAAATTATTCTTTCAGTTGGCCCAATTAATTTGTACTCCTATGCAGGATACAAAAGTGGCAAAAGAAGCATAGCAAAAACTGTTCGAAGTTTTCGACGATAACGGGCTAAGGAAAAGAGTCAGTTTGCTGAAAACGTTATTAACCACACAAAGAAGAAATCGACAGTCTATGGAAGATTATGTGAATAAAATAATGAGTACGGTCAAGCCCCTCTCCACGGCTGTAAGTGTGTGACTTAGTCTGAAAGTTGGCTGAAGAACTGTCAAATTTGTATCAAAAGTACGCGAATCAGAGCAGTTTTTATCTTTCGTAAAAGAAATTAAACGATATTTTTGTTAAATAAAATAAGATAAAGGTGAAATAATCAAGATAAATAATGGTAAGTTAAATAGTTTAAGTGTTAGGAAAATTCATGTTTTATCTAAAAATTGAAATTGTTGTGCAGTTCACTGAAAAAGATTTTTTAAATAATTTTTGTTTATTTTTAATAAGCATATTTTTATTTTAAAATGAAATAGGGAAGTAGTTAAAGTGGTTAAATTGTGCGTTTGCCGTAAAACGTCTTTACCATAAGTCAGAATTATTACTTTTTCCAGAATGTAATCAAAAATTTTGAGGTTATGGTGAAGGCGCCAAATTGATCAAAATGGAATTTCGTCGGTTTTCATATACAAAATTTTGAATTTTATAAAAATGTAGCAATAAGTAATAACATCGTGAATAATTTTTTTAAATGTGGAAAGTGGAAATAATTAATCAATTTTTATTTTATAGTGAAAAAAACATAAAAAAAACTAATAGTCTGGAATTTTATATTGACCGAGCTATTTCATATTTAAACAAAGCGAATGACCTCGATGAAAATACGGAAATAGAAGAAAATCAATCAATTAAAACTTCTTTTATCTAAACGCACGAAATATGACTCCTGTTCAATTATCTTTCAACATCACCTGATCATCGTTGCCGGTGATGAGCACTATTTACTAGAAAGCATTAAAAAACTGTCAGATCGGGAAAAAATTGTATCGTTATTAATCGACGAAATCTATGTAAATAGAAGCTTGCAGTACAAAGCAGGCCGCGCTGTTCAATTTGCTGACAATAAATCTCTTGATTCTGACGGAACCGTGCAATCTGTTATAATAAAGTCGGTGTTCGGTAATTTTATAGTTCGAGTTATTCCAGTCTTGAATGCAACTGGTCGGGAGTTACTCGCATATACAAATGACAAATCGAATTTGTACAAAAATTAGGTCAATTTTTGTTGTGTTTATGCTTTAAAAAAGATTTGTTAGGGTCAAGAAAAATTTGAGCCGTGGAAGATTTTTTCTTTTTTTCTTTTTTATGAAATCAATATTTTTAATGCCGCAAATTTTAATTAGTGCATTGTAAAAAAATATGGCAATTTCTCTGATTTTGACTTAAAGTAAAAAATTGGTATTATTAATAATCTAAGCCTGAGAAATTTTTAGTAAAGAGATTTTAATATAATGGAAAAGTTTTATCATATAAGTATCCCAGGCAATGAACTATTTTGCCTCATTATTAAACTTTAATTGGTATATAATGACATGGAAAAACTAAGTAAAGGGGTCATTTATTACTCCAAAATGGTTGACCTTTAGGTAAAAAAAACATTCCATGCTAAATTGTTGCTGATTCAATTTACTAAAAAAAATATATAAAAGTTTTCTTCGTACGGGCCAAGTTCTAGAGATACATATATAACGCATCAAGACATCGCGAGGGTCTGTGCACCCTCTTCTACACAACGGTATCCCCACTGTAGAGACATCGTCCTACTACTTCCGGTCTTACTTAGTCAAGGAGACTGATAAAAAACCCAGTCGGCCGCGGCTAAGTAAGTTGAAAAATTAATTATATTTTTCCAATCTGACAGTTTTGACTGAAATATAAAAGTGTCTTTCAAAAATATTAGAGAGCGATTTTGAAAGTAAAAAAGATTTATAAAGTATTCTGAAAAGTTATTATGTATAATAAAAATTATTAAGTAAAATAAATGTTATAAAAGTAAATACTGTTTGCATATATAAACACTAAAATTGGTGACTCCGCATTGAGCACAACTAGGAGTGCAACAATTAGCTGAAGTTATTCAAGCTATATGGGTGATTGCCACGAAATGGTAGTTTTTCGAATGTATTGAGGAATGGATAAAAAACTATTTAAAGAGCAATGTTTCTCAGGTTTTAAATATCATTCAAGCATCTATATAATATATGGTTACCACAATCTACACCGGGAAACAAAGTATTGAGTAGGGCATACATGTATATTCATTGCATGTGTGTGAGCTGCCACCATATTGTAAGTTCAGTTGTTAAGAACGCTTCCAAGAGAGAGGTCATATTTAAGCTGTGTATTACTTTAATAAAGTGTTGTATTCTAATTAAAGTGCCTATTTATTCAACAAACGTAACATGGTAGCAGTACGTAGTTAGTTAAAAAGTATAGGCGGTGAACTCAAACAAAATGTCGTACATGAAGATTGACGATATTACAATCCCGATTTTTGATGGGGCAGAGTATCCAAACTGGAAGAAGACAATCTTGAAATTTTTGGAGTTCAAGAAGTGTAAAGATGTGGCCACAAGGTTAAAATTGGAAGAAGACGCAGAAGAAAATTGGACAGAAGCTGACATCAAAGCAACGAACTACATTTACAGTGCTATTACAAATAAACAACTAGAATATGTTGGAGATTTAACATCAACTTATGCTATTATAAAGAAGTTTGACGAAATGTACCTATAGGAGTCTACGGCACTACAGATTGTACGAAGAAACAATTTGGAAAGCATCAAATTGAAAAATTTCTCAGAAGTAACAAATTTTTTTGATGAGTTCGAAAAAGCAGTCAACGAGCTCAAAATGGCGGGCGCGACAGTCAGTGAGCAAGAAAAATTAATTTATATGCTCAAGGCACTACCACAAACATACAGCCATATTGGTGACTTAATAGATATTTTACCGGCACCAGACAGAACGGTAGAATATTTAAAAACTAAAATTAAGTTGAAGTCTATTGAAGAAAAAAATTGTGCAGTCACATCAGAAGAGGTGTCTACAAAGTCTAATGCATTTGTGTCAAATTTTCGAGGAAAATGCTTTCAGTGTGGAAAACCTGGACATCTAAAAATAAATTGTCATCAATACAACTCAAGCATACAACGAGGACGTGGTGGTAAGCAGCGAAGCTGGTCGCGTGATCGTGGGACCCAACTTGGGAGATGGAAAAGCAGCAATGGTGGTAATGACAACACATTGAATCAAAGTCAACACGGTGAAGTCAATTTCAGCGGAAATTCGTTTATTACTCATGTAAATGCGACAGAAGTAACCTGTAAAAACAAAACAAATGAAAATCAAATACATTGGATCTTAGATAGCGGCTGCACGGATCATGTGGTTAATGATGATAAACTATTTGTTGAATGTATTATTCTAAAGAAACCAATCAATGTGAGGTTAGGTGATGGTAGAATGTTAAATGCCACTAAAATGGGTAAAATATTGACTGAATTTGATGTGTATGGAAAAAGACATGAAGGAACCCTGTTTGATGTATTCCATGTCAAAGAAATGAAACAAAATCTAATTAGTTATTCAAAAGTAACTAAAGAAAATACAATAATATCACAAGGTAAGACATCCAAAATTTATAACAAGAATAATGTATTAATAGCAATTGCATTAAAAAGTGAAAATCTGTATCACATGATAAGTTATATAAGTAATCGTAGACAAACTAATGAGGTTAACTCAAATATTGCTCAAAACGGAAGCCATAAAATGTCTCTTAAAGAAAAATGGCACAGAACGCTAGGCCATATAAACTTTAATTATTTAAATATTCTATGTACAAATGAATTGCTAAAAGGATTACCAAGTAAATTAGAATCTGAATTAATGAAATGCGCTATTTGTATAGAAAGCAAAATGGCACAATGTTCCTTTTGAAAACAACAGAAAGCGGGCTAAAGAAATTCTAGAGATAATTCATACTGACTTGAATGGGCCACATGCAACAACTGGCGCATCTGGTGAAAAGTTTTTCCTAACATTCATCGATGATTATAGTAAGCTAGCTAAAATATATTGTATCAGGTCCAAATCGGATGTATTTAACTGTTTTGTCGAATATGTAAATCAAGTAGAAAATCTGACTGGTAAACGGATTAAAATTTTAAGATGCGACAACGGTCGAGAATACATAAATAAAAATGTTTTTCAGTTCGCTAGAGAAAAGGGTATACAAGTAAGTCCTTGTCCACCGTATGTACATGAGCTAAATGGAGTCGCGGAAAGATTTAATAGATCAGTGATGGACATGTCTAGATGCCTATTAGCAGAAGCAAAAGTGAATAAAATATATTGGCCTGAAGTAGTTAAAGCAGCAGCCTATCTTAAAAATAGAGCACTTGCGAACACTGTTGAAACTAAAACTCCTTACGAAATATTCTTTAAAGAAAAACCGAATGTAAAGTATCTGAGATTGTATGGCAGTAAAGTCTTTGTACGAATACCAGAACAATTAAGAAAATCTAAATGGGAAAATAAAGCAAATCGTGGAATCTTATTGGGATATACTGATGTGGGCTATAGAGTGCTAGTGAACAACAGAGTGATTGATGCAAGACATCTTGACATTGTGGAAGAAAATGTGCAGTGCATATGTTTCAGTGATGAAGAAACTGCAAATGACACTTCTAAGGAATTCAGTTCAGATGAGGCTTATCAAAGTCGGAACACGCTAGATACTAGAAACACTGAAGAAGTTTTACCGAGTACAATTGAGGTGAACGAAAACAGCGAATCAGAGTTGAGACGATCAACCAGGGTTTTGAAACCCAATAGTCGTTATTTTAATGAAAATAATGTCCAATACGTATATGTAAATTTTTGTAATGCGGTCATCCCAACTACATTTGAGGAAGCGATGCAAATGAATGACTCCAAGAATTGGAAAAAGGCAATGGAAAACGAAATTAGAAGTTTAGAGGAGAACAAAACTTGGGAGTTAGTACATGAACCAAAATATAAACAAGTTATTGACGTTAAATGGATTTTTAAAAGGAAAAATGATAAAACATATAAAGCTAGGCTAGTTGTCAAAGGCTTCCAACAAAAAGAGTTTATAGATAATATTTATTCTCCTGGTGTTAAAATGCAAACATTTAAATTATTGTTAGTCTTTTGTTGTCAGAACGAGTATTTTATTGATCAAATGGACGTTGAAACGGCATTTCTAAATGGAAAAATAACTTCAGAAGTTTATGTCAATCAACCCAAAGGCTTTAATGATGGAACAAGTAGAGTTTATAAATTATTAAAATCTCTATATGGTTTAAGAGAAAGTCCAAGGTAATGGTATGAATGTTTTAATGAATTCATGGTTGAACTAAAATTTGTTAGAAGTAAATACGACTACTGTTTGTATGTAAAATGTTGTAACGATGTATATATTTACATTCTATTGTTTGTAGATGATCTGCTAATTTGTAGTAAAAGTCAAAGAGCAATTCAAGAAATAAAATCAAAATTATCTAAGCGATTTAAAATGAGAGACATGGGAGAAATTGGAACTTATGTAGGAATAGATATTGATTATGATATTAAAAACAACAAAATAACACTAAGTCAAAAGGCTTACATAGAATCTTTAGCTATTAAATATAACTTGGAAAAGGCAAAATTATATGGAACACCAATGGAAACGAATCTTAAACTAGAACATGCGGAAGTAACTAATACAAAATTACAATACAGAACTGTAATTGGGGAGCTTTTATATATAAGTACAGGTACTAGACCTGATATAGCGTTCAGTGTAAACTATTTAAGTAGATATCAAAATTGTTATGACGACACATTATAAATATGCTCTTAGAATCCTAAAATATCTTTATGCAACTAGAGATTTAAAATTAACGTACGGTAGAAATAATGAATCAGAAATATTAGATTGTTTAGTAGATGCTGATTGGGCTGGAGATAATGTCGATCGCAAGTCCACGTCTGGATATTTAATAAGAGTTTTTGGAAATGTAGTTTACTGGAAATCGCGTAAACAGAACTCTGTGACTAAATCATCAACTTTCGCGGAATATGTAGCTTTGTCAGAAGCGGTAACTGATGTAAATTTAATGAGTGAAATATTGAAAGAAACATTTAATCTTGGTTTGAACAAGCCTGTGAAAATTTACGAAGATAATTCAAGTGCATTACTGATAGCCAAACACGGCAATTTTTCAAAAAATTCCAAACATATAGAAGTACAATACCATTTTGTAAACGAGAACTATAACAAAGGAAAGATTGATATTGTTAAAATAGATTCTGAGGAAAACATCGCAGACATATTTACCAAATCTTTGTCTAAAGTTAAGTTTGTTAAGTTCAGAAAAATGTTAAATTTAAAAGATTAATTAAGAATTAATATAATGTCAATGAAAATATAAATGTAAGGAAGCGTATTGAGTAGGGCATACATGTATATTCATTGTATATGTGTGAGCTGCCACCATATTGTAAGTTCAGTTGTTAAGAACGCTTCCAAGAGAGAGGTCATATTTAAGCTGTGTATTACTTTAATAAAGTGTTGTATTCTAATTAAAGTGCCTATTTATTCAACAAACGTAACAAAAAGTATAAAAATTTCATACATTTCAGTGCATGTAAATTTAATGATAGCTGTTACGGAGGCGACAATTACGGAGGCGGCATTGAATAGAAAAACAGGTTTCTTAGTCCACCATTAGAAGTAAACATTTTTTCCGAAAATATGCTCACTACTCAAAAGCGAAGAAACTCAGTGAATGAAGTCTGAGAAGGATTCAATTGGATTTCTAAACAAACACACGCGTTGTGGAGTCGACTGTTTTTGGTTGTTTCGGTATTTTTCCGAGTGTTGATGTTTATTGAATACAATGAACGCTGCTCGCAACATCGACCGACAAACACTGTGATTCTATAACGTATGAATTTTCATTTCGATTATGCGGCGCCCCTTCACAATTAATATCTCGTTTTCTAAACTCCAGATTTGAAAATTCTATAATAGTTATTAAAAAACAACGGACAAAATGTTAGCCAGGAACTTTCAACCTGGCGCACTTTGGAGGGAACTCAAAATTGCTGTGATCGGTGGTGAATGACCTCTGGAACAATTTGACATACCCCGCGAGCACCAAGGGCGTATTATGTTTCCTTCATGACAGGTCTGTGACGTAAAACCAGGAAAAGGACAGGTTACGGAGGCGACACTTTTGGTGGTTTCAGGGCTGCCATTTTTTCACGATTAGAGGGAAATTCAGGATGAGGGAATTTTATGATTACTATATAAAAGTGATAAGTGCCCGAAAAATTCCATCCCGCAATCGTAGCAGAATAAAAACCTATAGCCATCGAAAACTACTATTTCGTGACAATCACCCATATAAGAAAGGGAATTATCTTAGCTGTTCTAACCTGGAGAAAGTCTGATTCCCTTGCAGAATATAAAATAAGTGTTGTACATTGTTATTGATTTGACGAATAAGGAAGAAAGAAATTAATCATAAAACCGATCCATACGAAGTGCGGAAGTTAATTTCGCCGAGTATCTGGGCGGAGATTTTGAGATTGTTGTTAAATTTGATTAATTGTTTAGTGTTACACCAGTGCTAATTATAAAGAACATTTTCTTATCATTAAGTATATATGTTTTGTTTTGTTTAGGTGATTAAATTATATTAAAATAATTTCCCTTAGCTGCATATTAAAATATATATACAATTGTAAAGTTCTAAACATCGTTAAGTGCTATAGTTTGTTTTCTCCTCTAAAGAGTTGTTGTGGTTAACTTATTTATCTTTGTTCAGCCCCAAACTCACAACAAACACAAAATTAATAATGTCAAATAAAATATAATAAAACAAAAAAAAATAAAAAAAAAACCTCACCAGCAATAAATGATAAATTAAACATCGTTGTTGTCCTTCCTTCTTGTTTTTTTTGTATATTTATTGTTTTTATTGTTTTCTCCCATCATAAACCTAAAAGGTAAAAATCCAAGTCATTAATAAATCATAGTCAAAAAAAGGCCCTCAGTCCGGCGTGAAAATATAAAAATTATAGATCAATAAAAAATTGTCAACAAAAATTGGAATGACATACACAACAACAACAACAATTGTACTACATAATAAACACAAAAGGGCACAGCAAATAACATAAGGTACATGCATAAAAATAACACACATAATAACAACCATTTGTAACTACTGAAAAACATTAATTAAACACAAAACATAGGAAAAATGTCATAAAAAAGGGTATACATCATACACATAACCCTACATTTAGAAAAGTGATTGTATGCAAAAAACAACACCAAATACACTGCACAATAAACAAACAAAAGCGCCACAAACAACACAAATTATGTGCATGTATTATGCCACAATCATAAAACAAGTAACAAGGAACACTTTACCTGTATAAAAACATTAAAACAAACTACAAAAACACAGGTAAAATGACATGGAAAACTATACATGTACACACAACCTAGTTTTGATAAAATTGATTGTCCAGAGACAATCAGTTACAGTTACACCTACAAAATTGAGGTATAAACAACACACAACACTATGCCAACACAACAAAGTCACACACGCACGACTCGCGAAACGTGACGTCGCACCGCAAACGTCAAACTTCATGCTGTATCAACATATGATACATGAAATCGGTGTAGAATTTGACGAAGAATACAGCGGTGATGCCAGAAAAACGAAATATTTTATGGATAAAAAGATATTTCCATAAAACATAAATTTGCATAAAGATAATGAGAAGAAAAGAGAAAATATAGTGGAAAAGGATGAATATATGAATTAATAAAATTATGATATTGCAGTAAAAAATAAGGAAATGGCCGAAAAGGACATGTTTAGTACATCATAAAAATTGAAGAAAAATAAGAAAATCATAGTGAATTAATTGAAAAATTTATGAAATTAAAAAGAATAAATATTTAGAATTGAATAAAAATAAAGGGAAATAGTTTGAAACTATTTTTTATTCATCATCAAGGAATAACCATCCCCACCTAAAAAAGGCAATGCAGTTTAGGCTAGGACCGTTGATTCCAGTGTATAAAAACCCGAACCCAGAAGCCATCACTCTCTCTTGTCTATCAGTAGTCAACGAAAGTACATCGAGCGAACGCAATCAAAGTAACTTCAAAGATTTTTTCCAAGTGTTTATTGTGAAAAAGGATTTTTCAACTACTCAATAAGGTATTCTCACCAATCATTAGATTTTCTACAGGCCGCATGGGTTTTGGAAAATGTTACATGTTTGGTTTTAATCAAGTATTTCTTTCAGCATTATTTTAAAGATAATATTCAGTACGACTCTGTATCTTTCCTTAGTCAAGTATTAAATTACTTTCTGGCTATATCTTCTGATATACTCAGTGTAATTTTGTATACAAACTTTTGGTTAAGTACTTTAGTCGCTCTCTGAATATATCTATTTGTTATATATATTATATTCTGGAATAAAAACTACTAACTAGAACACTACTATTAAGGTGTTATTGGTTGGTAATAGTAATATATGTAAGATAAGTTAAGTTGAACATAAGTCCTATCTGTTAGCACCTAAGCAAACAGTTGACTGAAATAAATACAAATTGAATTCTAACTGACACGTGTGTTTCCTTCACATTTTCCTTTTCCCTTAGTGTAAAATTTCATTTTGCACTAAACAATCTTTTCTTTGGAAACAGTTAAATTCTGTTAAAATCAATAATGAACAGGGAAAATAATTTCGACGATTCCTTCATCGTATATTTGGAGGAATCCTTGCCCAGCCTGGACGAGGGGCTGCCGGGGCGACGCAGGGTTCGGGCAGAGGTTGACGTAGCCTCCACGGAAAGGTTCAACCTGCCCGAATTCCACCAAAGTGACCCGGCAGTCTGGTTTTACGAGGCTGAGGCCCAATTCGGCTTAAACAGCGTCAGCAGCGATAAGACAAAACTGTCGCATATTGTATCCGTGCTGCCCACGGAGGCAGCGAAGACACTGCTGCACGCCTTCCCAGACCTCAACGCCGCCAGCTATGCCGAGGCTAAGAGGCTGCTGCTCGAAAGATACGGGTTATCGACGAGGAACCGCCTCGAGCAGCGGCTGGCGGCGCATGAGCCCGGAGACCGAAAACCGTCAGATTTCCTGAGAGGCTTACAGAGTCTGGCTGGGGACAGCCTTGGCGAGAGTGAGGGCCTCATCAGGGGTCTTTTTTGGAAAGGAGACTACCCAAAGACATCCAGGTGGTACTCGTCGCGTCCTCAGACCAGACTCTGGGCCAATTATCCAGACTGGCTGACAAAGTGTGGGAGGTGACATCTCTCCAACCCACACAAGCTCAGGTGTCAGAGCTGAGAACCTCGTCGTCCCTGGAGAGGTCCGGGCAGTCTCTCCAACGAGAAGTGCAGCAGTTGCGAACACTGGTGTTGGGGAGAGGGAGGCAAAGTCAAAGCCAGGAGGTGACAAGTGGGTCCACTGGTCCATGACAATGGGGTCGTTCGCCGGTGCGACAACCGAAAGCCCCACCGGCGCGGACCACTAACCCCACCAATCAGAGAGTCCTCCGTCGCGCCAGCACTGCCGGGGACGCTGTTACTTCCACTACCTCTTCAGTAGTGGGGCAGAGCGGTGCACCCCGCTGTGCGAATTCAAGGGTCCAGGCTCAGCGGCCAAAAAGGTCCGGAGGGTGAGGGGCCCCAACTCAAAAAATTAAATTGGCGGGGAGTCGCCACATCCGAGGGCGTTTCTCATCAGAAGCGCTCTTGCAGATTATATGTCCGTGACCAGCATAATCAAATCGATTTTTTAATCGATTCTCGTGCGGACATATCGCTAGTTCCAGCCCACACTTTTAGGATACAAACTACATGCCCTAATTTACTTCTGCGCGCGGCAAATGGATCAACGATCTACACGTTTGGCATGAAGTTGTTGGAACTGAGCCTAGACCTTCGCCGATGGTTCATCTACAATTTCATAATTGCCAACACCAACAAAGCCATACTCGGTGCGGACTTCCTCGCGAAGTTCGAGCTCGTACTCGATTTTAAACATCGTGTAATGTTTGTGTTTTGGTTCTCTAAGCTAGTAAACCAGCTTTTGCATTTGGCGTCAAGTGCCGCCTTATTCAGTGTAGAAATAAGTAGAGTACTTTATTAAGTTATAAAATATTTATTTATATTTAATGCAACTTGTATTCCCGCTGGGCAAGTTAATGCCACGTAAACTCGGACTGAGTACTGGGAATTTAATGAATATTTACAAAATCCTTACAACTATTTATACTACCTAATTCCCCTACTTATGTTACTTAGCTTATTAAATTTACGTTGCATAATCTATTCCCCTATCGAATCCACTTGTAATACAGTAGTCGATATTTGCCTATTAGAACTGTCATAATTTAAATTAACTTGTATTACAGTGTTTTCCATAGTGTGCTCTTATATACACTACAATCGGAAGCTAGTTGACTCACAGACCAGTCTTCGGACTGACGTCTGTGCAGCTGGTGAGTGTGAAGTCGAGAGCTTTGAGTGCCAACATCTTGGCAAATATAAAGAATTGTTAACTAAGTACGCTTCATTACCACTATCCCCTAATTTTAACCTACCGGTTAAACACAATGTGCAACACCACATTGTCACTAATGGGCAATTACCTTTCGTTACCGCTCGTATACTTCATCCTGAGAAGCTCAAAGTAGCGAAATTGGAGTTTGAACATATGGTTCAACTAGGGATTTGTCGACCATCGTCGTCTCCCGCAGCATCTCAACTTCATCTGGCCCCTAAACGGGATACAAATGATTGGAGGCAGTCACAATGCCGGATAGATATCCAATCCTGCACATTCACAACTATTCTGTGAACCTTCACGGATGTACAATCTTCTCAAAGGTGGATTTGGTACGTGCTTACCACAATATCCCCATTGCACAAGAAGATGTACATAAGACTGCAATAATAACACCCTTTGGTCCGTTTGAGTTTAATCGCATGCCATTTGTGTTAAGAAATGCAGCCCAGTCATTTCAAAGATTTATGAATGAAGTCACAAGAGACTTAGACTTCATTTATGTCTACCTAGACGATATTCTTATCGCTAATAGATCCGAGGATGAGCATTTCACTCACCTCGAAGAACTGTTTAAACGGCTTGATAACTTTGGGTTAACAATAAAGTTATCAAAATGGGTTTTTGGTGTCAGTGAGATCATGTTTTTGGGACATCGTATCGGCAAGGATGGAATCCTTCCATCACCCGAACGTGTCCAGGCAATAAATGACCTCACAACACCAACAACAGTTTATTTGTTTAATGTTTCTAGGAATGGTGAACTTTTATCACTGATTTATTCCTAAACTTGCAAAAATGTTAGTGCCAATTAATGACACAAATCAACAAAAAAAACATTTTTTTTGAGTCCGTTATTTAATGAATATTTTCTGACTATCTACATCGAAATATAACCAGAGACTCCATTTTTAACAAATAAAGTTTGCTTTTGTACAGTATACAATGAAAAATAAATATAACAAGGTTTTGGCATATTGTTTGAGGGG
The DNA here is from genome assembly GCA_963855945.1 of Thereva nobilitata. Classification (NCBI taxonomy): domain Eukaryota; kingdom Metazoa; phylum Arthropoda; class Insecta; order Diptera; family Therevidae; genus Thereva; species Thereva nobilitata. The sequence continues at coordinate 170,118,144 of OY979694.1, forward strand.
TAACGGCTTTAATACGCAAGAGTGGAGATGCGGGTGTGGAGGAACAACGTATTTTGTGTGTCATGAGGTCTAAAAATGTCTTCCAAAAAGTGCAAAAATGCCGTTGACTCTTTTTGCTACATTTGCGGCGAATACATATAAAAATCTGTGAAGCCTATGAAGCTTATTTTAACCTTCCCATTCGAAGTCAAGATAAAAAATGGACCTCATTTCTCATGTGGTAACTGCAAAAACACTTTACAAGGTAAGGAATACATCATAAATTTTAAGGAAAATTCATATATATTTGAAATACTTATGCAAAAAAAGTACGATTTGTTAATGGAGGATGTGCTGTGTATATATGATTAACTTTTTTCCCAGCCTGGTACCGAAGAGAAAAAAAAAGTATGAAGTTTGCAGTACCAAGAATATGGAGGGAGCCCACTGATCACAACACTGATTGCTACTTTTGTGTAGTTAATCTACGTAAGCGTCGGGCTGGCAAAAACGCCAAAAATATTCAGTACACAGATCTACCATCAACGTCCGCCCCAGTACTACATAGTGAGCATTTTCCTGTCCCTTCTCGCCCAAAGCTGAAGGAACAGCAACAGCTATCACAAATTTCTAGTAATAGCGAAGGCAGCGCCTTCTTGATCGAATTAGCGTCTGTTGAACCACAGCTCATTAATTCAAAAGAGTTTAATGACTTATGCCGGGGTTACACAGTACGAGTTAGCATACGAGCTGGCCTAGTCAGCAGTGTTGGCCCTTGGTGATTTTAAAAATGTAGTAAATATGTAAAAAATTGGTAGCAGAATTGAAAAAAATGTAGTAGCAACAAAACAACTTTTATTTCAACATAAATAACTTCATATACGTTTGTACTTTTTATAATTAAAAATATTATTTTTATTTTGGCAAATATAGATCACATATTTATACATAACTTCCATCCTTGTATACAAATTTAGTAGAGTAAATAAGTAAATCCAATGAGGGTTCGAAAATATCATTTCAAAGCAATATATTATTTATTGTTTCAGTTTGTAACAAGTTTCTTTTCGGGTCCTTTTTTAATTTTAAAGTTGAAAATATCCGTTCAGCAGATGACTGGTGTGCGGTAATGTACAAAGGTTTTAAATCAGCCAAATCAGCATAAATTCCTTCATCCAGTCCATTTTTAATTTTCTTTCAATTAATCCAAAACATAACAACGTCATCGTCCTGGCATTTTTCAATAAGATCTGTGTCTCCTATCAAACCTCTCCATTGATTTAGAATTTCTAATTTTACTTCGCTATGAGGAAATTCAAGAAATAATCTACACATGAGCAATTTTTTTGGAATCTATAAAGCTCAGTAAATTTAATTTTTTATAATCTACACCGAATCTTCTTTTAAAGTTGCCTGCAGCATTCGATATAAAAATTGCACATATTTTGCCGCATTTCCAAAACGAATCTCTCATTTAAAGAATTTTCGAGAACAAAATCATCAAAGGCTAGTGTTTATTATATATATACATATATACTATGTGGAAGAGTTTAGATTTACATGGTAGTAATACAGATCCAGTTGAACTGGACTGAAACTTCTTGAGTCGGAATTTATCTACAGTTTGACAGCTAGCCCTGATGACGCGACATATATAGCAAATAATAAACCAAATGTAGTAAAATTTTGAAAATGCGAAATGTAGTAGATCTGCTACTATTGTAGTAAAAGGCGCAACACTGCTAGTCAGTTACTGCAGTGCAGCTACTCTCACCGTGTGACCGCATCATACGAGTTACTGTCACGTGCGTGTGGGTCAGTTATGGAAGTTACATGACCTACTCAACACGAACTGAGTACAATTTTCGGTTCGGTTTGAGTCATGTAACTAGCAACCGACCGCAAAAATTGTGCCGAACGTGTTCTGAGTGGGTTCACAAGTTTTTGCTTGGTTGAGTACACTTTTCGGTCAGAATGTCATGTAACTAGCGATTGAAAAACCGAGATTGCTTTAACAAGGTAAAAAACTTTTTTTGTTGGAGTATTATAATTTCATTAAATACATAAAAAAAACAAAAACATTAAATGCAATAACAAAACCAAAATTACAACTAAAAACTTAAGTTCGGTATGTCATATAACACTCGACCGAAACTGCAAGCTCAGATCGAGTTGAGTTCGGTTTACTTTCGGTTTGTCATGTAACTTCCATAAGTACCTCGCATGCAAGTTTCTACAACATTTTTTGTTTTTACTCGCCTCTCGCCTTCCCAACACGCCACAAGCAGCAGCTCGCATGCGACTCGGACGTCAACTGGCACGGTATTGGGAAATTACAGTAGCTCCTAAACCAGGGACTATGCCATTTTCATGGCATTCTTCCATACTACTGAAATTTTTGAAAGCTACTAACATGCGAGTACACAAGTGCATCCACTCTCACGCCTGCAAATCGTACTTGTATGACCGGGCGATGCGAGTCGAGCTACTGTCATGCGAGTACATAGGTGCAGTAGCTGTCCACTGTCAGGTCAGCAACTCGTATTGTGTATCCACGCCTTTAGTAAGAGATTTAAACCTACCTAAAATGAAAGCAGAAATTTTAGCTTCACGGCTAAAACAGTGGAATTTGCTCAAGAAGGATCTGAAAGTAAGTGATCAAAGAAAACGTCATGAAATATTTACTGGCTTCTTTACGAAGGAAGACGGACTTTGTTATTGCAATGATGTGAAAGGTTTGTTTGATGCAATCGGAATCCCTTGAGTTTGTTCTGAATGGCGTCTTTTCATCGACAGCTCTACAAAAAGCTTAAAAGCAGTTCTCCTTCATAATGGTAATCATTTTCCATCTCTTCCTCTGGCACATTCTGTAATGCTGAAAGAAAATTACGAAAGCGTTAAAATGGTGCTTCAAACTTTAAAGTATGAAGAGTATGCCTGGCCAGTGATAGGGAATTTCAAGATGGTTGGTTATCTGGTGGGAATGCAAGGCGGTTACACTAAATATCCATGCTACATTTGCTTATGGGATGGTAGAGCCGACGCACTTCACTACCAGCAGCACTCTTGGCCTAAGCGGACCGAGTTTCATATAGGAAAGCATAATGTCCAGAATAAACCGATTGTGGAGCCCGATGATGTTTTGATGCCTCCGTTACATATAAAATTAGGTCTCATGAAGCAATTTGTAAAGGCTCTTCGTCAAGACTCTGAAGCACTTCAATATTTAAAGAATTTTCTCCCTAAATTGTCAGAGGCTAAAATTAAAGCTGGTATTTTCGTCGGTCCACAAATAAAGAAAATAACGGCCAGTAAAGAATTCCCGCATTTACTGAACACCCACGAAAAACAAGCGTGGCTCAGCCTTAAAGCCGTGATCCATGGCTTCCTTGGTAAAAACAAAGCTGAAAATTACAAAGAGCTTATTTCTAATATGCTTGATAACTTCAAAATCATGGGTTGTAGAATGTCCCTTAAGAGTAGTTTACATTATGCTAATACATTAGCGCTAATAGAGAAAACGTCATCAATAGCACACAATAAGTATAATGTAAACACATCTGCTAATTGCATTAGCGCTAACGCCATTAGCGCTAGTAATGTTGGTTGCCCTCCAACTTTTGTGCTAATTCAGTTTGCTAACGCATATTTTAAGATGGCGGGGACAACTTCACAACAACAACTTCACTATTAGCGAACTGAAATTTGCTAACGATGTAAACAGACATTGTCTGCTAATTTATTAGCAACTAATTTATTAGCGCTAATGAATTAGCATAATGTAAACTACGCTTTAAAGTACACATGCTACATGATCACTTGGATCAATTTAAAGATAACTTGGGAGCATATTCAGAAGAGCAAGGGGAACGCTTTCACCAAGATGTGATGAACTTTGAACAACGTTATCAAGGACAGTATAATGAGAACATGATGGGTGACTACATTTGGGGGCTGATACGAGAAAGTTCGTACTTACACAGAAGAAATACCAAAAATATTCATTTTTAAAGCTACTATGTATTCTTTCTTTTTATCTGGAGTTTTATTTTTATTATCTTTTCTAAATAAAAGTGGTGTAAATATATAAATCAAAGCTTGTTTTCCTTTTATATATAATTGAAATTAAAAAATAGAGATTTTCCTTAAAGTTTGACATTTTGTTCTGGTAGCTACAAAAGCAAACTTGACCAGATACAAATATTTTTTCTTTCATTAGTTAGGCATAAGAAATCAAAATCAGATATACAGAACTCAGACTCAAAAATCGCGTTGACTTGTGTGATAATTTGAGGGAACTCCTCAATTGCTCATCAACAACAAAAAATAAGGAACAACTTGCTTGGCCCGCAGAATGTGAACAAGCATTCCTCGAGGTGAAAGCCGCAATGGCTGCAGCAGTTGTGCTAATTCACCCACTAGATGATGCTAAATATAGTGTCACAACTGATGCTTCCGATTTTGCGATCGGAGCAGTATTGGAACAATTTAACGGTCCCAGATGGCAACCATTAGCCTTCTACTCTAAGAAGTTGTCATCTGCTGAACGAAATTATTCTGCATTTGATCGCGAACTACTCGCAATCGATGCAGCAATAAAACATTTCCGGTACTTTGTTGAAGGAAGAAATTTTGTGGTCTACACTGACCACAAGCCATTAGTGCATGCCCTTCACACAAAGACCGAGAGATCTCCCCGCCAAACAAGACACCTGAGTCTATTTTCCCAGTTCACAACGGAAATCAGACATGTGTCTGGGAAACAAAACGTTGTGGCAGATTATTTTTCTCCTTCATAACCGGCCGACAACGTTGACGCAATCACCTTCGATTTCCCACATCTGGTGAAAGCGCAAGAAGGTGACACGGAACTGAAACGACTCCAAGAGCATCCCAGCAGTAGCTCAAGTGTAAAACTAATACTCACACCAATTCCTTTCACAACTCATGAGGTTTGGTGTGAGATTAGCACGGGTATATTACGCCCATACATAACTTATTCATTAAGAAAATTAGCATCTAATGCTGAACATAGCTGGTTGCATCAAGGCATACGTGCCACAAGGCAAGCTATAACTAAGAAATATTTTTGGTCAGCTATCAACAAAGACTGTAACAACTGGTCTAGATCGTCCAGTCTAAAGACGAATCTAAATCTAAAGTTCCGAGACATAACAAATCTCCAGATGAAACATATAACCCACAAAATAATAGATTTGAACATATCCATATGGATATTGTGGGACCATTGCCCCCATCTCGAGGATATTCATATATCCTAACAATCGTAGACTGATTTACGAGATGGTCGGAAGCATACCCAATTAGGGATATCTCAGCTTCTACGGTGGCCAAGCATTTTGTCGCCGAATATGTCCCAAGATTTGGCGCACCACTTGAACTTACAACAGATCAAGGGTCGCAATTCGAATCTAAATTATTCAATGAAGTCACAAGACTTCTAGGTACGCATAGAATACGTACAACCGCCTACCATCCGCAAGCAAATGGGATGGTGGAGCGATTCCGTAGGTAATTGAAAGCGGCCTTAATGGCAAGGGACAACACTACTCATTGGAGTGAGGATTTGCCCTTTGTCTTATTAGGTATTCCCTCGGCAATTAAAACCGATTTGCAATGCTCACCAGCAGAGCTTGTCTATGGACAGAATCTGAGGCTCCCCAATTCAATTTCCATCCCAACGGATGAGAACCCGATTGAGCACTCAGAATTTCCAACTCGCCCAGCCAGACGAAAAAAGATTCCCCATTAAAAAAGAATTCATTCATGGAATTGAAGGAATCGATGGTATTACTGTTCAGAAACCAATTATTTTATATGGACCATGTCCGGTTTTTCCTAACCCGTGATTGGTTAAAAATTAACCAATATAAAATCAACCCTTTTGTGATCTCTAAATCTATTAGAAATGTATTCAATAATCGATGTTGAAATTGATGAGAAATGTATCCAAATTGTGTTTACTTTTGATTGGAAATGTAGTGAAAATATATTTATAATCGATACAATCGTATATAAAATATTTTTCAGTAGAATTTAATTTTATAATAAATAATACAATATTATACATGAATATATTTATTTAAAAAAAATTACAAAGTGTACGAAAATTTCCTGCTGTTAGAGAAATAAAAAACAAGAAAACAGAAATAAGAGAAAGAAATAAAAAATAAGAAAAATATAAAATTCCATACAATTTAAAGTAGCAACGAATATAGAAAAAAAACAACAAAATAAAGAAAAAGATATAAAAGTGCGACTATCAGCCTTGCTGCTGTTTGGCCTTTTCTTTGATAATCCAGGTCTTTTCATTAAATTTTTGTTTTCCGTCTTTTAGTTCTACCTCGAACTCCGTTCGACCGAATGTAGATGATCTTACACAAACTGCAGAGATAATTAACGTTATGAGAGCATCAATTAATTTGAAAGAATTACCAAATAGGCAGTTTATAAAATTGGAATATTTAGAAAAAGCCTTTATCCAAGGTTGTACTTCTTGCAATACTATATATAGTTTTTCGCCACTAAACGTCTAAAATGTCTTGCCCTTATTCCACATTCTTTTTTCGGTAATTTTTTTAAAAATTTAAATTACACACAACAACAAAATATTTTCAATACACTTAGATATTATAAAAAAAACACAATATATGTAATAACAAAAACTCAAAACCACTTATGCTTGCTTCTGTCAAGAAGTTAAACAAAAATAATTGCGATTGCATCAGAATTCGGTTAAAAGCGTTCAGGAGAACTGATTTCGAATTAAAAATGAACTAATTTTATTAAGCTTGCTCCGCTCAATTTTTTTATTGAGAAATTATTTTTCAGGGGGGAATTCAATTTCATTAGAATATATTTAGAATAGTGGTGGAATTAATTATGGCCCCTTTTTTCATATATTTTTCATTTTCAATTCTAATGTCGCTTCATTTGAACCTTCATGAATATATTCAATTTTCAATGGCAATGGAATCGATCCTTTATTCTGGCTGGGCGGTTTCGTACACATAAGAGAGGCCTGTCGGCAACAGAGCCCCGACAGTCAGCACAGAAGGAGGTGTACGTGCCAAACGCCTTAGAGAACGCGGAGTATGTTTTCATACGTACCGACCGTGTTCGGTGGCCTTTCGAACCACCATACGAAGGCCCATTCAAGGTAATCAAAAGGTTACGTAAACAGTTCGTCGTCAAGCTAAACGGCACAAACAAGTCGATAGCTATTGACCGACTGAAACCTGCTTTTGAGTCTGACCGAGACGATGAAACAGCATCGATTCGCTCGGTACACTCCAGGTAACGCTACGCTGGGAGGGGAGTATGTAGGGACATTGTCCTACTACTTCCGGTCTTACTTAGTCAACGAGTCTGGTAAAAACCCAGTCGGCCGCGGCTAAGTAAGTTGAAAAATTAATTATATTTTTCCAATCTGACAGTTTTGACTGAAATATAAAAGTGTCTTTCAAAAATATTAGAGAGCGATTTTGAAAGTAAAAAAGATTTATAAAGTATTCTGAAAAGTTATTATGTATAATAAAAGTTATTAAGTAAAATAAATGTTATAAAAATAAATACTGTTTGCATATATGTGGGAATGAAGGATATCTAGGAATACTATCTACTTGCCGAAAATATACTTTGTAAATACTATATTTTCGGAGGGAAGACTAGATGGAGATTAACTGTCATATCGACACGAGTTTTATGTTTAAACTATTTTGAATTAATTTAGTTGGTAATGAGAGCTGCCGTAAACAAGACGTGTCAGGGAAGAGCTGCATTAAAGAAGACGTGCCAAGTAGAAAGGGTCTCTACAGCAATACATACATACAGCCTTAAAGAAGACGTGCCAGGAAGAAAGGGGGTTCTGTCTCTATGTCAATTTTTACAATTTGTTCTAAATAAAGTTCTCATATCAATACCCACAAATATGGGGGCTCAACCGGGATTGATTCGAGAACTTTTGTAAAGACAAAATATTAAAGAAGACGGGATACAAATCTTTGTAAGACGAAGGGAAAACGTGGACCCAAGACGTGGATCCAAACCTTTTCATTTTGATTGAAGACGTGGATCCAAATTTTTTAATTGTAATACCAGACGTGGACCCAAAGCTTTTTCATTGTAATCCAAGCAAGGATCCAAATTTTTTTCATTTTTATCCAAGACGTGGATTCAAATTTTTTTCCATTTTTATCCAAGACGTGGATTCAAATCTTTTCATTTTAATCCAAGATGTGGATAGCAATCTTGTTCGCTTTTAAGACGGGGCGAAGACGAGGATCCAAGACGTAGTATATATTTTTATTTTAAAGGCAGGGCTGCAGCCGTGAGTGAAGACAATCCAAATTAAAAAAAAAGAACAAATAAATACGACGTAAGTAAAACGGACGTTAAAAATCCATCGTGGAAAAGTCAAGTTAAAGAGTCGAACCAAAGTAAAGTTGCGGTATACCGAAATAAAGTTACGTGTTGAAGATTGTACGTTGACCTTATGTAAAAATTAAATAATCTAAACCACTGATAACATTGCTCCAAGTCTGGTTGGAAATTTTCAAAAGCAGAATCTGATCTGCGTATATAGTTATCCTTCATTTGCAGTAAATCTGCGTATAAAGCAATTGTTTCTGTTGGAGGAATTGAATCAGAATAGGGTTATTGAAAAATGGCGGCTAAACCGTTATCTCTAAACGAGATATCATTGGTTGCAGCCAACATTAAATTTAGAAGAGTAAGGGCCTGTTTCACCACTTGCTGATTAAGCTCCTGATAGCCTATTCAGAACTTATCTGCAAGATAAACTACAAATTTTGGTTTCACAGGTCTTGGATAGAAATATCTTGTAGATAAAGTTGCTGGTAACTTATCAGCCGATTCTAGTGGCTGTTAAAAGTTTTATCTGGAAGATAGTAAAAAAATGTTGCAAGCAGTTAGAGCATTTTTTGGTATAATAATACTCCTCTTTAAGCATTTTTACGTTAAAAATCGTAGACTGCGGTCACAAAAGGGTTCGAGACGGATTTATTTGAATTCTTAGAAGACGAATTTGATGAATATTACGAACATATCACGCGACGCCGTAGGAACCGAGTAATTTGCCCAAATTATCTTGAATCACTCGATTTTAGGATTTGATTCCGGCTTACCAATTTGGAGGTGTGTTTTCGAAATGGCAAATTCAGCTATGGTTAGCTTGGGGAGGGTGCAAATATTCAAAAAATTCTGCCACTAGTATTTAACGGTTATCAGATTATTGGTAGAACCTATATACGCAACGACAGAATTTTTTTTCAATTTTAACCCCTCTTCTTCAAAAGGGTCCATTCTCCGGGCTAGCGAGTGTGCATACGTTCTTAACTGCGTATCACACTATGTATATACGAAATATCAGCTTTAAGAAAATGACGTAGGTTTGGCGGGCCTGGGCTCTCGCGAACTATTACTCTACGACTATAGTGGAAATATTTGTTACTCCAACAATTTTTTCTGGTCATGAGAAGCATTTTTTTTAATAACGACAACTAAATATATTTATTTGATGCCGTATTTAACTAAAAAATTTTAGTAATATTTTGGTTGTGGTAACTAAAAATGTCTTTCAGTGACTTGATTTTCAGTAACTTTGCAATTCCACCTATGCAACGATTGCTTATATTATAACTCTCCGATATTTTTTAACTGGGACTCCAAATTAAATCGTGGACATAGTTGCCAGATTGCCTTGATCATGTCATAAACAAACTATTTTTAATGACTCCCGTATTAAGCAAAGATTGAGTGACCCTGATAAATTAAGTGGCAGATATATTTATCTGCCAGTTAGTTTATCAGGGAGTTTGATGGTGAAACTGAAAAAACATATCAGCAACCTTTATCTGTTAGATACTGTTATAAGGCAGATAACTATCTGAAACTTTATCAGCAAGCGGTGAAACAGGCCCTAAGTTTCAGATAGTTATCTGCCTTATAACAGTATCTAACAGATAAAGGTTGCTGATATGTTTTTTCAGTTTCACCATCAAACTCCCTGATAAACTAACTGGCAGATAAATATATCTGCCACTTAATTTAGCAGGGTCACTCAATCTTTGCTTAATACGGGAGTCATTAAAAATAGTTTGTTTATGACATGATCAAGGCAATCTGGCAACTATGTCCACGATTTAATTTGGAGTCCCAGTTAAAAAATATGGGAGAGTTATAAGCAATCGTTGTATAGGTGGAATTGCAAAGTTACTGAAAATCAAATCACTGAAAGACATTTTTAGTTACCACAACCAAAATATTACTAAAATTTTTTAGTTAAATACGGCATCAAATAAATATATTTAGTTGTCGTTATTAAAAAAAATGCTTCTCATGACCAGAAAAAATTGTTGGAGTAACAAATATTTCCACTATAGTCGTAGAGTAATAGTTCGCGAGAGCCCAGGCCCGCCAAACCTACGTCATTTTCTTAAAGCTGATATTTCGTATATACATAGTGTGATACGCAGTTAAAAACGTATGCACACTCGCTAGCCCGGAGAATGGACCCTTTTGTAGATAGAGGGGTTTGGGGGGTAAAAATCCTCCCCAAGCTAACCATAGCTGAATTTGCCATTTCGAAAACACACCCCCAAATTGGTAAGCCGGAATCAAATCCTAAAATCGAGTGATTCAAAATAATTTGGGCAAATTACTCGGTTCCTACGAGGTCGCGTAATATGTTCGTAATATTCATCAAATTCGTCTTCTAAGAATTCAAATAAATCCGTCTGGAACCCTTTTGTGACAGCAGTCTACGATTTTTAACGTAAAAATGCTTAAAGAGGAGTATTATTATACCAAAAAATGCTCTAAAACTCCCCCTACTTGCAACATTTTGTTACTATCTTCCAGATAAAACTTTTAACAGCCACTAGAATCGGCTGATAAGTTACCAGCAACTTTATCTGCAAGATATTTCTATCCAAGACCTGTGAAACCAAAATTTGTAGTTTATCTTGCAGATAAGTTCTGAATAGGATATCAGGAGCTTAATCAGCAAGTGGTGAAACAGTCCCTAAATGAAGTTAAATTGTTGCATTTCCTTATATTTGAAAAAGACTGCTCAAGGAGAAATCGGGCGAATTTGAGGGGATTTACTGGTTTCAATTTCAGCAGTGAGGATGACGAGGACTATAAAGATAAAGTGGAGCATGTTGGGAATAGAAAAGGAAGCGGTAAGCCCGACATCCGTGGTTCAATTTTTAGTAAATCTACAGTCGCTAGTAGAGCATCATAGACTCGATGACGACGAGGAAGGAGAAGAAAATGACGAAGAAGGGACCGAAGACAGGGTAGATGATGGTGAAATGGAAACTATCTAAGAGGAACAACGCAGCTCGGACAACGGAGTAAGGGAAGATCGGCTTAGGTCAAATCACAGCGAGACGGTACAAGCAACCAGGTTAGAAACGGCCAGAGATGAAATGGCTAAATGTTTTATATCCTTTAAGGATGTAGAAGATACTATAAGACCATTTGCTGGTGAGCAAGGACTACCTATTGATAAATGGTTTGAGGAATTTGAGGAAATGGCGGAACTGCTAAGGTGGAATCCGATTCAGAAGTTAATATTTGCGAAGAAATCCTTGCGTTCTACAGCCAAGTTGGTCATTCAGGCCGAAAGAGGCATAAATACTTATGAAAAGTTGAAAAGAGTGCTGTATAACGAGTTTAGAACGGTGATCTGTACTAGTGATATCCACGAGATGTTGAGGAAAAGAGTGATGAAAAAAGAGGAGACTATAAAGGAATATTATTTGACGATGAAAGAGATAGCGAGTAGAGCTGATATTAGCGAACGCTCGTTATTGAAATATCTTCTGCAAGGAATACAAGATGACGGTCCAGCAAAAATTATTTTGATAGGCGCGAAAAGCTTGAAGGAGTTTAAAGAAAAATTAGATGATTATGCGGCTTACATAACTGACATTGAGAAGAGAAGTTAACAGGGACGGGTAAGCTACAAATGAAGACCTTTCAATGGAAGCCAGGTAATACAAACCGTCCAGTTGAGAATAAGTTCGTGAAACGCTGCTATAATTGTGGAGTTATAGGGCACAGGTCTAGTGAAAGCGAAAAGAAAAGCTTGGGAGTCAAATGTTTTAAATGCAACTGATTTGGACACATGGCAAAGGACTGTTCTGAAGCAGTGAACAAGACGGCTCATAACATTAATAATATTGGCATATCGAGAATGAGTAACAGCTGTAAGAATATTGAAATTAATGGTGAAACTATTAACGCACTCGTTGATTCGGGAAGTGCCGTTAATATTATTCGAGAAGATATACAACAGAGAACCAAAGCAGAAAGGGAAAACATGAATTTACCTTTAGTTGGATTTGGTGGAAGTAAGGTGAGACCACTAGGCCAGGTGAAACTGAACATTACAATTGATGACAACGATTATGATATGACATTCTGTGTAGTACCAGCAGCAGTAACCAAATATTCCATTATTTTAGGACGAGAACTGTTTGAGAAAGCCGAAGTATGTATTACTAAGGACAGAATAAGAGTAACGAAGGTGCAAGAAAACGCAGAAATAATGCATATACAATTGGAAGATGCACATCCAGTACTAGATTTATCCTATATTAGAAGTCAAAGCGTGAAGGACGAACTTGTGGATTTAATAAAAAATTACCAGCCCAGAAAAGTGAAGGACGCTAATGTGGAGATGAGAATACTGTTGAAGGATGAAACTCCGGTCTACTGTGCGCCAAGACGATTATCGTATCGTGAAAGGGAAGTGGTGGATCGTCAGGTGGAAGAGTGGATCAAGGATGGCATAATAGAGCCTTGTTTATCGGAATATGCTAGTCCAGTAGTAGTGGTAAAAAAGAAAGACGGATCCTCAAGAATTTGCGTTGATTATAGAAGATTAAATCAGAAAGTGGTGAAGGATAGGTATCCGTTGCCTGTCATGGAAGATCAAATTGATCAATTACAAACAGTTAAAGTGTTTAGTACTATGGATCTCAAAAATGGGTTTTTCCACATGAAAGTGGCAGTAGACAGTAGAAAATTTACAGCATTCGTTACACATAGAGGACAATTTTGGTTTAATCGAGTGCCATTTGGGATTTGCAACTCACCTGCAAATTTCCAGAGGTATATTAACACTGCTTTCAGGGAATTACAAAATGCAGGAGTGGTCTTTACTTACATTGATGATTTAGTTATACCCGCGGATAACGAGGTGATGGCTTTGGAGCGATTAAAGCAAGTGTTAAAAACAGCCGCAGAGCATGGATTAGTGATAAATTTTAAAAAATGTCATTCCTTCAGCGGAAGGTGGAGTTTTTGGGATACATTATTGAAGATGGTCGTGTGTCCCCGTCACAAGAAAAAATAAAGGCTACAATGAATTTTCCCGAGGTGAAATGTGTAAAGAGCCTACAAAGTTTTCTGGGATTAACGGGGTATTTCCGAAAGTTCATCCCGAACTATTCATTAATTGCGAAACTATTACGTGATAAGCATCAAAAAGATGTTCCATTTGAATTTGGTGAAGCGGAACGAGATGCTTTTAATACTCTCAAAAGAGTATTGTCAGAAAGTCCAGTGCTTCATATTTATCAACGAGGTGCGGTAACAGAGGTACACACGAATGTGTGCAAATGGGGGTTAGGTGCGATTCTTATGCAAAAAGATGATAATGACGGTAATATGCATCCGATTTTTTATTATAGCAAAAAGACCAGTAAAGCTGAACAAAACTATGATAGCTACGAATTAGAAGTTTTAGCGGTGGTTCACGCATTACGAAAATTTAGAATATATTTGGTAGGACAATCGTTTAAAATTGTAACAGATTGTGCAGCATTCCACCGCACTATGGAAAAAAAAGAGTTGATAGCCAGAATCGCAAGATGGGCACAGAATATGATTACACGATAGAGCATCGAGGCTCCTGCAGAATGCGGCATGTAGATTCTTTGAGCAGGAATGCGATTATGTCTATAGAAGTCGATGAAAACATAGCAAGAATAAGGGAAGCACAACAACAAGACGATTATATCAGAAGTTTAGGGAAAATTTTGAAAAATGGTGAATATGAAAATTACTTTGTTAAAAATGGAATATTATACAAGTTTGAAGATGGGCGAGAATTATTAGTAATTACGGAAGCGATGCAATGGGAAACTATTCGAAAAGCTCATGAAAAGGGACACTCTGATACGACACGAACCATGGAACGCATAAGACCGGAATGTTATATACCGAAATTGAAGGCTAAAGTTGATAAAATAAGAGAAAATTGTGTTGAGTGCATTCTAGTAAATCGGAAAATGGGAAAGCAAGAAGGGTACCTGCATTCTCGAATGAAGAGTGATGTTCCATTGGAGACGTATCATATGGATCATGTGGGGCCTTTGGAATCAACAAGTAAATTGTATAAACATCTTTTGGTAATAGTGGACGACTTTACAAAATTTGTATGGATTTATCCAACGAAATCCACGACAGCAAAAGAAGTTGTCAACAAGCTAGAGATACAGAAGAGAGATACCAAATGGTTTAAATATGTGGATACAGTACAGCGAGTTATTAATTCAACATACCAGCGAAGCATCAGCTCAACTCCCTTCGAGATACTTACTGGTGTGCAAATGCGAAATAAAGATGACCTGAAGGTGAAGGAGTGGACAGAGGCGGAGTTGTGCAAGGAATTTGAAGTGAAACGTACGGAATTGCGTAAAAGAGCGAAGCAAGCAATTCTTAAAGTACAACAAGAGAATCGAAAGCAGTTCAATAAGAAGAGAAAGGAACCAAGAAGGTACACTAGCGGCTCATTGGTGGCTATAAGGCGTACACAAATGGGGCCTGGACAGAAGCTTAAGGCGAAGTATTTGGGGCCATATCAGGTCACTAAGGTGAAACTTAACAACACGTATGATGTCAAAAAAGTAGGTCTGCACGAGGGACCGAGAACAACGTCAACCTGTGTAGAATTTATGAAGCCGTGGCAAGTAACATTGGAGGCCAATGTTATGTAGGATGGTCGATTGTGGGAATGAAGGATATCTAGGAATACTATCTACTTGCCGAAAATATACTTTGTAAATACTATATTTTCGGAGGGAAGACTAGATGGAGATTAACTGTCATATCGACAGGAGTTTTATGTTTAAACTATTTTGAATTAATTTAGTTGGTAATGAGAGCTGCCGTAAAGAAGACGTGTCAGGGAAGAGCTGCATTAAAGAAGACGTGCCAAGTAGAAAGGGTCTCTACAGCAATACATACATACAGCCTTAAAGAAGACGTGCCAGGAAGAAAGGGGGTTCTGTCTCTATGTCAATTTTTACAATTTGTTCTAAATAAAGTTCTCATATCAATACCCACATATATAAACACTACACCACTAGGCCTAATCCACGGCTTTCAAGATGTACAAAAGATCGTTTCACTTCCAGGCATTACTTTAGGTTTACGACTTTGGGAATAATGATAGATGCACATACATTTATATGGCGCTATAGCCCATGTAGGACTCGGACCTCTTGAAGTCTGTTCTTCCAATCTTTTCTACTCCATTCAGTATTATCCTGTTAGCTAACAAAACACACACCTTATTTGTAAACACCCAGAATATGTCCACATCTTTAAAAACATAAAAATAACAGTTTAATCCCGTCAACTTCCTATGTTATGAATCATCGAAAGCAAATGTTGGTTGTTTTTTAACAATTATTTTATCCTCCATTTTTTTTGTAAACACCCTGTATCTTAGTGGATAGTGGGGATAGCCCCTCTCTAGAAGAATTTTTTTCTCCAAACACATCCAGGTATCACCCCTGAAAATATTAGCCACGTAGTATAACAAACGATTTATTGAACGTCTTATGACCTATACTAGTTGCGAATGAGTGCATATGAGTATTTTAAATCTTTAAAACGGCGATATCCCATGAATGGCAATTCGTACGGGAAAATGTATAATATGTTTTTTTGTAGATAATCGCACAATCTACAAACTTTGTAAATCCTATTTTATGATAGGACTTACCGTTTAAGAGATATTAGCCAAAAACGGAATTTTTTTAGGGGGTGGTTTTTAGGGCGTTCCGCCCCCGGCAAGTGATAACTTTTCGTAAGGTTAAAGTACGCTATTCAATGAACAAATTAAAAAAAAATATCAGTGTGAGGATTTTTTTTGAACTAAATATCTCAATTAACTGGCCTATGAGTGAATCTTGTTGTTTTTATTTGCCTTCAGTGGAGTCAGACAAGCGTAAAATTTTTGTGAAAAAGGAATTGTTTCCAGTCTTAAAAATTTTTTTGGTAACATGTTATGTAGGCCATACACGCTCCGGTATACCGGAGTTGTTACCTGTACAGGTTTGCCTAAAAATGTCCCATTCCTCTGACTCTGTCGTTTCACTTCTCGTGCGTGGCGACCATTATCACGCTACCGTACGATGCGAGCTACGAGCGCGTGGACCGAGCCTAGAAAACAACTATCGCGACCTGTGCTGGCGACCGGAGTACACGCACACACACAACAGAGTCTGAGAGAGTGATGCTTATCGAGTAGACGTGTTTCGCGAAGCTCCCTCACTATTATAAAAATTGTCCGTAGTTTTCCAAATTTTCTTCATATTTTCAAACTTAATTCCCGCCGTGGTATCTTACCTTTTGTGGTGCACTGCAGTTTTTTTCGTACAACTATTTTTAAAGTTTATAAAACCATTTCTAAAATGATTAAACCGCAAGTGAGATCCACTACCAGAAAATTTGCTGACTCAGACACCCCAGTTCCCGCCAAAATTAACACTCCGGATCATTCATCCAGCAAACGTAATGACAGCAGCAGCAGGACACCACGATCGACGTCTATTGCAGCTCCGGACAACAGCCTTGAACTTCTGGATAAAAGGCTTTTGTCCAACTTGTATCGCATGCTGGACGAACGATTTGCAGCTTTTGAGGCCCGCATATATGCACAAATTGAAGAAGTTTGCAATTCCTGTGGCAGTATTATCGAATGAGCTAGAGGACCTACGGCGGCAATCGAGGCTCAAATATGTGGCCGTTCGAGGTGTTCCTACCACCGACAACGACAAGCCGAGGCAGATTTTAGATCGGCTCGCCTCCACCATTGGGCATGAACTGACGCCTTATGTTAATGTTTTTCGACCACTACAGCGCCGACGGCTTGAATCCCAGGTTTTCAATGTAAGAAAGGCAAGCTCATTGCTGATTATTAAATTCCCGTCAGTCAGCGAGTTCCTACGAAAAAGTCGCCAGCGGACCTCTTACTCTGAAAAATCTAAACATGGGCTTTGCCTCTGACAGCGTGAAGGTACAAACAGATTGGAGCGGCGACGGTGGAAGTGGCAGTCGACGGCGACGGGAAAACGTTTAAAATACACGGGCCACCATATATGCTAACACAATGGCAAGGAGACGCCTAGCGGCGCGGAGAAATTAGAGCAATTTCGAATTCTGCCGCCGCCGCTAAGTGGTACCAACCATTAAAAACTGATTTAGTACACATTTAGTACACATTTTTTGTTCTAAACTGCTGTCTGCCTGCAATTTGACAATTTGGTTGTGTCGCTGTTTGGCCGTTATTTTCAAATTAATTCGTGAATTTTTTTAGTATTTTAAATAAATTAATGCAATTTATTATATAATGGCAAAAAGGAGTCATTTATAAATTATGGGGGTTAGAAAGACTGTGTTGCAGGTATTTAAAACTAATTTTTATAATAAAATCAAACCAAAACAGTAAACAATAAAAAAAATTTCTTGTCTTTATTTAGCAAACTCAAGATGAATTAAATTGAACTTGATTAATTTAAACTTTTGGAGATACTTGAAGGTTCTGTGATGTTATTCATTTTCTAATAAATACTAATAACTTGTAACTTTAATTATTAGTGAAAAACAATGATCCAAATGTTGAAATGTTTGTATTTTTCCTAGAGGAATTTAACATGCGATTAAATAATATAAAATTCTGGAACCAGAGCTTGTGTTGTGATAGCTGAGGAAAAACAGGAGCCAAAGTAAGTTATTATATTTATTTCTGGGAAAGTTTTGTAGTTAAAGATTTTTGTCAGATAAAAGTTGAAATAAAACATGCTGAGGATTCAAGCTGGAGATAGTGATGCTAGATATTTTGGGCGGAAATCCGGAAAGGTGAGAAGTATTTTTTATTGCTTTCTAATGATGTAGTATACATTTTTTGTAATTTCAGGCTGTAAAAATTATAACACCATCCAAGAGAGAAGGGGAATATATGTCTTATAGATTATGTACTGTGCTATGTCTTAAAATAAAAGTGCTTGTTTAATAATTTGTTTTTCTTGATTTTTCTCAATTAGATCTACTGTGGCAAGCTATATTTTATTTCTTTAGGTTGTTTTCGGTTCAGATTGCTAGCGAATTCGTCATTTATTTATGAATATGTATATTTATCCCTTTTATGAAACGCTCACTTATGGGCGTTTATAGACATACTGCGGAACTCCTTCGATTTTTTTGTACCCGCTTGATAAAGTATGATACACCAGGTGGTTGTGGTGTTAAGGTTGTCTACTACTACTTAATAAAAATTGGTTTTACAGAAAAGAAAAGAAATAATGGTCATCCAAAACTTCCTTGAATGAAAACATGAACACATATGCCCATTTCTTTCTCTTCTTAACAAGAGAAATTCCTTCTCGGTGAAAAAATGTTACACGCCCATTCAAAGCTTCATATAGGGTAAAGAATTATTCTAATCTTAAAGCAGCCCCTTGTACCATTACACAACGACGCGGAAATGCCCTGGAGAGCAGCTTAATAGATATCATAAAATAGGTCATGGAACCACCCTCTTTCAAAACAAACCTTTTAATTTTTAAATTTCGGGTAATCTTTGGTAAATGGCTAAATATTATATAGCGGCTCAATTTTTAAAACAATTCTTCCATTTTTTAATTCCAAGTAAATTTTTCTTTACTAAATTATTGAAAAAAAATAATATACGAAAATATTGAAAATAACTTAAATTTTTAATTCCAGGTGAAACCGGCCCAATGGAGCTTGTGACTGCGTTGCTGGTGACAGCAAGGCTACTGCCATCAGGCTTGGGTAGACATAAAAATTTTTGAAAGACCACATCCTCCCTAGTTTCCTAATTATTTATAGGGGATGCTAAACCGGCCACACGGTTTACGCTAGCTCGCCGGAAGGGGCGTGGGGTTGTGTGACCGGGACTTTACACTTATGATTCACCACTTACCTATTAGTCAAAAGGGGGATTTCTTCATACCGTTATTGTCCTAGGTTAGCCAAAGGTATTCATCGCTGGAAGTTCCCAACAACCTGGTGGACCTGTAAATGTTCAACGCGACTTCGAGAGAACCCTGGAGAGAAAGCACAGCCCAACCATCCTGAATAAATTACCCCTTTAGGCTGTCATGTCAATTAATATTCGTGGTGTTAAAGAAATTGACAACAAATATATTATATAATAATTACAACTTAACACAATATAATTAATTAACAACAAAATGAAGGTAAGTTTGAATTAACTATGAGATAAGTGTAAAGCAAACTAAATAGATTTAAAGAAACAACTTTATAAAAACAGTTAATACATTATCTGTGATATTTGGTGTACAACTAAAACACCTTTACAATATTCGCGACACTGAAGAAAGGAAGTGAAACCAACGTTTTGATCAAAACGGTGTCCTCTTACAGAAGATAGTACCTTTGAAATGGGTACCTCGACAAACAACGAAAAAACTGATTGCAGCTGATATTGATACACAGTAAATTAATGTTCGTGTTATATACAATATTAATATAAAGTGGTATAATCAAAATTGTAAATATTAGTAGTTTAAGCAATATGATAAAAATTGTATATATATTATTTATGTTATCAATATAAAAAAAACTGTATATATATTTAAGCTAAATAATGTAATTAATGATAACACCAACTACCAACCAAAATGAAATATTTTACCAGCTCCCTTACAAGACCTCTTCATGGTCCACAGACATTTCTTTCGGACTGGTTCCGTACATTAACTAGATGACGTTTAACACAGCTTCGCTCCGTAAATTTGTGACCCTATATGTATTCACAATCCAGATTAACCACAGGTTCACTAAACTGAGAGAGCGGTCAAATCCAAATCAGCGGAGGCGAAAAAACAACGATCCAAACACAACTTTTCCCCATCTAGCTCACAGTCTTGCTAGCAACCTTTGCACTTTAGGAGACCTAGGTTTGAATTGATTGATAAAATGCAAGGTCCAAAAACCCCAGGCTGCACCCGACGTCCGTTAAAACAGTCGAGTACTACACGTTTCACTGGTATGCGTATAATTGTTGGGTATTCCCCGGTTTATTTCCACTTAGTTTCTTTTTGTTAAGTTTATCAGTAATTATAAAAAAACACTTGCCACAACCTCCTCACGATGACAACAGATGAGTTTACCAACCAATCGTACGTCTGTATCCTAATCTCGACTCCCCTATCATTACAGCATCATCGTCATCGCTAGAATCTTAATCCTGATCAGTACCGGATACTCAGCAACCAGCGAATCCCAGCAGCACACCAGTAACGTTAGCTTGAGCCTCCTTGACTTGTTACTTTGTTATTATTTATATTTATTTTGTTACTCTGGGAGTGGAGAAAGCAGTCGATGAAGAAGAAAATTCGGCTCTTCTTTTTTTCTCTGTTGTTGGGATAACTACCACCAGTTAGCTAGTTTGAGTTCTGTTGTACCATACAAATAGTTAAACAAAAACCGAAGCCTCTACCGACACAAAACTAAGGAACTCCACAAAACTTCTTGGCCGTAAAAAATTTCAAATTCTCTCCCCAAACTCTATCTGGTAACTGCTGAATCCCGACCGTCAAAAAAATTCTATTTTTTCTATTCTAAGAAAAATTTTGTTTTCATTCGCCTACGTGATTCAGAAAATTTTCGAATAAAAAAGCTCTCTAAGTGATTGGACTATTAATTTCTCAAATTTCCGCGAGATGGGGGAATAATTAATAAGAAGAATTTTGCAATAATTAACCGACCGTTACACAGGTAAGAGCAAAGTTGCAATTAACAATCATGTGTTTTTACAAAACAAATAATTAAAAAACTACAACATAAATTCATAAAATTATATTTACATTAAAAATTTCAAATTCGTTTATTTCAATTCCGTCGTCCGTTAAATTCCGTTAAATTTGTCCGCTCCGCTCCAATCTGTTAGCTAAAGCGGAATCTAAATTCCGTCGACTGCCACTTCCACCGTCCCCGCTCCAATCTGTTTGTACCTTGATTCATTATAAATGAAAGCTTGACGGCTAAAAACAATGACATCCTCCAGACTGCGCGTCAGCTCCAACGAAGGAATCTTGTTTCTACTGCTTTCACTCGTCGGGGCCAAGTATATGTGCAGTTGCGGAAAAATGAGCCGCCTAAATTATTTACGTCAGCACTTGACCTGAACGACGCCGTCAGCCCAGCCTCCACTTCAGGAGCATCATAGGAAATTTGGAGCAACCAGACGGCGCCGAGGAGTTTTGCATGCGTCTGAATATTAATTTTTATTAATTGTTTTTTTGTCTTTTATATTTCAATTTCATTTTTGTTTTACTTTTTTCTTTTTATTTTCTGAAAATAATTTTCTTTTTTTTCCGCTCACTTTTGTTTTCTGTAATGTTGGGATATTACTGTAAGGTGCTAAAAATAAAATTTTTAATTATGTCGCATCCTGAGCTCATTTTACTATCTCGTGTTGATGACTTCGGGTATTTGGTTTTATTATGAACAAAATCAGAACTTTGCTTAACATTTTTCAAAGTAGAGCTCAAGGGCTAAATGTTTGACACATTAATGCGCGCAGTTTATGTAATAAAATGGACGAACTTCGTGAAATTTTTCGTGAATCACATATTCACGTTATCGGAGTAGATGCTGCTACCCCACAGAATGGGCTGGTGTAGCAGCATCTACGCTGATGTGCGCCCAACTACGCCG
Organism: Thereva nobilitata; assembly: GCA_963855945.1. NCBI lineage: Eukaryota > Metazoa > Arthropoda > Insecta > Diptera > Therevidae > Thereva > Thereva nobilitata. Next base: position 170,140,176 of record OY979694.1, read on the forward strand.
GCGTACAACTCCAATAAAAAGGAAACGCTCCATTTATTGTCTAAACAGTTTTTTTATTTTTTTGAATAAAATTTAAAGCGACTTCATTGATATTTACGTTTAACTACTGCTACACCAAAATTTGGGCTGGGGTAGCTGCAATTACGCCGATGTGCGCCCAACTACTCCGGAGTACGTACTCCAAGGAAAATGCAACGCACCTATTTTATCTAATAATACCCGTTCTAAGGCGCCCATTACACATTCATGCAACCGTCAATAAATTCCATCAGTCTTGATTAATGGAAATCAAAATATACAGAGAATTACATCAGTCATCACCTTAGACGGTAGGTTTTCCGTCAGGCATAGGCAAAACTGTGGCAAAAGTGAGAGCAAAACCTATGGTGTAATGGGCGCCTAAAAACTTCCTTAATTTTTTCAATACGTTCGACCTGAAACCCGTGCGTTTTTCCGCCGGCGCCCTCAGCCTTGGGTGAAAGACCAGCAGCTGACTTCTGCCCCAAGGTTGACGACCCGGAAGAAATCCGCAACGACGGGTTTTTTGAAAACAAAGTTTTTTTGAAGCGGAGGTCGATCGATTTTTGATCGACGAGTATTGTGGAGACACTCTTTAGCGGCGCGGCGGTCGGTTTTTCCTCGAGTGGATTGTCACAATTTTCGCGGATCTGTTCCCCGGCGGTTTTATTTCTCATTTTAAAAAGTTTTTTATCTGTTTTCATGCGATCGGTGCTGGGTTGGTCCAGTAAGTGTTGTTGCTCAATTAGTAACTGGTTTTTGATCTATAATATTGTGTACTTTGTTAATTGAATTAATAAATTGATTTTTCTAAAGAACTATACAGTTAGAGTGCCAAATTGGTCCAGTAAGTATTATTAATTAGTAACTAGTTTTTGATCTATAATATTGTGTACTTTGCTAATTGAATTGATAAACTGACTATTCTAAAGAATTATATAATTAGACTGCCAAAATGGCCCAGAAAGTGTTTTTGTTAATCAATTCCTGATCTATAATATCGTGTACTTTGTTAATTGAATAAATAAATTTAATAGTCTGAGGAGTGTGGACTTAGGCAAGAATAAAAAGAAGAGAAGCAAATTTAACAATCAAAAAAACAATCATGACATCCTCTATTTTGCTTAAATTTCAAGGTTGAAAACGCCCAGCAAAAAATGTTCATATCGTGGTTACAAATCCATCGATATCCCAGCCCTATTACAAGGATGTGCCTCTCTTCCATGGAATGGTACATATAGTACCATTGACATTGACGAAAAAGTAGAATATTTCAGTTCACTCTGTAACCATGTGCATGAATCTTTTGCTCCGGGCAAAACTAAACGCGTGCTTTCTTCTATCTTCCCCTGGTTTCCCTCCCAAATTAATCGGCTGATTACTGAAAGGAAATTTTTATTCAGAAGATACAAGAAAAATAAAACTGTTGCGAATTTAGAAAGGTATAAATATGTTCGGAACTTAGTTACATCTGCCATCCGTAGAGAAAAACTACGATTCTTTTCCTCAAAGCTTATAGTCTACAGTCCCTGAGCCATTTTTTTTAATGATTAGTAACAAGCTGAAATTTCGTGAGTAGCTTCCTTTTGACGAGACGCCCAACTTTTGTACTTGCGAAAATTCTCGATAGTGGTTCCTAATGAAACGCGTGGGCGTTAAAGATGTCGATTTGGTGATAGCCAAAATTTTATTAGTACCAATTTGTTTGTTAGTTAAATCAAAAGATAATGTAATACAGAAATCAAAAAAACGTTTGTCCTACAAAATTGATGATCCAACCGAAGGGTCGTCCACTTGGAATTCATGGAAATGACTCTTTAACCCAGGTTAATCTTAGCGCGAATGAGTTAAATACACATTTCACCGCTGCCACGAGCAGAGTTGGTGATAATAATTGCTACACGTCTACTGGTAATAATAATACTGGTATATTTAGTTTTCGCAACGTGGACTTCGAAGAAGTCCGTAAAGCCTTCTATGCTATTAAATCCGACGCCACTGGACAGGATAACCTCCCACCCATTTTTCTCAAGCTAATTTTTTCTGTTATTCTCCCCTACATCTCACATATTTTTAATAGCTGCCTCATGCAATCACATTTTCCGCTTAAGTGGAAAAAAGCGACAGTAATTGCCCTACCTAAATGTAAATCACCAAGTAGTCTTGCCGACTATCGTCCTATAAGTATTTTATGTTTTTTAGGTAAGGTACTAGAAAAACTAATGGCATGGCAAATTGAAAGTCACTGTGAGACGAGGTCCCTATTGAGTCGGGCACAGTCTGGCTTTCGCGAAGGCAATAGCTGCGAAACTGCACTTCTGAAGGTTACTACTGACCTCCGAATGGCTCTTGACTCTGGTAATGTTGCTTTCCTCGTTCTTCTTGATTTCAGTAAGGCATTTGATAGTGTTGACCACATGCGCCTATTTACCAAATTGGCAACCCACATGAGGTTTACATCTTCTGCTACCTCCTTAATCCGTAGTTAAGAATCGTTCCCAAAAAATATGGTTGCATAACTCGATTTCGGATCCTTACCGATAACGTGCGGCGTTCCGCAGGGCTCCATACTAGGCCCATTACTCTTCTCTATGTACATAAATGATCTTAGCAGTGTCGTGACAAGCTGCAAACTCCACATGTATGCAGATGATGTTCAGATTTACTTAAACAGCCGCCTTGGACTGGTTGTGAACTGTATTGTGGGCATAAATGCAGATCTCAAGCGCATTTATCAATGGTCTGTATCCAACCGTCTACAACTGAATGCCTCTAAATCCTGTAGCATTCCAATGTATAGGAGTACAGTGGATCCCGACGGTTTCCACCTATCGTTCTTATGAACACCTAGGTGTTCATCTGAATTCACAACTTACCTGCTGCGATCATATTTCTCATACGATATCTAAAATATATGGTAATTGGCGGCGTCTCTGGCTATACGCCTCCATCCTACCCTTAGGGTCTCGCTCAAAGATAATTAAGTCTCTAGTGTTACCATACTTTAATTACGCTAGCTTAGTGTTTCCTTCACTTGATGCTACATGCCGTGGTAAGCTTAATGTGGCCTTCAACGACTGCGTAAGGTTTGTCTACGGTCTTCGCCGATCCGATCACATCAGTTCATATCGTTTTTCCCTTCTGGGATGCACAATTGATGATTACCTTCTCCTCAAGGCATTGACATTTGTTTATAAGCTTCTACATTCCGACCGTCCATCTTATCTACATGAATATCTTCAAATTGGACGTACATCTAGAAGAACGTTATTTATACTGCCAAATGTCTCTTTCTTAGTTGGGCAAAGATCTTTTTTTGTTCATTCGCTTAAAGTTTGGAATAGTCTGCCTTCTTACGTACACAATGCGGGGTCGTTAAATGTTTTCAGGAATCGCGTCTTCAATTTTTTGAATAACCAGTAATATTCCTTCAACTACATTTTTTTTAATTTTTACTTGTTTTGCTTTTGTTTTTTTTTCTACTTTTTCTGTTTTTATTAATTCACTCACTCGTTCCGCTTTTTATTGAGTAATGCTTTGAAATTAGTACATGCGTTTTTTAGCGTTAAAATATTATGTAATCTTGAGGTACAATTCATTAAATAAACGAAATAGAAATAGAAAACAGGTATAGATGTTATCAAATGCTGTGACATTTGGCGCCGGTTGGGGTAAAAAGCTCTTAAAAATGTTTAAAAGCTTGAGAGGATTTTTCTTCCTCTATACTATACTATAGTTGAAGAAAACGTCCAAAAAAGAAGACCAAAGGCGCGCGCAAAAGAATTCTCAGCAATTCACATATAATTCTGACAACTTGTTGGAAATATTACGACGACTCTGTTTTTTTATTAGAGCTTCTGTATATACCACAGTGGCTTAAAAAATCTCAACTGAAAAACGAAATCTATAATTTCCCATTTGAATAATTGGTAGAAATTTGAAGATTTAACAGTAAATTAAACATTATTTATTTAAAAGGAAACAGTTTTTTTTAATAAAATTGACATTTTTTTTTTCTTATAAAAAAAGGGAAAACAAATAATACATAATTTAAATATTTTTCTTAAAGTTTATTAAAATTGTTAATATAATTACAAATTTTTAAATTTTGTGTGGGTTTTTACCATTCTTCATCTCCATCGGTGTCATCAGAGTCCTTTCCTAAATTAATTATTATTCTATTTGAATTAAAAAACATACCCTCTTTTCGCAAATAATCCTCCTCGATGTCCTGAACATGCCTGCAGCTATTTCGCCAGTCCTCCTCCGTTATAGCTGAAAATTCCTTATGTACTATTTCTAAAAGCTTAGCTTTTTTGTACTCGATATTTTATGCACCAATTCGTCTCTTTAATATACACCAGATCAATTCAATGGGATTTAATTGGGGATGATACGGTGGCAGCCTGGAAGGACTTTCCAAAAGTGCATCTATACTATATTCAAGATGTTGCTCTCGATGTCTGCGATAACGACGATAACGTCGTACAAATCCTTTTTTGTAGAAATGTTTTCAAACGAAATTCCTTTCTCTGTAAGCCAAGATATCATCTCGCTTTTAAGACTTGCAGAGGTAGGAATTTTGCTTGATTTGACATTGCTATATGCAGCGTTATCCAAAACAACAACTGAATGCGTAGGCAAATTTGGCAGTAGTTTCTCCGTCAGCCATTTTTTGAAGTTTTCCAAATTCATGTCGCAATGGTAATCTCCAGTACGAACCCATGATTTGAAAATCAGGAGTGCGTTATGGATAAACCCATTTGCGGTTCCTCCGTGAACAATTATGAATTATGAAAAGACGAATCCTATTGGTTTCTGTTAACATACTTTTCCAGTGATATCCCAGTCTTTTTATCAATCTCCACAAAGAAGTATCACTGCCTTCATAACTAAGCTGCTATCTGAGCTTTTCTCGTAACAGGTGAATAGTGCATTGTCGTCCTTCACTAAGATGAAATGAATCTATTATTCTTCTTACAACATCAGAATTAAAATCATCCATTTCACTTCGTGAAGGCCTACGTTTAGCACTTTTTCTCCTTGGTGATACGAAATCTGCTCTTGACGTACTTGGCTGTGGAGAAGGCGTGCGTATTCGTACAACATTCTGGGAACCCTGCAATTTTATATTTATATTAAAACTTAAGTTTATTTAAAAAAAAGACTTACCTGTCGTGCTCCAGTAGTAAATTGTGCAGCGACATCAAATGGGTTACCTCTTCTAACATCGGAAGCTTCTTTGACGATTCTTCTCACTGTACTAACACTGGAAGCTGTAAATGAAAATTTTAATTAATATAAAACACAAAAAGTTCTAAAATAAACATACCTGTCATCCAGGCAGTATGATCTAGCAATGTTTGTTCCGAACAATCTTTAACCTTTATTTCGCCCGTTATATATATTTGCAAAATCCCTCACTTTTTTAAGAAGTGGATAACGATATTCTTGGGAAATAATCGAAGTCGTTAACGATAATCCTGGAAAACCATAAGCTCCCATAAAAATTGAAAACCTCTTCGAAATAAACGCCCACCGACAGGTAAATTTATGACTAAAGGAATTGTTTTGCGAAGCTTTTTACACGACTGCCCCAAAAAAAGGAGTGTAATGTGTTTAGGTTTGTTGTGTGTATGTACGTTGTTTTCTACCACCATAACTTCTAAACCCCTGAACGGATTTAGATGACTGGGGTACCGTTAGAATCGTTTAATGAGTCTGAGTAACATAGGCTAGGTTAATTTTTAAAAAAACAATATGGCGGCTGTCAGACGCAATTTACATAACGCCCAATTTAATTTTTTTTTTCTGATTGGGTCAATATGGGTATCAAACGAAAACTAAAATTGAGACGATTTCAAATATATATAACACTTAATAGATATGTGTTAAATGATCGCTAATTTTAAGCTTAAATAAAATTAAATTACTCAAAACGTCTTTTATTAACCCATCACCATGAATGAACACTTAATAGTTAAGCCTAGTATGCTGTTGAGGTGAAATTAAAATTCCGTAAACAAACGCTATGTAACACGACTGCCCCAAAAAGGAGTGTAATGTTTTCAGGATTCATGTATGTATGTTTGTATGTTTCTTTGTTCCACCATAACTTCTAAACGCCTGAACGGATTTAGATCGCTGGAGTACCGTTAGAATCGTTTAGTGAGCCCGAGTAACATAGGCTTTAATTTTTAAAAAAAACAGTATGGCGGCCGTCAGACCCAATTTACGTCACACCCGATTTATTTTTTTCTTCTTCTGATCGGGTCAATATGGGTATCAAATGAAAGGTCTCATTGAGACGATTTCTGCCTAATCTATCAGCGTGTCTAAATTTAGATAGAATAAATCAAACTTCGATAACTTTACTTTTGCATTAAAACTGTATCTCAATAGTTGTAAGTGCTATAATAATAAGAAGTAAAATAAAATCACTTAATAAAAACTACATTGGTTTACGAATTATAATCACTAAAATATAATAAAATAAAAAACAAAATAATTAAAAAATTAAAAAACACGACGTCGAATTAAAAAATGAACTAAAAAGTCAAAAACAAGTTTTAAGTACTAATGTAGGACAGAAACAAGGTAGAAGATATTTTATTTATTTTGTTAAGTATCACATAACTATCGTATATGTATAATCTGTATTTTTGCAGCCGGGGTACAAAATTTTACGAGAATAACTACAATTAAAACTGTACCCGTCTGAAAAAATACAGATTATACATATACGATAGTTGTGTGATACTTAACAAAATAAATAAAATATCTTCTACCTTGTTTCTGTCCTACATTAGTACTTAAAACTTGTTTTTGACTTTTTAGTTCATTTTTTAATTCGGCGTCGTGTTTTTTTAATTTTTTAATTATTTTGTTTTTTATAAAATGTCTTCATTTTTTCATTTTAAAAGAATAATAAAATTTTATTGTTTTAAAAATGTTTTGGTTTTTGAAAAACGTTTCTTAGGTAACGTGGAAAAACTAAGATTTTCTGCTTCAGGTATCGGAAAGATTATATACAAATACAACAACAAGTATTCTTCCCGTAACTGTTAGGTTGTGATAACCTGACCTAAAATTTATGATGAATAAACTGACTTTTTAAAGAAACAGAAAACAATGTTGGTTTTGCATAATTTCAATTTAATTGTTAATCTTTGCTTAATTTTGTAACCCATTGTATATTTTAAAAAGTGAGCGGAGAATTGGTTCCTCCTCCTTCTTATCAAATCACTTGCTGTCGTTTAATCAATCGCGACTGCGGGTTAATCATTATTTAAAAATTTTACAAATTATGAATGAAAAACGTCCTTTTTTATATATTTTCTAATTTTCAGGCTTTTGTACATTTGCTATAGAAATAATTTGTAGCAATTCCCATTAAAAAATACGCAATTTGTGTTTTTAATACTTTGATACTAGGATTGTTGACGTTTTCCGTCAGTCGCATGCGCGCTTCTGCCAGGGAAGGTTGTGTTGCTTGCGGTTGCAGAGAATTCTTAATTTATGAATGAAAATGCTCATGAATTTAAAAAGACGTTTTTCAGCATTTTTTCTTAATTATTTTAAATTTAGAGATTAGAAATATTTCGCATAATTATAATAAAATTATGCTTATTATGATGAATAGATTTACTTGGTTGCGCAGGGTTTTTACACGTATTTTAAAGATCTGGTCAATACATATAAAGATAACTTAAATTTATTCATTCGGCATGCGCGCATCCCTTCCCAAATTGTTTTGTTGAGTTTTTTCTGCGTTTGTTGCCTGAGGGGAAATGCTAGAACAACATATATAAAATTTGGCAACGAGGTGCGTAGAACTGTTCAAATTTTTTGTGTCGCGGAGTTTGAAAACATCGATACACCGTACGGTGTCTCTGAAAGAATTGATTTTCGAATTTGCTCCGGTCGCCTGCACAGGTTCAAAAAACTGCACAGGGATGTTCCCACACACGCTCCGGTCTACCTGCGTAGGCATACCTGTGGACCAGGCACATCTGGTGGACCGTACCGTGTGTGGGGCTTTAGTTATATCGAATACTATACGAAATGGACATTTTATACCTCTAGCAACCGCCGTTACGCAAATTATCGGCCATTTTGTGATAAAACGACCATTTTGGTCGTTCTTTCTAAATATGAATATTTTTCGGTATGTGTAGGTGCAAAAAAGCGAAAACAATTGAAATTGAAATATGTATCATTCCAAACTTGTTTTGAAAATTAACTGTCGGAAACTTCCTTATTTTTTGTACATTCCATGATGTCGGTATTTCAACCGTAAATCATAGAAGTAGAAAGAGAAAATAATTCCGTCATGGCTATTATAAGAAAATTGCATTTGACCTGTGCGACGTTGAAGGCAAGAGCACAGGTTAACGTCATTTTTTTAAAAGTACGACAATTTCTGTCGAATTGACCAAAGATGCCAAAAAAACCGTTATAAAAGAGGTTGCTGAGCCCCAACCCCTAAAAATACAAATATAAATAATATTGAAAATGAATAAAAAATATGGTATACTTAACTGAATCAAGTATACCTACAAATGAAATAACTGAATTAATAAATCAAATAAAATAAATTAATTTCATAATAAAAATAAAGAAAGAATTTCAAACTCAATATAAACACAAATTTTACACAGAAATTTTGATATTACAAAAACAACAACACGAATTTGCATGCAATACAAAAACAGCAAGGAAAAAACTTAAATATGAATTAACACAAAATAGCATTATGTCACGTACATAACATAAAAAATAAACATAGAGCACACTGAATTAAGGAACATTCAGGTACTATTAATTACGAAAACTACACATTAGAATCACTGCACAAACACTATATGCGGACAAAACACTTAGACTTACCTGATAAATATAAAACGACAGGTAAACACACGTAAAAACACGGCGCGCGCACTGAGATTACACGTCAAACTTTATGTTGCCGCATAAAGCAACTTCGCCGTGGTGTAACATTTTTTATGGCGAATTCTATAGTAATGCCATAAAAAAACAATATATGTATCTTAAAAAAGATATTATAAAAAATATAATTTTACATAAGGCCAATAAGAGGAAACGAGAAGCCAATTATGTAAAAATAGAGCGAGACAAAAAATAATTATGCAAAAAAGGATGGCAGAAATGGCGTCGATAAATTATATGCATTTTCGAAAATAATAAAATTATTAAGAAAAAATTAGATAGAAATTTGCAATAAATTGGAAGATTCAAGAATTAATTTTAGAAAGAAGAAAATGAATAATTGTGGCAAAAATATGACTGGAATAAGGAGATAAGGAAATGTGTGTACTTTGATAAGGCAGTTCTCCAAGTACTACTTTTGAGGACATAAAAGCGGGAACCAACAAGGACTCAGCCTCTTTCGTTTGTTAGAGTTCAAAGTGATCAAGTGTACATGCCTTTGGGTGAAAACATAGTAGATGCTTTCAAGTGACCTATCAGTTAAAAATCAAGGAGTCAACGTTAGAAAACAAAACATTGTGAGTATTCTTATACATGCCAAGAACTGGTGCAAGTACGAGAATGAGCTGCATGATTTACATATATCTAAGGACTCGTAGAAAAACGTCGAAAGCTATAATTAAATATGAAGAAAAAAAACAAAAAAATAGATTGTCAGACGAAATAGGACATCCGCGAAGAAAGGACTCAACTTATTGGTACTGGGAATAGGACGGAGTTATTAGTACTGTTTCTGTGCTTGAACTGTTATAATTGAAATAAAAGATCCATTGATTGATATTGAGAATTGTTTCTAGGGTTTTAATTGTTAAATAAAATTATTGATTAATATTGAAAATAGTACTAACGACATCTAATAAACAAACCACAGGTAAAACATACTTTGTGAAAGCCCAGCCACACATGCCAACTTGGTGAACGTGGAAGAGCACATGCAATTGTATGTAATACCATAATAATTACCCAAATATAAATTTTTTTTGTATATATATTCCAAAACATCTATTCTTATCATTTATAATCACGACTAGAGTATCAATTGCCACGATATCCTTCTTTTTGCATATAGCCAGTCAAGGTGATTTATGTTTTAAATCACTGTGCGCAACTGGTAAGTTTAATTGTCCACCTAAAATTCACCTCCTGCACCACTACGCGTCCCGCATTGACCGTCAGGTGGTTTCTGGTGAAAGCAACGGTCGGCAGCTCAACATTTTTTGGTGGCTCCATCCAGGAATCGTGTGCAACATATTCTAGTCTGATTTATATATTGATATGGCGACAAGTTCTGAAAGTAAACAGGCACCAATGCTAATATTATTAACACAATTATAGCCGTGTTTTTTTAATGAACTATATAGGTCTTCCCCATACAAATCTGAAAACCCAGGTTTTATCGGGATCTTTATCCAGGTTTATCCAGGTTTTGGGATATTTCAAAATTTCCCTTTCTTTTTAAATGTAAACTTCACGCCAGTCGGAGAAACGTCATTTAAAATATGAAAACATAATTCGGCGGGAAAATTCAAGTTACACAAAATGAGTGAAAATAGAAATTTGTAAGTAATAAAAAATTATTTCTGTTATTTCTGGACAAAATTGTTAAATTTGATTTTATTATTTGTAGAGAAAGGCATAATTGGACAATTGCCGAAACAAACGCTCTGCTTTCTTGCTATGCGGCAAGAAAGCATGAGCTGCAACATACAAGGAAGCGAAAATTCGCTTTCCAAAATATATTGGAGGACTTGATTGGCCTCAATGTTATGGTTTGTTTATTTTAGTTATTATTTGACAAAAATAACAACATTTTATTTCAGGAAACTCCAGTTACTAAAGAACAATTAGAAAATAAAATAAAAAATTTGTTACGGGCCTACAAGGCTGGAAATAACAACGAATCACGCACTGGGTCTTCGCCATCAATTCCAAATCCATTTCAAACGCAAATGGATGAGATATTTGGAAATAGGCCTATAGTTGGACACAGGCATTCTGTATTCTGTGGATAGCATTCTTTCCAATTCTGTGCCATTTAGTCCAGTGCCATCAACGTCAAGAGCAGCACCATCAACCGCGGTAAGCCCAGCGCCGTCGACGTCAAGGGCGGCACCATACACCGCGGTAACTTCTGCGCCGTCGACCTCCTCAAGTGCGGCGTCATCTAGGAGGCCACCAAAAGGAACCAGGCGGCTAGTCCAAACCGACTACGTAGCCGCTAAGGAATTGGAGGTGATGCGTGACAACCGCTTCGAGAAGAAGAGAACGTTGCTTCTCTTCTTAAATGATGAAAAAAATAAGCGGCACGCAACGCAGCACACCTCCAATCCTTAATTGAAATTGATTTCTTGTAAGGTTTTGTTTAGTTTTACATATATTTATTATTCTTTATATTAATATTTATTTACTTGTAGGTGGTTCAGCACTTGTGGATGATCCCGCACTTGAGGAGAGTAAATCGACATCCACCAAGTAAGGAGCATGGATTTGGAATTTATGGCGGGGTTAAAATTGAAAAAAATTTCTGCCGCTGCTTATGTAGGTTCTACTAGAGCTAAATAACCGTTAAATACTAGTGGCAGACATTTTTGACCATTTGGACCCTCCCCAAGCCACCCCTAGCTGAAGTTGCCATTTTTCTCCCCACACCCTAGCAAATAGTCAAAAATTTCTGCCACTAGTATTTAACGGTTATTTAGCTCTAGTAGAACCTACATACGCAGCGGCAGAATTTTTTTTCAATTTTAACCCCCTTTTTACCCCCCAAAAACCCCTAACTCGAAATGGGTCCACTTCCCGCAAAAATGTCATATTATAAAAAATGCTTAAAATTACTTCAAAAGCTTATATACCAAACGGCAGAAGGTTGGGACGACACGATTTTTTCAAGTGCCAGCTCCCCTACTATTAATAATCATATATGATTTTTCTTCTTTAGCAATCAAATAGTTTTTCATCTAGGAAAAAGAAAAGTTATACTATATTTTATTTAAAAAGAAAATGAAATAAACCTGGCTGGATTCTCACATATTCTTGAAGTGCCTCAGCCATTACAATGTTTTCTTTATAAAACATTTTTTAATACTAATTCCGCCACAAGTGCATCCCTTATATTTTGTGGCGAAATTTCTATCCTTTCAGAGGATTGCTGTTCATCTTGGGCGGCAGCATCATCCTCTGCGGTTGCTTCGTATGTATCATTTTGCATAATGCAAATGTTATGTAATACGCAAGCAGAATACGATAGGTTTACTATCAATGGAATGTTGCTTTGCTCCGTGAAATGCAACAATCGACGAAAGCGCGTTTTTAAAAGCCCTATCGCATTTTCTACCACCACACGTGTAGAAGAATGTACAAAATTAAATCGTTTTTGTACATCCGTTAATGCGCCATTATCTTTAAATGGAGGAATTAACCAGGACTTCAATGGATAGGCGCTATCACCTAGTAGAAATGTTCCTGAAGGGAAGAAGGCTTGAGGAGACTCTTCAACCCTCTTAAAGAGTTCACTTCTTCGAAGTACTCTGGCATCATGAATGGAGCCTGGATACCACAGTGCAAATCAATAATTCTTTTATCACAGGCGACTACTACTTGCATAGAAATGCTGTGATATTTTTTCCAATTGAGGTAGTCGGTGGGATCTGTGGTAGGAGCTTTGATTTTGAAATGTGTGCCATCTATCGCTCCTATCACACGGGGAATTCCACGGAGTCTTTCAAATGCATTGCATGCTTCAGAAACCTCACGTTGGGTCGAAGGCCATTTGATGTACATGGGGCTAATCTTGATAAAAAATAGCGTCACTCTGTTGACACTCGCCCATGCTGTAGATTTTGCAATCCCGAACAAATTACCAAGCTGCCTGAATGTTACAGTATTTGCCATATACCATAAATATACATACATTTCAATATCTGGCTTTAAAGGAGGCCTCCCTAATATATTGGGCTCTCCTTTTTCACGTTCATAGAGTTCTAAGAAATTTAGGAAATATATATCACATTATTATATTTACGAGTATATGTATATATTTTACCTATCAGGTGAGAAACGGTTGAACGTTGCAGACGGAAGTGTGACCTAAAATCACTTTCCGAGTACAAACTAATAGTGTTCAGGAAGGTTTGTACTGTGTGGTGCTCGTTTCCACCTTGGTCATCTGATGTCCACGAAGAAGCAGACTCTTCAGATTCTGAAGAGAACAGATCTATGTCGTCATCGCTTTCGTAGTCTTCTACAGGTTCCTGTAAATCAGAGATTTAAGAAATATAATTACAAGTCTTTATTTAAAGGGCTACAGCGTTTCTAAACTTACATTTAAGTCCATGTCCATGGCCAAAAGTAATTATCTCGTACTTTACTATATGAAAGAAAAGCCCTAGATCTTCTTTAATTCGTCCCGTTCATTAAAAATAGACAAAAATATTGAGCTATTATAAATAAGTATTTTTTGAATTAATTGCTAAGATAATATTAGAGATAATAAAAAGGAAATAAATAGTTTGAATAAAATACACCGCTTATCCCATAGTTTTTATTTAAATTAATATTTGTGCCACATATAAAGTACTTTTCCACGAGACTACCAATGGCAAATAAGAAGGAAATAGTAAAATTACAAAAGAAAATCAATAAGCTCTTTTAACCAAACGATGTACTGAAAGTGTCAATAGTATGTTGATACAATTACAATATCTAACAATAGCCGTGAACTTAAATGGAATGTGATAAATTTACTTATAGATAAAAAATTCCTAATTTAAGAGAAAAAATGATGTACTTCCAGAACATTTAGAGTGTCTGGTTAGTAAAAATGCATATGTACACAATTATTCAACTAGACAAACAATAAATTTCATCATGTAAATGCAAGTAACAGTAAAGGTTCGAAATCAGTATTTCTTAATGGACTTGTATTATATATAACCAAGTACCAGACGAAATAATACAATTAGGATCAATCAAAACATTTAGGGAAAAAGTAGGCTTATTGCTTGATTACAACAAATATGAAATTATGCAAACTGTTTCTTAGGCTGTAGTGTGATAGGGTGCTATAGGTACAAATTTCTATTAATTTATTATGTACGTAGTTCGGAATATTTAACTTTATAATAGATTACAATATTGGCTATTTATAATGGTTATAATATTGGCTGTTTATGTTTTAAGTATATATATATATATAGAGTTGTATGAAATCAGTAAGATTTCAAACGTTGTCAATGGATTGGTCATGTCAAACGAGGTGCGGAACGCAACCCGGCAAAAATTGTGCTGGGGGAAAGTACAGTCAGGAAAACGGAGACCAGGTCGGCCTAAGACAAGATATATAGACGACGTCGAGGAAGACTTGAGACAGTTACGAGTACTAAACTGGAAAAGACGGCCCAGAGATCGAGAATCATGCAGGCGAACGGTGGGGGAAGGCAAGGCCAACAATAGGCTGTGCAGCTCCTAATGATGATGTTCTCAAACATCAAACTTCACCCCAAATATGTCAGAATGGTTAATAGACTTCTAACTGGTCATACATATGATGATGCACAGCTCACATCTTGGAATCTTATTCCAGATGGGAATTGTAGCACCTGTATCACAAAATATGACTCGGGATACATCATCTTCAAATGTCAAAAGTATCATGTTGTCAGAGCTAAGTTTCCAACTATCACTGATGCAAATAATCTTGTAGTGCTTTTAACTCATTTTCATATGGACTAATTTGAATCTTGACAAATTTTTTAGCGGATGCACAAATTTCTATATGTTTGCTAGGAACATGCACTTATCCATGTAACCGGTCAGCATAGCGAGGTATCATCCCCTTATTAAGGTTTTGTTTATCTAAGTAAACTTGTTCTCCTTTTGGATTGATCAATGTAACCTTTAAATTAAAAATCAGAACCCCTCAATTATCAGTCTGGGGGAAGTTTTCGTGCGGATCAATGAGACAAAAGTCGTCCAGACTTGCTATTTTATGTAAGTGTGAGTATTATCATTATTCAAACCATTCTGTTTGTAATTAAATAAATAAATAATACCTAATAATTATATCAAATATTTTAGTTATTTATACACCTGAAGTGCACATTTGTATACCTTCTCAAAATCCTATTTAAATGTAGTTTCTGGTTTCCTATTCCTAGTTATTTGCACTTGCACTTTCAATTTCCTTTATTTATTAACTGTCTGTCCCTTAACTCACTTTGCACTTAAAAGTGCAATTAATATCTTTTAATTAAAACGCGCGCTAAACTCTTGAATTTTGTTGCAAAATGCCGGCGGTAGCAGCTGACAGTTCAATTTTTTATAAATGAATGCCCTGAAGATAGATTCAGTTTACGCTTCATAAAATTTCCCTTGTCGTTTTTTTAATGAACTGGATCGAAGACCTATATAGTTCATTAAAAAAACACGGCTTATGTCAGACACAACAAATCCTGAAAAAGCAGTTAGAGAAGTACATCGAAACCGCAAAGAAAACTGCTATACCTAAGAGAAGGCAGGATTTTACGAACTTAGAATAGCTGGATTAAAAGCTATGTGGAAAGAGCTTACAAAAAAACGATATAGAAATACAAAATGCAGCACTTCAAGACAAATCAAAGACTTCTGAGGTATATCTGGAAGAGGACCAATACAGTGACGCAGAAGTTAAATATAGGGAGTATGTGGCAGATCTGATGGACGGATTGAGGAAACTCACCACAGGTAATACCACTGCTACACCAACGTCATCACATGACATCAAACTACCAAGGATTAGCTTGCCAAAATACAACGGTAGTAGTATAAATATGGGGATTTCAACTCAATGTTCCCCTTTAGTGAGAGTTTGGTAAAAAAAGATAAGTGAAATCCATATAAAAAAAATTTGTGGGGGACGATTTTGTATTGGGGATTTCAACTCAATGTTCCCCTTTAGTGAGAGTTTGGTAAAAAAAAAGATAAGTGAAATCCATATAAAAAAATTTGTGGGGGACGATTTTGTATGGAAGATTTCTTCTTCTTGATTGATCGACTTTGTATGGAATTGAGATATTTTGGACACGGGGAAGTGCTTGGAGTTGAATGCTATGATGAGTTGAAATCCTCACGGTGGTCTGAAAGACGTATGTTGATAAGAGGTTGTGCTTGGTCGGATGCTGGTGACCGAGCTGAGCGTAGATGGATGTGGCTGATAAGAGTTGTGAAATAATTTCATAGAGACATGCTTTAACATGTTGAATTTATTTTTGTCTGGCTGATAAGAAAAAGTTCTAGAGCAAAAATTTGGATGGAAAAAATTGATGGAAGTTCAAGTTCAAGTTCTAGAGCAAAACTCCGGAGTTTGTATGAAACATGATGAAGCATGTAAGGAAGCAGATAAGGGGTGATCATATAAAAAAATTCGCGTGTGATTTATTTTATATGGGGAAAAAAATTGATGGAAGTTCAAGTTCAAGTTCTAGAGCAAAAATCCGGAGTTTGTATGAAACATGATGAAGCATTTAAGGAAGCAGATAAGGGGTGATCATATAAAAAAATTCGCGTGTGATTTATTTTATATGGGGAAAAAAATTGATGGAAGTTCAAGTTCAAGTTCTAGAGCAAAAATCCGGAGTTTGTATGAAACATGATGAAGCATGTAAGGAAGCAGATAAGGGGTGATCATATAAAAAAATTCGCGTGTGATCTATTTTATATGGGAAAAAAATATAATTGATGTTGTGGTTTTGAAAACAATTTTTCTTAAAGTTTTGCATGCGTGAGATAATCTAATGTCCCTAATCAGGAAAGGAAAACGCGTGCGTTTTTTATTTTTTAAATTTGATAATTTGGGGGTATAAAATGAACTACTGCGTTAATTTGGTAGTTCATTGTAAACTTATTTTTGAAGTGAAAAATATGGCGTGTGAAAATATTATGTGCGAATTTTGTGGCAAGTTTTTTCCAAATTCAAAACAATTTAGTAAGCATATGCTGAAAATTCATCAGAAAAAAGTAAAAGTGAATCTGAAAGACAATTTTAAATGTCTTACGTGTGAAAAATCTTTTAGTAGTGTAAGAAAGTTGAAATTTCATAATAAAAAATTTCATAATTCTAATTGTGGTGAGTATTATTATTGTTATTTCTCTCCATTTATATACCTAATTTAAAATAACTTTTGTGTTTAGATAATTCCATACGTGCTGCTGCTGCAACTCCTACCATGGCATCTACATCTAATGAAGGTGTTGGATCAGATTCTTCTTCTCTACGTGCTGCTGCTGAAACTTCTACACTTCCATCAACAACTAATGCTGTTGGATTCGATTCTTCCCTACGTGTTGCTGCTACTGCAAATTCTACCATGGCATCTACATTGAATGGAGCTGTTGGTTCCGATTCTTCTGTACGTGCTGCTGCTGAAACTTCAACACTTCCATCTACATCTGATGTTGGACTTGGTAAGTCTACCAATATTACAACTTCTTCAATAGTTGATATTTATTGTGAAAAATGCAAAATATTTATTAAGAAGAAAGTGCTTGTTTCACATTTACGGACAAATGAACACAAAAAAAATGCCGCAGAGTATATTAATGACCACATAAAATGTGTAAAAAGTGCATTCAATGAGAGGGTAGAAACATATATTATAGAAAATAAAAACGAGGGAATTTTGTATCCAAACATTTTCTTTGAAGAATCTAGTAATTCAATTAACCTTTTTCTAAAGACAAGTTTAAAAAAACATTTAACAATAAAATTTAATTTAGAATTATTTTGTGAATTTATCAAATTTTCAAATTCGAATGGTGAAGATGATAACACCGATGAGACTGAAATTATCAACGATATAAAATCATTTCAATCGAAAATGGAAATTTTATGTAATGATTTTGAGATAGCAACTATCCTTACTAAAATGTTTGAACAAATAAATATAAAAACAGAACAATTTCAAGAAAAGGATAGTGGCTGGGCTCTAGCAAGAATCATTCACATAGAATTAAACATTAACCAATATCGACCATTGTCAGGCTCGCGATATATTCCACTACCAAAATCGTTACAAAATAAACTAGCTTGCGTTAACATTAAAAATAGTGATGAGTTTTGTTTTAAATGGGCAATTATTTCCGTTCTACATCCTATAAAAAAAATTCGGAGAGATGCTCCTCATATCCAGTTAATGATATCACAGAAAATATCATTATTTTACCAAATGAACAGATTTTAAATTTCACAAACTTAGAATTTCCTCTAGAATTATCTAGTGTTAAAGTATTTGAAGAAATGAACCCTAATATAAGTGTAAATGTTTTTGGTGTGGAATGTACATCTTCTAAAACACATCAAATTGTTGGTCCATTTTATTATACAAAAGAGGAAAAAGAAAAACACATTAATTTACTTTTAATACAAGAAGATCAACATTTTCACTATGTATGGATCAAAAATTTATCTAGGCTTGTTCGAAAGCAAATTACCCTACATAAGAATAAAATGTTTTTGTGTAATTCATGTTTACTCTATTTTCATAGCGAAGATGTTTTTAACATACACAAAACTGAATGTAAAAAAGTTGTAACGAATATGCCTGATCCTAAGGATTCAATTTTAAAATTTAAGAATTTAGAACGTGAATTAGATGTACCATTTGTGATATATGCTGATTTTGAGAGCATATTAAAGAATATTAACACATGCCTACCGGATTCATCACACTCTTTTACATCGAATGTTCAAGAACATGTTCCTTGCGCGTTTTCTTATTTTATTAAATGTTCTTTTGATAATAGCTTAAATAGATTTAGGGTGTACAAGGGAAAAGATGCAGAGACAGTTTTTGTGACAATGTTAGTTGATGATGTGAAAGACCTTTACCACAATTATCTTGAGACAGTGAAAGAAATGGAATCATTAACAGATTTAGAGTGGTTCGTTCAAAATGAAGGTACCACATGTCATATTTGTAATTTAGAATTAGGTTCTGAACGAGTTGCTGATCATTGCCATATAACGGGTAAATATAGAGGACCTGCTCATAATGAGTGCAATTTAAAGTATACAATTTCAAACTTTTTCCCAATATTTTTTCATAATTTTTCTGGCTATGATTGTCACCTCTTTGTCAAAGCTTTAAACATTGTTGAAGGTGATATAAATATCATTCCTTTAAATAAAAAAAACTACATTTCTTTGTCAAAGAAGATTTATGTGGGAAAAGATAGACACATTGAGTTAAGATTTTTAGATTCTTATAGATTTATGCCAGCGAGCATAGACTGTTTAGCTAAAAATTTATCAGATGATGATCTAACAATAATGAAAGAAATGTTTAAAGATGATGAATTGTTTGCATTAGTGAAAAGAAAGGGAGTATTTCCATATGAGTATATCAATTGTTGGGAACGTCTAGAAGAAAAAAATCTTCCTTCGCAAAAAGACTTTTACAATAAACTAACAAATAGTAAATGTTCATATAATGATTATTCTCATGCCATTGAGGTTTGGCAAAAATTTAAATGTCAGGACATTTCTGACTACTTCAAGTTATATTTAAAAGTAGACGTCTTATTGCTTGCAGATATTTTTGAAAATTTTAGAAAATTATGCAAAAGAATTTATTCATTGGACCCTTGTCACTATTATACTACTCCGGGATTTACTTGGGATGCTATGTTGAAATATACAAACATTAATTTGGAATTACTAACAGAAATAGATATGTATAATTTTTTCATGTCCGGAATTAGGGGTGGTATTATTCAATGCTCTCTTCGTCATTCTACTGCTAACAATAAATATATGAAAAATTTTAATCCCAAACAAGATTCGACATTTTTAATGTACCTCGATGTCAATAATTTATATGGTTGGGCGATGTCAGAATATTTACCATATGGGGGTTTCAGATGGTTGGAAACTACTAACCTCGATATAATGTCTATCCCAGAAAAATCTGAAAGAGGATATATTTTTGAAGTTGATCTTGAATATCCAGAGTCAATTCACGACAAACACAATGACTTACCATTTTGTCCTCAAAATAAAAGTATACGTTTAATGAAAACGAAAAAATTGATAGCTGATTTAGAAAAAAAAAGCAAATATATAATTCACTATAGAAACCTTCAACAATGTTTAAAGAATGGGTTAAAACTTACTCGTATACATCGAATATTAGAATTTAAACAATCAGATTGGTTAAAAAAGTATATTGATCTAAATACTTCATATCGTTCAAAAGCAAAAAGTAATTTTGAAAAAGACTTTTTCAAATTATTAAATAATGCGGTTTATGGTAAGACAATGGAGAATGTTGATAAAAGGAAAGATGTTAGAATCGTAACGCAATGGGAAAGTAGACATAAACGATTAGGATTACGGGCGCTTATAGCAAAACCAAATTTCCATAGCTTATCTCATTTTACCCCCAATATGGCAGCTATACAATTAAATAGAGTTCAGGTAACTTATAATAAACCTATATATTTAGGTTTTACAATATTAGAACTTTCAAAATGGAAAATGTATGATTTTCATTACAACTACATGAAAAATAAGTATGAAGATAGAATAATCATGAATTACATGGATACTGATTCTTTTATATATACTATACACACCGAAGACTTTTATAAAGACATATTGAATGACATAGAAAATAGATTTGATACTTCAGATTATTCCGACAACAATCCTTATAATATACCATTAAAAAACAAAAAAATACCAGGATTTATGAAAGACGAAAATAATGGTAATATTATGTTAGAATTTATAGGATTAAGATCTAAAATGTATTCAATTTCTGTAGAAAAAAAGAAAGATGTTAAAAAAGCTAAAGGTATAAAGAAAAGCACTGTAGACAAATTAAGTTTAGATAATTATAGAGAATGTTTATATAAGAAAAAACTTTTTTTTGGTAGTGTGTTAATATTCAGGTCAAAATTACACACTTTGTATACTCAATATGTTAAT
Source organism: Thereva nobilitata (assembly GCA_963855945.1). Lineage (NCBI taxonomy): Eukaryota > Metazoa > Arthropoda > Insecta > Diptera > Therevidae > Thereva > Thereva nobilitata. The sequence goes on from OY979694.1 coordinate 170,161,165, forward strand.
AAAATTAGTCTTAGTCCTTTTGATGATAAAAGATTTATATTGGAAGATGGATGTACGACCTATGCATGGGGTCATTATAAACTTAACGAAATGAATGTTGATTAATCTAGAAAATTACGTAAGAAACCTTAAAAATTATTATAAATAAAACATTGTAAATCAGTTTTTTGTTTCTTCTTCAACTTCACTTTGCATTTACAGGAATAATCAACGGTTTGGACCAAAAGAGGTTATATAAAAAATAGAGGTTTGTTGTTTTAACATAAAAAGTTTTATTGAATTCAATTTTTATATACTAGAAATTTTCTAATTGCAAAAACATTTTGAAGTGCACACTGTCCTTTATGATTAAGACAAGAAAACTCTTGATGTTTAAACCGAAGCCATGATAGTTTCGGACATTGTAATTCATGTTCAAGATCTAAAATGGTTGCTCCATCACCAGTAAAGACTTTTACCCATTCTTTTTTTTCCGATCCTTTGACATAAATAGTTTTTCCAGTTAATAAAGGTGCTACTACAGTGTAGAGGTAATGATATGGAATATATCCGTCATACCATCCGAATCCATGAAGATTGTTTTTAACCAAATAACTTGTTTTTTTATTTTTGGTGTTAAGTCTTCAAATTTAAACGGTGGTTGAAAAAAGAAGTGTTGAAGTCTATCCTCCGAAGAAAGAACTGCTAGCTCCTTGACAATAAAGTTATTTTGTTGGTCCTTGAATCCTTGAATGTCAACAATTGCAGCCATCGCGATTTAAATAACTTTCTTAACTTCACTGGTCAACGGATTGTACTCGACTATTCGATCGTGGATTAATAAGCAGTAAGCTGTTGTTTTCGCAGGAATATTAACGGAAGTTTTGAATTCCAATTTTATGTCTACTGGACCCGTTTTGATAGCCTCATTTTGATGAGAACAATCGATAACTGCAATTGGAGCGTTTTCGAGAAATTCTCTAACTGAGAGCAGAGGTTGCGGTTGACGTCCATAGTATGACTGTTGAAATTCCGCATACATATTGTTGCGGCGACACCCTAAAAGTCTAAAATAAACCAAAGGAAATAAAACACACAGATTTCATGACACTCTTTATTTATAAAAAATAAACAAAACCAAGAGAATACACAACACAAACTAATCACTAAATCCTTTTGAAAATATAGTTTCTGAAAAACAAATCATTAATGACATATTAACAAATACACAAAAATACTTCCCTTCATAAAAAAACAGGCGCTTCCACACAATCCGATGAGAAAACCAAAACATCAAAATGCCGTCGGCATTTGAACATCTGGAAATAAAAAACAATCAGGAAAAATATAAACACATTCCACAAAATTTCTTACCTAACAACACTAAAAGATGAACTCCGCCTTCCAATAATCCCCACCAAATCTAAAAACAAACCTAAAATAAATAAATATAAGTAAATAAATAACCAAATGAGATAAAAATACTTACCATCAACAAACACAATTTGACGTCTATGCGTAGGAAGGAAACAGCTGATCACAACCTATCGCAGATAAAATACATAACACGGAATTATGTACTTGACTAGAAGTGAAGCCCCCACCAAAAAATTGCCCAAAAATCCATTGCCCGGGTCGAAATAAATACCGGCACTTAGACGGAGTTGAACTCAGATTGCCTTCAATCTTCCTAGCGACTTGAGCTAGAAGAAAAAATCGTTCTGAGATTTTAGAAGCAATTTCACCCTAAAAAGCTGTAGTGAGGCTTTATCCAACTCTAACCCATCGGCTAACGCATTGAGTTAGCAATCCAGAGACTGTATTGAGGTCTAACTCTAACCCATCGGCTAACGCATTGAGTTAGCAATCCAGAGACTGTATTGAAGTCTAACTCTAACCCATCGGCTAACGCATTGAGTTAGCAATCCAGAGACTGTATTGAGGTCTAACCCATCGGCTAACGCATTGAGTTAGCAATCCAGAGACTGTATTGAGGTCTAACCCATCGGCTAACGCATTGAGTTAGCAATCCAGAGACTGTATTGAAGTCTTTTCTTCGCAACGCAGCAACGCAACACCGCAACAGCGCAGCAACGCAACACCGCAACAACGCAACAACCTCGCAGAAGCACAAATTTCCAAGCAGAAATCAGGACCTCATACAAGCAGCAGATTCTCTGGCAAATTTGGGCCTTCATCTATCAACGCAGCAGCCTCGCAGCAGCACGAAGTTCCCAGCTGAAACCAAGAACATCGTACAATCTACAGATTTACTGGCAACTTTGAGTTTTTCGAACTCTCCAGTAAACTTCATCAACCCGACGTATAGAAGTCACATCCAGTAATACAGCAGCAGTAAGCCGCAGCAGTCTCACAGCATCAGTATCAGAACAACCAAGAAGAAAACAAAATCATCCGAACAAAATCATAGTTACCAACGAATTCCATCAAGCGACGCAAACGCACCTCACAGGAAGGCAAATCCACGTACGGAAAGCAGCCAGCACCCAGATTCAAGTATACACACGTAACTCACGCAAACGCACCTCACAGGAAGGCAAATCCACGTATAGAAAGCTTCCAGCAACCCAGAATCAAGTCTAAACTCGGAACTCGGTAACTCAAGCAAACGCACCTCGCAGGAAACAAACAAATCGGGTCATCTTTCGGGCAATATTGACAAGGGAGGAAAATTAAAGCTGTTTACATTGAACTAATAAAATTAAAGTTGCACATATTTAACTTCTCCAAAAATAATAAGCGAATAGAGTAAAAAATTGAAAGTACATTTAATATTGACTGAATTAGTTTATTTGAAATAATTTTTTTGAATTGAATTAAAGATCGAATTTATTGAAGTAAAAATTGTAATTGCACGAATTGAAGAATTTATAATAAAAATAAGGTTATTTGGACAAGGTGATTTTTTTAAAGGGTGATTGAGTGATCACGGCACACATATTGTATAGCAAAGCGTACCGATCTCGATCAAATTTCAAATTTAAATCATCGTATGGGTAGGAATCTAAATTTAGATGTACTTTAACGTTTGTAAGGTTGCAGTGATCAAACTTGCTTGCATCCTTTTTTCTATCATCTTTACGATCAGTTTGTAGAGCTAATATAACATATCTTGGTTTTTCCAATTGCGCAGATATTTTAACTGACCATGTGTGATCAGTTGCTATAGGTAGCAGCGGATATTCGTATACATCCCAGCTGCGGAATGGAACTTGAATTGGACGTCCACTTTCAACAGTTTTCAATAATGATAGCTTCTCGTTATCTGATACAAAGATATGTGGTATTTTCCATTGTAACTTAAAGATGTTAATATTAACTTCATCGGTGGGAGCTATGAGAGCATTGTCGTCTGTTCTTCTTCGAATTAGTATTAGTTCATGTTTAGCGTTTACCATAATGTTCTTATAATCTTCTGCAAATCCTAACAGCATATTAAGCGGTACACAAAAATTGAAAAACATCTTATCAGGCTTTATGGTTTCTGAGGGTGACCAACCCGCATTGAAAAGCATTTTGCTTTCATTTTCATTTAACGAGATATAGTTTTTCAACGTTGATACAATTCCAAGGTTTCTTGTACGATCGATCTCCACTCCATTTAACTCGTAACGAATTTCATCGAAAAGAAATGAGAAAGCATTGTTTGTTCGACTTGCATCAGAAGATTTTGTTCCATCCGTTTTAGTTATAGAACATTCAATATAAATTAGACTTTCACTAGGTAGAATGTATAAATCCTGATGCTGTACTATGATTCGGAGTTCATCATTGTTTTTAAATGAATTTAAAAATGGTGAATAGCTGTGATATTCTCTTTTTACTATACTGTTGTCATAAAAAACACCTTTGTTAATGTTCAATATCCCCCTCATTTTTTAATTTAAGTCCTAGAGATATCAAAAATTGTTTGTTAGCTAACGTTAATTTTGGTCTTATCCTTGGTAAAGTAATTAACTGACTGGATGGCTTGTTAGCTTTTCCTAAACTTTTATTATCACTGTCTCTGTTATATATCAACATGTTGAGGTTTCAAGTGTAATCTAACAGTTATTGTTTCTCCTCTAAAGTTTATCAGATCACCGTCTTGGTCCACTAATTTCAACACAAGCGAGCTTATCCTTTTAACATTCACAGACAAATAAATGACATTTCTGGGCACCTCAACTATTTTATATCCTGGCCCCACTTTAGGAGAAAATTCGTGAAGGGTGTGAACCGGCGTATTATTAATAAATGATCCCGATACAATATTACATTCAACACGAATCACATTAATTTTTATTATGTTAACTGGTAAATCCGATTCATTTGATTTGGTAGAATCCAATTCACGTTTACTAAACCCTAGCAATGGTCCAATCGAGTATGGTTGATTAAAATTTATTTTTTCTGTACTCTTTATTTCAGTTTTCAAAGTGTTATTGTTAGCTACAATATCAACGGTTGGTTTAGTTTTTGTTTTAGTTAAATCTCTTTTAATTAATGCTGCAATATCATCAATTTCATATGAACCTTCTGGAATTTGTATGACTTCTTCTCCCACATGAAACAAGTTGTTTCTTTTATCTACATTCGGTATTGAATTATAAGTCTGCAAGTCAATCAACCCGCAAACATAGTCTGCATTAAGATATAAAGATGGAAAATATTCAGCTGTTAGTATAGATGAATTTCCAGTTAAAGTTAGCGTTAACGACATGGTAAATGTCTCTAAATTAAATGCTGATGTAATAGGTTTGGATGCTTTATTTATATATTTTTTTTTAAAGTTAAACTGTCTTAGAACGATTGTACAGAAATTTTAAACACAGATGTCCACAATTTACAGAATTATAATTTTAATAACTTTCATAATTGTACACTATTTTATTTCCTAAATAATTTAAAAGTTCTCTTGGTAGTTGTAAGTTTCCAAAACTGTCAAAGTATTCAATGTTAGAAACTTTTTTATGGTATGCTACCCAGTGTGTCCCCGGACCTGTGGAAGAATCTAAATTGATAATCCCACATTCATTTCTCCTAGGTCTTTTAGGAAGCTCGTCAATCATAAAGACTCCTCTGAAGTGCGGTATGTATTGAGCATGCTTATATAAATCGTATTCGTTTAATGGACGGTTGGGCAGCATTCTCAGTAGTTTTTTGTTGGTGGATTTAAGTAAAGTCCTAACCCCTTTCTATATGGTTTTAAATATAGTCCTTTTCCGCTTTTCCCTAATGATATTGCTTCTATTGTTTGATTATGACGTTTACTTTCCTCTAATTGTTGTTTAGCTTTACTTGCATCGCACCTGTCAATGCTCCCAAAGCAGAAAGCCCAGCAAAAATGGGGATGAGAGGTAAAACTCCTCCAATTTTTGGTACAGGAATAATACGAGGTGTCCTTGTGCATTTTCTCTTTCCTTTAAATACATTTCTGGTAGCACCAAGAGCAAGCTGTATAGCTTCTTTTAAAGAGCCTGGTTTCTTTATTTTCAAGATATTTCGTGCTTCTCGAACTCCTCTTTGCAGTGTTAATTTAGTTTTAGGCTTTTTAGCTTTTAAGCCCATTCCAAGTTTAAGTTTTGTCTTCATGGCGTTTGTTACAAGCCAAGCGTTAAGTCGTTCGTTTAATAATGCGTCACTAGATTTCACCCTCCTCCACGCCTTTTCTGCTAATATACGATCAGCGATATGACGATCTTCAATATTTGTATGTTTGTTATATGCGATATCGTGTTCTTTGCAGGCGGCGTCAAGAGGATTTATACCGAGATCGCCTCTAGCTAATCTTTCCTGCAGTTTAGTACCAGGACCGCAATACTGGTAACCAGGCAAATGTAATTCAAAAGGTAATTTATTTATTGCGTTGTTCACTAGACCTCTGCCCGTTTTTATTTTAGGTCGCGATAGGTTTTTCTTAAGTTTTTTATGTTCAATCATTTATGTTGTGATCGATTGTATTAAATTTTATGTTCTATCATTCAACGCGATGTTTTGCAAAATCTAGGTCTGTATTCTAGCTTAGATAACTTGAGACTAATATAAAAATGTATTGATTGTAGTACATATATATTAGTTTTCACTATGAAATTAGTTAAGCAACAAGTGTCTTTACCAATAAGAAATATCGATATAAAGTCAGAAAAACCTAAACAAAAACACGGATCATTATTACCTAATACTATAAGAGCTATCGTTTCAGGACCTTCTAATTGTGGTAAAACTAATCTTATGATTAGTCTTATTGAACACCCCAACGGACTCAAATTTCAAAATATTTATATCTATTCAAAGTCATTACATCAGCCAAAGTATGAGTATTTGAAGCAAGTCATAAAACCCATATCTGGAATGCAGGCCCGCCACATAGGGGGGGCAACTGGGACGAATTGCCCCGGGCCCCAGGCCAGAGGGGGCCCCGAGAATAGATTTAAACCCAAAAATGAAAACCCCATATCTCTGCGTACTAATTGCCTAGGGGCCCCGAAACTATCTTGAAACCCAAAAAGTCAAAACCGCCATATCCCTGCGTTCTAATTGTCAAGCAAGCACTAATCTAGAACCTGAAATCCAAGCATGCAGCACTCTAAAATATATTTTACGTTGCTATGGATATGGATTCTTTTGTACTCATCATATTTAAATAGTAAACACTCAATTTCCGCAAAGTCGTCGATGACATCGTCATATTCTATATTTTTTGCCAGCTCTCGTTCCATTGCAATGATTTAAACGTGACTGACCCATACATGATCTTAGATAATTTTATATCATTTTTAATTTACTGAAACCGTGTTCACCAGTTGCAACACCAATAGGTATCACAATAAAAAGACGTAAACAAATCCATAATTGAGGAAAAACAGATAGAAGACCTTTATCAAAGATTAGATTAGGAGATTTGGCTCACCCTTAAGTAGTCTCTTTACAACCACTGAAGTAGTATTACCACCGAATTGAGTATTAAGAAAAAGAGAAAACTTACCCAGCGGGAAATGAAGCTAGAACACTCTTAAAAGGGTTGGGGCGTTCCCCTTCCCATCCCATTTCTATATCTTTTTTAATATTGCATGATCGCAGTGGGGAGCACTCCTTTTACTGCTGCTTTTTTTAAAAGCGTTTTTGAGCAGTTACAAAAGTAGAAAAAATTTTCTAACCCTCCAATTTGGGCATTTTCAGTTTTTAACCACGGTTAAGTAACCAAAAACTTATGGTCGTTTAGTGGTGAATATGTGTTCGGTACAAAGCGGTTGAGGTGTATTTATGGTACATGGTAAACTTATTTATTAACCGAACAGATCCTGGTTATGTGGTGTATTATATGTCAAAACGTCATTTTATAATGGGTAGTAATACAATAATAGTTGTTTTAAACGAAATTGTAATTGATTTGATGAACACGGAAGAAAACAGTGATATATCATCAGAATCTGATACAGATGATGAACTTTTATTGGAAGAAATAAAAAATAAAAAAATTAAAATCAGAAATTATGTTGAGAATATTGTACCGAAATATTCTTTTGATACTTATAGAGAACATTTCAGAGTGACGAGAAATACAGTAAAGGTATGTTGCTACAATTACAAAATGATATATTTACGTAATCATATTTAAATATTTTATTTCAACAGACTATTGTCGAATATATAAATCCTTATTGGAATAAGTTTAATAAAAGGCCCAGAACAAATGCAGAAACTGCTGTTTTATTAACGCTGTGGTTTCTAGGAAATCAGGAAACTTTTAGACAAGTCGGTGATCGCTTTAATTTAAGCATGAGTACAATTTATGCAACATTAATAGATGTGTGTAAAATCCTATACAGATTAAAAACGAAGTTTATTAAATGGCCAGTACTCCTAGGAGACACAGCAGAAAAATTTAATAATTTAAGAAGACGTAATTTTCCCAATGTGATAGGGTGTATTGATGGGACCCATATACAAATCCCAGGACCCAAAGGTGACAATTCTTTTTACAATAGAAAAGGATTTCACTCGATCATCCTACAAGCTCTCTGCGATGCAGATATGAAATTTACAGATGTTTATGTTGGCTGGCCTGGATCTGTCCATGATGCCAGAGTATGGACGTCATCTCCACTATACAAAAAATTAAAAAATCAAAATACATTGACAAATGAATATCACCTTCTTGGCGACAGTGCGTACCCATTGGATACCTTTCTGATGAAACCATTTAAAGATAATGGCCATTTAGATAATAAACAAGTATATTTCAATACAGTCCTGAGTTCTACACGTATTCGTATAGAGCAAGCTTTTGGAAGACTAAAGGGGATATTCAGAAAATTAAAATATGTACAGGTATATCAGCAGAATAATTTAAAGTACATTGTCATCGCAGCATGTGTGCTTCATAATATTGCACTTAATGAGCAAGATGCTGCAATACAAGAAACTCCCATAGATATTGCTGCCCCTTCAGACTCTCACCCTGAAGAAGAAATTGAAGAAAATAGTAATGAAGAAGCTAAAAGAAAAAGAAACGAAATTTGCGATTTAATTTTTAATCAAAGAAATATGTAAATATGTACCTACATATTTCCTTTCAAAATAATTATCAAAACGATGAAATTTTTTTTATGTTTTATTAACTGTAAATTCATTTTAATAAATTTTTTCACATTGTGTTTAATAAAATAAAAAGTCTAATTCATTGCACATGTAAATAATAAATCTAAATAAATATGTTTCATACAAATTAAATTCATATTAGAACTCTTAATTCATGTAAAAAGTAATATGAAATGTTGGGTAAATTCAAAAACTCATCCCTGCCGCATTACTGCAGAATTCAGCCACAGACTTCAATTGAGGGATGAGTTTTTGAATTCACCCGTTGTCACTTATTTTATGTCCTCATTTTGGAACGACTTGCGATAAAACATTGGTAAGATTTTTTAACACCTCAATTTTCATCAGCTCCACTCCTTTTTTATCTTCCCATTCTTTTTGTTTTCTCTCCGTTTCTTCTTTTTTCCATTTAAGTTTATCCTCAAAATAATTTTTTTTCCAGTCTGTATTTTGCTTTTTTTTAGTGGATGTATCGGCTGAATTAATTTCTTCTTCAGATTCATTATCACTTATTGTTGCACCAAGAAGTTCTTTTGGCGGATTTACATTTTTTTTATTTCCGTAGACAGAATCAAATGACTCATAATAAGTCCAATTTATCCTTTCCTCACCGCTAGATTTTTTCTTTGCCTTATTTCTTTTATAAGTCTTCATGAGATTGCGAAATTTTTCGTCGCACTTTTTCCCTGTCAAGTCATAACCTTTTTCTTGCAATTTGCTTGCAACTATGTTCCACAACTTTATTTTTTTGCAAGTTGGGCTGGAAAATTTATTTTCCATCTCCAATCGTGTACTTATTAATAGTTGAGTGCTGCAATCAGTCCATTTGGCATCATCACCAGCACCAGCACCAAATATTTCCGCCATAGAATTTTCAATATCTAAAATTAAAAAAAAACGTCAAAAAGGCAATTGTATATAATATGTAATTATGTAATTACATAAAAAGTGAATTATTATTACTTTTTATACATACCGATGTTACTAGCCTCCATTTTTCCATAAACAATAAACTTTTCATCACTTCAATGTAAATGTCACTCAACTAACCAACAAAATTCTGTGGTTAGTTTGGTGCATAACCAAAGCTTTCGTGGTTAAAATTCGAATAATAGTTTTGGTTATGTTGGTACACACGGTGAATATTCGAAAATGGTGAATTTTATTTGGTGCGTTCGGTAAGCACCACGGTTAATAAACGAAAATGCCCTTTATGTTATAATGGATATGAGAAACAACTGCAGTGTCGAAAAGCTTTATATTTTTGTTCACCTTGTACAATTGCCTTTTCATCCTTCCAAACGAGAGTGTCGACAGCGGTTTTACCAAGCGGTCCCCCAACTAAGTACCAACCGCGTTTAATATGCTGCTTGACCAACGCATCGAACGAGAACCGGTCTCTCAATTCCTTAAACATCCAATCGGAGCATATTAACAGCGGTCCGAATTCGCTTCCCTTAGTAGTGCTTCGAATTTTTGCCTCTGGGATAGCTCCTGGATTGATTCTGCAAAAGGAAAGATGAGTGCTGAGCCCCAGAGCTAAGCACAAGGGCCTGTCTACATAAACCTGTTCCATTCTAGGTTAAACTATGTAACTTTAGGTTCACCCGCGAATAAAGCGGGATTTTAACTTAGCTGGCTACCAGTGTTAGTTGTTCCGATGGTGTGTTGTAGCTGGCAGTAGTGTTGAGCCAGACTTACACGAGGCAGTACATTTGTCCCATACACGATGTAAATTGTACTGAGGCCTCAGTTTTTTTAAATGTCCCGGTTCAAAAATAATGTCCTACTGGTATATGAGCGTGTATCGAGATAAATGAAACGAGGTGTGATTGTAAATTATTTAGTGGAGAGACATTTCTTCCTTCTTTCGCGGCAGTAATATATCCAATTTGAACTGCGGCGAGGTGAGATTGTACACACGAACGGGAGAGACACTTTCTCACTTCTTTTGCGGCATTAAAACATCCAATTTAAACTGAGCCGTGGTGAGATTGTAAATACGAACTGGATGGAGAGACATTTCTTACATTTTTCGAGGTAGTGAGGTTTTTTCATGAAGAAGCAATTCTTACATTTTTCGAGGGAGCGAAGTTTTGTCCTGAAGAGATAATTCTTACATTTTTTGAGGGAGTGAAATTTTGTGCTGGAGACACATTTCTTACTTCTAGCAGAATTTCTAACTAGAAATTAGGCGAGGTGGGATTGCAAAATATAAATATAAATTAAAGAATTTCCACCACCTCTCTTAATTTTTTTTAAATATATAATGATAGAAGGAAATCAATAGCAATACAATAATGAATTCCTAACAGGTTTGCTACATAAAAACATAAAAAATGTATAAATATGCAATTTTTATGAAACTGTTTCTAATTAGTTGTCCGTGGCTGTACATTGTGGAGATATATATTTCTTACTTACTCTAAGGCAGTTTAATGGCCCTTCGAGGCCTTGTCCATAATTTCAAACCGGTTTTAATATGAGTTCAATAATACACTCGGAACTTACTTTTCTCCATCATTTTCGCGTAACGATTCCCAGCGGGGAAGAAGAGCGCTTCCACATGGCAGTTAATGCGCTTCTTTGGAAGCATGGAGTGCTTGCCTGTTCTATTCCACTTCATTGCCATTTTACATGGGGATGTCATCAGAAAGATGCGCTTCCCCTTTCTTTCCTTAAACGCGCTTCTGAAGCTTGTTAAATGGATGCAGCGGGAAGCACTTGCGATTATGGTTCTGTTTGGATATGCAAAGCTTTTAAGCTTTTTTTTAATTGAAGAGGAAGGAAAAGAGCTGAAGAGAGAGTAAATATTTCATACTTAAAAACAGAGCATTTTTGAGCATTAGACATAAGAACATTTTGATATTCACACAAAAATTTCCATTTATGCTCCTTCACAAATCTCTACTCATTAGTTGCTCAGACCTATGAAAACTGAAATCAAAGCAAATCCACAGGGAATTGTCATGTACAAAGAGCATTCGCAGCTTGCATCAAACCTACTTCCGATACGAAATACTCTAGAAGCGCATCACTAAAGCTTCCAGTGGAAGCACTTGCTTTATTTCCCGCTGGGTTGTAATGCCTATGGAGTAGTGTGGGGTGCGGAGAACGAAAACATGCTTGTGTTAGTGTAATGGACGGTGAAACCAGAAAATGTTTGGGTGAACAAATGATGGAAAATGATGGAAGAAAAACTGTCTTCCCTGCGGCCCCTTGCCTATAAAACCGGTTTTTGTTTTGATGTTATGGACAAGTGTGTGGAAGGCCAATGAATATTAGAATTAAACTTGTAAAAATGCACTTCATTGGTATTTATTTTCTTTCTTTTTTTTAATCTGCTTGTTTTTGTCATTTTGGCATTACAATAGCGCCTCGCCTCATTTGAAGTATGATATTATACCTACTGGCTAAAAAGAAAAAAGAGGCAGTAGATATACAAGAGGGGTTCTGCGCCCCCCCCCCTCATATTTGCCTTCCCCACTTCCCCTCACCTTCACTTTGAGCTTTCTATGTATGTGTGCACAACACACCCACACACCCATACCCACACACACACCCATACTCACACATACACCCATACCCACACGCACACCCATACCCACACGCACACCCTCACACGCAACCTGGGGGAGGAGCCACACACACGCCTTCTATGGAAAACACCGCCTCATATTTACCTCCCCGCCCGACCTATGTATAACATACCCCTTCATATTTACCTCGCCGCCGGACCTATGCATAACACATACACGCCACCTTGTATGGCATACCCCTTCATATTTACCTTCCCCCAGGCATTCCCCTTTTCTGGTTTGTTTATACGGCTGTGGCGCCACACACACACCATCACACACATGACATCGCTGTTGTGCGCAAAGCTTCCCGCCCAACAGGCACACCCTTCACATTTGCCTTCACCGATCTCCACATATACCAGCAGTATATTTCGCAACATACCCCACATACCATCACACACATGGCATCGCTGTTGTGCGCAAAGCTTCCCGCCCAACAGGCACACCCTTCACATTTGCCTTCACCGATCTCCACATATACCAGTAGTATATTTCGCAACATACCCCAATCGTGTATCTTTTCTTCTCAACTTCTCATCGCTGTTGTGCGCAAAGCTTCCCGCCCAACAGGCACACCCTTCACATTTCCCTTCACCGATCCCCACATATACCAGCAGTATATTTCGCAACAGCAGCTTTTACACAAGGTTATCGTGTATCTCTTCTTCTCAACTTCTCGTCGCTGTTGTATGCAAAGCTTCCCGCCCAACAGGCACACCCTTCACATTTGCCTTCACCGATCCCCACATATACCAGCAGTATATTTCGCAACATCAGCTTTTACACAAGGTTATCATGTATCTCTTCTTCTCAACTTCTCGTTGATCATGTGTATATTTACTCTATGCTATAGAAAATTTGGCTCTCAAAATATAAAATCGAAATTGTTGTTGTTGTTGTTTTTCTACATTAGGCCACTGGGTGAAGTCACATTTTCTACGATATTCGAGATACCAACAATATATTTCGCAAAATCAGCTTTTATCGAGGCTTTCTGGATTTGTTTATACAAGCGCTGAACATGCGATCGAAGAATAGAATTTTTATCTTTCTTTCTTTCGGCCAATATGAGGGTGTGTATGTGTGAATGGAATAAGCAGAGAAGCAGATATCAACTTCTCGTAGATGAATACGATTGATATGAGTTTATATGTATGGTGCATGTCTAAGACTGATCCGGGCTAAAGAGGTGATAAGAATTAAGAATTTTTTGATGAGCGAAATTAGAATTGTCACTTGCGAAGGCCTGGGTTGTTTGTAGGAAAAAGCTTTTGCTGTTGTTGTTGTTGTAAAGAACGAAAACGAAAATTGAGGCAGCCCAGGGGTTTTTCATTATGGCGAACGACTAGATAGAATTTTTATCGGAACAAGCTGTTGGTTTATGATCGCCAGTTGGAATATCATGAAAAATGCTAGAATTGATGATATTGATTCGAATAATCAATAAAATATCTTAAATGCTTATCCATCTATATTCAAATTTCTATTTATAATATAATTCATATGTGAGAAGGTGAGCATGTAGTATAAAAGCTGGGCCTTCTTTCTATATACCGTGAGAATATTTATCGTTCTTTCGGTCAATATGAGTGTGTGAATATGTGTGAATGGAATAGAATTCTTTGCTATATTCTTACATGATGGGTCTCATGAAAGTTTTATCTGTTTGCTGATCTGTGTGTGTGTGTCACAGCCAGTGCAATGATGGTGACGTCATCAGTTGTTGTTGTTGTAAGGCTGAAGGGGTATGGGGTAGGGCTATGGGGTACGGGGTACGGGTACGGAGTACGGGTGTGGAGTACGGGTACTGAAAACAAGTAAAAACAAAAACAATTACAACAAAACAACAGGCCTTCGCAAATGTCGCATGTATGTACTGAATTCAAATACCTCAAACATTCAAGGCGATTCATTATCTACATATATTAAACATAGTTGGCTTTATTTCGTCATTTGTCTTTATTCTGACTTTTTTTTTTGTTAACTGGTATTGCGCAACTAGTGAAATTGTTTACACAAATCTCGAAAGCACTGAAACGTGTTTAGACATATCGTTATTGAGTCGGCTAAAATCCCCCCTTCGGGACTATAAAGTAGTAATCTGCGGCTCTAGTAAGCCGTAACCTTGAAAAAGTAGTTGAAATTGGTAGCTGAAACTGGCCATGCTCCTTTCTTTAAAGCGAATTTTATAGCAATCGCCTCTAATTGTGTATGTTGCTTGTTGGTTTAATGTTTATGTTTTTTCATCCACCTGATCAAGATAACATTTTGTAAAATAAATACACCGAAATATTGTATAATCTTTATTTTAAAAATTAATAACAGTAATTGCAAAACAGCTTTTTAGAATGATTTTTCTCATGATAATGATCTTAAGATTTATTTTTCTTAGATTCTAAAATTTTTTTTTTTTTGTTAATGAGTTGGTTCTCACCTTTCCGCTTCCATTTTCAGCGTAAAAATTATTATAGTTAACAGGGAGGACATCAATCTGTATAAACTTAAATATATATGTCTTCCCCTGCGGCCCAGTATTAATTACGTAGAAATTTTTTTTATTTTTGATGTCCTGTAAGGCTGCATCTGATAGTGAGTTGTACCTTGCCGGTAGCAAAATCTGATGTTCCTCTAAGTCCAGGAGAATTCGAACACCATACGCTGTTTCAAGCCTGCTGGCAGATTTGATTTTGTATGGAGTTCCAAACTGCATGTCAGACATCCTTAAGTAAGGCGAATATTCCAGACTTTTAAGTTCTGCTGCTGTATCCATGTCTTCTTGCTGCTGCTGCTGATGCTATTGATCTCCAGGTGGTTGGGGTTGAACTGCTGTCACTTCTCGAGTGCAGTGCCTGACCGAGAAAGCAAAGTAAAAATATGTATATCCCAAATCCAATCCAGTACATGTCCCCGAGTTATGACTAATGGCCAACGTTGAGGTGTTACACTATCTCTCAGGTTGACAGCTATACAGGCAGGCAGCTACACAGCTAGATAGGTAGGTTGACCTGTATATCTGTCTGGTCTGTCTGTCTGTCTGTCTACCTGATCTGTCTGTCTGTCTATCTGCCTGGTCTATCTGGTTTGAATTTTCTACCTGGCCTATATAATTGTCTATCTATATAGCAGTATATCAGTGTAGCTGTAATCGTCAGTGCAGCAACATGGATGTGAAACTCTTAGAGGATATTATAAAAACACGTGATGCAATACGGAAGAAGTATAAAGCTATCAAGGCTGGTAAAATTGAAACAGAGGCCCAGATGGAGGAAACCTTTAAGCCAATAACCAGCACGCTAAAAGGGATCATAGCATCAGCAAAACGTGAGCCAAAGGATGAATATAAAATTAAACCAGAAAAAAGGCTTAGAAATGAAGAAACATTTGCACCGCATAAATATTTAAAGCTGGAGCCAGCTAGTACCCCTCTTAAGGATTACTCTGAGTATGATGGTGATGGTGAGGAGGAAGAGAAGTTGGAGTCAAGTAATATCCCTCTCAGGGATTATTCTGATTATAATGATGAGGATGAAGAGTTTGTAACGCCTATAAAAGAACCAAAATTGGTGTCACCAGACCAGATACTAAACAAATATATACAACTACTTGAAAATGGTAGCACGAAAATTGATAAAACTTATGGGGTGTACTATCATAACGATATGTTAAATATTGGTAATTCGAGCTTAAAAGTTGATAAAGAAAACTTTCTTATTGGCGAGAAGCAGTATAAGATAACTGAAGGCTTAACTGAATTACTTTTTATGAAAAAGCCCCAAGGTTACTCAATAGATGATATGGTCAATTATCAAACAATTGTTAATGATACATGTACCTACAGACGTGATTTTAAGGAAAACCAGCAAATAAAAGGAACAAATAGCTTCAAATATAGAAACATTATAAAAAAGTTGGTTCGCACTCCTCCTGTAGGAAAAGGAATAATGAGAATTCTCAATGTAACCGGAAATAAAACAGATGAAGATAATGATCGTACGCTAATGCGTGTTGAAACAAATATCTATAACCCTATGAGGAATGAAGATTCCAATGACTCTAACAGCTATATGTCCTGGAAAAGTTCAATTCTAGGGACTGAAAAGAGTTCAGATTTCCAAAACTCTAATAATGATGCTGGCTCCAATAGCCATGATGAGGCTGCAAATGATCCTAATATGCTAGTGGACGAATTGAGGTTGCTAGTAAACAATAAGATTGGGAAAAGAGTTATCGAAATTATAAATCGATTGAAAATTCTTAATGTTATTGAATAAACAAAATCAGATAAATATAAACAGCTCATGAATATATAGTTATAGGTGTTTAAAACAACATCAACGACTTGAAAAGGAGTAAATTGATGGGCTCAGCCACTGTCCAGGCGCAGATGGAGCGATAGACGTTTCCTAACTAAAGTTAAATCCACTATTTTAGAAATAAAGAATTAACTACATCGATGTAAAACTAATGTACTATAATAAACAATTACATATTGTGTAATGCTATTTTCTAATTAAATAAATAAATTTTATACAGGCTAAACATAGTTTTATTTGTACAAACCTATCCTTTCTATAACACACACAACTTTTCTTTTATCAAAATTGGCCCCAGGTTCCTTAATTTGACGCAAACCTTTAGAAAATAATGCATCTTTGGGAATTCCATTGTAACAGTATTAAAGATATAGATCAAGCAGGGCAGACAGACAGACCAGGTAGACAGATAGACAGATAGACCAGGCAGATAGACAGACAGACAGATCAGGTAGACAGACAGACAGACAGACCAGACAGATATACAGGTCAACCTACCTATCTAGCTGTGTAGCTGCCTGCCTGTATAGCTGTCAACCTGAGAGATAGTGTAACACCTCAACGTTGGCCATTAGTCATAACTCGGGGACATGTACTGGATTGGATTTGGGATATACATATTTTTACTTTGCTTTCTCGGTCAGGCACTGCACTCGAGAAGTGACAGCAGTTCAACCCCAACCACCTGGAGATCAATAGCATCAGCAGCAGCAGCAAGAAGACATGGATACAGCAGCAGAACTTAAAAGTCTGGAATATTCGCCTTACTTAAGGATGTCTGACATGCAGTTTGGAACTCCATACAAAATCAAATCTGCCAGCAGGCTTGAAACAGCGTATGGTGTTCGAATTCTCCTGGACTTAGAGGAACATCAGATTTTGCTACCGGCAAGGTACAACTCACTATCAGATGCAGCCTTACAGGACATCAAAAATAAAAAAAATTTCTACGTAATTAATACTGGGCCGCAGGGGAAGACATATATATTTAAGTTTATACAGATTGATGTCCTCCCTGTTAACTATAATAATTTTTACGCTGAAAATGGAAGCGGAAAGGTGAGAACCAACTCATTAACAAAAAAAAAAATTTTAGAATCTAAGAAAAATAAATCTTAAGATCATTATCATGAGAAAAATCATTCTAAAAAGCTGTTTTGCAATTACTGTTATTAATTTTTAAAATAAAGATTATACAATATTTCGGTGTATTTATTTTACAAAATGTTATCTTGATCAGGTGGATGAAAAAACATAAACATTAAACCAACAAGCAACATACACAATTAGAGGCGATTGCTATAAAATTCGCTTTAAAGAAAGGAGCATGGCCAGTTTCAGCTACCAATTTCAACTACTTTTTCAAGGTTACGGCTTACTAGAGCCGCAGATTACTACTTTATAGTCCCGAAGGGGGGATTTTAGCCGACTCAATAACGATATGTCTAAACACGTTTCAGTGCTTTCGAGATTTGTGTAAACAATTTCACTAGTTGCGCAATACCAGTTAACAAAAAAAAAAGTCAGAATAAAGACAAATGACGAAATAAAGCCAACTATGTTTAATATATGTAGATAATGAATCGCCTTGAATGTTTGAGGTATTTGAATTCAGTACATACATGCGACATTTGCGAAGGCCTGTTGTTTTGTTGTAATTGTTTTTGTTTTTACTTGTTTTCAGTACCCGTACTCCACACCCGTACTCCGTACCCGTACCCCGTACCCCATAGCCCTACCCCATACCCCTTCAGCCTTACAACAACAACAACTGATGACGTCACCATCATTGCACTGGCTGTGACACACACACACAGATCAGCAAACAGATAAAACTTTCATGAGACCCATCATGTAAGAATATAGCAAAGAATTCTATTCCATTCACACATATTCACACACTCATATTGACCGAAAGAACGATAAATATTCTCACGGTATATAGAAAGAAGGCCCAGCTTTTATACTACATGCTCACCTTCTCACATATGAATTATATTATAAATAGAAATTTGAATATAGATGGATAAGCATTTAAGATATTTTATTGATTATTCGAATCAATATCATCAATTCTAGCATTTTTCATGATATTCCAACTGGCGATCATAAACCAACAGCTTGTTCCGATAAAAATTCTATCTAGTCGTTCGCCATAATGAAAAACCCCTGGGCTGCCTCAATTTTCGTTTTCGTTCTTTACAACAACAACAACAGCAAAAGCTTTTTCCTACAAACAACCCAGGCCTTCGCAAGTGACAATTCTAATTTCGCTCATCAAAAAATTCTTAATTCTTATCACCTCTTTAGCCCGGATCAGTCTTAGACATGCACCATACATATAAACTCATATCAATCGTATTCATCTACGAGAAGTTGATATCTGCTTCTCTGCTTATTCCATTCACACATACACACCCTCATATTGGCCGAAAGAAAGAAAGATAAAAATTCTATTCTTCGATCGCATGTTCAGCGCTTGTATAAACAAATCCAGAAAGCCTCGATAAAAGCTGATTTTGCGAAATATATTGTTGGTATCTCGAATATCGTAGAAAATGTGACTTCACCCAGTGGCCTAATGTAGAAAAACAACAACAACAACAATTTCGATTTTATATTTTGAGAGCCAAATTTTCTATAGCATAGAGCAAGACCTTCTCAAGTACAGGCCTGGAAGTTGCCTACCTCACTAACACTAACGCAGCTGCTCGTAGTCCCAGAATCTGTCACTTTTGTTGGATTTATACGCCGTGATGTAAAGTTCGGAATATTTTTGCATTAGTTTGCCGTAAAAAGTCATAAAATAATATATTTAACCAGTTTTTATTGCAATAGGATTACCAGTGAATAGTGCTTCAGTGATTTAGTTAAGAAAATTTAAAAAAATCGAGTGATTAAGTGTGTTTTAAGTGAGTTAATTGTGAAGGTGGCCAATTTTGTTTACATTCGCGGTGGTTTTTTCTTGTTTATTTAGGGGGAAAATGTTGAATTTGTGTAGTAATATAATAAAAAGTGCTTTTGAGTGATTAAAGATTATTATAGAATAGTTATTAAAAACATAAGTGCAGAAAAATGTGAAGGAAAAGTGAAAAAGTTATTGTTATGTATGTTGTGTGGTGGTACTTGCACTTAATGTGTTTAATAACTATTCTATAATAATCTTTAATCACTCAAAAAGCACTTTTTATTATATTACTACACAAATTCAACATTTTTTCCCTAAATAAACAAGAAAAAACCACCGCGAATGTAAACAAAATTGGCCACCTTCACAATTAACTCACTTAAAACACACTTAATCACTCGATTTTTTTAAATTTTCTTAATTAAATCACTGAAGCACTATTCACTGGTAATCCTATTGCAATAAAAACTGGTTAAATATATTATTTTATGATTTTTACGGCAAAATATCCCGAACTTTTACCTCCTCCATATAATATCTTCCGATTTGACAGATAATGGGTCTATTACCAACACAAACAAAAACTCTGCTTCCAGGCCTGTACTTACGAGGGTCTTGCATAGAGTAAATATACACATGATCAACGAGAAGTTGAGAAGAAGAGATACATGATAACCTTGTGTAAAAGCTGATGTTGCGAAATATACTGCTGGTATATGTGGGGATCGGTGAAGGCAAATGTGAAGGGTGTGCCTGTTGGGCGGGAAGCTTTGCATACAACAGCGACGAGAAGTTGAGAAGAAGAGATACACGATAACCTTGTGTAAAAGCTGCTGTTGCGAAATATACTGCTGGTATATGTGGGGATCGGTGAAGGGAAATGTGAAGGGTGTGCCTGTTGGGCGGGAAGCTTTGCGCACAACAGCGATGAGAAGTTGAGAAGAAAAGATACACGATTGGGGTATGTTGCGAAATATACTACTGGTATATGTGGAGATCGGTGAAGGCAAATGTGAAGGGTGTGCCTGTTGGGCGGGAAGCTTTGCGCACAACAGCGATGCCATGTGTGTGATGGTATGTGGGGTATGTTGCGAAATATACTGCTGGTATATGTGGAGATCGGTGAAGGCAAATGTGAAGGGTGTGCCTGTTGGGCGGGAAGCTTTGCGCACAACAGCGATGTCATGTGTGTGATGGTGTGTGTGTGGCGCCACAGCCGTATAAACAAACCAGAAAAGGGGAATGCCTGGGGGAAGGTAAATATGAAGGGGTATGCCATACAAGGTGGCGTGTATGTGTTATGCATAGGTCCGGCGGCGAGGTAAATATGAAGGGGTATGTTATACATAGGTCGGGCGGGGAGGTAAATATGAGGCGGTGTTTTCCATAGAAGGCGTGTGTGTGGCTCCTCCCCCAGGTTGTGTGTGAGGGTGTGCGTGTGGGTATAGGTGTGCGTGTGGGTATGGGTGTATGTGTGAGTATGGGTGTGTGTGTGGGTATGGGTGTGTGGGTGTGTTGTGCACACATACATAGAAAGCTCAAAGTGAGGGTGAGGGGAAGTGGGGAAGGCAAATATGAGGGGGGGGCGCAGAACCCCTCTTGTATATCTACTAGAGGCACCTCTTACAAACTCATTTTATAATCGTGTCCTTCCCAACACTAGCTGGCAGCCATCCGAAATTTGGAAATTTATGATTATTCTTGAGCTGGTTGAGCCACTAGTTGAAAATGTTTGGGGAACCAGCGGAAGATACAACCAGCGCTGGTAGCCAGCTAAGTGGAAACCACGTTTTAAAAACCGATTGTTCGGTATCTATATTTAATGCCCTGAATGAGCTTATTCTTAAGTTACCACAATTTTTTTTTAGCCAAAGATTTTTTGGAATTTTAAAATTCTTAAAGGGCCCCCAAACATATTTTAGCCCCGGGCCCCCGAAGGTGATGTGGCGGGCCTGCTGGAATGGGTTTCTATACATTTTCTGAAAATACTGAAGTACTTCCACCAGAAAAAGCAAGATCCAATTCTATTTTTATTTTTGATGATGTTGCTTGCGACAAACAAAACAATATGCGATCATATTTTTGCATGGGTCGACATAACGCCATAGACAGTTTTTATCTCTGTCAAACATATACACATATACCTAAGCACTTAATTCGAGATAATGCGAACCTTCTTATACTATTTAAACAAGATGAAATGAACTTTAAGCATGTCTATAGTGATCATGTTAATACAGACATGTCCTTTAATACATTCCAAAAAGTATGTACAGAGTGCTGGAAGGATAAATATGGCTTTCTTGTAATCGATAAAGATAGTCCAATAAACAAAGGACGTTACCGTAAAGGATTTGATTCGTATATTATCATATAAATACAATAGCTTACTGAAACAATTATTAGACCCGTTGAATCAGTTGACAGATCTGTTGCAAGCAGTTAAGAGACCCGTTAAAGCAGTTAAGAGATCCGTTAAAGCAGTTAATATACTAGTTCAGACAATTAAGGTGGAGCTGTTAAAGCTGTTGATCAATTAAAATGAAATCTAAAGGAATATCTGAAAGCAAAGAGAAGGAAACAATAAGGAACATTATAAAAACTAGAAATACCATTCGAAAGAAATTTCAGGCTATAAAAACCGGAAGAGTTGAAACAGAAGCTCAACTAGAAGAAACATTTAAACCCTTAACAACCCCGTTAAAAGAATTCGTGACAAAAGTAAAACAAGAGCCGAAACATGAAATCAAATTTGAACCTAAAGAAGAATATCATGATTATGACACTCCCAAAACCAAATTTCCAAAAATGGATTCCGCAAGTACACCGCTAAAGTATCGAGAACTTTCTTTAATGGGAGAAGATGAATTTGCAACACCTACGCAATCAAGAATATTAAACAAAAGAGCTGATGAAACTCTTAATTTATCGACTGGATTAGCTGACAGATATTTTCAATTATATATTGAAAAAAATCCAAAAATTGATTACACTTATGGAGTTTACTTTGATGATAATGAATGGAAAATTGGAGACTCAAAGGTTGAATATAGCGGGAATAGTTTTGTTATTAAAGGAAAGCCTTACACAATAACACTAGGCTTACTCGAACTTCTTTTTATGAAAAAACCTGCAAAAAGTTTATATTCTGAAGAGGATTTATCAAATTATGATGCTATTCTAAACGATACTAATGCTCACAGACGAGGATATTCCATTGAAGAACAAATAAAGGGGAGCAGAGGTTCTAAGTACAAGGAAATTATTAGTAAGCGTTTTCGTAAAGGAATGGGTTTAATGCATTTACCCAAGAATAATATTGATCATATTTACTGGAATGATCCAAATGAACTCGTAGACCGATTACGTCTCCTTATTGCCTCTCAACACGCTGGGAACAACAGTCATCATAACGAAATCATATCAATAATTGAAGAATTAAAAGAAGCTAACTTTATAGAATAAATATCACGAATATTTCATTTTAAATTTACTTAAACAATGAGCGTAGACAAGTTCGGGAGATTTTCTAAACAAGCAAAATTAGGATTAGCTGGTGAGAGGGGGCCAAGAGGTTTACCCGGGGATCAGGGTCCAGAAGGTCCGCCTGGCATAGGTTTTCAACTTACTTCTGATGGTGATTATGATCTTACTGGTAAAGGTATTAAAAATCTCAAAAATCCTGTGGAAAATGAAGACGGTGTAAATAAATTATATGTTGATAAATGGATGGACTTAAGCAATTCTTCTATAATAGCGTTAAAGGAATTATTGAATAGAACTCTAATTGATGAATTTCAGAAGGAAAGATATAATTTAGAAAAGGAACTGCAAAATTTAAGAAAAGATATAGAAAAGCAAATAGAGAGAATATATAATGTAATACAAACTACAAATGAGAAACAGCAATTAGAAAACGATCTAATGGTAAACAAAAGTAATAAACTGAAAAGTTATGTTGATAACGAAGTAAAATTAGAAAATCAGCAGTTCACAAATAAAACAGTAGAGGTTTTGCAAAATAAGTTAAAAACTCACATTGATGGGGAATTGCGTAAGATTTGGGGTGCCTTAAAAGGATTAATAGATGTAGAAACAATAACAATTTTAAAGGAAGCCGCTCAAGAAGAACTTCATGATGAGAAAAAGACAAGTTGTAGACGAATTACATAAATCAACACGGAAAAATTTTAAAAGGCGACGTGTTATTACTAAAGGTCTTGATGATCTCTGGCAAGCTGATTTGGTTGAAATGGGTGTCTACTCTCAACAAAACAATGGTTATAATTTCGTGCTAACAGTCATTGACACATTTTCCAAATATGCATGGGCTGTTCCTGTAAAGAAAAAGACTGGTATTGAAGTTGCTGGAGCAATGAAAACTATTTTTGAAGACGGTAGAATACCAAGAAATATACAGACTGATGATGGAAAAGAGTTCTTTAATAATAATTTTCAAAATTTGATGAGGAAATATAAAGTTAATCATTATTCAACATATAGTCCGTTGAAGGCTTCAATAGCTGAGCGATTTAATAGAACATTAAAAAGTATGATGTGGAAAGAATTTAGCATGAGAGGAACATATCGGTGGATTGATATAATAAAAGATTTGGTGTTTAGTTATAATAGTAAAAAGCATCGCACAATAAAAATGAAACCGACCGATGTCAGCAAATCAAACGAGAAGCAATTACCTTTAACAACATATAATCATATAAAAGTGGCTCATCCATCTAAATACAAAGTTGGAGATTTTGTTCGAATAAGCAAATATAAACATGTTTTTGAAAAAGGGTATACACCCAATTGAACTACTGAAATATTTAAAATTCGGAAAATTCAGCTTACAAACCCAGTAACATATCTTCTGGAAGATTATCAGGGGCAGCCAATCAAAGGAGGATTCTATGAGTTAGAATTGCAAAAGACAAAAAATCCACACGTTTACCTAGTCGAAAAAATATTGAAAAGAAGTGGAGATAAGGTTTATGTTAAATGGTTAGGTTTTCCATCAAAAGACAATTCATGGATTGATAAAAAATATGTTTTGTAATTCAAAATATACAATAAAATAAATTCATAATATTATAAATTTTTTATTTGTTTAAATTCCTTATCTAATATTAAATTTAAAATTTCAGCAGTTTCTCTAATTCTTCGGTTGAAACGAAATCTATCAAGAGCGTAAGTTTCCCATGGTCCCTTTCGAGCGGTGTGGTAGGCATATCTCCAACAATACATGATGTGAATTTCAGGTGTTAGATTAAACCGCACTTTCTTAGACATTGTTTACAGTCAGTTTTGTTAATATCTAATAAAATTTCAAAATTTTGTACATTGTTACGAAATGTTCATATTATATGTTTGCTTCATTTGCTTCAAATCAACATATTCAATGTCACTTTTGTAATTAGGATCCCCCTGCTTTATGAACTCTACTTCACCATTACTTAGAACTCTCTCAGTTTCAAACTCATGATATTCATAACATGATATTTTCAATGTTCGTTTTTCGTAATTGCCATCATATGTACAACGTATTGTAATTGACTTATCTTCATCAAATTCAAGTTTGAAGTGTCTAAAAAAAATGTCTTTACTCTCTAGAATTCCACCAATTTCTACTTCTTTTCTTATGAGATCTTGCCTAAAACCTTCGATAGCTTCTTCAACACTCACAAACTTCTTTTTACTACGATCTGTAATAGTAGTAGTTGGATTTGATGTAGTTATATTTTCATTTTCAGTATTTAAAATATTTGTGTTAGTAGTTGTTTGTTCCGCGTCGTCGTCGTTATTACTAATATTACTGCAAGTTAACAGTCGAAAAGACAATCCAATTTGCACTGTTTGATTGTGGGGGAGATTTAATGCAAAATCTAAATTACTATTATTTTCACCAATAAGATTAACATCTATTGGTATTGACTGACGATGATTATTTGACATAGGCTGACAATGATTGCATAAAGCAATAAGTATAAGTATAATAATATATTTAGCCATTATTAGCTCTAACGTCTATACACTTCAATTCAACAATTATAACTGAAGAAATATTCTGATGTAATTTTTCATTTATATGTATATATTGTTTTCATACAACCTACTGCTTTTCTATTCTAGCATTTTCATCCCAGTAATTCTTACCAAAGGGGCAGTTTACCGGAAAGAAATTATATGATATTCCTCTTTTTAAATTACTAGAATTTATGGCTTCTCCAGCGATGGTTATTTGCCCTAAAAACACTTCTATTTTCACATGATCATAATCGTGAAATTTAAAATCATAGTTTCTAAATCTTTTTGGAAGGCTTTCATCACAACAAAGATTAGATTAATATCTTTATGCATGTACTATTATTAAAAAAGGATTATTCGCTTTTAAAACAATGTATTTATTTGAAAATTCCATTTTATTACAAATTAATATAAAAATTGGGGTTAGAAGTAGTTTTAGAAAAAATAAGATTATAACAATTCTCAGATGTTCCATGGCAAGTCACAAAGTATCCCCCTGCGTTGAGTTTATCAACCGTGTTAGCTGATATATTGTTGTATCGCTCCGGCAAAAACATCTGATAGTCATCCAGTTCCAGCACATATTTCTTTCCATATTTCGTTGAAACCTTTCCACAGCTCAGAATGTTATACGCTTTTAAGGGATCCATATCCTTCACTTTTAATAGCGGTTTGAAGTTGCAGGCGTTCAATTCCTCCAGAGTTGCAAAATCCTCATTTAATTGGGCTGTATTCATTGTTGAAAAAATTATGTTCACAGACTATAATAATAATAACTTGTTCACCAAAAATATCGAAATGAAACTGAAATTCATAAAATATATTTTCTATTTATATAGCCCCCTATTATCAGTAAAGCTTTTACAAGAAAACAATACATCAATGACTCCCTTATCAACGCAAAACAAAGCTCTTATCAGCCAGACAAAACAAAATTCAACATGTTAAAGCATGTCTATAATCCATAAATTAATAAGAAAAAATGAAAAATTATTTCACAACTCTTATCAGCCAAATCCATCTACGCTCAGCTCAGTCCATATTTACCAAAAAAATGTGTGAATTATATATAATGAAATGACATTTTTTTTGAATATAAAAAATTAATATTTGTAAATAAACATTTATTTAATTGATATAGTATTATAATATTTCTTTTGTGTCAATTCAGGCTTGGGGGGAGCCACAAAGTCTTCCTCGTCGCTGAGCTCGACAATGCATCAAAACAGTATGTGCAACGCAATACAGTCATCAATATGATCTCCGGTATTGGTTCCTTTGCAGCTATTACATGATCATTTCGACCATCAACAGAAATTTCAATGTTATATTTCCTCCACTTGGTTTTTGCTTGATCTGCTTCATCTCCGTACTCGTAAGCAGAATCCATAATTTTATTGGCACATTGTAAACAATAGAACCTTTGAAACGATCTTGCCGTTCTATTATTACTCCAATGATCGAATTCTGCTTCACTCATAAAAGTGTAAATAGTTACGTAATATACGGTACACCTCACAGGACGTAAATACCCAACCACGTGTCCAGGCATAATGATAATTTGATTAAAATATTTCAAAAATAAGTTACACTTCAAAAATAAGTTTACAATGAACTACCAAATTAACGCAGTAGTTCATTTTATACCCCCAAATTATCAAATTTAAAAAAATAAAAAACGCACGCGTTTTCCTTTCCTGATTAGGGACATTAGATTATCTCACGTATGCAAAACTTTAAGAAAAATTGTTTTCAAAACCACAACATCAGTTATATTTTTTTCCCATATAAAATAGATCACACGCGAATTTTTTTATATGATCACCCCTTATCTGCTTCCTTACATGCTTCATCATGTTTCATACAAACTCCGGATTTTTGCTCTAGAACTTGAACTTGAACTTCCATCAATTTTTTTTTCCCATATAAAATAAATCACACGCGAATTTTTTTATATGATCACCCCTTATCTGTTTCCTTACATGCTTCATCATGTTTCATATAAACTCCGGATTTTTGCTCTAGAACTTGAACTTGAACTTCCATCAATTTTTTCCATCCAAATTTTTGCTCTAGAACTTTTTCTTATCAGCCAGACAAAAATAAATTCAACATGTTAAAGCATGTCTCTATGAAATTATTTCACAACTCTTATCAGCCACATCCATCTACGCTCAGCTCGGTCACCAGCATCCGACCAAGCACAACCTCTTATCAACATACGGCTTTCAGACCACCGTGAGGATTTCAACTCATCATAGCATTCAACTCCAAGCACTTCCCCGTGTCCAAAATATCTCAATTCCATACAAAGTCGATCAATCAAGAAGAAGAAATCTTCCATACAAAATCGTCCCCCACAAATTTTTTTTATATGGATTTCACTTATCTTTTTTTTACCAAACTCTCACTAAAGGGGAACATTGAGTTGAAATCCCCAATACAAAATCGTCCCCCACAAATTTTTTTTTATATGGATTTCACTTATCTTTTTTTACCAAACTCTCACTAAAGGGGAACATTGAGTTGAAATCCCCATATTTATACTACTAACGGTGTCTATGATGTATGGCGATCCTTTCACTACGTGTTTGTGTCATTGGTTTACAACAATCCCAAACTGGCGCCTGTACAGAAACTACATTACCTGAAGGAATGTTTAGTTGGAGAAGCAAAAGCACTACTGATACACATCCCAACCACCAACAAGGATTATGTGCCAGCATGGGCAAAGCTGAAGGAAAGATACGAGAACAAGAAGGTATTAGTAAACCATCAATTAAGATTTTTTATGAACATACCCAAGCTCGCAACAGAAACAGCAAAGGGTATCAAGATCTTAGTCAATACAACTTCGGAATGTCTACAACAATTGAAGATTCTTGAAGTTGACACAAAATCATGGGTTGTCATCCTGATTCATTTGCTCGTGCAAAAATTGCAATGGGAAGAAGAGCCCTTCCTACCTATGAAGCGTTCTGCGAATTTCTGAACAATAGATTGCGAGTATTAGAATCAATTGCAGATGTGGTGACGTCCAAACCTGCAGTTCAATCAAAGTCAATATCACCCAGAGGAAATACACATGCTCATCATGCAAGGAAACAGAACAACTGTCCCGCCTGCCAGCAAAACCATTTTGTCATCAAGTGCAAGAAGTATCAGGCAATGAGTCCGGAAACACGATACAAGTTGTTAAAAACAACCGGCCATTGTCTGAACTGCTTGTCCACCCAGCACGACACAAATGCTTATCCTAGTTAATACAGATGTCACAAATGTAAACAGAAGCATAACACTACACTACATACCGATTTCAAACGAGAGAGCACTGGATCATCGAAGTCCACAGCAATACAACTTCATGAAGGAGTAAGCAGCACAAACCATTCTCCAGCAACCATGAAGACATAATCAGCCAGCAATGCTGATGAATTCAACGCAATACAATCCTTCTTAGCTACAAAGGATCATAATGCATTACTATCGACAGCATTAGTAAGTGCATATCCTAGGCATGGCAGAAGGAAGACATTACGATGCCTCATAGACGCTGGTGCAGAGTCATCGTTCATCACACAAGCTGCATGCACGCGGCTTGGCGCTACAGCAAAAAACGCAGCGATAACCATCAAACGAATAAATAAAAGTCCACTAGCATCAGCAAGCCAACAAGTAAGGCTCATCTTAGAGGCACATCGCCCTAATACAACCACATTGGCAGATGAATTTCTAGTCCTCAATGAGATCACCGATCCACTACCAACAAGGGTAGTACGCAGGGGGAACTGGAAACATCTTGAAAACATACAACTAGCAGATCCAACATTTTGGAAGCCAGGAAATATTGACGCACTATTGGGAGCACGGATTTACGCAAAAATCGTACAAGAAGGCATCCGACGAGGACCTGACACAGCCCCAACAGCTATAAACACAATATTCGGATGGATTCTAATTGGACCATTAACAGACACATATCTCAGCCAAGTGACCACAACCACTCAATTGGACTTGAGTAGCCAACTCAAACAATTTTGGGAATTAGAAGAAGTTCCAACCCACAGATTTTGAAAAGGGAAGACGAAATCTGTCAACGTATATTTGAAGAAACACATATACGGAAATCAAACGGTCGATATCAAGTTAATCTTCCCTTCATTCAAGAGCAACTACCAGCTCTAGGACAATCGAGGCCTCAAGACCTAAAAAGATTTAAGTCCTTACAACTCCAGTTCAGCAAAAATGTTACATTCGAAAAGGAATATTCAAAGTGCCTGGATGAATACATTGATCTGGGACACATGGAGGAAGTCAACCCCCCTTCAAGTGAGGAAGAGCACTACTATATCCCTCACCATGCGGTCTACAAAATTACGAGTAGTATTCGACGCATCTGCGAAAACTACAGCTGGAGTCTCCCTCAACGAGAACCTTTTAACAGGACCAACTCTGCAACCTAAACTATTCGCGACTCTACTCAATTGGAGGAAACACAAAGTTGCAATGAATGCGGATATCGAGAAGATGTATCGTATGATCGACATACATCCAAACCACAGAACGTTTCAGAGGATTCTTTAGCGACATCCAGAAACGTCACAATTACAGGATAACCAATTAAAAACTGTTACATTTGGCACCGCATGTGCCCCATACCTGGCAATCCACATACTTCAACAACTAGCAGAAGATGAAAGACAGAAGTGGCCCTTAGCGTCAGTGGTGCCAATTCGTGGGAATTCTCCCTTTTCGTGGGAATTCTTACTGCTAAAAATTAGGAAAAAGGAGAAAAACTTGGGAAAAGTTACAAGATCTAAATATTTAAAAAAATGTTAAACAAAACAACGAATTTTATCGTGCAACAACATTTTTTACTTTTTTAAATTTATGGCAAAAGTATAACTTAATCGGCAACACAGTTTGACGGTGATTAGACTGTTCGTTCCTACGTATGTTCATCTAAAAAGCTGGTGAGGAACTTACGTAGGAACGAACAGTCTAATGTCTTGGTTGCTTTATCGCAATTCATTTTGTATCGTGACTTTGGTAGTCAATAATTTGTAAACGCGGTTCTTCCCCAAAACACGCGTAGTGAATTTGCTTAGCAGTGAATATACGTATGAATTCGTAAGTCAATCTCTCCTGTTATTTGAAGGCAGTAAGTATTTTTTTCTGTATCGTTATATTAAATTAAGCTGTTAATTGATCAGCTATGTCAAGCGATTCAGGTGAATTCAGCATGCAAGAGAAAAAAATATCCTTCGTTTTGCTTTTCCCCTTTCCAAAATTTTCAATTTTCTTCTACGTGGGAAAACCTAAGGGAATTTATATAAAAGCCTGTGGGAAAAACTCCTTGGAATTCCTATTTTCGTGGGAATTATTGCCAAAAACACGTGGCAACACTGCTTAGCGTCCAAGGCCATATACTGAAACTTCTATGTCGACGACCTGCTAGCTGGGGCTCATAGTATCACAGAGGCAAAACAACTACAGTCTGAGCTTCTTAGCCTAACCCGAGCAGGAGTTTTCAACTTGCGCAAATGGACTAGTAATGACCCAGAGCTATTAAAGGATTTACCCGTGAAACATCGCGAGCTAAAGGACATACTGACATTCTCAGATAATGACACGATTAAAACACTTACTTAACACACATTTTCAGTCATTCCAATGCGTGAACACAAGGTCATTACAAAACGCAACATGTTATCCAACATAGCATCACTTTATGATCCATTAGGGTGGTTACCCCCGGCCACAGTCGTCGCCAAAATGCTTATGCAGACATTATGGATTACTGGCAGCGCATGGGATACACAGGTATCTTCACAAATAGAAACCCAATGGTCTGCATTTAAGCAACAGCTGAAGGCTCTTGAAGCAGTACAAATCCCACGATGGATACAATATTCCCCAGGTACTAATGCACAATTACATGGATTCTGCGATGCGTCCACAAGGGCATACGCTGCTGAATTGTACCTACGAGTTGAACCTGACAATGGAGATATCACATCAACCTTGCTTACGGCTAAAACCAAAATCGCCCCAATCAAACCTACCACAATACCCCGATTGGAACTAAACGGAGCTGTCATCTTATCCCGATTACTCAAAGGCACGATCGCTGACATGCAATTGCAGCCCAGTGCAACATATGCCTGGACGGATTCTACCATAGCCCTTCAATGGGTTAAAGAGCACCCGTCCAGGTGGAAGACGTATGTAGCTAATCGTGTTGTGGAGGTCCAGGATTGGATACGTTATGATCAATGGCGACACATCCCTACCAAGGACAATCCAGCAGATCTGGCATCAAGGGGCATCTCCGCAGCAAGTTTGGCAAACAATCATTTATGGTGGCATGGGCCAAGTTGGCTAACCAGCAACCAAGACACATGACCTAAGTTTCGAGAAATAAGCGAACAAACAGAATTAGAAGCAAAGAAACCAAAGGTGAAAAGCTTTTTCACTACCTTCGAAAATAATATATTGCTACGCTACTCATCAATGACACGACTCACTCACATCATTGCATTAATACAACGATGTAAGCACAACTGTCTAAATTAAGAATTCAAAGGAAGGAGTCACATATCCATTTGTGAGTGGCAAGAAGCAGAGAAAACAATTGTACGACTTGTACAACAATCAAGTTTTCCAAAAGAATATAGCAACTTAGCAAATGCCAAGCCACTAGCACGAAATAGCCGTTTGATTAAAATGAACCCATTCATGGATAAAGATAAAATAATACGAGTCGGAGGCAGGTTACAGAAGGCGATAATGTTATATGATGCAAAACATCCAATCATCCTACCACAGGAACACATCTAGCAAAAATGCATGGCGGAGTATCGGTGGTCCTCAGTACAAGTAGACAAAAATATTGGATCCTAAACGCCAGACGATGTATTGATTCTCGTATACACAAATACGTCACATGTGTTAAGCAAAGAGGAGAAACATTTACACAACTAATGGGGCAACTTCCTACACCTAGAGTGACCATTAACGAACCATTCAACAATGTTGGAATTGACTACGCTGGTCCAATAGTGGTTAAATCATCAAACATCCGCAATGCCAAGTTACTTAAAGCATATATTTGTATATTGATTTGTCTTATAACAAGAGCCATTCATATTGAATTAGTTTCGGATTTATGCAATGGAGCATTCCTTGCCGCTTTAAGAAGATTCATCGCCAGACGAGGTCTATGTTCCAATATTTACTCTAATTGGCTCTAAGTGGCACCAATTTCATAAGAGCTAAAGCCATGCTCGATAAAGAGATTAAACAAGCCGTCAAGGAGGCCACCTCGGCAGCCGCACAATACTTCATCCCACAACAAATCGCATGGCACTTCAACCCACCTGCAGCTCCACACTTCGGAGGCATTTGGGAGGCCGGTGTTAGATCGATCAAGCATCGTCTGCGTAGAAAAGTAGGAAGGTCAACCTACACTTTTGAGGAATATTCAACAATACTTATTCAAATCGAAGCATGTCTTAACTCTCGCCCACTATGCCCCCTTTTAGACGGGCGAACATCGAACAGACACCGAACAGACAAAACGAACGAACAAACTGGGTGTATAGGGAAGAGGGTGAGAGAGAAAGATGGGGAGGGCAGACAATTTTCATGGACACTTTCAGCGAACTCTGAACGAACATTTTGACATTTCCTGCGTTGTTGTTGTTGTTAGGACAAGAAAGCAAAAGAGAATTTCAAAAAACAAGAGCAGCAAGCCACGAAGTTTTGAAATTTTGTTTGAAATTTTTGAAATTTTTCGGTCGTTTGTCCGTTCGTTGGTGTCCGCCCGTGTAAATGCCAAGCCGACACTTCACCGGGCTTCAAAAAGGAATTAACGATGACAGTTAAATTTTGTCTGTTAGGTGTCCGCTCGTCTAAAAGGGCCCTATGTCAGATTAGAAATGATCCATATGATACATTCATACTTACGCCACGACATTTCCTGATTGGACAGGCTCTCAACGCTATACCTGAACCAACGACTGGCGAGAAGACTTCGCTTCCGCTACGATGGAAGCATATCCAATATGCAATCAAGGGATTTTGGGACAAATGGTCTAAAGATTACCTCAACCAACTTCAACAAAGACAAAAATGGCAACAAGAACAACATAACATCAAGATCGGAGACATCGTAGTCATCAAACATGCAAATCTACCACTAACAAAGTGGCCGCTAGGTGCCATTGAAAAAACGTTTCCTGGACCAGACGGTTTAACACGGGTAGTACAAGTGCGAACAGTCAACAATAGATTTCAACGACCGATAGCCAAAATCTGTCGACTACCGATAGAACAATCCACCGATCAGGATAAGTAGCAACTGCATGAAGGAGCAACCTTCAGCAAGTGTCGTCATGTTGTCCTGTGACTGGTATCGTTCTAAGTGTTCTTTGTTTTGTGTTTCCTACTCTAATCAAAATCCTCCATATTATCCACTCATTTTAGATGTCTGAGTTAGATTACACCGAGGAAGATCTCGCCGCAGCCGAAGACCACTGGCTATATGGAACTACAGATCCTATGCGAAGTCCCTTCTTAGACATTGCGATTTTGCCGCAGAGCTCGCTGAACTATCCGCAGCTCTTGATGGTCCAAAGACGCCAAGTCAGTCAACGCGACGTACTGAGAAGCCAGCCAGTTCACAACCGACGCCTCCGAAATCAACGGTATGAGAAGTCCCGCTAAAACCTTGGACCAGTTCTCCAGCACGTCCCGTTCCCAGGAGAAACTTTGAAGCAATGCCAGCAATGGGCCAGAATTTCGAGTTCGGACACAGCCGCGAAAGATTCCTACCACGAAGGCCAGCTCCACGCAACCGCAAAGGGAATCAACTTGTGTAGTGCCCAAAACAACAAAACCAGGGTCAAATAAACCAACCTTAAAACGGTACCTTAATACACCATCTAAAAAACCCCACGCTGAGACGACCAAAACGTCACAACCACTGGACGTCATCATAGACCTAACCGGACTAGATACACCAGCTCCCAAGCGACAGAACATCAGGGAACGTCCACAAACAAACATCAGGGAACAGCCAGAAATTACCACGGCAAAACCATCACAAACATTTAGAAAGGAGATTTCCGTGCAGAAAACAACCAGTGTATCATTATTGAAAACTACCACAGATAATGCAAACGTAACCTTGCAGAACCCAACAACCATAAACGGGCGACCACTCACTAATTTATCCTTGTTGAGACCAACAGGAACTGGAAACATGGATCAACAATGATGTTCAAAAATTCACAACCCGAGAAGTTGAGGATTTATACATCCCGAAGAGAGTATTACACAGATTAAACTTCTCTAAAAATCCAACAACGGAAAAAGAGAGAACTTACCTGATAAGTATCAAGTCCGCCTACAAATCAAGGCCGATGGTACTATTGTTTTCCACCACCACCATAACAGGCGGATTGGAAAACAAAAGGGTTTGTTGAACGCAGGCGTTCAACGAGGGGGAAAATGTTGAGCCCCAACCCTTAAAAATACAAATATAAATAATATTGAAAATGAATAAAAAATATGGTATACTTAACTGCATCAAGTATACCTACAAATGAAATAACTGAATTAATAAATCAAATAAAATAAATTAATTTCATAATAAAAATAAAGAAAGAAACCCAATATAAACACAAATTTTACATTGAAATTTTGACATTACAAAAACAACAACACGAATTTGCATACAATACAAAAACAACAAGGAAAAAACTTAAATATGAATTAACACAAAATAGCATTATGTCACGTATATAACATAAAAAATAAACATAGAGCACACTGAATTAAGGAACATTCAGGTACTATTAATTACGAAAACTCAACAAATATGAATGAAAACTAAATACAAAACCTGCGACAACAAGTTATGTAAACAAAACCGATTTCGCGTTTTTAGATACAAAACCAATAAACTACACATTAGAATCACTGCACAAACACTATATGCGGACAAAACACTTAGACTTACCTGATAAATATAAAACAACAGGTAAACACACGTAAAAAACACGGCGCGAGTTACATGCCCAATCTAGTGCATGTTACCTGTGCGCACCTATATTCACCTTCCGGCACATGCCCTTGCGTCAGCAATTAATTGTAATATTTTAAATCAATAACCAGACGCTAAATAATCACTTTTACTTATTTGTTAATAAATTCCTAGAATTATGTTAACATGCTTTCATTTAGGTTTAGCTTGCATTTTTGTTTTAGGTTCAGTTTATTGATTCTCATTTTTAATTTTAAAGGAAAAATCCACTTTTAGTTCTGGCGTCGTGGTGACAAGTTGTATCTTTGCAAATATTTTAAATAATCATTTTTTATCTTACATTTATATTAAATATTGAAATAATAAATTAATAAGTTGTATTAAAAAATAATAGAAAGAACATTTGTTAATAAATATTATATCGTGAAGTTATATTTTTTTTGGTTGAAAGTCGGGCGGTACGCGTAATTGGCGCAGTCGGTAGGATTGGCAAACGGTCCAGTCCTCGTCGTATCTGTGAAACTGAAAATATAATCTCGACGGTTTATCGAGTGCTTAGATTTTCATACCGACGGTTTATCGGTAGCTATAAACGCTGCAGTGAAATAGTGAGTGTTGTGTCCGACGGCTTATCGGATTATTTACAACAGCTAAGAAGCTCAGCGAAACAGAAGGACGAAGGACGGAAGCGCAATATTGGTCATCCGGCAGCTTACTGGAAAAAAAACCAGCGCAGGGACACGTTGAGCTCCAGCTCTTAATTGTCAATCTCTACGAAGGATGCGTTAACCCCAACACCAAAAAATAATATTTACGTAAGTCAAATTTTGAATACTTTCCTATATTATATATATCCTATGACAACTCCTCAAAGAAAAAATAAAAATCATAGTGCTAACCCATATCCCATTATTACTCGCTTGAGAAGTAGACTAGGCCTTTTTAGATCATTAGAAAATATTAGTGAAGAAATAAATCTTAGTGAAAATTCAAGTGAACTTTTTAATAGAAGTGATAGAAGGTCATTGCAAGATAACTTTGAAAGTCGTTCACTCGAACACCTTTGCAATATAAATTTGGAACCTAGTACCAGTGATAATACCTCTTTTAATCTCCTTGACTCGAATACGAGACCAGATACAATGGTAGATAACACATCAAATGACGTTCCCCCTAATCTTGCACAACCTTTAAATTTAGTGACTGTGACTTCTATGGATATTTTTAATTCATTGAGAATACCCGATGCGATTAAAGACTTACCCCTTTTCGACGGTAATCCGCGTTTACTTTTCGATGTTTTAGACAATGTAGAAGAAGTTCTTAGTATGATTACTGTAGCTAACGGCACGGGCTATGGACAGTTACTTTTAAGAGCAATCCGAAATAAAATATCTGGACTGGAGTAGGATTAAAGAAAACTTAATTCTTCATTACGCCGATAAACGAAACGAGACATCCTTGGTCAGGAACTTGCATAAAGTGAAACAAGGAAATCAAACAGTTGAGAAGTTCTATAGTGAAATCATCGAGTTACTAGCTAGCATGACAAATCATATGAATATTCATGAAAAGGATCGAAACGTCGTTACTTCTAAGTAAAATCTTTATACGGAAATGTGCCTTAATTCATTTTTGTCCAGAGAACCATGGGGCCAACCATCAGAGCCATGAAACCACAAACTCTAGCAGAAGCTTTTTCTTATTGTATAAAAGAGCAAAACATATGTTATGCCAAACCAGAAACTTCTAGTTCTTCCGTTAGTAAAATTAAGAATTCACAAAGTAAACCAAAATTTACCCAGAGACCTTGGAATATGAACTACCCTCAGAACCCTAGATTTAATCAAGGCCCCTTACCTCGTTTTGTCCCTTATAATTTCCCTCGTTAACCTTACAATGCATACCCTAACTTTAACAGACAACCCATGAGATTTCAACCTCAACCTCCACTTCAACAGATCGCAAATCAACCATTTCGACCACCTGAACCTAAACCGGAACCCATGGACACATCATCAACTAATGTAAGGACCACCGCATTTCGTACTCAAAGGAGACCACAAACGACCAACTTCTTTCGTTCCAATAATAACTCAAACCCTAACAACAAAGAATTATTCCATATAACTGAGATAGCTGAGGAACCCAGAGAGTCACGCAGCCCTAACGGGTACTATCCAAATTTAGATGAATATTACTACTGCGACAGAAATCGTGAGGGAGGAAGAATCCATGTAGCCGAGCTGGACGAGGATTTTCCAAACAAAGCCTCGAACCACCAATCGGATACATAGACATCAACATCCACGGGTCAACCCTGTCTTATATTAACATCGCTTCACCATTTGGACGACCTCTCAAATTTTTGATCGACACGGGATCATCAGCTTCATTTATAAACCCTGAATTCGTGCACCCCGACGACGTTAAGACAACTAACCCAATAGTTATAAATACGGGTTTTAATAGTCATACTATAGATAAAGAAGTAATTTTGAATAATTTCGTAGAGTTCAAACAAACCGGATATAGTAGATTTCTTGTCTTTCGCCTTCACGGATATTTTGATGGGCTATTAGGACTGGATGTCTTAACAAATCTAGGAGTAAAGGTTGATTTAGTTAATGAAGTATTAGAAAATTCGTGAAAAGTGAAAATTCCATTAGAATTTAAACCAAACTTCATGTCCCAGAAAATACTAATTCCTGCAAAATCAAAGTATATAGCAAAACGACCAGTAGACAAAAAGGACGGTGACATTTTTATTAGGTTAACTGAAATAAATCCCTCATTGTATATCCCAGAAGGTATTTATAACGCGAAAGATTGGTATAGTTTAATAGAAGTAATCAATAAATCCGAATGTGAAGAATTGTTTTTCCTTGAACAACCTCTCAAGGTTGAGTTGTTCACAGCAGAAAACTTCATAGAAATAAATAACTTTAACGTGAATTACGAACAAGATATTTACCAAGAAGATATAGAAGACTTGCTTAGATTAGATCACCTAAACCAGGAAGAAGTAAAAGCCATAATTAAAGTTTGCAGAGAACACGAGGAGATATTTCATAAAGAAGGAACGGATTTAACTTTCACAAACGAGATAAAGCACAAGATAACCACAGTGGACGAAATACCGGTGTACACTAAATCTTACCGATACCCGCAGGTTCACAAAGAAGAAGTCAAAAGACAGATTAACGAAATGTTGGAACAAGGAATCAGACCTAGCTATTCTCCATGGAGCGCTCCAGTTTGGATCGTTCCTAAAAAGACAGACGCTAGTGGAAAACAGAAATGGCGGTTAGTCATAGACTACCGCAAGTTGAATGAAAAAACTGTTAATGATAGGTATCCCTTGCCCAACATACCGGAAATCTTAGACAAATTAGGTAAGTGTACATATGTATTTCTCTACACTGGATCTAAAGAGCGGATTCCACCAAATTGAGATGTTCCCAAAGGATATCGCAAAAACAGCTTTTACGGTGGAAGGAGGGCATTATGAGTATGTCCGAATGCCCTTCGGGCTCAAGAACGCCCCAACGACGTTCCAAAGGGTAATGGATAATGTCCTGAAGGAGCTACAAGGCTCCACATGTTTAGTGCATCTAGACGATATTATAATATACTCAACTTCTCTTGCGGAACACATCGACAATCTTCGAAAAGTTTTCCAAAGGCTTAAGGAAGCAAACTTAAAGGTACAATTAGATAAATCTGAATTCCTCCGCAAGGAAATAGAATTCCTCGGACATGTGGTGGAATAAAGCCTAATCCCAACAAAACCAAGGCGATAAATAATTTTCCACTTCCAAAGACCAGAAAGGAAATAAAATCATTTCTTGGGCTGTTAGGCTACTACAGGATATTCATTAAAGACTTTGCGAAATTAACAAAGCCCTTAACCGAATGTTTAAAGAAAAGGAAGAAGATCACCTTAGATGAACGATATGTAAAGACCTTTGAGGCCTGTAAAGACCTTTTGACCAACGATCCCACACTTCAATATCCGGACTTTTCTAAACCCTTCGTGCTCACCACCGACGCGAGCAATTACGCAATTGGCGGTATACTTTGCCAAGGACCAGTTGGCAGTGATAAGCCGATATGCTACGTGAGTAGGACCTTGACAACCTCTGAAACAAACTACTCGAACTAATCGAAAAAGAACTGTTGGCCATAGTGTGGGCAACAAAAGACTTTAGACCCTACCTGTTCGGTCGGAAGTTCAAGATTGTTACGGATCACAGACCTTTAGTCTGGATAATGAACCTCAAGGACCCCAACTCCAGACTAGTCCGTTGGAGATTAAAGTTCGAAGAGTACGACTATGAAATAGTGTACAAGAAGGGTAGTCAAAACAGCAACGCCGATGCTTTGAGCAGAATCAAACCTGAAGAAGAACTGCCACAGATCATGGAAGTTAACGTGGGAGAACCCGTGAGTGCAGCCAGCACAACAGGAGCCACCATACACTCAGCAGAAGAAAATGTAAATGATGGCATTCATATATCTGAGCGACCCATAAATGAATTTTCTCTCCAACTGATCATAGAAAACTCAGCTAAGAAACCTAAAGTTACACTCGAGGTCCCTTTCAAGAACAAACAGAGAAGGATCGTTAGAATCCCAAACAGCTCCGAAGAAACTCTGGTAGGCATATGCAAAAGATTCCTAACACCTAATAAACTCAACGCAGTCTATACTGAGGACAACACGTTTCGAACGGTACAGGCCGTGTATTCCAAATACTTTTCTCATTCAAGAACCTTTAAAATAATCCGCTCTACAGAAATGCTCAAAGACATAACCGAAGGTGACCAACAGGACCAAATTATTAAAGACTATCACCAGGACAACAACCACGGGGGAATAAACGAAACCCTTTCTCATTTAAAAAGAGAATTTTATTTCCCATTCATGAGAGTTAAAATAACCAAAATAATTAATAATTGCAATGTATGCCAAACCCTTAAATACGACAGATCACCCCCTAAAGTCATGCACACAATCCCGGAAACCCCAGAAAAACCTCTAGACATTCTCCACGTTGATATATATGCAATCAACAATAGGCAGATATTGACGATAATAGATAAATTTTCAAAATTCGCAGCAGCTTTCACACTTTCCGCTAGAAACAGTTTAAACATTATCAAATCTCTGAAATCCTTTATGAGTATACACGGAATTCCCAAGAAAATAGTTTCAGACCCTGCCGCAGAGTTCACCTCTTTGATATTTGAAGATTTTTGTAAACAATATAAAATCACCCACCACGTCACATCCTTCCAATAGAGCAGTAGCAATGCACCAGTAGAGAGGTTGCATTCGAGCTTGACAGAAATATACCGAATAATTTATGATCTTCACAAAGAAAAGGATCATGAGGATATCCTCAATGA
Source organism: Thereva nobilitata (assembly GCA_963855945.1). Lineage (NCBI taxonomy): Eukaryota > Metazoa > Arthropoda > Insecta > Diptera > Therevidae > Thereva > Thereva nobilitata. The sequence continues at coordinate 170,202,033 of OY979694.1, forward strand.
AACATTGATAACTTATAACAACGCTATCCATTCAGCAACACAGTTAACACCATATGAAGTCTTCTACGGTAGATCCTACAAATTTAATAATGAAACCCAGCACAAAACCACCCATGAATATTTAGAAAACCTCAATGAATTTCAAAACCATTTGTATCCCTAGTAAAACAGAAATTAGAGGAAAGGACCAGGAACAATATAAATAAACTTAATAAAAACAGAATAGAACCTGAAAAGTATACATTAGGTACGAAGGTATTCAAAAAAGAATGTAGGAGAAATAAATTAACACCCAGATTTACAAAACATAGGGTTAGAGAAGATAGAAAAGTAGCGTTAATAACCAATAGAAATAAAAAGTTCCATAAGTCCAAAATAAAGAAAAAACGAAAATTACAGGTTGATCCAATGGACAGTGGGCCAACAGATGGAGATCCAAGACCTGAGCAATAGTAAAGGTGTCCTTCCGATGAAATTAGGCGCAGCTCGAACGATACGCGGATACAACAACCTACTACATATAGTACGACTGAAACAATATGAACAGACGATAGACAACATTGACTACTCACTGAAGAATGTAGGAAACTTAGACAAAACAGACGAACTGTTAGGTTCCCTAAATATAACACAACTTAAATTAGCAGACGTTAAACACAAACTTCTAAGTCTTATGCCAACAAAACGAGTTAAGAGAGGTCTTATTAACGGATTAGGAACGGTAATTAAGAGCATTACTGGAAATATGGATGCATATGATGCAGCCAAGTTAAATAACGAAATCGAAAAAATAATGAAAAATGAAGAATCCGCACAAAAAGAAATAAATAAGCAAGTTTATATAAATAACAAAAGGATTGAAAGATATAATAATATAACAAAACACATAAATTTTCAACAAGATATAATAACAAACCACTTTAAACAAACACAGAACAAAATTCAAACAGAAAATTCAAAGTTACGACACTTGCAATACCTAAATCAAATAAATTATAATATAGAACTACTTAATAGCCACTTGACCAGTCTAATAGAAGCTGTAATACTAGCTAAATTAAATATAATTTCAAAACAAATATTAAGCCCTACAGAGCTATCAGAATTACATGCAACATTTACAAAACAAAATTTTACTATAATATCTAACGAACATATATACGAAGTCCTGGAACTTCAAGCTTATTACAATGATACCAACATCATATTTAATATAAAAATACCGATCTTCTCAGAGGAAGAGTATTCATTTTTCCACATAATTACCCTACCCATCAACCAAACAAAGATCATACATACAAAGCCCTTCCTAATCCTCAACCCTAAAAGTATTCAAAATTTTGACAAAAGATCCCGGAAGATAGAACAAACATATATTTGCAAAGAAACTGGTTACCAGGAATCACCAATAAAATCGTGCATAGCCAACTTAATAAATAACCAAAAAGCAAGTTGTACATTGCAGAATAGAGAGAAAGCCATAGAGATCTTCCAGCCAGAGCTCAACTACATCGTGCTAATTGACATCCCGAAGACGACCATATATACAACATGCGGCATCGAACAACATCAGGTTCAAGGCTCCATGCTGATCCACTACGACGAAAATCACCATATATCCCACGGACGAAATCACCATATATCCCACAATGGGTGGTGTGAATAAAAACTTAGTGCAAGTGTTCACTCCATTTTATGGAGTGAACACTTATTTTGACGTGAATAAAAATAACCTTCGTTAGGTTTCGTTAAGTACTTCACTCTGTCATTTCTCCATATAGAGTGAAGACTTCATTTTGATGTGAATAAAACAAAGTTTTAACGTTTGCCTGTGAGTGAGCACTTGTAAAATTTGAGGGTGGTTGCGAGGATCTTTTTCATTCATTTTAATAAAATAAATTAAAAAAAAACTTTTAAAATAAATAACTTTTATAAATGAAATGCACTAAATAGTAAAAAATATTTTTAATTTAATTTAAATTTTTAAAATGACTAACTAAGAAAATGTTAAAAAGTAGCAGGTAAGTTTCTCATGCGCTCCAATTCCTCAAGAGCATCGGTATTGCAAGGTTTTTAGTTAGTTTTAGTTAGTTGTTAATTGTACTGGTTTTATATTTTCAATTTTTAATCCGTTTATAGATCTTAATCTACTCAGCATTACATAAATGCTTGACCTCGCAACAAAACCACTTTTGGCCAAACTAAAACCCCCAAAAGGCAAATTTTTCCCACAGAACCTCATATAGCCCTAAATAAATTTTCCCAAAGTAAAACTCCATATAAATCCATCCACGTTTACTAGCCTACTAATTTCGCAAAAATGACATTTCCCTTTAATCCCAAAATTTCCCCTGAGTGAACTAAAATTTCCCATGAGTGAATAGTATTTGAATGAGAGAATTTTTATTCACACCAAATCGAGTGCTCACTTTTAACGAATCACTCCACTCAGGAGTGTTCCCTTTAAGTGTACACTTAGTTTTTATTCACTCCACCCAATACTTAAGGAGATCAACGCAACCGACTCCAGTATCACCACCCTACCTTCAGAAGACTGGAAACTTATCAATTCGCTGAAAGGAACCCTACAGATCTTTTGATATCCCACGTCGATGTCACCAGCTTCTACTTTGCAACCGCAGCATTCAGCGTAATACTAATGATGATCATCGCATTCATCCTGTATAAAAAACATCATCAAGGTTCCTTCCAACCACATCAGGCACCAACCACTTTGGTATCGTCCAACGAACCAAGGTTCATATGGCCGATACTCAATTCTAAGGAGGGAGGAGTTACATGCCCAATCTAGTGCATGTTACCTGTGCGAGTCATATATCCCAGTAACCAAATCCTTCAAGAAATCATAACTCCGACATCCGTTCCCAAGTAATATTGTTGATAATGGTACTTCTAAGTAATAATAAAAATACTTTATCTTATAACGCAAGAATTGATCATGTTATGTCTATTAATAAAAATACTTTATCTTATAACCAAGAATTGATCATGTCACGTCTAGTTAATTAGAATTACTTTATCTTATAATACCCAAGACTTCTTCCCACATTTACTGCGACGTTATGCTGATTTCTCGCGAAGCCACATTTTTGTAACTCGACACAGGACTGTAGAATTATAATTTGAAATGTACTAAATAAAGTTCAGTTTCAGTTTGATCGGCGTGAAATAAAGTTCTATTACGGAAAATTCTTTTCTTTTATTTATAAATATAATTTTTTTTGTAATAGGAAAATCAATTACAAGTTTGGCTCAGTCGGTAAAATGCCAAACTAGTGTCGTGCAAAAGCTAAAAGTGGAAATTTACATATATTTTTTTTTTCATTTAACTAAAAAGTGTTAAGACTAATTATTTAAATTAGCTTAAAGAAAAAGCAAAAAAATAGGTGGTAATTTGATCAATGTGATTCAACAAACGGATTACCAGTGACAGTGAAAGTTCTATATTCTTTTCATCTTATACGACGACTAGGATTCTTTTAAGAATTCATTGGCATCAAATCAATAAAAGAAAAACAAAATTTAACCTGATTTGAGAACTTCACGTACCACTCAAATTGAGCTCAACTTAATCAATAATAACTGGAAAAGATCTAATAACAGAAGCGAGAGCTGTACCAGTTTTTCGGGGTGATGGCGCCTTTGAGCTTTTGCATTTTATTAGAGAGGTCGAGACAATTGTCGGCTTAACAACAGAACAAGGAATGAAGGCGTAATTCAATATATTTATAACAAAAATTCAAGGACCTGCTGCTGCATCAATAAGAAGGCTCCAGAATGCAACGTGGGACCAAATGAAGCAGCAACTAAAGAAATATTTTGGAATTCAACAGTCTTATCTAAAACTAAAAGAAGAAGCAGATTCTATAAAATATTGTAATGTAAGTCAGTACTATAATTCTTTAATGATAATTTTGGATAAATTAAATCTTAAGTATCAGTTAGATGATAATTCCCCTGAAGAGTTCAATACTATAAATAATGAAAAAAGCATATTAGAAAAGTTTTTAAACAATCTTCCTAGATTCGATAGTATGTTTTTACGAATAAAGAACGTTACTTCTTTAGAAGAAGCTTATTTTGAACTACTTGAAACTGGAATTTCCAATTATCCCCCATATAATCAAAGACAAAATAACAACAAAATAGGAATAATTTTAATCGGAACTACTATGAACATAATTATACTCGTAACAACTATCGTAATGATAATTACAGACATTTTAATCATAACAGACAACAAGGAACGGAATATAATAATTTCACTCAAACAATGCCTTTTAAAAGAAATAATAGACTTAATGAAAATTCACATAATACCCTTAGAAATCGAAATGGCAAAAGCAGTTACAATAGGTATCAAAACTCCAGAGTATTTTCCAATAATAATAATAGAAATATTGAACCGATGGACGTAGATATAAACACCGAAGAAAATTTTCAATCACGGCCTCAGATGACCCACTACCGATTGTTGAATTTTCCATTTATAATAAAAAATTAAGCTGCTTGCTTGATACCGCATCTTCTACTTCTGTAATAGATAGTAGAATGTTCCCCAATATAAAACGTCTTGAATTGCCGAAACCAATCGAAATTACAACGGTGATAGGCAAAGGAAAAATAACCCATGAAACAATAACGGAAGTTCCTAACGAATTTAGCCTCAACGCCACAATGAGTTGGGAAATAATGGATTTAGACGACGATAAAGAATATCAAGCTATATTAGGTCGAAATATACTGAAACCCGTAGGTGCAAAAATAGATTTAGAAGAGGATCATGTAAAAATTAGGAATAAAATATATAAGTTTAAAAGTATTCGCTCTTTTCGACTGTTTATATTCTTTAGATTTAAATAATGTAAATATTCTCAATCTTCCAAAAACGGATCATCTTAGTAAAGAAGAGCTTCATGCTTTAAAGAAAATCGTTATAGAAAACAAAGATTTATTCAATCAGGAAGGACAAAATTTAACTAATATTACTTGCATTAAACATCAAATTATTACGAAGCATAATTTGCCAGTATATTCAAAGATTTACAGATTCCCTAAAGTCCACGAACAAAAAGTGGAAAAACAAATAACAGACATGTTTAAACAAGGTATAATTAAGCATAGCAATTCACCCTATAATTCCCCCATTTGGATTGTCCCAAAAAAATTGGATCAATCAGAAGAAAAGAAATGGAGGATTGTCGTCGATTATAGAAAATTGAACGAGATAACTATAGACGACAAATTCCCTATCCCCAACATAGAGTCACTTTTCGACAAGTTGGGTAGAGCTCAATATTTTACGACGTTAGATCTAGCTAAAGGATTTCACCAAATCCTTGTAGACGAGAAAGATCAGGCAAAGACCGCGTTTTCCACCCCACAAGATCATTATGAATATGTCAGGATGCCATTTGGTTTAAAAAATGCTCCTGCCACATTTCAAAGAATGATAAATTATTTTCTACGCGAGTTCATCAATGTCAATTGTGTTGTATATCTTGACGATATACTTATTTTTAGCACTTCCCTTCAGGAACATGTAAATGCAATTCAAAAAATCCTCAAAACACTTCGTGAATTTAATCTGAAACTACAGATTGATAAATGTTTATTTTTTTCAAAAGAATCAGAATATTTAGGACATCTTTTAACTAGTGAAGGTATTAAACCTAATCCTAGTAAGATAAAAGTAATTAAAACACTACAACTTCCTAAAAATCGGAAGGCAATAAAGAGTTTCTTAGGTATTACGGGCTATTATCGCAAGTTCATCAAGGACTACGCGAAAATTGCCCAACCCCTTACTCAATGCCTAAAGAAGAATAGGAAAATTGACATAAATGATAGAAAGTTTATTGAAGCATTTGAAAAACTTAAAGAAATATTAACGAAGGATCCTGTCTTAAAATATCCAGATTTTAAACAAAAATTTACTCTGACAACCGATGCGAGTCAATTTGCTATTGGTGCCGTTTTGTCGCAAAATGGACATCCAGTATCATTCGCAAGCCGAACTCTTAACGAACACGAAATTAAATACAGCACTATAGAAAAGGAACTCCTTTCGATTATATGGGCCACTAAATACTTTCGCCCTTATTTATATGGAGTTAAATTTACAATTAAAACTGACCACCAACCTTTAGTTTGGTTACATTCTTTAAAAGAACCTAACTCAAAGCTAAAACGGTGGAGGATTAGACTAAATGAGTTCGATTTCAATATAGAATTTGTCAAGGGTAAGGACAACAAAGTAGCAGACTTTTTGAGCAGGATCAACGTGGATAAAAATGAAATTAACACCCTCGAAAATGTAGGCAGTAATTCTATTAATGAACATAATAATTTGGCTGCATTCGAAAATTCAGCCAGCTGCGCAGAATTGGCCGTAGATCATTCAAAAAATCAAAACCGCTGTAGCCGGGCATATATCCCCTGCAGCCGATACTGCGATACTGCCAATTCTGCGCAGTTGGCTGAATTTTCGAATGCAGCCTTTGGATAATGAAAGTAACGCAGCTACGATTCATAGTGGTGCCGAAAATTTGGGAGATCATATCCCAATTGAAGATAATATCGTTAATAAATATCTTACTCAGATACATCTAGTTGAAAACAAACAGGAAGATCTGGTAGTAAAATACAAGAAATATAGGATAATTTATATATCTCGGGATAATCTTAAAGATATAAACTATCTAAACAATCTTTTAAAAAAATTAATAAAAAAGGGAACAACCGGGATATATTCTGAATTGGATTACAATGAATTTTCAATTTTGCAAAGTAAATTGGTGAGCCTATTTGGCAATGAACCTAGAATTAGATTCGTTAAGTGTAATAAGCTAGCAAAAAATTTAGATGATGAAAATGAGTTAATAAAAATAATAAAACAAATTCATGAAGCCACAAACCATAGAGGTATTTTAGAAAATTTTTCCGAAATTAAAAACTTATATTATTTTCTCAAACCAAAGGATTTCATCTATAAATACATAAACAATTGCGAGGTGTGCAATTTAAGTAAATATGACAGAAGTCCTATTCATTACAAATATAATTTGTCAGAAACCCCTTCTGAACCCAATGAAATTGTTCATGTCGACGTTCTTTATTTAAAAAAGCAAATATTATTGACAACAATAGATCGCTTCAGTAAACATCTATCTGTAGCCAAGTTAAGCGATAGAAATAGTGTAACCATAGTCCAGACATTGAAACTTAGAAACTCTCTATTTCGTAAACCCAAAAAGTATATTTTTGATAACGAATTTGACAGCTTAAATATAAAAAATTTCTGTCGAGAAGAAAACATAGAAGTACATTTCACTTCCCCTCGAAGTCACACAGGTAATGCTGACATTGAAAGGGCGGAGTTCTTGGTGATAAGCGATAGTGAACGGACGTATCTCCAAAGAATCCGGCTTCATCAAGGGACTGGGAGCTCTCAGATGAAGCTCTGTTCTATAGTGTCTTTTTTATTTACTAAAATAATAAGTGTGACTAAAACCTTGTGCATCTTGGATGCTTTTTTTCCTAAAAATAAGTGATGATTATAATTTTCATAACTTTAAATAAGTGTGGTGATACAAAATCTAACCTGAAAAGCATATTAAATTGGCTTTAATATAAAAACTAAACGTGTCTAATGCTTTTATAACTATCTTTCCAGTTAAATCATAATTGAATAATTACAGAAGACATAAATTTAGAGAAAAGTAAAAATAAGATAAATTTGTGGTTAACGGGTTTTTCCCGTTAGCTAACCACATTTAATATTCAAGGAATAAAGGTTATGTGAAGCACATGGATAAGTGCTCACGTGTATACTAGGTTATGTGATACACGTGACCTGAGTAATCAAGACTAATCTTAAGTCTACGGAATATTTGGTACTGTTTATACGGTAATACCGTGTTTTCTTCTGAAACAGAGCTAAATTTAGCTTGATTGACCATATAAATTATTAGCAACTAACGTTAAGTGACGCACATGAATTAAACGCCCATGATTAACTCTTGGTTGGGTAATACTTGTATCCCAGCCTAATTGAAAATACCTTATAATTAAAAACAGATTAAAGATACCAGGATTTACTGTGAATTAATTACAATTAATATTAAGTGATACAAATGAACATAAACATTTACTATTATTATTAACCCTAATTTATAAGGATTGCGTCTTCTTCATATGAAATGAAGCACGAGTTATAGATATGACAATGTTGCAAAATAAAGATGCACCGGATGTGTATGAAATACCATCCAGACCAAAACCTATGGCCTGGTAAAGGGCATCAGGAATTTTCCCCAGACGGAAAATGACACCGTCAAAATAAAAAGCAAAATAAGATTAAAAAAGCTCAAGAGAATCGTGAGAATCATTCTCGTTAGTCGAGAATAGAATTCAAGGTTCTCATCAAAATGCTTAGATGCACTTTTAATGATCTTTATTATATTAAAATTAGATGTAAGAAATGTCTTATAAAATTATGTACAAGTAGTTAGTAATAAACCACCAACTCGGAAGGTACTTAAATTCGTTCGGTTAAATAAAGCTTTTTTCTAATAATAAAGTTGAGTTTTTATTGTTTGTTGTTGTGAAGATTGGGAAAAGTTTTCGATAGTGTTTCTTCTGTTAATTTCTGACGGTTGTTTTATTTTCTTTATCTGTTTTTTAAATTCACGATTTAATTGAAAAATACAAGTGGCGCAGTCGGTAGGATCCTGTTCAGAAGAATTAGGATCCAGTGATTCGAACGAGATAATAGAAAAAAAAATATATATAACCAATTTTTAAAGTGTTTTAATCGAAAGTTTTAAAACAAAAACAAAGGGTGAAAAAAGTTTGAGACAAAGTGATTTAAACCACAATTTAGTGAATCGCGAAGAAACGACAGCTATACCCTGGAAAGAAGAAATCAGAGAAACCGAATTATCGACCAACATAGAATGGCCCAACCACAGCAACCACAATATCAACCAGAGCCAAATATCATGGAGCAATGCATTGTTGCTCTTACCGATATTTTAAATCGACAGCAACAACAACTAACTCCAAGGAGACGAATTGAAAAAGACCTAAAATATCTTCAAACATTTGAAGGAAGACCTGGAACCTTACCAGCGTTTATAGCAGCAGTGGACCGAGCACTGGCAGACTTTGGAAACCAGGCTCATCAGGCTTACACAATAATCTACAATGAAAAAATATTAGGACCAGCAAAAAACTACCTGGAATCGTCACCACCTCTAACCTGGATAGAATGCAAAACAAAGTTGAAGTTGCAGTACAAACCATCGAGGGACCAAGGTCAAATTATGCAGGAAATAAGTTTTCTCAAAGTAAGTACCATTACAGAATTAATGGACAAAATTAGAGTTATTGTAGATTATATATCAGAATGTGCCATTTTTAGTGAATTCCAAAGCCAACTTATAAATAATTTGAGTAGTATGTTGATATTAAAAATAAAAGAATTGACGGCAGGTTCATTGGCCGCAGAAATAAGAGATAAGTTTACTTTGGAAGAAATTAGAATTATCATTAATAAATATGTCGGTGAAGATCAATTTAATTTAAAATGGTGTCGACATAGTAGCAATGTTTTTAAAGAAAGACATCCAAAACATAATATCCAAAGACAAAATCATAATTTTAAAAGTAACAGTAATAGAAATCTTGGTCAAATTAGACAACATAATAATTATAACGTTAACGACTCGGGACAATTAAGACAAAACGGTTTTAGCCACAATAATGGGCAGACTCGACATAATTTTAATTACTCAGGGCAATCTCGTTTTAATCCTGCTAGTAGTAGGCAATTTAATAAATATCCCTTTAATAGAAGTAATATTAATAATACCGTACCGATGGAAGTCGATTCGCTTAGTAATAAAAATGAAGTAAATCATTTAGTAACAGACGAGTTTTTTATAAACTAGCCTCGGAAAAAAGAAAAATTTATATTATTATAACAATTGAAAATCAAAAATTTATTGCCTTTGTGGATACAGGGTCCACCGTTAGTATATTAAATTCCCAAAAAGTATCAGAGGAGTTTTATGGAAAAATAGAGGGAGGCGAATGTCGCCTAAATACTATAGAAAGACAGGTTCAAATAAATACAGAATATGTAAAAACCAAGTGTCCGGAAGAGTTCAAACAACCTCGTAATGCCAGAATGCGATGGATAAAAATGGATACAAATAAAAGTTTTCATTTTTTGATAGGGATGGATTTTATTGAACCATATATTGCTTTTATTGATTTAAAAGATAAAGAGTTGATACTTTATAACACCACGATTATACCATTTCTTAACAAAATCGTGGAAAATCAAGTACATGCTTTAGAAGAGGGTGATTTAGGGAACATAGATTTAAACCATTTAAACGTAGAAGAAAAATCGGGAATAATGAAACTTTTAGACAAATATAAAAAATTAATATACAAAGAAGGGGATAAACTTACTAATACAACAAGTATAGTACACGAAATTAGGACAACTACTAGTGAACAGATAAATTCGAAATTATACCGTTACCCACCTCAGCATGAAGCCGAAGTGAGGACTCAGATGGAAGAAATGGAGAGAAACGGAATAATTCGAAAAAGTAACAGTAGGTATTGTTCACCAATAATCGTTATCCCGAAGAAAAAAGACAACTCCGGAGTTCAAAAATACCGAATAGTAGTTGACTATCGGAAATTGAATGAGATAACGATAGATGATAAGTACCCACTTCCTAATATAGATAGTATATTAGACAAGTTGGGGAAAGCGCAATACTTCAGTTCACTAGACCTCGCAAAAGGTTACCATCAAATACTAATAGCCCAAAAAGATATGGAAAAAACGGCCTTCATAACCCCATCCGGCCTGTACGAATTCGTAAGAATGCCGTTTGGATTAAAAAATGCCCCCGCCACTTTTCAGCGGTTGATAAATAACATACTAAGAGAATACCTCAATAAAATTTGCGTGGTATATCTAGACGATATCCTTATTTTCTCGACGACACTTGAGGAGCACCTTAACTCCTTAAATAAAATCTTCCAGCGATTAGTTGAACATAATTTGAAAATACAAGCTGACAAATGCAGCTTTATGAAGCATGAAACGGAGTTTCTAGGGCACATATTGACTAGGGACGGAATGAAGCCCAACCCCAATAAAGTAAACGACATATCGAGAGTAGAATTACCCAAAACGGAAAAACAATTAAAAAGTTTCTTAGGTATGACAGGATTTTACAGAAAATTCGTTAAGGATTATGCTAAAGTGGCACATCCACTCATAAAATACTTGAAAAAAGATATAAAAATAAATATTAATGATCCGCAATATATTGCTGCTTTTGAGAAACTAAAACTTCTAATATCATCTCATCCAATTTTGAAATTTCCGAATTATGAAAAAAAATTTACAGTCATTACCGATGCTAGCGATTACGCTATTGGAGCAGTTCTTTCACAAGACGGTCATCCAGTATGCTTTGTATCCCGAACGCTAAATAATCATGAGAGAAACTATAGCGTAACGGATAAAGAATTTCTCGCTATTGTGTATTCTGTAACTTATTTTAGACCATACTTATATGGGCAAAAATTTAAAATCATAACGGATCATGCACCTATAAAATATATGAACGCCAAGTATAAAGGAAAGGAATTTTCTCAGCGAAATCAGAGGTGGATACTTAAATTGCAAGAGTATAACTTTGATATAGAATACCTTCAAGGAAAAGACAACAAGGTTGCAGATTTCCTAAGTAGGATCGAAAACAGTCCCCGAATTAATGAGCAAAATAGTAGTGAATCTAATATGGACCAATCTGAAACAGCTCATTCTTCTGAGGAACAACTACTTGACCATATCGGTATTAAAGAAGAAATTGTAAATAAATATAAAACGCAATTAATTTTGACTTATCATCCAAATCAAGAAATGGAGATAAAATATGGGAGGAGAATTATTCAAATTAACCCCCAAAATGAGGAAGCGGTAATCGTAGATATATTAAAGCGATTTATAAATTCCGGACATATAGGGATATATTCGGAGGTAGAAGACGGAGACTATAATAAAATACAACAAATTATTATTAGACTTTTTTCAGGAGATAAAAGAGTAAAATTTATAAAAGCTACCAAAAGGGCACAGGAAATAGAAAATGAACAGCAGTGTCACAAACAAATTTCTCTATATCACACTAGAGAATCTTTACATAGTGGCATTAATGAATCTTACAAAACCTTAAAGGATAAGATCTATTATCCAAAACTTCAAGAACACATACAATTAATTATCAATAATTGCGAAAAGTGTCAAGGGATTAAGTATGACCGAAATCCCATCAAACCTACCTTAGCTATAACCGAAACACCAACTAAAGGAAATGATATCATTCATCTAGATACTTTTCATTATACAAAACAAACGTTTATCACTGTTATAGATAAATTAACAAAATTTGCGGTAGCCTATCTAATTAACGATAGAAACTGGGTAAAGAAGATAGCGATATTGGAGGCATATTTAGCTACATTTGGGAAACCTAGAAAAATTATAATGGACAACGAGTTCAAATCTGAACAAATTAAGAGGTACTTACAGGAAAAGGAAATAGAGGTTCATTGGACAAAACCAAATAGCCATACTGGAAATGCTGACGTAGAGAGATTGCATTCTACACTTATTGAGAAAATCCAAGCAATCGATGAAGATATTTCCACAGAACAAAAAATCCAGAGATCTATAGGTAATTATAACGATAGATATCATACAACCATAGAAATGACTCCGAGAGAAGCAAGCAAATTAAATGAAACTTCATTACTAATAGAAAAGATTCATAAGAAAAAGAGTAAGTATATAACTAAATTAAATAAAAACAGGGAAAATTATATAGAAACTAGAAACGACGGTTTTATAAAGAATTATAAAAGAGTTAGGCACAAAAATGAACCATATTTTAGAAAATACCCGTTACGAAATGTACATCCATGCAATATTAAACGAAAGACAAAATTTTCAGGTAACAACGATATTAATACTGATTTCAACAGTACAAGGGCGGTTGCAGGTTCATCGAATTAATGAAGAAACTGGCTATGTTAAAATACGAATGCAACAGGTAGAAATAGCTAATAGCACAGATACAATTTTACATATAATAGATCCAGTAGAAATGGAAGGAATATTACAAAAATTGCAAAACAATATAGCTTATTTAAACTTAGAAGATAGAAAAGCATTATACAGTGAGATCAGAATTATAAAAAGTAAACTTAAAACAATTAGAAATCCAGCTCCAATTCGAAAAAGAAGAGGACTAATAAATATAATAGGTAGAACTTCAAATTGGTTATTCGGGACCATGGACGATACAGATAGAGAAGAAATAACACAACATTTACAAATTGTCGAGAACAATAACCATAAGGCTATTACTAACTTAAACCAACAGATTAGAATAAACGAACATTACAACAAAACCATGACGGACTTAAAGACATTGATCGAGAATGACAGGCATAAAGTTATGAACGAAATTAACGTTACCAATAATAACATACAACAATTAAGTTACAAAATTATGTTTTTGGACCAGGAAACCAAACTTAGATATTTTGAGAATAGAATAAACCAAATCTTAGATAATATGATGGCAATAAAAAACAATATTATACATCCTAGCATATTGACACTTGAAGAGTTAGAAACATATCATGTAGATTTTCATAAATTAAAACTTTTAAAAGCTGGAGTTATGGAACATAAAAACCGATTTTTAATCTTTGCAATCAAAATACCAAGAACTTATATTTTAACAGAATTACAATTAATTAAATCCGTTACTAACTCAGAATACTTAGAAATCAATAACTCAGATGAATTAATTGTCGAAATAAATAATAATTCCTTCAAATACGAAAAAGACACCTTACTTAAAGACTTAAACTTAAGTAAACACTGTATTTTCAAAAACTCATGTAATTTAGCGTATAATAATATTACAAGTATTGAAGAATTAGATGAAGAGACCATTTTTATAAAGAATACTTATAATGAAACCATAGTTCATAATTGCGATCAGAGATTGTTCAAATTAACTGGTAACTATTTAATAAATTTTAACAATTGCTCGTTAAAAATAAGTAATAATATATTTTATAATAAAAAAGTCTCATTTCTAGATAAATACTATTATCCAGCTAAAGAAAATAATTTAACCTTAATAAAACCAATAGATTTTAACAAAATTATTTTGGACAATATAGATAATATAAAGGAGATATCTGAAATTAAGTATCATAAGAATATGGTATACGGAACTAGTGTAAGTACTATTATTTTGTTAACAATGTTTATATTATGTATTATTTTATATATGCTTTGGAAAAATAAAAAAGGAAAAATTAATGTAATAAACTTGAAGTCGGAGACTTCAGAATTAAAGAGGGGAGAAGTTATAGATATGACAATGTTGCAAAATAAAGATGCACCGGATGTGTATGAAATACCATCCAGACCAAAACCTATGGCCTGGTAAAGGGCATCAGGAATTTTCCCCAGACGGAAAATGACACCGTCAAAATAAAAAGCAAAATAAGATTAAAAAAGCTCAAGAGAATCGTGAGAATCATTCTCGTTAGTCGAGAATAGAATTCAAGGTTCTCATCAAAATGCTTAGATGCACTTTTAATGATCTTTATTATATTAAAATTAGATGTAAGAAATGTCTTATAAAATTATGTACAAGTAGTTAGTAATAAACCACCAACTCGGAAGGTACTTAAATTCGTTCGGTTAAATAAAGCTTTTTTCTAATAATAAAGTTGAGTTTTTATTGTTTGTTGTTGTGAAGATTGGGAAAAGTTTTCGATAGTGTTTCTTCTGTTAATTTCTGACGGTTGTTTTATTTTCTTTATCTGTTTTTTAAATTCACGATTTAATTGAAAAATACAAGTCACGTGTCATCATAATTTCAAGACTAGTGTTAAGGCTACGACTGAAAGAGTGAAAATACTCAGATATACATATTCATTTGTTCTATAAACTATAGAAAAGTATTCTCTTTGATATTTGAATTATCGTTCTAGGTTAGGTGCTACATATGGACTTAATAAGCACGACTAACTCTAAGTTATGTGACATATACAATCCTGCCCTTACGGAAATACCCTGTTTTAGAAACAGGTCAAATGCAGATTGACTGATTGTATGACTGATTGTCAAATGCAGATTGACTGATTATATAAGTTAACTGATAAGATTAATCCCTAATAAGGATATATTGGACTTAGTGTTTACCATTAACTTGAATTAAACAGTGGACTTATATTAATGAGGCAATATTATAATAACTGAAATCTAAAATATAGAGATCCTCAGGGTCTAACTATTTGATTCTCTCGATAAATCCACTAATAAAACGAATCTTGAAATTGAATATAGTATAATATAGTATAGGCCCCCACTAGCCCCTTAGTGGTTCCTGTCGTAAATGGAAGTTTTATATTTACCCCTGTGATAAACAACTAAGGTCCTGGTTGACACGGGGAGATATGAAAGCTGTTAAAAAAGCCAACTTAAAAACGGTGACGATAGCGGGACTTGGTCCTCAAACTTTCCTATTCGATTCCGGATTAACTGTCAATAATGGTCAAAGAAGGAAGCAGAAGAAGTCAGCTTTTTAAGAGTAAACTGAAGGTAACTCATAATACTCATAAAATTAAGAATTTTTCAGATAGTAGTTCCGAAGTTACGGAACCATCCCCTAAAAGAGGTCATATGGCGAGCTGTAGCACTCAAACCAGCCAAGAAGACAAGGAAATCACCCCCAGAGAAGAAGCTGCCCAAATGCAGATTGATGATAGCAGTATACGGTTTATGGGAAATGACAACTCAACAAATAATGAGAATGTTAACGATGAAAAATGGACCCTCATCCAAAGTAAAAAAACAAATAAATCAGGTGACAATAGTACATTTAAGGTAGTCCTAAGTAAAGATAGGATAGTTAATGCAGACAAACAGGATACACATAATAAATTTCAACCCCTTTCCTCTTGTCATGCCGATTTTCCTCCTTTAATGAATCAACGGGGCAACCCCAATTCTAAATCTAATAATACTAGCTCTAATGTACGGGTTAATAACAACCCCACTCATTCATTCTTTAGTCAATTGCAACCGCCCATTTTGGCAAAAAATCTGAATAATAAGCTCTGCAATGAGTTTCTAAAGAAAAAGAATATAGAATTTTACCTTGTTAACATAAGGAATGGATATACTAAAATATTCATTAAAGGTAAAGAACAAAAAGATATAGTTATTGATATGTTGAAAGGGAAGGCCATACAAGGTTTTACTTACTCGAATCGAGATGAGAAACCTATTAATATTCTAATCAAGGGCATTTGCCAATCCTTTGACCCTAAAGATATACTACAGGAGATTAAACTGCTGTTTCCGAACCTTAAAATCGAGAAAATAGATAGATTTGTTACATCTAAATCTAAAAATGAAGAAAGAAAGCTAAACTCTATTTTATTAAAGGTTGCAACCCAACAAGATATTAAAGATTTGATTAAAATAAAATACTTAGCTTCTCAAAGGGTTTACTTTGAAAGACTGCTGAGTAAAGGACCAATACAATGCTTTAATTGCCAGGCCTTTGGGCATAAAGCCAATAATTGTTGGAATATGTTTAGGTGCGTTAAATGCTTAGAAACGCACGAACCTGGTAAATGTAGTAAGATTAAAGGAGTTTCAATGCCTAACTGTGTCAATTGTGGAAGCACTGAGCACCCTGCGAGTTATAGGGGATGTACCAACTATAAACGTTATTTAGACAAAAGAAGGAAAAATAATCCAGCAAACAAAGAAGCATTATCCTTCACACAAGGGGGCAAAAGCTTCTCGGACATTCTTAAAGGGAATAATTTTACACAAAGGCTACCTAAAAACGATCCCAAAATACAGGGGGGAAATCTCATAGATATTCTCGGGAAACTACTGACTAAAATGAATGAATGAATGAATGCTACCGAACTGAAAGATGTCACGAAATTATTATTAGAACATCATTCTCGTAATGTATAAGTCCAAGCTCAGAATTTTTGAACTTAACGTCAAATCGATTAGATCAAACAAAAGAAGAGCAGAATTAATTAACTTCATAAAAGAAAATAACTGTCCAGATATTATACTAATTTCAGAAACTAGACTTAAAAAAAACCACAAACTTTACTTCGAGAATTATAACCTGATTAGGAATGACGATGGGGTTGGGGTGGCAATCCTACTAAGAAATAACCTTAAGTACAGGGAGATCAGCTGTATTCAACTTCAATACAAGACTAGGACAATCAACAAAACACTTACAATTGGCAGTATCTATGTCTACCCTAACTCGTCTAGGTCAAATATGCAGAACCTCTTAGATGATCTAAATAATTTAACCTTGCAATGGAATGATACAATTATTGGAGGTGATTGGAATAGTCGCCACCCCTCGTGGGGCGACACAACATATAATAACAATGGCAAGGCCCTGTATGATTGGATAAATAATAATATCAACCGTACTAATCTCTCAGTCATTTCCCCTAACGAACCTACCTTCATAGAAGGGGGCTCGGTCATTGACTTCTTTATAACTTCAATACCCCGGAACCACAAGCTTTCTCACAGATTCTCTTGCAGAACATCCACTTCCTTTTCAGACCATTATGTAGTAACTTTAACTACTAACCTCGAAAATGACATCCTGCTTTTGATGGATAAAGAAAAAATCTTCAATTATAAAGACGTTAATTGGCAGATGTGGAAAAATGAACTCTCTGTAAAATGCAGTGTAAATTTACCACCTAATAACATTAACCTCACGAACGAGGATATCGACATTAGTATAGGGGCTTTGGAAACTATTATAAATGACTTAAATTCTAAATTCATATTGAAAAATAAAAAAGAGTATGACATTATAATCCCCCAAGATCTTAAAAATCTAATTAAGACAAAATATAAATGGTCCAAACTTTTAAAAAGGATTTATAATAGATACCTAAATAATAGAAGACCTGAATATCAGATGCTAGCTTCTAGAATTAAGTGTCTGGATAAAATTATAAAAGACCGATTCCGTATCTTCATTAACTTAAGATTCCAAGATAAGTTGAAAAAAATCAAACCTGGTCCTCAAGCTTTTAAAAATATTTACAACCTAATTGGAAATAAAAAATTTGCTCAAAATAACGAAGTCCTAATTGATGGCCTACCCACAAGTGACCCTTTTATAATCTCTGAAGCCTTTAAAAAATTTTATGAAAAGATATATGATCTTAAAGAACCTACACACTGTAGAGAACTCCTTGAGGAAGCTAAAACAACTATAGAAAACTTTAAAAATAGGAATTACCAATCTGATGGTCACTTCTATCACATTACTACCTTTCATCAAGGGAACACTGCAGAGAACCCTTCTGATAGAAGTACATTTACTAACATCGAGAAAATCTTAGGTTTGATTAAAATAATTAATAATAAAAAATCGATGGGCAGAGACAATATCTCTAATTTCTTAATTAAAAAATTCCCGTATGATGCAATTAAATATATCACGATCCTATTCAATAATTGTATCAATAATGGATATTTTCCTAATTCGTGGAAAATAGTTAAGGTTTGCCCCATTCCGAAGAAAAAAGGCGTCATACAGGTGAACGACTTTAGACCGATTCAAATGTTATCCAATATAGGGAAACTACTAGAAAGAGTCATAGCAGATGAACTCGACTATATTACTGTCAGTGAAGAATTGCTACCGGCCTTTCAATTTGGTTTCAGAAAAGAACACGGAACTATTCACGCACTTCTTAAAATCCATAGTGATATCTCAGAAGGACTGGAAAACAAGGAAACCATAGTGGCATGTGCCCTGGACATTGAAAAAGCCTTTGACTCAGTCTGGATCACAGGACTGTTATATAAATTACTTAACTTGGGTATACATCACAAGTGGCTAAGAATTATCCTTAGCTTTCTAGAGAATTGTAAACTTAAAGTGGCTTACAATAAAATTGACTCCGACCTAGTAAATGTTTACTCTGGTGTACCTCAAGGCTCATTAATGGGGCCAAAACTTTATAACTTCTTTTTAGCAGATTTTCCTCATATACATATTAAAAACGATTTGGGCTTAACCCTAACCTCAACTTCAATTCTTTACGCAGACGATACCTTTATCTATGCCAAAGCAGGCTCTCCTGACACTGCACGTCAAATGGTTAAGAACATATTAACATAATAGACCAGTACTATAAAGATTGGGGAATAAAAATTAATGGATCCAAATCCGAAGCGATCTGCTTCAGAAACGTATCAGGGAAAGGAATTAGTAATATTGACAAAAAATGTAAACGAATCAGACTAACTATTAATGATGTAACAATCGCACCTAAACATGAAATTAAATATCTCGGAGTCTATTTTAATAACCTGTTTAAACCCAACCCGCAAGGTAGGAAAGCATTAGCGAAAGCCGGGAAAGTAACCAGAGCACTTATGCTTTTGTTAAGAAACGAATCTCTTTTAATGAAATCTAAATTACTAATCTATAAACAAATGATTAGACCTATTTTAATATATGGCTTTCCCATTTGGTTCTCAATTTCACCCACGGTGGGTAAAGAAATTGAGCTTTTTGAAAGAAAGATTCTCAAATCCTGTACCAGCCTCTTTTTTAAAGAGGAAAATAAAAGATACTCAAACAAAAATATTTACCAAAAAGCTAAAATGACCCCTTTCTTAACTTACGCAATACAGTTTGCTCTAAAAACAGTCAGTAAATTAGAATACCATACAAATACTTTAATAAGAGAAATTTATACCAAAGACTCATCCTCTGACCTCACGAGCAAGTACTATATTACAGCTGGTTCTATCTGTAACCCTAATTCTATACATTTACTAGAGAATCCCAATAATAATCAATGTATCCCGAAGTTCTATGACCTTACTATAACCCATCCCCAAAATAGAAGATAAATCCTTTTAATACTTTTATCTCATATATTATAAATTAAGTTAACGCAATATAATATTAAATAAATAAATTCAATATTCAAGTCAATGCTAAATTACAGCAAATTCTGTACATAACTCCTTTAGACTAATCATTAATAAGAATTAGAGTCATAGAAATCCGAAGTTTTTTAATTATGTTTTATTATTATATAAACATTGTTAATTGAATAGATAACTATTGGACGTTTCGACATTAAATTTATGTCATCATCAGCTAAAAGAAAAATTTTATTTTATTTTTTTACATACATGAGGTTAATTTCTAATTACAATTTTTTTTAGTTTTTTTTTTATATAGCTTACGACTTACCAATTATATAACAAAACGATTTAACAAACAAAAATATAATTATCCAAATGCATCATAACTTATTACATCGATCTATAAAATTATTTATTTGAGGAAGTTACCACTATATTATTTTTTTTAACTTTTTATTGATTTGATTTTTCAGTGTCTATGACATGTCAATTCATGTATTGGAGGGAAATGAGTGTCAAACAGGAAATACTAAAATAGAAACCATAGAACAATAAAAGTAAAGCCAAAAATTGCTAAAAACTGAGTTTGTGTAAACAGTGCTAAAAATAAAAATGGAATTACTTGAAGTTGTTCATAAAATTATTAATATATTTTAAATTATTTTTGAAATCCGTGTGGTTATTTAATGTAATATTTGAATTATTATTAATGTAAAATGTTTCTTTGATGAGCCTATTATAGTAATGGCTATCAGAGTCTAAAATTTTGGTCTCATTGAATTTGAATTTATGGCCGGTGTCAATTGTGTGCTTAGTAAGGGCACTGTGATATTGGTTCATATTATTGCAATGATATTTGTGTTGGTATAATCTCTTTTTTAGCGGTTGTGAAGTTTCGCCAATGTATATTTTATCACAATGACCACATTTGACTTGGTAAATGGCATTTTTGGCATCAATAGAAGGAATTTTGTCTTTAAGTTTAGTAAAGAATTTTGCAGTGTTCGAGATTGAAAGACTTACAAGGTTGATGTTACTGTCTTTGATCATCCTATTTAAAGCGCAGAAAATGTTGTTGTTGTATGGAATTATGGTGAAAATGGTTTCTGTAGTAATATTGTTATTAATAATGAGATTAGTATTAATGTTGGCTCTTAGTTTATGTAATCTTTTCCTGAAAAATTTGAAAATAAATGGCGGTGGATAACCATTTTGTATCAGTCTATGGTATATCAGATCAAAATTCTTTTGATGGAATGAATGGTTAGATAATAAGAAGGCTCTATCAACCAAAGAATTTATGACGCTTATTTTATAGCTAGTGTTAGTGTAAGAGTGATAATTTAACAAACGTCCACTAGCGGTCGGTTTATGGTACCAATCAGTTATTATACGGTTGTTAGTTTTAATAAGGGTCACATCTAAGAAGTTTAACCTGTTCTGATTTTCTAATTCTAATGTAAATTTTAATTTAGGATGGTAACAATTAAATTTCTCAAATATCATGTTAATTAATTTGGTAGGAGCAATAATTAAACAATCATCAACATATCTTTTATAATATAGAATATTGTATTGAGGGTGTCGGATGGTTTCTTTTTCGAGTTTTTGTAAAACAATGTCGGCAAGCGAGCTGGAAATACTAGACCCCATAGGTGAACCATCAACTTGTTTGTATATGTTGTTATTATGGCTAAATACAGAATTTTTAAAACAAAGTTTAATACCTTCAATGAATTGATCACAATTGAGATCTGTAAAATTATTAATCTCTACCCATCTATCTTTAATACATTCTATGGCGAAAGTTTGAGGAATACTAGGATATAGCGCTGTAACATCAAAACTTGCAAGGCTGTAATCATGAGGAACAGCCAAACCTGAAATGTCATTCACCAGTTCAAATGAGTTTTTAATATTGAATTCATATGCAGACGTAACATGAGTTAAAATCTTGTTTAGGAACTTGGATAATTTATAAATTGGAGTATCTAGGGTGGAAGTGATTTGACGTAGGGGAATGTTAGCTTTATGGATCTTGGGGTTCATGTACATTCTACCGATCCTAGGGTTTTGTATGATTAATTCGGGTTTGTTAATAAGTTTCAAATATTTTTTACATTCAATATCTAATTTGTTAATCGGGTTGCGGTTGAGTTTAATGTACGTATTGTCATCATTAAGAATTTCAAGGGCTTTAGAGTCATAGTCATTTCTAAACATTAGTACAGTTTTAGCTCCTTTGTCGGCCTTAGTTATTATTATAGAATCATTGTATTCTTTTTTGAAACGGTTAGTAATTTTTACCCATTCTAATAGTTCTATTTGAGGGTAGGATAATTTTTCATTTTTTAGGGCTTTGAAACTGCTGTCAAGATATTTAGAGATTTTAAGCTTAGTGTTGTCTTTATTAAGAATATTACTTTTATCAATAGATAAAGATAAGTTTATATATGTCTCTAAAATCAGTTTTTTGATATGTTGGATATTTTTGGTTTTGAAATTGAAATTGGGTCCTAAGGATAGAATCACTAATACTTTCTCATCGATTTGTAGATCAGTTAAATTTATAATCCAATTGTGGTAGTTGTGTTTCAAGAAAGAGCAAATACTATTTTTCAGAGAATGACTACGTAAATTGTTTAATTTTTTGTCAATTATTGTTCTATTGTTCCTCTTAGTGTAGTGATATAATTTATTACTATTATAAACGATGTAGTAGTATAAATCAATTGGAAGGTTGTCCATGAATTCTACTAAATATTGTAATTTAATGTTATTTATATGGTTTAACTTAGCATAAGTATCCTTAATTTGTATATTTAATAATTTAAACTGAAATAATTCTAGGTTATGTGAAAATTTTTTATAATTAACATTGGAATAGAATTTATGATTAACTTTGAATGATTTTTTAATGAAATCAGGAATGAAATTATATTTTTTGCAAGTACTTAAAAAATAGAGTCTATTTTCATTGATTGCTAGTTTCTTAGTTTCCTTTAGACTAAGGTTAAATCTTTTAAATTTATATCTAATATTATTTATAAGAATAGATCTAATTCATGATTCATTGTTGTTAAGAATAACCAATATAATCAAATCTCATCCAATGGGCTTGCCTTTGAATGAGATTCGATTAATAAATCTTAAATATTAAGCAGTAAAGTCGCGATTTTATTACTTTTTCTAGGATAATTTAAGTCCATTCGTAATGTAATTTAGTCAAGGGTCTTTGGTCCTCATTAATGTTAGTTTTTTTCTTTTAATTTTATTTTCCTTCCTCTTCTCTTTTAGTATATTCTATTTTGTATATATTACTTCTTTCTTTATTTAAGTTAGTTTTAAGTTTCTCGCATCGAACGATGAGGAACCAACAATGATGTTAAAGCACACCATTCGCAAGTGTGCTGTTAATTAAATATTATTATGGATATGAAAGCTAGGCTGTAACATAAATATAAAAGTTAAAGACAAATGGGTAATAATTTTAAAGCCCATTAACTCCTATGAAGAACTGTTATTTTTAA
This sequence comes from Thereva nobilitata, assembly GCA_963855945.1. NCBI lineage: Eukaryota > Metazoa > Arthropoda > Insecta > Diptera > Therevidae > Thereva > Thereva nobilitata. Next base: position 170,225,673 of record OY979694.1, read on the forward strand.
GTATTGAAATATTGTAATTGAATTGGTAGACGAATAAATGAATTGAATTGAATTGACATTGAAAGGGCCCATGGGACAATAAACGAACACATTAGGATACTTCATCTGACACATCCAGACTTGATATCGAAAGCAAAATTTTAAAAGCTGTAGAAAAATATAATAATACAATTCACTCTACAACAAAAGTAAGACCAATAGATTTTCTTAATGGCAAAGTTTTTGATCATGAAAGTATAAAGAGGAAGATTCTAGAAAAGAAAAATAAAACTAGCGACAATTTAAATAAAAATAGGAAAGACTTTATTGCTCCAAATGAAAATGATATACTTATAAAAAATCCAACAGCCTTAAGATACAAGGAATTACCTAGGTATAAAAAGATCAATTGCTCACAAAATAACGGAAACCTTATTGATAACAAAAAAAAATACACCCTTCTCGCATTAAAAGAAACTTTAAATATTTTTCAGAAAATACTACTATTGCTGATAAGCTCTAATTAGCATGGAAAAATTGGAAACTGAAGCTGGATATACTACAATCCAACAAGGGAAAATACCCATTATAGAGAAATACAATAAAATTATCCACATAGTTGACTTAAAAGATATTAAAAATACAATAGACTTGGTGGTATGTCAAGTGAAGGAGCTATTTCACCTACCAGAAGATGAAAATATTATCAGTACCTTGACAGGAAAGCTCCACAAGGTAAAACATACTTTTAAAACATTAATATCCTTAAGACAAAAAAGCGCACTTATTAATGTTGGAGGGAGCATCTTAAAATGGATTTTTGGTACTATGAATGAAGATGACAAGCTAGAAATTGAGGAACATTTAAAAATAACAGACAAAAATGTTCATAGCGCTATAGAAAATTCTAACAATCAGATAAAAATAAATAATTTGCTCCAAGAAAATATTAATACTCTTCGGTATAATATAGAAAGAAACAACATAGAAATACACGAACTTTTAAATCTAGTTAATACCAGTAATAGAGACGTACTACGACAATTACAGTATTTACAAACCCTGGCTCATATAAACCTTTTAAACGAAGAAATCGAAAAAATACAGGAAAATGTTGCTTTCTCTAAACATCAAATAATGGGTAGATCAATACTTACACCCGAAGAAATTGACGCTTATGATATAGACATTTTCAAACTACAAGAGCTTAAAAGTTCTTTAGCATTGGCTGATTCCAAATTACTTTTTATTCTACTTATCCCAGAAATTAGCAAATTCGAAGCTACTCACTTCAAAGTCATTCCAATTCCAGATTCAAATAATCAAGAAATAGATATTAAAATTTTGGATATTATAATTTTTGAAAATAAACCATACTATCTAGATCAGGAAATATATAGAAAAAGTTTAAGACCCGTTAATGATTGTATATCAAGTCTCTTAAATAAATCTTATGATAATTGTTTGAAAATTACAAAACCAAGTTTAGAAATAATAGAAATAGACGTAGGACTAATTATAATCAAAAATGGAAAAAATTTAACTCTTACTAACAGTTGTAATAATATAGAATATTCATTAAATAAAAACTACTTAATAACATTTAATAATTGCTCCGTTATGTTAAATAAAATAGAATTTTTAAATAAAGAAAGAAAATTTAAGCATAATATAGTAGTACCTAGTTATAATAAAATTAAGAATGTTAATTCAACAATAGATCTAAAAGAATTACACATTAAACAAATACAGAACTATAAGCAAATTAAAGAAATTCGTTATGAGAAACAGCAAAACATCGTTATAACTTATACCATAGACAAATAAAAGGAAAGATATTCCATTTCATACAAGAAAAGTGTGCAAGTTCCTGTTCAGAGAGCTTTCCTATTTCCTCCATTTAAGCTTCCTGCAAGCGAAAGCTGCCCCCGCTAAATCTTTATTTTCGGTGGCACTGTCATGATATTTGAGTAAATATAATCTGAAGAGAGTAAATGGAAAGGAAAGCGTTAGCGATGCTAGGGAGCATGGTTCTTGTAGAGCTATTCGCGTCTGCGATTCTTTTTTTATAGGTTTTCTCATTTATGAAATATCGGCATGTACGAATGTGTATCTTGTATTCTAGGTAAATTTTATTAAAGGGATTTGTTGGCGGAAATAAATGTAAACAAGAAGGAAGCTATTAAATGTATTGTTTGATTTTTTGTTTAAATGACAAAAATCAATTACATATTTTTAGAAGTTTGAAGATTTTGTGTTTTCGGGTCTGACTTTTCGGTTTCTACTACTTTGCAAAAGTTAGTAAAATCGTGAGTTTTGTGCGAATTTTGATTTTGTTTTGATTTATAACAATGATTTCCGCGATGTGTTTATTTTGCAGATTTGGGAAAATATTATTTTGATCAAAGATTCACAAGCAAATTATCTCGTTTTACAAGGATTTCAAGATGTAAAATATCATATCATGAACAAATTTAAAAATATGAAAAGTGGAAATTATTGCTTTATGGGTATTTGTGGCCATTCTCACTTAATAGTGCAGCCAATACAAGAATTCTATCTTAGGCACTAGAAAAAAAATCCAAATAACTTGAATTTTTTTTATCTTTATTATAATGTTCTACTGACATCCTGGAAAGTATCCTAGTTTCAGCGGTCACGTTTCGGTGTTCCTCTAATACTAGTATTTTGTTGAAAATAAATACTCCTTTCCACACCATCGTAGGGGTAGAGTATCAAGCGCGTTTATTTTAAAGTGGTTTCCCCACTAATTAAGCCTAATCCACAAAAAAAATTTCGGCGTTACATCCCTTACAGGCATTTACGCTACTACTCCTAAGAATTTGAGGTAACAACTTTCCCTTTTAGGTTTTTATAATTTTTTGCTTAGAATAGTTTTTAAATGAGTTCTTATCTTTAAATTGAAGTGAATGCCTCAAACACAATTCTCTAAGAAGAATGAGGATCAAATAATTTAAGATTTGTTTGTGGTGATCGTAACATTCATTTTAGCTAACCAGTGGGAAAAATCAATGTTCAATTATTTTGCTTTTTAAGCCTTTTATTTCAGGCGTATTTTGAATAAAAGTGAAGATTTTTACAAATATTAAAAAAATAATCTGTAGGATTTTTAAGTGCAGCAAAATCGGTACTTTTTGAATAATTTTTAAAATAAATAAAACTTCCCGAAGGTTTTGAACAGTGGCGGATTTAGGGGGGGGGGGCTATAGGGGCTTCAGCCCAGGGCGGCAAATTTTTAGGGGCGGCAAATTTTCAAAACATTTTTTTATATTTTAACCGGACAACGTATATATGAGAACGAATGATATTTTGAAACCACATGTCATAAAGAAGGTAGTAATCTATTTTTTTTGCAATAACACAATCATGCAATAGAGTTAACCCTTCTAATTCAGAAGGTTCACTTCTTAGCTGGGCCAAGAAAATTTTTCCAGCTCAGCACAAGTAGCACTGAGATAGGCTCAACTAAAGCATGCAACATATAAATTGAATATGCAATCCCGAAAGGGTCATACCTCACACATATGCGAGATATGACCGCCCACGGATTGCACATTCGATTAAAACAGAAAGAAATGCAATACACAAACAAGCGTGCAAGAAAAGAGAAGAAACAGAGAAGCTTGCAAAGACAAAGAAAGAGTGGGACACGCAGGGAGTCACGCCACATTTAAAAGAGTCCTTTTAAGGACATCTTCACTAGCATGCATGCCAAAAACACTCCTATTATTGTTAACGTTTAACAGCATGCGATTAACCGGTTCGTATAACCCATAATTGGTGTTAGATGAATTAATGTACAAGAGAGGTTGACCTCTTAAGTTATAGTTATTCACTCTAAATGACGTGCGGCCTCGTAAGAAGTCTGAGTCCACCTTGTCATTCAATAACCGATGAACGAATATATCGTCAGCGACCTCGCGACGCTTATGGAGAGAGCTTAAGTTGAGCAATTTAAGTCTGCTCTCATAAGGCGGAAGAATAAGTGGGTCATCCCACGGGAGGTGGCTGAGCGCAAATCGGACGAACCTCCTTTGAACTGATTCGATTTTACCAAGATGGGAGGAGTAGTAAGGAGACCATACCTGGGAGGCGTATTCAAGTAAAGGCCTAACTAAAGATATGTACAAGTGCTTTGTGATAAGGGGGTTGTTGAATTCCTTGGACCATCTTTTTATAAATCCCAGGACTGAATTTCCCTTGGCAGAAATATAATTGATGTGGGTGGTAATCAGAGACTATTTACTGTACACATTTAATCCCAATCCAGGAATATTTGTATCTCGGGTCACTTGTTGCCTAGGGACATTTGTATTGAAGGACATTCACATGGCGCCGCGCTTTTCAAATCCAAAGAATATCCAAATCTTTGGCTGTGGGTTTCGCGTGCAAACAAATTGTTGTTGTCGCCGCATGTCGACCCAGACGTACGCCACTAGTTTACTTATGTTTTTAAGGAATTACTGCTGACGTTTTCCGTCACTGATAGAGAAAAACGTTGAAGACGAAGTGAGATTCCAGACCCTGAAATGTAATAAAAATTGTTTATCTTTAATCGGTGATGGGAAATGCCCGTTATAACTCTTAAATAACAAAAATAATATTTATTCAACCTAAGTTTAAATTTAGTTTTCACGTTTTTCGCGATAGGCTAGTATTTGTGTGGTATTGTTGTTAGCAGTGATTATAAAAACCTGGTTGATGGATGATGTAAGAGCGGTGGTGGGGCGGCAGATCTCTTCCAGCCCTTAGGCGGGAATTGTGTAAATCCGCCCCTGGTTTTGAATACTTAACAGTTTCGTTTGGGTTTCTCATAATCTTGTGGCATAACAACACTTTTCCTTTTTTGACAAGCAGTCAATTATGAACCCCACAAAATACCTTAAAGAAGTTTCTTCGACAGAAATCGAATCTTCATTTGCCCCATATTCCAACAAATCAATTGACTGGATTATATTGCTAACTTCGTGACCCTCATTAGTGACATCACCAATCTACAGTAAAAATACGATGATCGTCATTATTTTTTATTGTTTTGCCATCACTAAATGAGTCAATAGCTATAAATTGCTGAAGCCCCTCTTGATCGTACTAAGGAAAGTAGGTTGTCAATTGGGTCTTGGGTAAATTTCGATGTCACAACGAAATGTTTATCGGGAAACTCGTTTAATATTGCATCAATTGGTTTATCGGTGGCAAAACAACTAATAATAAATTTCCAATTAGAAAATAAACCTCGGACCATAAAAACAGATACATACTTTGCGGGTTATTTATTTCTAAAATCACCTGTATCTACAAAATCAAAAATTTCATCTGTTACCTGATCATATGTTAACTCTCTTTTAATATTAATTTCATCGAATATTAACACAGTTTGCCTCATTTCTACATCCCAATATGAAACAATATTCTAAAGGTTTTCTATAATCGTGTTATTAAAACCAAGTTGAATATTTTTAATTAGTTGCCAACGATGCAAAGAGGTCAGAGATGGTAAATTTATGTTTAAATAATCTTTAAAATACCTGTAAGTTGTAGGAGATTTGTAATGGAAATTCAAAGCTAATGATCTTCCTTCATTACTCCATCTTTTTTTATTTTTCTTGTTAGAAAGTATCATAGTACAAAAAGTTTTTGAATTTTTACTCACATATCGCTGTTTTGCTGATACTGGCACAACTCAAAAAATTTCAAATTTCCTTTTATTGTATAGAATATCTGCATTATCTGTCTACTTTCATCCTGTAAAATGACGTATTTTTAATTCTGCAAGTTTTTATCAGATAGCGCCTTGATGTTTGAATGAAATTTTCTGAAATAACGGCACAACTCAAAAAAAGGTGGTGAAATCTAAGTTTTTTGTGTAATTTTATAAATTTATCGAAAAGCACCATAATTAATTAATAATTGCATCACAATAACTAATAACTCATAATAACTAACTAAAAAAAATAAATAAAGTTTCTATTATTCAGCTTACTTCTATTTTCTTTGCTGCTGCTCTTCAACTTTTCTATAAGTTTTTTATATTTACTTAATAAATTTTTATATTTTGGGCGGTAGAAATTTACCGATTTCGCCAATTTTAGACAAAATTAACAGGACAATTCGATTTCGACAGAAAGTTGTTACCTCAAATTCTTAGGAGTAGTAGCGTGAGGGAGAATTGCTTTTAAAAAATACAATTTTATGTCAGATTTACTCAACGAAGACTAAATAAATGCCTGTAAGGGATGTAACGCCGAAATTTTTTTTGTGGATTAGGCTTAATTAGTGGGGAAACCACTTTAAAATAAACGCGCTTGATACTCTACCCCTACGATGGTGTGGAAATGAGTATTTATTTTCAACAAAATACTAGTATTAGAGGGACACCGAAACTTTCCCGCACGTTTTACGAATAAAATGGTTGTCGATATTAATTGCATCAAGATAAAATTTACCCCAATAAAAGAAAACGTGACCGCTGAAACTAGGATACTTTCCAGGATGTCAGTAGAACATTATAATAAAGATAAAAAAATTCAAGTTATTTGGATTTTTTTTCTAGTGCCTAAGATAGAATTCTTGTATTGGCTGCACTATTAAGTGAGAATGGCCACAAATACCCATAAAGCAATAATTTCCACTTTTCATATTTTTAAATTTGTTCATGATATGATATTTTACATCTTGAAATCCTTGTAAAACGAGATAATTTGCTTGTGAATCTTTGATCAAAATAATATTTTCCCAAATCTGCAAAATAAACACATCGCGGAAATCATTGTTATAAATCAAAACAAAATCAAAATTCACACAAAACTCACGATTTTACTAACTTTTGCAAAGTAGTAGAAACCGAAAAGTCAGACCCGAAAACACAAAATCTTCAAACTTCTAAAAATATGTAATTGATTTTTGTCATTTAAACAAAAAATCAAACAATACATTTAATAGCTTCCTTCTTGTTTACATTTATTTCCGCCAACAAATCCCTTTAATAAAATTTACCTAGAATACAAGATACACATTCGTACATGCCGATATTTCATAAATGAGAAAACCTATAAAAAAAGAATCGCAGACGCGAATAGCTCTACAAGAACCATGCTCCCTAGCATCGCTAACGCTTTCCTTTCCATTTACTCTCTTCAGATTATATTTACTCAAATATCATGACAGTGCCACCGAAAATAAAGATTTAGCGGGGGCAGCTTTCGCTTGCAGGAAGCTTAAATGGAGGAAATAGGAAAGCTCTCTGAACAGGAACTTGCACACTTTTCTTGTATGAAATGGAATATCTTTCCTTTTATTTGTCTATGCTTATACTAATCGATCACTAGTTACTATCATAATTACGATTTTAATCACATTAATAACACAGGCACACAAAAAAAAATGTCAAGACCCAGAGGGTACATCCCCCTACCCCCCCGTTTTTGGGGTCGCTGAAACCGAATATGACCATAAAAAAAATTTTTAACTAGCCATTTCCCCGCAACCACCCCCATACACGCCCTTCTGGTAGTTTAAATGTCAATTCTCATACAAAGTCGAGTAGGGTGTGTATTCCTATGTTTTCTGGGCCTCTAAGAATGAGGAAGACTACCAAAAATGAATTAGACCCCCTCTTTAGCCCCTAGAGTCACTTTACCACCGCCATACACCCCTTTGTGGGGGTTGAAATGTCAATTCTCATACAAAGTCGAGTAGGGTATGTATTCCTATGTTTTTTGGGCCTCTGTGAACGAAGAAGACTACCAAAAATGAATTAGACCCCCTCGTTACCCCTACCCCCCTTTCTCATACAAAATCGAGTAGGGTGTGTATTCCTATGTTTTTTGGGCCTCTAAGAACGAAGAAGACTACCAAAAATGAATTAGACCCCCTCGTTACCCCCTACCCCCCTTTCTCATACAAAATCGAGTAGGGTGTGTATTCCTATGTTTTTTGGGCCTCTAAGAACGAAGAAGACTACCAAAAATGAATTAGACCAACTCGTTAGCCCCTAATGTCACTTTACCATACACCCCTTTTATAGGGGTTGAAATTTCAATGCTTATACAAAGTCGAGTAGGGTATGTATTCCTATGTTTTTTGGGCCTCTGTGAACGAAGAAGACTTCCAAAAATGAATTAGACCCTCTCGTTTGCCCCTAGCGTCACTTAGTGACGTTAAGGGCTATCGAGTTGGTCTAATTCATTTTTGGTAGTCTTCTTCGTTCTTAGAGGCCCAAAAAACATAGGAATACACACCCTACTCGATTTTGTATGAGAAAGGGGGGTAGGGGGTAACGAGGGGGTCTAATTAATTTTTGGTAGTCTTCTTCGCTCACAGAGGCCCAAAAAACATAGGAATACATACCCTACTCGACTTTGTATGAGAATTGACATTTCAACCCCCACAAAGGAGTGCATGGCGGTGGTAAAGTGACTCTAGGGGCTAAAGAGGGGGTCTAATTCATTTTTGGTAGTCTTCCTCGTTCTTAGAGGCCCAGAAAACATAGGAATACACACCCTACTCGACTTTGTATGAGAATTGACATTTCAACTACCAGAAGGGGGTGTATGGGGGTGGTTGCGGGGAAATGGCTAGTTAAAAAATTTTTTTATGGTCATATTCGGTTTCAGCGACCCCAAAAACGGGGGGGTAGGGGGATGTACCCTCTGGGTCTTGACATTTTTTTTTTGTGTGCCTGTGTAATTTTTAGATATTGCAAAAAAACAAAAAACAAAGTAGTTGACAATAAAAATAATTTTGCCCAGGAGAGCAAAACACTTGAGGAAGGGGGAGTCATATATCCCAGTAACCAAATCCTTCAAGAAATCATAACTCCGACATCCGTTCCCAAGTAATATTGTTGATAATGGTACTTCTAAGTAATAATAAAAATACTTTATCTTATAACCCAAGAATTGATCATGTTATGTCTATTAATAAAAATACTTTATCTTATAACCAAGAATTGATCATGTCACGTCTAGTTAATTAGAATTACTTTATCTTATAATACCCAAGACTTCTTCCCACATTTACTGCGACGTTATGCTGATTTCTCGCGAAGCCACATTTTTGTAACTCGACACAGGACTGTAGAATTATAATTTGTAATGTACTAAATAAAGTTCAGTTTCAGTTTGATCGGCGTGAAATAAAGTTCTATTACGGAAAATTCTTTTCTTTTATTTATAAATATAATTTTTTTTGTAATAGGAAAATCAATTACAAGTTTTGCGCACCTATATTCACCTTCCGGCACATGCCCTTGCGTCAGCAATTAATTGTAATATTTTAAATCAATAACCAGACGCTAAATAATCACTTTTACTTATTTGTTAATAAATTCCTAGAATTATGTTAACATGCTTTCATTTAGGTTTAGCTTGCATTTTTGTTTTAGGTTCAATTTATTGATTCTCATTTTTAATTTTAAAGGAAAAATCCACTTTTAGTTCTGGCGTCGTGGTGACAAGTTGTATCTTTGCAAATATTTTAAATAATCATTTTTTATCTTACATTTATATTAAATATTGAAATAATAAATTAATAAGTTGTATTAAAAAATAATAGAAAGAACATTTGTTAATAAATATTATATCGTGAAGTTATATTTTTTTTGGTTGAAAGTTGGGCGGCACGCGTAATTCGCGCGCACTGAGATTACACGTCAAACTTTATGTTGCCACATAAAGGCCCAAACATATAGCAGAAACGAAAGGAAACCGAAACGAAAACGAAATGAACTTGAAAATGATAGCGATTATATAGGTGCCTGAGCGAATCGGTTCTTGACATTTGTTGACAAGTTTTGCATTGAGTAGAAGAGTTTTCTATTTTCGATAAATACATATATTTTACACTTTATATAATTTATGGCGGATGTCGAGAAATCATAATTTAAATTTTTTCACCTCGTATTGACTGCATTCTTTTAAAATAACTTCTTTTTCGTTCTTTTGCCTACTTTAAATTCGAAAACAAACTGTCTGTCGAACTGACAAAGTAACGGGCTGAATAGCTGAAACGAATACCGAAATGAAATTAATTTATATCATTCGTTTCGATTCGGTTCTGTTCGTTTATATAACCGAGTTCATACATTTTCATACAATTTATTTCATTCTTTTCGTTTCGGTTTGTTTTCGTTTCTGCTATATGTTTGGGCCTTAAAGCAACAACCGCCGTGGTGTAACATTTTTTATGGCGAATTCAATAGTAATGCCATAAAAAACAATATATGTATGTAAGATATTATAAAAATTATAATTTTACATAAGGCCAATAAGAGGAAACGAGAAGCCAATTATGTAAAAATAGAGCGAGACAAAAAATAATTATGCAAAAAAGGATGGCGGAAATCGCGTCGATAAATTATATGCATTTTCGAAAATAATAAAATTATTAAGAAAAAATTAGATAGAAATTTGCAATAAATTGGAAGATTCAAGAATTAATTTTAGAAAGAAGAAAATGAATAATTGTGGCAAAAATATGACTGGAATAAGGAGATAAGGAAATGTGTGTACTTTGATAAGGCAGTTCTCCAGTTCTACTTTTGAGGACATAAAAGCGGGAACCAACAAGGACTCAGCCTCTTTCGTTTGTTAGAGTTCAAAGTGATCAAGTGTACATGCCTTTGGGTGAAAACATAGTAGATGCTTGCAAGTGACCTATCAGTTAAAAATCAAGGAGTCAACGTTAGAAAACAAAACATTGTGAGTATTCTTATACATGCCAAGAACTGGTGCAAGTACGAGAATGAGCTGCATAATTTACATATATCTAAGGACTCGTAGAAAAACGTCACGAGCTATAATTAAATATGTAGAAAAAAACAAGAAAATAGAACGTCAGACGAAATAGGACATCCGCGAAGAAAGGACTCAACTTATTAGTACTGGGAATATGACGGAGTTATTGGTACTGTTTCTGTGCTTGAACTGTTTTAATTGAAATAAAAGATCCATTGATTGATATTGAGAAATGTTTCTAGGGTTTTAATTGTTAAATAAAATTATTGATTTATATTGCAAATAGTACTAACGACATCTAATAAACAAACCACAGGTAAAACATACTTTGTGAAAGCCCAGCCACACATACCAACTTGGTGAACGTGGAAGAGCACGTGCAATTGTATGTAATACCATAATAATTACCCAAATATTAATTTTTTTGTATATATATTCCAAAACATCTATTCTTATCATTTATAATCACGACTAGAGTATCAATTGCCACGATATCCATCTTTTTGCATATAGCCAGTCAAGGTGATTTATGCTTTAAATCACTGTGCACAACTGGTAAGTTTAATTGTCTACCTACAATTCACCTCCTGCACCACTACGTGTCCCGCATAGACCGTCAAGTGGTTTCTGGTGAAAGCAACGGTCGGCAGCTAAACAGAGCGAGGCAAAAAAGTCGACGACACTTGCCTTGATTATTTCAAAAAATGGTTGCCGTCCTTAAACGGATTCAAGGTTTTAGACTGGATGGTATTGAAATGATGCATGTTAAACAATGGGAAATAATTCTAAAAACCATTAGCATGGAGAGACTATTTGCAATACAAACACAAAATGCGAACTTAGAGCCAGTATTCTCAGCAGTGGACTAAGGAGAGAAATAGACTGGAATTACAAGATAACGGGACTTGACCGACACTTTTTATTAATATACCTGAGGTGTACATAATTAACTGTACCTTGTGTAAAAATTTTATCAAAATCGGAGGTGGGGGAGTTATTCTGGATATTTACCTTGAAGAGTTTTGTAAAATGGTGATACCAGACGCAATATTAAACAATAAAAATTATAAAGCTAATTAAAATAATTTCATCATATAACTTTGGTTAAGCAGGCGGTAACATTAGCAACTTGTCACAGTATCCGATCAGTTGTTCCAGTAGGCGATGCAGCGTATAAAAGGCAAGCCGAGTCGTCAACAAGAGCAAAAAACCAACTTCAACTACCTTTTTCTCCAAAAAATACGTAATTAACCTATAATTTTTTCCAAAAGCTAAAATTGACGACTCATAACTCCAAAAGTTGGTAAGATAGAACCATCGCTCTTACCATCATAGATTGGTGGAGGAATTCTGCGTTTATTGGTACCTTATTCATGAAAATATGTAATAACGGCTACAAAAATACAGGGTGATATGTAAAACTCGATCTTTGTATAGTTATGGCCGTATAACTCAGAATGGACAAAATTTTCGAACTAGGGGCCATAGTAACTTATACTCAGCTCAAAAAAACCTATGTAACGACGTATTACACTCAAAGATATTGGAGCTGGGTACCAAAGTCCATACATTTTCTGGCATCATCCTTTTCTGACATTTTCTAATTTTCCCTGTTTCCCTGAGAGAACGCAGAAATTCCAGACATGTCAAGGAAATCCCTGTCATCTGGTAACCGTACTTGTGATCCTTCCTAATAACAAGGAAATTAAAGTGTTTCCTGTTCAAAGAAAAGGGTTGAGAACCACTGCTTTGTTTGAACGGCGTGTTAGAAACATTAAAACAGCATAAATTCGATATAGAATTAACCACTTTAAGCTCTGAGTACGTTAAGCACGTTGTTAATGAAAGTGAAGTGATAATTGATATTAAATAATTTCACACTAAAGCTGCACCTGTTGCCAGAGGGGGTGATTTGCAAGTGTGGTTTTTGAAAAACTTTCGGAGGTATTCTTAACATATTTAAACAGATCATACTAGTCAGGCGTGATCCGACTACTTTTCGATCATCATCTAGTTACAACATATTACAGCAAGCCTTGTCCTCTTTTCCTATACATATATCATCAACGGACTAATATTTTGCAATCATCACAACCATCACAGGCTTATACAACTAGTTCTACTCCATCCATATATTTGTCTTTGGTTACATTACATCACCAGGCAACTTCAACGATACAGCCCAGTTTTTTTTTCAGAAAATTCGCTTAACTTAATTACTTAATGCCCTTATGACACTCACTTTTTTTCGGCTGATAAATCTGCTAGAAAATCCAATTGTGCGAAAAAGATAGAAATATTTTGCTAGAAAAGGATAGCATTGGTTTTTATATTTTTTGAAATAAGTTTTGACAGTTCTATCTCAATTGTGTTCTGTTAGCAGTAATAAAATCATGAAATCATTAATTTTTTCTTCATATTTTCCAGCTGAACTGCTAGAATGCATATGACAATACCATTTTTCTATTCCAATTTTGTCAAATTTGTTGGTCACTCACTCCAGTTTAAATTTCCTATGCTAACATCTCCTCTCACTCTAAATAGCTGATTTACCAGCAGAAAAAAAGCGGGTGTCATAAGGGCATAACTTAATTGTGACTTTATTGTGTCAACTCTAATAAAGAGCGAAATACAGTGGCGGACTAAGCCCGTCAGAGGCCCGGGGCGGCAAAGCTGAATGAGGCCCTCAGTCTAAGAAGTCGATGTAATTTTAGAAGCCTTTTATTCAGTTGCCATTTGTATGGACAAGTGTGTGTATATGTTTATTTCCCAGTACGAAAAGCATTTAATTACCCATCGATTCCGAAAGTCGTACTAAAGCCAAGTGTCCACTATAGAGTTTTTTTCGGTACAGTGTACAGCGTAGAGTGTAGAGCTCTACCTGTAGTATGTACACTACAGCGCTTCTCTACCACTCCACTCTAGAGAAATTTTGAGTATAGATCTACCACGACCTCTACAGACTGAGTACACTGCCTATGCGTTTTTCTCTACTGTAGAGTCGTATGGTAGGGCGCGCAACTGCGGCCATCAACTTTTGCATGTCATTTCATTTCTCAGTTATTCAGAGATGCGTGCGTACATATGTATATTGTGTAAAAAATTTAAAGGAAATTAATAGAAATCAAAAAAATAATAAAATGAGTTTTCCCCAAAAGAAGGGAAAAGAAGGAAAGGAAATGTTGGGAGCGAGATTGGATTGCGAAAAGAAAACAAAATGCTGGAATTATGGAATGAGCTCACGGAAGAAGATACATCTTCATACCAAAATTTTCTGCGTATGTCGTATTCGAATTTCATTGTTAGAGCGTAGAGCAGATGTAGAGCTCTATCAAACCCAAAAAAAATTGCGTATACACTATAGAGTTTTTTAGCAGAGCGCGTAAAGTGGGTGTATACACTACTCTACGCATCTCTATGCGAGAGTTTTCTCTAGCTCTACCCAAAAAACTCTATAGTGGACACTAGGCTTAAGTTTATAAAAACTCCTCTTGCATGATGCAACCGAGATGAAAATGGTCAAGAAGTATTGAAGCACATATACGCGATGTACAGAGTAACGATTCAGTAAAGACCCATTTTAATAATTACATGCTGTACTTATTTGTGTCTACGGGAACATTTTACCGGACCTCCGACTCCAAAGTACCACTTAGGTAGGCACTGACCATATTTTAAAAGCCTTGTTTAGGAATTGATCAAGGGAGCTTGTAGACATTTGAAGGCCCCCAGGAACCAGAGGCCCGGGGCGGACCGCCCCTTCCGCCCCACCCTTAGTCCGCCACTGGCGAAATATGAAAAATAAATAAATCAAGGAAGCCGTGGAATGGCACTTTAGGCGTGAAGCACATTCAGAGCAGAAAGCACCAAGCCGCAAGTACCAAGTCGCAAGTACCAAGCATCTGATACCGAAAGAAGCCACATTCAGAGCTTCAAGCCGCGAGTAGCATACAGTCCCCGTGTTCTTTTAATGAACTGGGTTTTGAGAGCTTTTGAGTTCCCATATAAAATCGAAAACCCAGGTTTTATCTGGGTCTTCTGGTTCTTCGATTTTGTATGGGAACTCAAAAGCTCCTCAAAAGCTCTCAAAACCCAGTTCATTAAAAGAACACGGGGAGTATTAGCAACTTAACATATTTATAAATTGTCACTACTAACAAGAAAACAATATGGATTTTGAGGACGAATGTGAAATATTGCTTTTGGTCTGCAATGCAATTTATGGTTATGATTGATTTCGTAATAAATAATAGAAGGCTTTGGACAAGAGAAATTAATGAACCCGAAGAACGCAGATTACGTGATTTTTTGACAGAGTTTTCTGAATTATTTTATTTGCTATAAAGGAAACACAACCTGCCAACACTTTGAGAGCTATGAAAATAACATTTTTCTGTTGGAATAATTACGGTATCAAGTAGCAAAATTTAAAATTTTCCAAACTTGGGTACCAAGCATCATTTGTTACTGGTATCAAATGATGCTTGCTATCGCGAATGCGAAAGCTGTCATAAAGTTTACGTTGTTTTAAACTTATATTTGATGCTTGGTACTTGCGGCTTGGTGCCTGCTACCCTGAATGTGTTTCAGGCCTTAAGTTTTGAAGTTTAGTTCTAGTTAGTTGCGATAATAGTAGGCGAGGGAAAGACGTTGTTCCTTTATTGATGTCAAATATTATATTGACCCTTTGAATACCGGGGAGCGCGATCGCGCTCCTTCATGCATATGCGAAAAAACCCGGAAGCGCTATCGCGCTCCTCTTAAATTTTTCTCAATAAACTGCGAAAATAAACATTTTTGCGCAGTAAGAATAATCCTGGCTGTGTTCCTAAATTAAATAGAACCCAGGTTACATACTGGCTAGTGCTAATGATGTATTAAATCACACGACATTCTGTATTTTTTCAATACTGTATTAATGTACTTGAAAATGATTTCAATTTGTGATTTTTGCTTATGAAGAATTATGTGTTATACAGACGTGTATTTACTAAAGTTACAAGTCCACGGTTGTGGATAGGTTATGGATAGGCGACCAAAAAATCTTATGGGTGGGGGGGTGTTCGGTGCAGGTGGGGGGGGGGGGGGGTTCGTAACGGTTTATCCGTTAGAGCTTTTTTAAATTTTTTTGGTAGAGTTTACATATCACCCTGCATTTTTATAGCCCTATAACCTATTTGCATATGCAGATAATTGTAAATTTATAGAGTTGTCCATCTTTTCTTTTTTGTTATGCGAAAGTCCAAGCTTGGGACTACCAGTCTATCATGTCGTACTCGTCATTATGCAATGTCTAGTAAAAAGCTTGGTTAGAAGGAAGCAAAACAGAAGAGGATATGTTGATACCAGTCTGGAGGGTACTGAAGTAGATGGGCCTTGCGTTTGAACTCGAGTATGTTTATATAAGATCACACGGATGTAAAAAATATCAAAACAAAAAAATTTTGCAACGGGGATCCGATTACGCAAAGTTGATATCCTCAATATCAAGAGGCTGAACCAGAGAAGCAACCATCGGGGTTAGCAGGAGACACCCTCGTTATGCCACGTGAATCTCGCTAACCAGGTCCTTTTGTGATTTCCCCGAAGAGGGCCCTAAAATCCTCACTATTTCGGGAAATACTAGAAAACGATATTAAAATAGTGCTTGGCGATGTGAACGCCAAAATAAGAAAATAAGAGGAGTTCCTACGAGTCACACAGCGCTACCAATGACAATGGTAGTGGATTGGTGGTCGATCTCGCTAGCTCGAGCTCGATGCTAGTAAGTTCAACAATGTTCTGGCACAAAAATATTCATAAGATGACGTGGCAGTCACCAGACGGGGTAACAAATGATGAAATTGACCATGTCCTAATTGGGAGGAAAGGAACCACGGGTAGATTGGATGTAAGAGCAATCAGGGTAGCGTGCTATTGCTCGGACCACTGTAACGGCGGGCATGATTCCGGGATAAAATACACCTTATAGCCACCTTGGAAAGGGATTTAGGTTGTAATAAAATTTGTAGCAAAGGATAGGCAGAGAAAAAAAATTGGAAAAACGAGAAAAAAATGATAGGCAGTTTTTTGCTGAGCTTGACAAAAAGAACAGGTATAGAAAAAAAATTAATTAACTCGGATTGCCGGTATTTGTAATCTAGTGGATAAAGTTAGTAATATTCTCAGTTCGGTGTTCCTCGTCAGTGTTAGTAACCACCCGTATAAGTGGCAAAAAAAACCCTAAAAGAAAAGCCACGATTTGAGGAGTGTATGCGGAAAACGCCCCCCCCCCGGGTACTGGAAGGTGGAAGAGGAAAATCAGCCCCCATCTTAACTCGGGAGAACCAAAGCCCCTTGGGAGGAACAACTGATATTTGGGAGGACCACTATCCCCTCAAGATAACAGGTACCTTTCTATAACTGTGTTGGTTGAGTTGGTAGAAAGAGTGGTGCTAAAGGCGTAACGGACGAAACAACAGAAACCGAAATCCTAGTCAGCTAGTTCACCTATTTGTTCCTGAAGGACCGGTAGGAAGAGGGAGCCAGTCGCTCCTGGGGACTCCATCAAGACGTACAGGCGACGACGGATCAGTTTCCTTCAGGAAATACTCGTGGTCCGACGAACTATATAGGAAGACCTTTTATTGGGATTGTTGAATTCCTTACACCAACTCAGTCTAGTTTTTTTAATTATATTTTTTGCATTAAGTCTATGACAGGTTGAAAGCTTCTTAATTGCCATCTAATTTAATTTTTGTTATATGCACACTTTTTTATAAATTTACCGATAGCTGATTTATAGTGATTTTATTAGTGACGAATATTTGGTTTGTCACCAATTAAACTGTCTTCCCATCTCGCATAAGATTTTATTGTCAACGTGTTGAAAACCAAAACATTGTGCGTATAAGGTGTACAAGAACGCGCCATGGTACCAGGGCGGGTTTTTTTCTAGCACATTTTTTTGAGATAATTATTTTGAAAGGTGCGGTGATGATGATTAGCTTGCAGTAAATTTAACGATTTTGGCTCACTTGAATTTTGTTATATTGAATCTATCATATGGCAGGTTACTACAATATATTGAATTTGTTATATTGAATTTTTCTTCACTTGAATTACACTG
Source organism: Thereva nobilitata (assembly GCA_963855945.1). Classification (NCBI taxonomy): domain Eukaryota; kingdom Metazoa; phylum Arthropoda; class Insecta; order Diptera; family Therevidae; genus Thereva; species Thereva nobilitata. The sequence goes on from OY979694.1 coordinate 170,243,517, forward strand.
AATTTATTATATTGAATTTTATTATATTGAATATTATATTTAAATGATTATATTGATATTTAAGGGATATTGAATTTGGCTCGCTGTAAGTTACTCGAATGTTAACTGTTGTGTATTGTTTTGGTGTAACGAATTAAACTGAAAAAATTGAGTTTTGTGTATGGAAATTGGGTATATGGTTGTGGGTTGTCCAGCATTAATTTTTTTAGGATGAAGTGCTACTAAAGGAAACCAGTATGGCATAGCGGCGGACGGTTCCTCCTCAGGGAGCCCACGTTTATGGTTCGGATACCCTCCCAGTCCTCGTAAATAAGCTACGTCCGCTCCAAATGGGGACTCTCATGTACAGGTAAGTGGTGGTGCACCAGGTTAAGGTAGTATCTCAGGAGTCTCAACCCTCCACGACCCTTCCGGCGAGCCAGTCCCAGTCTTAGGCCCGGGGTACTGCCTTATAGGCGTCTTGTCTGTGTTGAGTTAACTTCAGACAGACATTCCAAATTTTAGTTGTTTTGTGTGAGAAGCCGAGGTTGGATCTTCGGGCAACCAACTAAGGGTTCCCATTACACCACTATCTAGTCAAAGTGAAATTTAGAACACGGGTAACGACACTAGGCACTATTGACTGGTTCGAGCAGAACTGAAGGTCTGAAATTGAAGAAGGAAACCAGAGCCACCGCAAGGCCCCCCACAAGAGCTAGGATGGAAGTCTTCATGCTACAAAGAAGAACCACAGACAAGCTGTATAGAAAGTAAAGAGAGAATATCTAAACAAAGGATTTTTCAGATGCAGGAAGACTTCAAGTTGTAATAAGGCAAAAATGCAACAAATCACCAGGCGTCGATGGAGTGGCAGCTGAGTTGATAAACGAAGGAGAACCGCAACTCTTAAGAATCTTACACGAACTCATATGCAACATTTGGGAGGCTCCTAGCCTGCAACAAGAACACCCGCAAAGCGTCAAATCGCCTGCTTGCCACCCAAACGGTCACACTTATTCTAGACCAGGGGTCAATTCTGGTTCGGTGTAGTGAAAACGTGAAAAAAAAGTTTACACTTGACGTTTTACACACCTTTTTCACTGCACTGAACCTGAAAAAGCGATTCTCGTTGCATTCGTGAAAAGTTAATGCTGAATCAAGGCTGAATTGATTTTTAAACTGTCAAGTGTCAGTTTATCAAATTAAATCTAATATTTTTTGATAAAAGTTTTCACGACTGCTTTGCACATTTACACGCATTTTTTAGACGTGTAAAGTTTTTGACAGTTATAATCATGTTTGCACGATGTGAAGAATCGCAAACAACGGTGCAAACGGGTAAACTGTTTACACGTTTTCACTACACCGAACCAGAATTGACCCCCAGGTGTGCTCAACCGGTCGATCGCATGAGAATTTTAGGTCGATCGCTTTATTAATTATAAAATTGAATTATAAAGTTTTTAGAAAAAATTGTAAAAGGAAATCATTAAAAATTTAAAAATTTTTTTTAGTTAAACCATAGTATACTAGGTTTAACTAAAAAATTGAAGAGAAACGAAATGTCACGAAAAAGTTATAAAAAGCGAATGTAGAAACTGTTTTATAAAACAAAAGTTTATATTTTTTTGGTCTAAAAGCGTTATATTTAAAAATTTTCTATAGTAGGCTGGTTAGTTACTGGTGCCTATTTAAAGTTAAGTAGTTTTTTGAGTTGCGATTCATAAGTATTTTTCATATGTGGTTTGTTACAAATTCCTTGGTAAATTTTTTTTGTTATTTTCTAAATTAGTTGGTTAATTAATATATTTTTCAATTGTGATTTTTTTTAAGTTGCATTCATTGGTATATTTGCAGTTGTGTAGAGTGATTAATTTTACAAATTACTTGGTAAGAATATTAGCTTTGTATTTGTACTTTGTGATAACAATTTAAATATTTATACCCAGAATTCATCATGAGTACTCAATCGAGAAGTAATAAAAAATCCAAATCATACCATTTTAATTGCGATTGGGAAGAAGAATTTCTATTCATTATGAATAAAGATAAGTGTACTTGTTTAATTTGCGGTTCGATAGTAGCTTTACCGAAAAGAGGAAATTTAAATAGGCACTTTGTTACTGCACATGCCAAGTTCAATCAAGATTTTCCTCCGAAATCTTTGACAAGAAAATCTAAACTACAAAGATTAAAAACATCTTTGAATTTTCAACAATCTATGTTTAGAAAAATTTGCACTAAGCCCAAAATGGGAACTATGGCATCTCTACGTGCGAGTCGATTGTTTATACAGCATAAAAAACCATTTACAGATGGTGAGATATTTAAGGAAGCATTTTTGGCGGCTGCTGATAGTTTATTTGAAAACTTTAAAAATAAAAAGGAGATTGTTGACGCCATCAAAGACATGCAGCTTTCAAGACACACTGTAACAAGACGAGTTGAAACCATGGCAAACGATTTACGATCTCAACTTAAACTGGATTTTGAAAATTGTGATTGGTTTTCACTTCATTTTGATGAGTCTACTGATAATTCCAATATGTCCCAGCTAAGCATATTTGTACGCACATAAAAGATTTTCTGGTTGAAAGAAATGATCCTTATGCTGAACTACTTGAAGATAAGATATGGTTGCAAAAACTAGCATTCTTAACGGATATCACATCGAAATTAAGGGGAAGTGGAAGCGAGAAATCATGAAAAATCGAAAAAGTGGGGTTTTTTTTTTATTGCAGTTTTAAATACTTTGATCCTTCTTCCACTGCAAATCCAAGTGTTTAGCGGGAGTTTAGAAATAAAACGCTCTAGTGTTTTATTTCTAAACGATAAAGTATTTAATGTTTACTTTTAAAACAGAAGAAGCGTTAAATGCACAAAATCTAAACGCTAAAGTGTTTGATTCTTAAACAGCTAAAGCATTTAACAGAAATTAAACGCGTAAGGTGTTTACCAAAAAATTCTTACCTAAGCGCAAGGGTCTAAAAGTAAAACACTTATTCGCCAATTAAACACTTGGGAAGGTAAACACTTAGTTATGATAAAACACTTATGGGGAACTAAACGCTCTAGCGTTTTATTTTTAAACGGTACAGTGTTTAGGGGTGGGAAGTGCCTCTAATGAAATCCTGGGTGATCCATTTTAGAGGTACTATTTTTAGAAATAAAATAAAATCATTCAATTTTATCGGGTAATTTTTATTATCATACAAAAAAACTAGAATTTCAAGAAACAGGGAAGTTATTATGAAAAAAAAAACAATCACTCAATTAATAATACTTACACAATAATGCTTGAAAATAAGTTTCTATAACACTTAAAAATTTTTCAACTTATCACATGAATAGTATAGGTTTCAAAGTGATACAGTCCAAATTATAGCGCAAAATATGTATTTGTTAATTAACAATTGGCCAAAATACAAAAAGTTAAATATCTCGAGTTCACTTTCTTTTTTCTTTTCTTTCTGCTTTTAAATTAAAGGTCCCAAAATTCCCTACGAGATCTGATAAAAACCTTTTAAATTGTTTTTTCAAAAGGACCAAAAGAATGCAATTGTTGTTATTTGAGTAATAAACAGAAGTAAAAAAAGAAAACAAAATTACATCCAAAATTTTTTTAGAATATACATATTCTTCATTTTTTGATCTTTTCTTACTTTATTTGTTGTTTTCATTTATTTAACTTAGTTTATCCTGAATTTTTTACGAATTTGTTGACAGTTATTTTGTTAATATGAAAATAAAACCATAAAGCTGCTTAAGTATTACGAATTTAAAATTATCAGTATCCCTGCAAATCTGAGGTTTTAGAAGTGTTTTATTTCAAAACGCTTAAAACGTTTTATTTTGACGTTACCCATTTGATTAACATCCTCGACACATTTAAAACACTTAAGCGTTTAAAAAATGTCTACAATGTTAATCAAATGGGTGACGTCAAAATAAAACGTTTTAAGCGTTTTGAAATAAAACACTTTCAAAAGCTGAGATTTGCAGTGATGAGACGAAAAAATATGAGCGACCCATATTTCACGCAATTAGGCTAACTCTCGCCAAGGGTACCATTTAGCATATTCAGTAAAGCGCATCTCGTTCTATCACGGAAGTCAAGCAATATTGGAAGTGGTTTGTACTTAGTCGGAGGACCGCTTGGAAAAACGGCACTTGGGTTGGATTTTTTTTTGTTTTTTTTTGTTTTTTTTGTTTTTTTTCACTTTTTGCAATGATAGTATTATGTTTTAATATAATATTGATTAATAGTTCTATCAACATAATTTGTATTATTCATAACCAAAAACACGCTACAAACGTTTGCTAACTAAACACTTAAATGTTTACTCATTAAACGCCGCTAAGTGTTTAAATTTCGTCTACAACGATTTAAACGCCTTAAGTGTTTAGCAACTAAACACTTGAGTTTACAGTGTCTATACAGTAATATGTGAATAGAATATTTATTGCAGTAATATGTGAATAAAATATTTATATATGCATTATAAATATATATTTTTTAATAATTTGTGAAGAGCTACTCAGCGTCTATTTGAATACGCGTGAAATGTCGTATCCAGGCCTGCATCACATTATATTGTTGTTAATTGTTTCTGTTTGGGAAAAGCAAACATTTTTCTGAAACAAATGAACAATATGCAGATTATAATTCGTCACACCGATTAAAATTTCAAAAGAAATTCCCTAAAAAAGTATAAAGGAATAATACCTTCAGGCACACTGAATTATCCGGTGAATTTTAAGAGATTAGTAGTGAAATTTCTAGTGTTTATTAGGCTGCTCGCACACTGCATCAGAATTTGTACGAATTTGTGCGAATTCTGATGAAATTGAATCCAATTGTATACAATTTCATCAGAATTCGTACAAATTCTGATGCAGTGTGCGAGCAGCTTTAGTGAATCACGTGCAGTGTCGTGCAGTTGCTCAAAATCAAAGGAATAATAATCATTTCTAGTATTTGTAGAGACTGTGCGTGATCGTGTTCTGTGTTGTTGATAATTTGTATCAAAGTTTCAAGTATTAATTTCGGCGTAGTAGGTACTTATATTTTGAAATATAATGAAAAATGGCTAATACGAAGAAAACTTCATCGAAGAAACTAAAAAAAACAAAGAAATTATCGAAAAGTCAAAAGAAAGAAAATCAGTTGGCTCGAGCAAAGCACGCGGGAGAAAAGTACGTTTTGAAACGGAAACTTGATGCCACAGTGAGTTAATTTTAATGTGTATGATCTATGAATATTATAAATAAGCCATAACTGTACCAATTTAAAATATTTTATCAGTGATAATGAATTAGCTAATTCTTACAGGCAGCAAAAGAAGTCGTCACTAGAAAATTGAAAAAACAACACTTGTTCCAAGATGTTCACAGTGTTTCACAAGAGGAAAATGCAATCATTGGCGAGGACATTGACTCTAAGACTGACGGATCTAATTCTGATATAAAATACAGACTTCACAAGGATGATATTTGGTTACATCTATTATCCACTTTGAAATGCAATACATGTTCGGAAAGAAGTTTGATTCTCAAGCACAGTGATGAGCGAGGATTCGAATGTAAAGTTCAAATAATTTGTAATGACTGCGAAACTGTGCAAAGCGAATGTCGATCGAGTCCTTCAAATAGTGACGAAGGAACTATTGAAATCAACGAGATGATGACAAATGCCTTTCTTGATATGGGCGCAGGCTATTCAGGCATGGAAAAAATAGGAATTGAAACAAATATGAGTACTATGCGCGCAAGGACTTTTACAAAGTATGTGAACGTTGCACATGAAAAAAATAGGAACGTACGAGAAGCTATCTTATCCTGCACGCGTGAAATCGTGAGAAAAGTCCACATCGCGTTAAATCCTGATTTAGCTAACAAAAAAATAATCGACATTGGCGTTTCATATGATGGTTCGTGGCATAAAAGAGGCTTCCAATCACTATACGGCATAGCACTTATTATCGATATTCTAACAGGCTTGGTTGTGGACTTCATTGTTTTGTCGAAATATTGTCAACTATGTGCGCAACAGAAATTGAAATTTAAAAAAGAGGCTGACTTCACAAAATAGCAAGGTGAACATAAAAGACAAGGCGAGTGTGAACAAAATTTTAACGGATCTTCTGGAGCTATGGAAGTATACGCGGCAGAAATCCTTTGGAAAAGGTCGATACCAAATTGTGGAATGCGCTATACAACCTTTTTAGGCGACGGAGATGCGAAGACATATTCGCATTTGAAAGCTTTGAACGTTTATGAAGGAGTTCAAGTCGAGAAGCAGGAGTGTATAAACCATGTTGGAAACCGCTTTTTTGCAGGTTTGAGAACACTATCCCAGACATTGTCCAAACTAAACCAAAGTATCGGAGGAGGGAAATTTGGTAGTTTGACTGAGGCAAAAATGAAGACCTTGCAGTATTATTACGGCAATGCATTGAGGGAAAATGCTCCTGATGTGAAGGCGATGAAAACAGCAGTTTTTGCCACAATTTATCACGCCAGTTCTACAGATGGAAAACCAAGGCACGAGAAATGTCCTCGAGGGCTTGATTCGTGGTGTTTTTGGCAACAAGCGAAAGCGAAGAAGGTAAAACCGAAGAAACACAGCGAAATGAGTTTGCATCTTCGACCAGATGTTGTGATCAAAATGTTGCCTGTTTATGAAAAACTTAGCGATGAAAACTTGCTACAAAAATGTACAACAATTGGAACCCAAAACGCTAATGAAAGCGTCCATAATTCGATTTGCGCTAAGTGTCCGAAAACTAAATCTACGTCGTTGAAAAAACTGGAGGTAAATATAAAAAAAATTATTTATAAATAAATGTTGACTGATGAATAATTAATTTATAAAGAAATTAATTCGAATTGTTAACTTGAAAATATCGTAAAAAATGAAAAATGTTGCTATAATTATTTGACCAACGTTTTTTGTACTGAAATTTCCAGATTGCTGCTACGAATGGCGTAGGGGAATTTAACATGGGATACCAGGCAATGGTGAAACTCAAACAGTCACTGAACGGGCGTACTGTACAGCGAAAATCATCATTAGATATTGCGATGAAGCGCGACGTGAAGCGGTGCAAATCCAGCATTGCGCGCAGCAAGGGCAGTTCTCGTTACGTGAGAAAAGCACAGAAGCAGGCTAAATTAACTGCTGAAAAAGCAAAAGTAGCAAAAGAAGGTCCTACTTACGGCTTGGGTATAGCAGATTAACGATTTATATTTGTGTAAGAATCAAATGAGCAATAAACTTGAAATAAGCTGAAAAAATCGTTGTTGAACTTTAAACGTGATTATCTCAGAAACTTGTTTTTCGTGTTTTCTCGCACATGGACTAAGTTTTCTCGTTCAATTTTCATCCGATTTACTTGAAATTTTCCACAATTGTTCTTAAAAGTATAATAAAGAATCCTGTAGGACGGATTTTTGATTGCATTGTTTAAAAAAGTTGCGTCAGTTAAAAAAAAAAGAAACGAAAAATAGCCTCAAAATAGCCTGTTTCTAGCATTTTTCCAATTAAACAAGTATAAAACCGCGAAAAATTTAAAAATCAAAAATTCGTCCTACAGGTTTCTTTATTACTCTTATGAGAATAATTGTGTAAAATTTCAAGTAAATCGAATGAAAATTGACCGAGAAAAACAATGTCAAAAAAGCGCTTCTTCCGCCCATTTTTTTTGAAAAAAGGGGGGAGAAATTTATTTTTCGAAAAATATTAATAACTTTCTTGTTCGTTTAAGTCATAACGTACAAGATATCAAAAAATCAAATAATTCGGATCAAAATTGACGATTTTAGCCATCTCGCTTCCACTTCCCCTTAAACGAATTAAATCTAGATTTACAAGGAAAGAACAAAAGTATTGCTGACATGATTACCGCTGTTGATACATTCAAAACAAAATTGGGAATGTAGATAGCTCAATTAGATAAAAAAGATCTTAAAGATGAAATTGGCTCAAACATAGAAGTTTATAGTTATGACGAATTCGGTAATATGTTACAAGAAATTTTTGTACAATTTCAACACAGATTTACAGAATTTGAAAAGCTTCGACCAGTCGCTTCTTTTTTTACTTCGCCATTAAATAAAATAAATGTTGAAAATGTGGCTAAACTAATTTCGGAATTATTCAGAATAGACGTATGTGGCTTGGAATTGAAACTGGTTGAGTTGCAAAGCGACATTGCCCTGGAATCGCGAGATCAACTTGATATATGGAAATATATCAGCATTGAAAGATATCCACTTTTGAAAGATACTTATCATAGAATACATTCTTGTTTCGCCTCCACATATTAATGTGAATCATCATTCTCTCACATGAATTACATAAAATCAAAATATCGTACAAGGTTAACTGATAAACATATGGACGACTGCTTATGCTTAGCTATTAGGAATTACGAACCGAACTACTTGAAAATTGCTGAAAATATTCAATGTCAAACATCTCACTAATAAAATGTTGTTTGAATGTTAAACTAAAAATCTTAAATTAAATAATTTACTTTAAATATTGTATTATGCATTTTTTTTATAATTGACTTATTAAAATAAAATTTCGCGTAAGATCGATCGCTATACGTTAAGAGAAAAAAAAGTAGCTCCTACGTTTATTTAGGTTGAGCACGCCTGTTCTAGACCAACGAAAGAACGAAGAAAACGGGTTACTTGGTTACCATAAAGGCTGCCATGAGCATGCTCAGTAATGGTCTATTCCGATGCGGGTGCATTTATAGATGTTCATGCCTGTAGCAGGAGCATGCATGCCTTTAGCGCCGTGCATATTTTTAGATTGTGATGCCTGTAGCGAGAGCGTGCATACCCGCTCCCTAGAACGTGCTTAAAAAATATGGGTTAAAAAAATTCAAGCCAAAAAAGTATCTTTTTATATAAAGGGTGTATACACTAACTTTACAAAGCGGCCGGCTGTTTATAGGTTTTGGTTAGATGAACAACAAATCGTAAGTGGGGTTGGGGGAACATAAAGGTTTAGCCGCTAGAGCATTTTTAAATATTTTTGGTAGAGTTGTACATAGCACCCTGTATTTTTGTAACCCTATAACCTATATCCATGAATAAAGTAGCAGTGTACACAGAATACTCCTACCTATCCAAAATTGTAAAAGAGACATTTCCACCCTATCTACTCGCGGAATTATGAGTTGTCAACTTTTAGTATTTTTCACCAAAGCTTATGTCGAAAAGTACCAAATAAAGCCAATTTTACCATCAAAATTGCTTATAACATCAAAAGTAAAAATTATAAGGATATTATTCATAGGAAATTTTCGAAGCTATCTAATTTTGGAAAAGAATTTATAAGTTAACTACCTATGGTGAAAAGGTTGTTGAAGGTGAAATTTTAGCTTAAAAAAACAAAATTTTCATTTTCACGACTCATAACTCTGTAAATTGGTAGGGTGAAACCGTCCCTTTTACAATTGTAAATAGGTGGGATTATTCGGCGTACACTGCTACCGTATTCATGTAAATAAGTTATACGGTTTCAAAACTGCGATATGATATGTAAAACTGGAACAAAAAAAATTTGAAAACGTTCTAGCGGCTAAATAGTTGCGACTCCGCCCACCCACCCATACGATTTTTTGTTCGACTAATCAAAGCCTATCAGCAGCCGTCCACTTTGACTTTCACATTAAAAAAACCCCGGTATTTTTCGCATATGCATGGAAAAAATCTCCGGTACTCAAAGGGTTAAAATAATATATAATCGAATTGGCTTGGTAAATATTTTGGCGTTATTCATTCTTTTAGTAATTCTAGCTGTCCTGGCCTAGCTGACAATAGAAATAAAAAAAAATGCTGAATATTTTTGGCTTATCTTACCGTGTCGTAACGCTCAATCTCTCCTCCACAGGTATAGAAAGTCTTAAATGTGTATTCTCCTTCGCTATTGCTGGTCTAATTAACTTGACAAGTTCATTGAAGCTGGTTATGCTCATTCGATAAAAGGCGAAAAATTTTTCCGGGTAATCTAGTAATTTGGAATGCATCGTGTGTTTGTTGGTGTTTGTTGTTAAAAAAATAAAAAAATGTCAAAAAAAATATTTGATCGTTTGAGGAAACTGCTTCTATGATAAGCATCATAAAAGAAAAGAAGTCCCTAAAATTTTTCGATGGCAAAAAATATCGAATTACCGAAATTGTCGGAGATCGAAAGAAAAGGATTCTCCCACAAAACCAGCCAACAGACTGCCATAAAGTGGCGAAATCTTAATTCGGAATATGTATACATATGTGCGCAAAAAAGGCAAATAGCAAAAGCGGTGGCGAAAGAGTGGACTATGTTTTTTTTGCAGAATTAGATGAAATTTTGGGATGTCGTCCATCTGCAAAAATTTTCCATCAGGGGGTGGATACATCCCGAAATAATTCAACAGGTAAAGTTAATAATTAATGTACTTATATTATACACATTTCATTTTTGTACAGGCGAATCCACAAGCTCATTGAGCGAAAATAATAATGATCCATGATGCAGCCAATCACTTTCTCCTGGAACTGAAGAAACAGACAGGAGGTTTGAAATAGTTTCGCTTATTTATTATAAGTACTCTTATAACCGAAATTTTATTTTCAGAGAGTAGTAAAAAAGAAAACACAAAATCAGGACGAAAAAGCTATGTGAAAAATCTGGATGCGCTAACATCGAGGCTGCAAAAAATCCAGAAGGAAAACAACGAATTGTTTTTTCTAAACAAAAGGAATTGGTCGATGATACTGGCTGGAGCAATCAGACTACATTCAAAATTATTTTTTAATTTTTAGTTCATTTTAAAACAAAAGCGTATTTTTTTATTTTTTTTAAACTATTAATTTTTATTTTTTACTTTTTAGTCTCTTAAAAGTCTTCCGCCATTTTGTGGTGACCGCCATATTAGAATTAAAATGACGTCACACAGATTACTGTACTATACTCGTTATACACTTTCATTTGATACCCATATCGAGGGCGTTGTAAAGAAACAGGTACACCGCCATTTTGTGTTGGCCGCCATTTTAAATTTGGAATGACGCCTCCTTGCTAATTGTATTGTACTTGTCATACCCTTTCATTTGATACCAATACCAAGGGGGCTGTTTAGAAAACAGTAAACCGCCATTTTAAATTTGGAATGGCGCCATAAAGCTAATTGTATTGTACTTGTCATACCCTTTCATTTGATACTCCATACGGAGTGGGTTATAAAAATAAAGGTAGTTCGCAATTTTGTGTTGGCCGGCATTTTGAATGACGCCTCATAGCTAATTGTATTGTACTTGTCATACCCTTTCATTTGATACCCATGTCGGGGGGTCGCGGAACACAATTGAAAAATTTGGCTGCGGTCTTGGAACCGCCATCTTGATTTTTGTACCAAATGGTCAGATTGCATTATCACGCGAACTATACATATGTGCAAAATTTGAAGTTGATCGGTTATATGGAAGTGGGTCAAAATCAAGTTGCAAGATTTGTCTACATAAAGATGCACTATAAAAGTGCACTTTTCGATGCAGAAATGAAATTTCAAAAAAGTACAATACCAAAATATGGCACAAAGTTTCTAGACGAGTTAACGAAGTGAATGCAAAAAACCCCATCTCAATCCGACTTACTGCACAGGAATTTTAAGGTTGGGGATTTTTTTTGAGTTATATTTCCTCGCCTAAAGTCCAACCCACTGACATATAGATATGGACTGCTAATTGACAACTTTCAATGGCACCAGTTTTCTCCAGAAGAAGAAGACCTTTTCTATGTAAACAACAATTTTTTTTTCGAATTTAGAGGAAAATAAGTAATAAGATGTATGTTATAATTGATAGAAATAATTTTCCATCATTATTTTTTATTTAGTAGCAGTTTTTTCGTTAAATAAATGTATTTTTTTTAAATATGTGAGGGTTTTTTCCCTCTGTTTAACGAACTTTTAAAAATAAAGAAAATAGAGAAAGAAGAAAAAACTCTATAGCTGTCTAGTTTTTTCTAATTATGTTTATATCGCTGACATGCACTGAACTGTTTTTTATTTTAAAACCGATTAAAGTTCATAGGATTTTGAAGGGGGGACGAGACAACGATAGTTTCTGGTGCCACTTTTTTGTATGGGATTTTGCTTATTTAGCAGTCCATATCTATATGTCAGTGGTCCAACCCGACCAAACTGCCGCCCGATAGAAAGTCTGTAGTGTGCGGGGATTCTTTACGTCATAAAACGTTTTTCGAAGAAGCCATTTATGATTCTATTAAGGTGCGCTTCTCTTATTCACATTTTTCGCAACTTCTGATTCTTGCATCTTTTAAATCTTTTCAATTTTTAAGCGTATTCATAAACATTTAATACACTGTACATTAATATTAATAATTTTAGTACGTCGTCCCTTTTAAATTCAATAGTTTTTAATAAATAGAAAATTAAACAAATCAACACGAATTCAAATGTCAACACGCATTTAAGAGCCGATACGCAACGCACTAATATGTTAAAGCCAATAATGTAACGCATCGCAGGTTAAATGCATTCAAGTATTGCAATGCAATGCAACGCAATTATGTATTTCCAGCTTCACTGCGAGACGAATTAAAGTATATAAAAAAAAGAAAGAAAAATCCGGAAGTTCGTTGAACGAAGCTGAAGTTGCTTTACAGCAATTCGCAGAAGATATCGAATTTACTTTGAACTAGGGATACCAACCGTACTCTTTTAGAGAGTACAGTACACTTTTAAACCTTTTCCTCTTTTGTACTATCTCTTTTTCAATTTTTCACCAAAAGTACTCTTTTTCTTCTTAAATAAAAATTTTTAGAAAAAAACATTTAAAAAATGCGTAAACAGTGCTGTAATTGCCAATTTTTAGTTTGCAGTTAAAAAAAGTATAATTTTTTTCTTTCCAAAAATCTCATTTTAATTGCAATAGATGGCATTAAATCGCAATGTTGCAATAAATGGCTATAAAAAGCAATAAAAATAACGAAATTGCAACAAAATGGCAGCACTGATATATAAAATTCAAACAACTTTTTTTAAATAATTTATTGCTTTGAGTTAACTGTCAAATTCAAATAGTTATTCTTTAAATTGACTTTAAGTGAAAAAGAAATTTTACGTAGAAATTAAATTTTATTCCATATTAGAGAAAGATACTTATACATTCATTTAAAGTCTTTAATTCTAATTTACTTTGCAGTGTTCATGATTATACTCTTAAGTCTTAACTTAAAACTCCAGTTTAAATTAAAACTACCTTAAACTTACCAATTTAAAACAGTTTTCAGTTTCAATTTGGACAATTTGGTAAAAAAAATGTTTACTTCTTTTTATATTTTTAATTATTAGAAATTTTTAGCCATTAAGAATGTCACGTCGCAAATGTAAATTTAGTGCTGATTTGGAAAAAATATATCCAATGTTTAAAAAAGCTAAACTTGAGCATGAAGCTATTTGTGAAATTTGCCAAGTTATAGTTTCGGTTTCAAATAAGGGGAAATGTGACTTGGATCAACATATACAATCAGCAAAACACAGATCACGAATTCAAGCTTGCAGTGTAAAACTAGATACATTTTTCATACAGAAAAATAGTAAGGCAGAAGAAAAAATATTAGCTGCTGAAGCTACTCTGGCTTTCCACACTGCAAAACATCACCACAGTTATAAATCCTGCGACTGTTCAACAAAATTATATCGCAGATTGTTTGCCGACTCTGAAGTGGCTTCAAAGATTTATTCTGCCAGAACAAAAACAGAAGCAATAGTAAACAATGTTCTAGCACCTAACTCTTTAAAGATGACACTTAAAAAAATAAATGATGAACGGATTTCGCACATAGGCGTATGTACAGACGGCTCAAATCATGGCGCATTAAAATTGTTCCCTGTATTAATTCAATTTTTTGACCAGGAATTTGGCATTATACATCGTTTACTAGAAATGAAATCTGTACAAAATGAGAAATCTGAGACAATTTGTGATCTAATCACAACTACATTACAGAAAATAATTTAGCCGAAAAATGTGTTGCTTTCACTGGAGATAATTGTAACACAAATTTTGGTGGAGTCGAAAGAAGAGGTCAGAACAATGTTTTTCGTCGTTTACAAAACGGATTAGGGAGGGATATCGTTGGAGTAGGGTGTCCACCTCATATTGTGAATAATTGTGTACAGCATGCATTGGATGGCTTACCTTTAGATGTGGAATCAATAATTTTAAAGATATATAATCATTTTTCTATATATACGGTTCGCACAGAGGCATTAAAGGATTTTTGTGATTTCGTTGACATTGAATATAAGAAGCTGTTGTTTCACTCCAAAACGCGATGGCTGTCTTTATTTCCTGCAGTAAATAGAATCTTACAACTGCTTGCAGCACTTAAATCTTATTTTTTGTCCCAAACTCAGACCCCCATAATAATCAGTATGTTTTTCGAAAATTCTCTTAATGAGTGCTATTTATGGTTTATCCATTCTTTAATGTATGTTTTCCATTCAAAAATAGAAAGTATGGAGCAAGAAAAGAATTCCTTAATGGAAATAAGTGAAATACGAGATAAGGAATTTATTCCATTAAAAGTTAAAGAAATTATTAGATGTAATAATGATCTACCGAGAAGCCATGTCGTAAAAAATGAATTAATTCATGTATATGAAAGAGCATTGAAATATTTAAAGATGTGGACATGCTCTTTGAATGAATTTAAAGTATTTAAATGGATGTTGCTAAAAAGTAAGCCAGAGTGGGATGTAATCCAAGAAACTATAGAATATTTATCAAAAAAAGGAATAGATATAAATGAATCTTTATTGTTTGATCAATCTACAAGGTTAAATAATTTTTTAGATCAAAATATACTATGTGAAGAATTTTCAAAACAACGCTGTGCGGATAAATGGACAACTTATTTTAAAAGTCAAAATAATAACACATCCGGAGAATTTGTAAAAATATGCAATTTTTATTTTGCAATACCAGCACATAATGCTAACTTAGAAAGGGTGTTCAGCCTAATGAAGGCACAGTGGACCGATGAAAGAAACCGACTTTTACCTGAATCGGTAAAAAATATCTTAATGGTGCAATTTAATTACAAAATGTTGGACTGCTGGGAATTTTATAATTATTGTTTAAATAATAAAGAGCTTTTCTTAGAAATAAGAAATAAAGCTAAGTATCAATTTGAATAAGATATACATATAATCATTATAATCAAGTTATTTATTATTATTTTCTATACAATTGGAAATTGTATTTTTGTTCTGTTTTTGAAAAAACTTGAATTTAATATGTTGTTTAATTTTAATTTAATATATTATTTGAATTAAAATAAATAACTTTTGCTTTGTAATTTTATCTTTTATGTTTTTAATTAAAAAAAAGTAACCTATTTCCGAGGAATTTTTGAATTTTCAGAACCATTTGTGTTGTACTCTTTTTAAATATTTCCAATATGGTAACCCTACTTTGAACTCGAGTTTAGCCTTCCTCGAATCTGCTGCTTCAAAGAGAAATACAATGCAATGCAATTATTATTTAACAATCCAAAAATTTTAATTTTTTAATATTACAGCACATTTTTGAGCAACTTAACGGAGAGTGAAGACTGTCCTAGCCCATCAGAGACGTCTTGTGGCAGTTATACTTTTGTAAGGGTAACTTAATTATGTCAACTTATTGTTGCCCATTTACATTTTTATACATTTTTTAAGCAAAATAAAAAGAAGAAAAGTGATGTAGGAGAAAGTTCCGCTCAACTATTAACTTCAATAAATACTTACATAAACTCCAAACAGCAGAACGAACTTAAATACTGCAGCATTTGGGCGAACTTGTACATGCTCATACAAAACTTACCAGAAGATGACATAATTAAATTAAATGTGGAATTCTCAAACATCATTTATAAAAAAAAGAAATATTAATATTGCATGCATTTGCGAGTATTCCGTTACAGATTTATATTCGCTGAATATTTACATATACATATCTACATCCCTGCATTTATTGTTGGAAATATAGAATGATGAGTCCAAACATTTATCTTAAAATGGGTAATGTGTTGAAGGAAATTTAGAAAGAGAAGATCTGGGATGGTTTTTCCTATTTCCGGATGGTAAAAATGGCTTTGGAGAGCCCCGAGAAATACCAATCACACCTTTAGATTATTTCCAAGCTCGTATATTGGGCCAGGACAAAGGTTTTCACCGTCCAGACTGTTTATTTTTCACTATGTCAGTTGTGGAATATTTTCGAGCTAAAGCTAGTGTAACCGTGTCGTGCCGAATGCGTCAAGGAGAACACACACCTCGAGGGTTGGTAGATAATATGCATCTGACCATGCGTAATATCAGAGGATCTGCCTCTTACTGGAAACGCTGTTGTTCTGAATTGATAGCAATGGTGAGGAGTTCAGGTGCACCTACATGGTTCGTTACATTTTCTTGTAATGATCTCAATTGGGAAGATATGTTGAAAGCTTTACTTTTAGCCGATGAACGTTGCGCTAGTGAAGTAGACAAGTTAACTTTTTCCGAAAGGATTTACTTAGTACAGCCGCATCCTGTGACAGTTGCGCGACAATTCACACTCCGTGTTAATACATTGATTCGTTTTCTAAAAAACAATCCAGATTGTTTGGGTGGCCAAATGCAAGATTTCTGGTGCAGGGTTGAATTTCAAAATAGAGGCAGCCCTCACTTGCATAGGCTAATTTGGTGTGATAACGTATCAGACTTCTTTACATCTGCTGGCATGAAAACAATTGCTAAAGTTGTATCGTGTTCAAAAAATTCTGAGAGTGACGAATTACATGATATAGTTAAGAACTGCCCAATTCACAAGCACACATCCACTTGTTACAAAGATCGCAACAACAGTAGTTGTTGATTTGGCTTTCCTAGGGCGATAAAGGAAACAACAGTATGTTTGGGCCCTGATGAAGCTATAACAAACAACGGCCGCTTCTGTTTGTTGAAACGTACAGCGGACGAAACGATGATTAATTATTAAAATCCAACTCTATTACACGTTTGGCGTGGTAATATGGACATACAGCCTTGCGGTAATGATACGCAACTAAGTGCGAGCCCCATGACACTGGAGAAGTCGTCAAGGAAGCGATATTGAAAGCCAGGAAGAGTGCTGGCACTACCTGGAGTAAACTATTTATTGTGTCGATGGCGATACTGTCGCAACGATTGGTAAGTGCACCAGAATGCGCTTATAGATTGTGCCATTTACCTTTGAAAATGAGCTCTCGAAAATCAGTGTTCGTAAATAGTTGCAAACCAGAGCAAAGATACAGAATTCTTCCATTCGAAGGAGATGAAACATCAGTTCTCAATAACATTTTCGATCGTTATGTTCAGCGACCAGACAATCTTGAATGCTTAAACCTAGCAGAATTTGCTGTGAGATATGAAACAGTTTCGGGAACAGCTTGGACTGAAGAAGATGGTGATGTTGAACTTATCGAAAATTTGGACATCGAAATAGCTAGGTTTATCAGACTCAGAGACAACAGCCGTATGCGAGTAAGAAACAAGCCAGCTGTGCTTCGTACTCGATATTACACATTAAATAGTAACAAGGAGGGTTATTATTACAACTTGATAGTCCGTCATATCCCATTTCGAAATGAAAATGATCTCCTGCTAGAGAACGAGACAGCACAGGCTTGTTTTTTGAGAAGACAGCAAGAATTACGACCTTTATTGCAAAATGTTGATGCTGAGGAGTTCGCAAATGCAGAGCAAATTATTCAGGCTGCTCTAGCCCAAGCTGTGGCTTTAAACGCTGGGCGTGTTCAAGAACAAGATGTCGTAGATAGAGGCTTTCGAGCAGATACCAATAGAAAAGGGTCGCCTTATGACGTATCACCGTATGTCGGGTCAAAGGCTACAACAAGAACGACGAAAATGGCGACACATAAATTGGCTCGTAATTGATGAGATATCAATGGTCTCTTATGAGAACCTAATAATAATTAATTTACGTTTGCAAGAATTCAAGAATAATGAAAAACTATTTGGCGGAGTGAATATATTGCTCTTCGGAAACATCATGCAATTACCCCCAGTAAAGGGGCACTGGTGTTTCGTGCAGCCGTCTTGGTGCGCACCTGAAATTAATTTATGGCATCAATTTTCTTTTTGTGAGTTGTCCATCAATATGAGACAAAGAGATGATATGGAATTTATTGATTTATTGAACGAACAATTTGAGATTTGGTGAAATGACTGCCAATCAGTTGCAAATTCTTTGTGAAAAACGAAGAGTACCTTTGTACGGAGAATTTGATGATGGTGCTGCCGTTAGAATTTTTCCAACGTTTCAATTAGTTGATGAATACAACAGAAAAATGACGGAGATTCTGAATACTACACGGCGAATGTATAACATTACTGCAATTGACGAATCTCGTGAAGCCGCCACTTACGGAAGAACACCACCAAGTACCGTAATCCCAACTGACGTCAACAATTGTGGAGGTCTCTTACAAGAAATAAAATTAGCAGAGGATCGCGAATAATGCTGCGTCGAAACATATCTGTTAGTGATGGTCTTGTAAATGGAGCTATGGGTATAGTAAAGAAATTTAAATGGCCAGCTCTGAGGGGAGACCAGTTAGAAGATGGTGAACTGCCTGATGCCATTTTAATTAAATTTGATGACGACACCATTGGCAGTCGCATAACAGACGCAGACGGCTACATTCTAATTGCGCCTGTCAGTTCGATTTTTTAAGCCGTAAAAGGATATGGGGATGTTGAACGTCGAAAGGTTCCCCTTATTTTGAGGTGAGCAGTGACGGTACATAAGTTACAGAGTACCACACTGACTACGGCTGTAATCGAACTTGGCAAACAACTTTTTGCTAAAGGCCAAGCATAGATACGTTGCTCTTAGCCGTGTGAAGAGCTTAAATGGATTGGTTTTGTGTGATTTAGATCCTAATAAAGTATTTAAGAAACCACACGACGAGAAGTGCAGATTTAGAAATCTACCTACCTAATGTTTTTAATTGTAACTTGTTTGGATGCGTTTAAGGTGAATGGCACGACACTTTTTTAAGATTTTCGTGGCGAGAAAAAAGATGGAAAATCTACATTCGCGAAGAGAGAAATAGAGAGAGGGACTATTACTAGGACTTTATTTCAAAGCTTTTATTTTTCCAATAAGCTCCTCCTTTTTTGAAGTCGGTTAAAAAACAAATCTGACATAAGTTAAATTGTAAATCAGGATCAGCAGAGGATCAGTTGCTCGCAGTCCAACAGAAGGTTTTGTTTTGAAATTTTGTTTCCACACCTAAGAAAACAAATGGGGTGCGAGTGCGACTACAGGATCAGTTCACGACTGGCAGCCCCGTTTCAGGAATCAGGAATCTTTTAATTCTTTAAACTACCCATTATTAGGTTGGTCCTCTTGGTAGTATCGTTTAATCCATGACGCAGCATACGTATTGCGAGAATGTTTCCCTACTATATCGTGAATAAACTTCTCCTTTTTGAGGACGGTGTCAGGTAGTAGTTGACTTTCATTGCACTAACTTCGATAATTGTTTTTATTTCTTTGTGAGCCTTATGCACTTAATATATCACCCCGAAAACAGGTGTTGAAGTCGGTTTGTTAAAAAGTTATTTTATTTCGTACTTTTTAGTCCGTTCATTTTTTTTGACACTCTGCCGCGGGTCGTCGATAAGAATCGAGGCAAGAGCTAAATAGTTTTTGCAATAATGTATTTATTTATTTTCGGAGCAATTTAGAAAAAATACTTATTTAATATGAAACAAAATTCCCAAAAGGAAATTAAAAAGAAATATTTATTGTGAGAATATAAAGTCGATTGAAACAAAATTGCTTCAAGCCGAAGAATCGAACTCGCAACCCCACGGACGAGAGGCAAGCCTTTTTTTAATTTATTTTGTTTATATAAAGCATTTATTTCACTTACTAACTATCCTAATATAATTTTTAACTAATGCTTAAAAGTTAATTATACCAACCTATTCTAATCTATCTAACTTACTGACCCTCAGCGGGCACTCTAAATTAATATCAAACTTATCTATTTTTTAATTTTATTTTATACTAGTAAAAAACCCGCGTGCGTTGCAACGCCTTTAAATAAAAAAATTTATGTGTGCACTGTCCGCGGTAGGAAAAAAGTATAATGAAAACAACAAGCGACAAAAGTACAAAAATTAACAAAGACGAAAGCAAATCAACCAAAAAGCAACCAAACGAGGACCAATTCAAAAGCAGATGGTTTAGCAATTACTGAAAATAATTGGATTTCACCAAGGCCGCCACATGGAACAAAGTTGCATTATGGTAACCACTCAGCCTCAGGACAACATACTGATATTAACCAACCGTTATAAGTTAAGTTATCTTCCAAACGCATTTTAGTAAAAAATTATTATTTGATAGAAACCTTTAAATATTTTAGGTAGATGTAAAAAAAAACCAAAAATTGTATCAAAAAACTATAAAATAATAATAAAATGCAACGGAAATGGACGGTAAACATATCATGCATCAAACTAAAAACACAGCAAGATAAAACGAATTCAGGAAGGAAACAAGGTTGACACTGTAAGTAAAAAATATATTAAAAACAAAAAGTTTATCAAAATAAGCAAATACAAAAAAAAAACAAAAATCGCTCTAAAAGGAACGACACAAGAAAAAATTTTTCGTTTCATTGCAAAACAAAAGGCTTTGTCTCAGCAAGTAAAACAGTAAAACAAGACAATAAATAACACCTCAAATAATAAATACAAAGCGGCTAAAACCCTAAGAATAAATAAGAACTGAAAAATAGTCGTTTAAATTTTATTAGTTTTAAGTTTTTTTAATAGTAACATATAAAGTGAAAATCTGTGGCAGTGATTATTAATACACATAATCCATAGTTATTATTTCAACGTTTATAGCTACGCATCTTACAGACCAGTAAGTCATTTACCCATAGTACCCCTTATAATTTTCCTGCGTTCAAGTTTTTTTTCTTTCACAAAAAAAAAAAATAATAATCGAATACTCGATATTCGAAGAGACAGAATACGCTTAACGATATTATCTTTAAATAAAAACAAATTTAGAAACAAATTTTATACGGGTCTCTAAAGAAATACAAAAATTTTTTTTTTAAAAAATTAATATTTGTATTAAGACAACTTAAAGGACATACAATTTCCAAAAACCTTTTTCTCTCTCACAATGTCCAGTGCCGACGAAGGAACGCAATCTGACCCAAAAATCGACCCACAACAACCACTTGTGGACATTTCCGAACCAAACGGTAGTTCTCCGGGTTGTACAATGCCAAATCAGCCACGCATTAATTCAATAAAACTACCACCTTTCTGGAATAACCGTCCAGATCTTTGGTTCTTGCAGGTGGAGACCCAATTTAAATTCAAAGGTATCACAACTGCACAAACCAAATATGATTACCTGGTTTCTTCATTGCCGGAGGAAACCATGGAAATGGTCTCCGACTATTTACTTAACCCACCTCAGCAAGGGAGATATGAACCTTTAAAAAACTTAATACTAACCCGTTCTCGAGATTCAGAAGAAAGAAGGTTAGACACCTTACTTCATAAAGTGGAACTTGGCAATTATAGTCCATCCGAACTCTTTAGGCATATGGAATCCCTGGCAGGAGGCAATAGCTTAGTCAACAAACCTTTATTACATAAACTATGGATGAATAAGTTACCCTCTTCAATGCAAGCATGCATAATTGCCATTCAGCAATCAACCTCAGCGGAAGAAATATTTTCCGTAGCTGATAAAATTAACGATTCCACTACGAGTGCTAAAGTCTCGGTTTTAGAGTGTACCGACAGCAGTTCAAACAACTCTGACACCGCAAGACAAACAAATCTGGTAGAAGATTTAAGTGAACGAATAAAATCACTTGAAGTTAGGCTGTCTCGGTCAAGAAGCCGTTATTCTTCTAGAAATAAATATTTCAAAAACAATAAATCTTTTTCACCGCCACGGTCTCAAAGCAATTCCAAAAAACCACCACCAAAAATATGGCGATAAAGCTCACAAATGCTTACAACCTTGCAAAAAGGGAGAGAATAATGATCCAAGGACAAAAAACGACGAATAGACATATCGTTCGCGGCAACGAATGTGTGTAATAAATCACGCCGTCTTTTCATCTACGATAACTCTACAAAGACTAACTATTTGATTGATACGGGTGCGGAAATATCAATCATCCCAAAAAAATACTACCCTAAATACAGTAAACAAACAGACTTTCAATTAGAAGCAGCAAACGGCGCAAAGATTGCAACATACGGTTTCAAACAATTAACCCTAGATTTAAATCTACACCGGACTTTCGATCATACTTTCGTAATCGCCTCAATTGATTACGCGATAATTGGTGCCGACCTCTTATACAATTTCAACCTTATGGTCGACATACGTGAACGAAAATTAGTTGACAAAACTACCGCGCTATCAGTCAATTGCATTTCTCACAATGTAAAAACAATAACTCCAAAACTATGCCAAATACAAGGAGAATATGGATCGATTCTTAACGAATTTCCAACGGTAAAAACTCCACCCATATTCACTTCAACCACCCAGCACAAAGTAGTGCATCATATTAACACTCAGGGTACGTTACCATCCGCACGTCCCAGGAGGCTTAACCCCGAAAGATACCAAGCTGCTAAAAAGGAATTCGAGCAAATGATCAGATTAGGCATATGTCGTCCCTCTTCTTCACACGTAGCCTCCCCTCTCCACCTTGTTCCAAAGAAAAATACACAGGACCTACGACCCTGTGGAGACTATCGACAGCTCAACGCTGCTACGATTTTCGACAAGTACCCACTACCAAACATACAAGATTTCACAACGAATTTGAGCGGGTGCAAATTTTTTTCGAAAATCGATCTCATCAGGGCATACCACCAAATACCGGTAGCACCTGAAGACGTACACAAAACAGCCGTCACTACACCATTCGGTTTATATGAATTCTTAAGAATGCCTTTCGGAGTTAAAAATGGAGCCCAGACCTTCCAAAGATTCATAAACGAAGTACTAATAGGTCTTGACTTCACCTTTGCTTATGTAGACGATATTCTCGTCGGGAGCAAAACTCCACAAGAACACAAAGAACATCTAAGAATATTACTCTCAAGGCTACAAAAATATGACATTAAAGTAAATCCGTTAAAGTGTATCTTTGGCGAGAAACAGTAAAATTTCCTTGGACATGAAATATCTGAAAATGGTATAACACCGTCAAAAGAACGAGTAAAAAGTATTTCAGAGTTTCCAATTCCCTCATCTTTCAAACAAGTACAGCGTTTCCTCGGCATGGTAAATTTCTACCATAGATTTCTGCCAAATATCGCTGAGTTGTGTGCTCCACTGTACGACTGTTTAAAAGATGGTCCCAAGAATAAAAAGAAAAAACCAACTTTCAAATAGACTGACACAGAACAACAAGCTTTTGACAGTATCAAAAAGAAATTAGAAAACTGTGTTCTCTTAGTTCACCCGGATCCGAACGCAAAACTCAGCTTATGGGTAGACGCATCACAAGATGCAGTAGGGGGCGTATTACAACAACAAACACATGGTAAATGGAAACCTCTAAGTTGCAAGAGCGTGAACGGAAGTATTCGACTTTCGACCGAGAGCTTCTCGCAGCCTTTCTAGCCACCAAAAAAATTCGATACTTCATCGAAGGAAAAAACCTAACTATTTACACCGACCACAAGCCTCTAAAGAAAGCAATCTACTCAAAGTCCGAAAAGAGTTCAAGACAATCCAACCAATTAGATTATATAGCACAAATAACAAATGACATTCGTTATATAAAAGGTTGTCACAACATTGTGGCAGATACACTATCGAGAGCACACATTGATGCTGTTGAAGACTTAAAACTAGATATTAAAACATTAGCACAAGAACAAAAGAACGATGATCAACTAAAAGAAATGCTAGCTAAGTCAGAAAAGTCAACTAAAAGCTCATTTACACTCAAAAACATTTTCGTTCCATTAGAGGAGCATGACGTATGGTGTGAAACCGATACCGGTACGAATAGACCATATGTTCCTGAAACTCTCCGAAGAATTATTTTTGACACTGTACATGGTTTGTCTCATCCAGGTATAAAGGCCACAAGAAAAATGATCACTTCTAAATATTTCTGGCGACACATGAATGCAGACATTAACCGTTGGGCAAAATCTTGCATTTCATGCCAGAAGGCTAAAATAAATAGACACACAGTGTCACCACATGAGAAAATTAATGTCCCCACAGGAAGGTTCGAGCATATCCACTTGGATATAGTTGGCCCTCTTCCACCTTCCAACGGTCATAACTACATTTTAACCATTAAAGACCGCTTTACACACTGGCCCGAGGCAATTGCCATTAAAAATATCACAGCAAGTACCATAGTCAATACATTCGTACGACAGTGGATTTCGCGATATGGTGTTCCAAGGACTCTCACAACTGACCAAGGAACACAATTCGAGTCCTCTCTGTTTCGTGAATTGTCAAAAATATTAGGTAGTCATCGCATCAGAACAACGACGTATCACCCGCAATCAAACGGGTTAATAGAGCGTTTGCGTCGTCATTTTAAAACTGCGATACGCGCCACTGATGATCCTAAAAATTGGTACCCTAGCCTACCATGGATATTATTAGGGATTAGATCAGCAATAATGGAAGATTTCGGTACATCACCCGCCCAATTACTATATGGACAAGCATTACGTCTTCCAGGCGAATTCATTGCATCAGACAAAAAATGTGAAACAGAAATGACAACCAATTTAGCACACCAAATACAACAGACCGTAGGAAAAATTAAACCACAAGCAACCAGAAGCCGAAAACAAAATAACATTTTCATGCCAAAAAAATTAAAAGAAACTTCACATGTTTTCGTTCGAGAGGAAATAAAAAAAGGAAGTTTAAGTTTTTTTTAGTTTTAGTTTATTTATTTCTAAAGTTTGACAATGTGTATTACATTCAGTGGCGTAGCGTGGGTGTCAGCCGCCCGGGGCGGAAGAAAATTTTGCCGCCCCCTTTTTAACTTCCCAGTTTATAGGGAAGTGATTGTAATCGGTCCGAAAATCGAAATCGTATTTTTCAACTTATTTTCATTTTTAAAGGTCCCAATAGCATTTTAAGCAAAAATTTTGTGTGTGCCTACGTATATGGTCTGTTTGGAAGTGCCGATCGAAGCGTATTAACTGAAATATATATGATCTGAAAAAATTTTCATAAAATTCGTTCGAGTCGTTTTTTTGTACGACGTAAGTGAGTTTTGTACCAGCACGATTTCGCGCAAACCAACAACGATACCGACTTCGTTGAGGTGCCGGTCGTAGCGTATTACCGAAGTTATAATCTGAAAAGATTTTCATAAAAATCGGTTAAGCGGTTTTTTTGTACCGCCCAATATCGCGAGTATCAAATATGATACTGACTTTGTTGAGGTGCCAATCGGCGCGTATTAACGAAAACATGCTCTGAAAAAAATTGCATAACTTTCGGTCAAACCCTTTTTTTATTATGAAATTTTTTATCTGGATTCAGCCGAGCAATAGGACGGTTTTTTGTAAATTTCCTCTCCTTTTGTTTTGGATCGCCTTTCTGAGTTGTTGCAACACCCCACAAAAGCGTGCAGCTGTGATCGTGTTCCCATGGGGCAGGTAATTGATCAACAACACCCCTTTGAAATCTCAAAAGAACGTTTGCCATTTCCCGGATTCCCCAGGTTTCGCTTTATTTGGTGTTTTGGCGGTAAGAGCGAGTGGAGTCTCCATAGTGGCTGAATCCTGATTGGTCGGATCGATCGACGCACGCGCATAGAAATTTTACAGTGCTGCCACTACATCCAGACGTAAATTCCCTGAGACACCCAGACTTTTCCCGCCAACGACACGGTTTTAAAAAAATAGTGGAACCTAATTTTGAGACGACCCTCGTACAATATTGAACACTATTCTTTATATGATAGAAGTCATTCTCGTTGAATATTAGTCATAAACAATCCAAATACAAAATAAAATACGGGGAATCCCTGCAAGTCAGTACAGATGGTGTTGCCATTCGCTACAATGAGCAAGATGTCATTATTATACATTCAATTAAAAAAAGGAGATTACCCGCTTTCGTCACAGTATAAGTAATAAAAAATTCCGATCGCTCCGAATCGTAGGTGCGACAAAAGTAATATTTACAAGATTGTACTTATTGTGAAATTTTGCCGCCCCCTGAAGGTGCCGCCCGGGGCGGGCCGCCCCTGCCGCCCCTACTACGCTACGCCACTGATTACATTCAATGGGAAAAAAAATATCTTAGTGCTAGAAGGGATCTTCATTCATCTACAATAATTTTATGTGGTCAAGCCGAAATTTATTTGAATTTGAATAAAACTAGAATATATTGGGAAAAATTCTTCAAAACCCAATGAAGTTTTTAATAAACCTAACCTATATTCTTAACCTAAACCTTACAAACTAACTATCGACAAGTTGCCGGATTAAAGGGTTTTGCGATAAAACGCATGTATCATAAAACTTATTTGCTAATGAACTTAGTCTTACTTGTATAGTATCTATGTTGGCCATACTATGCAGCTGTGAGGTGGAGGAATGCCTAGGTAGGCGAAATATCATTTTTAGTATTTTGTTTTGGCAAACTTGTAATTTATTAACGTGACTCTGTGCACATTTAAACCATAGGGGAGCACCATACAGCATAACTGCTTGAAAAATAACTTTATATATGATGAGCTTATTTTCCATACTTAGGGTTGACCTTCTGTTGATAAGGGGGTACATGTTTCTTATTAGTAGACTTATTTTGTCCAGAGTCGATGCTATGTGCTTCGAAAATGTTAGTGTTTTGTCTAGTTTGATACCAAGGTATTTTACTTGATCAGACCAATGTACACTATGGCCACTTAGCCACAAATTAGTCCTAGGTAGTAAACGGGGCTTTTCCTTCGTGTGAAGAACATGCATTGAGTTTTGCTAGGATTTATTTTTAGTTAGAAGTTTAAACGCGCCTTATATAGGACCATGCAAAGTTTTGCAACGAAACGAAAAAATTTTCAAAATCAACTTAAATGGTAAAGATTGTCTAATATCAATAGATCGACTGAAATCTGCATTCGTTTTAAATGATGATATGTTTACCACCAATAGAGTTACTCGATCAGAATCAAATAAAAAAAGGGTAACCTTTAAATTATAATAAAATAATTTTTTTCTTCTAAAATAAAATCATATAAGTAAATACTTAGCTTCATAAATTAATCAAAATTTCTTTTTACAGATAGAATAGAATGATTAACTTAAATATTGTATATCACATATAATAATAATAAATTTCAGAAAACTCCAAATTTACAATAAGAATTAAACTAAAGGATTAAAATGTAATTAACTAAAATATTGAATTTCATAAATAATAAATAAAATATAGAATTTTTCGCATACTTACAATAAGGAATAAGAGATTAAAATGTAAAGATCAAAATGTAATAATAGTACAATTCTTGAAATCCGCAAACATAAAATAACAAATGATTTAAGAGAGTAAAAATTTGATTATCTAAAATATTCTTTAATTATATTAAAATTATAAGTTAAACGAAGTATTGCAGGGATCAATTTCCATCACGCGAAGTATTACAAACACGAAAGTTCTCAGATAAACAAAGATTTTCCCAAGAGGGGGAGTGATGTGGCGTACGAATATCCTATCGCAATCCACCCTAATGCAATACCTAGTTGCAATCGGCGAGACGAAATCGATCTATCGATCGTACGGTGGAAATTGATTTCTGGTCATACGGAGAGTTATCATACAGTCTTGGTACGAGCTACACCTAATGTTAGCATTAAATTTTAGAGTCTTGAGTTTAGATTGTGAGCCACGCGGCCCCAGAATTTAAAGTTGAATTTAATAAAATATATCGAATAAATCTTAACAAATATGTGGTTTTACTGTGCATGAGGCCCATGCACCCCCCACACAATGTGTTAAAAATAAAAATGTAAATTATAAACTGAATTATTATTTTGTATTTATTTGTACCTATTCCTTGTGTACGATACTATTTTTATGCTTCTGAAATTTTTTTAATACGATGACATTGTGTTGTGTGGTCCTTTTCCACACAGGATCCGCAGTGCCGCCTTTTGGGGGATGTTCGGACCCTTTGTCCTAAAGCATCTGATCTTGGAAAGTTCCTTTAAAGTTCTCCTCCTGTTGTCCAGCTAATGGTGGACCTACTCCCAAATAAATAAGAATAAAAAGTTCGTTCCTGAGGTTCCCGTTTATTTTGACTTCTTTCTTTTTATTTCCTTAATACAACCTTGTGTCTAAATACTTAATAAAATTTTAGAGATTTTCACGGACTGAAGGTCTCGTGAAAATTGGTGTATACTTCTTGCTTATCTGAGTGAGCGCCCTGTTGGACATCCAAGCAGATCTATTAATAGGGGCCTCCCCACCAACCAAAAACGATCGGTTATTTCCAATCATTTCCAATAACGTTGGAAGTCTCTTTAAAGAAAACCAAAACCGGCGTTTCGCTTATTTGTTTCAGTTTTCCTCGAGGGTGATTGGACAATCCCTAAGTGGGAGTTGCCTTTCGTAATTATCTACATACATATATGGAAAAGAAAAGTCTGTATTTATATTTCTTAGTTGATGAACTATTTTTGGGGCACCAGAATGTTCACCCCGCATTGAAAATTCGACATTTCCCAGATGTCGCAATCTCAAGCGATTCAAGTGTGCAAGCGCACGAAAGTTGGCCAGAGGCATAACCTTCTATATAGAAAGCCATGAACATGCCATCCGCACACATACATGTAAGCAATTCGGTGGTCCAGGTGCCATATTCGCTTCCTGTCAAATTGTATGGAAAAGTGGATGTGAGAATTGTTTTTTTTGTTTCTTTAGTGAAATAATTATATAAAAAGAAAGTTATTAATTCAATATGATGAAAACAATTAAATAAAAATGTTGTCATAGAAGTGATATCTAAAAATTATAAATTTTATTGCGATTTTCGTGTTTTTTTTAGTGTCTTACAGTGGGCCTTATTACAAAAAAAGAAACTACATATTATATTCATGTAAACCTCATGTGATTTGATTAAAAAAATTAAAAAACATTGAGTGATTGTGCGTTAATTGTAAAGATGGCCACTTTGTTTACATTCGCGGGGGTTTTGTCGGGTTTCATTAGGAAAATTGTTGAGTTTTTCATGTTGTGGGGTGGTAATCGAATTATCAGTGATTTTAAAGTGATTAATATCTTCATTACGGTGTAATTATTAAAAATATAAGTGCTGAAAAATGTGAAAGAAAGTGTTAAAGTTATTGTTTTGAATTCCATTTAAATTGGGGCATATTCAGTGCATTTATAAAGATTTTATCTTCGATATGAAGCCATTACAGATTTTGCCGATTACTGCTATATCCATAGTCTAGAATGTTTTTATATCCAAGATTAAATATTTATACATAAATGCACTAAATATGCCCCAATTTAAATGGCAATCAAAACAAACATTTTAGCACTTTCTTTCACATTTTTCAGCACTTATGTTTTTAATAATTACCACCGCACGAACATTTTTATCCTAATGAAGCACGACAAAACCACCGCGAATGTAAACAAAGTGGCCACCTTTACAATTAACACACTTAATCACTCAATGTTTTTTAATATTTTTAATCAAATCACATGAGGTTTACATGAATATAATATGTAGTTTCTTTTTTGTAATAAGGCCCACCGTAAGACACTAAAAAAACACGAAAATCGCACTAAAATTTATAATTTTTAGATATCACTTCTATGACAACATTCTTATTTAATTGTTTTCATCATATTGAGTTAATAACTTTCTTTTTATACAATTATTTCACTAAAGAAACAAAAAAAAACAATTCTCACATCCACTTTTCCATACAATTTGAAAGGAAACGAATATGGCACCTGGACCACCGACTAACACATACACAACTGGTGTTCATGGCTTTCTATATAGAAGGTTATGCCAGAGGTAATTAACTCGCGCATAATTCACCGTCAGCACTCTTGCTGCAGTGTTTTTGTCTTGGGTCGGTGACAAGGGTCTATGGCCGTACCCGCTGTGGTTGACTCATGTGGTCATGTGAAATCTATGGGTTGTTATTGTTATTATTATGTAACTTTTAAGAACGTGAAGTTCAGGGTAAAAAGTGGTCAAGGCGTTGTATTGAATTACATGAAATATGAAATATTTATTGGGTATGGTCAAGATAATTTGAATGGAAGAAGATTAGGGAAGTTTTGAATGGGTTTTATGGTGATCGTGGAGATCATTATATCTTAGAATGGTTGGAGGTCGGTGTAATGAGGCTTGGCCATTACAATTGTATTAAAACTAAAAATATCAATTTTTTATATGACTGTCCGCCATATTGGATCCGCCATTTTGTTTTTTGAAAAAATAATGTCAAATTCGTAATCAGCGACCTCGAAAACCCCCGCGTGCAGAATTTCATCCGCGAATATGCATTTTTTCATGTGGTCGTCCGCCATATTGGATCCGCCTTCTTGTTTTTTGAAAAAATAATGTCAAATTCGTAATCAGCGACCTCGAAAACCCGCAAGTAAGATATTTCAAAGCGATTATTGCACGTTTCGAGGTTTTGGCCAGCTTTTTGGGATTCTGTCCCACTGTGCAGTGGAGGCGTGTCGTCTGTCTCCCTCCGAGATTCGAGTACTGAACCTCAGGAGCTCCTGAACTTCCATATCCTCGTTACTATATAAATATCGTTATCTGTCGCGGAACGATGTAGGTGGTAAAAGAGGGGCACCCCCGAACCATCTTGGACCAATCTTTTTCTATCCAGATAGAAAAATGACTCCGGAGGGATAAGGCCGCATTCACAAGCAGCTCTGTGATATTCAGCGTTCGGGTAGAACGCTCCCCGAATAAGAGGATTGTCACTCTCCGTCGCTCTAACAATATGTCTTCGAATCAACTTGATTATGAAGTTGTCGATCCTATTAACAAATGCCTTATCGTAAAGAACATTGTTGGCGTGAAACTTCGTGAAGCCAGATTCGGGTGACCGATACAACCTTAAGCACGCCCTTAAGCATTGTCTTTCGAAAACCCGAAGCTTTTCCATATTAAAAGGGGATATGTTGAACCACACTGGGCAACCATAAGTTAAAATCGGTCTGACCAAGGCTTGATAGCAGATCACCTTTACCCGTGAGCTTAGGTGTCTGCTATAAAAAAGCCTTTTTGCCATGTGAAACGTCTTGTGTGCCTTGTCGAGAGCAGCACTTACATTTCTATTGAAATACAAGCACTGATCCAGCCAAAGCCCAAGGTATTTCACTTGTTCTAAAGCTTGTCCAGCATAGTTCGAAATTCGGAAGGTTTTACAGTTCCTCTGCACATCGCGAGAAGCTCTGATTAGAGGAGTCCGGAAAAGGATCGATTTGCATTTGCTAAAATTGATCTTCAACTTCCAATCATCACTATAGCGTTCGATTGTTTCGAAGTCACGTTGCAGGAGCGTCTGGATCACTCCAATCTTCGGCCCCGTCCTGTACACAATCAGGTCATCCGCATACGCTAGTGCGAAGCGGAGTGAACTGATTAGGTCACTCGTAAAGATATTAAAGGCCCGATTACAATGAACGGATGACAGCGGAACAGAATCGAATTGATCTGTCAAAGTAGTTTTCCGAGCCTGCGTTTTCCATTTGAGCGATTACAATTGCGCATTTGACGGATCTGGGCGGATTCGTTTTCGTTTGTTTAGAAATCGGCGGATTGGGGATTCAGAATTTTTGTAAACAAGTCAAGTTAAATTTTGTTTTCTTTTTTTTATAGTTTAAAAAATATTTTCTGACGAATAATTAATAGGAGAAGTAAAAGAATACGAATTATTATATAATAAGGCCAAAAGTGGTTATAAAATTACATAAAACACTTTGACGTTTAAACGCGAACAGATCCGTTCATTGTAATCAGTGCAGTTTCCTATCCGCTCTGGTGCGTTTCTTTGACATTTCAATCCGCGTAGAACCGTTCATTGTAATTGGGTCTTAAATAAGAGCGGTGAATTCACTGCGCCCTGTTGCGGACCATTTTTAATGTCAAATATCTTTCCTGATGTGAAGTTCCCACTTTTAACGATGAACTTCTTCTTGGAAATCATATTATAGATCATGTATAACAGAGGTCCGGTCATCCCTTATCTGACTAATTTGTAAAGAAGGCCCTCGGTCCACACTGTATCGAACGCCTTCTCATAGTCGATTAAGCATGCTCCGGTACACTGGCCTTTCATTAAGTTCCAGTGTATGTCTGATACCAATTTCGACGCGGCATCATGTCCCGCCCTGAAACCGAATTGGTTATCGGGAATTATATTCTTTTCCTCAACCCATTTGGATAATGATCTATTAATTACTGATTCAAACACCTTACTGATATTTGGAAGCAGACTTATTGACCAAAGATTAGCAGGGTTACTTTTATCTTTACACTTCTTGGGTATTGGATACACCACTGCAGTCTTCCAGTGACCTGGAAAATGGGCGTTGTTTTACGCATTGTTAAACAGAGTGGTGTATATGTCTATAGCCACCAGGGGCAAATGTTTTAAGACAATGTTTGTAATACCATCTACCCCAGCAAGACCCTCGTAAGTACAGGCCTGGAAGCAGACAGGCCAACTAATACTAACATAGCTGAAAAGTGGCCAAAAATTTCTGACAGTTGTGGAATTAACATGGCCGAAGCCATAAGAAGCAATTTTTTAAGTTTGTTTTTGCACTAAAAAGTGGTAAAATATTGTATATTTTCACTTTTTGGTACACATGGATTATCAGTGATTAGTGCTTTAGTGATTTAATAAAAAAAATTAAAATGAAGTGAGTGGTTAAGTGTATTTTAAGAGTGTTAATTGATTAGGTGACCATTTTTGTTTACAATCGCGGTGGTTTTTTCGTGTTAATTTAGGGAAAAAATGTTGAATTTGTGTAGTAACATAATAAAAAGTGCTTTTTAAGTGAATAAAGATTATTATAGGATAGTTATTAAAAACATAAGTGCAGAAAAATGTGAAGGAAAAGTGAAAAAGTTATTGTTATTCATGTTGTGTGGTAGTACTTGCACTTATGTTTTTAATAACTTTTCTATAATAATTTTTAACTACTTTAAATTCACTTTTAATTCCATTACTACACAAATTCAACACCTTTTCCCTAAATTAACACGATAAAACCACCGCGATTGTAAACAAAAATGGTCACCTAATCAATTAACACTCTTAAAATACACTTAACCACTAATTTTTTTTTAATTTATGGACTCAGATCACTAAATAACTTATCACTGATAATCCGTGTGCACTAAAAAGTGATAAAATACAATATTTTACCACTTTTTATTACAAAACCAAAGTTAAAAAATTGCTTCGTACGGCTTCGGCCATGTTAATTCCACAACTGTCAGACGATTTTGGCCGCGCACAGACACAACCAAAAAGTCTGCTTCCAGGCCTGTACTTACGAGGGCCTTGACCCCAGACGACTTCTTATTGTTTAGACGACGAAATGTTAGCAGGAGATCGATTTTTGTAATGAGTGCTCGCGCCTCAGGAATATTGTTCGCTGGGCAGTCTTCACTGAACTCGATGATTCTTCGGTTCTCAGATTTCCAAACCTCGATCTCTCTAGTTAATCTGAAGTGGTTCAGCAGGGCCCTATTTTCAAGGTCAAAATTCGGTCGAATACAAGTGTTCACCGAATAAATTCCCTGATAGTAGGCCCCACTAGATCCACTTTCTCCTGCTCGTCTCTATATAATAATTATCGTCTACATGACTGGTTTTTTCGGGATCTATGTTCGCAGCCCTCAACAGTTCCTGGTTAGCCAGGGTCCTGGGGATACGTAGCTTGTCCAACCAGTTATGTGTTTTACTCCTAAAGATTTTATTTATCTGTGGGAATATGCTCGCGCTATTAAATTGTATAGCACGAATCTTTTTGTTCCAGTACAGATTCACAGACTGTGAGAATTGTTGTTTGAGTTGTTGGAGGTTTTTCATAACCGATTTAAGGGTTACAATCTCCGGGCTCTGTCTATCTTGGAACTGACGGTGTAGGGACTTCAATCTGGTCAGTACTCTACTTTTGAGTTTTTGTAGTGCGTCGATGGTAGCGTTCTTGTAACAGCCTGTACTTGTCCATAGTCTGTACAATGAGGTTGTCCATATCTTTAAAATATGTATCAATCTCATTGTTGGTCAAGTTCCTAGTAGTAGGAGGCAGTAGTCCGTTATTCTGTATTGCCCTTTCCATAGCCTTCTCGAATTTTGGCCAGTGCATCTTCTGGTAGGCAAAAGGATGCACTTCGCAATATTCGAGAAGTTCCATGGAGTCGTCAGGGACTTGTACTGTTATATCCAGTCCTTGGTGGTCGCTGTCGTACGGCACTGTTGTTAGACAGTTTGTCACGTTTGTCCCCTAGTAGGCCCATCCGAGAGTCTATCAAGAATATATCCATAAAAGAACCGCCGTTTGGGTATGATGGCATATCAGTAGCGTAAAGATTTACTTTTCGCTGTATTCTATTCTGGGCCAACCAGTCATTCAATTGGTTGCCCCTGGTGTTAGCAGTTTGATTTCCCCATGCCGCATGAAGTGCGTTTAAATCTCCGGCCAACAAGTAAAAATTTTGCTCCGACTCCAGTTGGAAAGTTTGAAAAAGCGAACTCATTTCCTCTATAAATAGCCTGGATTGGGAGGTTTGGGGTGCGTACGCGGCAAATATATAAGTTAACGGACCATCTTATGTTACTTCAAATTTAAATACCTGAGAAATAAGGTACGGTAAAACGCTGACACTATGTCTACAGATAACACGCGCATCCAGGCATCGTGGGAATCGGCGCAACTGCAACGAACTCACGCGGCAGCGCAGGTGACAACATTCCCAAAAGTTAGCTTTATTCTAGTTTAAGAATTCAATTATTTTTTAGTCTTAAGAAGTCGTTAATAAAGATTGGACCAAGTTCCAATAAAAGAAAAATATTTTTTTTAAAGTTATTATAAAATAAAATTTTAACTGGATTTCTCTTATTTTTTGCTAAAAAGTGTTAAATTAAATTCATAAAAGGTCCTTAAGTAGTGTCGTGAAATTTAGTGAATTTTTAGCAATACAACGTCCCTCAAGGAGTGACAAAAGGAAATTGAAGCCCTGTAACAGCGCAACTACAAAAAGAAGGCCGTCAAGCAGTGCATTTTTCGTGTGTCCCAGAACCCAGCAGCTAGCGGAAGTGCTAAATCCTTAGAATATTAGTACTCGTTACTGAGGTACTGTTAGTTGGAGCCCGCGTCACCAGTCAGGATAAAAGGGAATCATCCGCAACAGTCGCAGAACGGCCAAGTCCGCCAGGATGCATATTTTACTATTGTAAGTTATCTTGTAAGTTATCTATACTATTATATAAAGAGAAAAGATTTGATTGTTTGTTTGTTCCGGATAAGCTCAAAAACTACCGAACCGATTTTAAAAATTCTTTCGCCAATCGAAAGCTCTATTATCAGCGAGTAGCATGGGATATATTTTATTTTTCAGAACATTAACATTTTTGTCAAATGCTGTGAAAACTGGTAATAGCACAGCAACGACATCTAAATTATGTTTTCCTAATTTTTTTCTAATCTCGATAAAGAAGGCTAGAAAAAAATAATTTCGATGTCGTTGCTATGGTTTTCTACATAATGTTTCAGCAGTTTTCACAGCCATGTCAAAAATGTTGATGTCAAAAATTTTCATGTTCTGAAAAATAAAAAATCAAATCTTTTCTCTATAGTACAAAATCTATCTATATACATATCCGATATTATATATTATATATGTATGTAGAAAAAAACACTCACTCACTTGGTCATCACCATATCTCCGGAACTATTAGACCTACAGACTTAAAATTTGGAGATTCTCTAAGAAAGGGTTTTGCAAAAATCTACTCCTGAGGGGCCGTAAAAGATATAAAATAACAGTTTTTCAACTATAACTTTTACAGACTTTAAATTATACATCTAAGTAATGCCATTAAGTAATTAATGCCAAAACGATTTTTTCTAATTAAAAACTGATTTTTTCTATTGACGAAGTGATTTCTTCTATTAACGGAATCTATCTACAATAGAAAAATGAATGTGTGTATGTATGTATGTATGTAAGTTCGCTATAGGCTCCCGAGTAAAAAGAAATGATGGCCTTAGAACGGGCAAATGCAAACTGTGATTGAAACATAGTCCTCGGCCATCTGGCGGTTAACAGAAGGCTCGTTGCAGGACAGTACGGCCGTACAGGGGGCGATTGACGGTGAAACAACGGCCTTACAGTTCCAATAACGGCCAGACGACGGTGGTACAGCGGCCGTATGGTTGCTATTACGGGTATACGACGGTGGTACAGTGGCAGCAACGTGGATATTTGTCCTCCTATAAGAAAATATATTTCACTGCAATTAAATGTTTGATTTTTTTTCGGTTGTGTTTTTTTTCAAGCCGTTAAATAACAAAATTTCCCACTAAAATTTAAATCAACACGCACCACACACTTCACGTACAACAAACCGACGACTGGCGAGCTCGTTTCTCTTGTGCATCGATATCTTTAAGTAGGATAAATCGAAAGAACCATTGTACATAACGAAAATGATGAAGATCCCATAAAACACATTCAACAATACATTTGGTGCAGATTCCTTTTTGGCTCAAATTTCCCGTCGAATGCCCGTTTCTACAGCTCAGACAAATCTTTTG
This sequence comes from Thereva nobilitata, assembly GCA_963855945.1. Classification (NCBI taxonomy): domain Eukaryota; kingdom Metazoa; phylum Arthropoda; class Insecta; order Diptera; family Therevidae; genus Thereva; species Thereva nobilitata. Next base: position 170,280,432 of record OY979694.1, read on the forward strand.
GTCAAATTTGGCCGTCGTAAGGCCGTATGTGCTCCCATTAAAAATGCTTAAAAACTCTACGGCCATCATATGCCCCTTAAAATGCCAAGCGGCCGGTGTTCGCCCTTTATAAGGCCGGTTTTTATTTTTACTCGGGATCCTACACCGTGCAACCGATCTTAATGAAATTTTAACCATGTTCTATTTACATTAAAACTTAGAACATAGGCTATTTTATTACTTTCTAAAGCCAGTCCTAGATGGCGCTGCCATGGCGAGCTTCGTTGAAAATCATCACAGAGCTTTGAATTTTTGCATGAAGGTCCGATTTTCGAGATTCAAAATGGCCGCCGAAATATGACCGAAATTCAAAATTGCCGCAGAAATATGGTTGAATTTGCCAATTTTATTCCGATTCCAATGGAGGGGGTATCTAGGTGTTTTTAAGGTCGCAAATAACGAATTTGTGGTAAACACTTATAAAATCAAAATGGCCGACGAATTTGCAAATTTTGTTCCGATTCCAATGAAAATCTGTATCTGAGGTTTTTTAAGGAAGCAAATAACGACTTTATGATCTTATTCAAAATTGTGGGCCAATATGGCGGAAGAATTTTGCCAAATAAGTGTCATTTCTCGGTTAACTGTATGTAGGGTGTTCAAGATTGGAAAATCGGAAAATCTTGACATGCTAGCTACAAACGGAAAAACATTGAATATAGTGTATCCTGAAGCTCTCTAAGCAATCGGTTCAGAATTGATCAACAAGGTTTTTTTTGGAAAGATGGTAAGGAGAAACGGAAATGTGGAATGATTTACGTATAATGCATAAGAAGGAAAGAAACCCATCATCTCTGAATGTTTAGATATAAGTCAAGGATTCTGCAATGCGGGAAGAGGGTGGCATCTGGGTAAACAAATAAAACCTGGGTCAATGACATTGCAGATAAGAACCCAGGGGCCAAGCAATTGCAGATTTATTTTAAATGTTTTAACGTTCGTTAAAAAAACATATATAGGTAATTTTAGTCACACTTCAAATAAATGCATTTTGAATCTAATGTCTCAAAATTGGAATACTTGGTTTTTCGTTATTGATTATGAAGAATTTAATTTTGAAGATCGTATAATTAAACGCCAAGCACTTATTTTGTGGCACCATTTTACAGAGTTTAAAATCTCCAACAATATTGAAAACTGTTTCACCGTGTAGCCCTGATCTCAAAGAAGTGCAGAATCGCAATTTTATTTATACACTGCACAAAAAAACGCTAAACATTAGAAAATAATTGTACAATTAATTCCCATATGAAACTTATGGCAACTGTTACATTTGATTCGAATATATGAACGCAATTTTGCAATATGTGATATTAAGATATAATAAAAGTTGGGTTTTTGGCATTGCTTTTTCCAACTATAAAAAATTTGTTTCGTTTTTCAATTTAGTTTTATTGTTCTCGAAAAATTTTGTTATTGCAGACTTCTAGATTTAAATTAAAAAAGCTATAGAAAACGGCCCTCGAATTTCGAGTGCTGGATGCTGCTATTTACATTAATTTTAAATCTTTTATCGTTCATGGTTTTAACAGAAAACACAGGCAATTTTGGTCATTGTTGTGGAAATTCGTCTAACAAGATCCACGGATAGATTATCTTCAAGACTGGATTAAATTTTCTTCAAAAAAGTTCTCCGTTTCTCACTAGAAAAAACAATTTTATTTCATGAACCACAAATACAACCTTATTGTTCTCTCAGTAAAAAGCAATAAAAAAACAATAAACCCTTTGTCATATGAAAAACCCTTAGTTGCTACTTTTATACAAAACTAGCTGGGACCCGGCGCGCCTATGCTGCACCCATAAGCCAATAGGAGTAATCAGTTGATATGAATTTTCTCTGCAATTACCTTTTTTCTATTTTCCTTGGGCGCCATCTACCGGAGCGTATTTGCGCCATGCGGTTTACCGAGATTTAGTCAAAACGCACATTCTGTGAAAGTTTCAGCTCAATCGGCCGTCTAGTTTTTGAGTTTTAGTGTCGCATTACAAACCAACCGACATTCATTTTTATATATATAGATCTCACGAAACTCACAAGTGTAGAAAGTGCACAAAGTGTTTTAACATACAAATAACAAATTTTTTGTAACAGGCATAGTTCAGATAAATGTATTTTGAATCTAATGACTCCAACTGTTATAGGAATAGTTGGTTTTTCGTTAATGGTTAATAAGAGTTGAATTTTGAAGGTTGGGATTGATTTTAAATGTTTAAACGTTGGGTGCAGCGAGGCGCACCGGGTGCCAGCTATCCAAAATACAGAAAATAAGTGGTTAATGGAGACACTTTATCTGTGTATGAAAATTCATATCTCGAAAAATGCCATGTCAATGGATGGTTTTTATTGTCTCGATCAAAATGTCAGATCCCTGATAGTTTCACATTTTGTTATTTGGAATCAAAAATACCAAAAAATTGCCCCATTTCAAACTCTCCTACTGTATATTAAAATTCATATCACCTGATCACTACTATTGGCTTATGGGAGCAGCATAGGCGCGCCCGGTCCCAACTAGTTTTTATTATACAAGTGAAAAGAGTTATTCAGAGGAAAAACATAAAAGTGGAAGAAATTTATCTAAAGCAAGAATCTATTAAAGAAAAAAATTAATTTAAACCAAAAATTTACTTAAAGCAAAAAAATTATTTAAACGAAAAAATTTATTCAGAGCCAAACAAAAAGTTATTTGAAGCAAAAATTTATTTGAATCTACATAGATAGAGTGTGGAAAATTTTTAAGAGAAGAAACCCTACACATAAGGGAAGAAATAGTGATAAAGTGATCGTCTACTCATAGTGAGAAAATTATTAAATATTTTTGAAAGAAAAAAAATCTAAGCCAAGGCGCGCACTGAAGTGGGGTGGCGGTGAAGCGGCTTTAGCATGGTGATGAAGTTGCAAGAGGTGTGCCAGATGAATGGCGGCGGAATGGCATCGAAGTAGTTTAATGCGCACCGAAGTGGCAGGCACCAGTTCGCGACAGCGATTTACCATATATGATATTTTCAATCAAAATGTGGTCGTCGGACGATGAAGATGCTGTTGCATGTGTGCAAATTATTAACCTTAACAATGAAAAAAACAATAAAGAAAAAAGTGCATTGGTCCATCCAATGTGGCAAAAAAATGCAAAATACGGCATTTATAATGTTTATAAAGGGGATTTACACCTGGAAGAAAATAATTTTAAACTTGTTTATAGAATGAACAAGGCCACATTTTGTAAACTAACTAGAAAAATTGCGACGTATGCCCTCGTACGTGTTTTCCCAAAAAAAAAATAAAAACCCAAGTTGGCCGTGAATTGGCATGCCACTTCAAAATTAAACTTGTCGGAGACTAGTGGCAACTAAATGTTGACAGTCCACTTGCAAAACACCACCTCCATCTCGATGCGCGCTGCCTCCCTTGATTCCGTGTGATTAAAATATTTCACTAGCATTACCATCGCCACGCCAATTTCTCATCACCTCAGTGCGCGCCTTGCCTAAGAAATCCATTTGAAGTTTTATTTTTTTTTATTTTTATTATTGAATATATTTTTATTACTGAATATATTTTTATTATTGATTTTTTTTATTATTATTGAACATACATATTTTATTTGATTTTTTATTATTGAACATATTTTACATATTATTGATTTTTTCATTATTATTGAACACATTTTTTTTATTTTATTGAACATATTTTTATTAGTTTTTCTTATTTTTGAATTCTTTATTTAAAAAAAATAAGAACCCAATTAAAAAGTAGAGCGAGCGAGTGTTACTAGGTCAAATATTTTCCGGAAAATTCTTTTTACTAGTCGAAAAATCTTTCAGAAAATTCTCAAAACTTATTTACAAATAAATATTCTAGTTTTTGATTTTATTTTGGTTTTTGTGTATTTTTCGTTATAAATTTCCAACCTCATAAAATGACGACTCCAAACAACTTGATTAGACCACCGGTATTACCTCAATCAACCCCACAGCCACAACCAGCTCCAAGTACCTCAAATGTAAATCAATTGCTTAACACTTCTGAATTACAGTCTCTAATTTCATCCATTGTCTCACAAGTTCTTGTTTCACAAGGCCCAGCCTTAGTGCGTAGCTGCATGAACCCCAATGCCGATTTAACAACGGCGACCGATCAGACGGTAGATTCACAATATCGTAACAGCCTGTCCGATTTAGATAAAATCCCCGACATCATCCGGTGCCTTAGAGAATTCTCAGGAACCCCCGGCGAATTTTCTTCCTGGAAGAAGAGTGTTGATAGAGTCCTACGGATTTATGAACATTCAAAAGGAACACCTAAATATTACAGAATCCTCAGCGTTATCAGGAATAAAATTGTAGGGAGCGCAGACATAGCGCTTGAATCTTATAATACCCCCTAGATTGGAAAGCAATTTCACTTTGTCTCACTATTCACTATGCAGACAAACGCGACTTAGGTACGCTAGATTACCAGATGTATCCAAGGGAAATCTTCTACTCAAGAATTCTACCAAAGGGTTTATTCTCACCTGTCCCTAATATTAAACAAAATTGGTTGTATGCAAATCGGTACTGAATCTATGCGATTGTTAACTGAAACATACAGGGATAAAGCACTCGATACCTTCGTACGTGGATTGAACGGTGATCTACCGAGACTCTTAGGAATTAAGGAGCCAATAGATCTATCACAAACACTACATTTTTGTCTCAAACTCGAAAATCGAAATTGACTATCATGTCAACCATAGGAAACAACAAAATAATCCTCCACCAACGCCACTCTTTAGAAACTACCACAATCCTCGTCGACAACAACCATTTTACCCAGAGCCAGCGTATATTCCGAAGTTTGGACGTAGACCTTTCCCGAATCGACAACAATTCTTCACCCCAAACAGACCACAATATCAAGGCCAACAATATCCATTTGCTCCTCAGAGGCCTAATGCCCCAAAACCATTACCGAAACCTGAACCAATGGATGTTGATCGAAGCTTACAGACCAACATGGTCAACTATGCGAATAGGGAAGCACCATTCAAGTAGGCAGGGAAAAAAGGACCATTTGATAACTCAAATATCAGGCCACCTCAACCTCAAAAAAAACAAAGGAATTATTATCTAACCACAGATGTTCCTGGATACCAACCAGTCCAAGGAGAACAGGAAGATTTTGCAGAATACCAGCAAGCGCAACAAGACACTGAAATCGAGAACATTGACCAAACCTTGCTCGATTATAGCAATCAATATCCCGACGATATAATCTCAGAAAATCAAGCAGAATTTCTAGCTGACATTCATTTTTTAGAATGAGGAACTCTTCGCTTCCATACTTCGAATGTAAGACGGTTAACGGAGAGAAAATGAACATATTGATAGATACAGGCTATAATAAGAATTATATTCAACCACGATTTGTTAAAAACCCAATCCCCAATTACCAATGCTTTTACGCAGACTCAGTAGGAGGTCCAGTACCAGTCACCCACCATACGTTCGCTAATCTCTTTAATTTAAAGGACCACAAAATTAATTTTTTTCTTTTGCCCTCGTTAAAATCATTCCACGAGATATTAGGACACGACAGTCTAAAAGATTTAGACCCCCGCACACTACAGACTTTCCATCGGCCGATAGTTTGGTCGGGTTGGACTTGTAAGCGCGCACACTGGACCAACTAAACCGTCGGGTTCGAGGTGAGTGCGCACACCAGACCGACTGTCGGCCGACTGTTCTCGTAGGATTTGCTAGTTGGTAAAAGGCTTTTGAAGAGAGAGGTCGCATAATGAGAGCAATATTGTCCAGAAAAATTATTATTGCTTTCACACAACGGAGGAGAAGGCTCAGGAAGATAAACCGAGAGTATTGGGTGCATCCTATCTACAGTGATAGATTATTGTATGGAAAATTTTATACGATGCATTCCAAATTGCTAGATTACCCCGAAAATTTTTTCGCCTTTTACCGAATGAGCATAACCAGCTTCAATGAACTTGTAAAATTAATTGGACCAGCAATAGCCTAGGAGAATACAAATTTAATACTTTCTATACCTGTGGAGGAGAGATTGAGCGTTACGATACGGTAAGATAAACCAAAAATATTTATTAAATTTTTTTTATTTCAATACAGTCACAATTAAAGTTAAGTATTTGAAAACACTAAGTCGTAAATTTGGGAATCTTCTGAAAAAAAAGAGTGGGATGTATCGTTGGAATTGCCTGGTGATGCAATGTTCTGAACCATAGGCAAATTGGGGGATGGAGTAGAACTAGTTGTCTGTGATGTTTGTGATGATGGCAAAATATTAGTGCGTTGATGATATACAGGAAAAGAGGACATGGGTTGCTGTAATATGTTGCAGCTAGATGTTGATCCTAACACGCCTGGCTAGTACGATCTGTTTAAAAATTTTAAGGATACCAATCTTAGCATCCAGTTTTTCTTCTGCTGTTAAATTCTGGAGTGAAGGGACAAGAGATAAAACAAAGCTTGTATCTTCTTCAACATTATTTGGCTCATTCAATGCTCTTAATAGTGCCTCATCTAAATCCCTTTGGTTCGGTACATTTGTCTTTTTCTTCCGCTGAGGAACAGGTGTGGAAGTAGAAGGACCACATTCGTCATCATCTTCGTCGTTTTCTTGTAAACCATCCTCCTCCAGGTTACCTTCCGTTCGTCGATTTTCCATGCATGGAAGTAGAAATAATAATTGCTCAAAATAAATATATTTTCGCCTCTTGGTCGCAGCTTGTCCAGACTTTGTATTCTTTTGTGCGTTTAATTCGCGACGAAAGCAAGTTCGTAAATTAGCCCACCTTTTTTGCACATCGCGTCCTGAAAAATAATAATATAATTAATTTTTTACAGATATTTGGCTACCGGAGCTAGTTTCAATACGTTGTCTTTTGATTATCTGATGGGAGCTTCTACAATACGCGCTATTACTAAATCTACATGTGAGCAAATATGGAAGATACTTCAACCGTTGTATATGGCAATCAAACAAGAAGATGACTGGATTAAAATTGCAGACGAATTCTATAGTCGCACAAATTTTCCAAACATCATTGGAGCGATAGATGGCAAGCACATCCGGATGATACAACCAAAACACTCTGGATCGTCATATTTTAACTACAAAAAGTTTTTCTCTTGCGTTTTAATGGCTTGGACAGATGCAGATTATAAATTTGTATACATAGATGTTGGTTCTTATGGAACAGCTAGTGATTCAGAAATATTCAAAACATCTGAAATGGGTAAACGGCTTTCAGAGAACCGATTAAATATTCCCTCCGGAAGGCATTTGCCCAATGATGATGGCGGAAATGTTATTCCATTTTCTGTGGTAGGCGATGAAGCGTTTGGGCTTGGAAATCACATATTACGCCCTTATGCAAAAAGAAATTTAAACTACACCAAGCGAATTTTCAACTATAGACATACAAGAGCTCGACGCATGGTTGAATGTACTTTTGGCATTCTCGCTAACAAATGGCGTATTTTTCACCGTCCAATTGATGTTAATATCAATTTTTGTGTTCGAATTATTAAAGCTTGCTGCGTCCTTCATAATTATGCACGAATCAAAGATGGAGTAAAATTCACAGATACTCTCTACAATTGTCCGATGAATAACTTAACGATAAATGAAAACAACCGAGGAAGAAATAATATGAATGACGTGCGGCAGTACATGTCGTCATACTTTATTTCTCCTGGAGGTGCAATTCCGTGTCAATATAACAAAGTGTAATATACCTAACTAAATAAAAATAAACATGTATTGATACGTATGTACCTTGTTTTGTTTTATCCTCGGCACTAAGCTGATTCCAATCAGGCACAACTGCTTCACAGACTTCCTCCCATAATTTTTTTTCCGATTAACATCAGAATACTCCTTTAAGTTTTTTTTAAAAAGCGCGGGTCTTTTTTCAACTTCCTCTATCAAATTAATTACCGACGTTTCGACAAGCAGCGATGTCATCATTAAAAATAACCACAACCATCCGTCGCGAAAATATGAAGCGAACTGAACTATCGGCCGAGTTAGCCGACTAAACAATCGGCAAATGTGCGCGCGTGGAAGAGCTCCATACTGATTAAGCAGTTGGCCGATAGTTTGCCGACATTATAGTTTGAAGACAATCGCGTAGCCCATCAAACTTATTTATCGGCCGATTCTGAATCGTTGTAATATGCGCACTTGCATACATGTTAATACTGATTAATAGCCCGACTAAACTATCGGCCGATGGAAAGTCTGTAGTGTGCGGGGGCTCTTAGACGCCGTCATCTATGCCAAACATGACTTAATGATTCAGGCCGACAAAATTTAACAAAAGTCCAGACCCAGAGACCAGACCTAACATACCCGTAGGATTTTGATGCGCTGAATCCGAATCCGTGTTCAGAATGGCTCCTACACGTCTGGTTTTCGAGATATCCTAACCTAAAAGTGCAAAAACGGGTTTTTTTGCAGTTTTTGAGGTTACGTGACGTAAGGAAAAAAATTATAATCAAAAAATGTTGTATGGCAATTGAAAGTACCACCCTGTCCCTTTTAAACCTATTTGGATTATTTGAAATATCTTTTTTTTCACCAAAATATCGCTATTTGAAATTTTACACTTTAGCGTATTAACCCAACTACAAAAAAATCGAAAAAATTCTGCCCGAGACCAGACCGTAGTTTGGAAAGGATGGTTCGTACGTATTAGGGGTAGGAAGGTAGGTAGGTAGGTATTAGGGGGGTTAGGGGTGGGTAAGTAAGCTCACTAGTATTGTGGGATCCAATTTGAATAAAAATAGGACTTATTTCAAAAGAAATAATCTACTTAACTCCCTGTTCCCAAGGTCAGGTGGGTTAGCCTGCTTGTGGTTTGGTAGGGGTGGTTTTTAGGGGTTGTTTTTTGAGCTTACAAAAAATTCTGAAATTATGGGGTGAATTAGACCTCGGATTCGGAATCAGCGACCCCAAAAACTCAAGATCAACATGGCCTGGTCTCGGGCAGAAATTTTTCGATTTTTTTGTGCTTGGGTTAATATGCTAAAGTGTACAATTTCAAATAGCGATATTTTGGTGAAAAAAAGATATTTCACAAAACCAAATAGGTTTAAAAGGGACAGGGTGGTACTTTTAATTGCCATACAACATTTTTTGATAATAATTTTTTTCCTTACGTCACGTAACCTCAAAAACTGCAAAAAACGCGTTTTTTGCACTTTTAGGTTAGGATATCTCGAAAACCAGACGTGTAGGAGCCATTCTGAAAACGGATTCGGATTCAGCGCATCAAAGTCCTTCGGGTATGATAGGTCTAGTTTCTAGGTTAAAAATTTGTAGGCCTGTGTTAATAATGAATCCATAAAAATCCCCATTAAACAACTTACTGCACAGGCAGTTAATTCTATCAATATAAAAGATAATCACATGACTGCGAAGCAAAAATATTACATAAATGAGCTAGCAAGTAAACATCATGAACTATTTCTTGATCCCAACGAGAAACTCACGTACACCACCAATGTCGTAGGTGAGATACGTACAACGTCAGACACTCCAGTCTAAACAAAATCCTATCCATACCCCATGTCCTTAAAAGGTGAGATAGAGAAGGAAATAGGAAAGCTATTGGCCGACGGAATAATAAGAACATCAAGATTCCCGTACAATTCACCCGTGTGGATTGTGCCAAAAAACAAGACGCTTCAGGCGAGAAGAAGTATAGAATGGTGTTCGACTACCGGAAGCTTAACAGCATTACAATAGCCAATCGGTATCCCATCCCGGAAATTAATGAAGTAGGTACTAATGCAATTAGGCAAAAATAGATGGGTCTCAGTCGTAGACCTTAAAAATGGATTCCACCAAATCCCACTAAAAGAGGCAGACATCGAAAAAACCGCTTTTTCGATTAACAATGGCAAGTACGAGTTCACTAGACTGCCATTCGGACTTAAAAATGCTCCAGCTCTCTTTCAGAGAGCATTGGACGATATTCTAAGAGAACCCATCGGGAAAAATTGTTTCGTCTATATAGACGACATCGTTATCTTTAGTAATGACGAAAGCCAACATGCCAAAGATATTGAAAAAAATCCTTGAAACCCTCAATTCCGCTAACATGAAAGTCCAATTGGACAAGTTCGAATTTTTAAAGAGGAAGTAGAATTTTAGGTTTCATTGTCTCTTCCGATGGAATTAAGACTAACCCAGCTAAACTTGACGCGATCGTAAACTTTCCGCAACCACAAACACTTAAAGACCTCAGGTCATTCTTAGGTTTGTCTGGATATTACAGACGCTTTGTTAAGGATTATGCAAAAGTTGCAAAACCCCTAACAAACCTTTCAAGAGGGGAAGGAGGGCGTCTGCCCAAAAATGCTTCGAAAAATAAAAAATCCCTCTAGACGACAATGCCAGAAAAGCGTTTACTAAAATCAAAAGCGCATTAACCTCAGAGGAAGTAATCTTAGCCTATCCAAATCTGAGCCAAGAATTTCATTTAACGACGGATGCCTCTCAATACGCAATAGGTGCAGTATTAGAACAAAATGGCAAACCAATAACCTTCATTTCCAGAACGCTCAATAAAACAGAAGATAGTTATGCGGCAAACGAGAAGGAGATGCTCGCGATAATCTGGGCATTAACAACATTAAGAAACTACTTATATGGCACATCTAAAGTCAAGATATTCACTGACCACCAATCGCTTACCTATGCATTAAGTCATAAGAACAACAACGCGAAAATGAAAAGATGGAAAGCTATCCTTGAAGAATATAATTACGAACTTTCTTACAAACCAGGTCGAACGAACGTCGTAGCCGACGCACTTTCACGACCAGCCCAAGGTAATCATTCATCGCAAATCAATTCAATGACAGCTACAGCACACAGTGACGACAGCTCAGGTCAAGAACGTATCCCAGCGATCGAAGCACCCATAAACGTGTTTAAAAATCAATTATGGATCCTTACAGGGAACGAAAATAACTACAAGTTCGAGATACCCTTTCCATATAGTCGAGGCAATGAAGCACTAAAAAGGCCAAAAGTTCCTAATTGGTTGGGCGCGGACGGATCGGAATGCGGTTTTTTGCATTCGCTTCCAAAAATTATTTGTAAAAAATGGCTCATTTTTTTTTTCTGAACAAACCGGAAATTGCACCTGTTCACCTGTATGTATGTTTGTATGTATGTAGACAAATCTTGCAACTTGATTTTGACCAACTTCCATATAACCGATCAACTTGAAATTTTGCATATATGTATAGTTCGCGTGACAATGCAATCTGACCATTTTGTAAAAAAATCAAGATGGCGGTTCCAAGATGGCGGCCGAATTTTGCAATTTTGCTCCTCGACCCCCGACATGGGTATCAAATGAAAGGGTATGACAAGTACAATACAATTACCTATGTGGCGTCATTTCAAATTCAAAATGGCGGCCAACTCAAAATGGCGTATTACCTTTTTCTTTACAACGCGCTCGATATGGGTCAAATGAAAGGAAATGACAAGTAGAATACTATTACCTATGTGGCGTCATTCCAAATTCAGAATGGCGGCCAACACAAAATGGCGGATTACCTTTGTCTTTACAACGCTCTCGGTATGGGTATCAAATGAAAGGGTGTGATTTAAATCATCGTCATTTCCTTTCATTTGATACCCACACCGAGGGTGTTGTAAAGAAAAAGGTAGTCCGCCATTTTGTGTTGGCCGCCATTTTGAATTTACAATGACACCACTTAGGTAATTGTATTGTACTTGTCATACCCTTTCATTTGATACCCATGTCGGGGGTCGAGGAGCAAAATTGCAAAATTCGGCCGCCATCTTGGAACCGCCATCTTGATTTTTTTACAAAATGGTCAGATTGCATTGTCACGCGAACTATACATATATGCAAAATTTCAAGTTGATCGGTTATATGGAAGTTGGTCAAAATCAAGTTGCAAGATTTGTCTACATACATACAAACATGCATACAGGTGAACAGGTGCAATTTCCGGTTTGTTCAGAAAAAAAATGAGCCATTTTTTACAAATAATTTTTGGAACGAATGCAAAAAATCGCATTCCGATCCGTCCGCTCCCAACCAATTAGGAAGTTTTTTGCTTCATTGCCTCGACTAATAGTACCATAGACACGTTATCACTCGCACAAGTTACACCAACGAAGACCTAACCGAACTGTTCAAAAAACTCCGCGATCCATCAATCATAAATGGAGGTATATCAAGCTAGCTGGCCAAAGTGTCGTGCCACACACGTGTCTAGGTCTATAATTTGTCGCTAATTTGTCGCTAATTTGTTACGTCAAAAAAAATTTTGTCGCTCATCTCATTGTTTAGAAAATGATGAAAACGCTAGCTTGATATCAAGCTAGCTAGCCACACACTGTATCTTTCCAACTAAGCAAGATAACAAAAAAGCATTGGTGCAGTATTTTGTCGCTAATTTGTCGCTGAAAGGATCTCGTAATGCCGATTTTGTCGCCGGTTTTTTAAGCAGCCAGAAGACGATTATTACCGATCGGCCTATCAAGGTGGCTGGCCAACGTGCGTTTCTTCCATTCAAAAGGAGATAACAAAAAGGCATTGGTGCAGTAATTTGTCGCTAATTTGTCGCTGAAAGGATCACGTAATACCGATTTTGTCGCCGGTTTTTTAGGGAGCCAGAAGGCGATTATTACCGATCGGCCTATCAAGGTGGCTGGCCAACGTGCGTTTCTTCCATTCAAAAGGAGATAACAAAAAGGCATTGGTGCAGTAATTTGTCGCTAATTTGTCGCTGAAAGGATCACGTAATACCGATTTTGTCGCCGGTTTTTTAGGGAGCCAGAAGGCGATTATTACCGATCGGCCTATCAAGGTGGCTGGCCAACGTGCGTTTCTTCCATTCAAAAGGAGATAACAAAAAGGCATTGGTGCAGTAATTTGTCGCTGAAAGGATCACGTAATACCGATTTTGTCGCCGGTTTTTGAGGGAGCCAGAAGGCGATTATTACCGATCGGCCTATCAAGGTGGCTGGCCAACGTGCGTTTCTTCCATTCAAAAGGAGATAACAAAAAGGCATTGGTGCAGTAATTTGTCGCTAATTTGTCGCTGAAAGGATCACGTAATACCGATTTTGTCGCCGGTTTTTTAAGGAGCCAGAAGGCTATTATTACCGATCGGCCTATCAAGGTGGCTGGCCAACGTGCGTTTCTTCCATTCAAAAGGAGATAACAAAAAGGCATTGGTGCAGTAATTTGTCGCTAATTTGTCGCTGAAAGGATCACGTAATACCGATTTTGTCGCCGGTTTTTTAAGGAGCCAGAAGGCTATTATTACCGATCGGCCTATCAAGGTGGCTGGCCAACGTGCGTTTATTCCATTCAAAAGGAGATAACAAAAAGGCATTGGTGGAGTAATTTGTCGCTAATTTGTCGCTGAAAGGATCACGTAATACCAATTTTGTCGCCGGTTTTTTAAGGAGCCAGAAGGCGATTATTACAGATCGGCCTATCAAGGTGGCTGGCCAACGTGCGTTTCTTCCATTCAAAAGGAGATAACAAAAAGGCATTCGTGCAGTAATTTGTCGCTAATTTGTCGCTGAAAGGATCACGTAATACCGATTTTGTCGCCGGTTTTTTAGGGAGCCAGAAGGCGATTATTACCGATCGGCCTATCAAGGTGGCTGGCCAACGTGCGTTTCTTCCATTAAAAAGGAGATAACAAAAAGGCATTGGTGCAGTAATTTGTCGCTAATTTGTCGCTGAAAGGATCACGTAATACCAATTTTGTCGCCGGTTTTTTAAGGAGCCAGAAGGCGATTATTACCGATCGGCCTATCAAGGTGGCTGGCCAACGTGCGTTTCTTCCATTCAAAAGGAGATAACAAAAAGGCATTGGTGCAGTAATTTGTCGCTAATTTGTCGCTGAAAGGATCACGTAATACCGATTTTGTCGCCGGTTTTTTAAGGAGCCAGAAGGCGATTATTACCGATCGGCCTATCAAGGTGGCTGGCCAACGTGCGTTTCTTCCATTCAAAAGGAGATAACAAAAAGGCATTGGTGCAGTAATTTGTCGCTAATTTGTCGCTGAAAGGATCACTTAATACCGATTTTGTCGCCGGTTTTTTAGGGAGCCAGAAGGCGATTATTACCGATCGGCCTATCAAGGTGGCTGGCCAACGTGCGTTTCTTCCATTCAAAAGGAGATAACAAAAAGGCATTGGTGCAGTAATTTGTCGCTAATTTGTCGCTGAAAGGATTATGTAATACCGATTTTGTCGCCGGTTTTTTAGGGAGCCAGAAGGCGATTATTACCGATCGGCCTATCAAGGTGGATGGCCAACGTGCGTTTCTTCCATTCAAAAGGAGATAACAAAAAGGCATTGGTGTAGTAATTTGTCGCTAATTTGTCGCTGAAAGGATCACGTAATACCGATTTTGTCGCCGGTTTTTTAGGGAGCCAGAAGGCGATTATTACCGAGCGGCCTATCAAGGTGGCTAGCCAACGTGAGTTTCTCCCATTCAAAAGGAGATAACCAAAGAGGGTTTGCGCCATAATTTGTCGCTAGTTTGTTGCTGGAAGAATAGCGTAACTTCCATTTTGTTAGTAGCGGTGGGAAGGTAAATGAAGTTGATTTCCCTAATTCGGTATTAATCTAGATGGCCAGAAAGCGTAGCCGTGCTTGTTTGTTTGCTGAACTATATATTTTTCCTATACGAGATTTAATATTTTCTGTTTACTGAATTTTTTTTAAGGATATGAAGAATTTTTTAAGGATATGTTTGCATCGCCAGTTATGTCAAGTTAAGGGGGTTGTATCACACAACCGTTGTTTCAAGTTATTTTTTGTCAAAAATTCTTAAAGATCGTAAAATTTTATAAAAAGAAATGGGTTTTGGATAAAAATAAAAAGATTTGTGTCTGGGTGTGTGTGGATGTTTGTTTATTGATGATCTGTCACATTTCAGGATTCCTCATATATATTTTTTCATAATATTTATATTTTGAAAGCTTGTATGTATGTAATCAGTCATATCCTGACAGAGGCGTCGTAACAGTGGGCCGGGGGCCAATGCCCCACCCCATCATTAACTGAGGGGGAGGGGCGAGCACTCCCTCTACGACCGGCATTTTCAAGGATTAAATTTATTAATTTCATATTATTTGCGCAATTTGACGGAAAATGAAAAGTTACCATTTTGAAATCTGCGCAAATTGAAAATATTTGACTACCATTATAAGAGATTGTATACCACCACCTCTCTAATCAGATAGCGTTAAGTTAATCAGCGAGTGTAATGTTACAGCTCGTGATCAAAGCCAAAAGATATTACTTCATCGCCTCCCACCAAAGTTTGCTCATCGAATCAGCGCCGAATAGTCACTATATGATTATTGGCGCGCTTCCGTTACTCAAAATATGCTCAGTTTAGCAATGATCAACTTGCATGCTCCTTTTTTCAGCATTTAGGCTTGACCGAACATAAAACTTGAACAAATATTCTTAACTTGAGAATTCATGCCCAACTGTTGATTATACATGCAACAAAACGAGCATGCTGAAAATTTTAAGTACCCCCTGCCTTTACTACTGAAAAATAATTTTATTCAAAGAGTAATACGAATCAAAATTTTGAAATATGACAGACATATGATTTAATGAAATTCAAGCTTTTTTTTTACACATTTTGATTATTTTGTATTGTTAAGGATTATTTACAAACTTAATGCTATGAACTAAGAAAAATTACCTTGTTTCTTTTTTATACAGCGTTATCTATTTTTTTACATACATAACGATATATATTAATCAAATCCGTAATTAAATTGAATTCAAACTGTCTATTGATTTGACTGAAAACTACATTATTTTGTTTGCAACGATCTTATTCTATTTTGAAAACAAATGATTAGCTTTAAAAAAATAATTTCAATAAAAATCTTGAAAAAAATAATGTATTGTTAAAAATATATTTTAGCAAGTGTTAATAAAACAATTAAAATTATTCAAATTTTTTAAAGCGAAATCATGTTTTTCATTTTAAGATGAATCTTGTATATTTTATTAATTTATGAGTGATGCTTACTTTAAATCTGATGATCATTACATGAAAACAGAAAAAGTAGATACAGTTTATGAAGTAAATAATTATAAAATTTCAATATGGCAATCATTTTAATTTAACTTTCACAATATAACTTTTAGATTTATTTTTAGATTTAGATAGGAGTTTGTTTTTCGGAATACTGAATGGCAAAACGTATTCGGATTTGTATAGAGTATACAAAATAGAAAGAGTTATTATAATTTTTTAAATGTATGATTTCTTATTAATGCTTAATAAAGCACTATGATTTCAAATGTAAAAAGTCTTAAATACCAACCAAAGTTCTATAGTTGAAAGAAAATACATCAATACTTTGATAGCCCTACGCTTATACAAGATAAAAAGATTGATCTGGTTGGGCCCCCTTTGAAAAATTAAGTTCCGACGCGACTGTATCCTGAGATAACTTTGACTCATTTGGATTAAATTTTAGAGATAAAAATAATTTTGCTGTAGACGTCAATATTTTTATTAATTCATTACATAAATAAAAAAAATTTGATACAGTTATGATAATTGAAGACGTTTTTACAAAAACAGCACATGTCAAAAAAACAGATTTTTCAGGGTAGCTTAAAAACTGTATAACATCTAAAGTATTACAATGTAATTTACCATTATTATGTATGCGATACTTGAACATATGCTTTAATATAATTATCCAAAGTTATTATGCATAATACTATTTATTTTCTCACATATCATGTGTTCTCGTTGACAAGTGTTTTTTTTTGTGGAAATAGACTCGGACAAGTGCTGTTTTTGTAATCATCAAAGTTTTTTTTTGGAATTATGAATATACTTGACTTGTTTTTTTTAAATCTGATTAATAGGAAACGTCGAGGACTTTGCCAGCTATCGGTTGCCATCAAAATCTCATTTTCGTGAAAAACTGACAAGTGCGGTTTTTGGAATAATGTCTTCAATTATATAGGCGTAGTACATGAAAAAAATAATAAAGCAGATATTATAAAATATTAATTAGGTAAATAAAAATGGACGCAGTATTGAAAAATAA
The DNA here is from genome assembly GCA_963855945.1 of Thereva nobilitata. Lineage (NCBI taxonomy): Eukaryota > Metazoa > Arthropoda > Insecta > Diptera > Therevidae > Thereva > Thereva nobilitata. The sequence goes on from OY979694.1 coordinate 170,297,611, forward strand.
AGATTTCATTTCATTCACGTGTAAAATACGTTTCGGAACGAGGAAAAAAATGAGCTTCGAAACCCTCTAACTCTATTGATTAAAAAAAATTAACCATCATGTTCTATTGATTCTTCTTGATTAATATATAGGTACAATTAATCTAGGGACAATTTTTTCAGTTTCTTTCACGAAAGCTGATTTTGTTTTCAGGTCATCACATAGCATCCATCCTGTATTTCCGCGACGGTAAATATAAGCTACGTAATGACCAATAAATTCAGTACTTCTCATTGTAGGACCATTATACCCGATAATTCCTAGGAGATGTAACTTTTTATGCGCCTCAAGTGGATTTGATACTGTTTTAGTGAACTTCTTCAAGGCAATTTTGTTGTTTTTATCATGCTTGTTATATACATCAAATATAACAACGTCACCTACAACAAAATTCATAATAAGTATAATTTAATTTTGATATGTAAACCTGAATAACATTATTAAAAAATTTTGCTATCCTACAAAAGTATGAGAAGTTTATTTTAGTCTGTTACTAATGAGTGAAGAAGGAGATGATTGATATAGAGCCAGACCATCTATGTTTATTTGGTGATATTGAGAACATATAAAATCAAGAATAATTTACTTACAATTTAATACAAACTAGTTACCAGTTTCCCCGTATTTTTTTTATGGCGATTGGAAGTAGATATGCTAGCTTGATATCCACGTGGGAGAGGGAGGGTTGGCAAAACTACATTATTGTTACTAAATTAGAAGAAATTATCGCGCTTTTAACCCTCCGTCGGGCGCGGCTGGCCTGAGAGGCCAGCAAAACACTTTTTTAGACGCGCCCCCTACCCCTGGCATCAGAGCGGAGTGGCCTTCCCAATAGTTTCTAGACTCGGGACGGTGAGTAGGAATCCCCACCCCAGCCCGCCGTCCCCTTTCACCCGGCTCGCCTAGGCCTCCGCTGGCTTGTGAGGCCGGGTGCGCCCGATTGCGTCATAACTTTCTAAGATGAATTTTTCAAGATATTTTTATTGCAATCGCTCGTTGTACTCAAAGTAGGCCTGCTCTATGTAAAGTTCGTCTATATCTTGAGAAATAAGTGGTATTCTGACCCTGGCCTCTCAGGCCGAGTGCGCCTGATGACGATCAAGAGCCATCTATCGACGGCAAAATGGCGAATCGTGCTTGATTCCACGAATGTATGGTTTTTGTGTGCGTGCATACATACATGTTTTGACTTAAAATTGATTAGGGGGTGATGCGGGGCTAAAATATATGTGGCCTCTCAGGCCGGGTGCGCCTGACTTTGTTTGGCTCAGAGGCGCACCACGTAAATTCGCTATGCCAGACCTCTTATTCAGCTTCTGCTTTGGAAAACTAAACGTCGGTTTCTACACACGACTGTGGCGAAAAATGATGGTATCACGTCAGAAGTATACTATGTATTATTTTTTTTGGGGTTTTTTATTTTTACGGTGCTTGGTTCGTCGAATTTTGAAAACGTTTTTGTGTGAAATTAGTAATTTTGCTTGGTTTAGATAAAGCTTCATTCCATTCAATAAACTCGTTCTATTCCGTTCAATTCGGAATATTTGCTTTCGTTAGATCATACCGAAGGATTCCCTTCCGGTGTTTTGAGTTAAAATTGATTAGAGGGAGGGCGGGGGGAGCTAAAATATATGTGGCCTCTCAGGCCGGGTGCGCCTGATTTTGTTCCGCTTAGGAGCGCGCCCGACGAAGGGTTAAACTACAAAATTATAGTTGATACACTGGCATGTGATTTGTACAAATGTAAATATACTCATGCACAACTTTTACTTGCTTGTATCGAAAATAACTTGTAATACTGTAAAAAAAATTAGATTTACTCACCAATGCCTGTTATTTTATGCTCAACACTACATAGAGTTTCACATTCTTCGCAGTAGCTATTGTCAAAACAACATGCTTGTAGTATAAAGTTATCAGCCGTATATTCTAATAACTTAGCATCTTCTATTAAAGTACTTGTTAAAGTTTTTAGACTCTGATGTTTGCATTGGCTGCATGTTAAAGTTTCTTCTAAACTTGGGTGATTATCAAAAATTTTTCTTGCTAACCATCCGACGTATATCGTCGTATCCATAACAAATGTTCCTTGAACAATTTTTGATTCAACAATGGGTTCAAAATCAGATAATGCCGATGCTCTCAAAGCGTATGAATGCGATCGTAGGCCTTTTTCAATCATATCAACTACAAGCTTGAAAAAATTTTCATCCCAACATTTCTTCTGAAATATTTATTTAGTGAATAATATAAGAAAATAAATCAGTAATAGTTTTAAAGGTTTACACTGTTGTAGAAAAAGTTACGCAATGTGAGATAATGCAGATTTTTACCATAGTTTGATTGTTAATTAAAAGAATATACATATTTTAAAATAAAAAAAATAAATTTCAAACGAATTCGTATTAATTTAATTAGTTTAATTTTTTAAAAATTACTTATCAGATTACAAAGTCCAGTGTACAAGAGGCTTTGATGTAGGTGTTTCGGATCACTGAATTTTTATACATTATAATTAACATTTAATCTAAAACCACAAAATTAATTCTGTCTTTCAGAGACCATTTTATTTAAAGTTATATTTTAAAGAAGTAGAGTTGTAATAATGATAATGCAATTAATCGTAATTAAAGATTAATTTTTTGGATATTGGTTGGTGCCGAAATTTGAATTCTATGATCTGTCAAGTAGATTGTCAAATAATATTGGACACATATTTTTTCTTTATTTAAGTAAAAATATTCTTTATCGAAGAAGTGCGAAATTTTAACTCACTTCGCAACATCTTGTCTAATGCGCGTTTCAATTATATCATCTTCAAAATGGCCTGCGTACGTAGAGCTGGAGATCCATCGGTGATAATTTCGTGTGGTGCTGGAGCACCTGGTCTATGAAAGTCCTGTAAAAATTGACTAATGTCTCTTGCGGTTTGCCGCTCACCAATCCGTTGAGCCACTGTAAATTGGCATGTTGACGTCCTGACGCTTGTTGAAAAAAAACATTGTTGTGGATAAAGAAATTAACAAACAAATATTTATGCATGCAGCTAATTCAAAACCAAGGTTAAAAGGCAGTTAATTCAAAAATGGAGTAAAGAAACAGGTGATCCAAAATAGTAGTTTTCTTCACATGAGCGCCACCGCTGCCGGGGCTATGCCTGGGCCCAAGGAACTGTTGGATAGGCCCGGTTGGATGGCGTTTATGTGGCGTACGCTATTTGTCGCACTGAAGGTGCAACAAACGTCCAAAAGTCACGAAAAACGCCCGAGGTAGAAAACATATTTTTTTCTTAAAATTTGTAGGGGCTTGTGTAATATTAAAAGTGTGTGTGTTCGTGCGAGTTACATCAGCAAACACTGATTCCACCTCACATGAAATGAAACGTGAGCAAGGATCACATTTCATTTCATATACTGTGTGAGAAGATCTCCATATGAATTTTCTCACAACATTACCAAAAAACTCTAAGTAAGCAAAAATTGCAATGAGTAGGAAAAGCTCATAGAAATAAGAAGACATTTTTTGGATAGTCAGTCTTAAGATCGTCGTGTTTGAAATCAGTTCGCTCAAAAGGTGAATCTTATGTTTATTGGAAAAATTAAAATAAAATAAAAAGAATACCAGCTTTTAGTTAATTGCGTGTTTTTATTTTATTTTCCCAATATCAAAAGAATAGGAAAAACTTAACTGGCGCAGTCGCATACGGTCGAGTCACACTTATCAAAAGATAAGTTTTCGCGATTTAAGTGATATTTTAAAATATCAAATATAATTTGTTAACCATCCGCTTTACCCCAACCTCCACCCATTGGAGTGAGTGTAAAAATAAATAAAGCAAAGTGAAATAATTACACAAAAAAAAAAAAAAAAAACCCCCGTGTTTATATCTTGATGGGTGTGAGTGAGTAATACAGAAAGTGAAGAAAATTTTTATCTATGCCCAAAGCGAGGAAACAAAAACGAGCACTCCGTTATAATAATAAAGAAATAACAAGTGACAGTGATAGTTCGAACGATTTAATCAACATCAATACAATGACGGAACAAAATCCAGCTGGTTTGCCTGGACAAGCACCATCGATACCATCAGCTCAAGCGATTCCACAACAACAATTTGATCTTTCTGTGAATGATATTCTTAAAGACGCCCAGAGAATCCACGAATTCCGAGGAACGAAAGACGTAGCCCTGACTTCGTTCTTACGAGAAGTTGATTCCATACTTCAACTTTTGGAGAGACACCCCCAGGCACGCCAATATATTTATCGTCGCATTATTATAAACAAAATTCAGGGACCAGCGTTGGATGTCATCCGCACTCTAGGAACCGAGGCAACATGGAATGAAATCAAGACAGCATTAATTAACAATTTCGGTGTACAGGAAACATACCATCAGTTATACCAAAAGGCTTTATCATTAAGAAATTACCAAGTAAGAGATTTTTTTTGTAATTTAAGAGACATTTTATCAAGATTGAATGAAAAATTCGAGTACGACATAGAAAAGCCAATAGAGTTTAGCCCAAAGAACAATGAATCAATTATCTTAAAAACATTTTTAAATAACATAGACCCCAACTTAGCTTCAGTTATTTTAAATAGAAACATAAGTAATTTGAGAGATGCGTTTACTTTATTAGAAAACTTAGGACTAGTTAGAGATAGACCAAGAAACAATAACCACAGTATTAATTATAGTAGTAATTTAAATCAACACAATCATCGACGAGAGAATAATCGTAATAGTCCACCAAAAAACAAACCTAATCATAAATATTTTAATAATAATGCTATGAATCATAATAATTTTAACAACAATTCTAATCATTATGGTCATTATAACAATCCAAATGGAAGTAATAATAGACAGAATCCCACACAGTCTAGACAGTACCAAGTAAATAGGCCAACTTACTCTAGACAATATAGCCGAAACTTTACTAATAGATCTGCACAAAACAGACCAGAACCAATGGATGTAGATCACATTCAGGAAGGACACGAAGTAAATTTTCAAATGATGCCTCACAAATATACTTACCAATAGTAAATCTTACTGTTGGTAGAGACAAGTTAAAATGCCTTATCGATACAGGGTCTACTACTTCATTACTAAATGAAAAAAAACTTCCCCAATACAAAAGACGTTACCTTAAACACTCAATAAAATTCAGAACACTTGACCATTACACATTCGTAAATAAAGAAATTAAAACCGATTTACCATTGGAGTTTAATGAAGATGCTCATATGATATGGAAACTCACTAAATTTCGCGGAAAAAAATTTGATGCCATAATAGGGCAAAATTTGTTAAAGCCTTTAGGAGTCATTATAGATGAGGGGCAAGACATTCTTTTAGTTAACAACAATGAGATACCATTTATAGGATATTACCCTTACAATAAAGGGGAAATTTACCAACTTGAACATATAGAAATCGATCATATAGATGAATCCTTTTTTAAGGGCCTTAACTCTGAAGAGAAGGCATTATTAGAGAACCTACTAAAGACATATAAAGATTTATTTTTTAAAGAGGGAGAGATTTTAACATGTACGAATGAAATTACTCATCAAATTGTTACTACAACAAATAAACCAATTTATTCAAAAAATTATCGGTATCCGCGAATACACGAACAAGAAATTAACAGACAAATAACCGAAATGCTTAAGAACGGAATTATACAAGAGAGTAATTCGCCTTACAATAGTTCACTTTGGGTTGTCCCAAAAAAATTAGATAATTCCGGAAAAAGAAAATGGAGAATCGTTGTAGACTATCGCAAATTAAACGAAGTCACAATTGATGATAAATTTCCAATCCCGAATATTGACGATATACTAGACAAATTGGGGAGAGCCCAGTATTTTACGACAATTGACCTTGCAAAAGGTTTCCACCAAATATCGGTCAATGAAAACGATAGACCGAAAACAGCTTTCTCAACTCCTCACGGACACTTTGAGTTCGTTAGAATGCCGTTTGGGCTTAAAAACGCCCCAGCGACATTCCAACGACTGATGAACTCGATTCTAAAAGACTTTATAAACAAAATATGTCTAGTGTACCTAGATGATATTCTCATCTTTTCCACTTCTCTACCAGAACATTTACAAAGCATCAACAAAATTTTCAATAGATTACGGGAAGCAAATTTGAAAATTCAGGTAGACAAATGCAAATTCTTCTCTAAAGAGACAGAGTATTTAGGCCACATTTTGACACCTGAAGGAATCAAACCCAATCCCAAGAAAATAGAGGATATATTAAAACTAAAACTGCCACAAACACAGAAGCAGATAAAATCTTTTCTCGGAATAACGGGCTACTACAGGAAATTCATTAGAGACTATGCAAAAGTAGCGCAACCCATGACCAGGTATTTAAAGAAGAACGCCAAAATTAACCTTCATGACCCTAATTATATCAATTCATTTGAAAAACTCAAGAAAATTATAACAGAAGCACCAGTATTAAAATACCCCGATTTTAATAAAAGGTTTAAGCTAGTAACAGACGCTAGCACCTTCGCAATAGGTGCCATTCTTCAACAGGACAATCATCCTGTATGTTATGCTAGCAGAACGCTCAACGAACATGAACGCAACTACTCAACTACAGAAAAAGAATTACTAGCAATAGTTTGGGCTACGAACTATTTCCGGCCCTACCTTTACGGTATTAAATTCGATCTCTTAACGGATCACCAACCACTTAAGTGGCTACATACAAAAACGAAAGGTATAAATGTCAATCCTAGACTTCATCGTTGGTTGCTAAAGCTAGGAGAATACAATATAAATATGCACTATATTAAAGGGAAAGACAACAAAGTGGCGGACTTTCTCAGTAGAATTAGGACGGATACAAACGAAATAAATGCAGTCAATCATCTGTTGAAAGACGATGACCAAAAATCTTCTCGAAAAGGTGAGTGTGATAACTGGAACGAAATCAATGCCGTCGAAACTACAAGCCAAAGAACAGAGCCAAACAAAGAAAGCGAGAATCTAGAGACGCTGTCACAAGTCTCAATGTTAAATAATGACGAAACCTTGGAGACAATACATTCTCAAGAGGAAGATTCAAACAATCACATAGCAATTTTAGACACAGTAGTCAATCGTTTTAAAACTCAAATTATCTTGACTAATAACAAAACCAAAGAATCCGAAATTAAACATAAAAAAAAAATATAGTTTAAAAAAACTAAAAAATACGCTTTTATGTTAAAATGAACTAAAAATTAAAAAATAATTTTGAATGTAAAGTTTTTATTGCTCCAGCCAGTATATGGAAACAACCTACCTTTCGAAATGTAAAACAGCGTGGGACTCTTAACCTATATTCTTATTTTATTAATACCGGAACTTTTCGCTAGCGCCCCACGCTTTTTTTACATTTCGAAAGGTAGGTTGTTTCCATATACTGGCTGGAGCAATAAAAACTTTACATTCAAAATTATTTTTTAATTTTTAGTTCATTTTAACATAAAAGCGTATTTTTTAGTTTTTTTAAACTATATTTTTTTTTATTTTCTACTTTTTAGTCTATCATATATCTTCCGCCATTTTGTTGTGGCCGCCATAATAGATTTAAAATTACGTCACACAGCTTACTGTTATGTATTCGTCATATACTTTCCTTTGATACCCGTACCAGGGCGCTGTAAAGAAAAAGGTAAGCCGCTATTTTGTGTTGGCCGTCATTTTGAAAATGGAGTGTAGCCATACAGCTAATTGTATTCTACTTGTCATACCCTTGTAACCCTTGTTAGGGGAAGACATTTGCAAAAATTTTTACAAAAAAGTCAGATTGCATTCTCCCGCGAACTATATATATGTGCAAAATTTGAAAGTGTGTTAAACAACTGGAACATATGTAAATTAATCTTTTTTGCTTTGAGTCCATATAAAACAATGAATAAAGTCATGAATTCAATATTTTATTTAGGCGGAGGGTGTTTGGCTGAGGATTTCCAAAGAAAAAACTGCACACTCTACACAACTAAAAATGTTTAAAATACTTTAGACTATTCTGGGTGGGCATTTTCAAAGAGAGAACGAAGTGAAAAGCACAACCAAATGTGCGCAAGATATTTTGGACTGTTTTGGCCTATGATTTGCTTGTGTTTTTCACTTTGTTCTCTCTTCGAAAATCCTCAGCAAAACAGTTCAAAGTATCTTGTGCATATTTGGTTGGGTTCGGAAAGCCAAATTATTTTGTAAATACGCAATTAGGCACTTAAGCACTTTTGCCGGTCCGATAACTTAGCAAGCGCAGCTCAGTTTAAGACAAGAAAGCAATGATAAATAAGGGAATGCGGAATAGAAAAATGCAATAAACTCAAAATCATCGAATTTGCACTTAAGCATTTCTGGCTTGTGCAATATTTTCAGCTAATTTTAAAATGTGTTGGCCGCCATTTTGAATTTGGAATGACGCCACGCAGCACAGTATTCTACTTGTCATATCCTTTCATTTGATACCCATACCGAGTGGGTTGTAAAGAAAAAGGTAGTCCGCCATTTTGTGTTGGCCGCCATTTTGAATTTGGAATGACGCCACGCAGCAAAGTATTGTACTTGTCATATCCTTTCATTTGATACCCATATCGATTGGGTTGTAAAGAAAAGGGTAGTCCGCCATTTTGTGTTGGCCGCCATTTTGAATTTGGAATGACGCGAATTGTACTCTATTTGTCATACCCTTTCATTTGATACCCATGTCGGGGGTCGGGGAGCACGATTGCAAAATTCGGCCACCATCTTGGAACCGCCATCTTGATTTTTTTACAAAATGGTCAGATTGCATTGTCACGCCAGCTTTACATATGGGCAAAATTTGAAGTTGATCGGTTATATGGAAGTGGGTCAAAATCAAGTTGCAAGATTTGTCTACATACATACATACACACATACATACATACATACAGGTGAAGCTAATATAAAGCGTATAAAAATAGAATAATATATGTGAATACCGCAGATTTGAAAAATAATCTGTCGGATATTCTACGACGATATATTAAACCAGGAAAAACTGGTATCTATACGGAATTGAGCGACAATGAGTATAATATATTGCAACAAAAAATCATTGAATTGTTCGATAATATTCACAACATAAAATTCGTTAGGTGCTCTTACTACGCTAAGAACATGAACAGCGAAGACGAGGCTTATGCTCAAATTCAAAAATACCATAAATACGAAACAGGTCATGCCGGTATTACTGAAAATTACGAAGGCCTCAAAAGATACATTTATCACCCAAACCTAAAACGACTTGTACAAAATTATATAAATAACTGCGACATTTGTAATAGAGTCAAATATGATCGTAAACCAATTAAACAGAAATTCGAATGTACCGAAACTCCTACTGATATTAAACAAATTATACATATGGATATTTATACAAACTCCAGAGGAAATTTTCTTACTTTTATAGATAGATTTTCAAAATTTGCTACAGCTTTTTATTTGGAGGATAGAAATAACCAAACCATTATTGAAAAAATTAGGGAATTTAAAGCTCAAAGAGGACACCTTAATAAGTTAATAACAGACAACGAATTCAAAAGTATCAATATTAAAAATTATCTTAGAAACGAGAATACTGAGCTTCACTTAGTAAAATCCAATAATCACACCGGAAATGCTGACATTGAGAGACTTCACAGTACTTTAAGCGAAAAAATTAGGACATTGGGTTTAGAGTATAAAGAATTGAACATTAAAGAAAAAATGCAGAAGGCGATTGAATGGTATAACACCAGCTACCACTCAACAATTAAGGAGAAACCAATTAATGTACAAGAAGGTAGATGTTGCAAAAGGAAAATTTTCGAAAACATATCTAAAGAAAAGAGTAGGTATATCAATAAAAGAAATAAAAATAGGGAAAATTACGAAGAGAGTAGATTAGAGGGTTATATAAAAAACTATAGGAGTGTAAGACATAAAGAGGCACCCAAATTTATTAAAACTAAATTAGAAAATATACACAAAACAAATATTAAAAGGAAAAACAAATTTTCAGGTCAACTGGATATCAAAAATCTTCCTAATAATGTGGATGATAACGACAGTCCGAACCCACCTGATGCTTGATAGAATTGAGACAAACTTAGGTTACATAGAAATAAAATTAGATCAAGTTAATATCATAAAAAATTACAATACTGTAATACATTTAATCAATCCTGAGGAATTTCAAATATAATAGATACTTTAGAAGCAAATATAAATCAATCTGATCTACGAAACGAGAACATAACCCTACAATACCAAATCGAAACTATTCGAAATAAAATTCATACGCTAATTCTACATAGGCAAAAACGGGGTTTACTCAATATCGTAGGTACGGCCCTTAAATGGCTCTACGGGACGATGGATGATAACGACCGGGAAGAAATCGAAGATCACTTCAAAGTAACAGACATGAATAATCATAATATTATTGAAAACGCAAATTCCCAAGTGAAAATCAATCGAAGTTTCAATGATACATTTACAAGAATGAAGAACGTAATTGAAAATGATAGAATAAAAGTATCGGCACATTTAAACGAAATTAAAAATTATAGCAAAATCTTATACAAACAAGTAGCTTATACAGACTTTGTACTAAAACTAAAGATATTACAGGACAATGTCGAACATATTCAGGATAATATAGCCGCTTCTAGATTAGGTATCATACATAGCAATATATTAACAAACGAAGAAATTGTAGAATATCAAGTAGATTTTGAGAAATTACAAGGTATCAAACTAGCAACCGCAGTCGATAAGAATGATAATATTGTGTTTATAATAAAAATTCCAAAAGAAACAATTACTGTACAGAGAACATTACTTATGCCATTAGGCGACAAGCAAAATAGAGAATTAGTGTTTAAACCCCAAGAAATAATTAAGTATGACAATAAAACTTTTAATTTTAGTAATGGTAAAGATTTAAAGAATTTGAAACTTTGTAATAATTGCGTAATGAATAAAAACTGTAAAAGTGTATTTAATAATATTTCTGAAATTATAGAGCTAGAAGATGGCATAGTATTACTTAAGAATCAAAACAATGTTAAATTCACTAGTAACTGCGATGAACGAAAAATTATAATAAAAGGAAACTACCTAGTAAGCTTTAATAACTGTTCAATTAAAATTGGAAACCATACCATAAAAAATACACAAGGGAATTCAAGCAAACTTTTGTTATTCCAAACTATTTAGAAGATATTAAAGAAAACAATGATAAATTGATATTTGACGATATAGTATTAGGGCAAATCGAAAATACAAAAGAATTCAAAGAATTAAAATATGAAAGTAAAACTCATTATATATATTCAGGCATAATAACAACCATATTTATAAGCTTTCTTCTGATCATTGCAATATATGTCTTAAAAATAAAACATAAAAATAAAACTATAGTTATAAAAAATAAAGAGCCTCAGGAGAGCCTCGATTTTAACGAAGGAGGAGTTACATCAGCAAACACTGATTCCACCTCACATGAAATGAAACGTGAGCAAGGATCACATTTCATTTCATATACTGTGTGAGAAGATCTCCATATGAATTTTCTCACAACATTACCAAAAAACTCTAAGTAAGCAAAAATTGCAATGAGTAGGAAAAGCTCATAGAAATAAGAAGACATTTTTTGGATAGTCAGTCTTAAGATCGTCGTGTTTGAAATCAGTTCGCTCAAAAGGTGAATCTTATGTTTATTGGAAAAATTAAAATAAAATAAAAAGAATACCAGCTTTTAGTTAATTGCGTGTTTTTATTTTATTTTCCCAATATCAAAAGAATAGGAAAAACTTAACTCGCGCGCATGCATGAGTATATATGTGTAGACTAAGTTAGTGATGTTCGCCTATGTGCTAAGAAGTTCTAAAAATATTTTTCTAAAATGTTTTTTTACAATGAATAACCATTAAAAGAAACAAATTTTCAAGTTTATGCCCGATTAAATATTTTCCCTTTTTTTAGAAATTTGAATAAATGATTTTAGTCAATGTATTATACTCACCATAATATATATAAGAACAATGACTTCTCAACGTTACTATATGGCCTTTTTATTGTTTGCAATTTTAGTCCGGTCGCATCAATGCATATGGTCACTTTTTCGTGCTTATGTATATGCTTATAGGCGTCAAGCTGCTCCTTAGTCCAAAAATGTACAAAAAAAGGATTGAAACCTATGTCATGTATACTATGTACATGTGTAGTGCACTTCATTATATCTAATGCTATAATTGGATTTTGATGTAAAAAAATTTTTTTCCTCTCTTCATGGACAGCTTCGTGTAAAACATGACTACTCGACAAATAAGGAGGTTTTGAATCACCAGGTCTCAAAACCTTTCTTGCAACGTTTGCTCGATATTGATCAACACTTCCTTCTTTCGCTACATCATTGCAAACTTCTGTTCTAGCTGTACCTCGTAAATAACTAGGGCCGCATGCTTTTCCCGAACCAAGAGTCACTGTGAAAGAAGCCAACATAGCTTCACCATCTTCTGTTTTTGACAATGCACATTTTAGTGTTGACCCACAACGACATGTAGCTAAAAGTAACATACGAATAATTCTTAACATTCCCAATGTATTCGATTGAGGTACAAAAAGTGGTATTTCTTGGAACAGTTAACTCAATAATGGAATTGATTATGAAATTAGATTAAAACATTTGTTAACCAACTATATTTATGTATTATTTAAAAAAAAAAAATTTGTGAAAGTATGCCAATTGAAATCTGAAAAACCTGATTTATATTTTCATTTTTTTCAGGTAAAATTTGAGGGCGTGTTATGTACGAAAATATGAAAAAATATATTTTCTCTATTTTAGATGCAAAGTGAGGGTCTAAATATACTATTTAGAATTTATGTCACAGGTAGAAGGCAGAACTTTGGCTCCTAGGACCTCAAGTTCTTTTCGGCCTTAAGCACACAAACAAATAAAAAATAAAAAATTGAGCTTTATAATATAGTAAGAGCCCGTACATTGATTTGAATGATTCAAAGCTAAAAATTCTTGGTTGATTTTCTTACTTTTTTTCAAACTAATTTAGTTAATAACTAACATCAGTACAAAAATATAATAGAATTATGTAACGTTTTCAGCGTATGGAAAAATATGTTTACTTACCATTAAAATTACCGGATGCTCCATCAATAGTAAGATTATGGTTTTTGTAATTAAAGCCACATGAAATTTTTTGGTAATCCCAAATTTTTTTATTGAAATAATACTCCCAAGCTCCTGGCCTGAATCTCAAGCGTGTGCGCTTATATTTACTTGATTGTCTTGTATTATTTTTATAATACTATACTAAATCACTGCTCAACACTAATATAACTAAAATTACTTTCAGATAGGGAATCCAATCCCGCATCAAAATCTCAATCCCGCAAGCCCGCGGGATCGAGGTCAACAATCCCGCGGATCCGCGGGATTTGCGGGACTACAAAAAAATCATAGATTTTGTTCAAGTAATTATGTTAATGAATTTATGAAGTATTATATGAAATAAGAGTGTGTTGTATGTCAAACAAACTATACTTTAGTCAGTCAAACAAAATATTCAGGCTAATTCTGAACTATGCTGGAATTGATTCCGCTGGAATTTTATTACATAGTAGCATAAATTGTAATTTCGAAATTACTCTCCGTTATCGGGGCCGTATTTGGTTTCTCGAGTCTATTCATAAAATAAAAAGTTTGTGGATTTTCTCTAAGGCCCGTATTCACCGACCTGGATAATAAATATCGTGGATATTTCGTATTCACCGACCGCGATTTTCGGGGCTTGGATAAAGTTAATACCAGTTCGACCTGGTAATAAGTTTATCCGCCGATATCTAACCTCTGAAGTTTCGAAATTTCAAAATTGAACAAAGCTGTGAGTGAAAATTAAAAAAATTAAATAAAGTATCAAGCCGTTTTCTTTGAAAGTGGTGTAAGTCTATTTTTGACAAAAAGTTAGTTAACAACATAACATTCAATGCTATCTGCTCTGTACTTTTTATCTGTAAACAGTTCCCAAAAAATTCCTTCAAAATTTTCATCATTTTGACAATATATATTTAGCTAGTTAATGAAATTACAAATATAATTACTTTGAAAGTGGTGTAAGGCCACTTTCCGCAAAGACATAAATTTCTGGACATTCTCAACTTTCAAAATATGCCGATTTTGGAACTATCGAGACGTCAATAAGAAAAAAGTTACTGTTTATTCCTGCAGATTATTATACCATCACACCGAAAACGTAAAAAGTTTATTTTACATGAAATGAAACGATATGATTTTGTTTCGACGAAACTACTAGTTTAGTAGTTAGTTCTAAAAAGACGGAAAAAATAGTTATGGTGAAGAGGTAACTTGGCTGAAGATATGTTGGATAAGGTTTTTAAAAAACAAACCATATACAATGCTGTATAAAACTTCATTTGATGAAAATGGGGAGTTTAAAACATTAGATTTATCTCCCACGCTTGGAAGACCACGAAAATTTTAAAATATAATACTACCACCTTTATATTCCATCCATCGCATCCCAAAAATTCAAAATTTAATAAAAATTTCATAAAAAAATTGCTTTGATTCAATTGAAACCCCATATTTAATATTTCATCAATGTATGATTTTCATATTTTGTTTACTTTGAAAGTTGTGTAAGTCCATTTGAGATCATCAAAAGTATAAATTTCTTTTAATTAATACTTTAAAAACGATCTCATTATAAAATTAACTCAATTTAATATTTAAAAAACATAAAATGATTGTATTAACATATACATACCAATATTTTTCAATCAATTCAAACGCAAACCTGTAAATATCTCCATATCATATAAAGTGAACTTACACCACTTTCAAAGAAAACGGCTCAAATATTAAATCAATATGAATGAATTTGTAAATCTGTAAAAATTTTAAAGTAGTATATTTGCTTTCCGTGAATAGCAAAAAATATCCGTAGAATTGTACGGGATAAGAAATAACCGAGAATATATCCAGGTCGATGAATTCGGTCCTTAATAAACGTCAAACGACTTGATCCACACATATAGACACGATAAGGTTGTCGATATCGTCTTGCCAAATGCCAATTTTTATTTATCGACAGAAATCGATATCGACTCGAAACCAAATATGGCCCCAACAGAGTTTATGCTACCGATGTAAGAAAATTCCAGCCTAATCAATTCCAGCGTAGTTCAGAATTGGCCGGAATGCTTTGTTTGACTGACTCAGTAGTTTGTTTGACAAACAATACAATTAACCGCAAAGGTAATCCCCGTACCCTCAATTCACGTGGAGAATCCCCTGTCGTAGCGTAGTGTAACTTGACATTGATCACGTTCATATACACGCACAGCACATAAATTGTTAATAGGTACTTTGCAATATTGTTATTATTCCTCTTAGTCCCGGGTATTTTAACAGGTCATTCTACTGCTGAAATCCCGCAGATCCCGCGGATCCCGCATGTCTAGTCCCGCATTTCTGATCCCGCAAAAATGGTGCGGGATCCCGCATTTGCGGGATCCCGCGTTCGCGGGATTGGATTCCCTACTTTCAGATGTGAAAACAAAAATCATAATAGAGTAAATTAAATACATACAGAAAATCTTAAGTACTTAAATGAATCAATTGAATATTGCTGGCAGATAAAGCGTAAAAAATATACTCACCCGTTCGTTCGTTATACCACTTCGCTAGTAAGTACCGAGAAAAATATCTTAAGCTTTTTAGTAATGGATTTCCTAACATAAGAAAGTCATTTGGTAAAATAAAAAATCTTCGGTTTCTTTTTTCTTACTTCGTTTGGGGCAGTAAAATTCAACAATAAAACTTAAACGAGGCGAGGTGAATTGTATATACGCAGTGGTGGGTTCTTTCTTTCTTTACTTCTTTTGCGGCAGTAACTCTACCCACCAACTTAAGTTGAGCAGTGTTTCCATTTTGGATACAATTATTGTATCTTTTGGATACATTTTAAATTTCGAAGTGTCGATTCGCAGCATAAGTTATTTACAGCATTAGTGAGAGTCGAATACAAATAATGCGCCGAAATGAAAAGAAAACTTGACCTTTATAAGTTTTGATTTCGTTACTTTTTAAGGCTGAAACTTTATTTTCAAAAATACAATTCATTGCTACTTTCAAAAGGCTTTAAAGATTAGTAAAAATTTCGAATTTTTATACATCAAATTTACCTGTCCTATTACACTAGTTTACAAAATCAAACTTTTTTTTTGTTGCATAAAATATTTTAATGTTTTTTTACTAATTTGAGGTCACTGATTTCGAATCTACACTCAGTTTTATTGTATCAGCTCGAGTTTTATTGGTTTCATTTGGTACAATTTTCACATAAGCTTATGACGAAAAGTACCAAATAAAGCCAACTTTAACATCAAAATTTGCTAATATCTTCAAAAATAAAGGCCGTAACACAAAAATTGCCTCAAAATTATTTATAGGAAATTGTCCATGCTTTCCAATTTTGGAAAAAAAAATATTGACTAACTATGTATTTTTGGGGAAAAAGGTAGTTGAAGTTGATATTTTTGTTAAAAAAAGCAAAATTTTGACTTTGATGGCTCATATCTCTGGAAGTTGGTAGGGTAGAACCTTCACTTTCACAGTTTTAGATAGGTGGGAGTATTCTGCGTGCAATGCAGTTTGTAGTTTTTTTAAATAAAATATTTTAGTACGGTGAGAGTATTTTTTCTAAAAAAAAACATCCCTCGTTATAATTCATAAACTAGAGCTGATCAAAAAATTCTACTTATATATTTTTACTTAGCATACCATATGTAGTCAGAAACAGCAAAAATTTTCCCGGCAACAGATGTACTGTAAACTAGTGTTATTTTTGTTAAAAGGTAATTTTTATGAGGATATCATAACTTTTAGGAAAATACAATTTTTTTATATATGTATTTGAAATAAGTTGAAATAAATTGAATAATCTACATCTCAAGAATTCCTGTGTGTAGACGGAGTCTGTTTGTTCCCAGCGGGAAATGGAGGGCTCCAATAGCGCTGTTTGAGCACTCCTTAAAAAGCTTACAGCGCTCCCGTTACGCTCCAGTTCCATATACTTTTTAACATTGCATGTCATTGCAAGGGAGCATACGTTTTTATGCTCCTTCAAAAGCGTTCTAGGAGCATTATAAAAAAGCTTTTTAATAAAGAATTTTCATGGACGCCTGTGGATATGTGATCCGGGTATCAAAAAGCTTTTATTTTGTTAACTTCCCAGTAGGAAGTTATTGTAATCGGTCCGAAAATCGGATTCGAAATTTTCAATGTATTTACACGTTTCAAGGTCCCAATTGCATTTTAAGCAAAAATTTGAGAAGAAATATGTGTGTGTGTGTGTGTGTGCGTACGTATGTGGTCATTTTTTCCTGCACGATTTCGCGCGAACCGAAAAAGATATCGACTTCGTTCAGGTGCCGTTCCAAGCGTGTTCAAGGAAATATGATCTGAAAAGATTTTCATAAAAATTGGTCGAGCCGTTTTTTTGTTTGAACGACTTAAGTGATTTTTGTACCGGCACGATTTCGCGAGAACCAAAAAAGATATCGACTTCGTTAAGGTGCCGTTCGAAGCGTATTAAAGGTCATATGAATTGAAAAGATTTTCATAAAAATCGGTCGAGCCGTTTTTTTGTTTGAACGACTTAAGTGATTTTTGTACCGGCACGATTTCGCGAGAACCAAAAAAGATTTCGACTTCGTTAAGGTGCTGTTCGAAGCATGTTAAAGGACATATGATCTGAAAAGATTTTCATAAAAATCGGTCGAACCGTTTTTTTGTTTGAACGACGTAAGTGATTTTTGTACCGGCACGATTTCGCGAGAACCAAAAAAGATTTCGACTTCGTTAAGGTGCGTTCGAAGCATGTTAAAGGAGATATGATCTGAAAAGATTTTCATAAAAATCGGTCGAACCGTTTTTTTGTTTGAACGACGTAAGCGATTTTTGTACCGGCACGATTTCGCGCGAACCAAAACAGATTTCGATTTCGTTAAGGTGCCGTTCAAATCGTGTTAAAGGAAGTATGATCTGAAAAGATTTTCATAAAAATCGTTCGAGTCGTTTTTTTGTTTGAACGAATACTGGGAAGTTAATCTTGTGGACCGAAAGGGTCAAAAGCCACATCCCAACTAGTTTATCTTTTGTAATTGCCTTTTACTTTCCAAGCGCGAGTGTGATTTTACCAAAGCAGGCCCCCAACTAAATTCTAACCACTTTTAAAGTTGCTTGTCTTTCGTATCGAACGAGAGCCGGTCCATTGAGTATGCCAATGCCACCCTTTATTGGTCATCAAGATAATCGCTCATTTTCTTCGTTCTATAAAATTGCTCCTCTGAACAGCGCTCCCAATTTTTCCCACTGGGTTCGTACAAGGTACTTAGCTTCTGTGTATTCGGATAGTCCCACTAAATTAATACTAAAAGCACAAAGCTTCTTCGTACATATTTTTTCATAATCTTAATTTTTAAATACTACGTCCATTTTTGATTTACCTAATTAATATTTTTTATAATACCTGCTTTATTGTTTTTTTCATGTACTACGCCTATATATGTAATTAACAAAGCTTAATCAAATTTTTGAAGTTATACTTCTTTATTAAAGTTATACTTCTTTAGGCACGTTTTGAAAATATTATGAGAGTGAATTTTTAGGAATTTGTTAATACTAGAATCCGAGGAATGAGTTAAGACAGGAAACCGAGGAATGTGTAACGGGGACGGTATAGGCAAAGAGGTAGAGGCTACGGAGGGCAAGCATTCCAACTCCCACCGTTTAGATATGCGCAGGTTGGGTTTATTATGAGCATAGGAAAATTCATAGCCAATATCTGTTCACGATGTCGATAGGTGAGGGGGTTTTTTATCCTGGCGCTATGGAGGGAAATAAATTTCAAGGCCGATTCATCAGCTAAGCGTAAGTTTGGGTTTTTTGTTGACTTAGGAAGATCGGTAATAATCGCCTTCTGGCTCCCTAAAAAACCGGCGACAAAATCGGTATTACATGATCCTTTCAGCGACAAATTAGCGACAAATTACTGCACCCAGTGCCGGCTTTAGGGGTGGGCGACCGGGGCGACCGCCCGGGGCGCCGGCAACTGAAGGGCGCCGCGGTGTACAGGGAACTGCGCGCGTCAGCTTAACTTATCCACTTAATTTGAATACCTATCTCTATCGATATAAAGAAAAACTAAATTCAGCGTATTAACTTACAAGAGTGAGTTTAAGTACATATTCAGAATTTTTCTACCACGACTTTTCATTTTGTTGCTTGTCTTATCGTTATGTAGGGCGAAAGAGAGACGCACTGAGCGGCAGGCGAGAAATAGCAACTCGTATTACACTGGGAAAAATAATTTAGAGTTTCAAGTAAATAAGTTTACATTAAGTAAATATGCTTTTGAAATGAAACAGTACTAAAATCTAATATTTGGTTATAAAAATTTGGAATTGAAAGAAATAAATAATAAATTTGAAAATACACCTTCCCTCAAACTGAAATGATTTTGACTTTCATCTAGAACAATAATGACTAGGGCAGGGTTATGACAATAGGGGCCCATACAGTACAAGGTTTTATGCTTTCAAACATGTCCCATTGTCTTTGTGACAAACTTGTTTGTACGCTGCGCTTGCCCATATACTATTATTATGGTTTTCATTTTGGTTTAAAATTTCAAATCGAAAAGTAGTCCGTTCAAATTAGTCAAAAAATCGCTGTTTTTCAGAAATTTTCCCCACAGCTATAAGACCGGTGCCAAATGAAGGATTTGGGTTGTCTAAACATGATTTTTAAAACCCGCAATTCGAAAAAGGGTTGTTTTTGAGAAATATACAAATACATGATGGTTTTCGCCTTTTTTTCTATTTTGAGGAGAAACTATGCATTTTGGTGAAAATATCAATAGAGCAAAGTTGTAGGGATTAAAATTACCTACAAATTTTGTCTGCACTGTTTCTTTATATTCCGTATAGTTTCGCCGCTAGAGACCGTTTTGCGCCTTTTTCAGATTCAAAGCGACCAAAGAAAAGCCGTTGAAAAACTGCAACTACTCCTTTGATCTCATTTAATTTTTCATACAAAATCATAATTTTAGCGCAAAATCTAAAAAGGCGCAAAACGGCCTCTAGCGGCGAAACTATACGGAATTCAAAGAAACAGTGGGGACAAAATTTGTAGGTAATTTTAATCCCTACAACTTTGCTCTATTGATATTTTCACCAAAATGCATAGTTTCTCCTCAAAATAGAAAAAAAGGCGAAAACCATCATGTATTTGTATATTTCTCAAAAACAACCCTTTTTTCGAACTGCGGGTTGTGAAAATTATGTTTAGACGACTGAAGTCCTTCATTTGGCACCGGTCTCATAGCTGTGGGGAAAATTTCTTTAATTTTTCCTAATTTGAGCGGACTAAAGAGCTCTTTAACTAGAAATAAATTGTTATCAGTAGCCATTGAAATATTATTCATACTGAAAAACTAAAAATTAACAAAAACAACAGAAACACAGCAAACAACCCCTGAGGGGAAGTTTGTTAGTTCACGCATAGAAGTGTCAGATAAAACCACGAAAAATCAAACCATTTTGATATTTGGGATAAACTTGTGACAATTATAAATTCGAAAATCAAATTCACCACACATTGTCAATCTTTGTTTTAACGCCGTGTTTGAACGCTTAAAACCTTGTAGTGTATGGGCCCCTAATGGCGCGAGCATGAAGGGGAAAAATAAAGGCGTACAGAAAAGAATTACGGGCATAAATCCGCTAGCTTTTTTTATACCATCTGGATGCCATAGTTATAATTTGGTATTATGTGGTATGCAGCAAAATCATGCTTTAAATCCGTTACTCTGTTCGGAATTTTACAAAAATTGTTAAATTTATTTGTAGGATCGGTAAATAGTTTTAACATTTTGAGAGATCATTTGAAAATATACACCCTGAAAAATTTAAGTGACACGCGCTGATAGCTTCAAAGCGGTTCGTTATCAGTTATGCTTTGGTTTACTTGACCGATGTTACCAAACAAAGCCATGCTGCGACACAAGAAGCGGCCACACTGGCTGGACAACTAAAAGATTTTACATTTGTTGTTTCTCATGACGTTTTGTTTCAAATCAACGTTGTGAGCAAAGAAATTCAGTCATCTAAAATCAACTTTGTCGACTTTACCGAAATGCTTTGGGCCTGTTTAGACGGTTCGCTTTCATCAGCGTTCCTCACGAACTTTCTTGATGAAGGGGGAAGTGGGGATGATGAGAGGTACCAGCCCACTTCCCCCTTCATTTACAAAGTTCGTGAGGAGCATTCGTGGGGGCGAAGCGTCTAAACAGGCCCTTAACAAATGTTGCTGTTATTTGGAAACATATAGAGAAACAGGTTTCAAACAAGCCATTGTCTGAATTACCATCGGAACTTGGTACGCAGCCATTACTCAAACCACAAGCGCGATTAAGACGCATTTAAATTCATAAAAGATATAGAAAATGGCACTCGAATTACGAGTGCTGGGTCCTGCTAGTTCAATAATAAATATGGTACGCAATTGAAAATAATTTTTTTTAATTATAATTGAATATAAAAGGGCGCCAAATGCATGACTCGCCCGGGGCGCCTAGATGGTTAAGGCCGGCCCTGACTGCACCAATGCCTTTTTGTTATCTCCTTTTGAATGGAAGAAACCCACGTTGGCCAGCCACCTTGATAGGCCGATCGGTAATAATCGTCTTCTGGCTGCTTAAAAAACCGGCGACAAAATCGGTATTACGTGATCCTTTCAGCGACAAATTAGCCACAAATTACTGCACCAGTGCCTTTTTGTGATCTCCTTTTGAATGGAAGAAACGCACGTTGACCAGCCACCTTGATAGGCCGATCGGTAATAATCGCCTTCTGGCTACTTAAAAAACCGGCGACATAATCGGTATTACGTGATCCTTTCAGCGACAAATTAGCGACAAATTACTGCACCAATGCCTTTTTGTTATCTCCTTTTGAATGGAAGAAACGCACGTTGGCCAGCCACCTTGATAGGCCGATCGGTAATAATCGCCTTCTGGCTCCCTCAAAAACCGGCGACAAAATCGGTATTACGTGATCCTTTCAGCGACAAATTACTGCACCAATGCCTTTTTGTTATCTCCTTTTGAATGGAAGAAACGCACGTTGGCCAGCCACCTTGATAGGCCGATCGGTAATAATCGCCTTCTGGCTCCCTAAAAAACCGGCGACAAAATCGGTATTACGTGATCCTTTCAGCGACAAATTAGCGACAAATTACTGCACCAATGCCTTTTTGTTATCTCCTTTTGAATGGAAGAAACGCACGTTGGCCAGCCACCTTGATAGGCCGATCGGTAATAATCGTCTTCTGGCTGCTTAAAAAACCGGCGACAAAATCGGCATTACGAGATCCTTTCAGCGACAAATTAGCGACAAAATACTGCACCAATGCTTTTTTGTTATCTTGCTTAGTTGGAAAGATACAGTGTGTGGCTAGCTAGCTTGATATCAAGCTAGCGTTTTCATCATTTTCTAAACAATGAGATGAGCGACAAAATTTTTTTTGACGTAACAAATTAGCGACAAATTAGCGACAAATTATAGACCTAGACACGTGTGTGGCACGACACTTTGGCCAGCTAGCTTGATATACCTCCTTCAGTGGAGCTACTATCACCTGGATTATTATTCCTGAACCAATAGCTGCTTTCGATTTGCCACATTTATCTGATATGCCTCACATTTTCATCAGTTTCACTGAAAATGGCTATTCGATTTGGCGGTTCAGTTCCTATTTTACAACAGATGGCGACAGCTTCCAACTGATACAAAACCAAGAGATGTGATAAAAATATTTTTTCATCACATCAGTTGAGTAAGTGTTTTTTAAGTTATGCACTGAAGTATTTATTGTGGTTGAATATCTTATTTTGTAATAATTTCATATTCAGCAGCGGAAGTATTATGAACACCCAATTTCTTTGATCTCGGTGTATGGAACGTTAATTTATAAAATTTTTATTATTTACCACATAAGTGACTGTTCGATTTGCTTTTTGCAATCAGTTACAATTTCACAGAACACAAGTGATGCAAAAGTGAGTACGAGATTTGACATGTGAGGAATATGTGATTAATGTCAGATAAATGTGGCAAATCGAAAGCAGCTAATATAAGGGAATAATCAAAATAGACAACGAAGATGTCAACCTAACCGGAACCTATCTAATACGTTTCCACAACACATCACTAACAGTAGACAGCAGATCATACTAATATAGCGAAAGGACTTATTTAAAACCGTTACCAGCCATTTTGCAGATGTCCAGCCAACAGGAAGAAATACGGGAGATCCTATCCCTAGAAATGATTAGAGAACTTCAGATAAATAACACCAAATTTCTGAACTTAATAGGAAGCAAAAGTGAACTCAGCATCATCACCAGATCTAGTCTATGCTCCATAGCAGTCATCCTTTTCATCTGTGCAGCAGTAATTGCTTTTCTTCATAGAAGGACCAAACTCACTAACATCAACATTACCACACCTGAAAAAGAAAAAGAAGATCTTCCAGGCGAATCATCATCAGGGAACAGTACCACTCCTAAGCCATCCAGGGTCAACCAAATCCCTTATTTCTAAAAGGATGCCAAAGGAGGACTTTCGGATTTAAGAAGGGAGGAGTTAACGGACCATCTTATGTTACTTCAAATTTAAATCCCTGAGAAATAAAGTACGATAAAAACGCTGACACTACAGATAACACGCGCATCCAGGCATCGTGGGAATCGGCCAGCGTGAAGTAAGAAGTGGTCAATGTGGTAGCATTAATGAATTCTCGTTGATTTGACTCTTTGAAGCTTGAGGCGTGAAGTATTCAGCACCGACTGTGTTTTGGGCCTAACCTTAGAATATAGAACTACAGGAAAGGCCCTCGCGTATAAAATCCGTGTATTTGAGCGTAGTGAAATCTGGGGTCAGTCGACTGTCAACTGGGTTTGTTGCTTGTTAGTTGACTGTCAAATTATATATTGTTTTCCCGCGTTCGGTAGTGTACTTGCTTTAAAACGAGTTTTTCTAATAAAATTTACTTACAGTTTTTTTCAAAACTGATTTAAAAAAGAAAAGAAAGTGTAATCGAACTTGTTATTAATGAATTTCTAGTGAAAATAAGAACAATGAAGTGTGCAGTTTGTGGGTGCAGGAATAATTCGAAATTTTCGCTAGGAAAATCATTTTTCAGGTAAGTGGGGGCTAACTAATATTCTTTCTAAATATATATATTACATATTTGCATTAATAATTATGTAAATCACTGCGCTAAATACTCCAAATAACATAAATTTTGTTTGTTTGGATTACTTTGTTTACATTAACTGACCCAACGCAAAATTCAAGGGAATCAGCTGATTAGAACGTAGTGACGGAGTCCCTTAGCGGAGTTCATCTGTAGGGGCATGATTTTATATTTAGATACCAAATAATTTTAACTTTAATTATTAGTTTAAAATAATAAAGTAGACTAGTTATAATCAATAAGAATTGAAATATAAAAAATTTTTAGAATAATTTCATTTTACAATATATAAATTAAATATACATAAGAGCTAATAAACCATAAATATAACTCTATGTATAAATCTATGTATTACATATTAAATAAAAAAACATTTTAGAGTACAGTTGAGTTTTTAGGTAACTGCTACTAAAACGAATATAACGATGTTTTAATTTGGGCTTAAAATCCGCCTCTCAGTGTTCTGAGACGGATGAACAAAACGATTACTTCGACAGAAATTCGAATGCAGCCATCTACCTTCATAGCTTTTCATCTACAAAAGTCACATAATATGTATTTTAGTAGAATGGGGAACAATTATCTTCGACGTATGCGTTACATTTTTTTAGTTTTCCTAAACAGCAGGATTTAGCACGAATGTGGCTGGAAGCCATTGGACGTCCCGAATACATCCCCAAGAAATGGCATGTAGTTTGCGAAGACCATTTCTTAGAGAAAACCATCATTCGCCTTCTTGAAAGAAATTCTTTAGGAGAAGGCGCAGTACCATGTCTTCACCTTGATATGGTAAATTAAAGTAAAATAAAAAGATATGACTGATTAAGTTAAATAGGTTCAACAGAGTTCATCTTCTGAAATGGTAACGGCAAAAGATGTGGTTGCTGAAGGTGTAATGGAAAATCAAAGCTGGTCTATGAAACCGGTAGAATATATTGCGCAGATGCCGCTTAATGTGAGAACCCATTACTTTTTGGTTCATAAACAATTTTTGAAAATCTTGATTGATTTATAGATTCATGAAACCGAGGTTTTTAATGGCATCCGTGGACAGCTAATGGAATCATCCGTCGTGTACTTACCCGTACAAATAAATGTAATAATACTTATTACTATTTTATGCTTTTTTTTATTAAAGAAGTTTGTTTAGGTTAAACATTGACGTGGACTCACCAATATAACTCCTAAATTAACACGAGTTAGTTAGCATGCTTTCACTCGTGCCCGGAAAACTGACTGCGAACAATTGACCGCAAATGCAATTGGTAGCCAACAATAGATCAGTATGATTTACGGCCTAGAAGTATACTTTTCAAAGCAAAAATTTCAAATCCTCTCAAAAGGATTAACCGCCCCTGCTACTGCTACTGGCTCAAATTTTTGTTTTGAGAATTTTACTTGTAGGCGGTAAATCATACTAGTGACTAATTGTTGGCTATCAATTGCATTTAATGGTCAAAAACTGACGGTCAAGTGCACGTGGTCAGTTTTCCGGGATCCGTTTTTACTTGCATTGCTTTGTCGTTGGCATGAAAATATATGAACGCTTTTGTTTTGTGCTTATTGTATATACTTTCCTTGTGTGTCGTAACTGTGCATTTTTACTAACATGACCTTTTTTGAAAATGATCACACTGTACTATAGATGAAGGGATAAGTGGAGATGATGCGACTCACTATCTCCACTACGGCCTTCATCCACAAAGTTCGAGAGGAACGTTCTTTCCTATATTCAGTGTAATCATCGTCTTCAATGTTACGCTGCCGCAAAAAGTAAGGATTTTAGAAATTTTTCGAAATATAGGACTAGGAATTTATATCTTCATTATTATTAGGACAACATGGAAAAAAATATGACCCTCCAGGAGTGCATGGAAACAACAGAAGACAGTTGTATTGAGCAAACGGAGAAGATTTTACAAAAAAAGGCGAAACTGAAAAAGCTAAGGAAATGTATCCGCGCAAGAGATAAGTCAATCAAAAGATTACAGCAAAGGAACTACAGGAAAAATAAAAAAACTGTGAAAATTGGAAGTGTCATCAGGGAACTACAAGAACGAAATTTAATAGGCGCAGACCAGGGAAATACTTTGTCCGAAATAGTAAGTCCATGCAAAGATATGTTCGTAAACTATTTGAAGAAGATGCACGGCAATTCAGTACCAAGGACATATAACCCCCAAATAAGAGCTTTTGCTTTAAATTTAAACTTTGTCTCCAAAAGCTTACTCTTACGTAAGAGAGATGTTTATGAGCACTTTGCCACATCCCAGAACATTAAGGAAGTGGTATCAGTTTCTTGGTGCTCTCCTGGGTTTACCAGCGAGGCTTTTCTCGCAATTAAAAAAGCGTGCGAAGAAGCCAGTAAAACAGGTCAACAGCTATATGTCAATCTAGTTTTGGATGAAATTTCAATTCGAAAACATGTGGATTGGGATGGGGAGCGATCCTTTGGGTATGTTGACATGGGGGATGGTGGTAGCAGCGAAATAATGGCAACACAGATTTTAGTGCTAATGGCAGTTTGTTTCAACAGGTCCTGGAAGATTCCAATTGCCTTCTTCCCAAACATTGGCTCTGGAAGAATTGCAAGAAACTGGTGTTGAAATAATAGGATTAACTTTCGATGGAGCAGCACCTAATTTAAACGCAGTTAAGATTCTCGGTTGTGACATTCGGGATATTGGAAATCCTACTTACTTTTTTGGTAACAATGAAAAGTATATAGTGCACCCTGATCCTTGCCATATGATTAAGCTTGTAAGGAATGCTTTAGGAGACTTAAAATGTTCTAATAACGAACAAGAGGAGGAGATCAATTGAAAGTACTTGCAAGCACTAGTAAAGTTTCAAGAAAGAGAAGGGCTTCATTTAGGAAACAAGTCAAGAGAGGCGCATATATTTTTCGCAAAAAAAAATGAATGTCAAAGTTGCTGTGCAGACATTTAGCAGGTCCCTTGCTGATGCAATAGATTTTTGTAGGGAGATTTTAAAGATACAAGAATTTTTTGGAAGCAAAGCTACAACGGAATTTATTCAGATTGCCAACGATACATTCGATGTTTTAAATAGTAGAAAAGTATCTACTCCTGAATACCTAAAAAAAGCGTTATGCCATAACAATAGCGAAGAAGTTATTGAATTTTCAAATTCAGCAATAGATTACTTCTCAAACTTGAAGCTCCAGTCTGGGCAGCCTCTTATAAAAAGCATTAGGAAAACCGGTTTTATTGGCCTCATAACATGTTTAAAAAACATTGAAGTTGTGAATGAACGCTTTATAAAGTCTGGAAAGCTTGAATTTGTCGTACGAAGCCACTTAGGGAGGAATAATAACCCATCCGTCAAGCAGTTCATATCTGCCTATAAAAAGCTTATTGTTCGTTGCCAAATAAGAGAAGGTGGTGTAGGTAACTGTATACCACTCGACACAATTAATATTTTACATTGCAATAAAATAGCAATATCGCGTGGTGAACCTGTTACAGAAATAAACTCTACAGTTAACCGCCTGCAACTTTCCGATGATTTGCAAATGATTGAAGATCTTTCAACATTGGATTCGCAGTTTTTAAATGAGCATTGCTACGCAGCATATCCAGCAAAACTATCTGAGTTCACGCACCATGTAGTTTCTTACATAACAGGATTTGTAGTTTTAAAAATGAATAAGCTCTTGAATTGCCCAGAATGTTTGTGTGCTTTGCAAGGATCGTACTCCCAATCCACGCTTGTAGCCCATAAAACAAGAGGGAGATTGCAGGTACCATCAGAAAGTGTCGTACAGATTTGTTCTAAATCGGAAAACGTTTTGCGTCTGAAAATGCATTTATTAAAAGGTCATGATACTGTCTTGAAAAAGAAAACGTTGTTGCAGATATCAATTGATGTACAAAAGCATTTCATCAATAAATCCCTTTTTAGTGATCAGGAAGAACATTTTGAGAACAACAGTCATTATAGCGCTCTCATAAAATTAATAGCCGAAAAATACCTTCACACGAGGTATTATTTTATTGCTACGAAGGCATCTCAAAAAATTTCTGTGCGGCAACATTATAATAAAATGGTGATATTCCAAGGAATGTAAATGTCTTCTCATAAATGGTGCTGGTCTCTTCTTCCAATATCCAGTTGTTCAATTAGTACAAATACATATATCTAATTAAAAATATAATTTAGAGATAAGACTATATGGCTGTTGGGGACATGTGAGATATTCTAAGGGCCTAACGGTCAAATTTACCTATCAACAGGAATTTCGGTCGCGGTATTTAGTTAGATTTTTCTGCGAGTGTCAGGTGTTGGAGCCTCAGATGTGCAGTAAGTATACATTCTCTTTATTTCAGTGCCTTATTTTTAATGTTAAAATTTCGTATTTTTTTATAAAATACATTTTCTTCTAGACAGCTGCCAAAATAGAATTTCAAATTCTTCACCTGTGAGGTAATATTATAAATTCGTAATTTACTGTTAAGATTAATTATATTTGTAATTATGTTTTTATTAAATTATTTTCCATGACGTGTAGATTTCATTTTGTATAATTTACTCCGGAACGTGGAGTTTGTCTTTATATTTATGGTTGTTTTTCTTCCATATTGTTATTGTGTTCATTTTTCATATAATTATATACTCTATCTATCTATCTATCTTTATCTTAATATATAAAAACTACGTGTCACAATGTTTGTACACGCTAATCTCCGAAACCGCCCAACAGATTTAAATGAAAATTTGGGAATGTGTAGGGTTGCTCCCGGATTGAAAGATAGGATAATTTTGGTCCAGATAAGTGAAGCTGTTGTCGAAATATAGAGAAATTCAATGTTTCACTGATTATATTTAAGTTGGCGGGGCGAAAAAACATTTAATTTTAATTGTCATGTACATATAAAAAACCGTTAGCTAAAAAAGCACTCCGATTTTTCGAGTGACACCGTTTGAATTAGTGTATTGAGTGTACTGAGTGTTGCAGCGCCGGTTGAGCTGCAATAAAAAAAAGTAGGGTGGATTGGTTCCTCTAAATAAAAGAGTGTGATCGGTTTACAAACAAATATATTCTCTCCCATTCGTGACAATGCTATCTTATTTCTAATTAAATCTATTTTTTTTTTACTTTACTTTAATTAATTTTTTATTGTATGTGAAATTCTAATTTTAAATCTATATTTATATATTATTTGTTGTCCTTAGTTGGAGCTGAAATATACAAATCTGTTTAGTTTGTCCAAATATTTTTTACGTTGGCAAATTCCAACTTGTTAGTTTATTGTTAGTCAACAAAACTTTAATTAGCAACAACTTGCCCGGAGGAATAAATAATAATTGCAGGTGCAATTATTTAAGCAAGACGCTTGTTGCTACTGGCAATCAAGAGACGCTTGATGTACCCAATTTAAGAAAAAAAAAACTGATGTTCACTCAGTGTAATGAGTGTGGCAATGCTACGTCAAAAAAATTTTGTTTACTCCACCAGAACCAAACCCACAAAAAAAACTTAAAAAGGCAAAGTCTTCCAAGTGTTACAATATTCTGACGAAACAATATTCTATTTAACAGAATATGGTTCCGACCGAAACGATACTAAGTCCTGGAACCCTTGTTAAAATTCTAAATTCTCCGATAAAATTCCAAGTCCTAGAAAAATAATTGGATTGATATTTCTTCTAAGTCCCAGAAATTCTCCGATAAAAATCCAAGTCTTAGAAAAATGTTGGTTTGATATTTTTTCTAAGTCTTGGAAAAATAATTGGATTGATATTTCTTCTAAGTCCCAGAAATTCTCCGATAAAAATCCAAGTCTTAGAAAAATGTTGGTTTGATATTTTTTCTAAGTCCTAGAAATTCTCCGATAAAACTCCAAGTCTTAGAAAAATAACGAATTGAAAATTTGATAATTTTTCTAAGTCCTAATCTAAACCTCTTTAAAGCCAGCGGTGAATACTCGTCAGCTATCTAAGCCCTAACAAAAATCTAATCCGGTTGGAAATCCAACCAGTATTACCTCTATTCGAATCGGCATAAAGGCGAAATTCCTTGCTGTGCGCCGGTTTATATAGCCCCCTTGAATACGCAAGTGGGGATGGCAATTTTCGATTGCGGAAAAAAATGGCGATTTAGCCACTGGGATTATTTTTTTAAATGGCGACTATGTGGTCCCAGTATTTTCAATCTCTTCCGGTTGCAATCAGCTGATTGCTGTTGACAGTTTCGCGTCTGAGATTTGTGGTTGTTTAGAAGTTTGTTGCTATTAATGTGTTTTTGTGTATTTTAGATTTATTTACGTTTGCTGTGATTCGGCGAAATTGTGTGGTAATTGTTTTATAGTTTACTGGTTTTTATGCGTAATTATTATTATCTTTTTAGGTGTGTATTTCGAATTATGTGTATAGTGTAGTTTGTTTAAGGTGTTGTGTAGGTTTTTTTTTGTTTACATTGTCTATTGTTTGGTATAATGTATTTTTATATTGTTGTCTAATTTAATTCGTGTTTTATATTGGTTTATGAATTATTGGTTAGTTTTATTTATCTTTTTGTATGTTTAAATAAACTGAGTTTTAGCATTAGACATTATGTTGTTTCGTATTTTCGTACTTTTATTGTTTCAGCTTAGGTAGTTACTTCTTGTTGTTTCGCGCTGAAACATACCCCCCCCTCCTTGATGCATTGCATCAAAATAAAATATTGTTAGGTTTGAGTTTGAATTCATTATAATTTATTTATTCATTATTTTAATATTTATTGTACTTAATGCTATCAGGTCATTCTTTTACTTCATTTAATTAATTCGTATTAGTTCGTTGTTTTAATTCATTTTACTTAAATTGTATCAGTTCCTTTTTTTTTTGTTTGAATTACTTATGCTCACTTTTTAGAGATCAACTTATTATTTTTAATACCTTGATTTTGGCGTCGTTATAGTGGTATACCCTTGCCACACTAATTTGTTCTCCTCGTAATTCAGTCGCACCTTGTGTGTTTCGCCGAGGAATACGGTATAACGTTTCCTCATACCTTCTCTTATGGCCTGGTAGGGAATCGTCCTAAGCTGCGCATGGGTGATTTTAAAGGTTGTCCCTTCCTTCGTGGTGACGTTGTATAGCTTGTTGTCTAGGCCGCTTGCTTTGAATTCTTCTGGGGTGGCTGATGGCCTAATGGTGCGGGTTGGGATTTGTATCTTAGGTTTTTTCCGCCCCCGTTTCCGCTTGGGTTTTGGTTTCGGTCCTGGTGATGGTCCTTGCCTGGTCGAGCCATGAGGTGCTTCTTCCAGCCTGCTGGTTGCTCCCGGGTCACCGTTGCCAGTTGATGTCGTCGGTCTCCCCGTTATGTGTGACAGGGATGTGGGTATACGTATCGCAGCCCAATCTATATTTCGCCCTGGCGTTGAAGGTGGTCCCTGGGATGGCCCTTGTCTGCTTGGACTATTACATTCATCTTCTAGTCTGGTGGCTGTTCTTGAAGGGGATGTTGCCTCAGTTATCGCCTTCCAATTAATGTTTCGACCTGGTGTTGGTGGCGGCCCCTGTGATGGCCCTTGCTTGCTTGGACTGTGACACTCCTCTTCTAGCCTGATGGTTGACCTTGGAGGGGAGGTTGTTCGTGCTGCTTCCTCGCAATGTATATTGCGCCCAGGTGTTGGTGGTGGTCCCTGGATGTCGTCAGTCGGCCGTTGTGGGCTTAATCCACCCCAGTTGAGGATGTCCTCCTCTGGCGTCCATAGGTCCAGACAATCGCTTACTTCGCTCATATTGACTTTTGGTTGTTGTTTTTTTTTATTTTTCTGTAATGATATTAAAGGGATTATAGCTTACTTATTGGTTTATGACACATACAACTGATACAGGACGCACAACGTTAGTTAGGTCTCATGCGGACAACGGACATAGTTTTGTTATCGGCCTCTTGGTGCTTAAGGCCTTTATTCTGAGAGTAACTACTCTCACTCTGCCCTCAGGTCCCGGGTGTAATTTTTCGATTTTTCCTAGTGGCCAGTGTGCTGGGGTTGTCTTGTCATCTTTTACGATAACTACTTGACCGACTTCGAGATTGGGTTGATTGCATACCCACTTCTTTCGTTGCTGTAGTTGGGTTAAGTACTCGTTCGCCCATAGTTTCCAGAAACGCTGCAATGCCTGCTGCACGTGTTTCCATCGATCCACATAGTTATTATTCTCTTCCAGTAGGTCTGGTTCAGGTATGGTTGACATGTTACGTCCTATAAAAATATGTCCTGGCGTAAGTGCCTCTACGTTCTCTGGATCTGCTGAGAGTGCACATAGCGGTCGTGAATTCAGGCACGATTCAATCTGTGTGCTCTCTTTAAATGATGCTTGATGCTTTTGACTCCCGCCTCCCATGGCTGCTGCATAAGCTCGGGTGGACGCATCGCAAAATCCGTGCAGCTGGCAATTGATTTGTGTATATGGGTCCAGCGTGGCAGCCTTATTTCCTGGATATGAGGCAACTCATTCTTGAACTTGTCCCATTCTACCTTGACGTCGTCGGTAACTGCCTCATCCCAATCGTATCCGGACATCCATAATTTCTGCATTATGAGTTTGGCCGTTAGTACAGCTGGTGCTATCCATCCCAGCGGATCAAATAGCTTTGCCACTTCCGACAATATTCCTCTCTTCGTAGTAGTTGTTTTGTCGAACTCTGAGACTGTGATCTTAAATGTGAAGCAATCCTTCACTGGATGCCATAGTATTCCTAAGGCCTTGATCTGTTTGGCCTCATTCAGATCCAAAGGCAGTTGTAGTTCACGGTCTCCGGCTGGTATTGACTCCAAAAGTGAATGATGGTTTGCTGCCCATTTCCTCAGGTGAAATCCCCCACCCTTCAATAGGTTGATTAAGTCTCCTTGCACCGTCTGCGCCTCCGATAAACTGTCTGCTCCAGTGAGAACGTCGTCAACATAAAACTCGGACAGGGCTATGTCAGATGCTCTGGGATACCGCGCCTTGTTGTCCGTTGCCAGTCTATGTAGAGTTTTGATGGCCAAGTATGGTGCTGACGCAGTATCGAATGTTACCGTGTTGAGCTCGTACTCTTGTATAGGTTCGTTGGGATCGGCTCTCCAGAGTATGGTTTGATATCTTCTATGTACTGGGTCCATCGAGATCATCCTGTACATCTTTTCGATGTCGGCCGTCATTGCATATTTATATTTCCTCCAATTCATCAGAGTGGCGAATAATTTGGGTTGTAATGTAGGGCCTGTGAGAAGCTGTTCATTCAGGCTCTTTCCATTTGACGACTTTGCAGAGGCATCGAAGACCACTCTCACCTGGGTCGTTGAGCTTTCCTTAAACACTGCGTGGTGTGGTAAGTAATATCGCGGTGTACTGTTGTCTGTTACTGGTGTCATGTGGTTCATATCTGAGTACTTGCGTAGACATTGGGAGTATGATTGATGTAATTCTGGAGTTTGCTTGAACCTTTTCTCCAAATGAGCAAACCTGATCGCTGCCTGTCTCCTAGAATCTCCTAAGCTCGGGGTTTCGCCATCCCTAAACGGCAATTTTACTTGATATTGGCCGCTTGGCAAACGAGTTGTTGATTCTTCATAATATTCTTCGCATTGCTCTTCTTCGGGCGTTAATAGTCTACTGGTCGGTACTTCCTCCCATTCCCAGAATTGCCTCACTTGCTCGTTCAATTGTCGCATCATACCCTGGTGTAGGGTGGTTAATCCTGAAAAACTTATATTTTCAGCTGGTCGAGCTGAGGCTTCGTCTAATTCGCCAAACAATATCCAACCTAAACTTGTTTTCTGTGCAACTGGTGACTGTTCGGGCCCCTTCAGTAAACCATTATCCAAAATATTCGCGTATATGTTGACGCCCAGAAGTAAGTCGATTCGCCCTTGGTTCATAAATTTCGGGTCGGCTAATTCCAGCCCGTCAATATATGACCAACTTTGCCAACTGGATCGTTTCGGCGACGATATTGTTGCTATAGCTTTAACAACATATGCCTGCATGTCCAACTTGTAAGTTGAGTTGGTGTTTGATTCCAATGTAAAACAAGCGATTTTTCTTGAAGATGCTACCTGTTTTTCTTGCAAGCCCGTGACTATTAGTGTAGTTGGGATAACGTTGGCTTGCAGTGTTTGATGGGCTGATTCTGTCATGAAGGAGCTTTGTGAGCCTGGATCTATTAATGCTCGCAAAGTAAGACATTTCCCTTTCTGATTTCTCACCTTCACAATGGCTGTTGCTAACATTGACTTGGTGCTGTTTTCGTTGTAATTGCAGATTGTTACTGCTTGCTCAGGGCTGGTGGAAGCTGCATCCCCTGCTGCATCCCCCTTAACTATCGCCCTAATTTCTTCTTCATGTAGCAATGAGTGATGATGCTTGCCACACTTGAAGCACCTGTTGCTGCTTGTGCACATCCTACTGTGATGTGGTCTCAAACAATTGTAACATAAGTTATGTTTCCCTATGAAATTTCGTTTTGCAGTGGTAGCTAGACCTTTAAAATCACCGCATTGATATAATAAATGTTTGTCCTTGCACATTGGACAATTTGTTGTCAGTTTGCATGGTCCACCACCATGATTACCCAAGCACTGGTTGCAGTGTCCGTACTTCTTTATAAGGTTGCTCCGTGATGCTGGATCCTTGCGCTGAAGCATGGTGCAGTATTGAAGGGTGTCTTTTCCCTTGCACATTGGGCATCCCTTCTGTTCCTTGATGTGGTAGCTACTCGTTTTGTGTCGAGGCTTTTCTGTCCTGTTTCCTTCTGTTAAGGATTTGTTGCCGTGGATGTCCTTGGTGGCCTCCAAGCTTCTGTATCCGTTCTCGAGGAAGTTAAGTAGTTCCTTTAGTGATGGCAGATTGTCAGATTCTGCTATCTTCTGTTCCCATTTATTTCTTGTGATGTCTGGCAATCCATGCGCTGTCACAAACACGAAGATAGGGTCCCAGTCGGCTGTGCTCACGTTTAATACCTGAAGTGAATGCCGAATACGGTTTAACTCGTCCAGCATTGTCCTTAAATCCCTGTAGGACTCCTGTTTAATCTTTGGTTGATTAAACAGAAGCTTGAGTTGCGCGTATATTAAGAGCCTTCTCTTATTATACCGTTTGCACATAAGTTCCCAAGCTGCCAGATAGTTCGCTGAGATCATGTCGAAGGAGTCGAGATCCCTGCTTGCCTCTCCTCGTGAGGCTTCCCTTGAAATAGTGTAGTTTATCGACGGGTGTCAGACAATCATCGTTGTGAATTAATGATACGAATCGGTCGTGAAAGGTTCTCCATGCCGAGTATTGGCCGTCGAATTTTGGAATTTCCATCGGTGGAAGTTTAGCTGCGATTCTTAATGGATTTTGCTGTTCACCTTGACCTGTTGTTGCAGGTACTTGTGGTACGCTAGCGGCCATTGCGTCTCGCAGATCCCCTAAAAACTCAGAGTAAGTCGCTTCAAACTGTTGGTACAGAGTGCTCCCTTGGTACGCAATTAGATTGGCTTGTGTTTTTTCGTCCTTGATACTGCTAGCGTCTATTCCATTTAATTGCGCATGATTTTCCCTAAATGCCTTCCACTGGTCTTTGACGGTTTCTATTTTCCCGCTGACGTATCCTGGCGTTCGCCTGGGTTTCGGAATTGTGTTGTAATTAGATATCGTCTGATCTAATTGCAACTTTAAGTCAGTCTGCTGTTGCAGTGCACGAATTGTTGCGGCCATTGAGGTTAGTATTATACGGACTTGTTATAAATATTTGGACAGGGTTTGACAGATTGCGGAAAACGGAAGAATAAATTTGTTTGACCTACAACCAATCCGGCTCGAAGGACCATATGTTGCAGCGCCGGTTAAGCTGCAATAAAAAAAAGTAGGGTGGATTGGTTCCTCTAAATAAAAGAGTGTGGTCGGTTTACAAACAAATATATTCTCTCCCATTCGTGACAATGCTATCTTATTTCTAATTAAATCTATTTTGTTTTTACTTTATTGTATGTGAAATTCTAATTTTAAATCTATATTTATATATTATTTGTTGTCCTTAGTTAGAGCTGAAATATACAAATCTGTTTAGTTTGTCCAAATATTTTTTACGTTGGCAAATTCCAACTTGTTAGTTTATTGTTAGTCAACAAAACTTTAATTAGCAACAACTTGCCCGGAGGAATAAATAATAATTGCAGGTGCAATTATTTAAGCAAGACGCTTGTTGCTACTGGCAATCAAGAGACGCTTGATGTACCCAATTTAAGAAAAAAAAAACTGATGTTCACTCAGTGTAATGAGTGTGGCAATGCTACGTCAAAAAATTTTTGTTTACTCCACCAGAACCAAACCCACAAAAAAAACTTAAAAAGGCAAAGTCTTCCAAGTGTTACAATATTCTGACGAAACAATATTCTATTTAACAGAATATGGTTCCGACCGAAACGATTCTAAGTCCTGGAACCCTTGTTAAAATTCTAAATTTCAGAATAATATAAAAATTCTCCAAGTGTGGAGAATTGAAACTGGATATTTTTGTCTTGGAAAATTTTGATAAAAACTCCAAGTCCCAGAAAAATAATTGGGTTGATATTTTTTCTAAGTCCTAGAAATTCTCCGATAAAATTCCAAGTCCTAGAAAAATAATTGGATTGATATTTCTTCTAAGTCCTAGAAATTCTCCGATAAAAATCCAAGTCGTAGAAAAATGTTGGTTTGATATTTTTTCTAAGTCTTTTTGATATTTTTTCTAAGTCCTAGAATTTCTCCGATAAAACTCCAAGTCTTAGAAAAATAACGAATTGAAAATTTGATAATTTTTCTAAGTCCTAATCTAAACCTCTTTAAAGCCAGCGGTGAATACTCGTCAGCTATCTAAGCCCTAACAAAAATCTAATCCGGTTGGAAATCCAACCAGTATTACCTCTATTCGAATCGGCATAAAGGCGAAGTTCCTTGCTGTGCGCCGGTTTATATAGCCCCCTTGAATACGCAAGTGGGGATGGCAATTTTCGATTGCGGAAAAAATGGCGATTTAGCCACTGGGATTATTTTTTTAAATGGCGACGATGTGGTCCCAGTATTTTCAATCTCTTCCGATTGCAATCAGCTGATTGCTGTTGACAGTTTCGCGTCTGAGATTTGTGGTTGTTTAGAAGTTTGTTGCTATTAATGTGTTTTTGTGTATTTTAGATTTATTTACGTTTGCTGTGATTCGGCGAAATTGTGTGGTAATTGTTTCATAGTTTACTGGTTTTTATGCGTAATTATTATTATCTTTTTAGGTGTGTATTTCGAATTATATGTATAGTGCAGTTTGTTTAAGGTGTTGTGTAGGTTTGTTTTTGTTTACATTGTCTATTGTTTGGTATAATGTATTTTTATATTATTGTTTAATTTAATTCGTGTTTTATATTGGTTTATGAATTATTGGTTAGTTTTATTTATCTTTTTGTATGTTTAAATAAACTGAGTTTTAGCATTAGACATTATGTTGTTTCGTATTTTCGTGCTTTTATTGTTTCAGCTTAGGTAGTTACTTCTTGTTGTTTCGCGCCGAAACACTGAGTGTACAGTGTGTACATTATGTACAGTGTGTACTATATAAGTTAACACCATCACCATCGTTGGCAAAATATTTCACGGCGATTTTCCTGGAATCCCCAAGTGCGCAACTGCATGTGGGTGCTGACGAAGCGTCTGCGACTTACCCACTGCAATTACCAAGAAATTAGATCATAAGTGCTTAGTAGTAAAATATTAAATAACGATAATAAGAGACTAGTGTCCAAGTAGGAATAAGAATGTGAGCAACAAAGCAGTCTTAAAGTTGCTGTCTTAAGATCGAGACGAAAAATTGTTAAATTTAAATAAAACGCGGATTTTAATTATTAAAATAAAGTCCAATAGTTTTTTTTATTAGAAAAGCGTTTTAAATTTCTTAGCTTATACTATGTACTATGGACTGTATACTATAACTACCGGAGCCCGCAAAAACACACCAGTTAAGAAACATATTATTTATATACAAAATAAAAATATTTGTGAACATTGGGAAACTTGAAAATATTAGCATCCATTGTTCTTTATATACTTCCACCGAAAAATGCGTAAAAGCTTTTAATTGGTGCGATTAAATAAAGCGTTAATAAGAAAATATATAAATGTCGGATTTTTTGCATTATGCCTCAGATTGCGGTACATCTTGAAAACGGTCAACGTGTATATTTCACTGAAGAAAATGCTCTCCAACGAGCTTTCCAGTCACCAAAAACTACACTTACTGAATTTTTCACACTCTGCCAAAAACTTGATATTTTCGGACAATTCGCAATGTTATATGAAAAAATCCCCGAAGGGAAAATTTATTAAAAATTAAAAAAATTAAATTTCCAAAAAAAAATTAATTTTCCCTAAAGCATTTTAATTCCACACACATACATACATACGGCGCTGAACGAAACTTGACCCAACCTAAGCCAGACGAAACTTGAGCCACCCCAAAAAAATAATTTTCGCGCAACTTGCAATGCGCCGCGTGAGAAGCGCACTGTAAGCAAGTTGCGCAGGTGCCTTGGTACTTCAAGTAAAGTTCAAGGGCGCGTTTCCCCGGCGCGGCGTGTGGAATTTTTCTTTGCCACAACCGGCCGGGTGGAAATTAAAAAATGGAGAGTGTTGTTTCAATCGCGAAAGTGCGCTGGCGGTTCAGTAAATGGTTTAACTCGTGGATTACTTTCATTAAACATTTGATAATACGGCTTTGCCGAAATTGTTCATTACGTTCATTAAATAGTTTAATTTGTGAATTACTTCCACTAAACATTTGATAATACGGCTTTGCCGAAATTTGTTCATTACGTTCATTAAATAGTTTAAGGTGTGGATTACTTATAATAAATAGTTTGATAAAACGGCTTTGCCGCAATTCGTGAAATACTTCCTTTAAATAGTTTAATTTTTTAATTTGTGAATTACTTTCATTAAACATTTGATAAAGCGGCTTTGCCGAAATTGTTCATTACGTTCATTAAATAGTTTAATTTGTGAATTACTTCCACTAAACGTTTGATAATACGGCTCTGCCGAAATTGTTCATTACGTTCATTAAATAGTTTAATTTGTGAATTACTTTCACTAAACATTTGATAATTAAATAGTCTAATGTGTGGATTACTTATATTAAATAGTTTGATAAAACGGCTTTGCCGCAATTTGTGAAATACTTCCTTTAAATGGTTTAATTTGTGGATTATTAAATATAACATAACAATTAGAGGAATAAATAAAATTACAATTGTGACTATCATTGTTGGTTTTTTAAAATAAATAAAAATACAATTTGAACAATTAAATACAACATAACAATTAGAGGAATGAATAAAATTGCAATCGTGAGTATCATTGTTGGTTTTTAAAATAAATAAAAATACGATTTGAACAATAAAAACGCAACTTAACGATTGGCGCAGCCGGTAGGATCCGAGCGAGCCTGACAATTATTGATCGAGTGCTGGATATAGGCACCTTATCTTAAACTCAGTCTGAGCCGAGGCTGAGGGCACAAGATCAATAGAGGCGCTGACCCCGGATCCTATTCGAACAACGAACGTAGCGTAAACTATAGGTGGTAGAAACCACTCTACTCTGCAACGCACCCAAAGGTGCTACCGGTGGACTTTTGTGGGCTTCATCCCTGCCCAGGATAAAGTCCATTAAGGACCAACAAGGGGACGATCTAGCCACAGACGCCCCCCGACGTGGGACTAGGGGATAGTTACGACCAGCCCAAGGATTCCACATCCAGAGCTCCGACGTCCAGCCCTACATCCACGAGGGCTGCATCACCCATTCAAACTCACTATTAGCTACAATCAAACCGATTCAGGCTAGGCCAATAAGACATAGGCCGCCAACCGGGTCTACACTAAGAAACTACGCTCGAAGGTGCACAACCACGATGCCTCTGCTCCAGGCGGGCACGCGCTCACCCCCATTTATTTCATCGCGGGACTTTTAGTGGGCTTCATCCCTGCCCAGGAGACGCCCTATGTCCGAGGGCCAACCAGGGGACAACAGCTATTCCGAGACTCCCCCATTGAGGGACCATCAGCCCCCAGCAGGTGACCCAGCCACACCAGGCCCCTCAACCTTGCCAGGGCCCAACGGAACTCCAGCGAACTACCAGGCCATTCAACGAGGGAACACCTCAACACCAACAACGGCCACCTCATCAACAGACCCACCAGCATCTCCCAGACGACTACGAAGCGGAGCCCACATAGGCGAATCATCTAGCCAAGTAAGTGTCAAAACTCTAAAAGATATCCTCAAGCGAGCCCAGGAGACCGGCGAATTCAATTTAGCTCATTTGAAGGCCGTGGATAAGCAAATCCAACGGGCCAGTAAAGAGCGGAAGGTTCACTTAGTGGCCTACAAAGAGGCGGCCCTAAAATTCCAACGCCACCTAGACGAATTCAAAGGCAATCTCCCTCGCCCCCTTGAGGATAATAATTTAGAACTAGAGGTTAAGGAGGATATAAGTGTAAGCCCAGATAAATCAAATAACGAACCGCCCGAGTCCGATAACGCCCCGCTAGATCTCCTCGCGGACTGGATAGAGATGTCCAGCCGTTCCCTGTGGCTTCTGGAAGAAGAAGAAAGGACCTTTAAAACTAATCCCCTTTTTAATCCTTCATTCTTAAAAGACTTAACAGCTATGGCCGACGACTATATAAAAGTCGCCAAACTAACGGCCCAGCTTGTACCCTTATTTTCTGGCGGGCAAAGCCCGACAATGGGAACAGAACTGCAAATGTTCCTCGGCTGTTGCCGCCGGGTACTACAGTGCCTGACGGAACAGGAAAAAGAAGCATTCTTACAAATATTTCCCACTAGGCTTCGGGGAGAGGCCTATCAACTAATTGCATCCTCCCAACCCGCTACTTTCGAGGAGGCAGAAAACCTCATAAACAGGACATATCTCCCCAGAGAAACGTACCAGGAATTGGTAAAAAAAAACTAATCCAATTACGACAATTCCCACTAGAACCACTAACCACTTATACAACAAGAATTAAGCAACAGTTGTCCCTGTGCGAAGAGGCGGCCTCTACCAAATATGGCGCCCTAGCAGCTCCGGCCGTTAAGAGCCAATTACAAGACTTCACTAAAAATGCCCTGCGTACCTCTGCCAATACCTTTTAACCCTGGGAGAGGACACTCTTGAGAGTCTGACACAAAAGGCACTAGACATGGAGAAGCTCCAACAGAATTCCATGTATGCTCCTTACCAAATGTCGGTACCGCTTCACGCCTTCACCCCTTACGGACAGACAATCCCCGCAACTCAGTCCAATAATAACCACCCAATGGCCCCCGCAACCACCACGCAATAAACACAATCACGCCAGTACCAATAATACAGCCGCAACAACACTCCAACCACCAATCAACACCGCCCGCCCAACCTCCAACACTACACTCCATAAATCAAACCCTGCCGCTCGCACAAGATAGAGTACCCATACCAAGGACCTCCACTCCTGTGCCAACACCCACTCCCCCGAAGCCAATGTCACATGCACCTTCTGTCGCCGTCGAGAACACACATATAGTGGATGCATGAAACGCAAAAACACTCCGTTCTGTTCACATTGCCTAAATTATGGCCACGACATCCGTGAGTGCCGCCGTTTACTACTAACTAATTGCTCCTTTAATCCCTCATGGGAGATAGGGCGGAAACAGTTGCCCTCCAGCGGACTCTGTTTTGCGCGACAGCTCTCAGCTCTGACCAGGATCTCCCGGTTGTTGCGGCCTCTGATAATAGGGTTCTCCTCCACGTTGTTCTAGGTCTTCCGACTCGACGGGTTCCTTGCGGATTCCAGTCGAGGGCCTGTTTGGCTAGATTCTCGTTTTCGCGTCGCAAGGTGTGGCC
Organism: Thereva nobilitata; assembly: GCA_963855945.1. Classification (NCBI taxonomy): domain Eukaryota; kingdom Metazoa; phylum Arthropoda; class Insecta; order Diptera; family Therevidae; genus Thereva; species Thereva nobilitata. The sequence goes on from OY979694.1 coordinate 170,339,947, forward strand.
AATCCAATTCCATTTCCTTCGCCTGATTTGGTCGTCTATCCTTTCTTGGCCGGCACGGCGCCATAGTTCTTCATTTGAAATTCTATCTTGCCAGCGGATTTTTAGGATACGACGTAGGCATCTGTTGATGAAAACTTGTAGGCGCCCTGTGATGAATTGGGTGACTTTCCATGTTTCGAAACCGTACAAAAGAACTGCCTTAACGTTGGAGTTGTACAGCCGCAATTTGGTGTTAATTGAGATCTATGTTGATCTCCATATGTGAAACAGGCATGCATATGCGCTTCTTGCTTTATTTATTCTGGAACTGACATCTTCTTCTATACCGCCGTTTTCGGTAATAATACTACCGAGGTAACAGAATTTGTCTACCAGTTCCACGTCACGGTTATTTAGCGCTGTCCGTTCAAGGGTGTTTGCATTTATCCGCATTTCTTTTGTTTTAGTCGGATTTAACCTTAAGCCCGCCGAGCTACTTTCTGTTGCCAATTTGTTTAACATGTTTTTGAGGTCCTGGTGTCTGTGGGCCAGCAAACAGATATCATCCGCGTAGTCGAGATCCTTAAGGCGGTCTAGCAATCCCCATTGTATGCCACCTGTCCTTCTATCTAGAGCGCTGACAAGAATGTCGTTTATTACTATAAGAAATAGTAATGGTGAAAGTAGACATCCTTGTCGTACTCCTGAGCTCACCTCAAAGCTGTCGGATAATTTTCCATTATGGAGAACTCTGCATTTGGAATTGTTGTATAGAGCTTTTATCAATTCTATTATTTTGTCCGGCAGTCCACGTTTCCGTAGAGCTCGCCATATAAAGCTCCTATTGACCGAGTCGAACGCTTTCTCATAGTCTACGAAAGCAAGGTAAAGGGGGGATCGAAATTCAGTAGACTGCTCCACTGTGATTCTCAAGGTGTTAATATGGTCTATGCAGGAGCGGCCCTTTCTGAATCCAGCCTGCTGTCTTCTAAGCGTTCGATCTACTGCCTCTCTTATCCTAGATAGTAATATATGGGACAAGATTTTTCCCACCGTAGATAATAAACAGATGCCTCTCCAGTTGTCACATATTGTTAGGTTCCCCTTTTTTGGTATTTTGACTATGATACCTTCCGTCCAATCCTCCGGAAAGGTACAGGTGTTCCATGCTATTTCCAGGATTGGCTGTAGCGCATCTGCTATGAGGCTTGAGTCGGTTTTCAACAATTCTGGCGGGATGCCATCTTTTCCAGCTGCTTTACCATTGGCCATTGCATGAATTGCGGCTACTATTTCTGTCTTGGATGGTGCACGAGTGGCGATTCTTATTGGCTGTGCATTGTTGTTATTTTCTTCAGGTTCCTGCGAAAAGGAACCATTCAGGGCGGCGAAGAAGTAGTCTCTCCATCTTTGGAGTTGCTCCTCGTCGCTGCACAGCAGCCTTCCATCCGCACTCTTTACGGCATGCTTTTTAGTAGAGTGCTTTCCCGAGAGCTGCTTAGTAATTTGGTACAGCACCTTACTGTTGCCTGTGTTTGCCGCGTTTTCCGCTTTCTCTGCGAGCTCATTTATCTGCCGCCTTTTATCACGCCGGACACTTCTCTTTACCTCCCGGTGTAATTGGGAGTATTCCCGTTCAAGTTGTTGGCGTCTTTCCGGGTCGCTTGTAGAGTTCACGTTATTGCCGCCGTTTAAGATACAATAATGAACGCAGTCAAGCTTCCGCTGGCAATATGCCCCAACGGCAGAACTCGTACAATAACTACAACAACAGGCCACCACAAAATTAGCCTTCAACCAACCCTCCGAATTTTAATAATAGAAACCCCCCTGACAGGGCTGGTGACAGTAGACGGAACCTTCACCCAGGATCGGGCCCACCCCCTCCAGGTCAACCTAATTCCGGCCAAAATCCAGACCAACCCAACAGAACCCCACCCGTTTACCAGGTAAGCAGGAAATGCGATTCTGTGGCCGCCGCAGCCATGTGGTAAGTGAGTGCGCCCAGAAAAGAATGTGGGAAGAAAGGCAGCAGGGAAACGCCGAGCCGTCGAGCCAAAATTCCCTGGCCCGACAACAATAAGTCCAATCACACCCAAGGGTACCCCTCAGCCGCCCCGACTCAAAATTCCACAAGTTACCTTACCTTTAGATATCAGCCGTAACGGCAAAGTCAAATTAGTAGTGGACTCTGGCGCTGAGGTAAGCATAATTAAACAAAACAAATTAAAACCAGACGTAGAAATAAACCCCGATGAGAAATGCACTCTCGTAACCCCAGCCGGAACTACCGAAACCATAGGTAGCTGTCACGGAAATTTCGACCTCCCCCCTAAAATCCCCGGCTCTTTCCAGGTAGTAGAGGATACACCCGAATTTCTGAACAACGGACTGTTAGGGTTCGACTTCATATTGGAGAACTGCAATGTAGAAGGTCCCAATCGAAAGTTGAAATTCCCTCGTACCGCAACGAACCCTGAAGAGTTTAGCGTTCCATTGACTTTCGGCGAGCATTCGCCCAAAGAACGGGCAGTCGAAGTGAGGCACAGTATGGGCAAAACCCACACTGTCCCTAAGGTCCCTAACAAGGAGGCTGACTGCAAAACCCAAAGGTCGACTGACATAATCAAAACTCAAATGGAACCTACATGGACTAAGATTGAACTGGGACGGCCGACACGAGTGCCGTGCCGTACCCAACAAATAATCGTTGTGCCGCTAAACCTGAAGGAAGAAATGGTCTGCCTGTCTCGGGAAATAGAACCCGGTGTATTCCTCTCAAACAGCCTGCTACCCAAGGGGAAAGGCACAGTTCCGGTAAGCATTCTCAACAGTACCAACACCCCAGTGCCCATAGCCGCACTTAATTTAACACTGGTCCCAACCAGTACATATGTAATAGTCCCACTTCAGGCGCTACCACGGCCAACCGTAGTAAAGCAATCCCACCAAAGTTCGGCCCCCACGGCCCCTGAAACGTATGCCTCTGAGATCGCTAGCCAAAATGCCATTCGTACGTTCTTAAACACTGTCGCTCTATTCCTAATCAATTATTTAATAACAATATGGTGCGCCGACCAAACCAGCCCCAAGGCTCATTCCAAAATAACGGTGCTTGTGAGTACAAGGGCCCCAAAGTTGGCCACCAAACTCCATCACCACTCCCCTCATATAAGAAAAAGGGAACAACTTCCCGTGCAAAGGCACCATACACCCCTGCCAGTAAATCCCAAAAAAGCAAAAGATTAGGTACGCAAACCCCAAAGAGCAAGACCGAGGCAAGAATTAACCATATCCGGTACTCCTCAAACCCCGAGTACCCGGTCCCTCAAGACCTCGAAGCCCGCTTAGAACAGATCAAAAAGGAATTGAGTCTGGATGAAAACCTAAGCGCGGAAGAAAGACAGTCGATTTCCGACCTCTGTTACGAATACCACGATATTTTCTATCTTAAGGGCGATCTCCTCACGCACACATCCGCCATCCAACACGAAATACCTTTAATACGGGACCAGGCACCCATAAACCAGAAAATGTACCGATTGCCAGAAAGTCAGAGGCAAATAATAAATGACCAGCTACAAGAAATGCTGGAAAATGATATAGTACAGCCTAGTAAAAGCCCGTGGAACTCCCCTCTCCTACTAGTTCCCAAGAAGGCAGGCGCAGACGGTGAGAAAAAGTGGCGAGTCGTCGTCGATTTTCGTAAGCTTAACGAAAAAACCATCGGCGACGCCTACCCATTGCCACGCATAGAAGAAATCCTAAACCAGCTAGGACACTCGCGGTTTTTTACCACTCTCGATCTTGCCAGCGGCTATCACCAAGTTCTGGTCGATCCCAGGGATCAAGATAAAACCGCCTTCAGCACTAATTACGGGCACTACGAGTTCAAACGTATGCCGTTCGGGCTAAAAGGAGCCCCGGCTACGTTCCAAAGGCTAATGAATTACGTACTTACCGGCCTGCAAGGCCTCGAATGCTTCGTCTACCTAGATGACATTGTCATCTATGGTAAGAGCCTAGAAGACCAAAACCGGAAGCTCAGAAAGGTCTTCGACAAACTGAGGGAGCATAACCTCAAATTGCAGTCCGAAAAGTGCCAATTCCTACGTAAGGAGGTAGTCTACCTAGGGCACGTCTGCTCAGAGAAAGGAGCGCTCCCGGACCTCAGGAAAACGGCGTGCGTCCAAGAATTCCCGGGACCACGCACTATACGCCAGGTCCAATCTTTCATCGGACTCGCGAATTATTACAGGAAATTTATTCCCGACTTCTCAAAAATCGTCCGGCCTCTAACCAATCTTCTCCGAAAGGACGTAAAATTCTCCTGGACTTCCAGATGCCAAGAATCCTTCGACCAAATCAAGGCAGCTCTGGTCAAACCCCCCCTACTTATCTACCCCGACTTCACTAAACCCTTCAATCTGACTACAGATGCCAGTAGTGAAGCCCTTGGGGCCGTACTTTCACAAGGGGAAGTGGGAAAGGACCAACCCATCGCGTACGCCAGCCGAACCCTGAACAAGGCTGAGCGAAACTACTCCACTTGTCAATAGAAATATTCAAATGCATTTTCTCTATGGCGTGAGCTGCAAATGCCGATTTTGTTACTTGCCTCTGTGTTATACACTTCTCATGTTCGCTGAATCTTTTCCTAATTGAACGTCTCGTTTGACCAATGTAGACAGAATCACATTCGTTACAGTCAATCCGGTAAATGCCCGATTTTTCAAGTGCGTCTTTTTTGTCTTTTGTGCTACCAAGCAAATCACCTAGTTTATTATCAGTTTTCACGCCATAGAGAAAATGCATTTGAATATTTCTATTGACAACGTAAAGTTGATAAGAAGTGTGCGTGATGAGAGAAGACTCGATGCCTATAAAAGTGCCTATATCCACAAAACCAATAACACCGTTAATTTGGACAATGGCAACATCGAGTCGGTGTTGTTCTCTCTCCTATAACACCGGACCGTTTCAAATCGTTTATGCAAATTTTAATTACTTCAGTCGTGATTGCTGATGATGATTTGTAAATCAAATCGAAATGCATTCGGGTTTTTATTATTGAGAATATGAAATATTTTTTTTTTATATTCCAATAAATTGCGAGTAGAATCATTAAGGTGTGTTTTTGTTTAATTTTATTTGATATTATATCGATTCTACGTAGTTCGGTGTTTAAAAAATGTCTTTATACTCCACCATCTTGGGCCATAGCCTGTGCCGTGAAAAATTTTAGGTGCTATCTACAGGGTCGCCCATTCACGGTGTATACCGATCACAAGCCGTTGAAAGGAGTTTTCAACGTTAAAGACCCTACAACCCGATTGGTGCGCTTCCACCACAAACTCTCGGAATACGATTACAATATTGAATACAAACCCGGCAAGTATAATACTAATGCCGACGCCCTCAGTCGTATTCCGCAAGATACTAAGGCTCAGCAAACTTTCACTGTCGAAGCAATAGTTCATGCCCCCATGGAACCTCCCCCCGGAGGCCACAATCAAAGATGCAACGCGGTCACCCGTGCCCAAGCACGAGAGAAAAAACCGATTACTACGCCCGAAAAAGAGGCCCAACCTGAGATAACAGACATGGGCGCCACCCCCGAAGGCAACGGTATAAAGCAGGCAGATAACCAACTCCTCAATCCAACCGAATCCCAAACCTCACCGAGCTCCGCGGACGCATTAGTCCAAACAAACTCCCTCAAGAGGCTGAAATCAATCAAAGGCCCAAAATCACGGTATTCACGGACCCCGAAGAGATTGCCACCATCCTGAAAGACTATCATGACTCCGCCGGCGTGATCAAAACGTACAAACAAATCCGTCGGAAGTACTGGTGGCGCCACATGCTTAGGGATATAGGAAAGTATATTCGACGATATAGAAAATGCCAGACAAATAAGTCCACGCCGGCCCTTAAAATGCCGATGGTGATTACCGACGTGGCCGAAAGACCTTTCGACAAGGTCTATCTGGACATAGCGGGACCCTTAGAAACTACCCACTCCGGGAACTTGTACATCCTAACATTTCAAGATAACCTAAGCAAGTTCCTAGATTGCTATGCAATCGCGAATGCCGAAGCCGAAACGGTAGCGCAGATAGTCTTTGACCAAATCGTTACCCGCTACGGAATACCCAAAAGCATAGTGACCGACCAGGGCACCAATTTTCTTAGCGGCCTCTTCAAGGGCCTGTGCAAACTTCTGAAAATCAAAAAGCTACAAACTTCCGCTTACCATCCCCAATCGAACGGCGCTCTGGAAAGGGCCCACAGGCCTTTAGTAGAGTACTTGCGCAGCATCACTGACCAGAACCCCAAATCCTGGGACCAATATTTACGCACTGCCGCATTCGTATACAACAATAGTGTTCACGACAGCACCGAGCTAACCCCGATGGACTGTCTTTACGGTTTCTCTCCAGATATCCCTTCGAATCTTAAAAAAACCCAGAACCTTTATACAATCACGAAAGCTACTACAGTAAAACCCGGATAGGTACCCGCATATTTGACTTTGCAACACAAGAATTTTTGTTTCATTTCGTTTTCCACTTAAATACTTTAATATAAATTCGCGTTAGTGCGTCCCTCTTAAGAGCACCACTTGCATAAGTGCTTTAATTTTTGATCTCTTATTTAAAATATTGTACTTAATAAATTCGTTTAAGGGCGCGAACGCAACCCGGGATTTGTATTAATCGCAAACGTAACTAACTTCATTTTTATGAGTGGATGGCAATAAAAATGTCAAAGTGAAGTTTTCACAGTGTTATTTTGACGGCTTATGCTCTGCGTTTGTAGTTTACATATTGGCGAAATATTAAAAGTGCAAGTAATTAATTTTTTAAAATTTATAATAAATTGCATTTTTGAATATTGCACTTGCAGATTCTATAAAAATGGGTAAGAATGTTAAAGCGTTATCTATTAAACAGAAGATAGATATATTAAATGAGATAAAAAAAGACCCTAAAGTTAAGAAAGAAGTATGCCAAAAAAATAAATGCAATATTTCAACGATAAATAGAATCATTAAAAACGAAAAAAAAATTCGAGAATTAGTCAAAGAAAACAAAAATATCCAAGCTAAACGTCTAAGAAAGGGTAAATATGAAAATGTTGAGAATGCTCTAGCAAAGTGGTTTGATCAACGGCGATTACAGGGTGCTGTTATATCCAGCCCTGTACTTTTTAATAAGGCCAAAGAGCTTGCAATACAGCTCAACTCCGATTTTGAACCAACGAATGGCTGGCTTTGGCGATGGAAACGCCGTGAAAATATAAAATTTAAAAAATTATGTGGAGCAAGTAATGAAAGTGATCATTCTGGTGCAGAAAATTACATTCGAACTGTTTTACCTACAATTTTAGAAAATTATTCATCTAAAGATATATTTAACGCAGATGAAACCGCGTTGTTTTTTAAAGCACTTCCTAATGGTTCGTTGGCACGTAAGGGTTCATCTTCAAAAGGACATAAAGTAGAAAAAAACCGGATTACTTTATTATTTGTATGTAATGCTACTGGAGATTACTAGAAAGCATTTGCTATTGGAAAATACAAAAAACCAAGATGTTTCAAAAATAGAAGTATTCCTTTGCGATACTATAGTAACAAAAACGCTTGGATGACCGGTGCAATATGGAATAGAATTCTTGATGATCTAGATGAAGAAATGATCCAAAGCAAGCGTAAAGTCGTCTTATTGGTAGATAACGCTTCCTGTCATAAAGCAACGATTAAACTGCAAAATGTAAATGTGCAATTCTTGCCAGCAAATACAACACCGTTAATTCAACCTCTTGATTTAGGCATCATTCATTCATTTAAAGCACAATATCGCCTAATAATAATCAGAAAACAGCTACTGGCTTTAGAAAGTGGATTAACATTACCTCAGTTTGCAAAAAATGTGACTATTTTAAATGCATTATATTATGTTAAAAGGGCATGGTGGATGGTTACAAAAGAGACTATTGAAAATTGTTTCAAAAAGGTATAAATTATATACATACATACTGTATGTATTTTATTTTTATATCTGTTTTCGTAATACTTTTTAGGCAGGATTTATCCAGACTACAAATGAGAGAGATATGGAAACAGACACAGAGATATTTGAAACAATTACTGACTTTAATATGAGTCAAACAGATTTTACAAATTATGTAGCGTGCGACGGAAGTGTTGAATGCTATGGTCTTCTTACTGATGCAGAAATAGTTGGAGAAGTTCTACAAGAAAAAGAAAATGAAGTGGATAATGAAAATTCTGGCTCTGATGAAGATCATCCTCAAGAATCTGAGAAAATACCCACAATAAAAGAAGTTACTGGAGCGATTAATGTTTTGCAAAAATTTGCTTTGATTAAGAATATTGAAATTGAAGAAATTGAAAATTTAGAAGAAAAAATTTTCAAAAATGTGATTAAAAATATGATTCAAGCCAGAATAACTAATTATTTTTCTGAAATTAATAACTGATATTTTTGTCCTTTTAATTTTTATGGAATTGTTTTTTTAGAGGATGAACCACTTGTTTTTGTTATGTATTTTATTATTAAATGAACTATTTTTTATTATATATTACAATATTTACTTATATACTTTCATTGTTAATTTTATGAATAAAAATAAATACAATATTTGCATACATATAAATATATTTACATATAAATATATATTCATACAAATATATTTAAGAGCACATTTTAGGCAATAAAGCGGGCTCGGATAATAACGCAACTTACGCTGTTAAAAGAGTTCTTTTAACTGCATTTTCTGTATATGTAAATGCGCAAATTTATTGAAAATTTTGATGAGGCACTTATCCGGGGTTTACTGTACCACATTCTGAAATATAAATTACAAAAAACCTACTCCATAGCCCGATAAAATCTTCTAGCAAGCAAGCAGAAATCTAAAGCCCACTACGACCAAACCACGAGACCCCAATCATTCCATATTGGTGACCAGGTACTTATTAAAAGCGAAAACCGAAAAGGAAAACTGTCCCCCATCTGGAGAGGCCCATACGCCGTAATAGCCGTAACCAGCCCCGTAAACACCAAGATTAAAATAGGTAACAGACAAACCATAGTGCACAATAACCGACTTAAGCCCTTTTACGAGTAACAATTTAAGTAACAATAGAAAGTAATATTACCACCACACCTCCGTACCACCCCCCCCCCTTGCCTTAGGCACACCCATATAAACGGCTCTACTTGAAAAAGAAAACTATCAAAATAAATAGGAGATGGGTTAACGCCCATATTAATCCCTTGAAGCCATTTCATGAAAATAAAACACAGCTTCAAGCCATCCCACAGATCCTGCCTATTTACGTCTAACGGTGGTTTACGTTTAAAACACCGATCTAGACGAATGGCATACGGACAACCCACACCTACTGATATAAATTACGGCACACCCAAACTAATCTCCTATTTATAATCTCATTGCAGCGCACCATGCGGACGCTGGCTCTCCTGTTACTCATACAAATGGTCGCGAGCATGCCCGGACGCATGCCCTACACCTTATGGCCGTACACCTTCACCCCAATCAACGCTACGGGGGTCCTCATCGAGCACGTGGGAGAAGTGTGGTTATATCACCACACATGGAATGTGGTGACCGAGCTAGACCTACACGAATTAGAGGCGCATACAGACCTAACGGAACAGGCCGAGAAAGTGGCCCAACAAATATGTGCAAGGAACCCTACCGAACTCTGCGCGGCTCAACAGAAACACATCCATTCCATTGTTAACCACATAAAGCAACGTACAGGTACAATACGAGAACTAATACCTCGAAACCGCCCCAACAGGTCACTATTCGACGGCATTGGACATGCCCTGCACTACCTATTTGGGACTATGGATTCGAACGACGACCAGGAAATTTATAGTAGGTTGAATGAACTGGAGGGCAACGAAAAAGCCTTGGCCGAGCTCGAAAAACGGCAAATTACAGTGGTAAACAATACTCTGAGGGAAATTCAAAAACCACTGATCGCGCTCGTGGACAGGCAGCATCAAATCACCGAGCAGTTGACAAAACTGGACAACGCGACAGAGGGATTATACAGTACCCAGCTAAGGCAGGGGATAGTCACAGACATACTACTGCAGGTGTCTGAAATAGAGGCCAGACAGCGAACGCTTCTAGACATAATCCTCTCGAGCGCAGGCAACAAAATCCACCCTCTTCTAATCTCGCCCAGTACATTATCCAAAATTTCCCTCAAAACTAACCTGAAATGCGAAGATTGTACCCAACTCTTGCCCCAGGCCACACAACTCCGGTCTCGCCTCATTCAGGACAAACTGGTAATAAAAATCACCCTACCGATCTTAAACTTGCCCAAAATGCAATATCATAAAATTACAGTCTTCCCGATAACCACTGCGGCAGGACACTCGTGGTTCCCAGAAATTCCATACTCCCATGTGGCTTCGGAGTTCAAGGCCCAACAGTTCGTACTATTCCGCGCACAAGAGGCCAAAGCCCTACAAAGGGTGACAGGGGGCCTAAGGACAAATACTTTTATAGGACCTTTAACGGTCCCAATCGTACTGTCCGCGAACACTAAAGAATGTACCGTTCGACTCCTTTACAACCCCCTAGGAGAAAAAGTCCACAGACGCGCCCCAAAGTTTGATAACAAACCTAGCCCAAACAAACACCTGGCTGTACTCCCTAAACAAACCCACGATGTTTCACATCTCATGCGAAAAAGTCAACCACACATTAAAAGTCGCCAAGCACGGCATACTAAAAGTTAATCAACCGTGCCAAGTACAGGTGGGAGACAAAATTCTGGTGTACAACGGGACGCGAACCACCAAGATAATAGAACCACCGTACCTCCCTGCCACTGACCCCATAACTATAGCGGTGTCTTCTAAAAAAACACTAAAAACAGAATTAGTCCCCGATGAAGGGATAAAACTACACACTGGTGGCGATACTAATAAGGTTATCCAGGATGGCACTAAACCCTTGCAGGATATTTACAAAAAACTAAACAACCTGACCTGGGAACATACCCACACCCATTCAACGGTCGCCATCTCATTCAGCGGCATCCTATTACTGGCCCTCATAGATTACACGGTCTACAAATGCCTCCCGATATTAGTGGCTACCGCCCGATTTAGATTTGTCAGAAGGCCCCGTACTGCCTCCCCTTCGGATGAGACCACCTGCAAGGACCAAACGTTCCCCAGCGGGACCCGATACAACCCGAGCCCGCAATCCCATCAGTAACAGTAAGGACAATACCTAGGCCCCTAACTAGGTCCCATACATTAGCAAGGACCTCTTCTATCCAATTAGTGCAACCAGGACCTGGGAACCCAGTTAAGATAGGGTAAATCGGCCCACAAAACGCGACCCTTACTAAGTGACGTAACCTAGAACAATTCAGCTAGTGGGCGAAAGCTCTGAGGGATAATATATAAATATTGTCTTGGACCGACAAATAAAATAACCTTAGAAAATAATAATAAGTATATAGAAAGAATTGTGGAAGAAAATAAGAGTAGTAAATAAGAAGAATTGAAGAAAAAAGTAAGAGTAGTAAAAAAGAAGAATTGAAGAAAAAAGTAAGAGTAGTAAATAAGAAGAATTGAAGAAAAAAGTAAGAGTAGTAAATAAGAAGAATTGAGGAAAAAAGTAAGAGTAGTAAATAAGAAGAACTGAGAAAAAAAAATAATAAAATTGGTAAATAATAAACACGCCCTTAGGGCCCTTAACAGCTGTGAAACCAGGAAACAAAAGTGGGCGACAGTCCTCAGGAATGTAGGCTAAAACATAAAAAACTAGTACTCCCTTCAAGTACTAGGTACGCCCGCCCGGTCTAACTTCCTTCATCCCCTCATTTTTCTTCGAGTACGAGAATCGCTCTACTCCGTAGCGATTCTCTTGCTCCAGGGGGGAAGGAATGTTATATGAAAAAATCCCCGAAGGGAAAATTTATTAAAAATTAAAAAATTAAATTTCCAAAAAAAAATAAATTTTCCCTAAAACATTTTAATTCCACACACATACATACGGCCCTGAACGAAACTTGAACCACCCTAAGCCAGACGAAACTTGAGCCACCCCAAAAAAATAATTTTCGCGCAACTTGCAATGTGCCGCGTGAGAAGCGCACTATAAGCAAGTTGCGCAGGTGCCTTGGTACTCCAAGTAAAGTTCAAGGGCGCGTTTCCCCAGCTCGGCGTGTGGAATTTTTCTTTGCCACAACCGGCCGGGTGGAAATTAAAAAATGGAGAGTGTTGTTTCAATCGCGAAAGTGCGCGGGAGTTACGTTCCCACAGTCAGTAAACCCAAACAATAAAGAACATGACACCGAGTTGTCACATAACCGGATGGTCAGACCACAAATAATAAAATTCGTGGAAAGCTTAAATGCTTCAAAAATTAGTCTGAATGAAATATGAAACACGATTTCATACTTCATCCAGAAAATGCAAAACAAACAATTTTGTGTTAGAAAAATAACAATAATGCGACAAAGCTTTTTTATCGCAACTAAATTAAAAGTCAGTCTAATTAACCGATCGGGAACGTGACGACTCCTCTCAAGAGAATTAATTAATAATACTTCCTAAGAAGTTTAATCGTTGTAAAATATATCTTTTTTTCCTTTTTTTCAAATAAAGTTAATCAGTAAAAGTATTTTACTTTCTCCTTTTTATTTATTTTGTTTCAAAAGTGGAAATAGATAACCAACGTAAGTAACTGGCGCAGTCGCGGTAGGATCTTTTTCCGAAGAAAGAGAATCCTTTTAATAATAATAGTTGAATTGTTAAAGTGATAACGAATGTACAAGCGAAAAGAAAATTTTTTTTTGTGGTGAAAGTTAAGTGAAAAGAAGATTATATTCAAAAAATATATATACAGAAAAATATTCTTCTAATAAATAATCCCAAGGTGGTGAAAGTTAAGTGAAAAAAAAAGATTATATACAAAAATATATATATAAATATTCTTTTATATTGTGAAATAAAAATTAGGGAAAATATTCTCCTAATAAATAGTCTCAAGGTGATAAAAGTTAAGTGCAAAAGAAGATCATATATGGAAAATAATCCTCTTAACTTGTGAAAAAAAATATATTCAGAAAATTTTAATCTGTGAGAAAATAAAGCAAAATATCTTTTAATTTTTGAAAAAGGAAATGAAGTTTTTTATGAGAGGTAAATCAAATCAAATTTTTGACGCCAACCGACTAATCAACATCCCAGAAGAACATAGTGAAGGAATGTAAATGGCAAACCAACTAGAACTAGCCATACTAATGCAGTCACTTCAACAACAACAACATGAGATTAACCAACTACGTGAACAGCTGAACCAACAAAATGTAGCCCAGGCAAACCCCAACGTATTTCAGTTAGGCCCAGATCAAATCCTCACCCACTTTCGGCATCTTAAGCCCTTCAATGGTAAAGACGACTTCACGTTAATGGAGTTCATCAAATCTGTCGACGATACTGCTGAATTATGCAACAACAGACAACTAAGAGATTATGCCCTTCGAACTGTGCTTAATACTAAAATCCAGGGAGAAGCCAAAAGATGCATACAAAGACTTGGAGACCAACCATCATGGGAATCAGCTAAAGCAGAACTTAAACTACATTTTCGTCCCCGCAAGGATTACGCAGAAGTTATCAATGAATGTCGAAACTTTAGGGTAAGAAATTCAAGAGAATTGTTTGAAAAGGTAAGATCTGCTAATTACCAATTAAATGAACTGTATAATTTTGAAGAAGATGATCAAAAACCAATAAATTACACACCCGAAATGAACGATAAATATCTTGTGGGTATTGTAATGGAAAAGATTGATAATTTAGTTCGCGGTAATATTAATAAAAATAACTCGTTAATAGAAATGTATAATCGGTTTTCTGAATTGAAATTGCTAGACGACGAACGTGCAATCAATATCGCTCATAGAAGGTCCAGAACTGTTGAAAAAATTAATTATAAAACCAATCGGTATGACAGTGGATAAATTAATAATAATTATAATTTTGACAGGCAAACTAATACTATTCATAAGTTTACTGATGGTAGAAATCTAAACCCTAGCAATAAAAATAATTCCAGTAGCAATTTTAATCGCGAAAGGAACACTCATAATTATAATTTCCAAAAATCTAGGGAAAACAATACTAATTCTGTTACACACCGTTCCCAAAACAATAATAATTCTAGGCAAACTCGAAATAATTATAATAAAAATTCTAACTATACAACTAATAGTAACCATACTAATAATGGTGAACCCATGGAAGTAGAGAATATCCAGGAAACTGAAAATTTTTGGAGCCCCAAAGTCGAAACTACCCTTAATTGACCTCAACATAGGCCAACAAAAGGTTAAATGCCTCCTAGATTCTGGCTCACAAACAAGCATGATCAAGCCACTACTTTTCAAAAACTTCCCCGAAATAGAACTATTAAACCCAATATTTTACACAACAATTAATGGAATAAATGTAATAGATCGCAAAATAGTCACTCCTTTTCCAAAGGAATTTCAAGTTAAAGGAACCATTTCTTGGAATGTTCATGAACTAGAAAATCGAAAGTATGATGCAATCATCGGTCTAAACTTATTAGATGCAGTAGGAGGAAAAATTGATTTAGGTAATAGGTTGTTAGAAATAGGAAATGATAAAATTTTCTTTGAAGAAAATTACCCGTATTCAGTAAACGAGATCGTAGCTCTAGAAATTAATGTAGGTAAAGCAACTGATAGTTTAAATTTAGCTCATTTAAATAATGAGGAAAGAAAAGCGATAACAAACCTGTTAAAACAGTATCGAGAATTATTCTTTCAAGAAGGCGATAAATTAACAGTTTCGCATGAAATCCAGCACGAAATCGTAACGACTACCAACAATCCCATTTTTTCAAAAATTTATCGTTATCCCCAGTGCCATGAAGAGGAAATAGATACACAAATAAGGGATATGCTCCATCAGGGGATAATCAAGGAAAGTAATGCTCCATATAATTCTCCCCTCTGGATCGTTCCATAAAAACTGGACAACTCAGGGCAGAAAAAATGGCGTATTGTGGTAGACTACCGAAAATTAAATGAAGTCACTGTCGGCGATAAATATCCAATACCCAATATAGATAGTATATTGGATAAATTGGGAAAGGCACAGTACTTCTCAACCTTAGACTTGGCAAAAGGATTTCATCAGATTCTCGTAAAACCTCAAAGAAAGACTGCCTTCTCTACACCAAATGGACACTATGAATTTGTCAGGATGCCGTTCGGGTTAAAGGATGCCCCGGCAACCTTTCAAAGGCTCATAAACTCCGTCCTCAGAGAATTTGTGTAGTATATCTGGATGATATACTGATCTTTAGTACGTCATTAGAAGAACATATATCCAATCTTAGCAAGATTCTCGAAAAATTGAGAAATGCTAAACTAAAAATACAAGTGGATAAATGTAGCTTCCTCCTAAAGGAAACTGAGTACTTAGGTCATATCCTTACGCCAGAATGTGTGAGGCCAAATCCAAGAAAAATTGAAGTAATTCAGAACTTAAAGTTACCAAACACTCAAAGACAAATAAAAGCATTTTTAGGAGTGACCGGCTATTATCGAAAATTTATAAAGAATTATGCGAAAATAGCCCAGCCACTAACAAAGTACCTTAAGAAAAGTGCAAAAATAAATACGAATGACCCTAACTACATAGCGGCGTTCGACAAATTGAAGGAATTAATAACCAATCATCCCATATTGAGGTATCCCAATTTTAGTAAGACCGTCAAACTCATAACCGATGCCAACAATTTCGCCATAGGAGCGGTCTTAACCCAAGATGGCCACCCCGTCTCTTATGCGTCTAGAACATTAAATAGCCATGAAGAAAATTATCCTACGGTTGAAAAGGAACTTCTGGCAATAGTATGGGGAGTTAAATACTTCCGACCATACCTTTTTGGGAAACAGTTTGAATTGCAAACGGACCATCAACCACTTAAGTGGCTCCACACTAAGTATACCGGCAAAGATATAAATCCCCGGCTTCAACGATGGCTTCTACAATTAGGCGAATATAATTTGAAGATCGATTACATAAAAGGCAAAGACAACAAAATTGCCGATTTTTTAAGTCGCATTAATACGGAAAAAAATGAAATTAACACTATAGAAAAAATCATTGAGACTCAAACAGAAGGCTCAACAAGTGCCGAAAATTTGGACACAAACAATCAAATCCTTAAGGATGTACTGAACGAAAAACTTGAAAATGCTAATAATATAGAAGAAGGTAACGAAGTTGATGAATCTATGGACTTACAAACCATTCACTCCCAAGAACAGAACTTAGAGGATCACATTCCAATCCTAGACACGATAGTAAATAGGTTCAAAACGCAAATTATCCTCGTTGAAACAAAAAAACGCGAATTCGATTACTCCTTTAAAAACCGTAGAATTTTTATCGATAAAGTTGACCTAATGAACGACCATATCAGTGACATCTTAAGAAGATATTTAGAAAAAGGGAAAACTGGGATATATTCTAATTTAAATGATAAGGAATATAATCAGTTCCAGCAAAAAATAATAGAAATATTTCCTAACCGAAAACTGTTTAAATTTGTCAAGTGTACCCATTTTGCCACTGACATACCAGATGAAGACAAATTGAAAAAACAAGTAGCACTATTTCATAAAAATGAGATAGGTCATTCCGGAATAACTCCTACTTACGAGGGCTTAAAGTCCAAAATTTACCATCCCAAACTCCAACTAATAATATATGAACTGATCAATAATTGCGAGATCTGTTCTGCCAAAAAATACGACCGAAACCCAATAAAAAAGAAATTTAATATCACGGAAACTCCGACAACAACAAATGAAATCGTTCATGTCGACATCTATGTTAACAGTAAGCATTCATTTATGATGTTTTTAGATAAGTTTTCGAAATTTGCTACGTGCATTTTCCAACAGGACAGGAAGAGTCTAACCTTGGTAGAAAAATTGAAACAATTTTTAACAATTCGCGGGAAAACAAAAAAATTCATCTTTGATAATGAATTCAGGTCCAAGAACGTCGAGGAGTTCTGCAACAAAGACGGTATTCAGTTTCATATAACCAAACCTAACAACTACACTGGGAACTCGGATGTGGAGCGATTAAATAGCACAATTACAGAAAAATTTAGACTTCTAAACTTAGAAAATAAGCAACCAATAAATTTACAAATCCTTAACGCAATCAATATATATATAACAACTCATATCATTCCACAATAAAATGTACCGCTTATGAAGTGCAAGAAAAGAAAATTAATCACGAAATATCGACATAATCAAAAAAAGGAACAAAAATCGCGAAGACTATTCAGAGACTAGAACGACGGGATTTATTAAAAACTATAAATGCCTCCGTCATAAAGAAGAACCGAAATATAGAAAATACAAATTAAAGCAAATTCATGAAAACAATATAAAACGTCCATTTAAATTTTCAGGCAAAAACGCTGATAATGTGGATACTGATGCTAACAATCATCCCTGTGGCTCAAACAGTCCTGGTGATAGAGAAAATTAACCCAGAAAACGGATACGCCGAAATAAAAGTTGACGAAGTAGAGATAACAGACAAATACGATATAATACTCCATATAATCCTTCCTAAGGAGATAATAAATCTCACCAACAATCTGGAACACTCAATAGACATCTCGGATGCATCGAACAAGGAGACATTGAAGAATGACATTAAGTCAGTAAAAAATATAATGATGACCTTATTACCTAGCCCTATTAGAAACAGAAGAGGCCTAATCAATGCAGTAGGTAAGGGATTGAAATGGCTCTTTGGAACTCTGGACGAGGACGACAAAGTTGACATCGAAAACCAATTAGAAAAATGAAGAAACAATTATAGAAAACTCGAATCAACAGGTAAAAATTAATGATAACTTTAATAAGTCATTTACACTGCTAAAGAATATTTTAGAATCAGATAGAAATAAGGTATTTGAAGTAGTTAAGGGACAAAAAGCTTTTGAAAATAGGTTATTAGCGAGCGAAATATTCCTAGAGCACCAAATAAAAATTAATATGTTAAGAGAAAAGGTCGAAAATATTCAGGATAATATCATCTCCTCTACATTAGGGATAATACATCCAAGTATACTAACTGACAATGAAATCAAAAATTACAATGTCGATATCAGAAAACTTAGTAATATTCGAGTAGGAACTGCAAAATTCGAAGATGATAAGATAATTTTTGCCATTAAAATACCCACATCCACAATTAAAGTAGATAAAAGATTATTAATCCCCATTTCTAATTCTAATAACAGACAAATTAATGAAGAACCAGAATATATAGTGAGAATTAAGAATAAAACTTATACATTTGAAGGAACTCTAGCTTACAAGAGCTAAAAGTAAGTAAGAATTGTATATTTAAAAGAAATTGCAGATTGGTAGGTGTAATAGAAGAAGAAATAACAGAATTAAGAAATGGCTTTGTAATTTTAAATAATATAAATAATAAGACATTAAGAAGTAATTGTGATGAAAGGCAATTGTTATTAAAAGGAAACTATTTTTTAAATTTCTTTAATTGCTCAATCGAAATTGACAATAGAATATATAGAAATAGAATATTTGAATTCATAGAAAGATTTTTTATTCCAAATAACGAAAAATTTGAAGGAAATATTACAACATTAACTTTCGAAGAAATTGTCCTTCACCAAGAAAATGTAAAGCTCCGCTAATCCGGATCAATTAAAACTTGTCCAATCCGGATTACTGAGAACTCCGGATTACTGGACTAATATTAAAGTAAATAATCAAAGATGTATTAAGTGCTACAACATTTATTATAACAAATATTATACATACTTTTAATGTAAACTAAACTACACTAAACCTACAAGATAATTATTACAAATATATTTTTAAATAATAATATACATATAAACTAAAAAGTTAATGAAAAAATTCCGATAATTTTGTTTGGTGAATGCACCCTTGTTTAGCCTCCATTACGCGCTGCCGTAGCATTCTAAGATTGGTCAAACTGTTTAATTCCACTCTGTTTTCCTCCGCCCACTGTATTCAGGTACTGAAACTCCTGATTGCATCTTCGTGTTTAATTTTCAGCTCATCTCTGACAACTGCTTCGTCGGAACAACTGTCATCACTATGCAACGGTAAATGGTCTTCATCTCCAACGATCCATTCGCTAATTTCAGATTCTCTGAGTTGATTGTCAGGGTTAATTTGCTGCAACATATTTCCGATTTCAGCAAATTCTTCTGGATCTTGTTCCACTGAAACCCATTTCTCTTTGAGAATCGACAAAGGAATGTTGTCATCTGAATCCCCTTCAGTTTCTGAATTTGTTTCGACATCAACAGGATCATTATTAACTGAATAGCAAAGTATATTTTTCCAACATTTTTTAATTACCTCAGACGACAATTGTGTAGGGGAGAACCATAGTGATCCAAGCGACATTTTTGTCAATATTTCCTTTTTGAATTGAATGGACAGAAAAAAATTAAATCTTTCATGCCATACTAATCCAAGCACATAAATAACATCCCATTAATAAATTTTATGTGCTTGGATTAGTATGGCACGCAAGATTTTATATTTTTCTGTGCATTCAATTCAAAAATTTCATGTTTTCAAAAATGTCACTTGGATCACTATGGTTCTCCCTTACACAATTTGTCCCAAGAATTGGCAGGCAAAAACACCGCATCTTTCAAAGTGATGTTCTTGAGAACCCTTGAAATGTCATTTTCCTCCAAAGATAGAACTTGAACCAAAAGACTCTTTCGATAATAAATTTTAGTTAAACGTATCGCATTTTGGTCCATGGGCTGGATAAGTGGAGTGCAATTGGGTGGCGGAAACATCGTTATAATTTGACCATCATCGCTTGTTAGTTGCGTCTCCGATGCGTGGCTAGGAGCATTGTCGATTAGTAACATTGCTTTCCCATTGAGATTGTTCTCTATTTGATATTTCCTCACTTGTACAACAAAGGACTCGTGAAACCATTTTACGAATAGGGTAGAAGTCATCCAGGCATTTTTTGAAGAGTAGTACTCAACTGGAAGGCTAGAGCGCAGTTCTTAAAAGCTCTGGGATTTCTTGCTTTTCCAATGACCAACATTTTTACTTTATGTGTACCATCGCCGTTTGTACAGGCAAGAAAAGTTACTCTCTCTTTCGAAGTTATTCGAACTGGAGCAGTTCTTTCTCCTGCATGCACCAATGTCCGATCAGGTAGTAGTTTCCAGAATAATGCAGATTCATCTGCATTGTATATTTGGCTTGGCAGTAGCTTTAGGTCATTCATTTTATTTGCGAATTTTCGTAGAAAAGGTTGCACGGCAGATATGTCGCTAGATAGTTTCTCTCCAACCACTTTCAATTGACGAATGCCACGTCTGTTTTTAAACTTAGTTAACCATCCTCTGCTTGCACTAAATTTTTTATCATTATAGTATTTAGAGTAAATTTGAATAGATTTTCCCCTTAAAATACTGGTTGTGAAAGTCGCATGTCTCTCTCGCTGTAATTGAAACCATTTGTATAATTCATTCTCCATTTCTGGAAACTCTGGCTTTCGCAAAATTTTTCTACGTGATGGCGTTGACACACAATTTGCGATGTAACTGTGAATACAAAAACCCACAATTGAAAAATTATCGTTTAATTGAAAAATAATAGTAATAGTACGTACCCCATTATTTTTTTCTCATTCTTTTTTATGTCGGAAATTGTGGAAGTACCGACACCATACTTCTCTGCTAGCGCTCTTCCACTCATACCACTATTCAATTTTATTAATACATTTTGTTTTTCGGCAAGAGTTAGAGTTTTGTGTGGCCTTTTTGCTGCCATGTTGATTCAAACTGATTCGGGTTTATCCCCTATTCATTTTACACACTTAGAAGGGAATTCCCCGTTCTATTCGGATCCTGCGAAAGGTAACGACAACACGAGACATGCGATCCGGATTAGGGCATCCGTAGTCGGTCCGGATTACAAGATACGTAATATAAAATCTACATTTTTAAATTTTGTCCGGATTACAGTGATATCCGGATTAGTGGAGGTCCGGATTAGCGGAGCTTTACATATAAAAGAAATTCATTATCTAAAAAGACATAAAATAATAAACTACAGCATAGGAACTGTAACATTTTTATTAATCATTTTTGTAAGCTTAATAATTATCTATTCGTTTTGTAAGCAAAAAAATTCTAATTTACAAATATTTAATAAGATTCAGGAGAATCTCGAATCAAATGAGGGAGGAGTTACGTTCCCACAGTCAGTAAACCCAAACAATAAAGAACATGACACCGAGTTGTCACATAACCGGATGGTCAGACCACAAATAATAAAATTCGTGGAAAGCTTAAATGCTTCAAAAATTAGTCTGAATGAAATATGAAACACGATTTTATACTTCATCCAGAAAATGCAAAACAAACAATTTTGTGTTAGAAAAATAACAATAATGCGACAAAGCTTTTTTATCGCAACTAAATTAAAAGTCAGTCTAATTAACCGATCGGGAACGTGACGACTCCTCTCAAGAGAATTAATTAATAATACTTCCTAAGAAGTTTAATCGTTGTAAAATATATCTTTTTTTCCTTTTTTTCAAATAAAGTTAATCAGAAAAAGTATTTTACTTTCTCCTTTTTATTTATTTTGGTTCAAAAGTGGAAATAGATAACCAACGTAAGTAACTCGAGCGGTTCAGTAAATGGTTTAACTCGTGGATTACTTTCATTAAACATTTGATAAAACGGCTTTGCCGAAATTGTTCATTACGATCATTAAATAGTTTAATTTGTGAATTACTTCCACTAAACGTTTGATAATACGGCTTTGCCGAAATTGTTCATTACGTTCATTAAATAGTTTAAGGTGTGGATCTATATATATAAAAATGAATGTGTGTATGTATGTATGTTCGCTATAGGCTCCTACACCGTGCAACCGAGATTAATGAAATTTTAACCATGTGCTATTTACAATCAAACTTAGAAAATAGGCTATTTTATTACTTTCTAAAGTCACTCCTAGATGGCGCTGTCATGGAGAGCTTCGTTGAAAATCATCGCAGAGATTTGAATTTTTGCATGAAGGTCCGTGGAGGTCTCCTATGATGCACCTCGACGCCCGATTTTCGAAATTCAAAATGGCCGCCGAAATATGACCAAAATTCAAAATTGCCGCAGAAATATGGTTGAATTTGCCAATTTTATTCCGATTCCAATGAAAGTGTGTATCTAGGGGTTTTTAAGGGCAGGTTCTCCTTTGAAATTTCGAAATTTTCGATTTTTTTTTTCGATTTTCTGAAAGAACTATGTTTTAAAAATATTGTGTTAAAATTTTATGCCGATCCGAGCAGTAGAACCGATTCTACAGCTCGTTGATCGAAGCGGTGTCTCAATCGCAGCGGGACGCTCAGCGCTCGCTCGCCTCTCCGCTTGTGTTATATATATATATATTTTGCACTTACTTGTTTATTTATTTATTAAATCAATACGTATATTCCTTTTTCTTTTTACTGGTTAATTTCTTCCTTTATTATTTTTTTTTGCATGAAACAATTTACAAACCACAAAATTCTTGTTCATAAAATTCTTGTTCTCAAAAAAAATACACAACAACTTAAAGTAATATATATTTTTTTTCTTTCACCTTTTTATTTATTTATTTATTAAATCAATACGTATATTCTCTCTTTTTTTTTTTTGGTTAATTTCTTCCTTTAATTTTTTTTTGCATGAAACAATTTACAAACCACAAAATTCTTGTTCACAAATTCTTGTTCTCAAAAAAAATACACAACAACTTAAAGTAATATATATTTTTTTCTTTCACCTTTTTATTTATTTATTTATTAAATCAATACGTATATTCTCTCTTTTCAAATTCTTGTTCTCAAAAAAAATACACAACAACTTAAAGTAATATATATTTTTTTCTTTCACCTTTTTATTTATTTATTTATTAAATCAATACGTATATTCTCTCTTTTTTTTTACTGGTTAATTTCTTCCTTTAATTTTTTTTTGCATGAAACAATTTACAAACCACAAAATTCTTGTTCACAAATTCTTGTTCTCAAAAAAAATATTCACTACAACATAAAATTATATTCTTGACCAGCCCGAAGTATTTTGGTATTTTTCCCCCATGCTCGTTCAACAAAACTCAGGTTAAAAACTCTTTGAGCCAAAAGTGGAAGGGAAGTTTTGAAAACGCGATAAGCGCGGACACAGATTTCAGGGTACACAAGACAGAAGGCCGCGATCGGCTCAGAATTAAAATTAAATCACCCGTCGTGTTCGCGTTTAGAACAACACTCGACATCTTTTAAAATTTTCACCGCCGATGGGCCGTGGATTTTCCACCAAAACAAAGACCACGGGGAACGGTTCCCACACTGCGGTCAAGGTCAAGATTACTCAGTTATCAGAGACCGCAGTGGCTTTATCGCGGTTTCAGCGTTAATCGTAAAAACCGCGACGGGAACCGTTATCCCCTGGGAACAACTTTACCGTTTTGTACCTAAAAGACTCTCACTCCCAGACGTAATCCGATACCTTTGCGATAAGGCGTTGGATTTTTCGTCTGTTGAGTGCGAGTCTTTTGGTTTTTGTTGTTGTTGTGCTAGTTATGTTTTTTTTATGCAACAACTCCTTGGGGGTGCCGATAAGAACAAGGCGTCGTCGTGAAACAACGGCGCCTTGTTCGTTTGGAGATCGTAGTTTTGGCTCATGTTGCACTTATGGTGCGAGATAAAGCTTTCGGGATTTGTGTTTGGCTAGTGGACGGTTCATTTCAATTTAGGATTTACCGAGATGAATAAGTAAGTAGTTTCCTTCTATTTTTTTTTGTATATTATAACATTTTTTTTTTTGTATATTTTAGTTTATCATATGCAGAGTTAGTGCGCCAGGAGGCGCACCACCAGCGTGAGTTGGCGCGCCATAAGAAGGCGGTGGCGCGTCATACTGAGGGCCTGGCTAAGGCCCAAAAAGCATTGGCCCTTTTACGTGCTTCTGGGCGGGAACGGGCCCCCAGCATCAGGAGGGAAGAGGCTGCCTCTACTTCGCGGTCAGGTGACCGCGAGCCCCCACGCGTCGCTCCTCCCCCCCCCCCTTAGGGCCTGGAATCCCCTGGCGGACCAGGCTACAGTGGCCCCAGGGGGGGGGGGGCAGAACTTCTCGGATCCCCAAATTTCCGGCCCCCAAGGAGTACACCCCGGGTGATGTTCGCCACATCAAAACCAAGGTGGACTGATCCCGGGTTGTAAAAAAATTTTTTTTTTGTTAAAAAAAAGTAAAATAAAATATATTTTTTATTGGATTTTTTCTTTCTTTGTAGTCTTTGTTTCTCTACTTTGTTTATTGACTTGGGTGTTCTTCCCTTTCTTCCCCTGTTCCGTTTTTACTTGGCTTTTTTTTTTTGGTAGGTTCATCGGGGGAAATCTGAGATGTCCGAGGTGAGTATTGTGGTACCGGCGCTTTTGGACGCGGTAAAGGGGGTTTTTTAAAAAATTGGTGTTGTGGTACCGGCGTTAGGGGTGCGGTACGGGGGATAATTTTTTATTATACTTATGGTGGTCCTCCTCCCGGTTGTACCAACTGGATGGTGGAGGACTTTGGTAGTGTGTGGCTTCGACTTAAAGGCCGGGGCATTGTGGTCGCTGTCGCCGATGTGTCCTGTGGGGGCTCTAGTTGCGCTGGGGGCCCTCTTGGGGACGTTTGGTCCTCGGAGGTGGTTCTCTCCTCCGGGGGACATGCGTTTCTGGGCCTTCTGGCACATCTAGCGCTGAGCATAGCCACTAATAACGGGGTGCATTTGTAGGCCATGAAACCTATGAGGCCCAGTATTAATATGCCGCTGAACGCAGTGGCGGATTTAGGGGGGGGCTATAGGGGCTTCAGCCCAGGGCGGCAAATTTTTAGGGGCGGCAAATTTTCAAAACATTTTTTTATATTTTAACCGGACAACGTATATATGAGAACGAATGATAATTTGAAACCACATGTCATAAAGAAGGTAGTAATCAGAGACTATTTACTGTACACATTGCATTAAAACTATTTTTGGTCATCCCCGCGACGAACTGTTCGGCAGAAAGGTCATTCTCTGTGCTTAAAAGAATCAAAAACTACTCTAGATCAACAATGGCTGAGACCCGTCTGAGGAATTTAAGGATTTTAAATGATTGTTGTTGATGGTGAGTTTATGTTTTTAAGGAATTACTGCTGACATTTTCCGTCACCAGACCCTGAAATGTAATAAAAATTGTTTAT
This sequence comes from Thereva nobilitata, assembly GCA_963855945.1. Classification (NCBI taxonomy): domain Eukaryota; kingdom Metazoa; phylum Arthropoda; class Insecta; order Diptera; family Therevidae; genus Thereva; species Thereva nobilitata. Next base: position 170,365,348 of record OY979694.1, read on the forward strand.
CTTTAATGGTGGGACCACACTACGCGGTCTTGGGTCGTACGCGCTTTTGCCTTTTTTTTCATATAGAGTTTTATGACTTTTTTACGACTTTTTTACGACTTTGTCCATGGTAAAGGCCGTGCGGCCAAACAACGCGGACAAAAGGCTGTGGTTAAAAAGGTACATTGTGCGTCCACACACTATGAGCTTTTCAAAAGCGCGTACGCCGTTTCAAATGAGAATTGATTTTTTCTCACTCATGATTCAGAAAATTAAAAGATCACGCGCGCTTTTAGCTGGCCGTACGACCAAAAGCGCGTGGATTCTAAGTCCGCGTAGTGAGGACGGACCTTAATCGGTGATGGGAAATGCCCGTTATAACTCTTAAATAAGGGGGCGTCCATAAATTACGTGAGGTGTTTAGGGGGGAGGGGGTCGAGCCGAATCTCACCAAATCTCACGTGGGGGAGGGGGAGGGTCTCCGCAAATATCACGTAATTTTTTTTCCGCTTCTTAATAAGGGGTTATAAAGTCTACCGATTTTCTACCCCGAAAAGCCCACTTTTTAGGGGGTTTTATCCCTCAAAATGGGTATTTTTAGATTTTTCTGTAATTTTTTTTTTGCAATATTTCTTAATATCTTTTTGCTTTTTTCTATTTTAAGTACAATATCTGTAAATGAGAAAATCTTTAAAATCGTCTTTTTGAACCGCACTTAGATTTCATTCACGAAAATCTTGGTGCAGTATCAGAAGAACATGCTGAAAGGTTTTATCAATACATATTGCAAATATAGAAGGAATAATGAATCCATTACATAAAAAGTATACGTGATACTATTACCATATTTCGACTCAATAGCAATTGGGTAAAAAATTTTGCACTGCCGTACACTGTATTTGTTCACTGTTTTAAATACCATCCGACTGGAACATCCAAAAAAAAGTAAAGAAAATAATTTAAATATCTGGGAATGAAGAGTGTATGACGTGATGAAAAATTCTTATCATTTTATACAATGTTCTGGGAAAAACTGCGAAAGTAATGTATGGATTGACTTATACGACCATTTTTGGACAGATTGCGACCCTACAATGAACAAGTGTGGCGGTCTAAGCTTAAACAAAACAAAAAGGCCTAGAAGCCCAATTGAAAAACCTGGAACCTAATGTCCTCCTAAGTATCTCAAGTGCATAATGTACCCAATCCTACTGCAATCATAGAGATTATATTAAGAATCGGCTCTTTTCACATCAGTCAGAACACATGCTATCTGCGGTGCATTGTCACTACAAAAAGCAGACATTTGCACCAGGCGACATACTTAGTTATCTAAGCATCTTACAGCACTCGAATTTTGAATCGACGACCATCTGCTCTGACATACCTACTAGAGGCCAAGATAGATTTTGAAAACCTTTTGTTATCATTGTCGAAAGTTGTGAAGAATGGAAGTCTAACAGATCAGCACTTCTTGAATCTGTATCCTGATGCACAGCCGGCTCAAACGTCAATTTGAGAAGCTGGCTGTGACTTCAGACTCCGCTTTTCTAAGGCGATACGAAACCAACTTGACTCGAAGCAAACGGAAGCTAGTAGCGATGCCTGATAAATCTTCGAAAAGAAATTATTTTCAGCCAACCAACTTCATTTATTAACTTAATTTGACATTTTGATGCGAACAATAAATTGTTTCAAGAATATTTAAAGAGTTTTTAAAATATTTTAAAACAAACAAATAAATGCAGCGCATGCGGCAATGGCTTTACTCGCGGACTGAAATCCGATAACAGGCGTTGGAGGATACCATTTTCTTATTTCCGAATTTCATGACTTTCGAATCGCATTCCAGGATAACCCCCCTGGGTCATTCAGTCACAGGTTTTTTACCCAAAGATGACATCTATAGAAGAATGCTCCGAAGTTTGTATATCTCCAGAGTCATAAATGGCTCTACCATTACTATTCAAACAGTCAAGTCGTTACTCTCTAAAAACGAATCAGTGGATGCTAAAGTCAACCTTCGGACGTCAATATATTGTAAAATTCTAAATTTTTTTTATATTCCATATGCTTTCTCTACAAATACCCGAGTTGAGCTCAAGCTAGAATTGAAATTTTTCTGTTCTCTTGTTAAGAAATCATTATCTCTGTAAGGCACCATGAGGTTGGTTTCTAAAGGATAGGCAGAATCACCTGCTAAATGGTAATCCACAGGTATTGTAGTTTATATTGGGTGCATGCCGAGTTGGTGCTGTTATGATTTTGTGGTACTGTTCTTCAACACAAATTATGTTTTTTTTAAATAAATCCAACCCAATCAAGCACAGATTAAGGTATTTACACTACGCATAATAGTGTCAATCCTACAAATTTGTTAAAATTTTAAAAATCTCACGTGAAATTGAGGGGGGGAGGGGGTCGAACCAAATCTCACGACATCTCACCAAGGGGGGAGGGGGGTCGAAAAATCGCCAAAATCACCTCACGTAATTTATGGATGCCCCCTAACAAAAATAATATTTATTCAACCTAAGTTTAAATTTAGTTTTCACGTTTTTCGCGATAGGCTAGTATTTGTGTGGTATTGTTGTTAGCAGTGATTATAAAAACCTGGTTGATGGATGATGTAAGAGTGGTGGTGGGGCGGCAGATCTCTTCCAGCCCTTAGGCGGGAATTGCGTAAATCCGCCCCTGGCTGAACGAGATGGCGACTGTTGATTGGGTATGTGCACGCTTCCAGGTCAGGTGGTTTAGTTTGTTATAGATATCCTGCAGGGGCTTTGTGCCTTCCTGGATGATCTCATTCGTATCCTCACCTGTCAATAGTTTTATGGCAGTATTAGGGTTTATTGTTGGTACTCTGTGGTTGCGGGTACCGAAGTTGATCTCCTTCAGTATTGGAAAGTAGGGTGCGTGCACCACTCGACTGTGTTGGGTTGAGAGGCCATCGTACAGTATCGTTCTGTCTCCCACTGCCACTTGACAAGGTTCGTTCAGTTTGAGCATTCCTTGTTTGGTTGCTAGAACTCCATGCGTCATCTTATTGCAAGTGATTGTGAATTTGGTCGGGGTGACGAGCGAATACAGCCAGGTGTTCGGGGGTGCTAACTTAGTCAGCACGTTATGTGGTGGGTCCTGTATTTTTGTTGGGCAGGTAACTTCCTCCTCTAGGGGGTTGTGGAGGAGTTTGATTGCGCACTCTTTGGTGGCGGGGTACTGTCGGAAAGGGACCCGTAGTGGCCCTACATAGGTTTTGCTTTTCAGATTTCCCGTAATTTTGTTGAAATTTCTGGTGTCCGATTGGACGAAAAGTGCAAATTGTTGGGATTTAAAGTCCGACGCCAGATATGAATAGGGAATGTCCGGTACTAGGGAATGTCCTGACTCGGTAAGGACGGGGAAGCACCTGATTTGGTGATATGACATTTTAGGAATATCCAAAATGGGTAGGGTTAATTTTACTACTAGTTTATCATTAATGATATGAGACTGTAGTCGAGTGGTCTGTTGTAAAAGAGTAAGACAGTTTTCGCACTTCGGATGAGTCTTGCGGTAGACCTTTGCTAGAGAAGTCTCAGATATTAATAAAGGATGTATTTTATTGTTTCTAGTAGCTATTATTATATCTAAAATCGTCTTTTGTCGAGACTCGATCTCTATCACCAGGAATATGATGTTGCTAACTATCCCCTGTCTCATTTGGGTCTTGGCCACTCCTTCGATTGCGTTGTCTAAGGTCCTCACCTGACTCGTAATATTACGTTGTTGGTCTAGTAGGGCCGCTAGGGGTTTTTGAATTTCTCGTAGGGTGTTGTTAACTACTGTTATTTGGAGTTTCTCCAATTCATTTAGAGCTTTTTGGTTAGATTCCAGCTCTCCTAACCGGCTGTAGACTTCTTCCTCGTTATTGCCGTCCATGGTCCCGAAAAGTAGATGTAGGGCATGTCCGATGCCGTCGAACAGGGATCGTTTAGACCGCCCATTGGACACCAGTTCACGAATTGTTTGGGTACGCTGCTTTATGTGGGTGATAACCGAATGAATACTTATCTGTTGGGCCTGGCATGTTACCGAACCGTCATCCTTGCATAATCGGCGCACCGCTTCCTCGGCCTGTTCTGCTAACTCCGTGTGTACTTCCAGTTCCTGGAGGTCCAATTCCGTTAGTAGGTTCCACTCACGGTTATAGAGCCATATGTCTCCTAATAATTCGTAGAGTACCCCATGCGTGGTTATAGGGGTGAGGGTATAAGGTACGGGCCCGTGCTCACTCGCGGCCATCTGTAGAGCTAGGAGGAATACTAGCGTCCACATTTTTCGCTGTAACGAGATGATAAATAGGAGATTAGTTTTCGTTTGCTTGTAGCCAGATGGACTAATAAGAATAGTGGATATTTTGTCCGAATACCATCCGTCTAAGTCGGTGCTTTATACTAAAGCACAGTTAGGCGTTAGTAAGCAGGGCTGGCTTTAGTGGCTTAAAGTTACGTTTTATTTTCATAAAACGGCTTCAAGCGATTATTATGGACGGTAACCAATCTCCTATTTATTTTGATGGTGGTGTTCACTGCGCTTGGGACTGCTACTACGGTGTAGGGTCCAACCCAGATTTGGGACAATTTGTGTTTCCGGGCTTCGTTGCGCAAGAGGACCTTGTCGCCTACGTGGAGAGATAGTGGTCGGACGTTCCCGTCATAATATGCTTTAGAGCGCGTCTTGCTAGCTAGCAAGTTTCTCCTTGCTAGAGCGTAAGACTTTTGCAGCTTGTACCGCAATTGGTGATAATAACTTTCGTTATTATAAAGTGGCTCCGGGTTGCGTTTTAGATTGGACGGGACGTCCGCGGTGAAACCGTAGAGGCAGTCCATAGGTGTGAATTTCGTTCCCTCGTGTACGCTATTGTTATACACGAACGCTGCCGTACGTAAGAATTGGTCCCAACCATTTGGGCTTTCATCTACAATGGTGCGTAGATACTCGATCAGGGGCCTATGGGCCCGTTCAAGTGCACCATTGGACTGGGGGTGGTAGGCTGAAGTCTGGAGCTTCTTAATCTTTAGCAGCCTACACACGCCTTTGAACAAGTCACTGAGGAAGTTCGACCCTTGGTCGGTGACTATTTGTTTAGGTATGCGATAGCGCGTGACGATTTCGTCGAAGAAAATTTGTGCTATCGTTTGAGCTTCCGCATTGGGAATGGCATACCAGTCGACGAATTTAGTTAGGTTATCCTGGAAGGTTAGGATGTACTTGTTTCCCGAAATAGTTTCTTCCAGTGGACCTACGATGTCCAAATAAACCTTGTCGAACGGTTTTTCCGCGATGTCTGTTATTACCATGGGCATTCGGAATTGTCTCGATGCCTTCATGGTTTGACACTTTTTGCACTTCCGGACATAACGACTTATGTCACGGAACATTCGCCTCCACCAATACTTTTGGCGAATTCTATTATAAGTTTTGACGACTCCCTGGTGTCCACCGAAAGGGGAGTCGTGGTAGTCCTTTAAAATGACTTGAATTTCTTCGGGGCTTGTTATTAATTCAACTTTGCGTTGCTTTGTGATGGAGGTGTCCTCGGGTGCTTCTGCAAGTTGGGTTATCTCTTCAAGGTTTATTTCCTTAGGCCCGTCGTCGCTATCGAGGGCTTTTGGATTGGGGACGTGTTCGATTTTGTCGTCGTCCTCCATCTTTTGTGCCTGCGCCCTTGTGACTACGTTGCATTGTTTTAGTCTTTCCGTAGGAGGCGCCACAGCCCCAGTTTCCGCGAGAGATATGGGTAGGGGCTCACCGGGTTGGTGAATTAGAGCTTCCACCGTGAAGGTATTGGGCTCTTCTGCTCTTTGGGGAATCCGGCTGAGAGCATCAGCATTCGTGTTGTATTTACCCGGTTTATACTCTATATGGTAGTCGTATTCAGACAATTTGTGGTGAAACCTAACGAGTCGAGTGGTGGGGTCTTTGACGTTAAAAACGCTCTTGAGTGGTTTATGATCAGTGTAGACCGTAAACTTTCGACCCATTAAGTAACACCTGAAATTTTTAACAGCCCATACTATGGCTAGCAACTCTTTTTCGACGGTTGAGTAGTTGCGTTCCGCCTTATTTAGGGTGCGGCTCGCATATGCTATGGGCTGATCCTTGCCTACGTCGCCTTGAGAGAGCACTGCTCCGAGAGCCTCACTGCTGGCATCCGTTGTTAGGTTGAACGGTTTATTGAAATCAGGGTAGATCAGCAGTGGTGGGGAGACTAAGGAACGCTTTACCGTTTGAAATGCTTCCTGGCATTTCGGCGTCCAAGAAAATTTCACGCCCTTTCGCAACAAATTCGTTAGCGGGCGCACTATCTTAGAAAAGTCTGGAATAAACTTTCTATAGTAGTTGGCTAGGCCTAAGAATGACTGTACCTGCCTGATTGTTCGGGGTGCCGGGAAGTTTTGGACACACTCTGTCTTTCTGGGGTCCGGGAGGGCTCCTTCTTCGGAGCATACATGACCCAGATAGACTACTTCCTTCTTTAGGAATTGGCATTTCTCCGGTTGTAATTTGAGGTTGTTCTCCCTCAACCGGTCGAATACCCGTTGGAGCTTTGAATTATGGTCCTCTAGGTTCTTCCCGTAGATGACTATGTCATCTAGGTACACGAAGCATTCGAGGCCTTGTAGGCCTGTGAGGACATAATTCATGAGTCTCTGAAACGTAGCTGGGGCTCCTTTTAACCCGAACGGCATACGTTTAAATTCATAGTGCCCATAATTCGTGCTAAAAGCTGTCTTGGGGCGGTCTTGGGGTTCCACCAGTACCTGGTGGTAACCACTGGCCAAGTCGAGGGTAGAGAAATATCTCGAATGACCGAGCTGGTCCAGGATATCTTCGATCCTTGGAAGCGGATACGCGTCGCCTATGGTCTTTTCATTGATCTTTCGGAAATCGACCACTACCCGCCATTTTTTCTCACCATCGGGACCCGGTTTCTTAGGGACCACAAGGAGGGGTGAGTTCCAAGGGCTTTTGCTTCGTTGGACAATGTCGTTGTCCAACATTTCTTCTAGTTGGTCATTTATGACCTGCCTCTGAGTTTCGGGCAGTCTGTACATTTTTTGGTTAATATATTGGTCGTAGACCATAGGGATCTCGTGCCTCAGAGCTTCCGTGTAGGTTAGCTTGTCTCCTTTTAAGTGGAAGATATCGGCATATTCATAACAGAGATCCTTGATGGACCGTTCCTCTTCGGCCGTCAGGGGGTGGTCGAGGTTGAGTTCTTCGTCCAGTTGTTTGAGGCGCGAGTGGCGCTCGGGGTCCGGGTCTTCGAAGTCCGGGAATAGACATCTCAATTGGTAGAGGGGGCTGTCCCTTTCCCTTTTTTCCAACTTCAATTTTGCCCGTTTACCCTTTGGTATACCCTGCGGGGTTGCTCCTTGTTTGGGCATACCTTGAAGCCTTGCGTTTGGAGACAATGGGGCACTGGCGTTCCTGAGACCGACTGGTTCAGAGCCTGAAACGTACCCTGCTTCGTCTTTAGCATTCGTTAGAGACCTTGGGTTATTGTTAGGGGCTAGTTGAATGGTTTTGTAGTCTTTTGATGGGGCCAGCGTAAGAGTTAGGCTCGCCAGGACTACCGGTTGGGTGTTTACATTGAGGAGGCCGACTGACACTGTTCTCGTCCCAGATGGTAAGAGGGCATTGGCTAGGAATACCCCTTCGCTCGGCTCGTATGACTCGCAAAGCATTTCCTCCTCTAACCCTAGTGAAATAGGAACCACCATTTGAGACCGACTTGGGAGGCAGATGGGTTTGTCCAGTGCTACCTTATGTCTTGTGACTTTGGTGGTTTCGAAGTCGTTGAGGCTGTCCTCCAACCTTGACCCATCCTGAGTTATGCAGCTAGTATTCTTTTCTGAGAATATTGGGGAGACACCACCGGGGAATTCCCTGGTTTGGGTTTGCTCCTGCTGTTCTCTGGGTTTCGACTTACGGACTCCACTATGTAGTGGAATGGCTATTTCCAACGGGTTGATTTCTGTTCGAGGGAATCGCAGTGTTTGATTTGGGCCCTCAACGTTACAGTGTTTGGTAACAAAATCGTATCCTAATAGACCATCTTTGGGAATCTCCGACATGTTTTGCACAATTTGGAATGTACATGGGAGGGGGGTATTGAGAAGGATATTCCCCTGACAGCTCCCTAGGGTTTTTCCTTGGCCGTATGGCGTTTGTAATGTGCATTTTTTAGCGGGATCCATGAGGTTGGGATCCTTGAGTTTTTTGTGTTTTAGTATACTGACCTGAGAGCCGGTGTCCACTGCTAGGATGGCTTTGCCGTTAAGGCTTATGTCTAGTGGAAGGGTGACGAGTGGGACACTTGGTGCGGGCTCTTGAGGTTCCCCCGTAGTAGGATTTTGCGAAATTATTGTCGGGCCGGGGTTTCTTGGTCCGACTGCGGGGAGTTTCCCGCTTGCTGTGACTCCCAACGCTGCCTTTGACGACAGTCGTCTACTGTGTGGCCACGTCTGTGGCAGAAATCACACCTATGTCTAATATTGAACACTGATCTGGTGGTGTTGGCTGGTTGTTGACGGTCATTTGGAGGGCAATTAACATTACTTGTGGGTCGATTGTTTGGTTGATGATTTACGCCCTGATTGCGAGGTCTTTGGTCAGGGTAACGGTGGTTATCTACTGGTTGTGACCTCTGGTCTGGGTAACGGTTATTACCTTGGAATTGAGACCTTGGGTTGGGGTAACGACTAGTATTGTTAAATGAGAGGCCCTGTTGTTGATATCGGTTGTTATTGCTGTAATGGGGCCTGGGTGACTCCGCTGGTTGGCGGCAGTCCCTAGCATCGTGTGAGTTGGCCCTACAAATTATGCAAAAAGGAGTGTTTCTCCGCTTCAGACAATCTGCATAGGTATGCCTTTTATTGCGGCAGTAGCTGCAGGTGATGTTTGTCAACGGATTGTTTACAGGTTTTGGCGAGGGGTTTCTATTGGTTATTTGTTGGGCGCTTTGTATTGGCGCCTGTGAGGTATTTGGAGGGTTGTTGGGTAGTGGGGCATATGTAGTGTACATTACCTGGGGGTTCATCTGATTTTGGAGTGTTGCTATTTGAGGAGTTGTTGTTATTGGCGGGGCGGTGTATTGAGTGTTGGTGTTTTGGTAGTGTGTCGAGGGGGTCATTTTGTAATTATTTTCAAATTGGGTTACTGGGGATGTTTGCCCGTAGGGGTTGAAGGTTGGGAGGGGCACTGACATTTGGTAGGGAGCAAACATGGAGTTCTGTTGAAGCTTCTCCATCTCCAGTGCCTTTTGAGTCAGGCTGTCAAGGGTGTCCTCTCCCAAAGTTAACAGGTACTGGCAGAGGTGGGGATTTGTAACCCCACTCCGCAGGGCATTTTTTGCAAAATCTTGCAATTGGCCCTTAACGGCCGGCGCTGCTGTCGCGCCATATTTGGTGGTGGCCGCTTCCTCACACAGTGTTAGTTGTTGTTTTATCCTTGTAGTATAGGTTGTGAGGGGTTCCAGGGGGAACTGGCGTAACTGTATAGGTTTATTTACCAGTTCCTGGTAAGTCTCCCTGGGAAGATATGTCCTGTTTAGGAGGTTTTCGGCCTCCTCAAAAGTGGCGGGTTGGGAGGTGCCTACCAGTTGGTAGGCCTCTCCTCGGAGCCTAGTGGGGAATATCTGTAGGAATGCCGCTTGTTCCTGTTCCGCCAGGCACTGGAGTACCCGACGGCAACAGCCCAGAAACATCTGTAGTTCTGTCCCTATTGTCGGGCTTTGCCCGCCAGAAAATAAGGGTACAAGCTGGGCCGTTAGTTTGGCGACCTTTATATAGTCGTCGGCCATAGCTGTTAAGTCTTCTTTGAGGAATGAAGGTTTAAAAAGGGGGTTAGTTTTAAAAGTTTTTTCTTCTTCCTCTAGAAGCGACAGGGAACGGCTGGACAGTTCTATCCAGTCCGCTAGGAGATCTAAAGTGGCGTTATTTGACTCGAGCGGTTCGTTATTAGGTTTGTCGGGGCTTACAACTGAATCCTCCTTAACTTCTAAATCTAAATTCTTATCCTCAAGGGGGCGAGGGAGATTGCCTTTAAATTCGTCTAGGTGGCGTTGGAATTTCAAGGCCGCCTCTTTGTAAGCTACTAATTTAACTTTTCGCTCTTTACCAGCACGTTCGATTTGTTTATCGACGGCTTCCAAATGAGCTAAATTAAACTCGCCGGTCTCCTGCGCTCGCTTGAGGATATCGTTTAGAGTTTTTACACTTACTTGACTAACGTTTTTGCCTATGTGGGTCCCGCTTCGTAGTCGTCTGGGGGAACCTGGTGGTTCTGTTGATGAGGTGGTCGCTGTCGGTGTCGAAGTGTTCCCTTGTTGAATGCCCCGGTAGTTCGCTGGGGTTCCGTTGGGCCCTGGTTGGCTTGAGGGGCCTGGTGTGGCTAGGTCACTTACTGGAGGCTGGTGGTCCCTCGGTGGGGGAGTCTCGGAATAGCTGCTGTCCCCTAGTTGGCCCTCGGACATAGGGCGTCTCCTGGGCAGGGATGAAGCCCACTAAAAGTCCCGCGATGTAATAAATTAGGGGGGTAAATGCGTGCTCGCCTGGAGCAGAGGCACTCTAGATGGTTACCCCCGAGTGTAGATTCTTGATAGGATCCGAGGTCGTCGCCTCTACTGATCTTGTGCCCTCAGCCTCGGCTCAGGCTGAGTTCAAGGATAGGGTGCCTATATCCAGCACTCGATCAGTAATTGTTAGGCTCGCCCGGATCCTACCGGCTGCGCCAATTGTTATATATATATTTTGCACTTACTTGTTTATTTATTTATTAAATCAATACGTATATTCCTTTTTCTTTTTACTGGTTAATTTCTTCCTTTATTATTTTTTTTTGCATGAAACAATTTACAAACCACAAAATTCTTGTTCATAAAATTCTTGTTCTCAAAAAAAATACACAACAACTTAAAGTAATATATATTTTTTTTCTTTCACCTTTTTATTTATTTATTTATTAAATCAATACGTATATTCTCTCTTTTTTTTTTTTTTTGGTTAATTTCTTCCTTTAATTTTTTTTTGCATGAAACAATTTACAAACCACAAAATTCTTGTTCACAAATTCTTGTTCTCAAAAAAAATACACAACAACTTAAAGTAATATATATTTTTTTCTTTCACCTTTTTATTTATTTATTTATTAAATCAATACGTATATTCTCTCTTTTCAAATTCTTGTTCTCAAAAAAAATACACAACAACTTAAAGTAATATATATTTTTTTTCTTTCACCTTTTTATTTATTTATTTATTAAATCAATACGTATATTCTCTCTTTTCAAATTCTTGTTCTCAAAAAAAATACACAACAACTTAAAGTAATATATATTTTTTTCTTTCACCTTTTTATTTATTTATTTATTAAATCAATACGTATATTCTCTCTTTTTTTTTACTGGTTAATTTCTTCCTTTAATTTTTTTTTGCATGAAACAATTTACAAACCACAAAATTCTTGTTCACAAATTCTTGTTCTCAAAAAAAATATTCACTACAACATAAAATTATATTCTTGACCAGCCCGAAGTATTTTGGTATTTTTCCCCCATGCTCGTTCAACAAAACTCAGGTTAAAAACTCTTTGAGCCAAAAGTGGAAGGGAAGTTTTGAAAACGCGATAAGCGCGGACACAGATTTCAGGGTACACAAGACAGAAGGCCGCGATCGGCTCAGAATTAAAATTAAATCACCCGTCGTGTTCGCGTTTAGAACAACACTCGACATCTTTTAAAATTTTCACCGCCGATGGGCCGTGGATTTTCCACCAAAACAAAGACCACGGGGAACGGTTCCCACACTGCGGTCAAGGTCAAGATTACTCAGTTATCAGAGACCGCAGTGGCTTTATCGCGGTTTCAGCGTTAATCGTAAAAACCGCGACGGGAACCGTTATCCCCTGGGAACAACTTTACCGTTTTGTACCTAAAAGACTCTCACTCCCAGACGTAATCCGATACCTTTGCGATAAGGCGTTGGATTTTTCGTCTGTTGAGTGCGAGTCTTTTGGTTTTTGTTGTTGTTGTGCTAGTTATGTTTTTTTTATGCAACACTTGTCGCTCGGCGCTGGGCCTAGGTTTAGGCACAATAGAGCGGCCGAAATGAATTAAATTATATATTTATTATGAATGGGCCATAAGATAATTTTAGTATCTAAAATCTTGTCTAGGTGGCAGAACTTTCGCATAGATACTGCTTTTGAAATAACGTTTCCTTGCAATGCGTTGTAATAGTTAGTGGCACAGTATAACGTAAAGACACGAGTACGTTTGTTATTGATATAAAAAATGCCTAATTTAACAAGAAAACGCTCTCGTTGTGATCGTGTTAAAAAAAAAAGTTTCAAGGAAATCGACATACAGCGGAAACCGAGACTGAGTACGTTAGTGCGTCGGCGAAAAAGTTGAAAACAAGGAGTTTCAATGACGTTCAACTTGATTACACCAGCAGCTATGTGATATGCAGCTTTGCGACAGTTTTCACCGTCTTAAGTCAATTTGTGGTTTGCAAATCGTGCGGCGGAGACATCAAATTTAATCGTACACAAGGAGCGGGATTATTTTTCAAATTGGCGGTTAATTGTTCGTGTAGCACCCAGTACATAAATTCCAGCCCTTATATCACCGGGAAAGTGGCTGAAGTGAACCGGCGTTTTATGTTTGCTATGCGCATGTTAGGAGTCGGGCAACAAAGTTTAAAAACATTTTGCGCGCTTATGGACATAACTTGCAGCTTTAGCAACAAAATCTACTACGCGTTCCTCGATAATCTTCAAACTGCTGCTAAAGCAGTGTTTGAAGTAGTTCAGGCAAAAGCTGTAAAAGAAGAAATCGAGCTAAATACTGCGCAGGGTAACGAACCAACACATTTAATTGTATCAGGCGATGGTTCATGGAAAAAGCGCGGTCATTCATCCCTTTTCGGCATCGTATCATTGATTGGACATTATTCTGGTAAAGTTGTGGATTTAATTGTGAGGTCTAAATATTGTCAAAGTTGTGCAAATATGAAATCATATTCGGGTACGCCCGAATATGATGCCTGGCTGGAGGCGCACAAAGAAGAGGGTGAGTGCACTGCTAATCATGGTGGAAGCTCAGGCAAAATGGAACCAGACGGGGTGTTGCTAATGTTTTTGCGCTCTATCAAATTACTCGGCGTGCTGTACAAGTATTACATCGGTGATGGTGACACTTCAACTTTCAAAACTATCACTGATGCAAAACCGTACAAGGATCTGAAACCAAAAAAAAAGAGTGTGTGGGCCACGTTGCCAAGCGATTAGGAAGAGGACTTCGAAAAGTGAAAAAGGCAAAAAAAGGTCTGGGAGGGAAGGGCGATGGAAAATTAACAGACCAAGTTATAAAAGATTTGCAAGTTTACTTTGGACTTGCAATTCGAAGAAACTCTGACAGTGTACAAAAAATGAGGAACGGTATATGGGCTACACTTCACCACAAGTGTTCGACCGACGACGATCCACAACATTCGTTATGTCCGGAAGGGATTGATAGCTGGTGCAAGTGGCGTGTCGCGGAGGCTAAAGGCGAATTAGCCTCATTCAAACACAAACCCCGCCTACTGCAAGAAGTTGTAGATGCTATTACACCCGTATACGAGGAACTTACGTCGGATGATTTGCTCGAGAAGTGTCTTGGAGGATATACGCAAAATAACAACGAAAGTTTTAACGCGGGTGTTTGGAGACTGGCGCCAAAACATTTGCATTGCGCTTCAAAAACTGTCGAAATTGCCGCTCTTATTGCTGCCTGTTTATTCAATGAAGGGGTCACTCGTCGTTGCTGCAACTAATGGAAACGATGGGAATTTCGGTTGGACTCGAGGCAAACAACTTCGCTAAAAGAGAAGACGAAAAACGGATTGATCGTGCCGAATTAGAAATATCCAGCGCCGCAAAAGCTAAGATTCTCAGCAAGAGAAGAGAAGCAACCGCTCAACAGCAACAATACGAAGAAGAAGAAGGATTAGTTTATGGAGCTGGAATTGCTGATACACTGTACTAAATGTAAATATAAAAAAATTGTCAATAACTACTTTTTATTCGTCATATTTGATCGGCCATTTTGAATTTTGAAAAATTATTTTCAAATTTGTGTTTATTGACAAAAAACAAATTGAATTAAAAAAAAAAATTTAAGAATCAGTCAAAATTTCATTTTTGGTCCGCCATATTGGATCCACCATTTTGAATTTTGAAAAAAGAATTTCAAATTTGTGTTTATTGACAGAAAACAAATTGAATTAAAAAAAAAAATTTAAGAATCAGTCAAAATTTCATTTTTGGTCCGCCATATTGGATCCACCATTTTGAATTTTGAAAAAAGAATTCCAGATTCGGATTCAGCAACTCAAAATACATAAAGAAGTGTAGTTTTGTTGTGAAAATCGAAACGGAAGTTAAATAACAATCACGAAACTCAACGAAAAATTCGATCGAAATCACGAAAAATGAACCGAAACTTTAAACACGAATTCCCAGGAATGGAGATATTAAAACTTTGCGTCAACTTTTTTCAAAAACGGCTGAACCGATTTACTTGAAACTTGATGCATATTAAAGTAAAAAGTGTTTATTGGAGCTTATACTAACAAAATATGAACATTTATTATGTTAACTATTTTTTACAAGCAACAATTCACGAAAAAAACGCCTTAAAAACAGCACTTAATTTGTAAGCGCTCGCCATTTTGTTAATTTTCAACTTTTTTAAAATATTGTTAGTATAAGCTCCACTCCATTTATTGTAAAATGACTTACAATTTTTATTTTTTTGATTTTAGATTGATTTCCACCCAAGAACTTGACGGGAAGTTTACAATGTTTTTAAAACACGCTCTGCGCGGAAGCCCACCACAGCCGCCATTTTGTTTTTTTTTTTCGGAAAAAAATCTGAATGAACACATAAATGTACAATAAAAAAATATACCGAAAAGAATTTTGATACCTTTTTTCATTTTCCTGAAAAAAAATGCCAAAGTTGAGCTACTTTTCGGTCGATCAAAGGAGAACCTGCCCTTAAGGTCGCAAATAACCAGAGATGCGACTTATTTGAAGTACTTGTATTTAAAATGCAAATACAAAATGCAAAATACCTATTTTGTATTTTGCATTTAAATACCTTTTCAAAAAAAGCATTTTGTATTTTATTTGAAATACTTTTCGAGACATATTTTCCATTTTAAAAATTCAAAATACTATGTGATTAAGTAAAGTCAACATTACTGTTTAAGCTCAGCACTTAAACCAAAGGCTGCATATAATTTAAATAACATTAAATCTTCTAAATCAATAATTTCACTTTCCCTTTAATTCACTTTAACTTACTCCTATTTAAAAATTGTCATCAAACTTAGCATACAATGTCCAGACGTAATCTGAGACAATTGTTTTTTGTTATCAATAATTTAAATTCCTTCAGAATTTACAACACAAACATTTCTGCGCCATCAGCGAGAAATGCTTTGTGCAGCATACATTGTAAAGGCAACATAAGTGCATAATCGGCTATTTTTCTATGAACTCTTTGCTAACTAATTGCTCCTTTAATCCCTCATGGGACATAGGGCGGAAACAGTTGCCCTCCAGCGGACTCTGTTTTGCGCGACAGCTCTCAGCTCTGACCAAGATCTCCCGGTTGTTGCGGCCTCTGCTAATAGGGTTCTCCTCCACGTTGTTCTAGGTCTTCCGACTCGACGGGTTCCTTGCGGATTCCAGTCGAGGGCCTGTTTGGCTAGATTCTCGTTTTCGCGTCGCAAGGTGTGGCCAATCCAATTCCATTTCCTTCGCCTGATTTGGTCGTCTATCCTTTCTTGGCCGGCACGGCGCCATAGTTCTTCATTTGAAATTCTATCTTGCCAGCGGATTTTTAGGATACGACGTAGGCATCTGTTGATGAAAACTTGTAGGCGCCCTGTGATGAATTGGGTGACTTTCCATGTTTCGCAACCGTACAAAAGAACTGCCTTAACGTTGGAGTTGAACAGCCGCAATTTGGTGTTAATTGAGATCTCCGTCGATCTCCATACGTGAAACAGGCATGCATATGCGCTTCTTGCTTTATTTATTCTGGAACTGACGTCTTCTTCTGTACCGCCGTTTTCGGTAATAATACTACCGAGGTAACAGAATTTATCTACCAGTTCCACGTCACGGTTATTTAGCGCTGTTGGTTCAAGGGTGTTTGCATTTATCCGCATTTCTTTGGTTTTAGTCGGATTTAACCTTAAGCCTGCTGAACTACTTTCTGTTTCCAAATTGTTTAACATGTTTCTGAGGTCCTGGTGTCTGTGGGCCGGCAAACAGATATCATCCGCGTAGTCGAGGTCCTTAAGGCGGTCTAACAATCCCCATTGTATGCCACCTGTTCTAGTATCTAGAGCGCTGACAAGGATGTCGTTTATTACTATAAGAAATAGTAATGGCGAAAGTAGGCATCCTTGCCGTACTCCTGAGCTCACTTCAAAGCTGTCGGATAGTTTTCCATTGTGAAGAACTCTGCATTTGGAATTGTTGTATAGAGCTTTTATCAATTCTATTATTTTATTCGGCAGTCCACGTTGACGAAGAGCTCGCTATATAAAGCTCTTATTAACCGAGTCGAACGCTTTCTCATAGTCTACGAAAGCAAGGTAAAGGGGGGATCGGAATTCAGTAGACTGCTCCACTATGATTCTCAAGGTGTTAATGTGGTCTATGCAGGAGCGGCCTTTTCTGAATCCAGCCTGCTGTCTTCTAAGCGTTCGATCTACTGCCTCTCTTATCCTTGATAGTAATATGTGGGACAAGATTTTGCCCACAGTAGATAATAGACAGATGCCTCTCCAGTTGTCACATATTGTTAGGTCCCCCTTTTTTGGTATTTTGACTATGATACCTTCCGTCCAATCCTCCGGAAAGGTACAGGTGTTCCATGCTATTTCCAGGATTGGCTGTAGCGCATCTGCTATGAGGCTTGAGTCGGCTTTCAACAATTCTGGCGGGATGCCATCTTTTCCAGCTGCTTTACCATTGGCCATTGCATGAATTGCGGTTACTATTTCAGTCTTGGATGGGGCACGAGTGGTGATTCTTATTGGCTGTGCATTGTTGCTGTTGTTTTCCTGAGGTTCCTGTGTAAATGAACCATTCAGGGCGGCGAAGAAGTAATCTCTCCATCTTTGGAGTTGCTCCTCGTCGCTGCACAGCAGCCTTCCATCCGCACTCTTTACGGCATGCTTTTTAGTAGAGTGCTTTCCCGAGAGCTGTTTAGTGATTTGGTACAGCACCTTACTGTTGCCTGTGTTTGCCGCGTTTTCCGCTTTCTCTGCGAGCTCATTTATCTGCCGCCTTTTATCACGCCGGACACTTCTCTTTACCTCCCGGTGCAATTGGGAGTATTCCCGTTCAAGTTGTTGTCGTTTTTCCGGGTCGCTTGTAGAGTTCACGTTATTTTTGAGGGCCCTTCTGCGTTCAATTTTTTGCCAGGTTGTGTTCGAGATCCAGTGTTGCTGCTTTCTTTGGACATAACCTATGCTTGTTTCCGCTGCTGTTATTATAGCGCCCTTTGTTGTGCTCCACAGCTCTTCAATATTTGTGTCGTCAGAAACGGTTTGCTGGTTTAAGATTTCTTGCAGTTTGCCAGCAAATTCTCGCTTTTTGGTGCTCTTACGCAGAGGGTCTACGTTAAACCGTCTACGGTTTATGGCATCGCGTTGGACGTTTCTGATTGCAGCGATTTTTAGGCGGATCGTTGCTACTACCAAATGGTGGTCACTTCCAGTGTCTGCTCCCCTAAAGCTCCTGACATCCTCCAGAATAGTTCGCCATCTGCGACTGACGGCCACGTGATCTATCTGATTTCTCGTTCTACCATCGGGCGATACCCAGGTCTCCTTGTGTATCTTCTTGTGACAAAAGTAAGTTCCACCTACCATGAGTTGATGGGAACTACAAAAGTCAACGAAAAGTTCACCATTGTGATTGGTATCTTGGCTTAGGCCTTGATTTCCAATTGTTTTTTCAAGGCCGGTGTTGTTGGGGCCGATCTGTGCGTTTAAGTCACCCATCAAAACAATGATGTCTCCCCTTGGAATAGAGCGAAAAACCTCATTCAGTCGCATATAGAACTCGTCTTTGATGTCATCGTCTGCGTCTTCAGTTGGAGCGTAGCATTGGACTATCGTAGTACTTCTTAGTCTGGTACGTAGGCGCACGGTAATAATCCTCTCAGAAACTGGTGACCAGCTAATGAGGCTGGCCCTGGCTTCCTTGGTGAGTATTACGCCAACGCCATTCCTACGATTTTCAGTTTCGTTTCTCCCAGAATATAAGAAGGACTCACCGTTTGGGCAGATATGTTCCCCCGCATCGGGCCATCTGGTCTCGCTGAGTCCCATGACCTTGATTTTATAGCGGTTCATCTCGTTGAGCACTTCATCCAGCCGTCCATCAGCAAGCAGAGTTCTCACATTCCATGATCCGATTCGTGTCCTGTTTCGAAAAGCAAAGGTCGTCGTTGTGTTGTCCGTCCGGTTCCGAGGCAATGTTTGCCGATTCGTAGCAATTGTGTGTTTTATGGGAGCGGGTTGCTAACCCTCAGCCCAACCGACTTAAAACTCTGTGTTGTGGCGCAGAGAACTCGCCATTCGACCGTCTCCCGTTAGCTCCTTCCGAAGAAGTACCCCAGGGGGCACCGCGGGGAGGTGGGATTAGGACTTGCTAACAGAGCTCCTAGGTGTTCGTCTGCAGTGACTCTTCTCGGTTTTTGGCAGAAGTGACAAATCGGGTGCCACCACCTTCCGAGGTCTTTGTTAGCCATTCGCCCCCCTAAACTCTTTGAGTTCCTTATAAATCACGTTGACTAAGAACTTTATCCAAACATTTTTTATCCAAACATTTCTGCGCACATCAGCGAGAAATGTTCCCACCGAACTATGCGTTTATGTTGCATTTTGAATCCAAATACTTGTTTTTATTGTATTACTATTTAAGCCAAGGAGCTTTACCAAAATATATTCAGTAAGTTTCAGTTCGTCTTTTAATTCGTACGTACGTTACGCCATCACTATCGCCAAGCGAAAGGGTTAAGAACTCTTAAGCCACTTTTCTATACTGGTTAAGCACTAGTGTATACTTACATTACAGAAAATTAATTTTCCATCGCACGCTCTTCAGGTTAAGCACTTGAAGAAATCGTTAAGGGGTCAAGTAAAATAATTCGGTCGCGGTATAAACAATTACCAATCAAATTTCATATAAAATGAACGAATGGTGCTTGTATTGGCTACTAGAGGCGTAGCTCGTAGCCACATCACAGACATCAGAAAAAACGAGTCTTATTACATGTTCCAGGATTCAGACTCCTCAGCAACCAGTGAGGGTGGTTGTACCAATTAGGGATGTTACGAATGTTCGCAATCGCTTATGCGAATGATTCGCATCATTTTCAACATTCGTATCGACATTCGCATTCTCATCAAGTAATGCGAATGTTTTGCGAATGCGAATGTGTGTAGGTCGGGACGTGTCTCGTGGAAAACAAAATTGAAATACGACAAATTGACAGATCTGGCCTTAACTATGACCCCCGTAAGGCCCCCATACATTGCTCAGTCTGACTGAGGCATACGTCTGACAGCCGTGGACTGCATGTGAGCTCATGATTCCCTACATACACACAGGCGAAAACGACGGTATAGCGTAGCAGGTTGTTAATTGAAGTGCAAAAGTGTTCATGGTTTTCAAGGAAAATTTCAGACTGAATAGAAGTTCAGATCTTCAAGCACGGACTGGGCATATTCACACAGTGCACATTCATGGCGCCTAAAACCGGTTTTATAGATGAGAGAGGGAAGGGAGCGGAAGAACTTAACGAAACATTTTTCACGCAAAAGCAAAGGCGTGAAAACTGGCACACATATAAAAAGTTACTTCTATCTCTTGCATTCTTTAGCTCTGTTTTTCTCTAACAAGTAAATTTCATCTGCAATACATTTAAAGGTTCCTGTATAGCATTCGAATTTACTACACTCATTTACGCAGCGTCTGAGTTGCTAGGAGTTGAATAAAACTGGTTTTACTCACCACAATTATGGCAGCGTGTGAATATGCCCACTGACCATAAACCCCACACACATAAAAATTTTTGTTGGACTTGGATCCCTAGTACCAATACCACGGTAGACTTGGACCCCTTCAATATTTAAAGGATGATTGCACAAGTCTGGCGATATTAAACACTTATCCTACAATAAAAAAAAGTGTTTTTAAAATACAACACATGCTTATTAGGCCAGTTAATTGAGATATTTAGTTCAAAAAAAATCCTGACACTGATATTTTTTTTTAATTTGTTCATTGAATAGCGTACTTTAACCTCATGAAAAGTTATCACACGCCGGGTTGGGGGAACCCCTAAAAAACGACCCCCTAAAAAAAATTCCGTTTTTGACTAATATCTCTTAAACGGTAAGTATTATCATAAAATAGTGTTTACAAAGTTTGTAGATTATGCAATTATCTACAAAAAAATATATTATACATTTTCCCGTACGAATTGCCATTAATGAGATATCGCCGTTTTAAAGATTTAAAATACTCATTTGCGACTTGTATAGGTCATCAGACGTTCAATAAATCCTTTGTTGGACTACGTGGCTAATATTTTCAGGGGTGATTCCTGGATGTATTTGGAGAAAAAAATTGTTCTAGAGTTCTACCCACTAAAATACAGGGTGTTTACGAAAAAAAAATGTATTTTTTTAAAATTTACTTAAACTTTAATTACTCCTAGACTAATTATCGTAGAGCAACGTAATTAGACTCATGTTTTAGGTAAATGTGTATTCTTTTATTTGATATAAAGATCGAAAAGTTGAGTTACTCCGTTTAGAAGATATGTAGGTTTAAAGTATGACAAAATCCCAATATTCTTCGTATTTCAGCATTTTTCCCATACTTTAAACCTATTTTATGATAATACTTACCGTTTAAGAGATATTAGTCAAAAACGGAATTTTTTTTAGGGGGTCGTTTTTTAGGGGGTTCCCCCAACCCGGCGAGTGATAACTTTTCATGAGGTTAAAGTACGCTATTCAATGAACAAATTAAAAAAAAATATCAGTGTCAGGATTTTTTTTGAACTTTTAGGATAAAATATACTTCACCGCCTGGGCTATATCAAGCTCAGCACCAGTAGAATAGAAAGACTTTTTTCATATGGTGGCATGACAGAAGGAAAATGAGCCATAATGTGTTCGAACAACTTGTATTATTAAAAAGTGCAATAAATAAAGGGAATTAAATTGAACAAAAGGTATTTGTAATTAAAGTATTTTGAAAATACCTATTTTGCACTTAGTATTTAAATACAAAACACAAAACTATTTTGTATTTTGCATTTGAAATAGTAAATCAAAAAAGTATTTGCATTTTGTATTTAAATACATTTCTTAAAGTATTTTGCACATCTCTGCAAATAACGTATATTTGGTCAAAACTTATAAATTCAAAATGGCCGCGACAATATGGCCGACGAATTTGCAAATTGCGTTCCGATTCCCATGAAAATCGGTATCTGAGGTTTTTTAAGGTAGCAAATAAGGAATTTATGATCAGAACTTATAAATTCAAAATGGCCGCGTCAATATGGCGGACGAGTTTTGTTACTTTTGTACCGATTCCAATGAAAGTGGGTATCTATGAGTTTTTAAGGTCGCAAATAACGAATTTCTGGTCAAAACTTATAAATTCAAAATGGCTGACGAATTTGCAAATTGTGTTCCGATTCCAATTAAAATCGGTATCTGGGGTTTTTTAAGATAGCAAATAACGACTTTATGATCAAAATTTAAATTTAAAATGGCCGCACCAATATGGCCGACGAGTTTGCGAATTGTATTCCGATTCCAATTAAAATCGGTATATGGGAGTTTTTAAGGTAGTAAATAACGAATTTATGATCAAAACTTATAAATTCAAAATTGTGGGGCCTATATGGCGGAAGAATTTTGCCAAATAAGTGTCACATTTCCCGGTTAGCTGTATGTAGGTTGTTCAAGAGTTGGAAAATCGGAAAATCTTGACATTTTAGCTACAAATGGAAAACCATTGAATATAGTGCGTCCTGAAGCTCTCTAAGCAATCGGTTCAGAATTGATCAACAAAGTTTTTTTTGGAAAGATGGTAAGGAGAAACGGAAATGTGGGATGATTTATGTATAACGGATAAGAAGGAAAGAAACCCATCACCTCTGAATTTTTAGGTATAAGTTTAGGATTCTGCAATACGGGAAAACAAATAAAACCTGAGTCAGTGACATTGCAGATGAGAACCCAGGGGCCAAGCAATTGCAAGACATGTAATTTTTCTGCATTTTATTACATGTCTGGTAACGGACAATATTCGTCTGAAGTCACACCCCCTCAGTACGGGACTGCAAGCATATAATGTCCATCACCGTCAAAAGTCCATTTCTAAATCTGAAATTAGTAGATATAATCCTTTTATTTTTTTTTTCTTTCAGGATGTAATAATATTTTCCAACTATAAAAAATTTGTTTCATATGTCAATTTCAATTGAATCATATCACCTGATTACTACTATTGGGTTATGGGAGCAGCATAGGCGCGCCGGGTCCCAACTAGTTACTTATAATAAATAGTTTGATAAAACGGCTTTGCCGCAATTCGTGAAATACTTCCTTTAAATAGTTTAATTTTTTAATTTGTGAATTACTTTCATTAAACATTTGATAAAACGGCTTTGCCGAAATTGTTCATTACGATCATTAAATAGTTTAATTTGTGAATTACTTCCACTAAACGTTTGATAATACGGCTTTGCCGAAATTGTTCATTACGTTCATTAAATAGTTTAATTTGTGAATTACTTCCACTAAACATTTGATAATACGGCTTTGCCGAAATTTGTTCATTACGTTCATTAAATAGTTTAAGGTGTGGATTACTTATAATAAATAGTGTTGAATCTCCTATAAAAATATAAGAATTTCATATAGTCAATCGCAGACACAGAATCAGCAAAATCAAAATTCCGTCACTTAGTAATTTAATATGATTTCCTTTACTTGCGTAAAAAAGGCTTTTATCTCTGCTTAGAAAATGCATCGTAGATAAATATTAAAAATATAAAATTCGTCGCCAGACGAAATTCTATGCTTTGTTTCGTTTTTGCACTTGAATTTTCCCATGAGAAACAAAATTTTGATTTTGCTGATTCCGTCTATTTTGTTGTTCTTTTTTTACTGGTGATTTTTTTGTATGGTAAAATTTTTAGTATTTAAGTGGAACTTATAAAATAAATGGTCTGATTAACAGATCGTCACTTGACCAAAATAAAGGCTTTTATTTTTTTCGCGTTTCTCCAAGTGAGCCTACTTGGAGCTTCAATTAAGAATAGAGTGTAGCAGTATCAAGAACTGTGTACACAAACATCTTAAGCTTACGGGTATAAGAACCCTAAGCTAACTTTAGAAAAACTTTAAGGCAAAAGAGTCTTAAACATTTTATTGGTGACCCCGACGTGATCGGAAGATCGATCACACGCAAGAAGTATCCGCAACCAACATCAAGATGGTTACGATGGAAGATCTGACTAAGGAACAGAAGAACCTGGCTGCAGACTTGAAGCAGCTAATAGACAATTACAGGAAGGATGGAGCAGCACGGAAAACTCCTGACTACCTTCGAAGGAAGAGAGGGGAATTAGAAGCCCAATGGCAACGTTTTGACGAAGTCGACAACACGATTCGAACAAAATTTGGAGACCAGGTGGACCATCAGTACTTCACCAAGCAGTACTACGAGCAAGTTAGAGAAGGGTATGAGAATACCCTGGAAGATATAGCAAAACGTTTGGCCAGCAGCATTCCTCCCAATACACTACCGGTAAGAAGCCCATCAACATCTGACTTAGCAGGAGCGCAAGCAATGTTCGCTGATGGAAACAACAGCTCCAATAGCAACAACAAAGGATGCACTTCAACCATCCGCAAACATGAACCAGGACTATTCTAAGAAGTTTGGAGCACAAACAAAAAACATTGAAAGGTTGACTACCGAAAGGGTACGTAATCAAGGCTTGATTAACAAGCAAACTACTATTTTGAATGTGCTCGAACGCGCCATCTCGAATGCAGCCTCAGTAGATCAACTTCATACAGACCAGTTTTGCCAAATTAAGGCAGAAACAATTCATAGGTATCTAAATGAAGCAAAATTATTGCATCAAGAGATATGGAGCCGATTAGATGACCCCTTAGCAGCAGGTTATGACGTCGAGCGATTCTTTGCACTGGAAGAAGAAGCAGAAAATACGGTTATCGAACTTCATCGATTGCGGCAACAGCTTTCAACACAGCACCAGTCACCTGCCACCGCATCTGCCTCTCCATCGTATGACAACGCATCGTTAATGAAATTGCCCAAAATCGTTTTGCCTAAGTTTGCAGGAGAATACCTTCAGTGGCGCCAATTCTGTGATTTATTCACTGAGTTAATACACAATCAAAGAATCGCCAACTGCCAAAAGATGTGGTATTTAAAGACGAGCTTATCAGGTGAAGCTGAAAAATTAATTCGGCACCTCACAGTCTCCGATGCAAATTACACAGCCGCATGGAAAATAATCCAAGAGCGCTATGAGAACAAAAGGTTGTTGGTAACAGCTTTCCTAAATAAGTTGCTAGCACAACCAACGTTTACTGCCGAAAGTTCCACCTCCATCAGAAACCTACACGATACAACGCAGGAGTGCCTCCATGGGCTCCAAAACTTAGGAGTGGAAACAGCCAACTGGGATCCCCTCATAATTCACCTGCTGCTGAAAAGGATTGACAAAACAACATACACGCTTTACGAGCAATCTTTAGAACATCCAAGATGCATACCAACATTAAGGGAGTTTCTTTCATTTCTCGAAAACCGTTTCCAGTCATTAGAGGCGCTCGGGAGTAAAGCACGAAGCACAGAAGATAACCACAAACGCACAGCAACAAGCATGGTCGCCACGGGTGTCAACTGCAGCTTCTGCAAGGGTACTCATCGTCTATACGCATGCCCGAAGTTTCTTCAGATTTCACCAGCAAAACGGTTTGAGCATGTTAAAGGTGCCAACCTCTGTTTAAATTGTCTTGGAAGAGGGCACAATGTTCACAACTGCCCTTCTAGATCATGCATCAGATGCAATAAGAAGCACAATACATTATTGCACATGGAAGGGAAGACAACATCTACAACTAGAGCAGATCAACACACACAAATAAAACCACCAGCAGCAGTGCAAGGCACACACCCAGAGAAGAACATCATCTTGGCAGCCCGAAAGGTTCAAGATCGTGAACGGTATGTCCTGCTCGGCACAGCTAATGTACAAGTAGTCGATAAGCACGGCGAAATCATAACATGTCGCGCCCTACTAGATTCTGGCTCGCAGCCCAACCTAATGAGTAAACAACTGGCCAAACAACTTGGCTTGCCAGAACGGGCCGAAAGCATTACAATCGAAGGTGTCGGGGAACAGTATCAACCATCCGCTAAAAAAGTCAACGTTCGTGTACAATCCATGATAAACAGCTTCTCCATGTCAATTGAGGCTCGTATTCTACCGCAGATAGTTTCTCCGCAGCCATCGCGTCAGCTTACCATCGAATCATGGCCTATACCACAGAATATCCCTCTAGCTGACAACGACTTCAATAAGCCCGGAAGCATCGACTTATTACTTGGAGCAGAGGTCTACCTTTCACTTCTATCAGTGGGACAAATAAAGTTAGGACAGGGCCTACCAAGACTACAAAACACTGTATTTGGCTGGATCGTTGCAGGTCCAACCAATCAGACCCATCAGGAGCCAGCAGTGTGCGCGGTATGCAGCGATGATGAAGCCCTCAACGCACAAGTCGAACGTTTTTGGCACCTGGAGGAGAAAGAAGAAAAGTCTAGCAACCTCACTGCAGAAGAGCAAAGATGTGAGACCCATTTCATCCAAACAACAAAACGACACATGGATGGACGGTTTACCGTCAACCTCCCGTTCAAGAGCAGTCCTACTGAACTAGGAGAATCGAGCGGAATTGCATACCAGAGATTGACTGCATTAGAAAGAAGGCTGGCAAAGGATGCAGAACTTCGGGAACGATACACACAGTTTATGAACGAATATTTAGATCTGGGTCATATGGAGGAGGTGGATTACAACAAAATCCAGGGACCGCACTGCTTTCTTCCACACCACTGCGTGATTAAGCCAGAAAGCAGTACCACTAAATTGAGAGTGGTGTTTGACGGCTCGGCCCAAACTTCAACAAACAAGTCGCTGAATGATATGCTATCGAAGGGACCAACAATCCAAGAAGAGGTATTCTCGACATTGTTACGATTCAGAATGCCCAGATATGTCTATACTGCTGACATAGAAAAAATGTATAGGCAAATCTGGGTAGATAAAGCAGACAGAAAATATCAATTGATATGGTGGAGAGAACCGCCGGAGAGCAAGGTGCGATGTTATCAGTTATGTACAGTAACTTATGGTACAACATCGGCACCATATCTAGCAATACGATGCTTGAAAAAACTGGCGCAAGAACACAAGGAGAAATACCCACTCGGATCAAAGGTGCTAAGTCAAGATTTCTACGTGGACGACGTACTCACTGGAGCCAACACTCTCGCTGAAGCCAGTGCATCACAGAAACAGCTCACTTCACTATTGAACTCCGCAGGATTTCGCCTCCGCAAATGGTGCGCCAACCATCCCAAACTTTTAGAAGGAATAGCAAGTGAGGATCAAGAACTCGAAGTCAACTTTAATCATGATGACACAAATCATATTAAAACCGTTGGATTGTCATGGTCGCCTGCCTCAGATCAATTTCACATCAAAATTGTCGATAGATGCGTAGATAAAATCACCAAACGTGCTGTGCTGTCAGATACAGCACATATCTTTGATCCTCTGGGAATCATGTCCCCAGTGATAGTTACAGCAAAAATATTTCTCCAAAGGCTATGGTCACTAAAACTAGATTGGGACGCGGCCCTGCCGCAGGACATGCACACATTTTGGCAAAACTTTCGCAGCCAATTGAATACTTTAAGCAACATAAAATTCCCAAGACATGTCCTGGCACACAAGAGGACAACAAAGATCCAGTATCACGTGTTCGCAGACGCTTCAGAAAAGGCGTATGGTGCTGCAGCATACGCAAGAGCAACCGACATGAATGGCGTCGTTACAGTCCATTTGCTTTGTGCAAAATCTAAGGTTGCACCCAAGAGGCAGACAACATTACCAAGACTAGAATTATGTGCGGCTAAGATAGCCGCTGAATTAGCTCATCGCATCAAAGGAGATCTACGATTAGAAGATGAACCAATATACCTTTGGAGTGACTCGCAAATAGTGCTGGCTTGGATAAACGCCGCTACATCAACCTTCCACACCTTTGTGGCAAATAGAGTGGCTCGAATACAGCAATTAACCATACCGTCACAATGGAGGCATGTGAGCTCTTCACAGAATCCCGCCGACATTTTATCACGTGGTGTAGCGCCCACGCAACTCAACAATTGCAGCATGTGGTTTTACGGCCCCATATTCTTGCACGGAAACGAATCCCTATGGCCACCTCCACACCTCAGCGACGAAACCTCATACACAGCAGAGAGAAGACAAGCGACCATAGCTGCGACTCTTACTACGGCCGAATCTTTCATCAACCAAATAAATCACAAGAATTCATTTTACAAGCTGCAGAGGACGGTCGCTTTCATACTGCGATTCATCAAGGTATGCAGGAAACAGAGCGAAAAAGGCAAATCACTACATTGCGACACAGACGAACTGGAGTCAGCCAAGGTGGTTATACTCAATCAGATCCAGAAAGAAAAACTACACACCGATATCCAGCATCTAAAGAGGTACGGTGAGGTTAGTAAAACAAGTCCGTTGAGCACATTGTCACCATGGCTGGATGAAAAAGGATCACTAAGAGTGGGAGGAAGATTGCAAGCATCAAATTTAGCACACGAAGCTAAACATCAGCTTTTGTTGCCATATGACCACGCTATAACAAAATTAATAATGATGGACATACACAGAAGCAACCATCATGTAGGTGCACAAGCTCTACTGGCAATCGTGAGGCAAAGATATTGGCCCATGAAGGGCAAAACATTGGCGCGATACGTAGTAGAGCACTGCATACAATGTGCACGAGCGAAACCTAAGCTATATTCCCAATTAATGGGAAACCTACCATCTCATCGAGTACAACCAGCACGGCCATTCGTAACATCAGGAGTGGATTTTTGTGGTCCCATATGGACGCATTTTAAAATCAGAGGAAAGAGACCTCAAAAAAGTTACATCGCGGTGTTCTGCTGCTTCGCGACCAAGGCGGTGCATCTCGAAGTTGTAACAGATTTAACCACGCAAGGCTTCATAGGAGCACTCAGAAGATTCATCGGAAGACGGGGACTTTGTAAAACAATATTCTGCGATAATGCAACCAATTTTGTGGGCGCCAAGGGACAGTTGGAGGAATTACGCCAGATGATCGAAAACGACAGGTCAAAAGGACAAATAACATCTGAAGGCTCTAAGATCGGCATCGACTTCAAGTTCATACCACCCCGAGCTCCTCATTTCGGAGGGTTATGGGAGGCTGCAGTTAAATCTGCAAAGCACCTTCTACAGCACACATTAGCTTCAGCTAATCTAACGTACGAAGAGTTAGAGACAGTAGTGATTGAAGTCGAGGCGATACTCAACTCACGACCAATAACACCTATGTCATCTAGTCCAAACGACTTAACGGCGTTAACACCAGGCCATTTCCTGATTGGGGAGCCACTACTAAACCCTATTGATCCACACTCCACACCACAAAATCATAACCTACTTACACGTTGGAAACTGGTAACGCACGTCAAATGCGAATTTTGGAGAAGATGGTCGATGGAATACCTCAACCAACTTCAAAGCAGATACAAATGGAAACAAAAATGCCAAAATGCCCAAGAGGGAGCCATGGTTATCATGAAAGACGATCATCTTCCACCATTGAAATGGTCGTTAGGACGGATAGTAGAGGTCATCAAAGGAAAAGACGGTTTGGCAAGGGTGGCAGACGTTCGCACTAGCAGGGGAGTCATACGTCGGCCCATACACAAACTAGCTCCGCTACCAATAGAAGAAGACATCAAGGCATCAAATGGTACAAACCAGGATGCAGCTACAACTCCAAACATGCACATCCCGCAAGCCGCCATCGAAGCTGAGCCATCGACATCAAAGACCGGCAACAATGAAGACAACACCGTAACGAAGAACAAGGAGGCTAACAATCCGAGGAAGAAACAAAAACGATCAATGGGAGAAGCAATTGTAACGGTGCTTTTGGCTTGCATGATACTTGGTCAATCTACAGCTTCACCAGTGAATATAAGACCTTTTCGGTCCCAGCCCGGCATTTATTTCGAAAACCTGGGTCTGGCGAATATCGTCACGAGTGAATGGCAACTTATTTCTTACTACAACATGACACCTTTTTGGAATGAGTTCGACGCTCTTATGATGTACAACAACTTGCTAGAATCTATTTGCCAAAAAATAGTGCAACAAACATCATGTAGACAGACCATATTTAATCTTCAGCATATAACGCAACAAATAGAAGAAAACAACAAACTATTACTACCAACACATGCTACAACAAGATCCAAAAGAGGAGCGCTAAACATTGTAGGAAGCATTGCAAACGCGCTATTTGGAGTCCTGGATGCGGAGTATGCCGAAAAGATGTCAGAAACAATAGACGCAGTAAGCCAGAATGAGAAACATCTACATCAGCTCATAGTAAATCAAACATCGATTCTGGATGCTACCATCAACATCATTCGACGTGACCAAGAGGCGATCAATATTCAACTTAAAGAATGGGCGGTACATGTTGACAACTTAACAACAGAAATCAACGAAGTGAAGCAGGAACTCTTTCAAGAGCGATTATCTAACACCTTCACATCGATGGCCATGCAAATGTACATCATTAGCGCAAGCTTTCAGCAAACTCAGACGTCAATTTTAAATGTACTGACAGACACACATCACGGAAAGCTAAATCCACTTCTTGTCACTCCACATCAATTGTCGAGGCAACTGAAACAAATCAGAAATAACCTACCACCATCGCTCAGATTGCCAACGATCCAAGATGACATACTGCAGTATTACAATCTCATAATCATCCAGGGGCGACCGACTCTGGGACACATCATTTTCAAACTCAGCCTACCATTGATCTCAACAGAAGATTTTGAACTTTTCAACATGATTCCAGTACCAGTACCAGGCAACACAACTTTCGTTATGATTCAACCGTCATCGCAGTTTTTAATAGCAAACCTCCATCGGGATGAATATCGCCCACTGAAGGACTTGTCATCATGTGCACTAAAGGTCAATCATCGATATCTTTGCAAACAAGTGCAACCACTGTTCAGACAAAATTCCAATATCAGTGCATGCGAGATACAACTGTTAAATTATATGCCGCATCCACCGACTTGCAAGATAGCAAGAACAAATCAAAATTCATACTGGATACCACTACAAGACCCGAATCGTTGGATATATGTAATGAAAGAAAAAACCAAGGTGAACATGGTGTGTAAGGACAAGGCTCATCACCTTTATTTAGAAGGATCCGGAATATTGAGTCTACTCGAGGACTGTATAATCAAGCAGCTACATCTAAGCATCCAAGGTCATAACAGAGTGCTTTCAACAACAGCAGTATCATACCTACCGCTTACCAATCTAACAAATACCACAACCTGGAAGGAACCACAGCCCATCGAGAAAAGAAACTACAGCTACCATCCTCAACTGCTGGAACTAGATACACTCAAGAGGCAACTAGATCAGCTAAAAAACGACGATTTGATGAATATAAAACCGCGGGAAGTACATCAATTCGCGCTAGGATACATTTCTATATGTTTAATCATAATCATAGTGGTCGGCATTGCCCTTCGACACTATCGCAGTCGGACAGCCCTCAACGGAGAAAGCAGGAAGACACCAATACCACAACCCCGAGTCAGCCTGGCCAGAAGAGAAGCTGAAGAATCGGAATTCCAAATTAATTTTAATGAATAGTTAGTTGTTAAATAGCATTTAACGCGGGGGAGGATGTTGAATCTCCTATAAAAATATAAGAATTTCATATAGTCAATCGCAGACACAGAATCAGCAAAATCAAAATTCCGTCACTTAGTAATTTAATATGATTTCCTTTACTTGCGCAAAAAAAGCTTTTATCTCTGCTTAGAAAATGCACCGTAGATAAATATTAAAAATATAAAATTCGTCGCCAGACGAAATTCTATGCTTTGTTTCGTTTTTGCACTTGAATTTTCCCATGAGAAACAAAATTTTGATTTTGCTGATTCCGTCTATTTTGTTGTTCTTTTTTTACTGGTGATTTTTTTGTATGGTAAAATTTTTAGTATTTAAGTGGAACTTATAAAATAAATGGTCTGATTAACAGATCGTCACTTGACCAAAATAAAGGCTTTTATTTTTTTCGCGTTTCTCCAAGTGAGCCTACTTGGAGCTTCAATTAAGAATAGAGTGTAGCAGTATCAAGAACTGTGTACACAAACATCTTAAGCTTACGGGTATAAGAACCCTAAGCTAACTTTAGAAAAACTTTAAGGCAAAAGAGTCTTAAACAAATAGTTTGATAAAACGGCTTTGCCGAAATTGTTCATTACGTTCATTAAATAGTTTAATTTGTGAATTACTTCCACTAAACGTTTGGTAATACGGCTTTGCCGAAATTGTTCATTACGTTCATTAAATAGTTTAATTTGTGAATTACTTCCACTAAACATTTGATAATACGGCTTTGTGAAATTTGTTCATTACGTTCATTAAATAGTTTAAGGTGTGGATTACTTATAATAAACTAGCTGGACCCGGCATAACTCCGTTTTGCCCGCAACAGTTGGCCACCAGTCGGTTGTTATGTCGTGCACGTTGACGTTTAGTTGTTCACAATTTTTGTGACATTTCACATGATGGAATGCGTTGACATCGATATTGCATCGAGGATTGCGCGTTCACTGAGCCAAGCGTGATTACGATGATTTTGATTTACTTCGGGGAATACATTCTCGATGAGAGCCGTTTGTGAATCCACTAATTGGCAGAAATCATTCCGAAACGTTATTAACCCTGTCGTCGCATCTACTGAGGCTTTTCCGTTACCAATTTCTAACAATTTCTTTGAAAATTGTTCAGCACTTTCATCGTTTTGAAGCTGAACCCTCATATTTGTGGTCAACGGCAATATTGTCACGTGTCTCCACAACGCTGATGCCTTCAGGCAAGCATTGAGCTCATCTGCAGCAGTCCCACGGGGAATCACTGGCAACGTTTGTCTGAAGTCTCCTGCCAACAAAATCATTAGACTGCCAAAAATGTTGTTGTTGCGTCGAATATCTTGCAGTGAGATATTTAGTGCTTCAATTGATTTCTTGTGCGCCATTGTACATTCGTCCCAAACAATCAGTTTGCATTCAATCAACAGTTTTCCTATTGCACTGTTACGGGTGATGTTGCATGTTGGAGTTTCCGTTGTGTTCAAATTCAAAGGCAATTTAAGTGCGGAATGTGCAGTACGTCCTCCGTCCAATAGCGTCGCTGCTATTCCGGATGATGCGATAGCTAGTGTAACGTCAGCTCGCGATCGAATTGTGGCCAGAATCAGCGAAATAACGAATGTTTTTCCTGTACCACCTGACGCATCCAGGAAAAATATCCCACCAGTGTTGTTGTCCACTGATTGCATCAATGTTTCGTAAGCATTTTTTTGTTGATAATTCAGCAATGGTACATTATATTGAACCGCTTCTTGCAGTGCCTCACGGTCGTATTGATGCTCACGGTTCAGTTCTTGATCGAACGCATCGTGCATGGGTCGATTCGCCGAAATCATGCCAACCTGAATTAATAGTTTATTTGCTATCGTCATGCACAAATCCTCAAGGGCAATTAGTCCTTCGTTGTATATTTCTTCACACATTGCCATCTCCGGATTGTGCAATGTATTTTGTACGCGATGCAATATGTCTTCCCACACGTCTTCCTTGTATTTGTTTCACAACTCTATAGGTTGAGACGGATAGCATGTTGTCACAATGATGGCGAATAGCGTTCTTATTTGATGCGAATTCGATGTGGCCACGCAATCAGCGATTGTTTGGTCCCATTGGGAATCGTCCTCCAATAAGCTCAAACGCTGACACGACTCTCCCATTTTTCCGGTGGATTTTCCGACTTTTCCGGTGGATTTTTTGGGCCATTTTGAATGACGCCACATAGCTAATAGTATTCAACTTGTCATACCCTTTCATTTGATACCCATACCGAGGGCTTGTAAAGAAAACGGTAATCTGCCATTTTGTGTTGGCCGCCATTTTGAATTTGGAATGACGCCACACAGCTAATTGTATTCTATTTGTCATAACCTTTAATTTGATACCCATGCCGGGACTCGGGGAACACAATTGCAAAATTCGGCCGCCATCTTGGAACCGCCATCTTTTTCCGAGCATAAACCTGATATACAGCAATGCGAACAAAACAAAAAAAGAATCATGAAAATCGGCCCAGCGGTTCTCGAGTTATAACGTCATCGAGTTACACCCCGAAGGAATTATATATTAGATAGTTTGATAAAACGGCTTTTGCCGCAATTCGTGAAATACTTCCTTTAAATAGTTTAATTTTTTAATTTGTGAATTACTTTCATTAAACATTTGATAAAACGGCTTTGCCGAAATTGTTCATTACGTTCATTAAATAGTTTAATTTGTGAATTACTTCCACTAAACATTTGATAAAACGGCTTTGCCGAAATTGTTCATTACGTTCATTAAATAGTTTAATTTGTGAATTACTTCCACTAAACATTTGATAATACGGCTTTGTGAAATTTGTTCATTACGTTCATTAAATAGTTTAAGGTGTGGATTACTTATAATAAATAGTTTGATAAAACGGCTTTGCCGCAATTCGTGAAATACTTCCTTTAAATAGTCTAATTTTTTAATTTGTGAATTACTTTCATTCAACATTTGATAAAACGGCTTTGCCGAAATTGTTCATTACGTTCATTAAATAGTTTAATTTGTGAATTACTTCCACTAAACATTTGATAAAACGGCTTTGCCGAAATTGTTCATTACGTTCATTAAATAATTTAATTTGTGAATTACTTTCACTAAACAGGTGATAATACGGCTTTGCCGAAATTTGTTCATTACGTTCATTAAATAGTCTAATGTGTGGATTACTTATATTAAATAGTTTGATAAAACGGCTTTGCCGCAATTTGTGAAATACTTCCTTTAAATGGTTTAATTTGTGGATTATTAAATATAACATAACAATTAGAGGAATAAATAAAATTACAATTGTGAGTATCATTGTTGGTTTTTTAAAATAAATAAAAATACAATTTGAACAATTAAATACAACATAACAATTAGAGGAATGAATAAAATTGCAATCGTATCATTGTTGGTTTTTAAAATAAATAAAAATACGATTTCAACAATAAAAACGCAACTTAACAGCAACAACATTGTTATATACCGACGTCCCTCGCTATTATACATGGAACAAATCAGGTAAAAAATGGAAGCCACGTAGACAAGGCGAACCACATCCAACTATTGCACGCGTATTGAAAGCAAAGACACTGGGACGACTTTACACAGTACATCCAAAACAACGTGAATGTTTCTATTTGCGTTTGTTGTTGCTGAATGTTCCAGGACCAACGTCTTTTGAATTTTTACCAACAGTCAATGGTCAAATATTCAATACATTTCAAGATGCATGTCGCGAGTTGCAATTGCTGGAAGACGACAATCATTGGGATCTCACACTTACTGATGCAGCATTTGCATCCACGCCGAATAACATTTGTCAACTGTTCGCAATTATATTGACGACATGATACCCAACAGAACCATCGGTTTTGTGGGGAAAATACAAGAACGGCATGACTGAAGACATACTTCGCAGAATTAGACAAACAAACCAATATCCAAACTCTCGAACTTTTATAGGAATAATTGGTTTTTCGTTAATGTTATGTTGATGTTTCGTTAAATATTTGTTGAAGAGTTGAATTTTGAAGATTTGGATTAATTTTAAATGTCTTAAGGTTTGGTGCAGCGAGTCGAAAAGGCATCATCTTTGTTTATTTACGCGCCGGAAAATAAAACCAAAAACATAGTTTATCAGCAAGTTTTGCAAAAGAATACATACATAGGTAATTTTGGGCACACTTAATATGAAAGCATATTGAATCTAATATCTCAAAATTTTACAGAAATAAGTATTGGTTCTTTCCTTAGATATTGCGAATAGTTTGATTTTCAATATTTGCATTAATTTCACATGTTTTGACGAACACAATTTCGCAATTTAAGAGAAAATAAAAGTTGGTTTTTTGGCATTGCTTTTTCCAACTATAAAATATGTGTTTCATTTTTTGATTTTGTGTTATTGTTCTCGAAAAATTTTGTTGTTGAAGACTTCTAGATTTAAATTAAAAAAAGCTATAGAAAATGGCCCTCGAATTTCGAGTTCTGGATGCTGCTATTTGCATTAATTTTAAATCTTGTAACGTTCATGGTTTTAACAGAATACACAGGCAATTTTGGTCATAGTTCAAATAAAAGTATTTTGAATCTAATGACTCCAACTTTTATAGGAATAGTTGGTTTTTCGTTAATGGTTAAGAAGAGTTGAATTTTGAAGGTTTGGATTGATTTTAAATATTTAAACGTTGGGTGCAGCGAGGCGCGCCGGGTCCTAGCTATCCAAAATACAGAAAATAAGCGGTTCACTGAAACACTTCATCTGTGTATGAAAATGATTGTCTCGATCAAAATGTCAGATCCCTAATAGTTTCACATTTTGTTATTTGGAATAAAAAATACCAAAAAAATGCCTTTTTCAAACTCTCCTACTGTATATTAAAATTCATATCACCTGATTACTACTATTGGCTTATGGGAGTAGAATAGGCGCGCCGGGTCCCAACTAGTCTTCTATATATGGGTGATTGTCACGAAATCGTAGTTTTCGATGGCTATAGGGTTTTC
This sequence comes from Thereva nobilitata, assembly GCA_963855945.1. Classification (NCBI taxonomy): domain Eukaryota; kingdom Metazoa; phylum Arthropoda; class Insecta; order Diptera; family Therevidae; genus Thereva; species Thereva nobilitata. Next base: position 170,401,594 of record OY979694.1, read on the forward strand.
TTCTGCTACGATTGCGGAATGGAATTTTCCGGGCCCTTATCACTTTTATATAGTAATCATACAATTCCTTCATCCTGAATTTCCCTCTTACATACTCGTGAAAGAAAATGGCAGCCCTAGAACCACCAAAAGTGTCGCCTCCGTAACCTGTCTTTTTCCCGGTTTTATGTCACGGATCTGTCATGACGGAAACATAATACGGCATTGGTGTTCGCGGGGTATGCCAAATTGTTCCAGAGGTCATTCACCACCGATCACAGCAATTTTGACTTCCCGGTTTTTGTAGGTTTTTTTATGTACTTTCTTGTGAGCATACGCAATACTGCGTTAGTTTATTTAAAATGTCTATTTTAGGACTTTACAAAAATTAAAAAATTTCAATTTTTCAATTTTTTGCTTTTTTTCATAGTTGGCAAGTAGCTTTTCATAGTTGGCAAAAGGCAAAAAATTGAAAATTGAGATTTTTTACTTAGAAGAAAGTACATAAAAAAACCTACAATTTAAAAAAAAATTTACCGTACCATGATTTGGCATAAAATGGCGGCAATTTTAATTTTTTTTCGAAAACAGCCAATTGTTGCCGTAAAAATCGAAAGTTTTTTTTGAAATTTCAACCACGTATTTATAGCATCAAATTACATATTTTCTCCAATTTTTATCAAAATCCGACCATTTTCCCGTTATTTATTTCATTTTTAGTAAGATAAAACAAAATTTCATATATTTTGGTTTTTTGAGGTTAGGATTCATTTTTAAAGTATTTATACCGAATCAGTTCGATAGTCTATTCATTCACGAGTATTTTCCAATTTTTTTTATTTTTCTACGACCAACACAACTGGAGAAATTAAAAAAATAGTGTAGCATTGCATTCAAACTGCATCAAAAATGGACATTTATGCAATTTTCTCCTACATCACAGGGCCGATTTTGCAGAAATTTTTTTTTCGCTTTATCCTATGTAAAGAAAAAAAATAAAAAAATCCAACTTCCCAACTACATCATAACTTCGCTTTTTTTGTTTAATTTCCCTCTACTATATCACAATTCCTTTAAAGAACACAAATTTCGCGGTTTCCTACGAAATTGCCCATTAGTTTGTTGAAGACTGTTATTTAATAAGGATTGCGTGGAATTTAAAAAAAATCTAAAAAATTCAAAATGTCGACGAAACGACGAAGAGGTTGGGAGAAACAAAAAATTAAAAAACAAGAACTTCTAAATTCGTAGTATAAAAATTGTCCGGCCGTTATTCATAGGAAATATTCCAAGCTTTCTAATTTTGGATAAAAAGGTATAGGTTAACTACGTAATTTTGAAGAAAAAAGTAGTGAAAGTTGAAATTGTAGTTAAAAAACCAAAATTTTGACTTTGACGACTCATAACTCTGGAAGTTGGTAGGGTTGGTAGTACCAAAACTGGTGCTTAAGTAATCCTGAGAGAAGCTAGTTCAAATAACGATAATAGGTTCAAATAACGATAAAAGACTCGTCAGACTTGTGTTTGGAAATTGGTCGATTACCATGCCACAGTAGGGCATTTTAACTACCATTTTTATTACAGCCTTAACAGGTTCAAGATTTAGGACGACAGGACAAAGGATACATGGAGAAAGGTCATCAAGATGGACAAAGAGTCAATAACATGAACAGACAACCAAAAAACAACTAAGCAACCTGAAGTTTCCCTGCATGGCCATGGTTGATAAATGATGATTACCTCAACATAATCAACTCTAATAACAGTATGCTGGTTAAATTAAATCATTAAATTAGCTTTAAGTTACATAAGTTCAAAATTCACTTGGAAAGAAAAAGTTTTTTCTTTTTTACTCAAAAAATCACTCAATTGAAAATTGAAGATGGTCACACTAACAAATCATAAACGCAAGCACATTCACACATACAAATGACGTTCCCCCACTTCGGTTGTTATCAACCAAACCGGTTTACACCGTTAGCCAAGATCGCAAGCGAACAAAAATGTTGCTTGCTGAAATTTTCGCTCTCTCTGGGTGTAGCCGTCGCAGCAGCAGGTATATCCGTCCACATTTTCCTTCCCATTATATCTCCCAAGTTGATTCGTTATACTTGTAGCCTTTGATACAAGTATAACGACCTTTACTAATTACTATCCCTGGTAGCGTCTTGATACAAGGGTTTAACAAACTATTTAATCAGGTAGTTGAACTTGTAGAGTTTTTGATACAAGTTTTAACTACATCTACTAACCCTAATTGAACCTAGTAGCGATTGATACAAGGTTTCATTAAATTACTAATTTTAAATAGTTAAACTTGTAGAGTTATGATACAAGTGATAGCTATTTGACAGTAGCCTTAATTGTGTCTTGTAGCTTGTGATACAAGATACAATATTGGTGAATATTTGAAATTAGTATATTTGTAGCGTTTGATACAAACATCACTATTTCATAACATTGAGATCTATCTTGTAGAGTATTGATACAAGATAGTATTTCCAACCTTGTAATAACAAGGTATTTATTTTAACAAATCCCTTAAACTTCCCATCCTACTTTTTATCTGCTATTTTGACCAGGTGAGTACAAATTAATTGGTTTTATATTGAAAACTATTTTATTGTTTTTCTTATGGTGGTGTGGTGATTGACCATCATAATTGATATTATAACTTCTTTTCTTTGAATATATCCTTGTATTTCCTTTTCTTTGGAGTGAATTTTGACTTTAGTCTTACGTGGAATTGTTTCCTTTTATTAAAGTCATTTTTTGAATTAAAATTGAATTCTTTCATGAAGTTGTTCACAATCTGAATTAATTTATTTGAAGTTGAATTATATTTAAAGTTTTATTATTGAAGTAATTGTATACAAGTTTAAAAGAGTTAATAAACTAGAATTATTGTTGCATATATTCTTTTTTATTGGCCACTGAGCGCTGGGGTTGTGGGGCTGCGTGCCGGCACATTTAGAAAAAAATTACGTTGAATTCACGCGAAATTTAAACATGGTCCAAGCAGCAATTTAACCACCTGTGGAAGAATAGCTAAGCTTCACCATAGGCGGTCAATCTCCACAATTAACATTTTTATTTAACATTCCAGAGTTTAAATTTATTCATACTTTCTGATAATAGTGCCTCTCGTCGGTAATCAGAACCTTTAAGTGAAATTAAAATCCCTCAGTACAAGATATCATTCTCACAACATTTATATGACCTACTGCCCATAAATGTTCAACTTAAACCTTTGTTTTGTTTATAAAGTGTCAGTTTGCTGCAATATTTATAATTCAAATAACATATATTTGAAAGTGAAGATGTGCTTCCTTTAGGTACTTAAACACTAAAGATTATTTTTTTTTGAATTGTGCTTACTTGATCCAACGATCCAGCACTTATTACTCATATAGGCAGAGTTCCTCACACATAGCAAGGTTCTACACACTTAGCTATTATTTTTTTTGGGTCTTATGCTCAAGTGCTATTTAAATCCATTGTAAGGTTCTTATACCGAACAATTCCTTGAGCCTAGCACTCAAATTATATTATTTTCCAGAGGCAACGCCCGCAGTCCAGTTCAATTGTAAGGTTCTCATACTGAGCAATTCCTTGAGCCTAGCACTCAAATTATATTATTTTCTAGAGGCAACGCCCTCACTTCAATTCAATTGCAAGGTTCTTATACCAAACAATTTCTTGAGTCTACTCCTCAAAGTACATTATTTTATTGAAGGCAACGCACCTCATTTCAATGCAATTGTAAGGTTTTACACACCAAACTATATTTAAACGAGCTAGTAATCAAATTTTCTTATATTCTACTAATATTGCTCAAATTTTATTGAGATTTCGAAGCCGAACTTCTCATTTACTTTAATCACAAGGGATACATACACCGAACCTATCGTTAAACGAGCTGAATACTCATATTCTAACAATCAACAATTTGTTTTGTATTTACACCTTATCATATTGACGAGGCAGAGTACCTTAATTTAAGCTACTTTCAAGGTGTCATACACCAAAACTACATTATTGTTACAGCAGCATAGTGCTTAAAAATTATTATTAACATTTCAGGTATCTGAACTCCAATTATACAAAGAGCTAAAATTTATCACTTACTACTTTTTTTATATTGAAGTGTTTATATTTTTGAATTTATTTGGTCATTTTTCGAATTTTATTTGTGCGGTTTAAGCTGATATTTGAGATGGCTACTAATACAAGTTTTACTGATATGTTAGAATTGCAAAGGGTGTATATAGACTTGTTAAACAAGGCTATGAAAGGGTATACAAAGACAGCATTGGTTAAAAGGACAAAGGAACTAATTTCGGAACGAATTACACAATGTCGCGGCCTTTGGGCACAGATAGAAAAAACCCATGTGCAAATTGAGTTACAGTTTGCAAAACTAGTTGAAAAGCCAACATGTAAATACTTTGTCAACGAAACGTATTTGCATCTTGAAGACAAATACTTCGAGTTTATGGGAACAATAAAAGCTGCCCTCAGCAAATTTGAGGAACAAGTTCCTCCTCCAAGTCCTTCAATGCACGAATCAACGCGAATAAATTCATCTGCCTCGACAACTCATCTATGGCGATTGCCAAAAATTTCACTACCCACCTTCTCAGGATCTTATGAATCCTGGCGGTCCTTTCACGACCTATTTAACTCTTTATCAAAATCCTACACTTTCTGATGCGCAAAAACTGCATTACTTGAAGTCGGTACTATCTGGAGAGGCAGAACATCTGTTACGAAAATTTCAAGTAACTGATGGTAACTACGAAACAGCGTGGAATGTGTTATTAAAGAGATACAACAACAATAGAGTATTGGTTAATGCTCAATTGAAGATGTTGTTTAATCTCAAGCCAGTGTCTAGTGAATCGGTTAATACAATAAAAACTTTGTTAGATAAGTCAAATGAGTGTTTGTGTGAGTTAGATGCTGTTGCGGCGACACCCTAAAAGTATAAAATAAACCAAAGGAAATAAAACACACAGATTTCATGACACTCTTTATTTATAAAAAATAAACAAAACCAAGAGAATACACAACACAAACTAATCACTAAATCCTTTTGAAAATATAGTTTCTGAAAAACAAATCATTAATAACATATTAACAAATACACAAAAATACTTCCCTTCATAAAGAAAACAGGCGCTTCCACACAATCCGATGAGAAAACCAAAACATCAAAATGCCGTCGGCATTTGAACATCTGGAAATAAAAAACAATCAGGAAAAATATAAACACATTCCACAAAATTTCTTACCTGACAACACTAAAAGATGAACTCCGCCTTCCAATAATCCCCACCAAATCTAAAAACAAACTAAAATAAATAAATATAAGTAAATAAATAACCAAATGAGATAAAAATACTTACCATCAACAAACACAATTTGACGTCTATGCGTAGGAAGGAAACAGCTGATCACAACCTATCGCAGATAAAATACATAACACGGAATTATGTACTTGACTAGAAGTGAAGCCCCCACCAAAAAATTGCCCAAAAATCCATTGCCCGGGTCGAAATAAATACCGGCACTTAGACGGAGTTGAACTCAGATTGCCTTCAATCTTCCTAGCGACTTGAGCTAGAAGAAAAAATCGTTCTGAGATTTTAGAAGCAATTTCATCCAGAGACTGTATTGAGGTCTAACTCTAACCCATCGGCTAACGCATTGAGTTAGCAATCCAGAGACTGTATTGAGGTCTAACTCTAACCCGTCGGCTAACGCATTGAGTTAGCAATCCAGAGACTGTATTGAGGTCTAACTCTAACCCATCGGCTAACGCATTGAGTTAGCAATCCAGAGACTGTATTGAAGTCTAACTCTAACCCATCGGCTAACGCATTGAGTTAGCAATCCAGAGACTGTATTGAGGTCTAACTCTAAAGCTAACATATCAAGTTAGCAATCTAGACTGTATTGAAGTCTTTTCCTCGCATCAACGCAGCATCGCAAAACCGCAACAGCGCAACAACGCAGCAACGCAACACCGCAACAGCGCAACAACCTCGCAGAAGCACAAATTTCCAAGCAGAAATCAGGACCTCATACAAGCAGCAGATTCTCTGGCAAATTTGGGCCTTCATCTATCAACGCAGCAGCCTCGCAGCAGCACGAAGTTCCCAGCTGAAACCAAGAACATCGTGCAATCTACAGATTTACTGGCAACTTTGAGTTTTACGAACTCTCCAGTAAACTTCATCAACCCGACGTATAGAAGTCACATCCAGCAATGCAGCAGCAGTAAGCCGCAGCAGTCTCACAGCATCAGTATCAGAACAACCAAGAAGAAAACAAAATCATCCGACAAAATCATAGTTACAAACGAATTCCATCAAGCGACGCAAACGCACCTCACAGGAAGGCAAATCCACGTACGGAAAGCAGCCAGCACCCAGATTCAAGTATACACACGTAACTCACGCAAACGCACCTCACAGGAAGGCAAATCCACGTATAGAAAGCTTCCAGCAACCCAGAATCAAGTCTAAACTCGGAACTCGGTAACTCAAGCAAACGCACCTCGCAGGAAACAAACAAATCGGGTCATCTTTCGGGCAATATTGACAAGGGAGGAAAATTAAAGCTGTTTACATTGAACTAATAAAATTAAAGTTGCACATCTTTAACTTCTCCAACTTAGTAATTGCCGTTTTACATTGAATTAATAAGTTAAAGGCACATATTTAACTTCTCCAAAAATAATAATCGAATAGAGTAAAAAATTGAAAGTACATTTAATATTGACTGAATTAGTTTATTTGAAATAATTTTTTTGAATTGAATTAAAGATCGAATTTATTGAAGTAAAAATTGTAATTGCACGAATTGAAGAATTTATAATAAAAATAAGGTTATTTGGACAAGGTGATTTTTTTAAAGGGTGATTGAGTGACCACGGCACATTTTGGTCCTTCGAGCCGGATTCCAAAGGGAACGGCACATACAGCCTGATCACGTCACCTCAGAGAGAATCCACAGAACCAATAACCTACCGAGATAAAACTTCCCCACCATGGAAAAAGCAATCAACCTACAAATAGTGCATAAAGAACTTCTGGAGAAGTTCATAAAGAGTTACAGGAAGGATGGAGCCGATCGGCGAACGCCTCAATATTATGAAAAAAAGCTGCAGGATTTTCAGAAACAATTCCAACAAATACGAAAAATCCATATAGAGATTCTGTTGGCCAAGAATAAAGAACCTGCGGATTCCGATTTACTTAAAAACAATTACTTCCAGAGGGAAATGTATGAAGAAATGGAGGAATTCTTCTACACAAACTACGCAGCAATCCAATCTCGTTTTGAAAGTGAATATCCACCAGAAGAGGACAATCAATCTTTCAGGGCTAGGAAGGAAAGCGTGGCGACCATGCCATCAAAGGAGCATCTGATTAAATTGCCAAGGATTTCACTAGAAAAATTCTCCGGTGATTATCGTAAGTGGACAACCTTTCATGATCTATTTAAGAGCCTGATTCACGATAACTACAGCCTGTCAAACGCCCAAAAACTTCAATACTTAAAATTACATTTATGCGGAGAAGCCGAAGGTCTCTTGCGACAAGTGTTAGTCACTAATGACAACTATGAGCCAGCCTGGAAACTTTTGACGGAGAGGTATGACAATAAAAGAGTACTCGTCAATGCCCAGTTGAAACTTTTATTCAATCAACCCAATTTATCCACTGAGTCTTCTCAGGGCATTAAAGGTCTGATGGATGTCACTACCGAATGCCTACAAGCATTGTACAATCTAGGCGTAACAGTAGAGACCTGGGATGCAATAGTCGTTTTTATGGTCGTACAAAAATTACCAACCGAAACGCATCAAATGTGGGAGCAAAGTATTAGCGGTAATACTGATATACCCACATGGGGAGCCTTCCGCGAATTCTTGGAGGGACGATTCAGAGCCTTAGAGGCCGTCGGAAAACAAGGTGCATCAACCAACAAATCTCACCGAAACGTCTCAGCAAAGCCAAGGGTCACATCACAGACATTCCATGTAACAAGCAACCCAAATTGCAGCTATTGTCAAAACAACCACGGTATATGGCAATGTCAACAATTCTCCAAGTTACCAGTTTCACAAAGGATAGATTTCGTGAGATCAAAGAAGCTGTGCATAAATTGCCTACATCATGGCCATTTAGTGGCACAGTGTCAAAGTAAACACACCTGCAATAGGTGCAGTCAATATCATCACTCATTATTGCATCGCCCAGCAGAAGAAAGAAGCATGAATTACAAGACAGCCGCCTATTCCCATCAATCATCGCAACCGACAATTAAAGCCGGAACTCAACCGCTAACTGCATCAAATGGTTCATCGCCACAATCCTATCGCCAAGGCGACGCATCGCCATCACCTTCGAGTCCTAGTCCCAAGCATAACTTTCCACATACGAAGCAATTAAATTCATCTATGGGGAACTATGGCACTCAAACGAATCAGATTTTGTTAGCTACACCAACAGTCCAAGCAAACAGCTTCCACACTATAGCTGATCTACAACCAATACAAATTTTTGTGAACTCGAACAGCCTCCGTCCAGGACAAGAGAAGAAGAACAATGCACACATCTAAAGAAAGAACTTCGGCAGTTACAGGAAAGGCCTGCAAACGGAAGTACCACTATGCACGAAAATAAATCAATAGAGCAACTAAGATATAGTTTGGAAGAAAATGAAAACGTAAAGAACCAATACAACCAACTTAAAGAAGAACTTTGCCGTCTAAAGGAAAACTCAATCAACGAAAATGAATCAACTAGTCAAGCTACACTTACAGATTATAAGAAACAAAATGTAAATTTAAAGGAAAACTGTAAACAACCTAGTACGCTACAGGAAAGGAAAAAGAAACTCGTGAATCAACTTACGGATCGTAATCAGAACTTAAAGGAAATCGAACAAAACCAATATTTAGAAGATAGGAAAATGCTAACAAAATTGGAATCTAATACAAACGAAAAACAAGCTCTGTTATGTAAGAGTGAGACATTACAACAAGGCAAAGAAACTCAAGGGAAGAAACTAATAAAATACATCCTAAGTATGCTAGAATGTCGAAATCAGAAATCAACACATGATTTTGAAAATCATCAAAATGAACAACTAAAGTCTGAATTAACTAACTTAATCGCTAATATTGTTCATTTAAACAAGAAATTATCAAAACTGAGAAAAAGGAATTTAACACCAAAAAAACCATTGTCCAAATTGGAATATTACAAGAAGCACCTTGAAGTTCGTACTACTGAAGGAATGCAGAATATCACAACACAAGATCCTCCCGCACACAAACAGAGGAAGTTACAAATAATTGACTTACACGATCAACTAAAGGACAAATCATTGGAATTGGAAAATGTTAAATTAAATCTTGAAACTCAGTTAGTTAAGTTTGAAAACGAAAGGAATCAACTTGAATCACGAATTCAATATATGAATAAGGATAGTGAACACCAGCAGTTACTAAATGAGAAACTGAAGCGTGAGAAACTCAAATTAAATACAAAGGTGAATGATTTAACCGATACAGCAACGAATTTAAAGAAGGTTAAATTATTACTTGAAAGTCAATTGAATGGACAAAATCGCAACAATAGTAAGCTTGAATGTTGTATTAAAGTTATGACCAACGAAATTGAACGCCTACAAGCATTGAATCAAGGACTAATGACTGAAATGACCAGCTTAAATATTCAAATTGCTTATTTAACGGTCGAATCTGAAGAGTTAAAAAAATCTATATTAATACTCAAGGAAAAAGTGGAGTATTCAAGCAAACTCATCAAAGTATTGCAACAAAAGGATATTAATCTTAAATCAAAAACTGAATCACGTTCAAATGAAATTTCTGAATTTGAATCATCCTTACAAAATTTGGAAACTAGGCAAGTGAAACTAAATAAATACCAAAGAGGAAATGAATTACTGAAAATTCAGAACCTGGAAAATGATATACTAATCAACCAAACGCAGGAAAGAAGTAAATCGCTCCGCAATTCAATTGGTTTAATACAAAATGAATTATTAACCAAAGACAAACCACAAGCACTTAGACAAAAAATTATAGCATTATATGATAAATTAAACACATCAACAACAAAAAACCTCAAGGGCAGGATTGCATCACCACAACGGTCAACATTAAGAAGGCCATTTGAAGTTATTCCAACTGGTTCAGAGGTCAGGACCCAACCACCAAAAACACCTAATGAGTTACTTCCGATCAAGGACAACAACCAGCTGCAACCAAGGAAACCACCCTATACCACCGGCTGCAAACACATCCAAATAACCGTTACATTTAACAAAGTAACATCCGCCAGCATCACTAGTAAAAACCTTTTTTACAAGCACATGAATACGTTTTTTTTCTCGCGCCAAAAAATGGAAAAATTAAAAATACAATTATTAAAAAATAAATTGGGATCACCACAACGGCCCAAAGTGAAAAGGCCGTTCGAAGCCATCCCAGTCGGCCCAGAAATCAGAAAAAGGACACAGCCGCAAAAGCCACCAACAAGCAAGCGACGCATGGACCAGCAAAGGGCAGGACCACGTTATCTCCACGACTCACCACCTCAACCCTCAAAACGGACCCTCACATTGGAGGCATATCGGGCGTTGAGAAAGGTGCAGCCACCAGCGGACATTATTACCACCCAGGAAATATGGACTAAAATCAATCATCTAGCTCTTCCATGGTCGAAAATCCGAAGTGCAAAGAGGGGATATCGCATAAAAATCAAAGGAGGCACGCTAAGATTCACAAAAAAACAGGGGGATAAAATCAAGGTAACCCTCACTCAAGGTACGAATGTCGACACCCAAGGGCCATAAGACGACACCGAAAAATACACAATCAAACGAAAAAAAAAAAAAAAAATATATATATAAATGAATTCAAATTAATTAAAAGGTTTTATTAAAAGAAAGAGAAAAAAGGGGAATTTATTATGTTGACACCTGAGCAGTGTCAAGGCGGGGGAGTATGTTGCGGCGACACCCTAAAAGTATAAAATAAACCAAAGGAAATAAAACACACAGATTTCATGACACTCTTTATTTATAAAAAATAAACAAAACCAAGAGAATACACAACACAAACTAATCACTAAATCCTTTTGAAAATATAGTTTCTGAAAAACAAATCATTAATAACATATTAACAAATACACAAAAATACTTCCCTTCATAAAGAAAACAGGCGCTTCCACACAATCCGATGAGAAAACCAAAACATCAAAATGCCGTCGGCATTTGAACATCTGGAAATAAAAAACAATCAGGAAAAATATAAACACATTCCACAAAATTTCTTACCTGACAACACTAAAAGATGAACTCCGCCTTCCAATAATCCCCACCAAATCTAAAAACAAACTAAAATAAATAAATATAAGTAAATAAATAACCAAATGAGATAAAAATACTTACCATCAACCTTAGAATAGAGAAGAGAAGGAAGCGCAATTAATTAAAATCGGGGAAGCATTTCGGCAACACATATTCACAGCACGCCCATAGTAGTTGTGCAGTTCCCGGACAGTGGCGGTATCACATTTAGTCAAAAACCGGGAGGGGATTGCGTTTCTCAGCAACCATCCAAATGAGAACACATCACTTGGCTGAAAATGTTTGGAGCAAACGCGAACGAATTTCGGTACGCCTCTGTCCGGGAACTGCATGAAACCTATGAACATACGGTTGTTTCTTTTCTTTTAGAGCGAGAGGTTCCTTAATTTAAGTGCTTCCCTCCAATCCGTATACATGTACGCTATTTTCGGTTCCTTATCTTCTCTATTCTAAGCCATCAACAAACACAATTTGACGTCTATGCGTAGGAAGGAAACAGCTGATCACAACCTATCGCAGATAAAATACATAACACGGAATTATGTACTTGACTAGAAGTGAAGCCCCCACCAAAAAATTGCCCAAAAATCCATTGCCCGGGTCGAAATAAATACCGGCACTTAGACGGAGTTGAACTCAGATTGCCTTCAATCTTCCTAGCGACTTGAGCTAGAAGAAAAAATCGTTCTGAGATTTTAGAAGCAATTTCATCCAGAGACTGTATTGAGGTCTAACTCTAACCCATCGGCTAACGCATTGAGTTAGCAATCCAGAGACTGTATTGAGGTCTAACTCTAACCCGTCGGCTAACGCATTGAGTTAGCAATCCAGAGACTGTATTGAGGTCTAACTCTAACCCATCGGCTAACGCATTGAGTTAGCAATCCAGAGACTGTATTGAAGTCTAACTCTAACCCATCGGCTAACGCATTGAGTTAGCAATCCAGAGACTGTATTGAGGTCTAACTCTAAAGCTAACATATCAAGTTAGCAATCTAGACTGTATTGAAGTCTTTTCCTCGCATCAACGCAGCATCGCAAAACCGCAACAGCGCAACAACGCAGCAACGCAACACCGCAACAGCGCAACAACCTCGCAGAAGCACAAATTTCCAAGCAGAAATCAGGACCTCATACAAGCAGCAGATTCTCTGGCAAATTTGGGCCTTCATCTATCAACGCAGCAGCCTCGCAGCAGCACGAAGTTCCCAGCTGAAACCAAGAACATCGTGCAATCTACAGATTTACTGGCAACTTTGAGTTTTACGAACTCTCCAGTAAACTTCATCAACCCGACGTATAGAAGTCACATCCAGCAATGCAGCAGCAGTAAGCCGCAGCAGTCTCACAGCATCAGTATCAGAACAACCAAGAAGAAAACAAAATCATCCGACAAAATCATAGTTACAAACGAATTCCATCAAGCGACGCAAACGCACCTCACAGGAAGGCAAATCCACGTACGGAAAGCAGCCAGCACCCAGATTCAAGTATACACACGTAACTCACGCAAACGCACCTCACAGGAAGGCAAATCCACGTATAGAAAGCTTCCAGCAACCCAGAATCAAGTCTAAACTCGGAACTCGGTAACTCAAGCAAACGCACCTCGCAGGAAACAAACAAATCGGGTCATCTTTCGGGCAATATTGACAAGGGAGGAAAATTAAAGCTGTTTACATTGAACTAATAAAATTAAAGTTGCACATCTTTAACTTCTCCAACTTAGTAATTGCCGTTTTACATTGAATTAATAAGTTAAAGGCACATATTTAACTTCTCCAAAAATAATAATCGAATAGAGTAAAAAATTGAAAGTACATTTAATATTGACTGAATTAGTTTATTTGAAATAATTTTTTTGAATTGAATTAAAGATCGAATTTATTGAAGTAAAAATTGTAATTGCACGAATTGAAGAATTTTTAATAAAAATAAGGTTATTTGGACAAGGTGATTTTTTTAAAGGGTGATTGAGTGACCACGGCACATTTTGGTCCTTCGAGCCGGATTCCAAAGGGAACGGCACATACAGCCTGATCACGTCACCTCAGAGAGAATCCACAGAACCAATAACCTACCGAGATAAAACTTCCCCACCATGGAAAAAGCAATCAACCTACAAATAGTGCATAAAGAACTTCTGGAGAAGTTCATAAAGAGTTACAGGAAGGATGGAGCCGATCGGCGAACGCCTCAATATTATGAAAAAAAGCTGCAGGATTTTCAGAAACAATTCCAACAAATACGAAAAATCCATATAGAGATTCTGTTGGCCAAGAATAAAGAACCTGCGGATTCCGATTTACTTAAAAACAATTACTTCCAGAGGGAAATGTATGAAGAAATGGAGGAATTCTTCTACACAAACTACGCAGCAATCCAATCTCGTTTTGAAAGTGAATATCCACCAGAAGAGGACAATCAATCTTTCAGGGCTAGGAAGGAAAGCGTGGCGACCATGCCATCAAAGGAGCATCTGATTAAATTGCCAAGGATTTCACTAGAAAAATTCTCCGGTGATTATCGTAAGTGGACAACCTTTCATGATCTATTTAAGAGCCTGATTCACGATAACTACAGCCTGTCAAACGCCCAAAAACTTCAATACTTAAAATTACATTTATGCGGAGAAGCCGAAGGTCTCTTGCGACAAGTGTTAGTCACTAATGACAACTATGAGCCAGCCTGGAAACTTTTGACGGAGAGGTATGACAATAAAAGAGTACTCGTCAATGCCCAGTTGAAACTTTTATTCAATCAACCCAATTTATCCACTGAGTCTTCTCAGGGCATTAAAGGTCTGATGGATGTCACTACCGAATGCCTACAAGCATTGTACAATCTAGGCGTAGCAGTAGAGACCTGGGATGCAATAGTCGTTTTTATGGTCGTACAAAAATTACCAACCGAAACGCATCAAATGTGGGAGCAAAGTATTAGCGGTAATACTGATATACCCACATGGGGAGCCTTCCGCGAATTCTTGGAGGGACGATTCAGAGCCTTAGAGGCCGTCGGAAAACAAGGTGCATCAACCAACAAATCTCACCGAAACGTCTCAGCAAAGCCAAGGGTCACATCACAGACATTCCATGTAACAAGCAACCCAAATTGCAGCTATTGTCAAAACAACCACGGTATATGGCAATGTCAACAATTCTCCAAGTTACCAGTTTCACAAAGGATAGATTTCGTGAGATCAAAGAAGCTGTGCATAAATTGCCTACATCATGGCCATTTAGTGGCACAGTGTCAAAGTAAACACACCTGCAATAGGTGCAGTCAATATCATCACTCATTATTGCATCGCCCAGCAGAAGAAAGAAGCATGAATTACAAGACAGCCGCCTATTCCCATCAATCATCGCAACCGACAATTAAAGCCGGAACTCAACCGCTAACTGCATCAAATGGTTCATCGCCACAATCCTATCGCCAAGGCGACGCATCGCCATCACCTTCGAGTCCTAGTCCCAAGCATAACTTTCCACATACGAAGCAATTAAATTCATCTATGGGGAACTATGGCACTCAAACGAATCAGATTTTGTTAGCTACACCAACAGTCCAAGCAAACAGCTTCCACACTATAGCTGATCTACAACCAATACAACAATTTTGTGAACTCGAACAGCCTCCGTCCAGGACAAGAGAAGAAGAACAATGCACACATCTAAAGAAAGAACTTCGGCAGTTACAGGAAAGGCCTGCAAACGGAAGTACCACTATGCACGAAAATAAATCAATAGAGCAACTAAGATATAGTTTGGAAGAAAATGAAAACGTAAAGAACCAATACAACCAACTTAAAGAAGAACTTTGCCGTCTAAAGGAAAACTCAATCAACGAAAATGAATCAACTAGTCAAGCTACACTTACAGATTATAAGAAACAAAATGTAAATTTAAAGGAAAACTGTAAACAACCTAGTACGCTACAGGAAAGGAAAAAGAAACTCGTGAATCAACTTACGGATCGTAATCAGAACTTAAAGGAAATCGAACAAAACCAATATTTAGAAGATAGGAAAATGCTAACAAAATTGGAATCTAATACAAACGAAAAACAAGCTCTGTTATGTAAGAGTGAGACATTACAACAAGGCAAAGAAACTCAAGGGAAGAAACTAATAAAATACATCCTAAGTATGCTAGAATGTCGAAATCAGAAATCAACACATGATTTTGAAAATCATCAAAATGAACAACTAAAGTCTGAATTAACTAACTTAATCGCTAATATTGTTCATTTAAACAAGAAATTATCAAAACTGAGAAAAAGGAATTTAACACCAAAAAAACCATTGTCCAAATTGGAATATTACAAGAAGCACCTTGAAGTTCGTACTACTGAAGGAATGCAGAATATCACAACACAAGATCCTCCCGCACACAAACAGAGGAAGTTACAAATAATTGACTTACACGATCAACTAAAGGACAAATCATTGGAATTGGAAAATGTTAAATTAAATCTTGAAACTCAGTTAGTTAAGTTTGAAAACGAAAGGAATCAACTTGAATCACGAATTCAATATATGAATAAGGATAGTGAACACCAGCAGTTACTAAATGAGAAACTGAAGCGTGAGAAACTCAAATTAAATACAAAGGTGAATGATTTAACCGATACAGCAACGAATTTAAAGAAGGTTAAATTATTACTTGAAAGTCAATTGAATGGACAAAATCGCAACAATAGTAAGCTTGAATGTTGTATTAAAGTTATGACCAACGAAATTGAACGCCTACAAGCATTGAATCAAGGACTAATGACTGAAATGACCAGCTTAAATATTCAAATTGCTTATTTAACGGTCGAATCTGAAGAGTTAAAAAAATCTATATTAATACTCAAGGAAAAAGTGGAGTATTCAAGCAAACTCATCAAAGTATTGCAACAAAAGGATATTAATCTTAAATCAAAAACTGAATCACGTTCAAATGAAATTTCTGAATTTGAATCATCCTTACAAAATTTGGAAACTAGGCAAGTGAAACTAAATAAATACCAAAGAGGAAATGAATTACTGAAAATTCAGAACCTGGAAAATGATATACTAATCAACCAAACGCAGGAAAGAAGTAAATCGCTCCGCAATTCAATTGGTTTAATACAAAATGAATTATTAACCAAAGACAAACCACAAGCACTTAGACAAAAAATTATAGCATTATATGATAAATTAAACACATCAACAACAAAAAACCTCAAGGGCAGGATTGCATCACCACAACGGTCAACATTAAGAAGGCCATTTGAAGTTATTCCAACTGGTTCAGAGGTCAGGACCCAACCACCAAAAACACCTAATGAGTTACTTCCGATCAAGGACAACAACCAGCTGCAACCAAGGAAACCACCCTATACCACCGGCTGCAAACACATCCAAATAACCGTTACATTTAACAAAGTAACATCCGCCAGCATCACTAGTAAAAACCTTTTTTACAAGCACATGAATACGTTTTTTTTCTCGCGCCAAAAAATGGAAAAATTAAAAATACAATTATTAAAAAATAAATTGGGATCACCACAACGGCCCAAAGTGAAAAGGCCGTTCGAAGCCATCCCAGTCGGCCCAGAAATCAGAAAAAGGACACAGCCGCAAAAGCCACCAACAAGCAAGCGACGCATGGACCAGCAAAGGGCAGGACCACGTTATCTCCACGACTCACCACCTCAACCCTCAAAACGGACCCTCACATTGGAGGCATATCGGGCGTTGAGAAAGGTGCAGCCACCAGCGGACATTATTACCACCCAGGAAATATGGACTAAAATCAATCATCTAGCTCTTCCATGGTCGAAAATCCGAAGTGCAAAGAGGGGATATCGCATAAAAATCAAAGGAGGCACGCTAAGATTCACAAAAAAACAGGGGGATAAAATCAAGGTAACCCTCACTCAAGGTACGAATGTCGACACCCAAGGGCCATAAGACGACACCGAAAAATACACAATCAAACGAAAAAAAAAAAAAAAAAAAAAAAATATATATAAATGAATTCAAATTAATTAAAAGGTTTTATTAAAAGAAAGAGAAAAAAGGGGAATTTATTATGTTGACACCTGAGCAGTGTCAAGGCGGGGGAGTATGTTGCGGCGACACCCTAAAAGTATAAAATAAACCAAAGGAAATAAAACACACAGATTTCATGACACTCTTTATTTATAAAAAATAAACAAAACCAAGAGAATACACAACACAAACTAATCACTAAATCCTTTTGAAAATATAGTTTCTGAAAAACAAATCATTAATAACATATTAACAAATACACAAAAATACTTCCCTTCATAAAGAAAACAGGCGCTTCCACACAATCCGATGAGAAAACCAAAACATCAAAATGCCGTCGGCATTTGAACATCTGGAAATAAAAAACAATCAGGAAAAATATAAACACATTCCACAAAATTTCTTACCTGACAACACTAAAAGATGAACTCCGCCTTCCAATAATCCCCACCAAATCTAAAAACAAACTAAAATAAATAAATATAAGTAAATAAATAACCAAATGAGATAAAAATACTTACCATCAACCTTAGAATAGAGAAGAGAAGGAAGCGCAATTAATTAAAATCGGGGAAGCATTTCGGCAACACATATTCACAGCACGCCCATAGTAGTTGTGCAGTTCCCGGACAGTGGCGGTATCACATTTAGTCAAAAACCGGGAGGGGATTGCGTTTCTCAGCAACCATCCAAATGAGAACACATCACTTGGCTGAAAATGTTTGGAGCAAACGCGAACGAATTTCGGTACGCCTCTGTCCGGGAACTGCATGAAACCTATGAACATACGGTTGTTTCTTTTCTTTTAGAGCGAGAGGTTCCTTAATTTAAGTGCTTCCCTCCAATCCGTATACATGTACGCTATTTTCGGTTCCTTATCTTCTCTATTCTAAGCCATCAACAAACACAATTTGACGTCTATGCGTAGGAAGGAAACAGCTGATCACAACCTATCGCAGATAAAATACATAACACGGAATTATGTACTTGACTAGAAGTGAAGCCCCCACCAAAAAATTGCCCAAAAATCCATTGCCCGGGTCGAAATAAATACCGGCACTTAGACGGAGTTGAACTCAGATTGCCTTCAATCTTCCTAGCGACTTGAGCTAGAAGAAAAAATCGTTCTGAGATTTTAGAAGCAATTTCATCCAGAGACTGTATTGAGGTCTAACTCTAACCCATCGGCTAACGCATTGAGTTAGCAATCCAGAGACTGTATTGAGGTCTAACTCTAACCCGTCGGCTAACGCATTGAGTTAGCAATCCAGAGACTGTATTGAGGTCTAACTCTAACCCATCGGCTAACGCATTGAGTTAGCAATCCAGAGACTGTATTGAAGTCTAACTCTAACCCATCGGCTAACGCATTGAGTTAGCAATCCAGAGACTGTATTGAGGTCTAACTCTAAAGCTAACATATCAAGTTAGCAATCTAGACTGTATTGAAGTCTTTTCCTCGCATCAACGCAGCATCGCAAAACCGCAACAGCGCAACAACGCAGCAACGCAACACCGCAACAGCGCAACAACCTCGCAGAAGCACAAATTTCCAAGCAGAAATCAGGACCTCATACAAGCAGCAGATTCTCTGGCAAATTTGGGCCTTCATCTATCAACGCAGCAGCCTCGCAGCAGCACGAAGTTCCCAGCTGAAACCAAGAACATCGTGCAATCTACAGATTTACTGGCAACTTTGAGTTTTACGAACTCTCCAGTAAACTTCATCAACCCGACGTATAGAAGTCACATCCAGCAATGCAGCAGCAGTAAGCCGCAGCAGTCTCACAGCATCAGTATCAGAACAACCAAGAAGAAAACAAAATCATCCGACAAAATCATAGTTACAAACGAATTCCATCAAGCGACGCAAACGCACCTCACAGGAAGGCAAATCCACGTACGGAAAGCAGCCAGCACCCAGATTCAAGTATACACACGTAACTCACGCAAACGCACCTCACAGGAAGGCAAATCCACGTATAGAAAGCTTCCAGCAACCCAGAATCAAGTCTAAACTCGGAACTCGGTAACTCAAGCAAACGCACCTCGCAGGAAACAAACAAATCGGGTCATCTTTCGGGCAATATTGACAAGGGAGGAAAATTAAAGCTGTTTACATTGAACTAATAAAATTAAAGTTGCACATCTTTAACTTCTCCAACTTAGTAATTGCCGTTTTACATTGAATTAATAAGTTAAAGGCACATATTTAACTTCTCCAAAAATAATAATCGAATAGAGTAAAAAATTGAAAGTACATTTAATATTGACTGAATTAGTTTATTTGAAATAATTTTTTTGAATTGAATTAAAGATCGAATTTATTGAAGTAAAAATTGTAATTGCACGAATTGAAGAATTTATAATAAAAATAAGGTTATTTGGACAAGGTGATTTTTTTAAAGGGTGATTGAGTGACCACGGCACAGATGCCTTGGGCGTTAACACTTCAAATTGGGACCCTTTTCTCATATATTTGATTGTCCAAAGACTCCCTACCGAAACTCACAGGATGTGGGAGGTCGAACTTGATGGGGCTTCCTCACTCCCTACATTTGTTAGACTTCGACAATTTCTAGAAAAACGCTTTCGTGTGCTAGAAGTTATAGCTGACCACAAGACTAACATTCCACAACGTCCATCTAGTGGTTCAAACACTAAAATCTTCACACATTTTGCCTCGACTACATCAGACATTTGTGTTTGCTGCAAGGAAAACCATAAATTGAAGGTGTGTACCAAATTTCAGAAACTTTCATTTCCACAAAAATATCAGATTGTTAAATCAAATATACTCTGTGTCAATTGCCTGTCTAGCTCGCACTCTACTTCATTGTGCACAAGCAAATTCAATTGTTGGAAATGCAATAAAAGACATCACACCTCGTTACATAATGGTTCCACGCAAGGTACATCTTCACAAACGAACCGTGGTTCTCGAACACCACCGAAATTAGCATCAAAAACTAATACAGGTGAAGTTCAGAACACAAACAATAATATTGAGACTACCGTGCTATTAAATACACAGTTATTAGGTAACACCAAGCAACGAATAACCTTGAAAAAGGTCCTTTTGTCAACGGCAATAGTAAAAGTCCCTACAAAAAACGGTGAGATAATTCTACGAGCGCTTATTGATCCAGGGTCGCAAGTATCACTCATAACAAAGACTGCTGCTAAACAGCTTAACATAAGGAGCACTACAGCCTCAATCACTGTCTCCGGTATATGTGAGTTGAAAACACCAGCAGACAATTGTTCCTTAAGGAATGTTCGTCACAGCACTGGTCGTCCCATCAATAACAAATTTATCCGAAGGAAACTTGGGATCAGTTAGACAATCTCAATCTCGCTGACCCACATTACCACCAGCCAGGAAAGATTGACCTACTATTAGGTGCTGATGTATATACAACCCTGATATTAGATGGGTTAATCAAGGGCACTGCTGGCACTCCCGCTGCTCAGAATTCCATCTTTGGTTGGTTAGTGATTGGCCCAGTACACGCAAAAGGGAGAAAGGTCGATCATACAATCCTTTAGTATTCAAGTGAATGATACTAAGGAAGAAGACGATCTCAACTTAAGACTGCGTTCCTTCTGGGAAATTGAGGAAGTACCAGTGCGGATGAGATATAGCAAGGCTGAAGAGGAGTGCGAAACCCTGTATACAAACTCGGTATGTAGATTACCTTCAGGTGCATATCAAGTAAAAATCCCTTTCATTAATGACCTCCTGACATTGGAGCCTCTAAAGCCTCAGCCTTAAAACGATTAGCTTCTCTTGAGTCAAAATTGTCAAGAAATTTAAGTTTGCATTCCGAGTATACAAAAAATACTCCAAGAATATTTGGACTTAGGCCACATGATACCCGTAGTTCACGACAAACCTTTACCTTCATATTACATGCCACACACCGCTGCTTTCAAGGACAGTACCACATCGAAAGTACGAGTAGTATTTGATGCTTCAGCAAAATCCTCCAACGGAAATTCGTTGAACGACTGCATGCATCCTGGCCCGGTCATACAATCTGATCTACATATATTCAATTTTGCTAAGATGGCGGAGGTTTAAATACGCGATCTCAGCGGATATCGAAAAGATGTATAGAATGATACATCTTCACCCTTCAGATCAACCGTACCATCGTCTTCTATGGCGATCTAATCCTCTTGAACCCATCAAAGAATTTCAAATGACACGAGTAACCTTTGGAACAACCTCTACACCATATTTAGCAATAAAAACACTTCATCAACTAGCAAAGGATGAACAAGAACAATTCCCTATAGCGGCACAAGTAACCACCCACGATTTTTATGTTGATGATGCCATTACGGGTACCCATTCTCTTACCGAAGCAATCTCATTATATCAGGAATTAACCCAAGTACTCCGTTTAGGAGGCTTTAACCTTCGAAAATGGTCTAGTAACGATGTTGACATCCTTGCCATAATCCCTGAAGAGAACAGAGAATTAAAATCAACATTAACTTTCGCACATGATGAAAAGGTGAAGGCGTAAAGCTACGGTTTCCAAGAGATTGCAGTGACGCAAAAACGCGACGGAATTACGCTGGCGCACTTGCGTTCTAATCAGACACAAGGAATATGTGTACATGGTTTCCAAAAAATCTCGCGGCGGAGTTGCGCTCGCATTTTCAGACGCAATTACGCTGGAATCAAAAAGTTTTGATTCCGACGTAATTGCGTCGGCACAATCCATCGACGCAAAGTATAGTCGCTTTTTTTTTCTTCAATGATAAACATGAAAATCGAGTATATTTTACTAGAAGGACAATGAATTAATATATTTAATTAAGTTGAATCCTCCTCTTTATAATTTTAAATTAAAGTTTTATAAAAACTTGTCAATAAAAGGGAATATTTGGCAGGATATTGCGAAAAAAATGAATAAAAAGGGTAAATCTAATTTTCTGAATATATTTATAATGTAACATATATGTTTTGCCACGGTAAAGAACCCGTTTTACTGTTAAAATACATTTTAAGTAGTTCACGGTTTCTTTTGGCAGCATGTTTGTTTGTGCCGGAGTGCCTTTAGTCCATTCAGATTTATTTTGGGTAAAGATAATTGTGTTTTATTAAATATTTTTTCACCGGGAAATGGAATTTTAAATTTCCTCAACAAATTGTGTAGGATGCAGGCTGGTACAATTAATTTGTCAATTACTTCGGGTGCTAGAGAAATCGGGGTATGAAAGACGCGGGAATATTGAGCCTTCTTGCCCATGATAATTATACGTAGCTTTTGTAATATCGCACGACGACTGACTTTGGGATATGTTTTCATCATAGTCTCCCATAAGGCAAATGCTTCATCTCCAATTAAAACATAACGCAATGTAATCCGCGTGCTTGGGATAGTCGCTGGATCAGGAAATGGAAATTCATCATAATGGAAATTTTGCATAATTAATATTTCAATGCCCCTTCTTCCCCATTTTTCTTAAACATTACGTCTACAGGATTTCTTCTTATCAAGCTCAAAACAAAATATCTTCTTCATCTGCATCCTCCTCTTGTAATAAAAAGTAATCCTTTTCCCAACTCCTTCTGATTACTCCCTTAGACAATTGACTGTTCCTAACTGAAATCTATTTTTTTTTGGAAACCACACGCGACGTATTTGCGTTACGTTAATGATAACGCAAGTACGCTGGCGCAATTCCGTCGCGAATTTACGTTGGCGCAATTCCTTGGAAACCGTGGCTTTAGGTCTGATCTGGCATCCAGCGACGGATTATTTTACCTTGCAACATCCAGAATTAAAGCCTGGCGTGTGCGCAAAAAGGCAGATTTTGTCTGGTGTCGCTGGGTTATTTGACCCGCTGGGGTGGATAGAGCCATACGTGATTAAAGGAAAAATTCTGATGCAAAGTTTGTGGTTTCTTGGATCTTCATGGGATGAACCAGTCACTGCATCCATTCAAAAGGAATGGCAAGAATTTCAAGATCAATTTTCTCAAATTCCCTCTATTCAAATACCTAGGTGGCTCCAAATTTGTTCAACTACATCCATTCAACTTCACGGATTTTCTGATGCTTCACAGTTAGCCTATGCTGCGGCTGTTTATGTTAGAGCTACTGATGGGCAGGGTTTATCAAAGGTCACTTTATTAACAGCCAAAACAAGAGTAGCTCCTGTGAAACCCATGACGCTCCCTCGCTTGGAACTATCTGGTGCACACCTCCTAGCAAAATTACTATGCAAGGTTCGGAAGGAACTGAATTATTCCTCCGTAAAGACATTTGCTTGGACCGATTCAACAATTGTACTCAGTTGGACTCAATGCTCTCCGCATAAACTTAAAACTTTCGTGGCAAACAGGGTGAGTCAAATTCAGGAATTAATTCCGTCAGTTCCTTGGCGTTTTGTTCGTTCGAAGGCCAATCCTGCGGATTGTGGTTCCCGTGGGTTAAGCGTAAACGAATTAAAGGCCTTTAAGTTATGGTGGCACGGACCAAAATGGCTCCAAGAAACTGAGTCATCTTGGCCGAAAAATGTAAACCCAACGGTTAACCCTTTACCGGAGGTGCGGAAAAATTACTCACCATGCTCCTTGTTTTCATACATAGCTTCCGATATAGTAGAATCATTTTCTTCCTACACTAAACTTATCCGAGTGTTTGCATATGTTTTACGGTTCCTCAAGAGGCTCAAAACATCCTGCCCATTTAACTCACCAAAATTAACCGTACAAGAATTACAAAATGCAAAAATTGAGTTAATTCGCTCCATTCAAAAACAAGTCTTCTCTAGAGAATACCAATTACTAAGCCAAGGATCGCAAGTCTCAGCTCAAAGTTCACTATTGTCGCTAACTCCCTATTTGGATGAGAATCACCTAATCAAGGTAGGAGGCAGGCTTACCCATGCAAAAATTCCCACCTCACAAAAGCATCAGGTAATCCTCCCTCCGAAACATCATTTTACTAAATTACTTATCGAGTATACTCACAAACTAACACTTCATGGAGGGACAGGGCTCGTATTAAACACTCTCCGAACTGAATATTGGATTCCTAAGGGTCGTCAAACCATCAAGCAAATTTTACATAAATGCATTCATTGCTTTAAAATATCTGCAAGGTCCCGGCCTCAATTAATGGGCGATCTCCCAGCATCAAGGGTAGTTGCTTCAGCCCCGTTTTCTAAAGTAGGAATTGATTTTGCAGGCCCATTTCAGATCAGAATGTCAAAGTACCGTGGTGTTAGGTTCTACAAAGGGTACATTTGTATATTTATATGCATGGCTACAAAGGCAATCCACCTGGAAACCGTATCAGATATGTCCACGGCAGCCTTCTTGGCGTCATTACAAAGATTCATCAGCCGTAGAGGTCTATGTTCTGATATCTACTCGGATTGCGGCTCAAATTTTCTCGGAGCCAAATCAGAACTAGACTCCCACCTGGCACATTGAATTAAAGATGTTGAAAACACCTTCACAATCCAATGCATTAATTGGCATTTTAACCCACCTTCAGCTCCACATTTTGGAGGTCTGTGGGAGGCTGGTGTTAAAAGTGTTAAGTACCACCTAAAGCGAGTCCTACAAAATTCAAATTTAACGTATAAAGAGTTTTCAACTGCACTAACACAGGTGGAAGCATGTTTAAATGCAAGACCCCTTTTACCCCTCACAGATGATCCAAATGATCTGCAAGCCTTGACACCTGGGCATTTTTTAATAGGGCGAGCATTGTTAACTCCGCCTGACCCTGATGAGACTAAGATTACGTCCGTGGACAGATGGAAGTATGTACAAACATTACAAAAACACTTTTGGAACAGATGGTCCAAAGAATACCTGAATCATTTGCAAAACCGACCCAAGGGGTTAAACAAGCAGGAAAACCCCAAGGTTGGAGATTTAGTGATTGTAAAGGACCATCTGAGCACTCCACGATCATGGATGATGGGAAGAATTATTCAAGTCTATTATGGAAGCGATGGAATGGTGCGAGTCTTAACAATCAAAACTCAAACCACCACTATAAAGCGCCCTATTCACAAGGTGTGTATATTACCGGGTGAAGACCCAGCTAATTAGCGTTCCTTCAACAATTTTGAATTTCTGTCAACATCATCCACTAAGACTGATTGCCTTCGTCACAAATATCAACGCCCTTACAATCACTAAACCCCAGGTTGCTGTTACCAACCATAAACAAAACAAATTACGAAATCCTGCTTTATAACAGACCATCTCTGCGAATTACTGGATTAACCCTCTTGCCAGTTGACAAATTTATGAAATCCCGTTATATGGACATAAATTGCTTCAGTTCTAATGAAGGAGTTTAGTCTCGAAAAAACTGCAGATCCGAAAGCAATTTAATGGCAACCAACTCAAGTGAAGAAGATCACCAAGGTCAGAGTGCAGAAATCATCGACCTAACAATAGGTGATGATGAGGTCGAAAGGGTTGAGTATATCACAAGTGCGATGAGCGAGCTCAGGATTACCTCTCCACCAACCATTCGGCTGATAAGGTCAACCCAGATCGTTCCCCCAGATGCTACCACCGACGATTTGTTTTGCACCTTAGTGGATGAGGAAACAGATCAGGTGGAAACCGTCAAAATTTCGATGCAGGCCTTGCAGCGTGAAAAGAGGCG
The DNA here is from genome assembly GCA_963855945.1 of Thereva nobilitata. Classification (NCBI taxonomy): domain Eukaryota; kingdom Metazoa; phylum Arthropoda; class Insecta; order Diptera; family Therevidae; genus Thereva; species Thereva nobilitata. The sequence continues at coordinate 170,427,666 of OY979694.1, forward strand.
CAAACGGCGGATTCGTTTTAGTAGCGGATATACAATTAAAATTAAATTAATTGACGAAGGACTCATTAAAATGATACAATCTTAATAAACTGTTTGTTTTCATTCTAAATACCCCTATCACCTTAACTTATGACTTTATTTGGCGTCATGACGTTTTTTTTCTTCTCCACTTCTGTTGTTTGCTTCTCCTTTGTTGTTTAGGCAGTTAACCCAAAATATATTCACCCTGTGTCCATTGTGTAAGTGATAAAAGAAGTGGGCTTTCAACCGCGACACTCAATTGTTTTCTCTTTTCTCTTTTGCGAAGTCATTTATATTAATTAAATCATCACTGAATGCGTTCATTCCCGTACGTTTATTTATTTTTTGAAACTCGTCCGCCGTGTTTCAAAGGGGGGGAGATGTTTGGAAATTGGTCGATTACCATGCCAGAGAAGGGCATTTTAAATACCATTTTTATTACAGCCTTCACAGGTTCAAGATTTAGGACGACAGGACAAAGGATACACGGAGAAAGGTCATCAAGATGGACAAAGAGTCAATAACATGAACAGACAACCAAAAAACAACTAAGCAACCTGAAGTTTCCCTGCATGGCCATGGTTGAAAAATGATGATCACCTCAACATAATCAACTCTAATAACAGTATGCTGGTTAAATTAAATCATTAAATTAGCTTTAAGTTACATAAGTTCAAAATTCACTTGGAAAGAAAAAGTTTTTTCTTTTTTACTCAAAAAATCACTCAATTGAAAATTGAAGATGGTCACACTAACAAATCATAAACGCAATCACATTCACACATACAAATGACGTTCCCCCACTTCGGTTGTTATCAACCAAACCGGTTTACACCGTTAACCAAGATCGCAAGCGAACAAAAATGTTGCTTACTGAAATTTTCGCTCTCTCTGGGTGTAGCCGTCGCAGCAGCAGGTATATCCGTCCACATTTTCCTTCCCATTACATCTCCCAAGTTGGTTCGTTATACTTGTAGCCTTTGATACAAGTATAACGACCTTTACTAATTACTATCCCTGGTAGCGTCTTGATACAAGGGTTTAACAAACTATTTAATCAGGTAGTTGAACTTGTAGAGTTTTTGATACAAGTTTTAGCTACATCTACTAACCCTAATTGAACCTTGTAGCGATTGATACAAGGTTTCATTAAATTACTAATTTTAAATAGTTAAACTTCTAGAGTTATGATACAAGTGATAGCTATTTGACAGTAGCCTTAATTGTGTCTTGTAGCTTGTGATACAAGATACAATATTGGTGAATATTTGAAATTAGTATATTTGTAGCTTTTGATACAAATATCACTATTTCATAACATTGAGATCTATCTTGTAGAGTATTAGCCGTGTTCCTTTTCTGCACTACTCCTGCTCTCACAGAAAATTCATAGGTTTTACTCATATCGACAAATTTTGCGTTCCTTTAATTTTTTACTCCGGAGTACTTAAAAGTAGAAAAGGAACACGCCTATTGATACAAGGTAGTATTTCCAACCTTGTAATAACAAGGTATTTATTTTAACAAATCCCTTAAACTTCCCATCCTACTTTTTATCTGCTATTTTGACCAGGTGAGTACAAATTAATTGGTTTTATATTGAAAACTATTTTATAGTTTTTCTTATGGTGGTGTGGTGATTGACCATCATAATTGATATTATAACTTCTTTTCTTTGAATATATCCTTGTATTTCCTTTTCTTTGGAGTGAATTTTGACTTTAGTCTTACGTGGAATTGTTTCCTTTTATTAAAGTCATTTTTTGAATTAAAATTGAATTCTTTCATGAAGTTGTTCACAATCTGAATTAATTTATTTGAAGTTGAATTATATTTAAAGTTTTATTATTGAAGTAATTGTATACAAGTTTAAAAGAGTTAATAAACTAGAATTATTGTTGCATATATTCTTTTTTATTGGCCACTGAGCGCTGGGGTTGTGGGGCTGCGTGCCGGAACATTTAGAAAACAATTACGTTGAATTCACGCGAAATTTAAACAACTTGACATAAAAAGGCCAATTTCTTTTTCAGTAATGGCTGGTTTGCACGTATTAAGTAGTTAAGTATTTAACTAAATTTTAACTTAATTTTAAGTGACTTAATGCATGTAAACATTGAATTTAGTAATAAGTTGCAAGTTAAAATTTAGCGTGTAACTAAACAAGTAGAATAGAATTTTGTCTATTTGTCGGTTAAGTTGCTTGACACTTGATGGTTTGACATTGGTTTGACATCGCCGCGCTCGTGTGGATAATTTTTTTTTGATACTGGATTAATGATATTGGATTAATAAAATTAACTGCACCAGTAAAGTAGTAAGAATTATTATCATTATTTATTTTTTTATTTTAAATAAATTTTAATAATATTATTTAGTAATTTTATTAATGGCTATCCATGCCTCTGGCAGACTGATGCAATATTCGGAAAAATTAACAATATTGAAATTGAATATAATAGAATTGATTGTAATACGGCAGCTTCAATTAATTTATTTTACTTCATTTATGGAATTTTTAAATTTATTTTATATCCTAGATAAATAGTGGCACACCAATAACAGCATAAATTTGATTAACATGCGTTCTTGTGAAAAAATTTGTTTTTTTTGAAAATGTCGAAGTGGACAGAAGACACTACAGTGAGGTTTGTCGAGGAATACTTAAAGACCGAATGTTTATGGAATATCAGAAGCTCCAATTACAGAAACAAGCAAGCGAAACAAAGAGGGCTTGCCGATATAGTGTCAGCCACGGCGAACACTAATTTTGGTATTAAGGAAGTCGAGTCAAAAATCAAAAGTATCCGATCGACATACTCACAAGAGTTAAAAAAAATTAAAGATTGTACAAAATCCGGCTGTGGCGCCAATGACATTTACAAACTGTAGAGATAATGTTATCACTCCTCTCTCCTCATTGACTCGCATTATGCATGAAGTCATGCAGACTGGTATCAGTAATAAATAGACAGTGGAAACAGCAACTTGTATTCATTATTACATGGCGCAGTCGGTTTAACTATATATAGTATTAAAAGTAGCGGATAAAGTTATGTGAAAAAAAAATAATAGTAATAATAATAATTTAAATTAGAAAGGATAGTCAAAAATAAAAATATAGTTAATGGGAAGAGTGTCTAAAAATAAAAGCATATTATATAGTGTGAAACCACGTGGCAGGCCACCTAAACAAGTGAAATATTTAGAAAGAATAATAGCAATGGACTACGTGAAGAAAGTTGAAGAACTCAAATTAGACGGAAATATTTCGGAAAATTGGAGGATATTTTATCAAAATTATAAGATCTTTACAACAGCTATCGAGTTGGAAAAGAAGCCCGAACCAGTACGCATAGCAGTATTCCTAAATACTGTTGGACCGGATGCAGTGGAAGTTTTCAATACTTTAGATATAACGGATGACGAGAAAACAAAATACGACAAAGTCATACAGGTGTTTGCAGATTTTTGTAAGCCGAAAAAAAATGAAGTGTACGAGGCATTTATATTTAATTCGAGAAAGCAAGAAAATAATGAGCCGTTTGATAACTTCTTGATGGACGTGAAAAAGTTAGTGAAACAATGTGGATTTCAAGATGAGAACAGAATGGTAAGGATAGTATTCGGTGTAAATGATAAAAACCTTCAGAAGAAACTCCTAGAAACAGAGAATTTAACTATGGAAAAGGCAGTGGAACTAGCAAGAACAACAGAGATTTCTAATAAACAAGTAAATATGATGAGGAGGCCAAGCACATCGATGGATGCAATACAGCAGCAGTATAACAGGGAACATAGCAATTTATATAATTCAATAAAGAAAAATAATTACAGACAATACACTAATTCGTCTAAATTTAATTTTAGGAATCCCAATAATTACACGCAAAAAAATAACGAAACGTATAACAGTACAAGAAAAGGTAATGAGTGCAAGTATTGTTTAAAGCAACATGAAAGAGGCAACTGTCCAGCGTATGGAAAGCAATGTGCACGTTGCAAATCGATGAATCATTTCGCCGTTGCATGCAGAAAACAAAAGGTAGATGAAATAAAAGAATATTCTACTTTTAGAGATATAGAGAATAAAGATTTAAACGACAACTTGAAATTAGATGATAAAGATAAAGTTTTCTATATTGACGGTATAAAAAAGAAGCAAATAAATAGTGTTGAAAAGGCCTTGTATGAAAAAATAAGAATTGAAGATGAAATAGTATTATTTAAATTAGATTCGGGAGCGGAAGCAAATGTGCTACCAAGAAAATATATCGAGAAAATGAATATTAAAATAAAACCTAGTGAATCCATATTAGAGGCATATGATGGTTCAATTATCTATAATAAAGGAAGTACTGAGCTTGTATGTGTAGCAAATAACAAAATAGTTAAGCAAAAATTTTATATAGTTGATAACAATTTAGTACCATTATTAGGATTGCAAAGTTGTGTAAAGCTAGGTTTAATCAAAAGAATAAGTTCAATTACGTCAGACAGTCCTTATGAAAAAGTAACAGTATTAGACAACTACAAAAATAATTTCGAAGGATTAGGATGTTTTTACAGAAATTTTCATATCAGTCTTAAAGATAACAGTATTCCAGTATCAAAACCGGCTAGAAGAATACCCTTGGGGCTTCGAGAAGCATTGAAATATGAATTAAGTAGATTATGCGAAAAGCGAATTATTGAAGAAGCATCAGAACCCAGTGAATGGGTTTCTAACATTGTCATAGTTGAAAAACCGAATAAAACTATACGAATTTGTCTGGATCCTAAAGCACTAAACGCTGCTCTGAAAAGTAATTATTATGAAATTCCTACTTTTGATCATATCAGATCAAGGCTAGTTAATAAAAAAATATTTTCAATTTTTGATATTAAGGATGGGTTTTATCAGATAGAACTAGATGATGAATCTAAAAGATTATGTACATTTAGCACCATTTTTGGTTGTTACAGATTTCGTACATTACCATTTGGACTGAAAATTGCACCAGAAGTTTTTCAAAAAATTAATGAATTTAATTTTGGTGATATACCAAATGTTGTAATTTACATTGATGATATTCTAATTGCAGCGAGTGATGAAAAAGAACATGATGAAACTGTTATTAAATTGATGGAAAGAGCAAAAGAAAGAAATGTTATATTTAATAGAGATAAAGTACAGTATAAAGTTGAAGAAATTAAATATTTAGGTTACATTATTTCCAACAAAGGAATAATGTTTGATAAAAAGCGAATGCAAGCCATTCAGGACCTGGGAATACCTAAAGACAAGAAGGAGCTTCAAAAATTACTACGTTTTATTAATTATATAAGGGATTTCTTACCAAATCTATCAGAAATAACGACACCGTTAAGAAATTTATTAAAAAATAATATAGTATTTCAATGGTTAAGTGAACATGATTCAGCATTAAATAAAATAAAAAGTATGATACAAAATGCACCTATTTTACAAGCTTTTGATTCGAGCAAAGAGATTACATTGCAAACAGATGCCTCCAAATATGGACTAGGCTGTGTACTAATACAGGAGAAAGCACCAATTTGTTTTGCTTCTCGCAGTCTAACAGAAGCCGAACAAAATTACGCCCAAATAGAGAAAGAAATGCTAGCGATAGTATTTGCTTGTACTCGTTTTCACAACTTTATATATGGAAAGGAAATAATAATTTACACTGATCATAAACCGCTACTAGGAATAATGAATAAAGAATATTTTAAAATACCGTCATCAAGACTTCAAAGAATGAAGTTAAAATTAGAAAAGTATAATGTGAATTTAGTATATATGCAAGGAAAAGATCTAATTCTAGCTGATTTATTGTGCAGGAGCTGTCAACCAGAAAAAGTAGAGGTACCAAATTTAACTGAACTTGTGCATTCATTAAATATTACTGAAGAAAAGAAAAAATTATTTCAGCTGGAGACTGGCAAGGATCCAATTCTCAGAGAACTAAAAAAAATTATAAAGGAAGGATGGCCGAAAGAAAAAAAAATGTTCCTGAAAATATTAGATTCTATTGGAAAATGAAAAATAATTTATATACGCAAGACGAATTAATCTTTTTAGATGATAGAATATTCGTTCCGATTTCGTTAAGAAGATCCATCTTAGAAAAATTGCATACTGCACATTTAGGGATAGAGAAGACAAAAAATAGAGCTAGAAGCATGATATATTGGCCGAATTTAGGTGAAGAAATTGAAGAAATAATCACTAAATGCAGAACATGTCAAAAATATAGAGCATCAAATATTAAAGAACCCTTAATGAATCACGCTATTCCAGATACACCATATATGAAGATAGGTATGGATATAATGGAAATTGCAGGAAAAGCGTACTTGGTAGTAGGGGACTACTTTGCAAAGTACCTAGACATAATTCCTCTTCAAAGTAAAACAGCACAACACATTATAAGTAAATTGGAAAATATCTTTTCAACTCATGGAATTCCACAAGTAATTATTGCCGATAATATGCCATTTGATTCGTATATATTTAAAAAGTTTGCTGGAGAATTAGATATAAATATTAACACAAGCAGCCCGTACTATGCAAAATCGAATGGATTTGCGGAGAGACTGGTACAGATTGCCAAAAAACTAATACACAAATGTATGGAAACTAAAACGAGTCTATGGTTAGCTCTTCTAGAATATAGAAACACACCCATAAAGAACTCGAAATATGCACCGACAGAATTATTGATGAACAGGCAAACGAGGTCAGTAATTCCAGGGAAAATAAAGATTCATAAAAATGCAAGTATAAGTAATGAGATGATTCCAGTACTTGAATCAAATAACAACAAAAATAAACAATATTAGAATAAAACAGCACGACAGAAAGAAAATTTTGTAAAAGGAGAGAAAGTATGGATTAAAGATACTAAAATATGGAAGCCAGCTACAATCGAAGAAAAAAGTGAGGCACGGAACTCATACTTTAAAGTGATAAGACGGAACTCATACTTTATAAGGAAACGAGAGGCGACGAGTGAAAGTGAACATTGACAGATCCTAAATATCAACAATGAATTAAGAATGAATGAATTTAGCTATGAATTTGAATTTTGATAATTACATTTTGAGTAACAAATTATATATAAAAAAAAAAATAATAAGAATTATATACTTGAATGTACAGAGTTAAAAGGGGAGATGTAGAGATAATGTTATCACTCCTCTCTCCTCATTGACTCGCATTATGCATGAAGTCATGCAGACTGGTATCAGTAATAAATAGACAGTGGAAACAGCAACTTGTGTTCATTATTACACAAACCACATCTAAAATGGTTTGATATGTTACATCAAGCATTACATTCAGTAAATTGTGATACAAGAAACACACAAAGTACTTTGGTGAGTAAATTTATTTATTACAATAAGTAGGTATTCATTTATATATTATTTTATTTAATATTTAACCAGTTTTGTATCAGTGAAAGTGAATTTTCTCATTTTAATTACTCTCCCACAACTTTAACTTATCATTCGGATTTGCCAATCAACTGTGCCTTCTCCTACAAAATAATCTGCATAGTTGTCACGAATGGTGCGCGCATCTCCAGATGAATGATTGTGAGTAGTCGCAGGTAGATTTTGCAACCCTTCTGATGGTACATGCCTCCAATCTCCTGGAATAATGCGGCCACTGTGTGTGTCTTCAACGTCTACTGTTGGAGCATTCGTGCTCCTTTTTGTTTTACGAAGCCAATTGTGTGGAGCGCAACAGGCTTTGACAACCTTGTCAATTTTATCTGGAGCGATGGGAATAGGCCTTTCAAATACTCGGAATCGAGCAACTAAAATTCCGAACGCATTTTCTACTATGCGGCGTGCTCGTGATAGACGATAATTAAAAACATTTTGTTTTAAAGTTAAATTGTTTTCTGGGTACGGCTCCATAAGATACGGTTTCAAGGGAAACGCATTATCACCAACAATGACGTGTCCGTCTCGAAGTAAATTATTCTCCAGGGCTGAACTCAAATTGCAATTTCTGAAGACTCCGCCATCAGAGACTCGTCCATTATATCCCATATCTAAGTAGCTGAAACAGTAGTTGTCATCTACAACAGCCATTAGTACTATGCTGTTTGAAAGTTTGTAGTTATAATAATAGCTTCCAGAAAGGGGTGGTGCTTTAAGCACAACGTGTTTGCCATCAATAGCACCTAAACATCCAGGGAAATTCCATTTTCTTCGAAATCCTGTTTCTATTATGTCCCAATCTATACTTGTAGTAGGTAGCTGCAAAACAAAAGATATATCTGAATTAAATATTTTGTGCACTTTATGTATTTTTGTTGTTACAGCGGAATAATGACGGAAATAGTGGAGACAACTTAATAGATCAAACAACTGATGGTGAAATCAGCCAGCCTCCATCAACTAGCGAACATCAATATACAATACCAAATGCTACTAACGCCACCCGTAAAAGAAGAATCCAGGACTTGCATACACTTGTGGATAAAATGAGCAGCATCAATAATACTTTAAACACAACAACTTCGCCATCTAATACGGATCACGAGTTTGACCAGTTTGGCAAAAGTATTGGCAGTCAGTTACAGGCTATGCCTTTGATGTTGGCGCTGCAAGCTCAAAAATACATTCAAAATTATTTGTCCGAATTGCGTATACAGCAATTAATGGACAGTAGTGCAACCCCCTCGCCAGTGTATTGTAATATCTCTTTTACTCCATCGTCTTCGCCAAACACGTACTGTGTTGAGTCCCCGGAACATTCACCATTATCGATTGGACGTAATCCTCAAAATCCTCCTGCTGCAACTATGACCACAATGCCTACATTAAATCAATCACAAATAGAAAATAATTTATCATTGTACTCCGAAACTAGAGATGAATCACAAAGTATTCTTGGGCGTGTCATTCTGTCAGAAGCAGTAGCTTCCATTGTGGAGCAGTAAATTATTTTTAGTTTGTTTAATAAGATAATTTCAGTAAATTTATTGATAAATAATAACATTATAGAAGACATAAGATCAATTGAGTTAATAGATGATAAATAATAATGATTGTAAATAGTTTTTCTTACCTTTATAAAATCCTTCAAGGCTTGGTATATAGCTTCGCAAACAAGAGGTAGCATTAAACAAATACTTGATTTAGAAACTCTAAAAAAATGAGATAGACTGCGAAAACTATTTCCAATAGCGAGAAAATATAGTACGATATGTAATTTTAATTTTGGTACTAATGCACATCGCATTACAGTATCCCTTTTCTGAATCTCATGTTCAACTTTAGACAGCAAGTGATTAAAGGATTCTTCTGACATCCGTAGCCCAGAGAAATACTCTTGCTTATCTTCTCCTGCTAGCTCGTGAAACAACGTTGCACTTGCGCCATATTGATTTCTCCTGCATATCCACTTTCTCACCCACAATCTATTCGGGATTTTGACTTGCCTGGATATTTCATCCTCCACTTCGTCCAAAATCTCACTTAAAACAAATTTAATTACAGTATTTTTTAAGTGTTTGACGTCCATCATTAGCGCTTAACTAAAATTAAGTGTTGAAAACGTGTAAACGCTTACTTAAAATTAAGTCACTTAAAAATAAGTTAAAATTTAGTTGAATACTTAACTACTTAATACGTGTAAACCAGCCATAAGTGCACGACGTGGAAAGCAATTCCCCATCCAAAAAGTGGTGATCTAAGGATTGAAAAAAATAGTGATTTTGGAAAAGGGTATCGTAATTTTTGCACGAGTTTTAAAGAATGCTCGGATTTTGTTGACAAGTGATGTTTTATGGGGAAGCTATCGGAAGCTGAATCCAGAAAAGTTAATTTCATTTAGAACCGGTTTCATTCCATCGAGTTTATTAGATGGTGCTTGTGGCTCTTGGCCGAAGTCTTTTCAAAAAAGGGCTTGACCGAATGTTATGAATTTTTTCCAAAGCACGTTTTCGTTAATGTGCTTCGATCGGCATCCCAACATGTCATTTCCCGATGTCATTTTTGGTTTGCGCGATATCGTGCGGGTACAAACAAAAAAACTTTTTATGAAAATCATTTTAGATCATGCTTTAGTTAATACGCTTTGATCGGCACCTCAACGAACAAGATATTTTTTTTGGTTCGCCCAATATCGTGCAGGAAAAAAATACTACAGACGTACGCACAAACACACCTACAGATGCACACATACTTCTTCTCATAATTATGCTTAAAGAAAAACTTTTGAAAGCAAAAAAAACTTTACTTGATTGTTAAAACAAAATGTATTGAAAAGGGCCGAAATTTTTGAATTTCCCGGTCCTAAATTCATTCTCAGAACAGCCCTGCATGTACTGGTGGTTTTATTGTTATTAAGCTTCAATTCGATTTTTTTTGTTCTGGTCATTTTGTATTTGGATTAAAGTTTTTTATTAACCTTGCAACACGCGGGTTTTCATTTTTCGACTTTCAGATCGTATAATGTTCTCTATTCAAATGAATAAAAAATTCGGATTTTCCTGTCGCCTTCGAAGCTGAAATTTTCAAATAAACATGAGAAACATTGCTCTTTAAATAGTTTTTTTTATCCATTCCTCAATGCATTTGAAAAACTACCATTTCGTGACAATCACCCATATATAAAAATGAATGACGTGCGTTAGTCTCGCAAAAACTCGAAAATGGCTCGACCGATTTCAATAATATTTTTTTTGTTTTGTTCGCCTTAATACAGGGGTGGTTTTAAAAAAAATTAGGTAATACCAAAAGGAACAGCTGAAAAATCTAAAAAAAATTTAATTTTGGCATTTTTCACTTCACATGAGTTTCAATAGCTTCATGGCCTACCTAGGTATATGTATATTGTTTGACAGCTGCGTAAATGTGAAATTGTCATTAAATTGAATCGGTCATTTCTCAAAACCCCCCATTTAATGACAATTTTACAATTACGCAGCTGTCAAACAATATATACATAGGTAGGCCATGAAGCTATTAAAACTAATTTGCAGTGAAAATTCCCAAAACTACCATTTTTTTAAATTTTTCAGAAGTTCCTTTGTTTTAGAGATTTTGCAAGCCTAACGCAGGATTTTTATATAGATTATTGAAAATTACAATCATTATCTTATTAATATCTTTAAGGGGTAAGATCATATTCTTCATCATTCTCATCTGGATTACCTTCAACATTTGTTGTTGGCCATAAATATGCCTTCGGTATAGATCGGTAAACACATTGAAATCTCTACTGTTTACCAATACCAAAGGGAAGCTTGATAAAATGGACAAGTCGGACACTGTTTACAAGATCGTTTGTTTAGGGGAAGGACAGCCTGCCCAGCTGTTTATGCGAAAACGTCTGTCAGGTCATCGCTCTGACGTCAATAATGGGGATTCTCAGAAAACCGCGTTAGCTCTGCACTGCATAGAGAATGACCATAAACCTGACCTCAACAACGTCATGATTTTGGAAGTTGAGAGGCACTACAACAAGAGAATGTTGTTAGAGATGCTGCACATTAATAAATTGAGAGATGCAGTTAACTGACGGTCTGATTGTGACAACCTCAGCTACGCATATAAACAGCTGATTGGAGCAAGGACGAATTAGTGACAACAACCCAGTCGGGCAACGAAGAGCTTCTTCATTAAATCTGAATGCCTGATTTTGTAAATACTATACATTACCAGATGGGTTATTTTGTTACTTACAACTAACATAGAAATGTCATAGCCATGGAAGGCCTTTCATAGGTCATTACTGGTAAAAGGGAGAAAGAATCAAAAGAAATCTAATAGAGCTATTACTTTTTGCATTACCAAGTAAGATTACTACATTAGAGGCATTACCCTCTACATTACCAGGTAATGCAAAAAGTAAATAGTTCTTATGGCTTCTGGATTCTGTATTAATTACATTTCAACCGATTACCTTTTTGCGGTAAAATCAGGACTGAAGTAATTAAATACATAAATAAGGGCTTCCAATATTCCCTACTGGGAAGCTTCTACTTCGTGCATACTAGTTCCTCCGTGTTATGTGTTTATAAGTGCTGTTATATTTTATGTATTATTTGTATTGTAAGTGTGAGACAGGCCTGATGAAGGGTGTATTCACATCCGAAACGTAGCACACTAAGTAAAATCTTTTATTTTTGACCCAGAGCCCACGCATAAAACTGTATTACGCGGTATTATTTGACGAGGAAGGAATGCGTTGACTTATGTGGTAACGTGACTCATGAAGGTTTTGAAATGACCGATTCAATTATTATTATTCGTTATTATATTAAACATCGTTTTTACTTAAAAAAATGCAGTGGATTTTGAGAGTAAATTTGGTTGCAGCGAATTTATTTGCATTCATTTGACTTTGTCATATATCCAAGCAATAAGTGACGAAAAGCTGCATATGAAGCTTTGGAATACGGTCGGCATTAATCATAGCCACAAATTTGGACTTAGTTTGAAGATTTCAATATTGTAAAAATCTCAAGGAAAGTTCGACAGATTTGAGTGACTGTGAAAACAATTCAGAGTCATTTTACATTGTTCTTTGCAATGCCGAGGATCACGTGCAACCCGCACTGATGTCAAGCGAGTGACGGATAATGAAAATGATGGTATTGGTATGTCCGAATTACGTTCGAGAGCCACTGAAAATAAACGACACGCGAAGAGATTAAGAATGCAACAAGTTCGTGCACATCATACACAACGCCAGCGAGCACGACAAAATGAACATGACCGATTGCGCCGACTCGGTTCTCCTGTGAACCTTAAAGGCGCGTTCTCACGATTCAAGTTTAGTTGAACGATTATAGTTGCCCAACAAAACTTGAATAAAATCTGTAGTGAGAACCTAAAGTTGATCAACTATTTAGTTGATCAATAAAAGTTTGACTCAGTCAAACTTTCATCGTTCAAGTCCGCCATTTCCTTTCCAGATTGTGTTTGACAAGTGTTTTGAGGTTAGTATTTGTTTATCGTATGGCAAAACGATTATTTTATAATTTATTTTTTGTGTTGTGTTTTTAGTTTTCTACTTTAGATTAAAATGTGTTGTGCGCATGCGTCTTGGGGTTATTTTCTGTATTGTGAAAATATATTAAAAAAGCTACATTTTTCAGCTAAAAATGAAAAATACGAAAATAGAACACAACCATTTTTTTGATCTAAAGTAAAACACTAAAAACACAACATTAAAAATAAATTATAAACTAACTTTTTTTACCAATAATTTTAATTTGTGTTGTGTTTTACGATTGACTCCCAAAAATTTTTTTAGTTAAATAAAAATGAGCATCAAGTGTTCCACACAGCAGACCTAAAATAGAATAAAAACAAATCAAAAAGTAAACAATGTACATTACTAAGAATACTTCCCTAATGGTTATAAATTGTCACATGAAATTTCCACGAAGTCAATTATACCATATCCAAAATAATGAACTGCATATATGTATCTAAAAAGAAATAATAAAACATAGAATTATTAGATTTAGAATTGAGAATAAAATAAATAAAGAATTGAATTTAAAATAAGTAAAATTGAATTATTTAAAGTAACAATAAAAACAACAACAACTACATGCAAAGTTAAAAGAATCCCTTGCATCCTTAATTTTATGAACAGGGATTAAAAAATAAATGAAAGGCAAAGAGAATAAGTCCCTACGAAAGGGCAATCTAAAATTAGTAAGAAATTTAAAGATTTAAAGACATAAAAAGGGAATTCTAACCCAACTTTGACAGTTGGTGATAACAAACATAAAAGCGTAAATTTTGCCCTAATTACAAGATAAAACGAACACAAACCACGCCAAAACATTAAAGGGCACTTACCTGAATAATATTATTAACAATATTCAACATCTAAACAATAAATACGCACGAAAACAACACATAAGCGAGCCGCGCCGCGAAGGCCGAAAACAAACAAACGCGAACTGTCATTCATACTTTGTGACGACAACCAATTGCCCAACGAGGCGAATTAAGGGCAGCAAGGCCAGATTGAAGGGACAAATATCCCTTTCGCGAAATATTTCCAATTTTTATAAATTTAATTTGCCCAATGAGTGGAAAAGAGAAAAAGGATTTAGAAAGGGATACAATATCCTTAAAGGATGTCGATAAGGAAATCTAATAAATCCTGCCGCATCGACGTTATGGCAACTGCAATAATTAGCAATTATAAAATAATAAGGAATTTAAAAATATGAAAGACGGCAATTTTGTGTGTTGTTAATAATTATGCATCAAATAAAACAAATGGTCTCGTTTGAAAAAGAAGTTTATGAGAAACCATAATTTATGGATGGAGAAAAACATCGATAATGCAATTATGAATTCGCTGCCAAATCGACCAAGGACATCAGGATTATAAAAGAAGGCACATCAACAGGCCGCAAACACTTGCGTTTCAAATTTAGGCTGAAGACCACAGGAATGAAAAGTAATGCCCTTTGGGGACATTTTTTAAAGAAATGTGGTTCTGGCCTTTTCGGTTTTCAATTTTTATGGTGATGGTGTTTTGGCTTTAACAATTCACAGCGGTGGAGGCTTATGTCTGCGTTTATACCAGAGTTATAGGGCGAATTAGTTTTAAGAGGAAGCAATTTTAGAAATTTATAAGAATAATTTTTCATGAGTTTTAATTTAATTAATAATAAATTTTAAATTTTTGTTGAATTGAATTTTAGCGGAATTTTGGAATGTTTTAGTGTATCTTTTGAATTTAATATAGAAAATTGTGAAAGGAAAGCCACGTGCGTTTTTTGTATTCGAGACCTGCTTTATTGTTTTTCCGCTACACTCCCTTCTGGAATCCATCAATTGGCCATTACGCTAAAATGTAATATTGTTGGTGGTTCCTCAACGAACATTTTTTGGTGGTTCCATCCAGGAACAGTATGTGGCTTATTCACAATTTCTATCAAAGCGGAACTCCTTTCAAGAACCTATTACGCTTTTGTTTCACCGTTACTAAACGGAACGCTCTTCAAAGGCATATTACGTTTTTATTTATCCGTTATTAAATTCATACGGTACAATGGCAACGTTAGAACTACTGCTTCTTAAAGAAGAAGTTTTGAGAGGTAGAATTGAAAAATATATAGAAACTTCCAGGAGGACAGCTACAGCTAAACGCACACAGGGCTTCTATGAACTTCGAAACACAGAGTTGAGGAAATTATGGGATCAATATAACGACGTGGATTTAGATTTAATGCATGCAATCAGCAAGGAAAATCCAAACGAAACATCTCAGCATCCATACGTAATTGGAGATCATTACAACAACACTGAAATTAAATATTCGGATTATTTGAGCGAAGTATGTGAAAACTTACGCAAATTTAAATCGGAAACATCAACCGCTAAATCGACCGTTAATCCTAGCGCTATTGATTCAAATACAGCTATCGTTGTTCATCAAGATGCAGTTCTTCCACGGATTTCTCTGCCGAAATTTGATGGAGATTATGATATGTGGCGATCGTTTTCTGACATGTTCACATCATTGGTGCATAATAATGCAAGGCTTTCAGCAGTTCAGAAACTTCATCATCTCAAGTCATGTCTTGTTGGTGAAGTAGAGCGAGTGCTACGTCATACTCCAATCACCGATGCAGATTATTTACCTGCCTGGAACAAATTAAAGAAGCGATTTGAGAACACCCGCATTTTAGTAAACCATCAGCTGAAGGCATTAGTTAATCAGCCTAAGATAAACATCGAGACGAGTAAAGGAATCAAATCATTTATAGACACTACAGAAGAATGTCTACAGCAGCTAAAAAGTTTAAAGGTGGATACTAGTTCTTGGGACGCGTTGTTGATTTTCATTTTGGTTCAAAAACTTCCCTTTCACACGCTAAAACTTTGGGAAGAAGATCAGGGATCTAATGAAAATCTATCGACATGGGAGGACTTCAAGAAATTTTTGCACACACGTTTAAACATTCTCGTGTCAATCGCCGATGTAATAGGACCTAAACCAACTCAACTCAAAATTAAACCTGCAGCACATTCCAAGGATAACACACTGGCATATCACAGCATAAATGAAGGAAGATGTCCTGCTTGTGAAGGAAGGCATTTTGTTCTAAAGTGTTTCAAATACAAAAAAATGACTCCTGAAGCAAAGCGAAAGGTAATCTTATATTCTGGGCGCTGTCTCAACTGTTTATCCAATAAACATGCTCATTCCGAATGCACAAGCCGATATACGTGTTTTAAATGCAAGCAAAAACACCACACTTCACTACATCAGGATTCTCCGAAGGGAAAGACCAAGTCGTATTCGTCCAACGCAATACAAATAACAACGGATTCAAATTCAAGTCAAGCAGAATCCAAACAAGAAGGCGATAGCCACAGCGCTGCTCAACTTCAAGCCACTCAAGCCTTCATTACAAGACAAACCGTTCACGCCCTACTATCAACAGCCTTGGTAGTTACACAAGGTAGACATGGCCAAGCAATCACGTTAAGATGTTTGATTGATCCAGGTTCACAATCTTCCTTTCTCACAGAAGACGCCTGCAATCGACTACAGGCCACATGCAGTCCTACTTCCATGACAATCACTGGTATAAACACTTGCACCACCAGTTCACGCAAAGAAACTACCCTGCAATTAAAATCTACTCAGTCAAATGGGCCTATAATAGAAGAAACCTTTTTCATCTTGAAACAGATCTCGGATCCGCTTCCAAGACAGATGGTATCTAAGGGAGATTTGCAACATTTAACGGGTCTTCGTCTCGCTGATCCAACCTATTGGAAGCCTGGGAACATTGATGCCTTGTTGGGAGTAAATGTATATTCCCAAATAGTCCTAGGTGGCGTCAAGCGGGGAAACAAAAGGGCTCCCGCAGCAATTAAAACAATTTTCGGTTGGATTATCTTAGGACCAACTACCAATAAAACACATCAAGAAGCCGTCTCTCTTATGGCAATGACGGATAATGATCTGGATCACCAGCTCAAACAATTTTTCGAAATAGAAGAGTTTCCATCACATCCAGTAATCAAAAAGGATGATGCAGAATGTCAAGCCATATTTCAAACTACGCACAAACGACTGGAAAATGGCCAGTATCAAGTCAACTTACCATTTATCAACAACGAAGTTCCTGAATTAGGTGAATCTCGCCCCCGTGCATTGCAAAGATTCATCACCCTGCAGAAGCAGTTTGAGAAAAAGCCAGACTTAGCCAAGGATTATACCAACTGCCTAAATGAATATATACAACTTGGTCATATGAAGATGGTAGCACCTACGAACACCCACAAAGGCCATTATTACATTCCACACCATGCTGTCTTTAAGGACAGCACTACTACAAAGTTAAGGGTTGTTTTCGATGCGTCCTGCAAGACAACAAATGGGAAATCCCTGAACGATTATCTTCTAAAGGGACCAACGTTGCAACCAAAACTCTTTGCGACCTTATTGAACTGGCGGAAGCACCGAGTGGCCATCACAGCAGACATCGAAAAGATGTACAGAATGGTTTTCGTTCATCCTGACCAACGATCTCTACAAAGAATCATTTGGAAACATCCTACAACCAACAAGATCCAAGATTACGAATTAACAACTGTCACCTTCGGAACTTCTGCAGCGCCATATCTCGCCATAAGAACCCTACAACAACTTGCCGAAGATGAGAAAGACAACTGGCCTCTAGCCTCAAGAGTGACATGTAAGGATTTTTATGTGGATGATCTGCTAACTGGAGCTGATAACGTATCGAGTGCGAAGCATCTTCAAACCGAACTAATAAGCATGATGAAGTCAGGAGGATTCAACCTACGGAAATGGGCTAGCAACGATCACAATTTATTAGCTCATTTGCCTCCAGAATATTGCGAGCTCAAGGAAGCACTAGCTATTGGCGAAGTAGAGTCAATAAAAACGTTGGGTATACAATGGCATCCCACTACAGACAACTTCTCCTTCAAAATCAAATTGAAGCCAACACAAACAACGTATACCAAACGCTCCATCCTGTCCGAGATCGCTTCACTGTACGATCCACTTGGTTGGTTAGCGCCCACAATAGTGGTTGCAAAAATCCTAATGCAAACCATGTGGATAATGGGCTGCTCTTGGGATGCGCCGGCAACTGAGACTGTCAACAACCAATGGACCAAATTTAAAAAGGACTTGGAAAATCTGCCAAAAATAAAAATTCCACGTTGGATTCAATACACTCCGACTGCAACTTGTCAACTACATGGATTCTGCGATGCTTCGAATAAGGCATATGGAGCAGTACTCTATTTACGAACGCAACAAGAAAGCGGCCAAGTATCATCCATTCTACTAACTGCACGGACTAGAGTGGCGCCTACCAAACCGACGACCATTCCTCGACTGGAATTAAATGGAGCATTACTGCTTGCACGCTTAATTAAAACAACACTCAACGATATGGAATTAAAATATGTACCTGTATTCGCTTGGACCGACTCCACCATCGTTCTACAATGGATAAGAGAACATCCCTCACGCTGGAAAACCTATGGTGCTAACAGGGTTGTCGAAATTCAGGAAAGCATCAAATACGAAGCCTGGCAACATGTTCCCACTGCAGACAATCCAGCTGATCTTGCCTCTAGAGGTACCACCGTGGATGAGTTATCAACCAACAACATTTGGTGGCACGGTCCAACCTGGTTAACCAAGAGTGAAGAGCATTGGCCAAGATTGAAAAAGTGCGAAGAAGTCACAGATTTAGAGTCCAGAAAAGATCGAACCGCAAATTTCGCAACTGCAATACAAGATGAATTTCTTAGTCGATATTCCTCCTTTGACAAATTAGTTCGGATAATCGCATACATACTTCGCTTTACAGAAAACTGCAAGGCTCCACGAACAAAATTAGTCGGTCTTCTTTCTCGTGATGAATTGTGCAAGGCCGAAGCCATTACTCTACGATTAGTACGGGCATGTTTTCCTAACGAGTATTACAATTTATCTCACAGCAAGCCTCTTTCGCACAAGAGCAACCTCCTGCAATTAACTCCCTTCATTGACAAACAAGGCTTACTTCGATTGAAAGGACGGCTCGCTCATGCAAACATTCCATACAGTCAAAAGCATCCAATAATACTACCAAAAAATCATCATGTGGTAGCATTACTCATAGATAAAATCCATAAGGAAACATTACATGGTGGAACTTCTATAGTACTTGCTACCAGTCGCCAAAGGTATTGGATCTTAGACACAAGACGAGCAATCTCGAATAGAATACATAAATGTGTTAAGTGTACCAGATTTCGAAGGGAAACCTGTCAACAACTAATGGGGGATCTACCAGAGGCTCGCGTCAATATTACAAAACCTTTCAGCAAGGTCGGCATAGATTATGCTGGACCTATAACTGTGAAAGCTTCACATCTCAGAAAAGCGCAATTATTCAAGGCCTACCTATCTATCTTCGTTTGCATGGCAACAAGAGCCATACATATAGAACTGGTCTCAGCATTAACGACAGAAGCATTTATTGCCGCTTTCAAACGATTTATTGCCAGAAGAGGACTACCTTCCGACCTATATTCCGATTGCGGTTCTAATTTCGTAGGAGCGAAAGTGATCCTAGACACAGAGATGAGACGTGCAATACAAGATTCCAACTTAGAAGCAGCAAAATATGCCACCAACCATGGAAATAACTGGCATTTCAATCCTCCAGCAGCGCCTCACTTCGGAGGGATTTGGGAGGCAGGCGTCCGATCAGTGAAAAACCATCTACGAAGAAGTTTAGGCAACACGACATACACATTCGAGGAGTACTCAACATTGCTAACCCAAATTGAGGCAATACTAAACTCGCGACCATTGTGTTATATTAGTACGGATCCACACAATCCAGAAATTCTAACCCCAGGACACTTTCTGATAGGACAAGCGATGAACACACTGCCAGAACCAGATTACTCTAACGACACACCAATACATCAGAGATGGAAACAACTCCAACAAAGGGTGCATAAATTTTGGAAGGCGTGGTCAACGGACTACCTGCACCAACTCCAAACTAGACCAAAATGGCATCAAGAAAGGCAAAATCTCAAAATTGGCGACATAGTACTAGTGACTAGTGAAGATACACCGCCAGCCAAATGGCCATTAGGTATTGTCGAGGAGGCCTATCCAGGCGCAGATGGCCTTGTCAGAGTCGCGCAAATCAAAACACAAACTAGCGTTTTGCGACGACCAGTAGCCAAATTATCACGCCTGCCAACAGATGCAATCTAGTATTATCTAAATACTAACCTACAACTGTTTGTCCGTCCCTCAGTGTTGTGTAGTCCGAAGGTTTTAAACAATTTAATTTACAAGCTATTTTCAGATGGACTATGACGAGGACGTTCTCATTCTATCTGAGCGAATCTTCTTCTCGCTAGACAACAATCCAAAGCCATCACAAAGGATCACCCAACAAGGCACCTCAAAAACACCACGCACACCACACCAACATTGTCCAAGCCAGCCATAATTAATGGGGCAGCAGAACCATCTCTCCATCTTTTGAGGCCGACTACTTCCTTAAAGGAACTCCAGACGCGCATAGAAAACACGCATCAAAAGTTCATCACCAGAGAGGGCGTCGAAATTTTCCTCACTCGAGAAGTGCTGAAACGAATTAATTTTGAAGCATTATCCAAATCAAAAAAGAAGGGAAAAACGATTAATCTACCTGAAAGATATCAAGTGCGGCTTAAACTAAAATCCGATGGCAGTCTAGCTTTCTTCCACTATCACAAGAGAGGCGTTGTTCGCAGTTTGTTGAACAAGGGTGTGTTCAGCCCCAACCTCTTGCAACAAATAAAATAAAATAAATAATAACAAAAAAAAATTTAACTCACCAATAAAAATAATAATTCAAATCATATCGCGTCCTTTTTTCCTTTTTTATTTATATTTTAGTTTTGTCCTTTTTATTCATCATCATATATCTAAAAGGCAACAATCAAATAGATTAATAATTATGTAAAAAAATCCATATAATAATATAATAAAAATTCCAAAGACCTGGACACGTACAGCTGTCAACTAAAACAAAAATGCCAACATGCACAACAACAACAACTACATTACATATTAAACAAACAAATTCATCACAAATAACACAAATTAGATACATATAGCGCACTATAATCACAAAATAAATATCAAAGGACATTTTTCCTGTATAAAAACATTAAAACAAACCATAAAAATACAGGTAAATTGCCATAGAAAAACATATATGTACACATAACCCCATTTATAAACATTGGTTGTCTATAAACAACCAATTACATGTACATCTACAAAATTAAGGTACAAACAACACATAACACTACAACAACACAACAAGGTCACACACGCACCTGCAAACCACGATGTTTGCACCTATTTCGCAAAAATTATCACTCGCGCACTCGCGGAACGTGACGTCGCACCGCAAACGTCAAACTTTATGCTGTATCAACATATGATACATGAAATCGGTATAGAATTTGACGAAGAATACAGCGGTAATGTTAGAAAAACGAAATATTTTATGGATAAAAAGATATTTCCATAAAATATAAATTTTCATAAAGATAATGAGAAGAAAAGAGAAAATATAGTGGAAAAAGGATAAATATATGAATTAATAGAGGGTGTTTACATTGGACGTAGGAACGAACGTTCGTCACGAGTTTGAGGGTGAAGGGGGAAGTGGAGGTGATGAAGGAAAATGACGAACGAAAATTAAAATTCTTGTTCGTGACGGAATGTGGAACAGTTTTTGATTGGTTATTGCAAGCCACGTGATTGTATCATTTTCAACTGTTTCACATTTTTCCTAAAATTGACGTTAGGAGTTAAATTCGTTATTTAAGATTTAAAGAAAAAAATTAAAATTTTACAATTAAACTAAACTAGTGTTATTCAAATTGTAAATTTGAATTTTTATTTTATGTTTTTAAAAATATTGTTTTAGGTTTATATAGAAAATTATTAATATTGCAAAAACAATTGAAATTGTAGTTAGAAAATTTTTATTAGAATTGAAATGTATTCGTGTCTGGTTTTTCCGTATGTATATTTTTTTTAAAGAATAAATTTAGTTTAGTTTTTTTAAACTATTTATTTTTTTATTTATTTAACTTCCTTTCCTCAAATGTTGAAACGTTTTAAGAATTTCTTAGGCCTGTATTCACCGACCTGGATAATAAATATCGTGGAGATTTCGTATTTACCGACCGCGATTTTCGGTACACGGATAAAGTTAATATCAGTTCCGAGCTGGTAATAAGTTAAATCCGCTGATTTCTATCCTCTGAATTTTCGAATTTTCAAAATTTAACAAAAAATGCGGGAATAAAATTGCAACTGAAGATGAATTAAATTTTTAATAACCATCACCCCTTGAGTGAATATATTTTAGTTCCTGATCTTAAATAAAAATATTCGCCGGCAAAACTGTTTTCAAATTGTTTTTGTTGGCAAAAACAGTTTTTGCATAAGGTTTTCATTAGTTTAGTCATAAAAAAGGTGGAAAACCCGAATGAATTTAACCGGATTCTTTCTCCATTATTTTGCAAAATAAATTATGCAAACATTGAAAACATAATCAAAACAAAATATATTTCTCCGATTCCAAACGTTTCAATCAAAGTGACAGTCGCTTTCGTCTAATTTTGTAATGTGAACATGAAGGGGGAAGAACGTACGTGGGCACGTTCCTTCCTACGTCTAGTGTAATCACCGTCATAAAATTATGATATTGCAGTAAAAAAAAAAATAAGGAAATGATCGAAAAGGACATTTTTAGCACATCATAAAATTGAAGAAAAATAAGAAAGTTATGATGAATTAATTAAAATTTTATGAAATTAAAAAAGAATAAAATAATTAGAATTAAATAAAAAGAAGAGGAAATAATTTGAAATTATTTTTCAGTTATCAAAAAGGTATAACTACCCCCACCTAAAAATGGTAATGCAGTTTAGGCCAGGACCGTTGGGTCCAGTGTATAAAAACCCGAACCCAGAAGCAATCAGACTCTCTTGTCTACCAGTAGTCAACGAAAGTACGTCGCGCCTCAGAGCAATCGGAGTAACTTCTAAGTTTTCTACAAGTGTTTTTTCAATTCAAACAAGGAATTCTCAACTTCTCAGTAAGGTATTTTTACCAAAACATTAGATTTTCTACAGGCCGCATGGGTTCTGGGAAATGTTACATGTTTGGTTCTAATCAAGTTTCTTTTTCAGCATCATTTCAAAGATAATATTCAGTGCGACTCTGTATCTTGCCTTAGTCGAGTATTAAATTACTGTCTGGCTATATCTTTTGATATACTCAGTGTAATTTTGCATACAACTGTTGGTCAAGTACTTTAGTCACTATCTGAATACATCTAGTTATTATATATATATTATTGTCTGAAATAAAGAATACTAACTAGAGCCCTTCTAGTAAGGTGTTATTGGTTAGTAATTGTAACATATATAAAATAAATTAAGTTGAACATAAGTCCTCTTTGTTAGTATTTAAGCAAACAGTTCGAAATAAAGACAATTATTGAATTCTAACTGACACGTGTGTTTCCTTCATATTTTCCTTTTCCTTTAGTGCAAATCTCAGTTTGCACTAAACAGGGTGTTCAACGGGGGGAAGAATGTTCCACACAGCAGACCTAAAATAGAATAAAAACAAATCAAAAAGTAAACAATGTACATAACTAAGAATACTTCCCTAATGGTTATAAATTGTCACATGAAATTTCCACGAAGTCAATTATACCATATCCAAAATAATGAACTGCATATATGTATCTAAAAAGAAATAATAAAACATAGAATTATTAGATTTAGAATTGAGAATAAAATAAATAAAGAATTGAATTTAAAATAAGTAAAATTGAATTATTTAAAGTAACAATAAAAACAACAACAACTACATGCAAAGTTAAAAGAATCCCTTGCATCCTTAATTTTATGAACAGGGATTAAAAAATAAATGAAAGGCAAAGAGAATAAGTCCCTACGAAAGGGCAATCTAAAATTAGTAAGAAATTTAAAGATTTAAAGACATAAAAAGGGAATTCTAACCCAACTTTGACAGTTGGTGATAACAAACATAAAAGCGTAAATTTTGCCCTAATTACAAGATAAAACGAACACAAACCACGCCAAAACATTAAAGGGCACTTACCTGAATAATATTATTAACAATATTCAACATCTAAACAATAAATACGCACGAAAACAACACATAAGCGAGCCGCGCCGCGAAGGCCGAAAACAAACAAACGCGAACTGTCATTCATACTTTGTGACGACAACCAATTGCCCAACGAGGCAAATTAAGGGCAGCAAGGCCAGATTGAAGGGACAAATATCCCTTTCGCGAAATATTTCCAAATTTTATAAATTTAATTTGCCCAATGAGTGGAAAAGAGAAAAAGGATTTAGAAAGGGATACAATATCCTTAAAGGATGTCGATAAGGAAATCTAATAAATCCTGCCGCATCGACGTTATGGCAACTGCAATAATTAGCAATTATAAAATAATAAGGAATTTAAAAATATGAAAGACGGCAATTTTGTGTGTTGTTAATAATTATGCATCAAATAAAACAAATGGTCTCGTTTGAAAAAGAAGTTTATGAGAAACCATAATTTATGGATGGAGAAAAATATCGATAATGCAATTATGAATTCGCTGCCAAATCGACCAAGGACATCAGGATTATAAAAGAAGGCACATCAACAGGCCACAAACACTTGCGTTTCAAATTTAGGCTGAAGACCACAGGAATGAAAAGTAATGCCCTTTGGGGACATTTTTTAAAGAAATGTGGTTCTGGCCTTTTCGGTTTTCAATTTTTATGGTGATGGTGTTTTGGCTTTAACAATTCACAGCGGTTGAGGCTTATGTCTGCGTTTATACCAGAGTTATAAGGCGAATTAGTTTTAAGAGGAAGCAATTTTAGAAATTTATAAGAATAATTTTTCATGAGTTTTAATTTAATTAATAATAAATTTTAAATTTTTGTTGAATTGAATTTTAGCGGAATTTTGGAATGTTTTAGTGTATCTTTTGAATTTAATATAGAAAATTGTGAAAGGAAAGCCACGTGCGTTTTTTGTATTCGAGACCTGCTTTATTGTTTTTCCGCTACACTCCCTTCTGGAATCCATCAATTGGCCATTACGCTAAAATGTAATATTGTTGGTGGTTCCTCAACGAACATCAAGTGGTGTGAAAGTATTGTGCTAAAATTCCTAGAACTGCATCACAAGCATGATTGTCTTTGGAACCACCGGCTGGATAACCAAAGGAGGATGCCAGAGAAAATGCTTTGGGTTCTATTGTCAAAGAAATGGAAATTTGTGGTCTTACTATTACTGATCTGAAGAACAAAATTAAGACGATTAGAACTATGTACAAAAAAGAACATGCATTGGTTAGTAAATCAAAAAAAAAGTGGAATGGGAACAGAGGAAGTATATGTGCCGAAACTGTTTTGGTACAAAAGAGTGGATATATTTCTGAATGGAGTTACAAAAACTAGAGACAGCTCATCAAATTTAATAAGTATGCTTTTAATTTTTTAAATTCATTTTACAATAACTTGTAATTTTTATTCGTCATGTATCATGTCCAGTTGCCAAGGCACAGCTCCTTGTCCGGAAAAATACTCGGCATATTTATCACGCACATAAGACGCTGATCTCGTGTAATTGAGGCTCCCTAAATTAAAATCCAAATTATGTAAACCATTGGGTGGTGCTACACGGAGACTCGAGAAGTCGTCCGAAATCAGATTTGAGTCTCGTTATTTAATGATACACGAGGCTGGCTTCGGCTTAGAATAATTCTTTACCCTACATAAAAGCTTTGATTGTGTGTGTATAGCGCGGTCATTGTTTACATCTGAGAAAGGGAGAAGAGAAAGAAATGTGCGTATGAGTTAGTTTTCACCCCACAAATTTTTGGGTGAACTCTTTCGTTAAAGTTTCGTCATGTGCGCCCTTCTTTCTCTCCACTCCTTCGTTTCTTTCCTATAAAACCGGGTTTTTCGTACGTCTTGAGTCTCCGTGTAGCACCCCACATTCACTGCAATATTTTGTGTTCTCCAAGAACCTGGTATAATGTGACTGGTATTCAGATCTTCAGTATCTACAGAGCCGGCTGGTGTATATCTTTCACTCGAACTCATTGTTAACCAGTTATGTAATACTAAAGCTGCTTTAATAATTCCGTCCACTTTATTAATTCCAGCCGCTATAGGTCGTTCAAAGACTCTGAACCTAGAAACTAAAATTCCAAATGCGTTTTCAACTATGCCACGAGCTCGTGACAAATGATAGTTGAAGATGTTTTGTTTTTTTAGATAAATTAGTACTTCTTTCAAATGGTTTTAAAATGTAAGTTCTTAGGGGAAAAGCATCGTCAGCAAAGAATATCCCGTCTTTTGGAAAATTTAATATATTCTTAACATCTTCTAACGCTGTATTCAAAGATGATTTTGCGAAAATGGAAGCATCATTTGCTCGTCCATTTGTGCCTACGTTGAAATAGCGAAAGCAATAGTTAGCGTCAACGGATGCAAACAAAATTACGCTGTATGTGCCTTGGTAATTAAAATATTCTGATCCGCTATGAGGGGCATTTCGTATAACAATATGTTTCCCGTCTATTGCACCACAACAGTTAGGAAACTTCCATCGAAAGTAGTATTCTTTTTGAATTTTCTTCCACTCTTCTTCAGTTTGTGGCACCCGCAACAAAAGGTTTTTTTTTACAAATTTTGCTGCATTTTTAAAAAAAAAATTTAAGTAAAATTTAGTATTTTAATAAACTTCTTTTTTAGAATTTACAACATAATACAGCTCAAAGTGAAATAATCGGAAATGAAGCGGAAATCCTAGATGAAAATGAATTTCCATCACCTATGATTACCGGAAACTTTCATACTCAGGAAGAAGTGATACATATAGAAAATACAGAAACTGCCAACAGCCGACCCCCAAACAATCAAAGGCGGCAAATGTCTTTCGTGCTCCTCTGGGTCAGAAACGGAAAATTGTCCATGACAACATTTCAAATATAAGCGCAGCAATTGATAAACTTGATAAAGTAGTGCAAAATAACAAAAATGAGGTGGATGATGAATTCAACGTATTTGCTAAACATGTCGCTGTCCAATTAAAACAGATGCCTCTCTACGATGCAATCATGTGCCAAGAAGAAATTCAAACCGTAATAAGGCAAAAGCGATTGGATCTCTTATCGAGACGGTCTCAGTCTTATCCAGCTACATCCGCAGCGTATTTACTTTCTCAACGTACAACACCATCACCAGCTTTTTCATATGCCACGGAAGGAGAAGATTGCGAAGCTGATTCTCAAGAGCCACCTGATACTCTTACTCAAGCTCTAACTGATATATTGTACTAACATGTATTACTTTTGCTAATTAACATAATCTAAAATGTATTACTTTTGCTTGTGCTCCTACTCCACTTGTATTGTTCTTTACTTTTTTATTTACTTTACTTACTTTAATAAAATCTTCTAAATCATCGTATTTTGCCGTACATACTTCCAGTAAAAAATTTGAAATTGTGTTTTTAGGTACTCGGTATATGGAAGCCAGCGTTGAAAATGAATCCCCTGTTGCTAAGTATCGCAAAGTTACTTGCAGTTTTAATTTTGGTGAAATTGCTTGTCGCATAATTGTGTCTTGTTTCTTCAAGCGATTCTGCACTTTCAATAGCAGCTCGTCAAATTTTTCTTGAGACATTCTTAAATGATTCCTATATCCTTCTTTATCCTCTAATGCTAGTTCCTTCAGCAAGGTTTCTGATGCTCCAAATCGATTTCTTCTCAATATCCATTCCCTCACCCAAAAACGACGTTTCTTACGAACTTTCATCTGAAGCAGTATTGCTTTTAGTTCGTTTAGTAAAACAAAAGCAACTTCGCGCACAACTGCTTTCACCATTTTAACGACAACTTGAAAAGCGATGGCAGACTTGAACGATAAAGTTTGACTAGGTGTGAACGAAAACAGCTTCAATTCATATTCAAGTTTTGTTGATCAACTATAATCGTTCAACTAAACTTGAATCGTGAGAACGCGCCTTAAACGAGCGGTATTCCATTACGATCCGGAAATCGATTACGATGGGGCAGATCAGTAACGATTAGAGAAATGTTAGTTCGCATTGTAAGGCGTTAAAATACAGAGGTGAATGTCCTGGATTGTGTTGTGCGGGTGGACAAGTGAAATTGCCACAATTGGTCCCGCCACCAGAGCCATTACGTTCATTAGTTTCTCGAACGGGAAGTGATTCTACATATTTCATGGCCAACATCCAAAAATACAACAGTCGCTTCCAAATGACACTGTTGTATCAGAAACAATTTCATAATTTCACACACCATTCAGCTTCAAGGGCAAATCTATCATTTAGTAGGAGCATATTGAATCTAATGTCTCGAACTCTTATAGGAATAATTGGTTTTTCGTTAGTGGTTACGAAAAGTTGTTGTAAATATTCTGTTCGTCTATCTCAAACCTATCCACAGCCGGCTACTTTGTAACTTTATAGTCCGGGGAAATTAGCAAAAAAAAACGCACGTAAGGAGACAAAATTCGGAAATGGCTGAAAATTGATCCACAGTTTCCTTGGACTTTTTAAGAAAACAATTTCGGAATCTGTTGAGCAGAGTTTGTTCAGCCCCAAAATAAAACAACAAACACAAACAAATAATAATAAAAAATAAAATGCAATAAAAAACAAAGAAAAAACCTCACTAGCGATAGAGTAAAAATAAATATCCGCATTATTTCTTCCTTCCTTGTTTTTATTTACTTGTTGTTTATTGTTTTCCATAATAAGCCTAAAAAGCAAAAATCATATTCATTAATAAATTATATTTAATATCCGAATGCAATCTAAAATGTAAACTCACTGGAAAAGAAAAAAAAAGCATCGACAAGGTTACAGTGACATGCAGAAAAACAACAACAAATACACTACATAATAAACAAACAAAAATTGTCATAACTACCATAAATTAAAACACATCCCACAACGCAACAATGAAGCATATAATATAGAACAGTTTACCTATGTGCAAAACATTAATGCCCGATTTCTTCACTTTACAATTATCCACGGGTTTTCTAACTTTAGAATAAAGATAAACTTCGATTAAATGTTGGACGGTTTTCTTCACGCGAATCCAAAGTTACGTATTCCACAGATAGTTAACCTACCTTTCATATGGCAACTTGGCTTTTGCGCAAGTCTCTTTGAAAAAAACGCCAAGTTATAATTTGGCGGTTTTTTTTTGACGTCAAACGTTGAAATAATTTAATTTAAAAAATATTTAAATTGTAATTGGGAGACAGGCAAATACTTACGCCTACTTAATACTTAAATTAATGTTCTCATTTATGAATAAAAACGTATTTTTTTCTAATTGTAATGTAATATTTTCTATTAAATCGTCCTCTTCGCTCTCATCGGTCGAGAAAACATTAACATTCATAAGTGCGTCCATTTTTAGTATAATTAAATATTTAAAAAAATGCCATCAACATATATTTTGACACTAACCAAGAGATAAACCCTCAAAAATGGCCAGTTAACTTTATCCCACCGATAAGTCTTAACCCAAGGATAGCAAAAGTGAAGAAAACCAATTTCTCTAGATATACTATGGAAAAAGTTAGCGGAGGTATAACCCATTGTGAAGAAATCGGGCATAAGTAAAGTGCAAAACTTAGGTAAAATGCCCAGGAAAGACATACACTCACACATAACCCTACATTTATAAAAAGTTGTTGTATGCAATTACACCTGTATATTTATATAAACCACAGCACAACACTAAAACAACACAACAATGACGTGCACGCACCTGCAAACCACGATGTTTGCACCTACTTGCGAAAATTGTCACTCGCGCACTCGCGGAATGCAACGTCGCACCGAAAACGTCAAACTTTATGATGCATCAACCTATGATACATGAAATCGGTGTAGAATTTAACGAAGAATACAGCGGTGATGCCACTCTCTCTCTCGGGACGCCTGACCGAACAGTCGACTTTTGAGTTTTAGTGGAGTAGTTCTCAAGTTGTTGTTTTTTTAGTTGTTTTTTCTTAGTTATTGTGATTTTTGTTGGAGACTGAACAGCCATTTTGGCCCAATTTAAGTTTTCTAATTTTAATTTTATTTTTTATTTTTTGGTTTAATTTTAATTTATTTGATTCTTTATATTAATTTTATTAATTTCTGTAATTTCTTTAGGACCTGAGCAAAATTAAATTCTTTATTAATATATTCGATTCCATATATTCCCTATAGAGGGAGAGCCAGCGACGTATTTTGTGTTGTCATTTCATCCCTCATGAAAATTTCCACACTAAATCTTATATGCCTGCTTAACAATAAAAGTTACTTCTGGCAGCCCCCTGTGGCCGG
This sequence comes from Thereva nobilitata, assembly GCA_963855945.1. Taxonomy (NCBI): domain Eukaryota; kingdom Metazoa; phylum Arthropoda; class Insecta; order Diptera; family Therevidae; genus Thereva; species Thereva nobilitata. The sequence goes on from OY979694.1 coordinate 170,458,192, forward strand.
GATGAACTACCCCAAAATTACAAAGAGGGTAAAAAATAAAGTTCAATTTTGTTATAGTATTACTCATGAATTTTCTGGAGATTATTTTTGATAGTATTCTCTATTTATAAAAATTAATGCCAGAACATTTACCCTTCACCTAATGCTTGCCAGAACGCTCTAAATATTTATTTAAAGGGGTTTATTGCATAAATAGTCCATTCAAAACGCGAAGAAGGGTGTTCCAACATAACACCATTAAGAAAATCGAACCCTTCATGTATTTTGGGTCGCTGATAACGAAAATCGGGGTCCTGCGGTCCTAAAATATGGGCGTCACCCTTAAAAACGAAAAAAATACCCCTTTTTAAGGGTTGTTCGCGATAATTTCTATAATAATGAAAAATAATCTAACGAAATCCATTTTTTTATATTTATTTGCGATTTGGTGGTTGATTTATACTAAATCAGCCAAACTTTAAAACAAGGGATAATCCTAAAGGGTTAAAACCACCCCTTAATCAACTGAAAATAAAAAAATTTGTAAATTGTTTTTCAAGTTTATGCTTCAAATTCGTTTGTATGAGTATTGTAACCCAAAAATTATTTATTTTCACCATTTAAGGGGGTAAAACTACCCCTACATTAAAGTTGAATTTGAAAAAAATTGAATTTTTATTTTACATTAAAATATTATTTTTGATGAAATACTATTAAAACATTTGGAAAATTTATTTTACCCCCTTTTAAAGGGATTAAAGCACCCCTAAATCAAAACAAAAAAAATACATTGAAAAAATGTTCTTTTCGTAGGTTCCAATTTAAATTTTAAATAAATTTTCCAAATGTTTTAATAATTATTTCATAAAAAATAAAATTTTTGGCTCACTTAATGGGGTAAAGTGTTGAATATAATTAAGCAGAAAAAAAAATTTTGCTTATTTTTTTTGTTTAAAGTTGATTTCTAAAGTTGTAGGGGTAGTTTAACCCCTTAAGGGTTGAAAATAATTTATTTTTGGCTAACAATACTCATAAAATTGAATTTGGAGCATAAACTAGAAAAAAAAATTTTTACAATTTTTTTTATTTTTAGTTGATTTAGGGGTGGTTTAGGATTATCCCTTGTTATAAGGTTTGGCTTGATTTAATATAAATCAACCACCTTCGCAAATAAATATTGAGAAAAGTGTATTTCGTTGGATTATTTTTCATTATTATAGAAATTATCGCGAACAACCCTTAAAAAGGGGTATTTTTTTCGTTTTTAAGGGTGACGCCCATATTTTAGGACCGCAGGACCCCGATTTTCGTAATCAGCGACCCAAAATACATGTAGGGTTCGATTTTCTTAATGGTGTTATGTTGGAACACCCCCCTCGCGTTTTGAATGGACTATTTATGCAATAAACCCCTTTAAATAAATATTTAGAGCGTTCTGGCAAGCATTAGGTGAAGGGTAAATGTTCTGGCATTAATTTTTATAAATAGAGAATACTATCAAAAATAATCTCCAGAAAATTCATGAGTAATACTATAACAAAATTGAACTTTATTTTTTACCCTCTTTGTAATTTTGGGGTAGTTCATCCCGGCCACAGGGGGCTGCCAGAAGTAACTTTTATTGTTAAGCAGGCATATAAGATTTAGTGTGGAAATTTTCATGAGGGATGAAATGACAACACAAAATACGTCGCTGGCTCTTGGTCTACTAGCTGTAAGATTTTTTTTAAGCTAAGATATTACGACTGTGGGATTTGCAAGATAATTTTTCCGCCACTCTTGGCGTTGGCGTCCATTTTCTTTTGTTTTTTCAAACCTCGTGGTTTTATAAAAAATTTATTAAACATTTATTTTTTCTAAGTAGTCCGTATAGTGCTTAGCCTTTCAGGCTGTCGCTTTATATAGTGAATAAGTTAATTGCCAATTTCGTGATAATTAACATCCTTGCAGATCATACTCAGTTTTTCAGGATTGTTCGTGAAACTTCTTATACAGATTTCGTTTCTTTTGGTGAGCACATCATGCTCTTTTGTTAATATTGATATGTTGTTGTGATATTTATTTTTTCTAGAAAGATGGTTGTGATAATTTTACAAGTTTTAACTTTATTTTAAAGTACTGAAAAAATTCTGTGTAAGCTTCTTGTGGATAACCTTGTGCATTTACATGAACCCTTGATCTTGTAAGGTCATCGATAAATAATGAACATACAGCTCCGGCTTTTGGGGCGATTTCATTAAAATTCTATATGTTTGCATTATACCGTTATCAGAGTACGGTTCTTGCTTTTGGCTTCAAGACAACGGGACTTCGAGTCCTGCTATTACAAGGCATTTGCAAGAAGGTTATATAGAAGTTCTAATTTTGTTAAAGTTTTTTTTTAAAGTTTTTTATTTTATTTGTGCGTCCCTATACTGTAGTACCGTCATTACGTTTGTTAAACTATAACCAGTTGATAAAGTCGCTCACGTTGCTCTGACACTTATTCTATCAAAATATCTGGCCAATTAAAAGTGTTCATTAAATTCACGATCCTATATTGGAAGGCACCTTTTGTGCTTTTTGTTTACTTTTAATTTTATAGCCACTTAAATCAATATTTTTGTTTTTTCTCTCCTCCCGATTGGACGGCTGTGGTGATCAAAGTCGTTTGTGAAGCACGGCTCTTCCAGCCTTTCGCCGATTCATTACGTTCACAATAAGCTCAGAATCTTCTGCTGCATTGACCTCCAGTTCCGGTTTCACAGTTAGACTGGTTTTTCTACTGTGTTTTTTTTGCTACAAACTAACCCATCTCTTTACAATACCCTGAAGGCTGATGCTGCCTCCCCCCGGTAATTAATACCGCAAATTAAGCTCAACTACGGATATAAGATTTTACCCCGACTGCACCTGAACGGCCTGTCTGCAACTTAGTGTGTGCAGAGCTGCTGTGTATCTCCCAATCTCTCCCTCCTGGATCTTCACTGCAACTCCTCATCGCCATACTCCTACAATAGCATTTTAAAAATGGATGATAAGAAAAACGGCGAGGCTGGGGAAAAAACCGTGTTTCAATCTCCACAATAGGGCCAAGATCCTCCACCAGACTGAACAGCAAGACCTCAGAAGGCACCTCCAAAGTTGCGCCTGGCAAGGAGGCTGCTGGCAAAACCAAACCTAGTCAGGCTAAGCCGTTGAAAGCAGGAAAAGGCACCTCTCCTGTCAGCCCCTCCTTGCCGGCTGCTAACAACCAGAAGTCCAATCTCAGCCCAGAGGGAGATGAGACTTTGAAACACAAGGATCTCTTGAACAAAGACAACACCAGTAAATCCCCAGACTTAACTAACGACATGAAAACAATTAAGGATAATGCCAGCAATCACCAAATTGTTAAATTTAGAGACTCAGACACCGGCCCTTGTGCGGTGATGGTCCAGAAGGCCTATGAGGAGGGAATCAATGAGGAGGGCCTAAATACGATCGCGTTGGGAAAGACCCTAAAAGATACGCAGGGTCTGCAATGCATACAGAATATTGATAAACATAAGTGCAAAATCACCTTTAAGTCTGCTAAAGACGCAAATCTCTTCCTGGATACCGCTCCCTTAGAAGCCAAATACAAAATCTTCATCCCTCTTAATCAGATTGCGAGTCCAGTGATCATTCAGGGGATAAGTCAAGAAATTGATGCAGATGAGCTCCTCACTGAACTAAAAGAAGGCAATCCTGAATGGTCTTTCGAAAGAGTCTATCGCATCAAATGGAAACATTTCATACATGGAAAAGTGAAATGGAAAGACACAAATAAGTTTAAAGTGTTCATCAGAGGCGAAAAAATCCCAGAGAGTCTAAAAGTTTTCTACACTTCCTTTAGAACCAGCAAATTTGTAGCCCCTCCCATCAGATGCTACAGATGCCAAAAATTTGGACATCTGGGGAGGGTCTGCAAATCGAAATTTAGCAATTGTTGCAGGTGTGCCGATAAAGACTGCGCTGAAGGAAGTGGATGCAAGAAGGAGTTAAGATGCGCAAACTGCAAAGGCAACCACCCCGCTTATGATAGGGACTGCCCCACGTGGTTGAGGGAAAAGGAAATTGTTAGAGTTATGAGAGCCAGAAATCTATCTAGAAATGATGCGTGGATAATATGTGGCTCAAGAAGAAAGATAATAAGGACACCAAATCTCACCTCCAATTCAAAGGAGCTGATCAGTCCCAATTTAAAATCAAAGAGCGCTGACTGGATGCGTCCAAGCCAAACACTAATGGAAAATCAGATCCCTCCACTGAAAAAAAACAACGCGGCCTAACCCTTTCAGACAGGCTGTTCTTGGTCCGGTTGAGGTTCCTAAAGTGGCGCATTCTGGAAAATCAAGGAGACCAATACGTTCTATAACCGAGATGGTTAGAAGCTTCGGAGACGAGTCAAAAGTAATTCTTGGGACTCTCTTTGAGGATGAAGGTGACATTAGGGTGCTCTCGCAGCATACAGAGAATGTACTCATGAATCTTGTTACGAAGTGGCTAAATAAAAAGGATGGCAAAATTAAATCAAAAAAAATAAAAGTAACAAATGATTAAGATTCTACAACTTAATGTACAAAGTCTCGTAAAGAATCGTGACACGATAGAGCACTATCTTAATTCGAATAGCATTGTTATTTTTGTTGCAGCCGAAACTTGGTTGTTGCCATCTTCCCAAAAAAAGCTTAGCAACTACAATATCATTAGAAACGACCGACAAGATGGCTATGGACGCACGGCCATCGCTTTAAAAAAAACCTAGCCTTCAATGTGATCAGGTGTATTGACAATCTAAACACAACTGCAGTCACTGTCACCAACCTCAAAGAGCAGATTACCGTCTTCTCCGATGATGTCAATAGCAAGATGAGCAATATTATTTTCAAAAACTCTGTGGTGAGATTATGTAATGTAGCTTCGAACTTTCAGAGATCCATCCTAATGGGTGATTTCAATGCCCGTAATGGAGCCTGGGGAGACAGCATCACCAATCGAAGGGGCCTCATTTTGGAAAGCCTTACCAACAGTGCGGGGTTTAGCAACTTGAATAATGGAGAACCCACCTGTATTTCCAGATCGGCCAGACATTCTGAATCGATTCTGGACTTAACTTTTACAAAGGACCCCGCACGTTTTGTATGGGAAATGGCTTTCGGCTAATTTTCTTGAAATTTTGCAGGTTGATAGTTCTCAACATGTAGATCAAAAGTCTCAATGGGCACAAAGCCCCATCAACCCTCCCCCCCCAAAACCATCCCTAGGGACTAGGGCTATATAACTGATTTCTGAATGTAAAACAATTTATTCTTGTAGTCCACCCAAAGGCTACCCCAAACAACCACCGTTTTGACCCTGCAACCCCCGACCATCTACACCCTCCCCTCTCTCGTCCCCCCACCCCCAATTAGACCCATCCTACGGATTTTTCTAATTACTGAATTACCACGTGGGCAACCAATGACACTTCAACCTCTGACCATCCAACCCTCATGTAGATCAAAAGTATCCCCTCTCGACCCCCCCATTACCCCCCCCCCCAACACCCACCTACAACTCTTTCGGAGATTACTGCCCCGAAGAAGATTTGAGATGGATTTAACTGATCATGAGTATCCAACCAACATCTTTTTACTCTCAGACAATCATTACCCCAGACTCTTCACCCCCGACCATTTACTACCTTTCATAACCTCCCGCCTCCCCCGGTTGTTTACATCAAGGCGAAATAATTAGAACTAACTTAAAACTACATATGACAAATCAATTCAAATTAAAAAAAAAATTATTCTACGCCTACTTAATAAAATGTGTGGGATTCCCCGTGTAGAAGTTTCAGTGTTTTCACTTTGGTTGGTGTGCAGTGGTTGTCGGATTATTTTTGTGCAGTGCTGTGATTCGTCTTTGTGTAGGAAGTCTGAATTGAAAAATATAGTAGATTGGAGTATCGTCGCTTACTTGAACTTTCAGCTTCTGTTCGTCAAATAGTCTTTTTCAAGATAGTTGACGAATATTTTTACTTGGTACTTGCAAGGTGTGGTGATCTATCTACAGTCCTTTTCAGGATAGTAGGTCAGAGATAGAGGTCATCTCTTGTTTCAGCTTCTGAGGATATAATTTGAGTATTGTTTCATTGTTATATAAAAATAATTAACATCACGTACTTAATACATATCTGTCTACAAAAATGGTGTGTTACGTTTGTAATAGACAATTTAATGTAGGTCAATTGGCATTAATGAATGGTGCAGAAAATATAGATACACGTCAACTAGCAATTACTAGGCGGGATGAGTTGAACCATCCACCTCTAGCTCTGAATGAAAATTCGAGGCTATGCATCAACTGTAATCGGTCAATAAAGGATGAAATTAATTTAATAAATGAAGATCCAACTTGCTTGCGATTGAACGTTCTTACACAAATAGCGTCTCAGACTTGTGTCATCTGTAACGCGCAAAATGATATTGAAAGGTTGTCAATACAATGCAAGGTTCACGTCTTCATTCAAAGAAATATTTACGTACCAGATAATGTACGTAGTTGTAGGCATCATTTAGATGCAAACGGATGTTTTCTTAATATCCTTTTACTTGGCTTACAATTTATTAACAGACCCTATGTTATTAAGGGTCAGCAATTACAAGTTTTTCTTCAAGAAATGAGGAATGCATCATTAAACAGAGGTAAAGGCATAGATTTCAATGACTTGACTGATGAAGAATATGAAAGCTTGTCGCCGATTAATAAGAATCAATTCGAAGAAGTTTTTACGTACTGTGATCCTGTATTTCTATATGGAAGTTTAAGACATGTAAGTAGGAAAGATTTATTAGGTTTTCTTTGTAAAATGAGACAGGGATTGACTGATGACTTTTTGAAATTGATTTTTGATTACTCTAGTAGACAATGCGTGAGTATCACCATCGATTATGTCAGATTGTCACTATTATAAAGATTTGTTCCAGATAATATCGGACCAGAATCTATAACTAGGCAGCAATTTATAGAACAGCATGTAACAGACTTTGCAAACGAGCTTTACAATCCTGTACCTCAAGAAAGAAAAGCAATTACTGTGATTGATGCTACTTACGCTTATATCCACAAAAGTACGAATTTTCAGGTGTTGCGATGTAACTGTCGGAGGTGGGTGTGCCGGGGCACGAAGGAGGAGAAATTGCCATAAAGGCCAAAAGACTACCATTACAAAAAAAAAACTTGGGGAAGGGGACTCAAAAAAAAAAGGGTGGCTCGGACGGTTCGACCGCCGGGGGAAGTGTCGCGAATTTACGCATCCAATGCACCGGTTGTAGGCACGACTAGCGGTGCTCTAGCTAGCTCGCCAGATGGGGTGGGGTTCGCGGTGCTTGGGTGCCGGAGGGGGTGACAGTTATACTGTTAAATCGCTCGTGCCTATGCAACAACAAAACTAAAGGGGCGAAGAGTGGTCGCTGGTCACCAGGTCATCATCAATGGGGTGGTCACATATCGGACAACACTATAAAATTTAAGGAGGCGGCACTTACCTTGGGTTAGGGCATCCTCACTCAGGGGGCCACACCGACATGGGGGTGTATTAGTCCATCAAAACCATGACGGCATCCATTCTATCGTGTAATGTTTACTTAGACCATCTATCGCAGCGTTATGTATTCAATGTTTATGTAGGTGAATTATTTTAGCAGTATATTCGATTTTTATGTGGATTATGTATTCTAGCACTATATTCAATTTATGTTTATACTATCTATGTTGATATTATATTCAATTTTTATCAATATTTTTTTTGTTTATCTCAGTATTAAATGCAATGTTCATTCATATTATTTATTTTATGAGTATACTCAATCTTCATTAATATTATTCATGTTAGTATTAAAGGCAATTTTCATTTATATTATTTATATATTTTTTTTTTATACTATTTTTATTATATTTTTATTATATTTTATTTTTATTATTTTTTTTTTTTTTATATTATTTATGTTAGTATTAAATGCAATTTTCATTTATATTATTTATTTTATTTTTATATTCAAGTTTAGCGCTTAGCTTCTATCGATGGTTTCCCTCGATTATTCGTTCGCTTGTAGTTCAACGGCTTATCCGGATACAGATTTGATTTCGGTGCAATATGAAAATATTTTGATTATCGTTAACTATCAGCTGTGATGGTGTCTCATAGACACTTCGGTAATTTTCATTCGATATTCTGTCGGTTAGGTGGTAGGAATTACGTAATCTATAGGGATCAATTTCATCAATATCACCCGACTGGTGAAAAGGTTGTGGCTAGCCGATTGTATTGGCAGTGTCCGGGGATGATAAATTTTTTTTTTTTTCAAATTTATAAATAATGAATTGGGAGCGACGGATTCTTCAATGAAAGTAGAGCGAATATTCTCTTTTAAGGTAGAAGATATTAAATAAATGGTTTAGTTAATAAACCAAACACTAATGTTAACAATGGATTTTTAAGATTTTATTTTGTATGTACTTCTATCAAATTCACTTAAGATTTAAGAATAAATTCATTTCTGTATTTAAAAAAAAAAAGACCACCAAAATATTTGCTAGGCACTGTCAATTTAATTTAATCTGCAACACCAATTTCGTTATATCTGTATTTAGTCCATTCAATTATTATATTTTTTTTTTTTATATCTATACTTATTCAATTTAATTGTTACTTTGTTATTAAATCTATATTTATTTAAATTAATTATTACTTCTTTTCTATATATCTGTATTTAGTCCATTCAATTATTATATTTTTCCTTTTTCACATTTTGCTATTTGCATCCACGATTCCATTAAGTTTTAACGAATTTTTATCCGTAGTTTGATGGTAATTTATTTAGTTATATGCAAACAGCACATTTAATTGTACACTTTCTGTCATATTATCACCGAGAAATCCTTGTGAAATTCTTACGTTTTTTTTTTGTTCTTTTTCCTTTGTTTTTATTAAATGAATGTGAAGTGAAAAACAACAAACCAGATTCGGAGTCTCGCCCTATGCTGGTTCCTCGATTAAATACACGACGGACGCAAAGGGAACAACCATCCACAATGGGGCCCCACACACAAAGTAATATCCACACGGAAACTCGGAGAATATATGGAGATGGTGTAATGTATATTTAAATATATATCAGTATTCTTTCCATGCCCTTCGCTGGTTTATTATAAAAACTTAAATTAGTTCTATTTGACTAAATTCACTCAAAATTAACTATTAAACTATTTGCAATGAATTTTTATTATTTATTCACTTGGATTTTTAGTAAAAATCACCGACTTTAACACACCATCTCGAATACACATCGACTGCCATTTTTTTACTACTCACCCCAACCCTCCCCCAAGGAGAAACGGTACTCATCAAAATCCCAAAATAACAGTCAAATCGAAAAAAAACAAAATTATTGCTTAAGCAATACGAGATTAATAATTTTATGAGGTTATTAACTATAAGAATCTTGAAAGGTTAGCACAGATGTATGTACGTTTCAATCCCGTAAATGTAAAAGGTTGCTGACATGCTTCCAAATATGATAAGTAACATCTAAACGCAATCACCAAAACTTCGGTTAAAAACCAACTCTAGATCTTAAAGCAGTATCTATGTTATTTTTGGATATTTCTCTTACTGACGAAATTTGTTTTTCTCTTTTCCAAAATAAAATATTACTCACAAAAAAAAAACCTCGACGGTTCGATTCAAAAAGCAAAAAAAAACTCCTTTCAAAAAAATCAAAATCGACTATCCTCACTCAAACCCAAAATTCGACTCCAATTTCGATTTATTGATATTATTATATTCAATTTTATTTTTCCTTTTTTTATTTCGATTTATTTTTTTTTTAAAAACTTCGATTACACAACGACAGAGAATTGACAGCGTTTTCTCGTTTTTTTTTTTTTTTTTTTTTGAATTTTATAGAAAGGACGAGATGGAGATAGAAATAAAATCAATCTCTACTTAAAGTGATATTGTTGTAAATTAATTTTTCTATTAAGTTTGTTTAATAAATAGAAAAAATACACGACCATTATGTTTACTGTTCGACATTTTTTTTTTATATTTCCGCTAGTTTCCACTCTCTACCGATTTTCTGATTATCCAGAGGTCAGACAAAACTTGGAAGAACCTTTCTTGCACTTAAACAAGATTCACAAAAACACTGAAGCTTGAAGCATTTTTTTCACTAGGTATAAAGAAATTTATTGATTTTACTTTTAAGCACTGCGTGCATACAATAAAATTTTCTTTATCTTTTGCACAACTAGATTAACTCCTTGGCACTCATATTTACAATAATTTTTAAATTAATATCCACTCGAATTTCTGTATCAATTAAACGCGCGGCGAACTTAGATGAACGCGACTCTTGAACAACTTCATCCCGACTCCAAAAAAAAATCGACCCTTCCTATCCAAAAAGTACAGACTGACTCCTCTCGAAGCACAATTTTTTTTTCCCCAAAACTCGATCACGCCACTTGGGCAATTTTTTTCGATCTCCGGCGCGATGAGCGGTAAATTTTTCCTTTGTCTCGCTGCGGTTACTTGCGCCGGGGCTTCGGTGACGAAAAATTGGAATTGCTGGTATATTCAATTCGAAATTTGAATGTCTTAACGGCTAATATTAAACATAATAAAATGTCTACACAAAATAAAAATCGAAAGAATTCAGTTCCAGTTTGAATTTGTAGCATGACAAAATGAATTTTCATACATTTTAGGAAAAAAAAATTCGGAAAAATTATAAGGCCACCATTCCGTGTGCCACTAATGAGGGTATTACATATTGCACACAAGCATATATAGCGATGGAGAAGCACAGACGTTATTCAGGGATCCTTTTCATGGAAGACCGCTCGGGAATTCATCAAGGTATAGAAAAAAAATACGATGCTGTCCCGAGCGGTGTTGCATGAAAAAAAATCCAATAAAAAAACAGAAGGGAAGAAATGGACTTTGGTGCGTCAGAGGTCCATGTATTTTAGGGCGACCGTTACAGCGACAGTCGTACTCTCTTCATAAAAAACGCCATCTATTAAAACCTACTATTATAGTAGCGCCAGATGGTTTTGTTCTATCGCGAAGAATTTCAAAAGGATGCTGATGCGTTAGCAAACTGGTTCCAAAATGGTGACATTTTGTTGGTAGATAGAGGCTATCGCGACGCAATTCCTTTATTGGAATATCTTGGAATTAATCATAGAATGCCCGCACTCCTGCTACCGGGTCAAAGACAACTGCCAACAGAAGAGGCAAATAGTTCTCGACTAGTTACTAAAAGTCGATGGATAATCGAGGCAAGAAACGGGCCTCTAAAATCTGTTTTTAAGTTTCTAGCACAAACGCTAAACCTGCAACATGCAAAGAAACTTAATAGTTTCTATCGCATAGCTGGAGCTATCTTAAACAGATACCATCCCGTTATTTTAATGCAAGATGCAACCATTGAACTGGCTAGAGAAATGATTGATAGGTCAACTATGCCTAACGTTGTACAAGCAAGAGTGGAGGTAGATAATCTTATACGAAGGAACGGTCAATGGGTGCCGTTAGATGATCATGATCTAATAGATTTTCCTGTACTTAACATAAACTATTTACGAGATTTGACTGTAGGAACCTATCAGGTAGATCTCTCATCCTCTTACATTCAAGATAAAGTAATACGAGATAACGACGAGCAATTCCAGCTTGACGAAAACTTAAATGACCCGGGATTCTTGCGCATACATCTATACTCAAGATTCCGTAATGCAACTAAGCACCAAGTATTCATAGCATATATAGCCAATGATGGAGATGACCAAGATTATGATCAAAATGATTTAATTCTAGGCTACTACTGTACATGTCAAAGCGGGGCTCGTACTTGAGGTACATGTGCGCACGTTGCAAGTGTCTTATGGTATTTAGGGTATGCACGACATATACAGAATATTAGATACCCTGATGACTCCTTGCTAAACACCACATTGGATGCTGCAAATCGGAACGATGAAAATCTTGGAGTCCAAATTATTGATGAATGATAGATCAAAACAGAGTTCATCAGTAAAATCCATATGGTAGGTTTTGGTAAAAGGGTGCGGGTGAAGTGGGGGTTATGGCGCTCCAGTGAGACTTCTGATCTACATGAGGGTTAGATGGTCAGAGGTTGAAGTGTCATTGGTTGCCCACGTGGTAATTCAGTAATTAGAAAAATCCGTAGGAAGGGTCTAATTGGGGGTGGGGGACGAGAGAGGGGAGGGTGTAGATGGTCGGGGGTTGCAGGGTCAAAACGGTGGCTGTTTGGGGTAGCCGTTGGGTGGACTACAAGAATAAATTGTTTTACATTCAGAAATCAGTTATATAGCCCTAGTCCCTTGGGGGTGGTTTTTGGGGGGGAAGGAGGGTTGATGGGGCTTTGTGCCCATTGAGACTTTTGATCTACATGTTGAGAACTATCAACATGCAAAATTTCAAGAAAATTATCCGAAAGCCATTTCCCATACAAAACGTGCGGGGTCCTTTCTCTGATCATCTGGTGTCTTTCAAAACCAAATACATCTCCCTACCTGGCAGCCCTCATATCCCGATTCTCGTTGAAATTGTGGCTGGAATTAATAATAACCCATCTGAGAAGGTCGCTACGAAAAAAGTAATATCCTCCCTGAAGAAGCTTGAGATCCCCTTGGACCAATCACCCAATATCCTCAACATTGTCAGAGATCTCATCAATCAATTCACCTATAGTGGCAATAACCGATCCCCCAAGTTCACACCGAAACCATGGTGGAATAAGGATGTAGACAAACTCTATCGGATGAAATCTGCAGTTCTGGCCCTCTTTAACAAGTTCGGCTCAGTCAATGATCTAATCCTACATAATAAACTAAATGCTCTATTCAAAAGAGCTGTTAGAAAGGCCAAACTTGAGTCTTGGGCAAACTTTATTGAAGCTCTTTGTCATAAGGTTGATATCAGGCGTTTCTGGCCAGTGATCAAGAGATTCAAGGGAAGTAGACACAATAATGACTTCTTCCTCAATCAGATTTCTCCTTCAGAGTTTTTAGATTTCCTTTGCAATAAAATTGTAAGCCCTGCTCTCATCCCAAAATTAAATCCTCTTGGCCACCTTCACGTGAGGGATTGGTCTGTCAAGGATTTAGATGACATTCTTAGGAAGAAAAATGGGAAATCTGCTTCGGGCTTTGACAAAATTTCCTTTGAAATGGTCAAAAATATGACAAACAGTGCCAAAGCAACCCTCGTGATCTTCCTCAGGGATGTCTTCATTAAAGGGGAGATTCCCGAGGAATGGTTAAATATTCTCATTACCCCAATTCTTAAACAAGGAAAAGATCCTTCCTCCATGTCCAGCTATAGACCTATTTCATTGATCTGCATTCCCTTAAAACTTATAAATATGTTCATTAAAAATTTCATCAACGATTTCATTGAATTAAACAATCTACTTCCCTTGAATTCCTTCGCTTATCACAAAGGTAGATCTGCCTCTATGTGTTTAAGTATGATCAAACAGTCCATTGTAAGTAAGAGCCGGTTCCATAGATTTGTGGCGATGGTCACCCTAGACCTTGATAGTGCGTACGACAGGGTTGATCTGGGCCTCCTTTATATCATCTTACTTGAGTACCGGATTCCGCTCCTATATATCAACTGGATAATCAACTTTTTCAGCAACAGAAACCTTGTCTTATTGGGAAATGTTCAAAAGGTCTCGGGAGGAATTCCGCAAGGCAGCTCACTTAGCCCCATACTTTTTAACCTATATTCTGCCAAATTACACGACGCCTCCAACGGTAATGTCGAACTCTTTCAGTTCGCCGACGACTTTGCTCTCATTGCATCTGGTAACTCATCCATTTTAGTTGAGGATAACCTTCAATCAGCCCTAAATAGCTTTCAAGAAATCGCCGATGCCAGGAAATTAAGCATCAATTCGAACAAATCCAATGCGATATTTTTCAGGAGTCGAAAACCGTTATCTCTGTTTACAAACGGCCTCCCCATCAAGTCCACGAATGAGCTAAAATTCGTCGGCTGGCATTTTACCCGCAACCTTAAGAGCAGATTACAGCTCAACAACGCAATCGAGGTTATTCAGAGTAATCATAGAATCATTAAGATTCTAAGTAGGAAAAAGTATGGCGCTCCTCCAAAGAGTTCCCTGCTACTTTATAGATCTCTTATTAGATCCAAGCTCGAGTATGCTCGAGCCCTCTGCTTCGATGAGACTGCAACCCTGGAAAAAAAATGGCCACGACCACCAATAAATACCTGAGAATGACACTTGGGCTCACGCACTCAACACCGAACCATGTAGTTTATGCCCTTGCCCACGAGACTCCGTCGGATCTGAGAGCTGAACTCATCACCACTAAGGATTTAGCTAGAATCATTCTTTTTGACAATAATTTCCCCAATCTCCTTAACCATACTGCCCCCTCTGCTCCCCTAGAAAAGATCCTTGCTAAGTATAAGGAAATCTTCGATCTCTTTTACTCGAAGAAAGTTGAGAGAGTTGTTAATAACAATATCTTTTTTGACCTCTCCTTCTTCAGGGGACTTGGCAAAAAATCGGAAATCTCTTCAGCAATTATCTCAAGTCTCATGCTTGAAAAGCGTGTTGGTTTCCTTTACCAACAGTCTTTTAAGTTCCCAATATAAATTAAGCTCCAAACAGTATAGTATTTTGATCACTTTTATTTTATAACTTATTAACAATTATATTCAATAGGTTCTTCATCCACTTCATATAATATACTTATATATAGGTACAATTTATTTTAGGCATATTTTATGAATTGATTTTTATTCTCAATGTATCGAGTAGGTACTACATATATTTTTATTATTATTTTTCAGTCAAAAACTGTCAACTGCACTAAAAATTGTTTTTTTATTTTCTTACTTAGCCTTGGCCGACTTGGTTTTTAAGGCAAGTCTCCTTGGCTAAGTAAGACCGGAAGTAGTAGGACGATGTCCCTACAAGCGCAGGTCTTTTGCCCCAGACGCTGTTGTTATCGCTACTGATGCGTCAATTCTTAACAATACAGTTGGAATTGGAATTCATTTCCCCAACGGAGCAGGGGACAAAATGTACAGGTCCTTTTGGGTTATGTCTATACTGTCGGCTGAACTCTCAGCAATTAGCCTAGCTCTCTCTCCCATGCATTAGTCTTGAATATAAAAATGTAATCATACTCACGGATAGCCTCACTAGCTGCCAGACGCTGAAATCCTATAGTGTCGAGAATCATCTAGTCTCGGACATCATTATCACTGCAAAAAATTTCGATTCCGTCAAATTAATTTGGGTTCCCTCTCACAGGGGCATAGCCGAGAACGAACAGGCAGACTTCCTGGCAGGGAGTGCTATCTCTTATGGCGATATATACCCACATAAGCTGGGTTTCAGAGATCTGGTTCTTAATGTCCAACATAAATTAAAATGTGAGTGGAATAGAAGATATCAAACTGCTTCATGTACGAAAGGTAGATTCTTTGGCTCCATTTTTCCTTCCCTACCCATGGCACCCTGGTTCTCCAAAATGAAACTTAACACTAGGAATTTCAGAATGATCAATAGAATCATCACAGGTCATACCTATGATCAGGTGAGATTGACATCGTGGAAATTAGTCCGAGATGATAAATGCCCTATATGCAACCTTACCAATGACGCCGAGCATATGATACTAAAATGCTCTAAATTCAATGACGCTAGGGCAAAATTCCCTCAGATACAAAGTTCCTCTCGAATTCTCGATCTGCTGATTCCCTTTGATACTAGGTACATATCAATGCTATCGGCCTTCCTCACGGAAACCAAAATTTCTATTTAATCCCATAGAAGTGATGTCATGCCCTTTCTGCCACACTTTCCCAGCTTTATCAAATTATCAATCACTACCTGACTGTTGCCCCTGTCCAATCGGGATGAGACTTGTGTATTCTTTTTGGCTATGTAGTGTGATCCACAGTACGGGGAACTCCTCTGTTTTTAAAGCTCAGGTCTATCTAAGTAGCAATTCACCTTTAAGTCTAGGCTTAAGCTCTATAATTCCTATCGAGTCACTTTCAATGTTCAAAACATACGACTATCGACGAGCTCCCTTTACTTTGGCCAAGGTAAGGGTTTAACGAACAACGAGAGAGAGTTTATGGCCACAATAACCAAACTTACATAAATCATTGTATTATGGTCCATATGGCTGCAAGGCCGGGACCAAAAGAAACCTTATAAGGTTCGCTAGTCTAGAACTAGTAAATTAAAGACAACAACAACTACAACAACAACAGCGGTGATGCCAGAAAAATGAAATATTTTATGGATAAAAAGATATTTCCATAAAACATAAATTCTCATAAAGATAATAAGAGAAAAAGAGCAAATATAGCGAAAAAGGATGAATATATGAATTAATAAAATTATGATATTGCAGTAGAAAATAAGGAAATGGCCATTTTGTGTTGGCCGCCATTTTGAATTTCGAATGACGCCACACAGCTAATAGTATTCTACTTGTCACACCCTTTCATTTGATACCCATACCGAGGGTGTTGTAAAGAAAAAGGTAGTCCGCCATTTTGTGTTGACCGCCATTTTGAATTTGGAATGACGCCACAGACGTAATAGTATTCTACTTGTCATTTCCTTTCATTTGATAGCCATATCGAGCGCGTTGTAAAGAAACAGGTAATCCGCCATTTTGAGTTGGCCGCCATTTTGAATTTGAAATGACGCCACATAGGTAATTGTATTGTACTTGTCATACCCTTTCATTTGATACCCATGTCGGGGGTCGAGGAGCAAAATTTCAAAATTCGGCCGCCATCTTGGAACCGCCATCTTGATTTTGTTACAAAATGGTCAGATTGCATTGTCACGCGAAGTATACATATATGCAAAATTTCAAGTAGATCGGTTATATGGAAGTGGGTTAAAATAAAGTTGCAAGATTTGTCTACATACACAGTAAAGCGTCAATAATCCGGACGTCAAAAATCCGGACCGTCGATAATCCGGATTCAATTTCGGTGAAGAAAAAAAGTTCAAGTGAATTTATACGTCACTGTTAGTCGCGTCCTACACGCTGTTACTACAACCTGTATTGTATTATTCTCTGTGCGTACTCAAATTTTTTGTTTCTATAGCCGTTGTTGTGGTTGTGTGTTTGTGTTTATAGTCACGCACTACATAAATATTTTTCTTTCAAAAAACCGACCTTTTGGTTCTTTTCGAAAATCCGGACATTTTGATAATCCGGACCGGGTCCGGTCACAATTAATCCGGATTATCGACGCTCTACCATACATACATACAAACATACATACAGGTGAACAGGTGCAATTTCCGGTTTTTTTAGAAGAAAAATGGGCCATTTTTTACAAATAATTTTTGGAAGTGAATGCAAAAAACCGCATTCCGCTCCGTCCGAGCCCAACCAATTAGGAACTTTTGGCCTTTTTAGTGCTTCATTGCCTCGACTATATCTGTTAGCACCTAAGCAAACAGTTTTTCGAAATAAAGGCAATTATTGAATTCTAACTGACACGGGTGTTTCCTTCATATTTCCTTTTCATCCTTAGTGTAAAATTCCATTTTACACTAAACATTTTGGTGGTTCCATCCAGGAATACGTGTCAGCGAATTCAATTTGGTCAATTTCGTTCGTTTGTTATCGGTGTTCGGGTAGTCCTTAGAGTAACATATTCAAAATGACTACACTACAACAAAAATGTGTCAAGCACAAGAACGTTTGAAACTCCGTCTATTCCAGTACATCGAAACTGCTAAAAAGACGGCACACGCAAAACGAAATTTAGGATTCTACAAATCCAGAATCACCGGATTGAATGCAATATGGGAGAAATTTCAAAAAAACGACATAGCATTAGACGAATCATCAGTACAAGAGAATTCAGGACCAGCAATTGCGTACGTCAATAGTGATATATACGGAACCACAGAAGCCAAATATTATGACTATCTCGGAGAGTTAATGGAAGGTTTGGAAAAATGCCAATTAAAAAACACTCAAACTACGTCAGCCACTCCAGATACTCCAACTACAACACCACACGAAATACAACTGCCGAGAATCAGTTTGCCAAAATACAATGGCGATTACGATTTGTGGCGATCATTTCATGATGTATTCGTTGCGTTGGTCCGTAATAATTCAAGACTTGGTCCAGTACAAAAATTACATTATTTAAAGAAATGTTTGGTTGGAGAAGCTGAAAGCTTATTGCGACATGTTCCAACTACTAACGAAGATTACGCACCAGCATGGGAAAAACTGAAGAAGCGGTATGAAAATAAAAGAATGTTGGTAAATCACCAGCTAAAAACTTTTACAAACATACCGAAGCTGGTTACTGAAACCTCTAAGGGCATGAAGGAATTAATAGATACATCATCCGAATGTTTGCAACATCTGAAGAGCTTAGATGTTAATACTGCGTCTTGGGATGCCATTCTAATTTATTTATTAGTACAGAAGATTCCTTTCACAACACTACGAATATGGGAAGAAGAGCAAGGAGCAGATCAAACTTTGCCAAGTTATTCACAATTCAGCAAGTTCTTGACACTGAGATTACGGGTATTAGAATCAATTGCTGATGCAATTGTTCCACGGACATCAACACCAGTCAAGCCAACAATCGCAAAAAGGGTCACACATACGTATCATGCAGTGAAGCAAAACTGTTGTCCGGCTTGCCATCAAAAGCACTACATTCGAGCATGTACCAAGTATCAACAAATGAATAGTTATGCCAGACGTAAGGTCATACTATTAGCTGGACGTTGTTTGAATTGTTTGTCCAACAGCCACATGACAAAGGAGTGCACAAGCAAATATACATGTCGCTAATGCAAACAGCGTCATCATACTACCTTACACGACGACTCCAGACAAGAGAAGCAGGGATCAACAGGATCCAAGGAAATACATTTTCGAGAACGAGAGAACATACCAAACCAATCTCCAACAAATTCTCAATCCCAATCAGCCGACAGCGCTGACGGAGTAACCACAATCCAAAACTTTCTAACCATGAAAAATCACCATGCATTGTTGTCAACAGCACTGGTAACGTTTCGCACTAATCATGGCACGGAAAAGGAATTTCGTTGTCTAATAGCAAGAAGCTAGGAGCTACAGGAACTAATACAACTGTAGCAATAACAGGTATAAACACCAATCCATTAGCTACTGCACACCAACAAGTTAGACTCACGTTAAAACCAAACAACTCTAACACGGTGTCAGTGACGGATAATTTCTTGATACTGAACAGTATCACTGATCTTCTACCAACAAAGGTAGTTCGCAAGGAGGAATGGAATCACCTCAACAACTTGCCACTAGCAGATCCAACATTCTGGAAACCAGGAAGGATCGACGCACTCCTAGGAGCACGAATTTACGCACGCATCCTAAAGAATGGCACTCGAAAGGGACCAATTACCGCCCCAATCGCCGTAAATACCATATTTGGATGGATAATAGTAGGATCCATGACAGATACCGTCGTAGATAAAATCTCAGCATTCACGGTCACAACACTAGATTTACATGACCAATTAAAACGTTTTTGGGAACTCGAAGAACCTCCCGCAAAACAGATCCTAACCGAGGACGACAAATTGCGCCAACAGATTTTCGAAACAACCCACACGCGTAAACAAAATTGAAAATACCAAGTCAAACTTCCATTTAAGAACAGCAAGGCTCCTGCTTTAGGATTATCTAGACCACAAGCACTCAAGCGTTTCACTGCAACGGCAGTTCGCTATGAAACCACAATTCGCAAGGGAATACAGAAAGTGCTTAGACGAATATATTGAACTTGGGCACATGGAAGAAGTAGACCCCCCAACAGATAAAGAAGAACACTTCTATATCCCTCATCACGCAGTCTTCAAGGAGAGTCGTGTCGTGATCGATGCATCCGCCAAAACTACAAATGGCACATCACTCAACGAGCACTTGCTAACTGGACCTACTCTTCAACCAAAGCTCTGTGTAACATTGCTCAACTGGCGAAAATATAAAATCGCTATGAATGCAGACATTGAGAAAATGATTGATATCCACCCAAAGGATCAAACATTTCAAAGGATTATATGGCAAAATCCGACAACTTCAAGATACAGATGAAAACGGTGACTTTTGGCACGGAAAGTGCTCCATACTTAGCAATTCGCACGCTGCAACAACTAGCAGTGGACGAAAAGGAAACTTGGCCGTTAGCTTCCAAAGCACTACAAAATAACTTCTATGTCGACGATCTGTTAACCGGAGCTGACAATATCAACGATGCAAAACAATTACAAATGGAATTGATAAACATCACACGATCAGGTGGTTTTAACCTACGAAAATGGGCTAACAATGATCAGAAATTATTAGACCATCTCCCTCCAGAACATCGTGAACTGAAGAATGTACTAACATTCAACACAGACGAAACAGTGAAAACCCTCGGGATACGTTGGCACCCTGGACCGGATCACTTCACCTTTGCTATAATCCCAATGCGAGAACACAACATCGCAACTAAACGCAACATGCTCTCGGACATCGCATCCTTGTATGACCCCTTAGGCTGGCTGTCTCCTGTTATCATTACTGCCAAGATATTAATACAAGTATTATGGATAACCGGCTGCCCATGGGATCAAAAAGTGTCCACCCAAGTGGAAAATGAGTGGTTGACTTTCAAACGTGAGTTAATCAATCGAAACAAATTAAAAATTCCAAGATGGATTAAGTACAGCGCCCACACGAAAGCACAACTCCATGGCTTTTGTGACGCTTCAACAAAAGCATATGCTGCAGTCCTATATCTACGAGTGGAGGAAGATAATGGAGAAATCTCGTCAATGTTACTAACTTCCAAGACAAAGGTGGCTCCTACCAAGCCAACAACAATACCCAGGCTAGAACTAAATGGATCTGTAATTTTGGCCAGATTGTTAAGGGGCACGATTGAAGACATGCAACTACAGCACATCCCCACATTCGCATGGACAGATTCAATGATAGCACTCCAATGGGCGAAGGAACATCCGTCCAGATGGAAGACATACGTGGCCAATCGCGTCGTCGAGATTCAAGATGTCATACGATACGACCAATGGAGACACATTTCAAAAGAAGACAATCCTGCCGAAGTAGCATCCAGAGGTGTCTCAACAACGAATTTAGTTAACAATCAACTATGGTGGCATGGACCCAGTTGGCTGACCAAGCCACAAGATCAATGGCCTCAGTGTAAAGAAATAAGGGAAAACACAGATCTGGAAGCGAAAAAACCAATCATCACAAGTTTCCTCCCCCAGCTTGAGGATAATATTTTAGTTCGTTATTCATCAATAACACGGATCATCTATATTGTAGCCATGATTAAACGTTTCAAACAGAATTGTGAAAATCCCAAGGATAAACAAGTTAACCATATCACCGCCATAGAATGGAAAGAGGCTGAAAACACCATTTTGCGGCTCACACAAGAAATGGCCTTTCCAGAAGAATATACCAACCTACTGCAAAGGAAACCAACCTTTATTGTGGAATCCGAGTGAAAAACTGTATAAAAATAAGTACAGACGGAATGACGCTATCACAGAAATTGCTTCCGATGTGGGTTGCAGTGTAGTTGATGTAAAAAAAAAAATAGAGAGTGTTCTTGCCCAATATAGAAGGGGGAAGAAGAGTGTAACTAAGTCTGGAATGGGAACAAGCGAGAAAAAAAAGCCGTGGTGGGGACTCAAGTACCTTCGATTTTTGGATGACAAATTTGTACCGAAAAAACCATTTCAAGCTCTGAAAATTTACAGATTGGTGAAGAAGAGAACCGGGAGGAAGAGGTATCTCAAGTTCAAGCATCCGAGCCACGAGAAGATGACCCGACAATGATTAATCGGCCATCTTCATCTTCAAGCTTTAAGGTACCCCTGACAAAAAAAGCCGTAAAGACAAGCAAGACGAAGCGTACAAAATAATGAAGGAATGCTACGAAGGAACGAAGTGCCCTGACAGAGACGAATTCTCCATATATGGTGAAGCTGTCGCGTCAAGGATAAGAATGCTTAAGAATCCCCTTACTATATGCATTTTAAAAAATAAAATTGACAACGCCATTTTTGAGGCTGAAATGAAGGAGTACAAGTACAAATATACCAGTTACTCAGATACTACGCGTTCTTCATCAGTGGAACCCATTACTGGAGAAGATGGACAAAGTAGTCGAGCTTCTTACTTGGAAGAAAACTGCTTGGAGGATAACTTGGAAGACGGAGAGAACTCTTTATCTTTTTTACGTCTTCTGTAAAAATGTTTTGGCCCATAATGAAGTGAATAAATAACCATTCTTTGTTCAAATTACTAATTATTTTATTGAAGTCAAAAGCGGTAATTTTACCTTGTTAACAAATATATAATTGACTAACAAATAACATGTAAAACAACAGTTACATCAAAAGGTTTAGTTTGAGGTTTGGTTTTGAGACAAGCTGTTCAATCGTAGTCATACTGCCATGGTACACTTCCTTTATCCGAGATAAAATATGAAGGGTATTCATCCCTGAAAGCTTTGGCATGTTCACTAGGTCTCCTACCGATACGAGGCAAGGGGTAGAAAGTTTCACTTCTTTCAGATTCTCCTTTGCGCCAGTCCCCTGGGGCAATACTTCCATCAGGCAACACGTAGTCCACTGACCCAGGAGGAGCGTAGTAGTTAGTAGATTTGTTAGCACGTAAAAAGTTGTGTAAGTACACACATGCAGAGGTAACAATCGTTGCTTTTTCAGGTTCAAGGAGCATTGGTTTTCTTAACACTCTAAACACTGAGCTCATGATTCCGAAAGCATTTTCAGAACATCGCCTAGCTCTTGAAAGACGGTAGTTAAACACTCTGTTCTTGCTACCTTTTTCTTGATTTCCCGGGTAAGGTTTTATTATGTGTTTGCAGAGTGCAAAGGCATCAACAGCGACAATGACATATGATACTGCAAATACCCGCCCTGGTAAAGGTTTATCAGCAGGTAAATTATCACTGGTTTTCAAGGTGGTATTCCACAAATCACTGTTTTTCAATACACCCCCGTCTGAAATCCTGCCTTGGCAGCCAACATTTACGTACAAAAATGAATAGTTTGAATCAACTAGAGCCATTAAAACGATACTGTAATGTCCTTTGTAATTGAAATATTCTGTTCCACTATCAACAGGGCATTGTACAACAACATGCTTGCCGTCTAGGGCTCCAAGACACTGGTCAAATTGCCATTTATTTTTAAAACCAGTGGAAACCAAAGTCCATTCTTGACTATTGCTAGGTGTTTTCACATATTCTGATAAAGCACTGACTAAAGCTTCACACACCTTTGGTACTCTTCTAGATATGCTTTGTTTTGAAATCTTAAAAAGATACATTAAAGATGTGTAGGAATCACCCGTTGCCAAAAATCGTACAGTAACGGCCAGACAATCATTTACACTTATAGCATTGCGATAATTAGTATCTTGTTTCGAAATAGTTAGCCCAATCAGCGATATTAGTAATTCAAAATCCTCGTTACACACCCTTGTGAAATTCGTGAATAAACAACTCGCTGTCAGTTCTGCACGAAATTGGTCACTGCACTCATTTCTACCTCTAAACAGTTGTCTCTGCCACCAACGAGGAGGTCGACGAGCGGACAGGAGCAAATAAGCAGCTGCTATGCACGCTAAATTACGACGCCGCTGCGTAGATACACTCATCACTACACAAAATCACCAACTAAACAAAATGTTCGGATGTCAGTAGCGAAAATTGATTTGAGCTATTGAAAATGTTCGTCGAACATGTTTGGAACCAAATGTGGAATGTTTGTCCGTTTTTATGTTCGCGAACACTGTTCGGCAAACATGTTCGGTTGGTGGAGACGCGGCTTTACATGGTGGACCTTCATTGGTTTTAAGTACGAGTCGTCAGAGGTTTTGGATTTTAAATGCACGAAGATGTATCACCAGCAGAATACATAAATGTATGGTATGTGCTAAACAACGGGGAGAAACTATGACGCAATTAATGGGGCAGCTACCTATTCCAAGAGTCAATATTAGTAAACCATTCACTAATGTTGGCATTGATTACGCTGGACCAATCACCATTAAGACGTCATCAATTCGAAATGCAAAACTACAAAAAGCTTACATTTGTGTCATAGTCTGTCTGACAACCAAGGCTATACATATCGAGCTGGTCTCAGACCTATCATCAACAGCATTTATCGCAGCCCTTAAAAGATTCATAGCTAGACGAGGACTGTGTGCAAACATATATTCAGACTGTGGCTCAAATTTTGTCGGAGCTAAATCCATATTAGACAGGGAATTTCAACAAGTACTTAAGGAATCCAACCTAGAAGGGGAACGATATTTTACGCCCAAACAGGTATCATGGTACTTCAATCCTCCAGCGGCACCTCACTTTGGTGGATTATGGGAGGCAAGCGTGAAGTCCATCAAGTATCACATATATAGGACAGTTAAAAATTCAATATGTACGTTTGAAGAGTATGCCACATTGCTGACACAAATAGAAGCATGTTTGAACTCCCAACCACTATGTTGGGTCCGAAATGATCCAGAGGACACAATAATTCTTACTCCAAGACATTTTTTAGTTGGGCAAGCTCTCAACGCCCTTCCGGACGTAACTAATGAAGCAGAAACTGTATCACCAGGTCAACGCTGGAAACATATTCAAATCATGGTCAAGCAATTCTGGTAGATATGGTCCAACGATTATCTTAATCAGTTCCAACAGAGACCTAAATGGAATACACCACAAACCGCATTACAGGTCGGGGATATAGTAATCATTAAAAATGAGAATATGCCACCCACAAGGTGGCCGCTCGGGATAATTGAAGAGACGTTCCCCGGACCAGATGGGTTAATACGAGTGGTGCCAGTCAGAACAAGTCAGAAGACCTTTCGGCAACCAATAACCAAGATTTGTCGTCTACCCATGGATCTGTAGGGACATCGTCCCACTACTCACCTATTACTTGACTGCAAAAGACTCTGCACAAAAGCATAGCCGACTTGCATCAAGTAATGGAAATTAATTAATTAATAAGTGTCAGTTGTCATCTCAATTACTTTTATGATGTACTAGCTGGGACCCGGTGCGCCTATGCTGCACCCATAAACCAATAGTAGTAATCAGGTGATATGAATTTTAATATACAGTAGGAGAGTTTGAAAAATGCAATTTTTTGGTATTTTTGATTTCAAATAACAAAATGTGAAACTATTAGGGATCTGACATTTTGATCAAGACAATAAAAACCATCCATGGCATTTTTCGAGATATGAATTTTCATACACAGATGAAGTGTCTCCATGAACCACTTATTTTCTGTATTTTGGATAGCTGGGACCCGGTGCGCCTTGCTGCACCCAACGTTTAAACATTTAAAATCAATCCAAACCTTCAAAATTCAACTCTTCTTAACCAGTAACGAAAAACCAACTATTCCTATAAAAGTTCGAGACATTGGATTCAAAATGCATTTATTTGCAGTGTGACCAAAATTACCTATTATTGTAAAGCTCTGGGGCAGACAATATTTTTTGTCGGCGTGGCCCGTAATAAAGTTATGGTTCTTTCTGGTAAAATAAACACACACGAATATCCTTAAAAATATAACTACCCACCAAAAATAAACATTAGTGAAAGACTATTTTAAAATAAGGCTTTTTCCAGCAACTATTAGACACATAGTATAATTTCAAGAAAATATGTCATATCCACAGTGTTATCCATGCTATAATCTTTTTTCGTATGGACTTTTAGTTAAATTAAACACTCAATAATCGACAAATATTATTACATCCTGAAAGAAAAAAAAAATTAAAGGATTATATCTACTAATTTCATATTTAGAAATGGACTTTTGACGGTGATGGACATTATACGCTACAAATTACATGACTTGCAATTGCTTGGCCCCTGGGTTCTCATCTGCAATGTCACTGACTCAGGTTTTATTTGTTTACCCAGATGCCAGCCTCTTCCGGTATTGCAGAATCCTAGACTTATACCTAAAAATTCAGAGGTGATGGGTTTCTTTCCTTCTTATCCATTATACATAAATCATCCCATATTTCCGTTTCTCCTTACCACCTTTCCAAAAAAACCTTGTTGATCAATTCTGAACCTATTGCTTAGAGAGCTTCAGGATACACTACATTCAATGTTTTTCCATTTGTAGCTAGAATGTCAAAATTTTCCGATTTTCCAACTCTTGAACAACCTACATACAGCTAACCGGGAAATGACACTTATTTGGCAAAATTCTTCCGCCATATTGGCCCCACAATTTTGAATAAGTTTTGATCATAAATTCGTTATTTACTACCTTAAAAATTCCCATATACCGATTTTAATTGGAATCGGAATACAATTCGCAAACTCGCCGGCCATATTGGTGCGGCCATTTTGAATTTAAATTTTGATCATAAAGTCGTTATTTGCTACCTTAAAAAACCTCAGATACAGATTTTCATTGGAATCGGAACACAATTTGCAAATTCGTCGGCCATTTTGAATTTATAAGTTTTGACCACAAATTTGTTATTTGCGACCTTAAAAACCCCTAGATACCCACTTTCATTGGAATCGGAATAAAATTGGCAAATTCAACCATATTTCTGCGGCAATTTTGAATTTCGGTCATATTTCGGCGGCCATTTTGAATCTCGAAAATCGGGCTTCGAGGTGCATTATGGGAGACCTCCACGGACCTTCATGCAAAAATTCAAAGCTCTGCGATGATTTTCAACGAACAGCGCCATCTGGGAGTGGCTTTAGAAAGTAATAAAATAGCCTATGTTCTTCCCTTTAATGTAAATAGCATATGGTTAAAATTTCATTAAGATCGGTTACACGGTGTAGGAGCCTATTGCGTACAGACAGACAGACAGACAAACATTCAGTTTTATATAGTAGATATTCTAAAAAAATATAATAGTCTTTTTTCCTGAACAAAAATCAACTAATAAAGATATCAAATAAGTTTGCATATATAAATACTATAAAATAAATGTTAAATAAATTACTGAACAGTCAAAAAGTTATAAAGTATAAAATAAAAGATTGTTAAAAGTAAAATAGTTTAATTTGTAATACCGGGTACAAATCCCATATTGATTCCAAAGTACTTGGAACGAATACTATATTGGTGACCCCGAACGCTGAGCAGAGCGTGGTAGATATTTAAAATATTGAAAAAAGAAAAAGAAGTACAGCGGACGAGAGTGCAGAAATAACGTACGAAGCTGAAGAAAGAAGAAGGATTTTTTTTTTAAAAGGCTAAAAGTTTGTTTGGATAAAGAATTCACAGATATAAGATAAGTGAATTTGTTTTGTTCTTAACTTCTTTAAAAGATAAAAGTTTTTTAATATTAGGCTAATAAATAAGATTTTGAAATAATTTAACTATATACATACATATATTGAAGTTAAAATTTGTTTTTACTAGTTTTAATCGGATGTGTGATTGTTAATTGATTTTTGTGTCCGATTATTTGGTTCAGTTTCCAGTGAGTC
Organism: Thereva nobilitata; assembly: GCA_963855945.1. NCBI lineage: Eukaryota > Metazoa > Arthropoda > Insecta > Diptera > Therevidae > Thereva > Thereva nobilitata. The sequence goes on from OY979694.1 coordinate 170,485,832, forward strand.
CTGTGGGTTTTGTTTCTCTGGCGTTCAATTTTTTAAACAGTTCTCATATTTTCTAGGCGTATTACTATCGTGAACGTCTCAGTATGGATGATTCCTTCATCATAGATCTAGAAGGATCCTTGCCCAGCCTGGTGGAGGGGCTGCCGAGACGACACGGAGTTCGGGCAGAGGTTGACGTCGCCTCCGCGGCAAGGTTCAATCTGCCCGAATTTCACCAAAGCGACCCAGCAGTCTGATTCTACCAGGCTGAGGCCCAATTCGGGCTAAACGAGATAACCTCAGACAAGACTAAGCTATCCCATATCGTGTCAGCGCTGCCCACTGAGGCCGCAAGGATTCTGCTCCCCACATTTCCGGATCTCAGCACCGCCAGCTATGTTGAAGCCAAGAAGCGGTTGCTCGAACGATATGGGTTGTCTACGAGGAACCGCCTAGAGAAACTGCTGGCGGGGCATGAGCCAGGGGACAGGAAGCCATCAGACTTCCTGAGTGGTTTGCAGAGTCTGGCCGGAGAAAGCTTAGGCGAGAGCGAGGGACTCATCAGGGGTCTTTGGGAGCGGCGTCTTCCCAAAGACATCCAGGTGGTGCTCGCTGCGTCGTTGGACCAATCGCTTGGACAACTATCGACATTGCCCGATAAAGTGTGAGAAATGAAATCTCACCAATCCACATAAACCCAGGTGTCAGAGGTGCGGGCAACACCGTCTCTGGAGCGGACAGTACAGTCCCTCCAACGCGAGATGAGTGCATTAAGATCACTTGTATTGGAGGGAAGGCAAGGTGAGCGACAGCAGTCGGCGAGAGGGTCTACTGGTCCACGCCAATGGAGCCGCTCACCTGCAAGACAACCGAAAGCCCCATCGGCGCGGACCAGTAACCCCACCAAACAAGCGGCAGTGCCCAAGATCTCACCCGCGCAGGCGCTACCGGGGACGGTCTGCTATTTCCACTACCGCTTCGGTAGAGGAGCAGAGCGGTGCACCCCACCTTGTGCTTTTAAGAGTCCAGGCTCAGCGGCCAAAAAGGACCGGAGGGTGAGAGGCCCCAATACAAAAAAATAAATTGGCGGGGAGTCGCCACATACACGGGCGCTTCTCAGCAGAAGCGCTCGTGCAGATTATATGTCCGTGACCAACACAATCAAATCGATTTTTTAATCGATTCTGGTGCGGACATATCCTTAGTTCCGGCACATATGTTTAGGGTACAAACTACATGCCCTAATTTACTTCTGCGAGCCGCAAATGGATCAACGATCCACACTTTTGGCATGAAGTTGTTGAATCTGAATCATCCACAATTTTATAATTGCCAACACAAACAAGGCAATACTCGGTGCGGACTTCCTTACGAAGTTCGAACTTATACTCGATTTTAAACATCGGAAACTAGTTGACTCACAGACCAGCCTTCGGACTGGCGTCTGTACAACTAGTGAGTATAAGATCGAGAGCTTTGAATGCCAACATCTTGGCAGGTATAAAGAATTGTTAACGAAGTACGCTTCATTAACACTATCCCCTAATTTTAACCTTCCGGTTAAACACAATGTGCAACACCACATTGTCACGAATGGGCAATTACCTTTCGTTACCGCTCGTAGACTTCATCCTGAGAAGCTCAAGGTAGCGAAATTGGAGTTTGAACATATGGTTCAACTAGGGATTTGTCGACCTTCGTCGTCTCCCGCAGCATCTCCACTTCATCTGGTCCCTAAACGGGATACAAATGATTGGAGGCCATGCGTTATCGTCGCCTTAATGCAGTCACAGTGCCGGATAGATATCCAATCCCGCACATACACAACTTTTCTGTAAACCTTCACGGTTGCACGTTTTTTTCAAAGGTGGATTTGGTGCGTGCGTACCACAACATCCCCATTGCACAAGAAGACGTGCATAAGACTGCCATAATAACACCCTTTCGTCTGTTTGAGTTTACTCGCATGCCATTTGGGTTAAGAAATGCAGCCCAGTCATTTCAGAGATTTATGAATGAAGTCACAAGAGACTTAGACTTCATTTATGTCTATCTAGACGATATTCTTATCGCAAGTAGATCCGAGGAAGAGCATCTCACTCACCTCGAATAACTGTTTAAACGACTTGATAACTTTGGGTTAACCATAAAGTTATCAAAATGCGTTTTTAGTGTCAGTGCCATCATGTTTTTGGGACATCGTATCGGCAAGGATGGAATCCTTCCATCCCCCGAACGAGTCCAAGCAATAAATGACCTCACCACACCAACAACAGTTTAACAAATACAAAAGTTTCTAGGAATGGTGAACTTTTATCACGGATTCATTCCTAAACTTGCACAAATGTTAGTGCCGATAAATGATCCCTTGAGGATACTCCTCAATTGTTCACCAACTTCCAAAAATAAGAAACAACTTCCTTGGCCCGCAGAATGTGAACAAGCATTCCTCGACGTGAAAGCCGCAATGGCTGCAGCACTTGTGCTGATACACCCACTAGAGGATGCGAAATATAGCGTCACAACTGATGCTTCCGATTTTGCAATCGGTCACAGATGGCAACCATTAGCCTTCTACTCTAAGAAGTTGTCATCTGCTGAACGAAATTATTCTGCATTTGATCGCGAACTACTCGCAATCTATGCAGCAATAAAACATTTCCGGTTCTTTGTTGAAGGAAGAAATTTCGTGGTCTATACAGACCACAAGCCATTAGTGCATGCCCTTCACACAAAGACCGAGAGATCTCCCCGCCAAAGAAGACATCTGAGCTTAATTTCCCAATTCACTACAGACATCAGACATGTGTCTGGGAAACAAAACGTTGTCGCGGATTACTTATCGCGCTCATTAGCGGCCGACAACGTTGACGCAATTACCTTCGATTTGCCACATTTGGCGAAAGCACAGGAAGGTGACCAAGAGCTACAACGAGTCCAAGAGCATCCCAGCAGTAGCTCTATGGTAAAACTAATACTCACACCAATTCCTTTCACAACTCATGAAGTTTGGTGTGAGATTAGTACGGGTATATTACGCCCATACATACCCTCTTCATTAAGAAAATTAGCATTTAATGCTGAACATAGCTTGTCGCATCCAGGCATACGTGCCACAAGGCAAGCTATAACTAAGAAATATTTTTGGGCAGCGATCAACAAAGACTGTAACAACTGGTCTAGATCGTGCATAGGTTGCCAAACATCTAAAGTTTCGAGACATACCAAATCTCCACATGAAACTTTTAAACCACCAAATAATAGATTCGAACATATCCATATGGATATCGTGGGACCATTGCCCCCATCTCGAGGATATTCATATATCCTAACAATCGTAGACCGATTTACGAGATGGCCGGAAGCATATCCAATTAGGGACATATCAGCTTCTACGGTGGCCAAACATTTTGTCACCGAATATGTCCCAAGATTTGGCGCACCGCTTGAACTTACAGCAGATCAAGGGTCGCAATTTGAATCCAAATTATTCAATGAAGTTACAAGACTTCTAGGTACGCATAGAATACGTACAACCGCCTACCACCCACAAGCAAATGGGATGGTTGAGCGATTCCATAGACAATTGAAAGCGGCTTTAATGGCAAGGGACAACACTACTCATTGGAGTGAAGATTTGCCCTTTGTCTTATTAGGTATTCGCTCGGCAATTAAAACCGATTTACAATGCTCACCAGCGGAGCTTGTCTATGGACAGAATCTGAGGCTGCCCAATTCAATTTCCATCCCAACGGATGCACTCAGAATTTCTGACTCGGTTTCGTACGCACATGAAAGGTCTGTCGGCAACACAGCCCCGACAGTCCGCACAGAAGGATGTGTACGTGCCGAACGCCTTAGAGAACGCGGAGTACGTCTTCATACGTACCGACCGTGTTCGGAGGCCTTTCGAACCACCATACGAAGGCCCATTCAAGGTAATCAAAAGATTACGTAAACAATTCGTCGTCAAACTAAACGGCACAAACAAGTCGATAGCTATTGACCGACTGAAACCTGCTTTTGAGTGTGACCGAGATGGTGAAACAACATCGATTCGCTCGGTACGCTTCAGGTAACGCTACGCTGGGAGGGGAGTATGTAGGGACATCGTCCCACTACTCACCTATTACTTGACTGCAAAAGACTCTGCACAAAAGCATAGCCGACTTGCATCAAGTAATGGAAATTAATTAATTAATAAGTGTCAGTTGTCATCTCAATTACTTTTATGATGTATATTCTAAAAAAATATAATAGTCTTTTTTCCTGAACAAAAATCAACTAATAAAGATATCAAATAAGTTTGCATATATAAATACTATAAAATAAATGTTAAATAAATTACTGAACAGTCAAAAAGTTATAAATTATAAAATAAAAGATTGTTAAAAGTAAAATAGTTTAATTTGTACTACCGGGTACAAATCCCATATTGATTCCTAAGTACTTGGAACAAATACTATAGATCAACAAAGGGCTCAAGAAACAGAACCAAATCTGTAACAGGGAGTAACAGTCAAGTGCCGTCATGTTAAATGTCTAGTCCATGGTAATGTTGTCCATCTGAAGAAGACTTGGCCGCCGCCAAGAACTACTGGGTATCCGGCAAGTTACAGTGTTATCCTGCAACAGGTATGTCATTCACTGAAAATGAAGCAGCAGTTACATTGCAGTCTATACTTAATCATACAAGTGATCGCATTATCTTACTTAACATGGAAGTTATAAAAATTTTATCTGAAAAGCAACTTGAAAATTTAATCTTAATTGTTAAGTGGGGCTGCGATGGCAGCTAGGGCCATAATGAATACAAGCACAAGCTTGATGATGAAAACGATAGTGACGAACATATTTTTTTTACCTCTCTTGTACCATTGCAACTTCTACACATAGACACTACTACAATGAAATCTACAGTAGTCTGGAAAAATCCGAGACCATCATCCCCACGATACTGTAGACCTATCAAAATTCAATGTTCAAAGGAATCAGTTGACTTGGCAAAAAAAACAACAGACGAGGTGGAAGATCAAATACAAAATCTCGATACGTTTGAAACTACTGTTGATGGGACAATCGTGCGTGTCAAGTATGATTTATCCTTAACAATGATAGATACCAAACTGTGTAACTCATTGACAGATACAACTTCTGCTATGCGTTGTTATCTATGTAAGCGCACATCAAAAGATTTCAACGACATTGATGCAATGCTTCAAACAGACATTATTACGGAACACTTGAAATTTGGCATTTCATCGCTTCATTGTTGGATTAGATGTTTCGAGTTTCTGCTACATTTGTCGTACAAATTGAAAATCGAGAAATGGCAGGCTCGTAAGCCAGAAGAAAAACAGTCTGTTGAAAACCGAAAAAAATAATACAAACTGCGTTTAAAAAAGAGATGGGGTTAAACGTTGACAAGCCTAAATCTGGATCTGGAACATCGAATGATGGTAATACTGCACGACATTTTTTTGAAAAATATCAACAATCGGCAAAAATAACGGGAGTAGATCAGGACATCATATATCGTTTCTACATCATCCTGAAAACCATTTCAAGTGGACATGAGATAAATATAGGAAACTTCCGGCAGTATAGTGTAAAGTTGGCTAGAATGATAGTAGACATATATAATTGGTATTATATGCCAACTTTAGTGCATAGGCTTTTGATTTATGGTCCAGAAATCATTAAAGATGCCGTTTTGCCTATTGGACAAATGTCGGAAGATGCTCAAGAGGCTTGCAATAAATTTTTTGCCATCTATCGCCTGAACTTCGCTAGAAAGAACTATCGTCAGAAAACAATGGAGGACGTGTTTAAACGATTTTTATTAGCTTCTGACCCATACATTTCAAGTTGCAGAAAGTTGCCAGCAAAACCGATGAAGTCTTTGTCAGCAGATACAATTGATTTACTGTTGTCTCCATCTATTGATGAGGAAGAAGTCTTGGAAAGTACTGATTGTAGTTCGGCCTCTGAGACAGAGACAGATGTCAGGATAGGGATTTTAAAATGGGGCCTTGTTTTTTAACCCTTTTATCCCTAAAAAATAAAATTGCTGACCTTTTTTTTTAAATATTTTGGTAAATAGATGTAAGGAATATGTTAATAAACAAAATAAAACAAGTTTTTTCAAAATCGGCCGAGCCAATCCGTAGGGTTACTCTCTGCCATGGAGACATAAATTTTTCCTTGACCTTGACTTCGGCGCCATCTAGAAATGGTACAAATAGTCGAAACTAAAAAAAATTTTTGTTTTGTTTTATTTAAGAATACAATAATTTTTTAAAAAAAAGTTTACATTAATATGTATTAAGGGTTCTGAGAAATCAATTTTTGAAAATTTGCCCTTTTTTATGCTTTTATTTGTGTACTAGTACCTTAAAGTTGGAATAATCCTTGTTGATTTTTTCGCCTATGGTGGCTTGCTCCTTTAATAGCGATGAAATGTCCATAGTAATTACCTAGTAATGTACTAAGTAATTCCGTCGGGGTCACCAGATGTACAGAAAAAAATAATTTACTCTTTCCTGTTTGTAATTCTGACTGAATGGTCAAAAACATTTATTTTAATCTATTTATATACAAAATTTTCTTACACTAGAACTTAAATTTAGCTAAAAAGTATTCCCACCGAATCTGCAACTGTCAGCATTTATTACTTACGTTTTCCACTCTGAGGGAAATTAGAGATGTTCAACAGAATGTTACCTTGAAACGGTAACGTGAGGAATTTTGTGTTTGTGACAGAATTTGTGGAATTGCAGATTTGGTGGGAAATAATAATTTTTGTCGATGTTAGGCGTTTTCATCCCTACTAAAATCAGGTCTCCTGGCCCACCACACCTTCCCTCATGTTGCAGAAATTTTCGCTATCTTCCAAGCAATCCAAATTCTACAGAACACCCCTCTCAACCATCTTATTTTCACCGATTCCTTATCTTCTGTACTGGCCATCAGAAATAGAAACAACAAAAGCTATCTTCCGTCTATCATCCGGTGTCTACTTTCACAAAATAGTCACATAAAAATTTGCTGGATTCCAGGACATGTTGGTATAAAAGGTAATGAAGTTGCAGATAGCATGGCGAAAAATGTTCCCCTCTCCGACAATCATTCACTCATCATAGCTCCTTCAGAATCCTGCTTTCGCCTTTATGCACTTAACGCCCTTCACACGGAAGCACTTTCAAAGTGGAATACTTCCTCGTCCTTCTTACGTTTCCATACGCCCTCACCAACCCCTGCCCGTTATAATCCAGATCTTCCCAGACTTAAGGCACGTATGCTCTGTAGGATCAGACTCGGTCATACATTCTTCTCCCACGGACATCTTTTTACTAAATCCTCTCCCCGCACCTGCAACAATTGCCCCAATGCGCCACCCCTCACAGTCAGACATATTTTAACTGAATGTCTAAAAACTGCAAACATTTTCGGAGATTATCCTTCACTTTCATCCTTACTAGAACCCGGTCAGAACCATAACATCCCTCTTTTTAGACTTCTCAGATCTCTAGACATCACTGACTCAATTTAACTATTCTCACACCTCAGCGCCTTTTGGATCTATAGTCCGTGTGCGCTTAACTTGGTCGGTTGTGCTTTCAAGCCTTCCTGCCTCTTGTAATAATAATAATAATCTAATATTATATTGATGTACATAAATCTACGAATTGTTGAAATTTTCAATACTAGCGATGACCCAGATGGATGGTTCGGAAAATTGCATATAATAATATTGTTTGGTGATTTATTGCAATTACGTCCAGTCAAAGACAATCCTGCATATAAGAATTTTACCAAAGCCGAAATAAATTTTTATGTAAAGTCGATTGGTAACTACAATTTGTGGAGTTTATTCGAATATGATGAACTTACAATAAACATGAGACAAAAAAATGATTTATCTTATGCACAAATGCTTTCTCGCTTACGAATAGGATTTTTAACCATCATGTCTGTCCATCTGAACTCAACCGACGACTAATAAATTTTAAATTAAAAAATTGCCAAGACATATTGTTTGAGTTATGCGATTACATTGATGCTTTACCTCCCGATACACTTTGTCTACTTCCGAATAATCATATGTGTGGAATATTGAATGATGAAATGATGTCGCGCATAAAAAGTGAAGAAATTAATTTAGTTGCTGAAGATGCATTAGATTGTCCTAAATATTTGAAGAAAAAAGTTGAAAAAGCTGTATTGAACGATGATGAAGATTGTTCTCGAACTGGAGGTCTCCCGAAAGTTGTAACAATCAAAATCAATTCAAAAGTAATGATAACCAAAAACATCGATGTTAGTAAAGGGTTAGTAAATGGCACGGTACGTTTCGTTAAATCTGTTAAATGAAATCTTGACGATAAAAATGACATACAAGAAATACAGTTATTAACATCTTCAGGTACTTTGCACACGATTGAAAAGATGACTGTGAAATTCCAAATTTTTGATAAAGCTTTCATTTTTCGAAAACAATTCCGAATTCGTATAAGTTATGCGATTACAATACATAGGTCTCAAGGCTTAAGTTTAAAAAAACGCTGTTGTTGATGCGGGAAGCCACATGTTCTTACCGGGACAAGTGTATGTTGCATTGTCCAGTATTACTTCAATCGAAGGATTACATTTAATTAATTTTGATCCAGCTGTTTTGACAACTAGTTCTGAAGCTATTTGTGAATATAACAGATTAAAATCAGTGTACAGGCCGGATTTACCAATTGTTAACGCTGAATCATCTCATGATTTATCGAGAATTCATGATCGTCAGTGGGTTTTATAAAAGGAAGTAGCGAACTGCCAAAATAATGAAAACATTTTAGAAATGCACAATGATACAGCCTTACGTGGACTAAACAATTCTGATAACAGGTCATGTTATGCTAATTCCCTTTTGCAATGTGTTTTTAACTGCAATGTTATTAAAGATTCGTTATTAAGACTGCCAAAGCAGAATCCAATACGAATTTGCTTAGAAAGCTACATGGAAAAGAATAAAACTTTTAACATCATGAACGTTAAACAATTTGTACATGAAAAATACACTAAACAACTTCAAGAAGATGTTGCTGAATTTGCAAGTGATCTTCTTCAAAAACTTGATTCGGTTTCTGAGTTATTTCAATTTACAAACAAATATACTTCAATTTGTCTTAACAATAAATGTACATACACGATTGAAAGTTCGATTGGAGGCTCAATCCTGGTTATTCCTATTGACTCTATTTTGAATCGTTCAAACATTAAACTTCAAGAGCTTGTATACACGAACATAAATCAAAAAACACAAACGATTGGAAAATGTTCTACTTGCAGTTACGAAAATTTGTTACATAAAACAGAAGTCAATTCGTTCGGTAAAATTCTTATCTTACAATTAGAATTATTCCAATTCAAGAACGGTGAAGTGATAAAAATTAAGTTCAAGTATAATATAAAAAGCGCTTCAACAGATGTAATCAAAATCGAGGGTCATAATTATCGAGTTGTAAGTGCTATATTCAGGGCCGGATCTAAGCATAGGCAACATAGGCGCTCGCCTAGGGGCCCGCACCACAAAGGGGCCCGCACCACACACAAAGATATTTTATGCAGTCCACCACATAAAACACCGACTTTGCCGCGCAGGTGGAGCCGGAGGCACATAGATTATGTTTCTATTGAAAATTATCATAGAAATTCTTACTTCCAAATATGTTTACAACTCGAGCTATTTCAAACTATGCAAGAAGCTTGGCAAGAAGTTGCAATTTCGGAAAATTAGGGGAGGCGAATTTATAAAAGACGCATCGTTTCGTTTTCACACGATACGATCCGACCGTAGGATAATGAATAATGTACTTTTCGTCATTTGATGACGGGACTGTAAATTCACAAAAATGTTTCGTAAGAATCGAACAGAAAAGCGTATATGAGCCATTGAGCCCTTTCGGTATTCCTGCCACCTAAACATTTTAATTCGGCGCTCCGGGCTGATTACCGATGCAGTATTACTTATTATATAAAATTTTATCATCATCACATTGAGGGTATCTATACTACTCCTTCAACTGTTACCGAACCGGTTTTATAGGAGAGGTATAGAAAGGGCAAGAGGGAAGTATAGTAACATCTTCAGCAGAAATTTTTCGATTGAAAACTTAACACATGCATAATGTGCTTCTGCTTACGCGCCCTGATGTTCACTAATTATAGGCACAAACATAGATATCTCCGTGAGAGAAAGCTACTCGTGATGAAGGAATACCAGTGTAGACCTAGATTATGTTGTAGAATTGGCTCGGTAACAGTTGAACGAATTCCAGTGTAGATACCCTCATTAGCCTAATCTACACTAGTATTACTTCAGCAGCAGAACCGGTTTTTCACGAGAGAGGTATAGAAAGGACACGAAGGTAGTCTATTATCATCCCAGTAGGACTTGTAAGCTTACAGAAGTACTGAAATGAGCCCTTACTAGTAAGGGGTAGACCTTACCATACCCCTTACAGAAGTGCTCATTTTTACACACGATGTCATAGGAGGTAAGGCCTTACTTTTTACTTTCCTTAGGGTAGTTACATAAGTACTTACCTTTGAGTACGTACAGAACTGCTCATCGATAAGCCCTTATATAACGCATTACAAGAGAAGGCAGATGGTAAGGGGTAATCCAGAATTCGACCCAACGGAGTTAGAAATTTACCCGATGACTCATTTGTTTTCGTATTTTTGTAATGGTATTTGAGCCATCGGGCAAATTTCTAACTTCTCTGGGTCTAATTCTGGATTACCCCTTATCATCTGCCTTCTCTTGTAATGCGTTATATAAGGGCTCTTCTAACACCTAAGAAAATAGGAGTACCCCTTACCAGATGACTACTTATATCAGTGCTCCATCGGTAAGTGCTACCTAGAATTCCTACTGGGTATAATTATATACACGCACACAGATATCTCCGTGTAAAGACAAGAAAGTTACTCGCGATGAAAGAATATCAGTGTAGACCTAGATTAAGTTGTAAAACCGGTTCGGCTGCTGCTGAAGGAACACTAATGTAGTTATCCGCATTGTGTTGTACTTCTCCTGCCCCTGTCCATAGCGCCCATCGGGCCATGCTTTTTCCCTTTATGTGGGTATGTGCCGTATCAAAGGTTGAAAAGAAAGCTCGTTGTGTGGATGCAATAAGTACGTGTCGCGCGAATTTGTGTTCTAACCTTCATCAGATAACTTCTATAGAGCAACGACGACGAGAAGTAGTTCAGCTCCCCCGGAGTATAGGTGGTGCGAGTCTAGCTGGTCTAAACAAATAAGAAACAAAATCTCTTGTTCTGTTGGGGTGAATAGTTATGTGAAATTTCAACAATTTCCTATTATTTCACACACGATTGCTACAAAAGTTAAGTGAGAGTTCTATTTATACAGAGGTTTGGAATAACCTCAAAGGATAGAGAATGTCATTGATGACTGCTAGATTACAGATGCACGAGCTTTTTTTTATACATAGTTTCCTTCCTATTGTCGTACGAGTAGAGTGCATATCCAAGAGAATCTCTTTGGGAAGCTCGAGTACTAGTTCCATTGCCAGAGTATTATAACATAAAGATACTTTTCCCTGGTAGCAGAATTCTTCAATTTTCAATTCTATTTTCGTAATCTTGACCAACGACCAAACAAAAATTAATAGGTTTCGAGTTTCATATCATCATTTTCTTTTCACCTTATTTCCTGCTTTACTTTCAAGACAGAGAACCAACGGGCTTGCTTAAAGTGTTTCATCCGACAGAGTGCTCTTAAAATATCCCTAGCTTTTTATCCGATCAGAATGATCTCGGTCAAAGGGAAATAGGCAGGCGTTAATAGAAATACACCCAAACCTAACATAACCTGCTCGGTCGAGGGGGATCCTTCCAGTTGTCCAAAACTCATATTGTCTCGCCCGGTGTCATGCCCTAGGTCAATGTAGCAGTTTTTTATGTGTGACAAGTCAGGATGACCCTGGCAATGTCCAGGTGCAGGTTTCCGAACTTCCTGTAGATGACGTCTCCCTCCAGGTCTATACCACAGTTCTTTTTATTACGCAAGTCCAATTTCTTACTACTGGAGAAGGTACTAGCGAATGTATAGAAATTGAATTTGAAACCATTAAAATATTGTTCTCATTCTACTGCCGAGGTTAATGGTTGAAAAATTTTTTTGGGAAGGGGGCCCGCACCACAGGATCCGCCTAGGGCCCTCCACATCCTTAATCCGGCTCTGGCTATATTACACCATGGTTTGACAGTAAATGCAGGTCACTATACAAGTTTCATTAGAAAAGGCAAAATATGGTATGAAGCTGATGATACAAAAATTACAAAAAAAAATTGGCCAAGAAATTCAAAAGATGTTTATTTATTTATATTGGAAAGACAATAAATCATAAGAAATGCAAATGTTCAAATAATAAAATGAGTCACCGAATAAGGCTTCAGAAAATACCGGAAAATTTAGAATATTAAATTTTAAAATATCTGCCAAAATACTAGAAAGATATAAAAAAACAGTATGAGTTGATTTTAAATCATAGCGCATAAAAAGAGCAAAAAAATTATACAATTCTCATATTTCATAAATCATAACAATTAATATTGCGATATTAACCCATGCTATCCTGAAATACAACGAAATTGTAAATATTTAGTATGAGTTTTCTTTAATATCATCCAAATAAATCTTAATTCTAACAAAACAATCTTTAATATGAAAAAAGTATATGATAAAAGCAAGTAAAAATTGTATAGAAAATAAAAAAATAATAAAATAAAAATAAACATTATCAAAAAGAATCATAATAATAGATATGTCGGTAATGTAGAAAACGCAATGTTTTGATATAACCAACAAGATGGCGCCGCAGTATGTCCGAATGTTTACTTGCTAATCTAAGTAAGCTATTCGTCGTTGATGAAACGCCTTTCAGTTTTCTAACTTCAACTTTTATTTTTTCAGGCAACTACCAAATCTAATACTTTGTCGTCAAGTTCCTCGGCAGCAAAAGACAAACGACAAGATGCAGACAATCAAAATGTTCTCAAGGAACGTCAACAAGAACAAGACAACCAAGTGAATCGAGAACATCAGGGCCAAAGGCAACTTGAGCAGTCAGGCCAAGGTCAACCAGGTCAATCTGGTCATAGCCAACCAGGACAACCGGGCCAAGGAGTCCAGGTAAAATTTTATTTTGTGTTTTTTTTTCTTGTATACAAAATTATAGTCTTTTTTGTATAAATAAATTCTTTTGTATTTATTTTTTGTATTTTAGTATTTTTTGATTTTTACATTTTATTTTTTATTTAATAATTCAAACTAATTTTTAGATGAGCAAAGGTCAACCAGGTCAACCTGGTAATGGTCAATTGTGTCAACTCGGGCAAGGCCAACGAGGACTACTGGGCCGAGGTCAACATGGCCCGTTGAGCCAAGGGCAACGAGGCCAGCTAAGCCAGGCCCACCATGGACGAATCCGTCAAGGTGCGAGCGGACAAATGGTTCGATACCAAAGAGGACAGCTGGGCCACGGACACCATTTGCAGTTGGGCCAAGTTCAACAAGGCCCATCTGCTCAAGGTCAGTCCGGACAATTTGGACAATGCCAACGAGGACGGCCGAACCAAAGCCAACAACAAGGCCATCAAGGTCACATGAGCCAAGGTCAGCATGGTCAAACGGGTCGAGGCCAACGAGGGCGAATACAGCAAGTTCAGGTAAATTTCCTAAGTAACAATATTTTTTTTTATAAAAGTTTACAATTTATTGAATAATGTTACATATAAAATCATACAAATTACAAGTTCATTGCAAACTATAATAGTCATAAAATATGCTTGAAAATTGTGTAAACTTGTTTACAATTCATAATGACATCGAAAATGAACTTTTAACTCGTTCAACTTTTTAAAAACAGTAGAGCAGAATAAACATAGAAACGTTGGACAAGTTGCAATCGAACCTTTTTTATTATGACTGCCACTGTTTGACATGAAATCGTAATCTAGACCTAGCTTTATAACTTTTAGAACACACTCTCTCTCGGGACGCCCGACCGAACAGTCTACTTAAAAGTTTTAGTGGAGTGGTTTTTTAAGTCGTAGTTTTTGTGATTCCTTAATAATTGTGATATTGTTCGATTCTCAGCAGCCATTTCTGGCCCAAATAAGTTTTTTGTTTTTTAATTCTAACTCTAATTTTATTCTTGATTTGATTTTTTGATTATTTGATTATTTGATTATTTGATTTTTTGTTTTCAATTTTATTTATTTAATTCATCACTTGAAATACATTAACTTTCTCAGGACCTGAGCTAAAACTAATGTTTAATATATTTGATTCCACATGCCCTAGCTTTAAGAGTTTTTTCTTTTGTTTGATGGTTAGATATTACGACTGTGTGATTTGTAAAGATTTTGTTCCGCCACGCTTGGCGTCGGCGTCCATTTTTTTGTTGGAGTTTTCATACCTCGTGTTTCTTTTATGAATAAATTATTAAACAGTTAGTCTTCTAAAGATATCATACAGTAATTAGCCTTTCAGGCGGTCGCTTTATATAATATACCATTATATTACAGATTTCGAGATATTTAATATCCTGCCTGATCATACGCAGTTTTTTGATGTGTTTTTTTCTTTTTCAAGTTTGTTCGTGAAACTTCCTAGGAAAATTTCGTATTTTTTTTTTCTTTTTCGGGTGAGCATATCATGCTCTTTCGGTAACTTTGAGATTTGTTTGTGATAATTTTCTAGAAAGATCATTGTGATATTTTAGCAAATTTAATCTTATTCTAAGTTCTGTTGAATTTCTATGTAAGCTTCTTGTGAATTACCCCATACATTTACGTGAACCCTGTTCCTGCAAGGTCATAGATAAGTAACGAAACATATAGCTCCGATAGTGGGGCGTTCTCATTTAATTTCTATAAGTTTGCATTATACCGTTACCAGATTACGGTTCTTGCATCTGGCTTTAAGTCTACGGGACTTCGAATCCTGTTATATCGGAGTGTTCGCAAGAAGGTTATATTGAAGTCCTTAAATTAATTAAGGTTTTCTTTTTGTTTTTAATTTTATTATTTTATTTGTGCGTCCCTATACTGTGGTTTTTGTCACTAAGTTGGTTAAATAAGAGCTAGTTATGAAAGGCGCTCACGTTGCCCTGACACCGTTCTATTAATTTTCCGGTCAAGTTAATATCTCCATTAGAGTCACGCACTTATAATGGAAAGCACCTTCTGTGCCCGGTTGTGACCTTTGAATTTATAGCCACTTAACCCAAGCCTTCTGCTGTTTTTGGCCTTTTAAATTGTGTATATACCTTCCTTCCCGATTGGACTACTGTAGTGATTAAGTCAAGTGCATACCACGACTCTTCTAGCCTAGTGCCAAGTTGTTGTGCTCAGTACAAGTTCAGATTTTCCTGCGGCGCTGATCTTCGGTTCTGATTTCAGTGTTAGATTGATTTTTCCACAGTGTTGTGTGTTCTTTGCTTCAAATCAAACCATCTCGTTACAAAACCCCGACAGCTGAGGCTGCCTCCCCCGGTAATAAAAAAAAACAACATCAAGTTTAACTCCAGATATAAGAGTTCACCCCGACTGCTCCTAAACGGCCTGGCTGCAACTCAATGTGTGCAGTGCTCCAGTGTCTTCCACAAGCCCTACCTCCTCGATCTTCACCGACACTCCTCATCAACATACTCACACAATAGAAACTAAAAAATGGACAAAAAAAAACGGCGAGGTTGGGGAAAAAACCGTCTATCAATCTCCACGACAGGAAAAAGAGCCTCCACTAGATCGAACAGCAAGACCTTGGAAGGCACCTCCAAAGGTGCGCCCGGCAGGGAGGCTGCTGGCAAAACTAAACCTAGTCAGACAAAGCCTTTGAAAGCAGTGAAAGAAACCTCTCCAGTCAGCCCCTCCCTGCCGGACGCAAACAGCCAGAAATTCAATCTCACCCGTGATGGTGATGACACCTTGGATAAAAAAGATCTCTCTAAAAACGATAATATCAGTATATCTCCTGACCTAACCAACGATACGAAATTAATTAAGGATAAAGCCAGCAAATACCAAAGTATTAAATTTAGAGACACCGACACCGGACCTTGTGCGGTGAGGGTCCAGAAGATCTACGAGAGGGGAATGATCGAGGACGGCCTAAACACGATTGTGTTGGGTAAGGCCCTAAAGGATACGCTTAGTCTACAAAGCATACAGAAGATTGATAAACATAAGTGCAAAATTACCTTCAAGACTGCTAAAGATGCAAATCTCTTCCTCGATACCGCTCCCTTAGAAGCCAAGTACAAAATCTTCATCCCCCTCAATCAGATCGCAAGTCCAGTCATCATTCAGGGGATAAATCAAGATATTGAAGCAGAGGAGCTCCTCACTGAACTAAAAGAAGGAAATCCTGAATGGTCTTTTGAAAGAGTCTATCGCATTAAATGGAAAAATTTTATAGATGGCAAAGTGATATGGAGAGACACAAACAAATTTAAAGTGTTCATCAGAGGTGAAAAAATCCCTGACAATCTCAAAGTTTTCTACACGTCCTTTAGAACCAGTAAATTTGCAGCCCCCCCATCAGATGCTACAGATGCCAAAAGTTTGGACATCTGGGGAGGGTTTGCAAATCGAAATTCAGCATGTGTTGCAGGTGTGCTGACAAAGATTGCGCTGAGGGGAGTCGATGTAGTAAGGAGGTAAGATGCGCAAACTGCAATGGTAACCACCCCTCTTATGATAGGGACTGTCCTGAGTGGTTAAAACAAAAGGAAATTGTTAGAATTATGAGAACCAGGAATATATCGAGAAACGATGCGTGGATAATATGTGGATCAAGAAGGAAAAAAACCAGGGCTCCAAGTCACACCTTCAACTCAAAGGAGCTGATCAGTCCCAATTTAAAATCAAAGAACGCTGACAGGACGTGTCCAAGTCAAACACAAATGAATTATCAGACTCCTTCACTCGAAAATACAAGGCGGCCTAACCCTTTCAGACAGGCTGTTCGGAGCCCGGCGAAGGATCCTAAGCTGGTTCCTTCTGGGAATTCAAGAAGACCAACACGGTCTATAACTGAGATGGTAAAAAGCTTTGGAGTTGAGTCTAAAGCAATTTTAGAGACTCTCTTTGAGGACGAAGGCGATATTAGGATGCTCTCGCAGCATACAGAGAATGTACTTATGAACCTGGTCACGATGTGGTTAAATAAAAAGGATGGCAAAATTGAATCAAAAAAAATGAACGTAACAAATGATTAAGATTCTACAATTTAATGTTCAAAGTCTCCTAAAGAATCGTGACACGATAGAGCACTATCTTAATTCAAATAGCATTGATATTTTTGTTGCAGCCGAAACTTGGTTATTGCCATCCTCCCAAATTAGGCTTAGCAACTACAATATCATTAGAAACGATCGACAAGATGGCTACGGAGGCACGGCCATTGCTTTAAAAAAAAACCTAGCCTTCAATGTGATCAGGTGTATCGACAATCTAAATACTACTGCAGTCACTGTCACCAATCTCAGGGAGCAGATCACCATCTTCTCTTCTTATGTCAACAGCAAAATGAGCAATATAATTTTTAAAAACTCGGTGGAGAGACTATGTAATGTAGCCTCAAACTTTCAGAGATCTATCCTAATGGGAGATTTCAACGCCCGTAACAAAGCCTGGGGAGACAGCATCACCAATCGAAGGGGTCTCATTTTGGAAAGCCTGACTAATAGTGCCGGGTTTAGTAACTTGAACAATGGAGAGCCCACCTGTATATCCAGATCGGCCAGACACTCTATATCTATTCTGGACTTAACTTTTACAAATTTTTCTGATCACCGAATGTCTTTCGAAACCAAACAAATCTCCTTGTCTGGCAGCCCTCATATCCCGATTCTCGTTAAAATAATGGCTGGAATTAACAACTACCCATCTGAGAAGGTTGCCACGAAAAAAGTAATATCCTCCTTGAAGAAGCTTGAGATCCCATTGGACCAGTCTCCCAATATCCTTAACATTGTCAAAGATCTCATTAATCATTCTACGTATAGAGGCAAAAACCGATCCCCCAAGTTCACTCCGAAACCATGGTGGAATAAGGATATAGACAAACTTTATCGGACGAAATCTGCAGCTCTGGCCCGCTTTAACAAGTTCGGCTCAGTCAATGATCTTATCCTACACAATAAACTGAACGCCCTTTTCAAAAGAGCAGTCAGAAAAGCCAAGCGCGAATCTTAGGCTAATTTTATTGTAGATCTCTGTCACAATGTTGATATCAGGAGGTTCTGGTCCGTGATAAAGAGATTCAAGGGAAGTAGACACAGCAACGACTTCTTCCTTAATCAGATTTCTCCTTCAGAGTTTTTAAATTTCCTGTGCAGCAAAATTGTAAGCCCTACGCTTATCCCCAAATTAAATCCTCTTGACCACCTTCACGTAAGGGACTGGTCTGTCAAGGACTTAAATGACATTCTTAAAAAAAAAGGGAAAATCGGCGTCGGGCTTTGACAAGATCTCATTTGAAATGGTCAAAAACATGACAAATAGTGCCAAAGCAGCCCTTATGTTCTTCCTCAGGGATACTTTCATTAAAGGAGAGATCCCTGAGGAGTGGTTAAATATCCTCATCACCCCCATTCTGAAACAAGGAAAAAATCCTTCTTCCATGTCTAGCTACAGACCTATCTCTTTGAACTGCATTCCCTTAAAACTTATAAATATCTTTATAAAAAATTTCATCAATGATTTCATAGAATCAAATAATCAACTTCCCTTTAACTCCTTCGCATATTGAAAAGGCAGATCTGCATCCATGTGTTTAAGCATGATTAAACAGTCCATTGTAAGGAAGAGCCGTTCTCACAAGTTTGTGGCCATGGTCACCCTAGACCTCGATAGCGCATATGACAGGGTTGATCTAGGCCTCCTTTATATCATCTTACTTGAGCACCGAATTCCGCTCATATATATATCAACTGGGTAATCAACTTTTTCAGCAATAGAAACCTTGTCTTATTAGGAAATACTCAAAAGGTCGTGGGAGGAATTCCACAAGGCAGCCCACTTAGCCCCATACTTTTCAACCTATACTCTGCCAAATTGCATGAGGCCTCAAATGGCAATGTCGAACTCTTTCAGTTCGCCGATGACTTTGCTCTCATTACATCTGGCAACTCATCCATTCTAGTTGAGGATAACCTTCAAGCAGCGCTAAATTGCTTCCAAGTCATAGCTGATGCCAGAAAACTGAGCATCAACCCGATCAAATCAAATGCGCTATTTTTTAGGAGTCGAAAACCGTTATCCCTATTCATAAACAGACTCCCCATTAAATCCTCTAATGACCTAAAATTCGTTGGCTGGCATTTTACACGTAACCTTAAAAGCAGATTACAGCTTAACAATGAAATCGAGGCCATTCAGAGCAATCATAGAATCATTAAGATTCTAAGTAGGAAAAAGTATGGCGCATCTCCAAAAAGTGCCCTGCTTCTTTATAGATCTCTTATTAGATCCAAGCTCGAATATGCGCGAGCCGAAGGAGAGGATGAGACTGCAACCCTGGAAAAAAAGATGGCTACGACCAACAATAAATACCTGAGAATGGTACTGGGTCTCACACATTCCACTCCGAACCATGTTGTCTATGCCCTTGCCAACGAGACTCCGTCGGATCTGAAAGCTGAATTGATCACTACCAAGGATTTAGCTAGAATCATTCTGCTGGATAATAACTTTCCAGATCTCCTTAACCTCACGGCCCCCTCTGCTTCCCTAGAAAAGATCTTTGCAAAATATAAGGAAATCTTCGATCTTTTTTACTCGAAGAAAGTTGAAAGAGCTGTCAATAATAATATAGTTTTTGACCTCTCTTTCCTCAGGGGACTTGGCAAAAAATCAGAAATCTCCTCAGCAATGATCTCAAGTCTTATGCTTGAAAAACGCAGATCTTTTACTCCCGACACGCTACTGTGATAGCCACTGATGCGTCAATTCTTAACAACACTGTAGGAATCGGAATTCATTTTCCTAACAGAGCAGGGGATAAAATGTATAGATCTTTTTGGGTCATGTCTATATTGTCGGCTGAACTCTCAGCAATTAGCCTAGCTCTCTCCAATGCACTAGCCTTGAACATTAAAAATGTAATCATACTCACTGATAGTCTCTCGAGCTGCCAGACGCTAAAATCCAATTTGGTCGAAAATCATCTAGTCTCGAATATCATTATCACTGCAAACAATTTCGACTCAGTCAAGTTAATTTGGGTTCCCTCTGAGAACGAACAGGCAGACTTCTTGGCTGGGAGAGCTATCTCATATGGAGACATGTTCCCACATAAGCTGGGTTTCAGAGATCTGGTTCTTAATGTCCAACATAAGTTAAAATGTGAGTGGAATAGAAGATATCAAACTGCTTCATGTACAAAAGGTAGATTCTTTGGCTCCATTTCCCCTTCCCTACCCAAGGCACCTTGGTTCTCCAAAATGAGACTCAACACTAGAAATTTCAGAATGATCAATAGAATCATCGCAGGTCATACCTATGACCAGGCAAGATTGGCATCGTGGAAATTAGTCCGAGATGATAAATGCCCTATATGCAACCTAACAAATGACGCTGAGCCTATGATACTAAAATGCTCTAAATTCAATGACGCTAGGGCCAAATTCCCTCAGATACAAAGCTCCATTCGTATTGTTGATCTGCTGATTCCCTTGGATACTGGGTGTATATCAATTCTATCGGCGTTCTTCACGGAAGCTAATATCTCTATTTAATCCTATAGAATTGAGGTTATGCTCCTTTGGGCACATTTTCCCAGTCTTACCATATCTTCGATCGCTACCGGACTGCTGCCCCTGTCCAATCGGGATGAGACGTGTGTATTCCTTTTGCTAGTTAGTGTTATCCTTACCCTGGAAAACTCACTCAGTATGTGTTTGCACGATACACCAAAACGTTAAGTTAATGTTACAATCTTGCAAGATCGATCGATTAACAAGGTTTTCAAATATTTACATTGAAAGCTTTCAAACTTGCTTAGCATTAGGTATGTGCAATCCTCCAAATATAGCGTGTTATTTTAATAAATGTCAAACGTGCCCGGGCTATGAGAATCTTCGTAAAGTATTTGAGGAAACTTTTGAAAACAATAGCGTTGAAAGCATTACATATAATCAATGGACGTCTACGGATAGATCGCATTTAGAAACGGTGATTCAGTCAGCAGAAGATTTTATAGATCACTTGCTGGAACGTTTACCTGCATTACTGCTACACGATTTCCTTGCGAGGCAACAAAAAAGGTATTTAAATGAGTTGAAAACCCATCTGGTTACAGAAGAGGTTATAGTACTAATGGATTTTTCAGAAAACTATTCATTTGTGATACAGGACGAAGTGCAAGCATACCACTGGACTCATTCTCAAGCCACAATTCATCCTTTTGCGATATACTACCGTACGGCAGAACAAGAGGAATTGCAATTCACAAATTTTATCGTAATTAGCGATATTGCTCATCATGATACTATTGCGGTTCGCATTTACCAAAGGCATCTTATAAACTTTTTACAGGAAAAACTTGATTTTATAAAGAAAATTTTTTATTTTTCAGATGGCTCAGCTGCGCGGTACAAGAATAGGAAAAACTTTTACAATTTAACTTTGCACGAGGAGGAAACTGGCATCAAGGCTGAATGGAATTTCTTTGCTACTTCTCATGGGAAAAGCCCTTGCGACGGATTGGGCGGAACACTAGAACGTTTAGCAGCAAAAGCCAGTCTTCAAAGACCATATTCGGAACAAATAAGAACCCCTACTCTACTTTTTCAATGGGCCGACCAAAATATTAAAAATATGAATTTCAAATACATATCTAATCTTGAATATGAAGCAGCAGATCGGATGACGCAAATTTATAGTAGTATTAAGCCTGTGCCGTCTACCCAGAAAATTCACCATGTTGCTCCAACTGCTGCAGGCCAAATACTCGTAAAACCGTTTTCACTCTCTACAGAGGAAGTTAGTCATATTTTTAAAATCTGACATGTAACCATAATTAAAATGCTCAATAAATGTTTTTTTCAACCTTACAGCAAATGTGTTTTAAAAGTTCCTTTCAGACAAGTACAATTCCTTTGTACCAACAATTATTGTGATAAAGTGATTTAAAAGTTGCCATTGTTTGCGTTAGGAGACTTTTCTTACCTGGCAGTACAATTTAAGCCGCAACCCACTTATCTAGACAACGTAAAATGCATTTAGGGCATACATTAAACTGTTTTATATATGATGGGCGTTTGACAGGGTATGCTTTAAAAAATTCTCCTTCCCAAACGGTCTTCGACCCCAGCATGAGACTCAGGCAACTTATCTTTAGTGTTGCCAGTCAAAACATATAAAAATTTGGAGAAAATCCCGCGTTGGCTTTTTGAGATCCCCAAGGATAAAGGATACTTAAGATGTCCTTTGAATCCTTTTTTCGTCGAATGTCCTTTTTGGCATTTTTATTTAATAGCTTGAAGGTTTTTCTTCAAAATGATGTATATATCATAGCGCTAGGATAATATTTGCACTTTGTACGATTTTTTAAAGGAACTTGTATTATGCAAATTTCGAAATATTTAAGTACCGTTATTTATGAAACCACCTGACATTTTGGCAAAATATTGCACCTACGTAATACTAGTCACTAGTACTCCAAATGTACGAAATATGAAGGAAATCAGAGAAGGTCGTGTCCAAAATTTTCGTTTTTTTGGTCGAATTTTCATGGAATGGCCCCTCGACGACATTGGAAAATGATAGTTTTACTGGCAGGGAATTGGCTGAAAAACTGGATAATCCTGAAAACAAAATATACTTTTTATTTTTGTCTTATATATTAAAAATAGTCAACGCAATGAATATCGAATTTCAATCAGGAAAGCTAAGGATCCACATTCTTTATTCTGTTATGGAAACCAATTATAAAACTATCTTAAGTAATTTTATAAAACCCAGTGCTGAGTTCCCCACATTTGAAATATCAAAAATAGATATTTTGGATGAAAGTTGCTACTTAGATCTAAACGAAATTTATATGGGAAGTAAAGTGGAGCAATTTTTAGCAACAACTCATATATCTGCGTTAAAGCTAAATGATATAAAACGAAGCATTCAGCAATTTTATATTGAGCTCGCCGTGCAAATACGTAAACGCTTTGATTTTAATAATGCTACACTAAAACAGTTAATGTTTATTAATCCACTCGTTGCTATAAATTCTACAGACTCCATAACTCCACTTTTGAAAACATTTTCGAATATTTTGGAAGAAGATTCTGAAGAAGCTGTAAGCACCGAATGGCGGGCTTTAAAATATAGCAGTTCGTTCAAAACAACTACTGAAGAAAAGCCTGAAGAATTTTGGGCAAAGTTGGGATCTATCAAGTATGCTTTGGGCCAACCAATTTATTCCAACGTGTCACGTTTTATGATAGATCTGATGTCTCTTCCGCACAGTTCTGCTGCAGCAGAAAGGAAATGTTCGGACCTATATTTAATAAAAAATAAAAATACAAATAGACTAGATTTTGAAACAATACAAGCCATCATGGCGTCGAAAGAATTATTAGAAAGTTCCAATTCAAAATATATTTGGACTCCATCAATTTAATATTTTTATTCAAATGAATCAATCATTTTGTTTTGTTTTAAGGGGAGGTTCTGGTCTGGTCAGTTGACCAGAACCTCCCCTTAAGTGAATTTTTTAACTAAAAGTTAATTAATGTTGTTTTGTTTTAAATGAATTTTATGCTTTTTAAATAAAAGAATTTTTAAATGTTCCACCTAAATCCTTTAAAGTAATTAAGTAAACGCGTATTTGGATACATTGGATACATTTTTTTCTCTCACTGGATACATTTTTGTTTTGGCTTGCGGCAACGCTGGTACCAACCCCAATGACCACAGCTGGAGCGTTGTACACCGCTGTCACTGAGTTTTAATCAGAACTTGGAATTCCTATCAAAACGATGACATCGCTTGGCACAGATGGAGCGCCTAATTTATGTGGACAAAGTCACTTGTTGTTTACATTGCTGAGGGAGAGAGATGTACCAGAACTGCAACTCATAATGTGCCTCTGTCATGCTATCGACAACTGTGCATCGAATGCGTGTAAAAATCTCCCTTCATGTTTGGAGTTCTTGATCCGCGAAAGTAGAAACCGGTTCAAAAATAGCTACCAAAGGAAATCCATGTACGAGGGCTTGTACAAGGTATAAAAATACAAAATTTATTTTTAATTACAGAACTTTAATTATAAAAACGATAATAACAATTAATTTTTTGTTGACAGGTCATGAACGATTCCAAAGAACCACCAAAATTGGTTTCGCTGCCCGACACAAGGTGGCTAATATGGTTTCCTGCAGTCAAACAAATCCTCGATCAATGGCTGGAACTGAAAACGGTTTTCACCATGGCAGCATCTGACAAAAATTTCACAGCAGAAAAACTGTCTTCGATGTATCACGACCAGACAAATTTATTGTATTTGACTTTCCTGAAACCTGTTCTGCAGAGCTTGAGTGAAATTAACATGATGTTTCAGTCAACTCGAGCTGATATTGCAAAATTGTACCTTCAGATTCGAATCCTAATTTTCGCATTAGCTGCTCGATTTTTGGCTCCAAAATTCATCAAATCGTCAGGACAAACAAAGGGGTTTCGCCAGCGTGAGGTTGAAATGTTGCAACAAGCTCTCAGTTCTCAACACAACTTTTTGCCTTACGACAGAGTGGATTATGGTATTACCTTCAAGAAACTTGCATCTTCACCGAACCTGGGATTAACGAAACAGCAACGTATGGAAGTTAAGACAAATTGTGCAAACTTACTCGTGACTTTGACCAAACGCCTCTTGGACAAGCTGCCTAACAATCTCGAGACGATCCAAAACTTGCGTTTCATAACGCCAACCGCTGCTCTGACTTTTAAAAATCGACCAAAATTCGACCAGCTCCCTTTCAATTTGGAAGGTAAATGCATACAATAATTCAACTTTATTAATTAGTTTTAAACTTCATATTACATGATTTTTCAAAAATATAGGTGCTGATATTGACTTAAGGTACTACTACCGGAAAAACGACCAAAAATAAGCACTTTTTTAATAATTTTTTTCTCAGCCGCTATGTTAGATAATATCAAGAAAATTTCTTTTATAACATTATTAGTCCTTAAAGGTTATAAAAAAAAATGTTTTAGTTTATTTCTATTTTTTGCCAATAAGGTAGGGGGCGCTGAAGTCAAGAGCTCAAAAAAGAGATAGTCCGATGAGTGAGAGATAACCTCAGAATTGAGAAGTTTGCAACAAAAAATTCGAACGGGATTTTATAAAGGAAAGTTTCTTACCTTGTAATTTACCACAATTAGTTAAAAATTAAAAACAAAAAAAAATGGTGAAAGTTTGAAAAAAAGTTTGACAAAATAGCATTTTTTTTCACCCTTTTTCACTTCCCAAATTTTTTTTTCTTAATTTTTTTTCTAAAATGTGGTAAATTACAAAAGGGTATACCTTAACAAACAAAACGCACCCAAGTTTACTAAAATCGGTTCAGTAGATCCTGAGATTAACTCTCACTTAGTTGAAAAAATGTTATTTCAAGAAAAACATGTTTTAAATTGGTTCAGTAGATCCTGAGATTAATTCTCACTCAGCTGAAAAAGTGCAATTTCAAGAAAAACGTGTTTAATGTTTTGGTTCGCTTTATAGGCCCCCATCCACGGTCAAACAAACCATCAAATTTGTGGCCAACATCGAAAAAATTCTAAGTGTGCGTGTATAAAAGACAAGTTTTCGAAGTTGGCCGCTGTTTGAAGAAAATATTCGTCTGGTTTAATATTTCCTTCAAACAGCTCAAATGTGTGTGTGCATTTTGTATGTGTGCCATGTAGAGCATATGAAAGTTCGTTTTGTTTACAGGAATTGTCGCTCGGGATGTTTGAAGAAAGTTTTCCTCGTTGATGGTCAACAAATGTCAAAGCATAAATGTGTGCGCTGTTTGTCGAAAATTGGTTTGATGATTTGTTTGACCGTGGATGGGGGCCTTATCCCTACTAATATTATAAACTCTGTCTGTTTGTCTGTTACGCTTTCGCGCCTAAACCGCTTAACCGATTTTGATTAAACTTGGTACAGAGATAGATTAGACCTTGGAGAAGGACATAGGCTACTTTTTCTCCCGAAACAAAGGCTTTAAGGGGTTGAAATAGGGTATGAAAGTTTGTATGGGAGTCCGTCATTATTGAGTAGAAAATTATTAATGCCACCCACCATTTGAAATCGATTAACTTCAAATTTTGCACACATGCGTAGTTTTCTTGACAATGCAATGTGACCATTTTGTACAAAAATAAAGATGGCGGTTTCAAGATGGCGGCCGATTTTTGCATTTGTCTTCCTCGACCAACGACATGGGTATCAAATGAAAGGGTATGACAGGTAGAATACAATTAGCGGTGTAGCTTCATTCCAAATTCAAAATGGCGGCCAACACAAAATTGCGGAATATATAAAATAGACTAAAAAATAGAAAATTTAACCGATCGACTTCAAATTTTGCACATACCCATAGTTCCCCTGACAGTGTAATCTGACCGTTTAGTAAAAAATCAAAATGGCGGTTACAAAATGGAGGCCGATTTTTGCAATTGTGTTCACCGACCCACCCACATGGGTATAAAATGGAAGTGCATGACAGGTAGAATACAATTAGTTGTGTGGCGTCATTCCAAATTCAAAATGGCGGATTACCTTTTTCTTCACAACCCTCTCAGTATGGGTATCAAATGAAAGGGTGTGACGAATATAATTCAGTAATCTATATAACGTCATTTTAAATCTAATATTGCGGACACCACAAAATGGCGGGAGATATATCTTATATTAATAAAAGAAGGTTCTGTATGTGTGCGCTATAGCTGGCGCACCAGTCAAGGCAGAGCTTCGAAATTTTGCACGTATGTCCGGGGGGGTCTTCCATGATGCACCTCGAAGCCCGATTTTCGAAATTCAAAATGGCCCCCGAAAAATGACCGAAATTCCGGATTTCCGGTCAGCTGTATGTGGGTTGTTCAAGAGTTGGGAAATCTGAAAATCTTCACATCTTAGCTCCAAATGGAAGAACATCTAAGCTCCAAATGGAAGGAAATGAGTTTTCCGTTTGCTCTGTTTGTTTGAGTGAAAACGCTGCACTTTCAAACAACTAGAGAGAATGGGACTCACGTTGTCTTCTTTTATGGTTTTTACACTACGAAGGCGGTCGACTATAAAATGCTATAACTTTTATGCTATTACGAATTTCTTTATAAAATGAACTAAGCTAGTCTTCATAGTATAAGGAATCGAAAAATGAAAAAAAAATCGGTTTTTTGAAATTTTTCCCGGTAGTAGTACCCTACAGTGGTGTAGCTTTTTTTCTATTACGAATTTCCTTATAAAAATGATGTAGGTTATTCTCCATAGTGTAAGGAAAGGAAAAATGGAAAAAAAAAGTATTTTGAAATTTTTCCCGGTAGTAATACCCTACAGTGCTGTAACTTTTTTTCTATTACGAATTTCATTATAAAAATTAAGTAGGTTATTCTTCATAGTATAAGGAATCGTAAAATGAAAAGAAAAAAAATCGATTTTTTGAAAAATTTTCCCGGTACATAGTAGTACCCTACAGTGCTGTAACTGTTTTTCTATTACGAATTTCTTTATAAAAATTAAGTAGGTTATTCTTCATAGTATAAGGAATCGTAAAATGAAAAGAAAAAAAAATTGATTTTTTGAAAAAAATTCCCGGTAGTAGTACCTTAATAGAGAGTCAATGGCGATCACTTAGTATGCTAAGCGACATTAATCCTGAGTTCTCGCATACTGTTGATGCTGTAACATTTTGGGGCCACGTTAGAAAATTGACCGACGCAATTGGACGACCATTATTCAAAGAACTGGCAGACTTTTGTTTGAAAGCGACACGACAGAATTGCTCACAGGCAATGTCAAAGCCTGTGAGCAATGCTGTCGTGGAACGCGTTTTCAGCGTGATGAACGCTGTGAAGACAAAAGTTCGGAACAAAATGCAGCTCAACCTGTTACAAGCTATTATTCGCATAAGGATTCATTTAAAGGTATTTAAATTTTTCTTATTCAAATTAATTAAATTCCATAGAAGATAATTTAATGTTTATTGTTTTTTGTTTGTAGCAAGTGTCAAAAAATAGCTGCGTGTACTTCGAACCAACAGCTGACATGCTAAGGCGCTTCACAAAAGAGATGTACGACAAAAACAAAAATCGGCAACTGCAGATCCACTGAACAATGGTGCGACACTCGAAGACGATCTCTTGGACATGATCACTTTGTTCGCTGAAGATGAAGAGGAAGTTTGTGATCTAATGAACGAATAAGTGCAAAAAATGTAGTCAACACGTTTCTTTCCTATTAATATTAATTTAATCAGTTAAATTATTTTGTTTTGTAAAGATGACGTGCAATTACAAATATTATGTGTGCAATGTCAAAATAAAATGTGAATAATGTAAAAATACGTTAATAAAACAAACTGACTGATTAAAAAAGAATTAAATTACGTTATTTGAATTAATATAATTGATTCTGAATTGATAAAAACTTGTTTCCACATTTTAATTAGAAAAAATATTCAAATAGACGATTGGGCGAATTTGGGCTACTCTACCGCCATCTGCAGCCGAAAAAAGTTTTCGAGCATCTGGCAACTCTGGTCTTTTTAGTAGTCAGTCGGCGGTACGAATCAAACGAAGTCAGACGTCTTTGCTACAACAAGCTCGTTTGGATGGCGATTGCAATTGAAAAACGGTCAGAAGGCGAAAGGGATTTTTCTTGTGATAAATAGGAGCCCGTAAGTTTACCTTCGGTTCGAAAAAAAGAAAGTAAAGTTCGTGATTGTCGGAGAGATTTTTTTGTTTTTGCCTTAGACCCTTGGAAGATTTTGTGTGTTTGTGTATCTTTACAGAAAAAATGAAATTTGAAAAGAAAAACGAGTCCTTTCGGCTTGATAATGTTGTCCTCGTGGAAGTGACCACCTTATTAGTGGATGTAACGGTCGGTTATTTACCGAAAGTTCCCCCTTTTGATGGTCCCCCATCTATCGGAAATTTCAGGCTTCAGAAATAAAATTACTTCACAAAATTTGGGGAAAACTTTTAAAAAAATTCAAGTAGTCGGAGAAAAAAAATAGTTTTTTGGTTCTGGAGAACAGGAAAAAAAAGGAGGATTTTGAATTTCGAACCGACGGGAGAGTCTGAATTTTGTTCTGGAAAATAGGAAAAAGTTGTCTTTGTGGAAAAATTTTGGAAATTAAGAAAAGTCGGTCGGGAAAAACGATTGCTTTTGAGGACAAAAAATTTGTGTTGATAAAGTAGGAGTTGGAAAAAACCTTTGGACAACGCGAAGCCCCTTTCAAAGAGTTGCTGGAAGTCGGAAACCCCAAAGACGTCCTGAATCCTGTAAATGGTGACCGTGGTGGAGAGAGGAAGGTAGATTAGGTTTAGACAAACTGAACCCAAAGAAATTAGCCCCCACAACAATCAAGACAGGACATAACGGCCATCTTGTAATTTAGGACTGATTATTGTCTGCATCTACGGTGGTATGTACAAATGTTCCAGTTCCTTTCTTAGGGCACAACTATTAGCTATATAGCGTGGAGGTTCTAGCAAATGAATCACAAGGACCATTAACATTTGACCAAGTGCTCCTAAAATACATGGTGTTTTGTTTTGTCTGTATGGGTGAACGCTCAGCAGTTTAAATAAATCATTTTCGTATGCTGTTATTTCATCGAGAAGAGACGAAGTTGGCTTAAAACTCAGGAAGACAAGGAAGAAATAGAGGCTTTGTTTCTGCTTCTAGAATAAATCAAATAACAAATGTACGCATATTTCTTAGATTAGTGTCCTCTATGATTCGAAACATTTTTTTTGCATTAATCCCGTACAATTATGCCTAAGTTATATGACTAGATAAGTAGTTACTTTTAGTTCTTTACAGTATTGTTCTGATATTTCGTTAGGAACTATCTTAGGCACCCAGGTCGTTACATCGAATGTAAGCGAAGACAGTAGTTTTGTGTATTAGTTGGTATACATATCAAGTATATATTGTATTTATCGGTAATTTGGTTTATGTTGGATAAAAATTTCTTTGTGACAAGCTATGATTCTGTTAATGGCCTAGTTATACTTTAAGTATCTACATTGCCTGACTAATTGTTGAATGTTTTTTTTCACTAATTTTTTTAATAACGAAGTGTTGTACAAACGAAAATCTATCTGGTACCAGGTCGACTTTAGGTTTTTTAAATTTTGTTAATTTTGCGAAACATGATTGGG
The DNA here is from genome assembly GCA_963855945.1 of Thereva nobilitata. NCBI lineage: Eukaryota > Metazoa > Arthropoda > Insecta > Diptera > Therevidae > Thereva > Thereva nobilitata. The sequence continues at coordinate 170,516,273 of OY979694.1, forward strand.
AGGCACTGTTAATAATTATTGGAGTATACCTCAAGGTCAAGGATACCTAATTGTAACGCCAGTTGTTAATTTTGTTACACTCTTTGTATTAATGTAGGAGTATTTTTTTTTGTTGCTTTTCACGTCTCTAATAGTTAATGCCAACTTACCTTCATTTTGTTATTAATTAATTATATTGTGTTAAATTGTAACTGTTATATAATATATTGGTTGTCTATTTCTTTAACTCCACGTATATTACTAGGCATGACAGCCTAAGGGGGTAAATTATCCAGGATGGTTGGGTTTTGCTTTCTCTCCAGGGTCCTCTTGAAGTCGCGTTGAACAGTTTCAGGTCCACCAGGTCGTTGGGAACTTCCAGCGATGAATACCTCTGGGCTAACATAGTACAAGAACGGTATGAAGAGATCTCCCTTTTAACTAATAGGTAAGTGATAAATCATGTGAGTAGAGTCCCGGTCACACAACCCCACGCCCCCACCGGCGAGCTAGCGTAAACCGTGTGGCCGGTTTAGCATCCCCTAAAAACATTTAGGAAACTAGGGAGGATGTGGTTTTTCAAAATTTTTTATGTTTACCCACGCCCGATGGCAGCAGCCTTGCTGTCACCAGCAAGGAGCTCCATTGTGCCGGTACATGGATTAACTGGTTTTTCAGGGTTACCTTCTTGGAGTTAAGTTTTGGTGATCGACATGTGAATTGGCAATGCATTTGGTACAAATCGGTAGTTATCTTGATAATGAAGTAGTGCAAATACCGAAGCAAGCCCCCGGTGTTAGTAATCACACAGGAATCCACTATCGGTCAATTCAGCGGAGCGCCAGTTTTCTCCTCATTATTGGTAAATCTTCAGAATAGGGCCTCCACGCCCGATTTTGATGAAATTTTCACACAATGTACCGTTAGTCGTGTACAACTCAGATATGATGATAAAAAGTGTCGCTCAAGTCCCGTTATGTTGTAGTTTAATGTTGAAGTACCGTAATTTCAATAATTGAAAAGGTCATAATTGCTATATTACACCACCAATTTTGATGAAATTTTCACACAATGTACCTATATTTTGATGTGTACAACTCATTTTTGGTAAAATAACCCATGTACCGTTATTTTTTTATTTAATTTTAAAGCATTGTAATTTCAATAATTCAAAAGATGATGATTGCGTTACTGTACGTTCTTTTTTAATGAAATTTAGATATATTGTAAATTTTTGTCCGCAAAATAATTTTTTTTTTAAAAAAAGTGGCACCTTATACCGTTTTTTATACATTTTAAAAACACTGCGATGTATGTAAGTATAAAAAAGATAACTGACACATTCCACTTCTAATTCTTTTAATATTTATATATTTCATATATTTTAATGTGCGAAATTTATTTTTTTCAAGAAAAATGTATCTCGTTTTTTTTAAACCTTGCAAGGTTGGCAAATGGTAATTCCCATATTTTAAATTGTTAATTAATTGCATCTAACTTCGCTGTGATTATTGTTTAACTACTATAAAAAAAACGCGTCCTAATTACCGTTATAACTGTCAAAAGTTTTGTGTTTAGTTGAAATTGTGAGTGAATTCCAAGTAAATTTTTAGTTAGTAGAGTGATAAATAATCCAGCAAGTAAAAAAATGATTATTTTAATATTTAAGTATTTATCTATATTTAAATAAACATTTATTATTTTATTACAGGATATGAACCTATACGAATTTTTAATTTTAGTCAACGATATGGTGAAATTAATTAATTTTTTAAAAGAAAAGAAAATTATAAATACGGAAATGAATTGCGGCAATTGCGGGGCAAATTTAGTTATAGATCAAAGCACATTATTATTTAAGTGTCAAAAAACAAATTTTAAAGTGAATAGCCACAAAAAACGCATCAAGAAAAATTGCTTGTTTAAGCAAAGTGGCAAAAAAGGCACATGGTTTGATAAATCATAATTGCTGTTATTGATATGCACAGGCGAGTTATTTTAAAATTAAAAGATTAACTTTAACTTTAATTTACTTTAATTTACACAGTTGATTTTCACAGTTGTTTTGATTTTGAGATCTTACAGAAGACTGACTTGCAAAAATTTATAGCAAATTGACAAAGTTATTCTAACAGTAATTTTGAGAAATTGAATATAATTGAATTTGTATACAATAAGAGCAAAGTTAGTAATTGATAAGGGTTACCAGTGAACTTAAAGTTTATTGTTAGTTATTATTTTTAGAGATATTTTAAATTTTATGTTGCTGTTGATTGGAGCTTCTAGTTGAGTTTAAACATTCCGCCCGCCTCGTGTGTAGCACGATCCCTTTTGGTGACTGCTCCGCCCGCCATTCCGGACTGCCTCAGTCTAATTAGAGCTTGGTTTAACTTAAGTAGCATCTAATAAGAAAGAATAGATATTAGTTGGGGCTGTTTTGCATGTTAATAATTAGTTAGTTAGTTTAGTTTTCTGGTTCAACTGGAAGAACACATAGCTTCACTACTGGGCGTTTATAGCACCCATCTTTATGTCGTACCGAGACGACACGAATTTCTCCATCTAAGCCTGGATGAAGAGCCACTACTCTCCCTAGTAGCCAACGTTGTGGTGGTAGATTGTCGTCCTTGATTAGGACTAAATTGTTGACTTTAAGCGGTTCTGAGCGATGTTGCCATTTGTAACGCAATTGAAGAGTAGATATATATTCCTTATACCAGCGCTTCCATATACTGGCATACATGTGTTGCACCATCTGCCAGCGATTCAAACGGTTGATAGGAGTGTTCAGGTTACTCGGTTCTGGAATCGCTAAGAGACTCTCACCGACCAAAAAGTGACCAGGTGTCAGAGCAGAAATATCAGATGGATCATCGGAGATGGCTTGCAGAGGTCTAGAATTAAGACAAGCCTCGACCTGCGCTAATAACGTATGCATTTCCTCAAGTGACAGTAGATGATTGCCAATCACACGTTTCAGATGATATTTCATGGCTTTTACTCCAGCCTCCCAGAGGCCTCCAAAGTGCGGTGAGGAGGGAGGAATGAAGTGCCATTCAGTACCGTCCTTTAAAGTAGACTCTGGAATATGAGCTTCATCCATAAGTTGCTGAAGATGACATGATAGCTGCTTATCAGCTGCTACAAAATTACGTCCGTTGTCGCTGTATATACGCGCGCAGCGACCGCGTCGACTAATGAAACGACGAAACGCGGCGATAAAGGCCTCGGCAGTCAGATCCATCACGAGTTCTAGGTGGATGGCACGAGTCGCAAAGCATACGAAACAGGCAACGTACGTCTTTAGCGCGACACGAGAGCGACCTTTTATCGGCTTGACGATGAACGGACCGGCGTAGTCGACCCCGCTATAAAGAAACGGTTTGGCAGGACGAACGCGATCGACCGGAAGATCTCCCATCAAGGGGGTTCGCGAAGTTGCTTTAAAGCGACAGCAAACAACACACCGGCGGATAAATAGTTTTACTTTGTTGCGACCATTTAGTATCCAATAGCGGCTACGAAGATGCTGTAGCATGGCTTGCGTTCCACCGTGTAGTGTAATGCTGTGCGAGTGTGCAATTATTAATTGTGTGAGGTGGCTATCCTTAGGCAAAATTAATGGAAATTTCTCATCATAGGACAAGATAGCATGTTTCAGTCGTCCACCTACACGCAATAGTGATTTACTATCGAGAATTGGGTTAAGGATCCGCAATTTGCTTTTGGATGGGAGACTAGACTTCCTTAAAATGTGTTTAATTTCAGCGGCATATGCTATCTGTTGCACAAGCTTAACCCATGTCTCCGATGCAGTAGTGATTTCTTCAGCTTTCAGGAAGCCTGCACGTCGAGTAGTTGAAGTTGATTTGCAGTTGTGATAGAAGCGGTAGCAGTAGGCAGTTACTCGCAAAAGTCGCATTAAATCAGAGAAGCGATGAAGTACAGATGAGATAAAGTCGTCAGGAACATTGGATGTAGATGTAGTCATTGCGGAAGTACAGCTGTTACGAATTGATTCTTGAATTTCAGCATCACGCGGAGACTCCTTATGTTGCGGCCAATTCTCGGAAGTTTGATGGAGCCAAGGAGGTCCTGACCACCACATATTGAACAATTGTAACTCTGATGCGGGTATACCTCGAGTGATGGAGTCGGCTGGATTGTCTTCGGAAGGCACGTGATGCCACAATGCATTAGGTAGTTTCTCGTGCACTAAGGACACCCTATTTGCAACAAATACTTTCCATTTTGAAGGATGCTCACGTAGCCAGGCGAGGACAATGGTCGAATCAGTCCAGGTGTGCACAGGTGTATCTTGAAAATTTAGATGGTCCTGTATATATGACAGAAGTTCCGCTAGCAGCGCAGCTCCGCAGAGTTCTAGCCGTCGTAACGAGACAGTACGAATTGGGCTTACTCTTGTTTTTGAAGCGAGAAGACTCACTTGGATGTTATCGTTGTCATGAATAACACGAGCATACACTGCAGCACCGTAAGCAGACAACGAAGCGTCACAGAATCCGTGAAGCTCAAGCCTTAGATTAGAGGGGCTTGTACCTATCCAACGCGGAATTTTAATGTTATCAATATCCTGAAGTTCACGTTTATAGCTTTGCCACACGTTCTCAAGATCTTTAGGAAGTTCTTCATCCCAATCAATTTTTGTTATCCAGAGTTTTTGTAAAATTATTTTAGCAGTGATTGTCACCGGAGATAGCCAGCCAAGTGGGTCGTACAGTCGACTTATATCTGATAGAACTGACCTTTTAGTCGAAACAGTTGAATTGGGCAGTCGAATGTGAAATCGGAAAGAATCAATGTCTGGAGTCCAACCAATCCCCAATGTCTTAATTTGTGAGTCACTAACTACTTTGACAGACGTGATGAGCTCGCGATCCTCCAGAGGAATGTCATCCAACAGGTCGGGTGAATTTGAAAGCCATTTTCGAAGTTTAAACCCTCCTTCAATTAGTAGCTTATCGAGTTCACAACGTAGTTTTTTAGCTTCTTGTACATCAAACGCACCGAACAGAGCGTCGTCTACATAAAAGTTTTCAAGAAGAATTTTAGAGGCGTTTGCGTATTGTGATTTGTAATCATTTGCTAATTGCTGTAAGGTTTTACAGGCTAAGTATGGTGCGCAGGCAGTCCCATATGTTACTGTTAGGAGTCGATAGCATTGTACTGGCTCATGTGGAGAAGTTCTCCATAATATTCTCTGGAAATTAGTATCGGGATCATCGACCAAAATTTGCCGAAACATTTTTGCAATATCGGCTGTAAATACGTAAGGGTACAATCGCCATTTCATCAGTATACGGAAGACATCGTTTTGGAGCTTAGGCCCTATGTGGAGAATATCATTAAGAGAACTACCTGTTGAGGTTTTCTGAGAGGCATTGAAGACCACACGTAACTTAGTCGTGGTACTGCTAAGTTTCAGAACTGCATGGTGTGGTAAATAGTAGTGAGCCGACGACTCATTCTCATTATCGACCAGTTCCATGTGACCCAAAGACATATATTCCTTCAGGAAATCTGAATACGCTGCAGAAAGTGTAGGGTCTCGACTCAATCTCCCTTCCATACGCAGCAGAGCAGCCATTGCAGCATCGCGCGAATTACCTAGCGAGGACTGATTGGATTTGAAAGGTAGCTTCACTACGTATCGTCCCTGACTATTCCGATGATGATTATTCGCAAAAAAGGTTTCACATTCTGCTTCTTCTGGAGTAAAAATCTGCGATTGCGGAGGCTCTTCCGTTTCCCAAAACTTTTTCAGTTGTGAATTAAGTTCACAGTTCGTAATGTGAAAGCTACGGGTGGTTGTTGTTGTAGCTGATGGATTTTCGAGTTTTCCAGACAGTATCCAACCTAGTGTTGTAGACTGTGCCAGAGGAGCCCCAATCGGTCCTCGACGTATATCTCCCTTAAGAATCTGATTGTAGACTTCCACTCCTAGGATCAGATCTATCCCTGAGGGTTTATCAAATCCTGGGTCTGCTAAAGGTAGTCCAACGATGTGTGTCCACTCTTGTCGACGAATTGGTTTGTGTGGCATTAGATCTGTAAGTGTCGGCAGAACAAGAGCCTGAATGCAATACTTGGCTGAGGGATCTATACATGATATAATATTGTGGGTAACCACAGCCTTAGCAGTGCCTGCATCGCACTTGTTTACACCGTGTACTGTTATGTTTGCTCGCTGTTTACGTAAGCGTAGGACATTTACGAGCGACGTCGTAATAAAACTGGATTCGGAGCATTGATCTAGTAAAGCTCGTGCACGTATCATATGACCGTCAGATGATTGGACTAAGACAACAGCTGTCGCCAGTAAAGCTGAAGAATCACTCTCTTGATTATTCGATACATGGGATCTTGCAGTGAAACAAGTCGTAGGTTGGCTTTCTTTTGATGTCGATGTTGTGGCATTATCTGGCTGGCTAGGTGCCAATGTCGGAGTTGTGCTAGCAGTGGACAGTTGATGTATCATTGTATGATGTTGTTGATTACACTGTTGGCAACGGTTTGCAGAAGGGCAGCTTGCAACAGTATGATTTGACTTTAAACAGTTGGTACATAGTCTCTTATATTTCAAAAAATTGGCTCGTTCACTGACAGACTTTGCTCGGAACTTTGGACAGAACAAGATAAAATGTCTTCCATTACAGCAGCTACACATAGGTGTTGAAGAGACATGATGAGTATGCGTGTAGGACTTAGAAGAATGTGGATTAAATCTCGCCTTTCTACTTTGGGATGTGTGTTCCGTAAAAACATTGTCTTTTAAAGCACTCAGAGCATGCAATCGTGCTTCCAAAAATGTTTGCAGGGATACCCAAGAAGGAACATCAGTGGTGGAGGTAAGTGAAGTTTCCCAGTCTTTACGAGTGCTACTGTCCAACTTACTGGTCAAAAAATATACCAACCAGTCATCCCATTCGTTTACTGGTCGGGCGAGGTTTTCTAGGGCTCTCACTGACTGGTTAATTCTATCTAGTACTCTTCTAAGCTCCCCAGGGCTTTCAGTGGTCATGCTAGGCAATGTAATAAGTGCATGGAGATTGGCATGGACCAAAACTCGCTTATTCTCGTAGCGACATAATATTGTATTCCAGGCAGACTCATAATTCGCACTGGTGATAGCGAAATGTTTTATTAGCCTAGACGCTTCCCCTGTGATAGCTGTCTTTAGATAGTGCATCTTCTGTACATGAGACAAGGAAGGGTTGTCGTGTATAAGGGACACATAGGTGTCGTGAAAAGAAGGCCAATCAGGATATGATCCACTAAAAACTGGTAAATTAATTTTAGGGAAATTTATGGTTTGACCAGGGAGTGACGCGTTTGCAGTATAGTGAAGCGACTGCGATTCAGTTGAACACCTTTCCTCCCGTGTAGTTTGAAAAGGGATCAGCTGCCCGTGCAACCAACTGATGGCTTCCACATAAGCACATTCCACCTCTGAATATGTATCGGAAGTAAAAAACTCATCTGTTTTCAGGGTCTCTTTATCAACTTCATCAGTTAAGTTTTCATACGCTTCGTTGAATTCATCCCAATAAGTTTGAAGCAGTTGCTGTCGTGCCTTTAGAAATGCTTCATCTCTTTTCTCCTTAGCTGTCTTGCGGGCATTTACAGTAAACCTTAAAATCCTATCCGCATTAAATATGGTTTTATTCATGATTTTTTCCATTTCGGTATATAAATAAGCAGTTTAAATTCAAATAAAGGGTTTTCAACGCAATAAAAATTTTCAAAAATATCGTATAACAAATACTACTAAAATTATGTGCAACGAACTTCAAAACGCACTTTAGCACATGTTCAATAAGAACTATTCATAATCAATACTCCAGAAATTCTTCTAGTCTATGCATTGTAATACCGTTAGAAAATATCATGTCCAATAATATCGCATAAAAATAATTACTAAGTTAAATGCAACGAACCACAAAATAAACTTAGCACATGTAAAATAATAACTGTTTATAAGTACTGTGGAAAGTCTAATTGTCTATGCCTTTCAAGGCCGATAAAATCTTCTCACAGTTATTCGAATCTTGAAGAACCGATAGGAAATTGTGTTATAACTCACTGATAATATTTTATTGTCATTAAAAGAAACCACCCATTTAAGAACCACCGTAATTTAAAAAATGTCTTCAATTCTTTATGTGTACTTTGATTATACACTATAACAATATATTTTGATAAAATAAACCGTTTTGAATTTTTTTTTTAATGTGTAAATGCATGCAGCAATTTAAATACCTGTTATTGTATTATGTAACAAACAGTTATCAGGACAGTTATTTGCAGTTGGATAACTCGAAAATTCTCAACCTCCAGGACGCAATTATGTACATCACTGGATTGTTACCTCCAACGATGATTTTATGCTCATCCATTCACTATGTAGTTTTATGTACTTAATTATGCAGTTTTATGCTCACTTTTATATTATTATTCCCCGTGGTGACAAAATTAATCTCCAAAGAAGAAATCCATGTGATTATAAAAATTCATTAAAGGGGAAAAATTGGAACAATTTTACCTGCAAATCCTCAATTCTTCGTATTTCTTAAAATATGTAGCTTACACAGCCAGCGCCAAGCTCCTCCACAGATTTTTTATATAGAATGAATTGCATTTAGAATTCACATGCGGTCATTTCTCCATACTGCACAGGTAGTTAATTAATCGCACTTTTTTTTTAATTTGCACTTGCCGGAATTAGATCGAATCCGGCTCGAAGGACCAAAAATGTTATTGATATGCACAGGCGAGTTATTTTAAAATTAAAAGATTAACTTTAACTTTAATTTACTTTAATTTACACAGTTGATTTTCACAGTTGTTTTGATTTTGAGATCTTACAGAAGACTGACTTGCAAAAATTTATAGCAAATTGACAAAGTTATTCTAACAGTAATTTTGAGAAATTGAATATAATTGAATTTGTATACAATAAGAGCAAAGTTAGTAATTGATAAGGGTTACCAGTGAACTTAAAGTTTATTGTTAGTTATTATTTTTAGAGATATTTTAAATTTTATGTTGCTGTTGATTGGAGCTTCTAGTTGAGTTTAAACAATTGCCACTAGAAAAAATTTGTATTTCCGTTGCCTATTTCATAATGTTGAAGCCGTCCCGCCACGATTTTCTCACAAATAAGCTGGACTTAGGCGAATCCAATATTGTAGATTGGCAAGCTTTTGTCGTGAGGTAATTGTAAAAATATTTTCATTGTTAGTAATTAAATAAAATAAATTTAATTATTAATTTCAATTAGGTTTGCATATACTGGGCCGAATCCCAGTCGAAGAAAATTGGGGGCCGTGAACAAATCGTTGGAATAGACGAGGCAAAAATAGGCAAACGAAAATACCTTATTGACGGGAAATGGATTTTTGGAGGTTATGAACGGGGTAGTGGTTTATAGTTCCTGTCCCAAACAGGAATACAGAAACATTGTTGCAAATTATAAAACAATGGATTTTGCCAGGGACGATTATATCGGATTGTTGGCGATCTTACAATTGTTTAAACGATAATTCTTTTGATGACTTGACCGTCAACCATTCTATAAATTTCGTCGACCCAGAAACTGGTAAGAAATTTAAAATAATGGGCCCTATTCTGTAATTTTTCATAAAATAATATTTTATGTTATGTTATGATGATAACATTTCTTCTTCATAAAATAAAAATAAAATATTTAAAAAATTCGTATATTGTCATGATTTCATAAATCTATTTTATGGAGTCTTTTATGAACACATAACATAAAATATTTAGTACAATCTGCTATGGGTTGTATTACGTTTTGAACAGCTGATCGGTTGAAAATGAAAACAAATAAAATTATGAATGAAAACAAACAAAATCAAAGCGCGCCTTGTTCCAGTATCTGACAAAATACAATTTTCTTAATGCGTTTGGCATATTAATTTTTAATTTAACTCAAAATTCAATGAAAACTACTTTCACGCAAATGTCAATTCCCGTCTGTTATTTTCATAAAATGGGTTAAAATACCAGTAAAATGCGCTGATTAGATTATTTTATGTTATTAAGCGTAACAGGAAATATTTTATGTTATGATTCATAAAATAAAATAAAATTTGTCGGACAGAATAGTGGAGATGACGCGTCGAATTCTCTGGATCAAAACAAAGATGGCGCGTGGACATTTGTCTCCTATAAGATAAGGAAAAATGTCGAAAATATTAAGGTGGCAGGTAACATAGATCATAAGTTGCTTTATAATAATAAAAAAAATTTAAATAATAATAATAATAGGTTTCAAAAGCTGAATCCAGATAGTGGTTCTGGTGATTTTTCTAATTTAAATGCGGGGACTCCTGGGGGGTCACAAAATTCTAAGAATAACTCGGGCAGGGGCCCAACTAAGGTTAATAAAAGGGGGTGCCTTCCATTTAGACACAGAGAGACACAGTGTTACACTGTGTCCGACACAGAAGTGTTCCATCAACAACACAGCTAGACACAGCCGGGCACAACTAAGACAATGCTACCAACCCTCGCCAATTGAAATGTGATCGTTAATTTATAATTACAACAATATTGTTTCATTTTTAAGATTCTCAGCATTTATAAGATGTCGGGTAATTAATTTAGAGACACAAAATTTACGATTTACTAGCTAAACAAAAATAAAACCGAGGAAAGTGCGCCGTGGCGGATTTTTCATGAACTTATGTGTTCCATTTGGGCTTACACAGAACGACACAGAGCGACACGCTGTGTCGGACACAATTGTCGTTCTGTGTCTAAATGGAAGGCACCCAGGGTCAGTGATAAATACTGTGCACCCGTAATTGTGCCTGAGGCTAATGTGCGCAACATGAATGAGCAGACGTTTGCGTCCTATCCGGAGAGCAACCTTAAAATAGTCTTGTCACGAAATGGTACTGCGAAGCTGTGGATCAAAAGTCCTGAGGAACACCAGGCAGTTTTTAAGAAAATGAAGTTGGCGGGATTCCCCTGCCACACCTTCACGGCCAAGCAGTATAGGTACTCCACGCTCCTCCTGAAGGGGCTGAGCCCGGATAATTCTAGCGAGGAGTAGTTGGAAGATATAAGAAAAAACTTCCCTTACCTTAAGGCTGAGGGCGTGAGGAGGTTTCAGGGGGGTTCTGAATTCCTCTCTGGATGACACGTAGTTAGATTTCCTCCGGGCATAGATATCTTTTAGATCAGTATTAAGAAGAAGGGAGTCTCACAATGCAGGAACTGTAAGAAGTTCGGACACGCCGCGGTTAATTGTAACTACGCCTTCTGCTGCCTAAAATGCAGTGAATCTCACTCGCCTCGCGAATGTAAAAAATCTGATAATGAAGCCCCTTACTGCGTAAACTGCAATAATGGCGGTCATACCGCGTTAAGCAAGAGTTGTCCGGTATATCTAAAATTTGCTGAAAATACTAAAAGAAAATGCAACGATGGTAGGGAAAATAGGGAAAAGGATTTTAATATAGGGAAGGAATCTTTTCCTGGTCTCGGGAAGAACTTTTACAGACCTTCTCCGGTGACGAAACAGCAAACCTTCGCAGATGCGGTGCGAAATGATAGTACAAGTGACAAGAGTATGTACAAGGAATTTCTTGAATTAACAAAGAAACATTTCGGGCTCAGGATTTCTGAGCTCATAGGTAAAGTAAACAAGTTCATGCCTGAATATCGGAGCGCTGTGGATCACGGCGAGAGAGGAGCCCTTGTTGCGTCTTTCTTTATTAGTCTCTGCGCTGGAGACTATTAGAGGAAGGCTGAACTTTGCGACTCTCAACGTGTCGGGTCCTTTTTTCGGGCAAGGGAGGCGCGCGGAGATGCAATATGTGGAGAGTTTGGCCGAGTTCATGCGTGCAGTTCTAACTGTAAAGACTTAGGCAGTGCAGATCTAAGTGAGTGCTGAAGAGCAGAAATTTGACGATTAAGTAGGCGGTTTTGTGAACAATTCTCTGCGCTGCACATACTGTCACCTCACATTGACATTTAACAGAAATTTTTAATCAACTCTGGGTACGTGCTTTATATAAAAATGCGAACAGAAGTCAATATTTTAATGAGTAATATTATTGACATTGCTCAAAGTAGAAGAAAGGCCTTGAAAAAACAACTCCTGGAAGTAAGTAAAAGAAGAAAGAAAATTCGGGGGCATTTACTTTTAAATATTTTACCAAAGAAAAGAAGAAAAATACAAAAGATTTCAAATTATTTTGAAGTAATTGAAAAGTATCATGACGATACTTTTTATATGCACTATCGGATGACTCGTGCAACTTTTGAGGTGAAATTTTTATTATGCTTTGCACATAGTATATTTTGAAATATTTTATTTAATCCATTTTATGATATTACGTGGTTTTTTGCATAGAAATTGATAATGATATTTGGAGAAAATGAATATCTTCCCCACACGAAAATATCTATTAGGAAAGCCCTTCTGGTTTCCATTTGGAAACTATCTAATCAAGATTCGTTTAGGGCTATTGCGGATAGATTCAACCTATCAAAAGGCTACGCATATAAAATCGTCATGAATACTTGTAAACTAATAAACGAAAACATGAAGAAGTTTATAAAATGGCCAACGAGAGAAGAATAAGGGGGAATAATGGAAGATTTTAATAATTTAAGACATTTTAGTTATCCGTCCGTTATTGGTTGCGTCGATAGCACTCATATTGCTATATGTGCTCCAAAAGAGCACTCATCGGATTATTACAACAGAAAAGGTTTCCATTCCATGATTTTACAGGTAAACATTTGTTACAAACCAAGTTCGATAATATGTATTGTACAAATATTGACGTCCTTTCTATAGGGGATTTGTGACAGTAACTACGTCTTTCTCGATGTATTTTTTGGTTGGCCAGGTCGTGCTCATGACTCAAATGTTTTGGGAAAATAGTCCGATTGGAAGAGCACTAAAGGAGAAGAGGCTAAGTCTGCCATTCAATTCGCATATACTTGGTGACTCTGCCTATAAATTACTTCCATATTTGATGGTGAAATATCGCGATAATGGATTCCTCACCAACGAACAAAAAAAATATAATAAGATTTTAAGCTCGTCTAGAGTTTGCATTGAGCAGAGCTTCGGAATTCTAAAACAAAAATTTAGAATTTTAAAATATGTAGAAACAAAACATCTATCACATATAAAATATATAGTAATGGGATGCGTCTGCTTGCATAACGTTATTTTAAAAAACGAAACAATTGATAAGAAAGATGTGCAAGGAGATGAATATAGCATAAATGATTTTCCTAATGAAGACAATGTAGAAACAGAACTAGATGTATCAGAAGAAGCTAAATTAAAAAGAGATTCTCTATGTTTATATTTATCAGATTAACAAGCAAAACAAGATTGTGGGTTTATTCGCGTAGCTTCTTGAAAATAAAGAATTTTGTACGAAAGCCATTTTATTTATTTATTTTTTTTTCAAGTAATGGAAACTAAAACAATTTAATTAAAAAACAAATAACAACTTCTCCTAATTTACAAACAAAAAATGGCTTCTTTCACAGCCTCAATAAAATTATTTAACGAATAATGTGAAAGCACTTAATGGTTTTTGAAACGATTAACTGGTCCAGATTATATAAAGGCAATCAGCCTTGTGAAATTAGAAACTGCTCATTACAAAAATATACATACTTCTTAATTATAAATGAAATTCAATGTACGTATTTTAAAAATGTAATCACTGGTCTAAGCACTGTTTTAAGAGCTCTTTTAACTCACGCAGTTCTTCAACTTTTTGCTGCTCAATATCTGCTTGCCTTTTGTCACTTTCCATTATTTCTTTATGTCGTTCTTCGTCTTTTATAGCCTCCATTTTCAAAAAATTCAAAATATCATCCGATGCATCTGCTCGGTTCCTTCTTTTCGGTGGAATTTCATCTTCTCCTTCAGTTATTTCAATTGGCGCCTCAAAACTATTGATTAATGTTGTTACTGGTGGATCTAACGTGTATGAAGATCCATATATTTCATTAAAAGTATTGTAATGTTCCCACAACGTCGCGTCTCTTCCACTTTCTTTATTTCTTTTTTTTATTCTTTGGTAAGTCGTAAATAAATTACCAAATTTTTTCTGGATATCTTCTCTGCAGTAAGAAAAATCCTTGTCAACTTTTTTTATATTACACAAAACTATGCCCCAAAGAACACTTTTCTTTCTTTTTCCTGCCTTGAACTCCTTTTCTAATTTCATCATCTCAACAGCTAACAATTTTGTTTGTTGCATATTCCACCTTTTTTCAGTTATTGAATTAAAAAAAAAATTAAATATTTAAAATATCAAAACGATGAATATTATATTTGTATATAATTTACCTGTTACTTCCAAATATTTCCTCCTCTATTTCTATTTCTTCCGCCATGCCGACTTAAAACACAAACTACAACAATAAATGTCATCTGCCCAAGTGAAGCAGATATTTTTCTCCTGCAAGAACTAACCCTAAACTTACTTAGTACTGCCACCAAAAACACTCTAACTTCATGCAGCGTAAAATAAAAACTCGCTGCTTTGCAGAAGTTAGTTAGAACTGCACGTATGAACTCGGCCTTTCGTGCTCCGGTGAAGACTTTTGTGCTCCTGCCTTTGGCCTGCGAACACGGAAAGCATGCACTCACACCAATAAGAAATCAATGCTTTGGCGATAAAAAAAACTTTCAAACAGTAGAATATTGTAAAAATTTGTACATAATAGGAAAAAACTTTTAATTATTGAGAATTCAAAGTGAATGAGTGAATTTTTTTAAATAAATTATTTCATAACAGCGAAAAAACCTCAATTTTGTTTTTAAAAAAAATTTGACATCTCACTAATACGAACAAATATCTCGTAGCTACACAAAAGCTGCTTCCATCGCTGTTGCTCCGTGTATTTTCAGAAAACTTGCAGCAAAGCTTTTGGTTGCAGAACCATGGTCCCTCGTGTATGAATGGCCTAATGGTGCAGGAAACACACCTCAGAAAAAACTCGAAAGCCAACATCAATGACTACAACATTCTTAGAAACAATACACTTCAGGGGACCGCGGTTATAATAAAAAGAAAAATAGCGGCGAAGCAAATCAATATTAACTTGGAAATATCTTATGCAGCTGTTGAAGTACTTTTCAAGGGTGATAGTAATGTTCCTTCTAAAATACTGTTCATTTCTTTATATGTCCCCATCGATATAGGAAGGTCTAAATTTAACAAGGTCCTTCAGGAAATTAACTTAATTACGGGCTACGATGGAGTAGTCGTGGATGGTGATTTTAACGCCAAGCGCCCCGATTGGAGTAACCGACTTACCAATAGAAACGGCCAATTATTGAGGGACTGGCTTGACAATAACCCACAAATTAACAATTTCAGAATTTCCTTCCCTGATGGGCATACTTATCAGAGGTCCTTGAGCTGTATAGACTTTCTCCTAATTTCTTTTGAACTCCTGGAACTCATTACCCGCTCTAACTGTTCTACAGGTGTGTCGTTTTCTGATCACTATGTCGTGAAACTGTGCGTCGTTCTCAGATCTCTGAGCCCTGAGCTCAAGGCAACACCCAAGTTCCGAAATCTCGAAGGCGTCGACTGGGACGTATTTGGTGAGGACCTAGATAGGGAGATTGATATTCACTTGGGCATGATCCCGGTGGATCTCGACCCTGTGGGTGTGGACTTGGCTGTGCTTGAGTTCACGGGGCTAGTGACTGGGGCACTGGATAGACGCAGTCCTGTGGAAAGACTTCCTCCGGATGTATGGCACATTTACAGGACGAAAAAGAAATGGCAGAGATCTCTTAAAAGAATCCTGGAAAGAAACTGCTTCAATCACAATGCCGCCTCCCTTGAACTCTTAAACAGAATAAAGCTTTTATCATTAATAGTTGACTCAAAGCTTAAACAAACACTGAACAGGAACTTTCAAGCTAAGGTTGCTAAACTAAAACCAGGTCCCTCCCTGTACAGGGAGCTTTATAACATTTTTGGTAGAAGAAACAGGGAATACTTAAAAAATCTAACTTTAAACAACAAAGTGTTGCATGAGGATGAACTTGCGACCGCCTTTGCTGAAAATCTTAGGGGGGTTTTCCGGGTAAGGCTCCCAAATCCGAATAGATCAAGCCTTGAGAGCTTAGTGTCTGAGCTTGGTAACGATTTTTAAACGTAGATGTCAATATTTCGTGCAAAAAATCTTCAGACAGCGTATACCCACGCGAAATTAACTAATATCATACGATTATGATTATTGAAATTTTTATCCCAAAACATCTTTCTTATAAATTTAGGCCATAATTCCCCATTACCAATTCCATCTTGAACGCCAAGCCAAGGATTATTAATTAATTGTTTCACTGAATATGCCATTTTTTATATTGAAAAAGTTTAATATCAGCTGATTGTTATGATGGTAGCAAAATAACAAACTTGAAGTTAGAAGCAAATAACTAATAATAAATTTTGCTGTTATAACCGCCGATTTTTTCAAATTTATATATTTTATGTATTTTAGTGCATACTTTTAAAAAAATAAATTTCATAAAATGAAATGAATGTTTAATCCAAGTATTGGCTGCTTTAGAAAATAAAGTAGGAATTTATTTTAGAAAGAGCGGGATCTCGGTAAGTAGTAATTTAATATTGATAAGATTAATTTATGCTTTTTTTGTAAAGCAGTCAATATTTCAATTAAATTACTATTAAATAATAAAAATTAGTTTTTTATATATGTATATAATTTTTATAGTATTTGTATTTATAATTTTTAAAAACTAATTTCTTTATCCACTTGCTGGTGGATATAATTCCCCAATTATTTAAAAAAAAATTTATAATCCTGTCATTTAAACAGAATTTTCTTTTAAAAAGATATTCGGCTAAATATCCCTGTAAGTGAGCATCCCGCGTGCCATACCTAGGGATATTGGCACGCACCTCACGACATACTCTTTCTATATTTTGTGTGTGTGCCCCTAAAATTAAAAATATATATAATTCCATTTTTAATATTGCTATGTACAATTTCTTACCTGTGCTTAATGAATGGTTAACCATAAAATGTTGAAAGGCTTCATTTTTTAAATTAGTATGTATATGCTTTCCAACTGTCGGACATAATAGTTGATCCAGGTAAAATATATTTTTTAATAATTCCCGTTAATGTATTTCTAGTCCTATCGGGGACAGGCACTATCAAAATTCTGCCATTGTTTCGCTCGTGGTCGCCAAAAATTCACTTTCCATCTATAATCCGACCTCGATTATATTTTCTTCTCCCGATTTTCGCCCCGTCTATTTCCACAATTACGCCTTCCCCTCCAATTTGCGGCATTTCTATATTGGCTCAATAGATGCACACCTAATATAATTATCATAAATGTACATTATTTATCAAATTACTTCACGGTAAAAGCTTTGCTTATCCACTACACTGTTGTCGTTTAAATTAAGCTCGCTTTTTAATATGCAACAAAAGTGCAAATTTTTTCGATGGATAAATTGCTTTTGTTAAACGAAGTGTTATTCCTACCCCTTTGTGAAAATGTACACATTGTTCTAGCTGTTTTTTTATTGGAATTTTACTTATAAATTTTTTTAGTACATTTAAAATATAAATTGTTAATATTTAAATTAATAATGTTGCCGCATTGCGGACATCTTAATTTATCACTTAAAACATTTAAATCAGTTAAAAATTTAATTAATTGTTCTCTGTTATTACCTAAAATTAATAATTCCTGCCATTTCATTTTTAGAAATAACTCAGTTCGAATATATTACTAAACGGTTTTTACTACTCTTTTAAATTGTTATGAAATTTCCAACCTTTTAAAAAAGCGACTATTATGTGACATACAAGCATACAAAACTCATGTAACTTAATATTTTTACTGAGTTTGGTTCGAACCTCTATAGAGTGCAGACGGACGGACGTGTTCACGAAAAGTCTATAAAGACAGTGAGTGAATAAACAACTAACAGTAAAAGTATAGTGAAAACAGACACTAAAATAATATTATTAATTACTAAGTGAATTAAGAAGGAAATTAAATATAAGGCATAACAATCTAAAGGAGAAGGGTGCCCACATGGGTAACCCAAAAAAACAATCAGAAAAAGGAAAAGCATTGGACAATAACAAAATAGTGAAAATGAAAAAAAAAGTGAAGTGCTTAAAGATGTGAGCAATTCAAAAAAGAAAGAATTGGTAGCATGTTCCGAAATGCTAAATAAGGAAGACAGAGCAAAAATAAACAAAAGACTTGCTACTGAAGCATCACCAGAGTAAGACGACGACGCCATGGAAACAATAGAAACCGACCCAGCAATACAACTTGCAGGGCCGAGCAATGAAAGGGGTCAAGCGGACGCAGAAATAAAGAAAAAAACAGCCGGGGCTGAGAGCCAAGATATGAGGAGCGACAACAACATGAGCGGTATCTGGATAAAAGTCCAGCACAAAAAAGGACAGAAACAAGACCACCTCAACTATACAACAAACAAATGATCATATTAAAAACAATTTTTTTGACATTTTAGACAAAGATCAAAATGAAACAAACATAACGGATAACAACAATGAAAATAGAGAACAGCAAAATGTTAATCGACAAAGTGGAAATGCCAGAAAAGAACACGAAAAAACTAAATTTTGCCCCCCAATAATGATTCTAAACGGAATTTCGAAAGAGATCAACGAAACAATAAAGAATAATTACCCCAATGTTAAACATAGGATTATTAAAACAAATAGAGGAACCTGCAAGCTATACGTAGACTCACAGGAAGCACACGAAAAAATCTTTAAACAAATGAAAAGAGAAGGCGTACAAATGTACACGTTTACACCTAAAGAACGAAAAACAACAACACTAATTATGAAAGGGATCGACCCACTATACTCTGCAGAAGAAATCCTAAGCGAAATAAAAAAAATGGCACCGAACACAACCGTAGAAGCAATTAAGGAATTCTCTACGGCAAGGTCAAGAAGATCAGGAAAAAAACTATACATACATCTTGTACAAATCGCCCCAGGAAACAACACAGATGAAATAACAAAAATAAAGGGAATACTACACCAAAGAGTAAGGTGGGAAAGAATCCGAGCAGATGGAATTTTGCAGTGCAAAAAC
Source organism: Thereva nobilitata (assembly GCA_963855945.1). Classification (NCBI taxonomy): domain Eukaryota; kingdom Metazoa; phylum Arthropoda; class Insecta; order Diptera; family Therevidae; genus Thereva; species Thereva nobilitata. The sequence goes on from OY979694.1 coordinate 170,535,426, forward strand.
TGCCAAAATTATGGACACACGGCATCTAACTGCAGTATGGGATACAGATGCGTAAAATGTAGTGAAAACCATGGACCAAAAGAATGTAGGAGAACCATACCTACAGACACCCCGCCTTACTGTGCCAACTGTAAAGAAGAAGGACATCCGGCAAATTTCAGAGGATGCCCAAAATATGTGAACAAAATCTACGAAAAAAAGAAGAGAATAGAGGAAGCAATTGCAGTAAGGGAAAGCCACTACGCAATTGTGAAAGCAAGCGCAAATAACTACATCAACCCGAATAAATCAATGGCTGATATAGTCAGAGGCATCAGCGGAAACAACCGTATATCAAAACAATACAACTGCAACGATTTTATCAATTCGTCAGAGGAATTATTTGGGTTGAACCTGGGGGAACTTATGAACAAAATAAACGATTTCTTGCCAATTTTCAGTAAATGTGCAACGAAAGGTGAAAAACAGGCGAAATACTTCGAATTCTTTTTTAACTTAGCAAGTAAGTGAAATGGAGCACGACAAAAACAATCTTAAAATAATCACATTAAACGCCCAATCCCTTAAGTAAACCAAAGAAAATTCAATTAATGGAATTCATAAAAGAAGCAAAACCAGATATACTATTCGTAAGCGAAACACATCTAAAAGAAAACAACAGACTGTCTATTCAAAAATATCGACTACTAAGAACGGACGAACATCAAGGAACCGCTATTATATTCAAAAATGAATTGAATATCTCCAGAGTAAAACTAAAAGTAGACAATATAACAATCACAGCAGGAAAACTAAACATAAAAAAGGACGGGGAGATAGAAAAAATATTACTTATATCAGCCTACATAGGACATACAGGCGTCAGCAATAACAACATTAAAGAATTACTAAATAAAATTAACAAAAACTATCAAGAGCAGATATTCGATCATATAATACTAGGAGGAGATCTGAACGCAAAACATCATAGCTGGGCAAACTCAATAGTAAACCCTAACGGTAGAGTAATAGCAAAATGGTTCGACGACAACGTGACAAATAGCTTCATCCAAATAGTACACCCAACATTCCCAAGAAGTGGAAGCTGTATAGACTTCTTTATAATCACAAACAACACAATTAACCACATAACAGCAACGCACTATTGCAAAACCATCACATCATTCTCGGATCACTACGCCGTCATCTTGCACATCCAGCTTAACAGCCACGAAATCGAACTTATAACACCGAAAGAATTCAGAACGTTCAAGGGCACCGACTGAGACTTATTCACAGAAGATCTAAACAGAATATATGTACAGACAAAATAAACCAACAGATATTAGAAATCTAACCAACGAAGAAATAGATGAAGCCGTAATGAAATTTAATGAAGGCATTATCGCAACAACCGAAACTCACTCAAAAATCATACGGGATCACATTTTTTATAACAAACTACGCACAGAAATACAGAAGTTATTCGACATTAGGAAAACATGGAGGAAAAGGTTAAAAGTAATACTAAGAAGAAATTTCAACAACATAACAACAGAATACAAAAACTTATATGAGAGAACCAAATTATTATCACAAATAGTAGATGAAAAAATTAAGCTACACTTCAATAAAGAATTCCAAACGAAACTAAAAAAGTTAAAGCCTGTCCCAACCATATATAGGGAAATCAATAGAATAATCGGAAGGAATAAAATAAAGGAATTCCCGACCATAGAAAAGGACAACAGGGAAATAACCGAAGGAGAAGAAAAACTACAAGAACTAAAGAACTTCTATCAAAAACTATACCAAGAAAAGAAACCAACAGGAGACATAGAACACACAGAAATGGTAATGGAAACAGTAAGGGAATTTGAAGAAAACAATATGACCGACGGAAAATTTACCAACCTAGTAAGCTTCAGTCACGAAAGCAAATCAAGCGGGTCGAATATAGAGCAGCCCTTCGCTACAGAAGAAAAAATATATTTCCACCTAGCAGCTCTGATAAAAGATCATATGGGATAGACAAAATCTCAAACTATATTCTAAAAAAAGTTAGACACTCAGAAGAAGCTATAACTTTCCTCCAAATAATTTTCAATAACTGCACAAACAACGGATATTTCACACAAATATGGAAAATCGCAAAACTGGTGCCAATCCCCAAAAAAACCGGATCCAAAATAAAATCAGAAGACCTCAGACCAATCGTAATGGTGTCAAATGTGGGTAAGCTATATGAACAACTGATAGCGGAAGATCTAGACGGATACTGTGACCTCAACAAAATAATCTCAAATAATCAATTCGGTTTCAGAAAAGCTCACTCCACAGAACACGCACTTCTTAAAATACAATATGATATAATTCAAAACCTCAGGCAAAGGAAAGCAACGGTTATATGCTCTTTAGACATAAAAAAAAGCTTTCGATTCGGTATGGACAAGAGGATTAATATTCAAACTTAGAACTCCAGCCCACATAATAAGAATTCTATACAATTTCCTTCAAGAGAGAAAAATATACGTTACAATAGAAGGGAAGGAATCAGAACAAATTAATATGAATTGCGGTGTTCCTCAAGGATCCATCAACGGGCCGAAGCTCTACAATATCTACTTATTCGACTTTCCACATCAAATAGTAATAGACAACGCAACAGCGGAGTCGAAAGCACTATTATACGCGGATGACACAATAATTTTCGCCGGGCACCAAAACCCGGAAGAAGGGCTCATCAAAGTAAATAACCACCTGGAAAGAATAAATGCGTTCTACAGCATATGGGGACTGGACATCAACCACAATAAATCACAACTAATTTGTGTAAGAAACGCTAGTGGAAAAGGAAGAAGAAACACAGTAAAAAGCAGCAGAAACCTTAAACTAAATCTCAACAACAAAGAAATCAAAGTCGTAAACCAAATTAAATATTTAGGAATAAATATAAATAACTTATTTAAATTCAATGATCAAGTGAACACAGCACTACAAAAAGCAAACAAAGCATACCTCACCATAGCGCCAATACTACATAAAAAAAGCAAACTCAACACAAGAACCAAACTGCTTCTGTACAAACAGTTGATAAGGCCCATAATAACATATGGATTTCCAATTTGGTTTGCTATATCTACAACCGCTGCCAAAAAATTAGAGATGTTTGAGAGAAAAATCCTAAGACATTGCATAGGAAAAAAATTTCAATCTCCAAATAAATACCACAGCAACAGTTACATCTACAATGAAGCCTCAATAGAGCCAATAATGACCTACGTAACGAAGCTGTGGGTCGAAAGGATACAAAAGCTAAAGGAGCACCAGATTCTGGTGCTCCTTTAGCTTTTGTATCCTTTCCAGAATAACGAAGTGAAATACATAGTAGAGAAAAACATCAACCACAGACTTGAGGAAAATTACTACCTGTCACCAATCAACTTACTTAACACGGACGCAATCACACCGATCGAAAACAGGAAAAAAATACTAAAATTTTACAGCGAAAGGGACTCCGCCCATCACAGAGGATAGAGATTAGAACTAATAAGACAGTAAATACAGATCATAACAAAATATCTAGTACAAATAGAACATAAACCAAAAATGTAAATATAGAAAAAAAAAACATGCAGTAAAGGAAGGGGGCTGGCAATACCAACCAAGCTGAAAACTCAGTACTGCAAATAACTCAACATATTGGATTGCCAACACTCCCCCTATCCATGCCAATGTGGAGCCGTGCAATAACATAAAAAAAAAACTCAAAACATAGCCACCCTTAGTTGCGAGCGTGGCTAAAATTAGTTAAGGTAGGGACAAAATAACCCATATAGGAGAAATCTCTACACATTATTTATAATTAATCTAACAAACCCACAAAGAACTACACACAAACACAAGTAAAGTGTTAAAGTAATATTAAGGAACCAATGAATATGTAAAATGAAGTATCAAAAATTGAAAGAAGCAATAAAATTATATCTTATCTTATATTATCTTAATATTTTTACTGTTACAGTTATAACGGTTATAGCGTCAGGTAATTTTTATGATGGCGGCAAAATAATAAAAGCGAAGTTAGATACAAGTAGCAGTTTAGTTGGAATATGGTGGTGAAACATTTTTTACTTACCGACATTACGCCTACTATAAAATTTTTTTTTGTAAAGCAGCAAACATTTGAATGAAATAAATATTTTTTTTGTAATTTATTTACTTAAAAGTATACATCAAAATACATAAAAATATAAATTTAAAAAAAATTGAAGGGTAAATATGGCGCTTTTTACAAATAACCAAAATTATGCAACTTTGAAATTTAATAAAAAAACAAACGGTAACTCGGCGACAATTAATTTTTTCGAAAATGAATTCTATGCATCGAAATAGTTACATAAAACTTATTAATTTCAAAAAAATCGGAGAAAAAATATAGCGGTTGACATTCCAAAAAATCGAAATTTGGCAACTTCAAACTTGAATGGCGGCGAAATGGTGCGTCAGCGGCAATTATTTTTTTCAAAAATGGATTCGACATATCAAAATACATAAAATATAAAAATTTGAAAAAAATCGGAGGTGGGTACTGTTATTCTGTAGATTTACCTTTGGTATGACCGACCTCCGATTTTTTTGAAATTTTTTTTATTAATGGATTTTGGGCTGTAGAATCCATTTCTCAAAAAATTAAATGGGAAAATATAACCCTAAAACGGGGCGTACCGCCCCTAAAATGGAAAAACGGGGGATGGAGGGCAGAGCCCCCTTATTCCATATAAGGAGTACTTAATTTTTCTCTTGCACCTTTTGTTTCAGCAGAATATATAGGATAATTTGCAGTTTTAGTTCCAACATTAGTGGTAATTTCACGGTTTTGGTGGATCCTTGCGCATATTACCCAATGCTAAGATTCAACTGACGAGCTCCTTACTTTAGAAGGGCTTGTAGAATTTGCAATTTTAGTTCCAACATTAGTGGTAATTTCTCATTCTGGTAGCCTTTCATGATAAGTATATAATATATTAAGGACTCAAACTTCTCTAGTTCGCACCGGTCATTAATGGGTCAACAAATTATTTAAAAATTGAGATCTTACCAGAATTTATAACGCTGGGCGAATTCACTTAAACTCACGTAAAGAGAGAAAGGGATTCCGCTTTTAGTTACCTTAGTGTTCTTCATTACAATATTCAAGATTGCAAAGCACGAGTGACTAAACATTAAAGTTAGTATATTTAACATCGATGATGGTAACACAAAAATTACGGCGGCTTATACATATTTTTACCGTTTTTTACAAAATAAAACCGAAAAACACGTCACAGTTATGACTTCTTTTATCTTCAACAAAATTGACGCGGATTTTCCAATTCAAATGCCGCTTCACTCACAATTTTATCAACACAAAATTAAAATCACTTTACGCACAACAAAATCCTCCGCACTAGAAAGTGACACACGAATGCTGGCCAAAACATCTGTTCTTTTGATTGCACGATCGCAATTTTAAAATGACAGAAGGCAGATAATTCATCATTTTCATCAACTCTATTACATTTAGATTTCAATAAAGCTTCACTGGCAATCGGAAAAATTGCTTGTGAAAATTTAACTAGTTGGAATCTCATTGGTTGGCGATTTTATTTTTACAAAAAAAACGCGTCATGGCAGCAGAGAAACAATTAGATGTGAATAGATATACAGGGTGTATTGCAAAGTTACACAACGGTCAGCTGTGGACACGTTTTGAATAGACGCTAATATTAATGCTCCATTTCTTATTTTTTTAGTACTTTTCACCTAAGCTTTGCCAAAAAGTACCAAATAAGCACCAAATAACGCCAATTTTAACACCAAACTTGCTAATAACTTCAAAAGTAAAGGCCGTAGCATAAAAATTGTCCAGACATTATTGATAGGAAATTGTCCAAGCTTTCCAATTGTACAAAAAAAGTATTAGTTAACTAGGTATTTTATGGAGAAAAAGATGGATGTAGTTGAAACTTTAGTTAAAAAAACGGAAATTTTGACTTTGATGACTCATTATTCTGGAAGTTGATAGGGTATAACCTTGACTTTATAGTTTTAGATAGGTGGAAGTATTCTGCGTACACTAATACCTTATGAAAATAGGTGATAGGATTACAAAAATACAGGGTAATATGTAAAACTAAAAACAAAAACTTCAAAACGCCTTAGCTAGAGAGTCCTTCCCGGGAATTCCCGCCCGGGATTTCCCGGGAAATTGAAAGAAAATGTATTTCCGTTTTCCCGGGAAAAAAACTAAATTTCCCGGGAAAAATTTATTGTTTGAAATCGCAAGTTTTCTTCTAAAAATCTTGAAAACACTAATTACTTCAAGGTTTTAAATTTAAAGTAAATCCTTGTTTTCTATATAAAACTACATAGTTGGAACCGGTGCGCCTTGCAGTCGTCATATCGAAATAAAAGAAGTTGTAAGAAATATTTGGACAACGAAGATTTCCCATCCACGTAAGCGTTAAGGCGCTCAGGTGGAGCCATTGCCATTGGAACAGCACATCCCAGTTGCTTGATTTTAAAACATGACAATTTTGGCACAAAGTATCCATTGGACCGGACCAATCACAGCATTGAGGTGAATGCTGTAATAGTGGTATTTATGGTAATTGAATGCTTTCATCCTAAAATCTGACTGTTCTTAAAGCTCGAATAACTTTGGTCCACGACATTAACTAATAACAAACGTAAATAAAAACATTCATTGTTGGTGGGATGCACTGTATAAATCCGCCCTAAAGCATCCGTCGAGAAAATAAAAATTTTGTCAACTTTCCTCTGCTTTTGTTTTGGGTCGCCTTTCTGAATTGTTGCAACACCCCACAAAAGCGTGCAGTTGTGATCGTGGTCTCACGGCGCAGGTAATTGATCAACAACACCCCTTTGGAATCCCAAAAGAACGTTTGCCATTTTACCACGGATCCCACCGGACTGCCGGATCGATCGAAGCACGCAGTGCAGCCACTACAGCCAGGCGCGAATTCCCTCAGACTCCCAGACTTTTCCCTCCAACCACACGGATTTAAAAAAATAGTGGAACTTACTTTTGAGACGACCCTAGTATATACACCCTTGTATTACATGTTAGTTTATAATGAAATATTTTTTTATGTTACGTTTTTTATAATGCAATAGTCATGCTATGTTTGTTGATTTCAAATAATTGTTTTTTATTATTATTTTTCTTATTACTAATTTATTATTAATATTTTTGAATTAAATTTACTTGTATCTTACTTGTTGGGGGGTGAATGGCTAACAAAGACCTCGGAAGGTGGTGGCACCCGATTTGCCACTTCTGCCAAAACCCGAGAAGAGTCACTGCAGACGAACACCTAGCAGCTCTGTTAGCAAGTCCTAATCCCACCTCCCCGCGGTGCCCCCTGGGGTACTTCTTCGGAAGGAGCTAACGGGAGACGGTCGAATGGCGAGTTCTCTGCGCCACAAAACAGAGTTTTAAGTCGGTTGGGCTGAGGGTTAGCAACCCGCTCCCATAAAACACACAATTGCTACGAATCGGCAAACATTGCCTCGGAACCGGACGGACAACACGACGACGACCTTTGCTTTTCGAAACAGGACACGAATCGGATCATGGAATGTGAGAACTCTGCTTGCTGATGGACGGCTGGATGAAGTGCTCAACGAGATGAACCGCTATAAAATCAAGGTCATGGGAATCAGCGAGACCAGATGGCCCGATTCGGGGGAACATATCTGCCCAAACGGTGAGTCCTTCTTATATTCTGGGAGAAACGAAACTGAAAATCGTAGGAATGGCGTTGGCGTAATACTCACCAAGGAAGCCAGGTCCAGCCTCATTAGCTGGTCACCAGTTTCTGAGAGGATTATTACCGTGCGCCTACGTACCAGACTAAGAAGTACTACGATAGTCCAATGCTACGCTCCAACTGAAGACGCAGACGATGACATCAAAGACGAGTTCTATATGCGACTGAATGAGGTTTTTCGCTCTATTCCAAGGGGAGACATCATTGTTTTGATGGGTGACTTAAACGCACAGATCGGCCCCAACAACACCGGCCTTGAAAACACAATTGGAAATCAAGGCCTAAGCCAAGATACCAATCACAATGGTGAACTTTTCGTTGACTTTTGTAGTTCCCATCAACTCATGGTAGGTGGAACTTACTTTTGTCACAAGAAGATACACAAGGAGACCTGGGTATCGCCCGATGGTAGAACGAGAAATCAGATAGATCACGTGGCCGTCAGTCGCAGATGGCGAACTATTCTGGAGGATGTCAGGAGCTTTAGGGGAGCAGACACTGGAAGTGACCACCATTTGGTAGTAGCAACTATCCGCCTAAAAATCGCTGCAATCAGAAACGTCCAACGCGATGCCATAAACCGTCGACGGTTTAACGTAGACCTTCTGCGTGAGAGCACCAAAAAGCGAGAATTTGCTGGCAAACTGCAAGAAATCTTAAACCAGCAAACCGTTTCTGACGACACAAATATTGAAGAGCTGTGGAGCACAACAAAGGGCGCTATAATAACAGCAGCGGAAACAAGCATCGGTTATGTCCAAAGAAACCAGCAACACTGGATCTCGGACACAACCTGGCAAAAAATAGAACGCAGAAGGGCCCTCAAAAATAACGTGAACTCTACAAGCGACCCGGAAAGACGCCAACAACTTGAACGGGAATACTCCCAATTCCACCGGGAGGTAAAGAGAAGTGTCCGGCGTGATAAAAGGCGGCAGATAAATGAGCTCGCAGAGAAAGCGGAAAACGCGGCAAACACAGGCAACAGTAAGGTGCTGTACCAAATCACTAAACAGCTCTCGGGAAAGCACTCTACTAAAAAGCATGCCGTAAAGAGTGCGGATGGAAGGCTGCTGTGCAGCGACGAGGAGCAACTCCAAAGATGGAGAGATTACTTCTTCGCCGCCCTGAATGGTTCATTTACACAGGAACCTCAGGAAAACAACAACAACAATGCACAGCCAATAAGAATCACCACTCGTGCCCCATCAAAGACTGAAATAGTAACCGCAATTCATGCAATGGCCAATGGTAAAGCAGCTGGAAAAGATGGCATCCCGCCAGAATTGTTGAAAGCCGACTCAAGCCTCATAGCAGATGCGCTACAGCCAATCCTGGAAATAGCATGGAACACCGGTACCTTTCCGGAGGATTGGACGGAAGGTATCATAGTCAAAATACCAAAAAAGGGGGACCTAACAATATGTGACAACTGGAGAGGCATCTGTCTATTATCTACTGTGGGCAAAATCTTGTCCCACATATTACTATCAAGGATAAGAGAGGCAGTAGATCGAACGCTTAGAAGACAGCAGGCTGGATTCAGAAAAGGCCGCTCCTGCATAGACCACATTAACACCTTGAGAATCATAGTGGAGCAGTCTACTGAATTCCGATCCCCCCTTTACCTTGCTTTCGTAGACTATGAGAAAGCGTTCGACTCGGTTAATAGGAGCTTTATATGGCGAGCTCTTCGGCAACGTGGACTGCCGAATAAAATAATAGAATTGATAAAAGCTCTATACAACAATTCCAAATGCAGAGTTCTTCACAATGGAAAACTCTCCGACAGCTTTGAAGTGAGCTCAGGAGTACGGCAAGGATGCCTACTTTCGCCATTACTATTTCTTATAGTAATAAACGACATCCTTGTCAGCGCTCTAGATACTAGAACAGGTGGCATACAATGGGGATTGTTAGACCGCCTTAAGGACCTCGACTACGCGGATGATATCTGTTTGCTGGCCCACCGACACCAGGACCTCAGAAACATGTTAAACAATTTGGCAACAGAAAGTAGTTCAGCAGGCTTAAGGTTAAATCCGACTAAAACCAAAGAAATGCGGATAAATGCAAACACCCTTGAACCAACAGCGCTAAATAACCGTGACGTGGAACTGGTAGATAAATTCTGTTACCTCGGTAGTATTATTACCGAAAACGGCGGTACAGAAGAAGACGTCAGTTCCAGAATAAATAAAGCAAGAAGCGCATATGCATGCCTGTTTCACATATGGAGATCGACGGAGATCTCAATTAACACCAAATTGCGGCTGTTCAACTCCAACGTTAAGGCAGTTCTTTTGTACGGTTGCGAAACATGGAAAGTCACCCAATTCATCACAGGGCGCCTACAAGTTTTCATCAACAGATGCCTACGTCGTATCCTAAAAATCCGCTGGCAAGATAGAATTTCAAATGAAGAACTATGGCGCCGTGCCGGCCAAGAAAGGATAGACGACCAAATCAGGCGAAGGAAATGGAATTGGATTGGCCACACCTTGCGACGCGAAAACGAGAATCTAGCCAAACAGGCCCTCGACTGGAATCCGCAAGGAACCCGTCGAGTCGGAAGACCTAGAACAACGTGGAGGAGAACCCTATTAGCAGAGGCCGCAACAACCGGGAGATCCTGGTCAGAGCTGAGAGCTGTCGCGCAAAACAGAGTCCGCTGGAGGGCAACTGTTTCCGCCCTATGTCCCATGAGGGATTAAAGGAGCAATTAGTTAGTAGTAGTTAGTTTTCTTAAATGAATTTTTCATTTATTTTTTAACAGTAATTGTTCCTCCTAATTCTCATTTCACTCCTAATTCCTAATAGGTTTCATTTTTCCCGGGTTCCCGGGAATCCCGGGAAAAATGAACTTATTTTTCCCGTTTCCCGGGAACAAAAATAATCCGGGAAACGTGACTCTCTAGCCTTAGCGGTTCAACGGTTACGATATCCCCCCTCAAATGATTTTTGTTTGTCTATTCAAAACCTATCCACAGCCGGCCCTTGTGTAATTTTATGCAATACACCCTACATACCAGATATTTCTTATATCGGAATTAAGAGTCTCCTCAAAGCTGGTAGGTACGACTAATCAAATGCCCAACAAAAGCTATTGGCGAAAGTAAATGCTGGAACACAATGGCCGCTGAAGCCTGGCGCTGTTACATTACAGTTCAATAAATGCTTTTCAAAATACATGCAACACAATAGGGGTATTCAGGTCACATTTCACTTTGTTCGTAGCCTTCGTAGCTTCGTGGTTCATTTACATTCATTTGGAAACAACGAAGCACCTCGCAACTACGAAGCTAAAAAGCCTCTCAATTTCGCTTCATAGTATCGTAGTTTGTTTTTTTGACAGATGTGTTGTGTGAATTGCGCGAAAAATTTAATTTCATTTTCATTTTAATTTCTTGAAACGTTTTTAAAATTTTGTTAGGACAAGCGAAAACTGCTTGATGCGATCTAAACACATTTGGATTTCGTGAAATCGTTTTATTAAAAACTGCGGATTTCAAGTACGATGGAAAGATGGATGCTTATTGCAGTCACCAAATTATTGTACATATTATGATTATCTATGCATGTGTATTTTCGCCATACAAAATACGAATGGCTGCTCGTTTACAATTTAAAATTTCCGCCCCATCAACCGTCAATACAAGTGTGTGCGTGAAATCAACGCGTTGATTTCCCCACTAAGCACCTCTTCCCCCTTGGCCCTAAGAGCCGTATTTCACCGGGACACCATGGCGGCGCAACCAGTCGCTGCCACCAACAAAATTTATACAGCTTTATAGAGAGTACCTCACATGGTGTCCGCTTGGTTGCGCAACCAATTTGGCGGCGCGACCAGCACAGACGAGTGCCACCACTAATTAGTATAGCGCTGTATGGTGCATCACTGATTGTCAAGACCCTTTGTTAGTTACGATGGATAATTTCGACACGGAAAAATGTATTATCGAAATTGAAAATAGAGTATCTATTTGGGATAGTTCTTCACCGGATTATTCCAATAGAGACTTAAAAAAGAAATGTTGGGAGGAAGTTGTAGAGTTATTTGGAAGACAGGGACAAACTGTTGAGCAAAAAAGCAGTTAGGTAAGTAAACATTATGTTTTTATGAATAAATTATTATTATTGAATATAATTATTTTGCCATGGAAGTGGAATTTCGCTTACAAAATAATCTGTGAAATTATCTCGAGTTGTAGTAACAGCACGCCCTCCTCTAGTAAAATTTCGCTGTGCTGAAGTTTCAAAACCCGTTATTGTCAGAGTATCATCATATGAATATCCATCTCTAGCAAGTACAAAATTGTGTAATACACAACATGCTCTAACAATTGATTTTGCTAATTCTGTGTGGAAATTTAATGGTCTGTGAAAAATTCTCCAATTTGTTTGTTAAGATGCCAAATGTGCACTCTATGTAACGGCGAGCTCTGATAGTCTGTAGTTTAAATTTTTTTTCGACACTGAGGTTGTTTCCTCCATATGGACATTTGTGCTCAACCCGAATACTTCATCGCCTACAAATAGATAAAGGAAAAGCGTTGTGTTATTTTCCGAAATTTAAAGGGGCTCGGGAATATTTAAAGTATTGCTTATGAGCTTCTTATACAAATCAGTTTCTTGGAAAATAGCAGAATCGCTACTTTTCCCATAGGCACCAACGTCTATATGAATGATTTTATAATTAGCATCACATACAGCAAGCAGCTGAAAAGAAGTGTTTATATGTAATTATAATAGAACGAGCCAGAATTAGCAGGTTGAATCAGTCTAATGAGCTTCCCATCGATACTACCGATGCAGTGTGGAAATTTAGCATGCTTTTCGAAACCATCTGCTATTTTCATCCAGTCACTTGCAGTAGCTGGAAGCACAGACTACTTAATATACAGACGGAACAACCGGGAACAAAACTTGTAATCACTTTTCATTTTTAGGTAATTTGAAAACAGCTTTTAGTGAGAGACTGAAGAGAGAAAATTCTTACCAATTTAAAAAGCTCAACTTTTTTCTCACGACTTCGTTGGTGCAGCAACAAGCGCCGTGCATAGGGACTTAACTTACGCACATATACAGCTGCCTGGTTTTCCGTCTCGGGGCTCGTGTATTAAATAAATGAGCTATACAACCTCACAATGCAACGCTGTTGTGTTGTTGAATGCGGGTTTATTCAACAATCGGCAATCGATTATGAATGAGGAATATTTCTAATGATTGGGGTAGTTTTCATGTATTTTGAATACGGACTTTTTAAATTTTAAAGTTAAATGTTATTCAAATTGAAAATTTGAGTTTTTATTTTAATGTTTTTAAAAAAAATATGTTAGTAAAGTTTATAGATAAAAAAAAATTATGTATTAAATGTATTAATATAAATAATTTAAACAAATTTAGTTCAGTATTTGAAATATAATTTATTTATTACTTAATTAAATATATAGATAAGTTTTAATTAGATATAAAAATTAAGTTGCGCATACAAATTATTCATATTTTTAATGATCTTAAACTAGAGTATACTGTATAATGATATGTAAACAAGTTTTAACTTCCTTTTTGGTTTAGCAAACCGCAGGTCACTTGATTAGTGACCACATTAAATCGTGGGGTATGCTTTTTGTGCTTTCATGCAGTTTGAAATGGATTCCAAAGGTTTTATTAATAAACAATTGACTTGAAATTAAAAGTTAATTCTCTTACTTCACTATTTATTCCAACTTAACGAAATAACATTTAGCGGTTTCCTTCAATTGTTGAGACGTTTTAGGATCACCGTAACGAATGGGAATAAAATTAGAGCTGAAGACGAATTAAATTAATAAATGTATATTGTAGGGGAGCATATAACTATTTTAAAACGCTTTCTTCTTTGAATTTAGACACCTATAATATTGCAAAAGCTAACAGGAGCCTGACACACTGAATATCGGTGGTCAAGTCAGATTTAAAAGGCTATCGGTAAATATTGTGGTCATTCAAATTGAATATTAAAAGTTTATTATTACGGATTTGCGCCGTAACACCTTTATAGTTTATAGATTATACATAGTTGCAATCTTATTCGAATAAGTTCACACAGTTCACAAATTCATACATTCGCTGCTATAGCTGCTAAAACCGGGATGCCTCTTACAAGACAGGAAAACAATGAGTCGCGAAATTGCAGAAAATCGTATGTGAAATCTAAATATCGCTTAGTTATGGAAAAAATAATGAAATTAATAAAGTTAATTTGTTATATTGTGGGTTTTTTAGAGGGTTAAACACGATTGATTGTATGGTAAACAAATTCAGGGAAAACCCTACTTTGATAGTTTACAATTGTCTTCTCTTGGCAAAGTGTACCAATAATTAGAAGCAATAAAAGGGATGAAAAAAGGTTTAGGGCGGCTGCATACATCAGGTTCACTTCGTCCGGTTTTATGATTTGCGGTAACCTGAGGATGGAAATAACGTTAGTTTAAATAAGCATAACGCCCACATCCGCTTGAACACCGGATTGCTTTTTGAATTGTTTTATTTTTGAGTCATAAAAAGGGTCACAAAACCGGAAGAATTTCGCCGAATATTTGCGGTTGGCCTAAAGATCTGAGACAATTGGGCAACAGGGCAATAAAAGTCCAGTAGGAAAGGGGTAGGTCATTAGCAGTTCCGCGAACCCACTATGGAATAGATGCTAACACTAAAGAAGGAGTATAACTTGTTGTTGCAGGAGTACAAAGAAAAATTAAGGAATACATACGATAAGAACCTATCTCTTTAGTTCGTTACTGGGCATCGCCGTGGTTAAACGAAAGACAACTGCTGAAATTTTGTGTTATCTAAATATTTATTGCAGTGTGCTCTGATTTTAAGTGATGTGTAGTGAGGTGACAGAAATAGCAGGAACTTAGGTACTTTTTTTGGAAAGGCCAGTGGAATCAAGACAATTGCTGAAATACTTGTGTGTTATCAAATTTTTTTTATTTGGCCAACATAAAAGTAGTGCAGTGTGCTCTGATTTTAAGTGAAGTGTAGTGAGGTGGGAGAAATATAACTTAGGTACTTTTTTGGAAATACCAGTGGAATCACCATCATAGGCACAATCTATCTGGGATTTTTGGTAAATATTATAATATATTTCTTTAAAATTAGTATTAAGTCATTGGACTTATTTTTTGTTCTGTTAATTAGAATTCTATTTGAGATCTTTTTAAAAAAAGTTTTAAATTAGTGATGTCTGACCTTACGCAACCAAGAAAACAGTCCTTGTCGGGCATTACATGCGCTGTTAAAACATGTAGGGCTACAAAGAGGATGTTTAAAGACCGAACTTTCTTTAAATTCCCGGATATTTCTGTACCCTTGTTTCATCAATGGGCAGCCGAGTGTAATTTGGCTCCTCACGATTATGAAAAAAAAAGACTGAAAATTTGCGAGGTTCATTTTTTAAAAGAGCAAATAGGAAAAAATAAAAGGCTTAAACCTGGTGCTATTCCTAGTTGTTTACTTGGAGATCAAGAAGTCTCTGACCTTTTATTATCTGAAACTAATGCCTCTGCTTTAGAGGAAACCCCAGATATTTGTAATAATTGCAAAAAATTGCAAAATAAAATCGATTATTACAAACATAAACTATTAAAAGATTTAAATGATAATGTGAAACTGAAATCAGAAATGAGTTCACAAAAAAAGGTAATTAGGGGGTTGAAAATGAGATCTACCATTACCAAAATAAGACATATGTCAAAGGTAATACTCGCAAAAACAATTTGTAAACAAATTGACTCTCTTTCCCATCTGAATAAATATTCTAAAATTTTTTCGAAAATGCTCTTAATGCCAAGAAAGAAAAATACAAAGTGGAATAAATCTCAAAAATTTATTGCACAAAATTTGTATTTTAAGTCGCCGTCTTGTTATAGATATATGTCGCAAGTATTACAATTTTCTCTTCCCTCTAAAGTTTCTTTGAGGAGATGGAGACCTATAAAAAATCTCAGGCCTGAGTTTAATGAGCAAATTTTTAGTAACTTGCGTGAAAAAAATAAGGAGATGGAGAAAATGGAAAAATATGCTATTCTAATATTTGATGAAGTATCCATCAAAAGAGATTTAGAATATAATAGCATATTTGATGAAATTGATGAGTATGCAGATGATGGGACAAATAGATCGAACTGCATAGCCTAGACAGTATTTGTCTTCATGTTACGAGGCCTTTTTTCCAAGTGGAAGTATGTACTTTCATACTTTTGCTCAGAAAGCGTGATAAAAGGAGACAAACTGAAAGAACTTGTCTTAACAAATTTAAATAAATCAAAAGAAATTGGCTTTGAAGTAGTTGCTGTAATTTGTGACCAGGGCGCAAATAACAGAAATTGTTTCAAACAATTGAATGTTACCACAGATAGGCCATATTTCATATTTAATAATATCAAAATATATATTATTTTTGATCCTCCTCACTTGATAAAATCATTGCGAAATGCATTAATTGGAGGAAATTTAGATACCCCTGATGGTGTTGCAAGTTGGCAAGTTGTAGAGAACTTGTATGATCATGAACTTGATCGACCAACAAAAATGTGCACAAAATTAACCAGACAACACATTTATCAAATGAGTTTGAAAAAATGCGTGTTAAGTTCGCAGTTCAAATATTCAGCAGAAGTGTTGTCGCCGCTATCAAAACAGGTATCCATTATAGTGTTTTTGAAGACAGTACCTTAGCCGTTTCAACATTCAAGTTTTTTGAAAAAATTGATATGTTATTTGATAATTTAAATAGCAAATTACTTTTTGATAAAAACCCAAATAGAAGCGCCCTCCAAAGTGGAAATAAAATTGAAAAAAATATTGTTGCAATGATAACATATTTTGACAACGTAAAGCCATTAGTTAAAAAAACACTCTTTTGTTTAAAAGGTATTCAACAAACCTGCAAAGCTGTTCTGGTGTTACTAAGTGATTTTGAAAAATCAGGTATGCAGAACACATTTATTTTAACATCGCGTTTAAA
This sequence comes from Thereva nobilitata, assembly GCA_963855945.1. Classification (NCBI taxonomy): domain Eukaryota; kingdom Metazoa; phylum Arthropoda; class Insecta; order Diptera; family Therevidae; genus Thereva; species Thereva nobilitata. The sequence continues at coordinate 170,552,253 of OY979694.1, forward strand.
TCAGGATCCAATTGAGAATCTTTTTTCTCAAATAAGAAGTAAAGGAGGTAATGCAAAAAATCCTTCTATTCACGAATTCAGCCACATCTTATCGCAGATAATGTCATTTAGAATTTTGCAGCCGAATGACATTTCTAATTGCGATGAAGATGAAGATTTCACTTTGATAGATTCAGAGAATTATAATCAATGTGAAACAAACGTGGTGGATATTCCTGTCAAAGACTTGCTCACTTTGCAAGACGGAGATGAGAAGGATGAGAAGGATGAGAATTCTAATGAAAGTAATCATTATGTCGACGACACACTTGATACCGTTGTTTTAGAAAGTAATTTCACGGATGAGGCTTCCATTAAATATTATATCGGGTACGTGCTATTCAAAACTAAGGTAGAGCATTGTAGCAATTGCAAGAATATTTTATTAGAAGATGGGGAAAGGCTTGTACTTAAAAATGAGTCCCTTTTATTTTATAAAAATTACACAAACAGTACAAATTTCGGGTCCTTACATTGTCCTACCCAACTTATTTTTGATTTGTGTAAAGTTCATATCAAAATTTTTGAGAAGTGGTTTAGTGAACGGCCGCACGAAAAATCCATTAAATCAAAAATTATGCAAAAGTGTATATCAGCTACGAATGCTATTCCAGAATATTGTAATTGGTTTAATACACAATCAGAATGTTATGAACATCATTTAAGTATTCTCGACTTTATGATTCTTGTTTTGTTGAGAAAAAACTGCAAATGGAGTATACAGAAACCATTTAAACGAGCGACAGTTCGTCGACTACGAACTTTGCAGCAATAATAAAGTTACAAAGGGAAACTTGCGACGTTGAGAAAAAAATTACTGTTTAATTATTTAATTTAGAGTGTATTTTTTTTCGATAGCACTCGAGAATACCGACAAAAATTTCTTATAACTCTGTGCTTACCAAAACATTGCTAATGACGAGTACACAAGGAAATTGGCACAGCTATTTAATAAATAGATTGGTGTACTGTAGGCCCCTTATATTTTCCTCTTATCCTCTTTGTTCTTGCCGAATATGCAAGTATGTAAGTTGTCCTTGTTTGATCAAAACAATCGCCTACGGGGGAAACCACGTTAAAAAAAATGCGCCTACTACTCTACCTCGAAGGTGGTGTGGAAAGGAGTACCTACGTATTATGCAAAATAGTTCTCACTCCTAAGAAAAAAACGGTCGTTTGTGAATAAAATTGCATGATCTTCAATTTTTATTATAATAATTTTTCGGGATAAAACTTACCATTTAAGAGATATTTGTTTTTGCCCCTTTCACCTTGATAAACAGGGCAAGCTCGATAGATAATTTAATAAATTTAATATATTTTCTTATATTTTTGAACCGATATTCCACTAGAAATGTAATATAAGTTTATTCGTTGATAGTTGTAATATTCATTTTAAAAATAAAAAAAATCAAATTACTTCCTTTTTGACCTTCTAAAACTATAATAAAAGGATAAAAAAATTTACTATTCATAATTCATATCAACAAACAAAAAAAAATTAACGATTTTCCCTTTTTTTAATGTGTAAAATTTTTTAGAAGTCTAATCGTTCATTTACGAAAAAAGTTTGTTAGAAACTATATAAGAGCCATTTCATTTTATTATCTTAATCTCAGGTAGCAAAATAATATTTTCCTTTCCAAAAATTCGATTTGAGTTCATTTACTATCATACGACCCCACACAATAATTATTGTGCATGCGCAGTGTGCAGTGTCACAACCTTCTATATTATTCTATTAGTAATATAGAAGGTTGTGGCAGTGTACAACGCACACACAGCCATATTTTCAGTGAAGAACTTGGAGAGAGTCGAGACGAGCTTTTCGCTCAGAAAGAATACAAAAAGCTCGAATGGGTTACGACTTGTGACCCATTTTGAGCCTTGTAACCCTTCTTCGTGTTGTTCCGTCTGTATAATAAGTAGTCTGTGCTGGAAGTGATAAACATGTTTGAAAATTATCCCAAATCACGGCACACATTTCTCTAATTATTGCCCTTAATGTTGTTTGTCATAGACGATAGATGTAATGCAAATCCCTCATTGTACATCCACTTGCGAGGTACCTGTAATTAAGAAAAACTATTAATTAGTATCATTTAATTTTCAGGGTTAGAGTTGCAGAAAAGGTGGGAGAGTATCAGATCATGCTACGCGCGTGAAGTCAAACGTCAAAAATGTAAAGTCTGGTTCTGGAGCCACTAACCGCAAAAGCGAATACATATATTTTAAGCAGTTGCAGTTTCTACAAAAAGTAGTAGCTATCAGAGAAGAAGAAGGTGAAAGAGAAGAAAATTTGGATAGCGTTGAAGGAGAGCGACCTAAACAAAAACTCAGAAATAAACGTAAACGTTAATCTGTAGACGATGACCCTTTTGTTCAGGCTTTGAACAATTCTATTGAGCAGAGACGGCGTGAGACAGCAGAGGTGGACGAAGACCGGCTGTTTCTCCTTTCATTGTTAAGTACACTCCTCAGGTTAAAATGACTACCAAAATAAAGATGCTAACTTTGTTGAACGACGCGTCCAATTTTTCTGGTAATGGACGTTTGATTATGCTGATCGTTCATTCCGGCTTACTTCAGAAGTTAATCTAGGTGGCAGACTGGTTAGTCCTCGTTATTCGACCCAACGGCGGTTGGTTGCTACTGAATATGCTGGCACGAGTAATAGGACAAAGACGAATTATCCGAATGAACAAATAGTCCTAATTTTGGAAATAATTCTATAAACACAATTATAGTTACAAGTTCTCCAAGGCGATACACATGATTCACTGGAGTCAAAACTATATGCGGATCTGTTTAACAGTCAAAAATCTAGCAACTAACTCTAAAAATGTTCATGGCTTGTTTGTTTACCTACATTATTTAGTAAAACTTACTTTAAAAAAGCTCATGTTTTGTTTTAACTTACCTTAATTTTACAAACAACTTTTCTTCGGGACTGACTGCCTTTCTTAATATTGTATCTTGTTTCAACAAATCATTTCTACATAGAGTCAGTAACTCGTCCATGGAGGCTATACAAGGAGATAAAACTCCGTGTTGTCAATATTCGTTTGATTATTGGTGGCGCTGTAGTCAAATGTACCCCGAAAAACATGGCCGATTATATTTATCCGGTTCATGGTAAAGTTCGTTTATTACTAATATATTTTACGTTTAGCAGCTTACAGCTGTTTACCAGCTTCTAAATTCGATTTTATATCAATGCGATTACTCGTAATTAATCAATTTTTGATGTTTCCAATGAATTTTTATTAAATTCATGTGGGGTACATCGGACAAAGGTGACATCTGTGGCCAAAAATGAACTTCTAGTTTAGTTTCTTTACCCATCCATTTCCTGTCATTTTCCCCATAAGAGTTTTGTCTCCTTGTATATTCTCCATGAACTCGTCAAAGGACCTAATGGACATTCTCACATAGTTAAAAAACTTATCTGGATATCTCCTCAGATCTTTGTATATATGGACAAATTGCCCTTTCTTAAGGCCCAACTACACATGGCATAAGCGCATATGCCAAGTGCATATGTCAAGTTCAGAACCAGAACTTGTTATGAAGGCGGCTACGGTTGTCATAGCACGACATAAAAGCTTTCGTTAAACATTCGTTAAACATAATGAATGCGACTTGGGTCGAACGTGACATGACAACATTAGGAAAAGCAAGTTATATTTATTGCTGTTTATTGTTAGAGCAAGTGATTTTTGTTCATGTATGGAGAAATAAAAATATCTACATATCCTACATATATATATGTTTAGTGCAAAATGAATTTTTACACTAAGAGAAAAAGGAAATATGAAGGAAACAGACGTGTCAGTTAGAATTCAATAATTGTCTTTATTTCGAAAAACTGTTTGCTTAGGTGCTAACAGATAGGACTTATGTACAACTTAACTTATTTTATATCACTACTACCAACCACTAACACATGAATGTTGATATATATCAGTGTTCTAGTTAGTAATATTTATTCAATAATATAATATATATAGGAATTCAGACAACGACTAAAGTACTTGACCAGAAGTCTCGTATACAAAATTGCACTGAGTATATCAGGCGATATAACCAGACAGCAATTTAATGCTTGACTAAGGTAGATATAGAGTCGTACTGAATGTTACCTTTGAAAAATGCTGAAAATAAACATTTATTAATCCCAAACATGCAACATTTCCCAGACTCAATTTGGCCTGTAGGAAATATAATGATTGAAGCAAATATCTTACTAAGAAGTTGAAAAATCCTTGTTCAAAATTGAAAAACACTTGTAGAAAATCGTGGAAGTTACTTCGACTGCACTTGGCGCGATGTACTTTCTTCGACTACGTATAGACAAGAGAGATCGATTGCTTTTCGGTTCGGGTTTTTATACACTGGAACCAACGGTCCTGGCTTAAACTGCATTGCCATTTTTAGGTGGGGGTAGTTATTCCTTGATGATGAATAAAAAATAGTTTCAAACTATTTCCCCTTAATTCTAATTTTTTTTTATTCTTTTTAATTTCATAAAATTTCAATTAATTCACTATGATTTTCTTATTTTTCTTCAATTTTTATGATGTACTAAAAATGTCCTTTTTCGACCATTTCCTCATTTCCTCCTGCAATATCACAATTTTATTAATTCATATATTCATCCTTTTTCACTATATTTTCTCTTTTTCGCTTATTATCATTATGAGAATTTATGTTTTATGGAAATATCTTTTTATCCATAAAATATTTCGTTTTTCTGGCATCGCGGGATAAATGCAACCATCGTGGGTTGCAGGTGATTGTATGTCATTGTTGTGTTGTTTTAGTGTTGTGCTGTGTTCTATCTGCATACGCATGAAAAATTTGGAGTGATTGTTGGTAAAGAGCAATATTTTATAAATGTAGGGTTATGTGTACGTGCATGCATTTTGATGTCGTGTTTTTACCTGTGTTTTGTAATTTATTTAACGTTTTTCAAATAGATAAACGTTTTTTATTATGTGCTTCATTATTATGTTATGTTTTATGTATACATAATTTATGTTATTTGTTGTGCCTTTTGTGTGCTTATTATGCAGTGCAGTTGTTGCAGTTTTTTTTGTTTTTGCATGTCATATTTTGGTTGACTTTTCATTTTTATACGCTTTATATTAGCTTGACCTGTATGTTGTATGTTGTATGTTTCATGTAAACAAATCTTGCAACTTGATTTGGGGCCATCCATAAATTACGTCACACGAATTTCATGATTTTTTGACCCCTCCCCCGTCCTTGTCACAGGTGGTCACATTTATGAGACTCCCCCCTCCCTAGTGTGACGTCACATATTTTGCAATGTTACATCTAGCAATTATTAAATTAAAACAGCAGTTCCGAAATTAGTTTAAATTATTTTTTAATAAAATCAACATCAAATCAAACATTTGAGAAAAATTAACAAAACAAAAAACGATTAATTATATTGATGAAAGATACAAACTTAATCAACTTGAGTCCATGAAATTTGAACTCACTCCGTTAAATTATTTATAACTGGCATAGCAGACACTTCGTTCTCGTTTGGGTTGTTAACATATTAGATATTGAAATGTGACGTCACGAAATTTAGAATCCCTCCCACCCCTTGTCACACAATGTCACACTTCGTCGACCCCCTCCCTCCCCCTTAAGGTGTGACGTAATTTATGGATGGCCCCTTTTGAGTCACTTCCAGGTAACGGATCAACTTGAAATTTTGCACATATGTATAGTTCGCGTGACAATGCAACCTGACCATTTTGTAAAAAAATCAAGATGGCGGTTCCAAGATGGCGGCCGAATTTTGCAATTTTACTCCCCGACCCCCGACATGGGTATCAAATGAAAGAGTATTACAAGTAGAATACTATTAGCTCTGTGGCGTCATTCAAAATTCAAAATGGCCGCCAACACAAAATGGCGGACTACCTTTTTCTTTACAACACCCTCGGTATGGGTATCAAATGAAAGGGTGTGACAATTAGAATACAGAACTGTGTGGCGTGATTCCAAATTCAAAATGGCGGTCAACACAAAATGGCGCTTTACCTTTTTCTTTACAACGCTCTCGGTATGGGCATCAAATGAAAGCGTACGACGAGTATAGCACAGTAAACTGTGTGACGTCATTTTAAATCCAATATGGCGGTTTCTACAAAATGGCGATAGACTAAAAAATAGAAAATAAAAAATATATAGTTTAAAAAAACTAAAAAATACGCTTTGATTTTAAAATGAACTAAAAAGTAAAAAATTATTTTGAATGTAAAGTTTTTATTGCTCCAGCCAGAATATGGAAACAACCTACCTTTCGAAATGTAAAAAACCGTGGGCCGCTAGCGAAAAGTTCCGGTGTTAATAAATATAGGAAGAGAGTCCCACGCTGTTTTACATTTCGAAAGGTAGGTTGTTTTCATATTCTGGCTGGAGCAATAGAAACTTTACATTCAAAATTATTTTTTACTTTTTAGTTCATTTTAAAATCAAAGCGTATTTTTTAGTTTTTTTAAACTATATATTTTAAAATGAAGTTTCAGCCTTAAAAAGGAACGATATCAAAATCTAATAAAGATCAAGTTTTCTTTTCATTTCGGGGCAGAATATTATTTGTATTAGAAATTAGACTCTCAGATACGCACGCTGGCCAGCCACGGCCACGGCGATCGGTAATATATAATCGTCTTCTGGCTCCTCCAAAAACTGGCGACATAATCAGTGTCATCGTTTGGATACATTTTAAATTTTTGGATAAGCGGATACTTTTTTTATTAAAAAGATACTTTTTAAATAGAAAAATTAGGTAGGTTGTTTCCATATTCTGGCTGGAGCAATAAAAACTTTACATTCAAAATTATTTTTTACTTTTTAGTTCATTATAAAATCAAAGCGTATTTTTAAGTTTTTTTAAACTATATATTTTTATATTTTCAAGTCGAAATGTTTAGATATAATTAGTAATAAATTTTGCCCTTTACCTTTTAGGTTTATTATGAAAGAACAAAACACACCAGAAGAAAAAAACAAGCAGGAAGGAATAACAACCTGTGTATGGATATTTATTATTTATTATTGTTTTATTGCTGGTGAGTTTTTTTTTGTTTATTATATTTTATTTGTATTATAATTATTTTTGTGTTTGTTTTTGATTTGGGGCTGAACATTCTCCCCCCTGTTGAACAACTTTGTTCAACCGCATATTAAGTTTACTGAGTCCCCGTTTATGGTGGTGGTGAAATACTATCCGTCCATCCGCTTTCACCTGCAGGCGCACCTGGTATCGGTTGGGTAGACTTATGATTTGCTCCTTTTTTCGCGTTTCCCGTACCTGGTCGAATTTGGTTCTTTGAACTATGTGTTTAGGGAGGTACAGGTCTTCACCCTCCCTTGTTATGAAACGTTGAAAAGAGTTCTCGTTCCTGTCTCGTAATTCGGTGAGCGTGGTTGTGGGTTTGAGCAGGGTTATGTTTCCTACCTTACGTCCATTTATGATCGCCGGTTTTTCAAGTGATGGTATGACCTTGTTATTCCTTGTCACATAGTGATATGTCTGGTTGCGTGGGTTCGATTGATTCGGTTCTGCTGGTCCTGCCAGGTTTTGTTTTATTGGGCTTTTGATTGGTGAATCTTCTGGTCCGGTAAGGTCAATGGTCACTTCTTCTTGATGTGGCTGTTTGAGCGTTGCTACATCTTGAATGTTCAGCCTTTGTTGTCGGTGGGCTCTTGGTGGCTGGGTCGGTTTGGGTAGTTCGTCAGGATTCAGCGTGATTATCTTTGTTATAGTTGTGTCGCATGGTTCTTCTTGATTCTGTGATGCGCTGGACTTGGTGGTCGGGAACCGCCTAGGCTGGGTTCGGATCCGAATCTCGGGTCCGCAAGGTGTCACCTCGAAGGCCCTCTTCGCAATGGGGCGTTCCTTTTCGGATTTGGCTCCTGAGGAATTGATCCGGGTGGGTTGTTAGCCCGCCTAATCACTCTGACACAGTCTGAATATATGTTTGCACACAGTCCTCGTCTAGCTATGAATCTTTTAAGGGCTGCGATAAATGCTGTTGATGATAGGTCTGAAACCAGCTCGATATATATAGCCTTGGTTGTCAGACAGACTATGACACAAATGTAAGCTTTTTGTAGTTTTGCATTTCTAATTGATGACGTCTTAATGGTGATTGGTCCAGCGTAATCAATGCCAACATTAGTGAATGGTTTACTAATGTTGACTCTTGGAATAGGTAGCTGCCCCATTAATTGCGTCATAGTTTCTCCCCGTTGTTTAGCACATACCATACATTTATGAATCCTGCTGGTGATACAACTTCGTGCATTTAAAATCCAAAACCTCTGACGACTCGTACTTAAAACCAATGAAGGTCCGCCATGTAATGTCTCTAGGTGCACTGAGAAAACAGTTTGGTTATTGTTAAAGAGATTTAGTTATAAATACCAAATTGTATAGTTGGATACTGCGAATTAAATATTTAGTTCTTACAAAACGATCCCATGATTGGGATATATTCTTGAGTCAAATTTCAATTTGGTAATATTAACCAAATTATTGCGTTGCATGAAATTGATATTTTGACTATCAAATCGCTCATTAGTTCAACGAATCAATTATGTCAATGACTCAACAGTATATAAGATTCAGCCAATTTAGCAATATTTTTCAAAAAAAAAAATAAAGTTGAAATAATTATTTTCTTTAATCGGTTTGAATATAGATTCAAAAGAATTACTATAAAATAGTCCATTGGCCTAAATTATGAGGTACAGTAAGTACATTAAATTAATACTTATTATTGGAAAAAGGAAATATATTAATAAATGAAATAAAACATTATGTGGTGGGAAATATTTTTTTATTTCAAATCTCTTCTACTAATAACAAAATCTCCATTCCTTGAAGTATGAATCTTAATGGGTCTAACATAATTATTATTCTTTATATTAAATAATTTGAATTCTCGCACTTATACGTTTTGAATATTTTTAAAATCGGGTCCAACCGTGATGACATGTGGCTGAAGGTGTAATCCTAATTTTGCAAGTTTCGCTCTTCTTGCTTCCAATGTATTTTCAATCTGTCCTGGGATCTATAAAATGTTTATGTAACAATTATTTATATGTTGTCATTGAAAAATAATTAGCAAATAAATTATCGCTGTATTCAGAATAATCTACCTTCACGTGAAGAATGAAACCTTCTCTGGAATCGGCAACTGTTGGCTTCCAGAATGTCTTAATTGGTGGTGGGTTTTTTAATTTCTTGATGTTGAATTTTTTAGACTTAGGTGCCATCAAAGATGCCAGCAAATAAAAGTGAATGACAGTTCTTCTATCTTGTGTAGTGATGAAAAAAAAATATCTGTAACATTTTTCAATTATACAATGTGACGTACCTGGATGTACAATATTATTCTTTTCATATTGGCCAGATATTAAAAATTTCTTCAACTCTCAAATATACTTTATTTCGCACAAATCACCAGGATCGTTATTATTTAAAAAATCTTCCACTGTGTAAACTTTTATTGAGATTGATGAATTTCATTAATGTGAGCACGCACTACGAGATGATGCAATACGTTTCCTCGCAATGCCGTTTGGGAATGACACTTCGGGTGTCTTCTAGGAAATGTTTAATCAAATAATTCAATGTATGATTAGGCCAACTAAGATTTTGTAACTCCAACCAAATCATTTATTATGGCAACAAGGTATACCGGTTGGTCGAGATAGTTGTTTATGTTAAATGGATGAAATAAAAATCTGATTTGGTAATTATAGCCAAATATTCTTTAGTAGAACTTCAATATAATTTTAAACTAAATTGATATATGCATTAAATAGATTTTTTTATTTCATTAAGTTAAAGAATTTTCTTAGTTCTATAAACTATATATTATTTTCAATCACTTAATTTTACAATTACTACAACTACACGATTTATTTCCTAAATGTAAATTAAATATTTTTTGTGGGAACATATTCGTGATTATGTGAACCAAATATACACAAATAAATGATTTCCTTGATTCAATTGGTAATGATTTTATACTTCAACTACGCGTGTAGTATTTATTACAAAATTCATTTGTAATGTCCAAATTCTTTAAAAAATACTTCAAATGAATGCACTTAGTTATTATAACTAAACTGTTCTCTCAGTGTGGATCTTATCTGAGGAGCGTCGGAACAAAAACCGATATATCACATTTAAGTTTTTTTTGGGAAATTGAAAAAATCTGTGCAAGTCTATGGCTTTATAATTTAGAGGTGAACGAAATTTACCAATTTATTGGTGTTGATAACACGGTGTGGAAACCTAAATGTCACATTCTTGTGTGCGGTACCTGTTGAGATATTATAAAGAACAAAATGGATTTATCGGGTTTTAATCAGACTAATTGGATATATCATTGGATATAATTGGATGCCCTTGGCCCAATCTACACTAGTATTCCTTCAGCAGCAGCAGAAACGGGTTTTTATGAGAGAGGTATAGATAGAAGATAAGAGGTTAGTGTAGTAACATGTTCACCAGAAAAATTCGGCGTAAAAACTTAACCCATACACAATATGCTTCTGCTTACTCTTATTACTCGTTGATAGCAAATATAATTATCGAAACGCACGTAGATATCTCCACATAAAGACAAGAACGTTACTCGCGATGAAATAATACCAGTATAGACCTAGATTAAGTTGTAAAACCGATTCTGCTGCTGCTGAAGGAATGCTAGTGTTGACACACTCAATGGATTTATCGGTTTATGTTCAGGTCAGTGATTTTGGGAAGGTTTTTGAAGCGGATTTAGCCGTATCTGAACAGGTTCGATAAACGGTGGTTATAGATACGTACGAAAACAACCAATTGCCATCATAAAAAAAATAATGTCAAAATGGGATTTATCGGTTGTTGTTCTGGCGCTCCTCATCTATGAGCAAGTGTGTGAACGTATGGTCTTGGGGTATAATGATAGGATGTTTCACTTCGTATGGGATTGTAGCATTGCTTAGTCTGCCTCCCACTCGTATTAATTGGTCATTGTCCAGGAAGGGGGTGGGTTTTAATAAACGGCTGCTACGTGACAGTGGTTTCCTTTGCAGTAGGTTGGTATATTCTCCTGGAAAAGCCATTTCTTGTGTGAGCCGCAAAATTGTGTTTTCAGCCTCTTTCCATTCTATGGCGGAGAGACGGTTTACTTGTTTATCCTTGGGGTTTGCACAATTGTGCTTAAAACGCTTAAGCATGGCTACAATATATATATGAGCCGTGTTATTGATGAATAACGAAATAAAATATTGTCCTCAAAATGTGTGAGGAAACTTGTGACGATTGGTTGTTTCACTTTCAGAGGTGTATTTTCTTTTATTTCTTGACACTGAGGCCATTGATACTGTGATTTGGTCAGCCAACTGGGGCCATGCCACCATAGTTGATTGCTAACCAAATTTGTAGCGGAGACACCTCTGGATGCTACGTCGGCAGGATTTTCTTCTGTTGAAATGTGTCTCCATTGATCGTATCGTATGACATCTTGAATCTCGACGATGCGATTGGCCACGTATGTCTTCCATCTGGACGGATGTTCCTTCACCCATTGGAGTGCTATCATTGAATCTGTCCATGCGAATGTGTTGTAGTTGCATGTCTTCAATCGTGCCTTTTATCAATCTGGCCAAAATCACAGCTCCATTTAATTCTAGCCTGGGAATTGTTGTTGGCTTGGTAGGAGCCACCTTTGTTCTGGACGTTAATAGCATTGCCGAGATTTGTCCATTATCCTCCTCCACTCGTAGGTAAAGAACTGCAGCATATGCTCTTGCTGAAGCGTCACAAAAACCATGAAGTTGTGCCCTTGCATTGGCGCTGTATTTGATCCATCTTGGAATGTTTACCTTGTTTAAATTAATTAACTCGTGTTTGAATGTCATCCACTCCCTTTCTACTTGGGTGGACACTTATTGATCCCATGAGCAGCCGGTTATCCATAATACTTGCATTAATATCTTGGCAGTAATTATAACAGGAGACAGCCAGCCTAAGGGGTCATACAAGGATGCGATGTCCGAGAGAATGTTGCGTTTAGTTGCGATGTTGTGTTCTCGCATTGGGATTATAGCAAAGGTGAAGTGATCCGGTCCAGGGTGCCAACGTATCCCGAGGGTTTTCACTACTTCGTCTGTGTTGAATGTTAGTATATTCTTCAGTTCACGATGCTCTGGAGGGAGATGGTCCAATAATGTCTGATCATTGCTAGCCCATTTCCGTAGGTTAAAACCACCTGATCGTGTGATGGTTATCAATTCCATTTGTAATTGTTTTGCATCGTCGGTATTGTCAGCTCCGGTTAACAAATCGTCGACGTAAAAGTTATTTTGTAGTGCTATAGAAGCTAACGGCCAAGTTTCCCTTTCGTTCACTGCTAGTTGTTGCAGCGTACGTATTGCTAAGTATGGAGCACTTGCCGTGCCAAAAGTCACCGTTTCCAACTTTTAATCTTGAAGTTGTAATGTTTTCGGAATTTGCCATATAATCCTTTGAAATGTTTGATCCTTTGGGTGGATATCAATCATGCGGTACATTTTCTCAATGTCTGCATTCATAGCGATTTTATATTTTCGCCAGTTGAGCAATGTGGCAAAGAGCTTGGGTTGAAGAGTAGGTCCAGTCAACAAGTGCTCGTTGAGTGATGTGCCATTTGTAGTTTTGGTGGATGCATCGAACACGACTCTCAATTTAGTCGTGGTACTCTCCTTGAAGACTGCGTGATGAGGGATATAGAAATGTTCTTCTTTATCTGTTGGCGGGTCTACTTCTTCCATGTGCCCAAGTTCGATATATTCGTCTGAGCACCTTCTGTATTCCTTTTCGAATTCTGGTTTCTTAGAGAACTGCCGTTGCAGCGATGTGAAACGCTTGAGTGCTTGTGGTCTAGATAATCCTAAAGCAGGAGCCTTGTTGTTCTTAAATGGAAGGTTGACTTGGTATTTTCCATTTTGTTTACGGGTGTGGGTTGTCTCGAAGATCTGCTGGCACAGTTTGTCGTCCTCGGTTAGGATTTGTTTTGCGGGAGGTTCTTCGATTTCCCAAAAACGTTTTAATTGATCATGTAAATCTAGTGTTGTGACCGTGAATGCTGAGACTTCGTCTACGTCTATGAAGGTATCTGCCGTGGGTCCTACTATTATCCATCCAAATATGGTATTTACGGCGATTGGGGCGGTAATTGGTCCCTTTCGAATGCCATTCTTTAGGATGCGTGCGTAAATTCGTGCTCCTAGGAGTGCGTCGATCCTTCCTGGTTTCCAGAATGTTGGATCTGCTAGTGGCAAGTTGTTGAGGTGATTCCATTCCTCCTTGCGAACTACCTTTGTTGGTAGAAGATCAGTGATACTGTTGAGTATCAAGAAATTATCCGTCACTGACACCGTGTTAGAGTTGTTTGGTTTTAACGTGAGTCTAACTTGTTGGTGTGCAGTAGCTAATGGATTGGTGCTTATACCTGTTATTGCTACAGTTGTATTAGTTCCTGTAGCTCCTAGTTGCTTGCATGCAGCCTTTGTGATAAATGAAGATTCGGAGCCATTGTCTATTAGACATCGCAATACCTTTTCCGTGCCATGATTAGTGCGAAACGTTACCAGTGCTGTTGACAACAATGCATGGTGATTTTTCATAGTTAGAAAGTTTTGGATTGTGGTTACTCCGTCAGCGCTGTCGGCTGATTGGGATTGGGAATTTGTTGGAGATTGGTTTGGTATGTTCTCTCCTTCTCTAAAATGTTTTTCCTTGGATCCTGTTGATCCCTGCTTCTTTTGTCTGGAGTCGTCGTGTAAGGTAGTATCATGACGCTGTTTGCATTTGCGACATGTATATTTGCTTGTGCATTCCTTTGCCATGTGGCTGTTGGACAAACAATTCAAACAACGTCCAGCTAATAGTATGACCTTACGTCTGGCATCACTATTCATTTGTTGATACTTGGTGCATGCTCGAATGTAGTGCTTTTGATGGCAAGCCGGACAACAGTATTGCTTCACTGCATGATACGTATGTGTGACCCTTTTTGCGATTGTTGGCTTGACTGGTGTTGATGTCCGTGGAACAATTGCATCAGCAATTGATTCTAATAACCGTAATCTCATTGTCAAGAACTTGCTGAATTGTGAAAAACTTGGCAAAGTTTGATCTGCTCCTTGCTCTTCTTCCCATAACCGTAGTGTTGTGAAAGGAAGCTTCTGTACTAATAAATAAATTAGAATGGCATCCCAAGACGCTGTATCAACACCTAAGCTCTTCAGATGTTGCAAACATTCGGATGATGTATCTATTAATTCCTTCATGCCCTTAGAGGTTTCAGTAGCCAGCTGTCGCAATAAGCTTTCAGCTTCTCCAACCAAACATTCCTTTAAAAAATGTAATTTTTGTACTGGACCAAGGTTTGAATTATTATGGACCAACGCAACGAACGAATACCTCATGAAATGATCGCCACAAATCGTAATCGCCATTGTATTTTGGCAAACTGATTCTCGGCAGTTGTATTTCGTGTGGTGTTGTAGTTGGAGGCTCTGGATGTGGAGTTGTTTTTAATTGGCATTTTTCCAATCCATCCATTAAATCTCCGAGATAGTCATAATATTTGTCTTCTGTGGTTCCGTATATATCACTATTGAGGTACGCAATTGCTGCTTCTGAATTCTCTTGTACTGATGATTCGTCTAATGCTATGTCGTTTTTTTGAAATTTCTCCCATATTGCATTTAATCCAGTGATTCTGGATTTGTAGAATCCTAAATTGCGTTTTGCGTGTGCCGTCTTTTTGGCAGTGTCGATATACTGGAATAGACGGAGTTTCAAACGTTCTTGTGCTTGACACATTTGTTGTAGTGTAGTCATTTTGAATATGTTACTCTAAAGACTACCCGAACACCGATAACAAACGAATGAAATTGACCAAATTGAATTCGCTGACACGTATTCCTGGATGGAACCACCAAAAATGTTTAGTGCAAAATGAAATTTTACACTAAGGGAAAAAGAAAATATGAAGGAAACACACGTGTCAGTTAGAATTCAATAATTGTCTATATTTCGAAAAACTGTTTGCTTAGGTGCTAACAGATAGAACTTATGTTCAACTTAACTTATCTTATACATCACTACTACCAACCACTAACACCCTAATGTTGACATATAGCAGTGTCTAGTTAGTAGTCTTTATTCAATCTACTATATAAAACTGAATGTTTGTTTGTCTGTCTGTCTGTCTGTCAGTCTGTACGCAATAGGCTCCTACACCGCGTAACCGATCTTAACACGTTCGCGGACAGTAAAAATTTCAGTGAGCTGCAAAAATAGACAGGCAATTTCTTTTTAAACTAGTTGTACTATCCGAAATCTGGTTAGATATATATTGTAAGAGTAGTCAGAATAGCTTATTTTAACCATTATATACAAAGAATGCTATAGCATCTACGACGATATAACATCAAATTGTTCAACTAGGATGACGTGAATGCTATAGCATGCATTCATAGAACACATGAGAAAAAGAGGTTTATTATAGTTTCTTTACATTGTTTATTCAACAGTAGATCTTTATTTGTCTTTATTATAAAAAAATTAATAAATTAAATCCATAATTTCATAGTATGCATATGAAAGCAAAACGAAATATATGAGTCCATCATTATGATTGAATGTTTTAGGACTCCATATCCGGATTGGAGTTATTGTGATCCTCAGGAGGTTAGTGCCATTGTTGGAAGCACTGTCCACAGGGCCACCCTAACCACAGGGCTAAATGGGCTGTAGCCCCGGGGCGCAAGCCTTTTCGGGGCGGCAATATTTGTTGGGCTTATATTTTTTTTGTTATTTTTAGTTATATTATTTTTATTTAAAATCTTTTCATTACAGAAATAATCAAATAACATTTTCTAAAGATTGGTTATTCGTTATGGGAATTGGTTATGAAAATTTTAAAGATGCTTTAGATAGAATTTGCGAGTAATAACTTTCAAAAGCCTGTAGCAAAAGGTGAAGCTGAGAGTTTGTAAAATGAGTTCAAATCACTGGAAACTGCTATTATGGTAGCATTTTGGAGCGAAATATTAAAAATCATAGATAAAACTAATATATCACTTCAAAAAGTTGCTACTACAACCAGGCCCGCAACAATGGGGCGAATTTCCCGGGCCCCTGGTCATAGGCCCCAAAAATGGATTTCAAGCCAAAAAGTGGACCTGGCTGCACTAAGTAACTTAAGGCCTATTCGGAAATCAAGAAGCGACCGTTCTGAATGAACTTATTCTTACCAGGGATTTGAAAAAGTAGTAAAAGATTTTTTGAAATTTCAATCTCCTTAAAGGGGCCCCCATCATATTTTAGCCCCATGCCCCGAATGGTTATGTGGCGGGCCTGACTGTAACTGAAAGCATTATTGAATTATCCGCTTCTTTAGAAAAATCTGTACAGCTAAAACGAAATACAAAGTAGTTTAACCTTTACAAATCTGAAGGTATAAAATTGTCCGGATGTGATGAGTACAAACGAATACGCAAAGGAAAAAAAACTAGGACGAAAATACGTCGAAAGAAGTTAAATTTGATGCCAATAACGAATTCCGCATATAATACTCTTGACACACTATACCTTCATTTTGATGGTAACTTTCATTACGATAGTAAAGGAAATGACGGTATGACACATTACACTTTACTTTCATTTGCATTTAGCATGTCAAGTGAGATATTTTATTCTGCGTATTTTTTGCTTTATGTATTTTTAAGTTGTTTTAATTTGTAATATTGTAAAAATTATTTTTAAAGTAGTAAAGAAAACATCCTTACAAACGGTGAGTTCCAAAATGCATCACTGCGGTATCACTGAAGAATTCAGCTACAGGCTTTAAATTGCTGAATTCTGCAGTGATACCGCAGTGATGCATTGGAAATCACCCAAAATGGAGGTCGAAGAGGTTTTCTCGATCGTCTATGGATTCTATTTCAACATTGCTAAAAGTGCTGCTTAACTAACGTCAAATCAAATTATTTTATTTTAGAGTGTATTTACTAGTTTCTGCAAAATTTACTAGTGCTTTTACTATTTACTGCAAAATTTCGATAGGTTTTCGATAAAATTACAAAAGGTGAAATTTGTAGGTGTTTAGTGCAAAATGAAAAATTGCACTAAAGGAAAGGGAAAATATGAAGGAAACACACGTGTCAGGTAGAATTCAATATATTGTTTTTATTTCAAACTGTTTGCTTAAGACTAACAAATAGGACTTATGCTTCACTTAAATTATTTTGTATATACTATAATTACTAACCAATAACACCTTACTGAAAGGGTTCTAGTTAGGATTCTTTATTTTTGAACAAAATATATATAATAACTAGATGTATCCAGATAGCGACCAAAGTATTTGACCAAAGGTTGTATGTAAAATTACACTGAGTATATCAAAGATATAGCCAGACAGTAATTTAATACTCGACTAAGGCAAGATACAAAGTCGCACTGAATATTATCTTTGAACTGATGCTGAAAAGGAAACTTGATTAGAACCAAACATATAACATTTCCCAGAACACATGCGGCCTGTAGAAAATTTAATGATTGGTGAAAAAATACCTTATAAATTGTTGAAAAATCCTTTTTCACAATAAGTACCTTAAAGAAGATTGCTTGGGAGTTATTTCACTTACTTTGCTTGATACACTTTCTTTGACTGTTAATAGACAAGAGAGGCTGATAGCTTCTGCGTTCGAGTTTTTATACACTGAAACCAACGGTCCTGGCTTAAACTGCATTGCCATTTTTAGGTGGGGATAGTTAGACCTTTTTGATGACTGAAAAATACTTTCAAACTATTTTCCCTTCTTTTTATTTAATTCTAATTATTTTATTCTTTTTAATTTCATAAAATTTCAATTAATTCACTATGATTTTCTTATTTTTCTTCAGTTTTTATAATGTACTAAAAATGTCCTTTTCGACCATTTCCTTATTTTTTACTGCAATATCATAATTTTATTAATTCATATATTCATCCTTTTCTACTATATTTTCTCTTTTCTTCTCATTATCTTTATGAGAATTTATATTTTATGGAAATATCTTTTTATCCATAAAATATTTCGGTTTTCTGACATCGCCGCTGTATTCTTCGTCAAATTCTACATCGATTTCATATATCATATGTTGATGTAGCATAAAGTTTGACGTTTCGGGCAACGTCACGGTTCGCGAGTGACTGCGCGAATTTTTTCACGACATAAGTGCAAATATCGCGGTTTGCAGGTGCGTGCACGTCTTTGTCGTGGTGTTTCAGTGTTGTGCTGTGATTTACATAAGTAAACAGGTGTCAGTTTCTTATTGAAGTTGTTGTTTTTGCATACACCAACTTTTATAAATGTAGGGTTATGTATGTGGTGTATGTTTGTATGACAATTTTTTCTATGTTTTGTGTTTAATTAAGGTTTTTCAATAGTTAAAATGTTTTTTATTATGTTTTTATTGCTGTATTATGTTTTATGCATGTACCTTGTGTTATTTGTTGTGCTTTTTTTTTATGTAGTGCAATTGTTGTTGTTCTGCATGTTATCATCTTTGTTTTTGTTGACAGCTGTCCGTGTCCAGGGCTTCGTAAATTTCCTTATATTATTGTATGGATTTTTTTTACCTAATTAATAATAGATTGGATTGTTGCCTTTTAGGTGCAGTATGGACAGGAACGAACACATAAATAAAAACAGTGTAACAAAAAAAGACGTGGGAATTTATGTTTATTATCATTTATGTTGGTAAGTTTTTTTTATTATATTTTATTTTAATTTTTTATTATTTTTTTTTTTTTTTTATTGTATATTTCGTTTTTGTGTTTGTTGAGTGTTTGGGGCTGAACATTCTCCCCCCTGTTGAACAACCTTGTTCAACCGTGTGTTTATTTTGCTTAGCCCTCTTTTGTGATGATGGTGGAAGACTATGCGTCCATCTGCCTTGACTTGAAGTCGTACCTGATGCCGGTTGGGTAGGCTTATTGTTTGCTCCTTTTTCCGGGTGGTACTCACTTGGTCGAATTTAATTCGATGTATAATGTGTTTAGGAAGGTATATGTCTTCCCCTTCTCTGGTTATGAATCGTTGGAAAGTATTTTCATATCTCTCCGTAAGCTCTAACATCGTCGTCGTCGGTCGAAGCAACTTTAAATTTTGCACCTGGCGCCCATTGATGATGGCTGGTTCTTGGATTTGTAGATTTGGGCTGGTGTTTTTCGCAACGTAATAGTATTGTATAGTTGGATTCACTGGTTTCACTGGACCTGCCAGTTTGGATTTTGTTTCGGTTGGAGATTCTCCGGATTCGGTGAGGTCAATTGTTATCAGGTCCTGGTGTTGGTTGCCCATTGGTATCATCCCTTTGGCTGCATCTTTGATATTTGGGTTTGGCGTATGTTGTATCCGTGGTCGTGGTGGAGCTGGTTTGATGACTATGTCACTTAAAATCGTTACCTTTGCATCACGAGTTGGTGCTGCTTGTACCGATGCCTTTTGGTCTTGTGGATTGTTGTTTTTGGTGGTTGGGATCCGCCTAGGCTGTGTTCGGATCCGAATTTCTGGTCCGCAAGGGGTGACTTCGAAGGACCTCTTCATTGTTGGGTGCCTTGGGGGTGTTAGGATAAATGTTGGCTTAACCCTTTTTGGGATTGGCTTCTGAGGAGTGGGTTCACGTGGGTTTTTGGCCCGCTTAACCACTCTCCCGTGGTGCTGATCCGAAATATGGGTGATGTTCGTGTTGCTAATTCGTTTAGCCGTACTTGGTTCTTCGGCTGCTGCTACTGGAACATCGAGTAGAGCTGAGAGCTCTGCAAACTCCTTCTCGAAATCGCAGTCAATGTCTAGAATTGGACTGTCTCCTGCTGCGGTTGTGCCGTATAACCAGTAGTTCTCGGCGGCGGCCAAATCTTCTTCGGTGTAATTCATTTGGGACATCTATAAAAAACTGAATTAGTTTGGGAGTCTGGAATAGGATTATTTGTGAACAATTGGACAACATTACCATAGACTAGACATTTAACATGACGACACTTAAAGTGTTACTCCCTGTTATGTATTTTGTGGTACTTCTGTAGACCTTTGTTGATCTATGGGTAAACGGCAGATTTTTGTAATTGGTCTCCTGAACGTGTTTTGACTAGTTCTGACCTGCACTACTCGTATCAACCCATCTGGCCCGGGGAACGTCTCTTCTATTACTCCGAGTGGCCACCTTGTAGGTGGCATGTTCTCATGCTTAATGAGGACTATATCCCCGGCCTGTAATGTTGTTTGTGGAGTGTTCCATTTTGGTCTTTGTTGCAGCTGATTAAGATAGTCTTTAGACCATATCTTCCAGAACTGCTTGACCATGCCTTGAATGTTTTTCCATCGTTGAAGTGATGATATAGCTCCTGTCTCATTAGTCACTTCAGGAAGGGCGTTGAGAGCTTGCCCAATTAAGAAGTGTCCTGGAGTCAGAATCATTGTGTCCTCTGGATCATTTCGAACCCAACATAGTGGTCGGGAATTTAAGCATGCTTCAATTTGCGTAAGTAATGTAGCATACTCTTCAAATGTACATATTGTATTTTTAACAGTCCTATATATGTGATATTTGATAGATTTTACGCTTGCCTCCCATAGTCCACCAAAGTGAGGTGCTGCAGGAGGATTGAAGTGCCATGATACTTGTTTTGGCATAAAATATCGTTCTGCTTCTTGGTTGGACTCTTTAAGTACTTGTTGAAATTCCCTATCTAATACAGACTTAGCTCCGACGAAATTTGAGCCACAGTCTGAATAGATATTTGCACACAGTCCTCGTCTAGCTATAAATCTTTTGAGGGCTGCGATAAATGCTGTTGATGATAAGTCTGATACTAGTTCTATGTGTATTGCCTTAGTTGTCAGACAGACGATGACACAAATGTACGCTTTTTGTAGTTTTGCATTTCGAATTGATGACGTTTTAATGGTGATTGGTCCAGCGTAGTCAATACCAACATTAGTGAATGGTTTACTAATATTGACTCTGGGAATAGGTAGCTGCCCCATTAATTGCGTCATAGTTTCTCCTCGTTGTTTGGCACATACCATACATTTATGTATTCTACTTGTGATACATCTTCGTGCATTTAAAATCCAAAACCTTTGACGGCTCGTACTTAACACCAATGAAGGTCCGCCATGTAATGTCTCTAGGTGGATCTTGTCTATGAGTAAGTGTGTGAGCATATGGTCTTGGGGTAAGATGATAGGATGTTTCACTTCGTATGGTATTGTGGCATTAGTTAGTCTGCCTCCCACTCGTATTAATGTGTTCTTGTCCATGAAAGGCGTTAGTTTTAGTAGACGGCTGCTTCGTGAAAGTGGTTTTCCTTGTAATAAATTGTTGTAGTCTTCTGGAAAAGCCATTTTTTGTGAGAGCCGCAAAATGGTGTTTTCAGCCTCTTTCCATTCTATGGCGGAGAGCTGGTTAACTTGTTTATTATTGGGATTTTTACAATTGTGTTTAAAACGTTTGAGCATGGCTACAATATGTGTAAACCGTGTTATTGATGAATAACGAAATAAAATATTGTCCTCAATTTGTGTGAGGAAACTTGTGACGACTGGTTTCTTTGCTTCCAGATCCGTGTTTTCCTTTATTTCTTGCTGCTGAGGCCATTGATCTTGTGGTTTGGTCAACCAACTGGGTCCATGCCACCATAGTTGATTGTTGATTAAGTTTGTAGCTAAGATACCTCTGGATGCTACGTCGGCAGGATTATCTTCCGTTGAGATGTGTCTCCATTGGTCGTAGCGTATGACATCTTGTATTTCGACGACGCGATTGGCCACGTATGTCTTCCATCTGGACGGATGTTCCTTCACCCATTGGAGTGCTATCATAGAATCTGTCCATGTGAATGTGGGAATGTGCTGTAGCTGCATGTCTTCAATTGTGCCTTTTAGCAATTTGGCCAAAATCACAGCTCCATTTAGTTCTAGCCTGGGAATTGTTGTTGGTTTGGTAGGAGCCACCTTTGTTTTGGAAGTTAATAACATTGACGAGATTTGTCCATCATCTTCCTCCACTCGTAGGTATAAGACTGCAGCATATGCCTTTGCTGAGGCGTCACAAAAACCATGGAGTTGTGCCTTTGTGTGGGCGCTGTATTTAATCCATCGGGGAATTTTTAATTTGTTTAAATTGGTTAACTCACGTTTGAAAGTTACCCACTCATTTTCTACTTGGGTGGACACTTGTTGATCCCATGAGCAGCCGGTTATCCATAATACTTGCATTAGCATCTTGGCAGTAATGATAACAGGTGACAGCCAGCCTAAGGGGTCATACAAGGATGCGATGTCCGAGAGAATATTGCGTTTAGTTGCGATGTTGTGTTCTCGCATTGGGATGATAGTGAATGTAAAATGATCCGGTCCAGGATGCCATCGTATCCCGAGGGTTTTCACTGTTTCGTCTGTGTTGAATGTTAATACATTCTTTAGTTCACGATGTTCTGGAGGGAGATGGTCTAATAGTGTCTGCTCATTGCTAGCCCATTTCCGTAGGTTAAAACCACCTGACCGTGTGATGTTTATCAATTCCATTTGTAATTGTTTTGCATCATTGATGTTGTCAGCTCCGGTTAACAAATCGTCGACGTAGAAATTATCATGTAGTGCTTTAGAAGCTAACGGCCAAGTTTTCCTTTCGTCCACTGCGAGTTGTTGCAGCGTACGAATTGCTAAGTATGGAGCACTTGCCGTGCCAAAAGTCACCGTTTTCAACTTGTAGTCTTGAAGTTGTGATGTTTTCGGATTTTGCCATATAATCCTTTGAAATGTTTGATCCTTTGGGTGGATATCAATCATGCGGTACATTTTCTCAATGTCTGCATTCATAGCGATTTTATATTTTCGCCAATTGAGCAATGTTGCAAACAGCTTGGGTTGAAGAGTAGGTCCAGTCAACAAGTGCTCGTTGAGTGATGTGCCATTTGTAGTTTTGGCGGATGCATCGAACACGACTCTCAATTTAGTCGTGGTACTCTCTTTGAAGACTGCGTGATGAGGGATATAGAAATGTTCTTCTTTATCTGTTGGGGGGTCTACTTCTTCCATGTGTCCAAGCTCAATATATTCATCCAAGCACTTTCTGTATTCTTTTTCGAATTCTGGTTTCTTAGAGAACTGCCGTTGCAGCGATGTGAAACGCTTGAGTGCTTGTGGTCTTGATAATCCTAGAGCAGGAGCCTTGTTGTTCCTAAATGGAAGTTTGACTTGGTATTTTCCATTTGGTTTACGTGTGTGTGTTGTCTCGAAGATCTGCTGGCACAGTTTGTCATCCTCTGTTAGGATCTGTTTTGCAGGAGGTTCTTCGATTTCCCAAAAACGTCTTAATTGGTCATGTAAATCTAGTGTTGTGACCGTAAATGCTGAGACTTTATCTATGACTGTGTCTGTCGTTGGTCCCACTATTATCCATCCAAAGATTGTGTTTACGGCTATTGGGGCGGTACTAGGTCCCTTTCGTATGCCATTCCTTAGAATACGTGCGTAGATTCGTGCTCCTAGGAGTGCGTCGATCCTTCCTGGCTTCCAGAATGTTGGATCTGCTAGAGGCAAGTTGTTGAGGTGATTCCATTCCTCCTTGCGAACTACCTTTGTTGGTAAAAGATCAGTGATACTGTTGAGTATCAAGAAATTATCCGTCACTGACACCTTGTTAGCGTTGTTTGGTTTTACCGTGAGCCTAACTTGTTGGTGTGCAGTAGCTAATGGATTGGTGTTTATACCTGTTATTGCTACAGTTGTATTAGTTCCTGTAGCTCCTAGCTGCTTGCATGCAGCCTTTGTGATAAATGATGATTCGGAGCCATTGTCTATTAGACACCGCAATACCTTTTCCGTGCCATGATTAGTGCGAAACGTTACCAGTGCTGTTGACAACAATGCATGGTGATTTTTCATGGTTAAAAAGTTTTGAATTGTGGTTACTCCGTCAGCGCTGTTGGCTGATTGGGATTTCGAGGTTGTTGGAGATTGGCTTGGTATTGATTCTCCCTCTCGTAAATGTTTTTCTTTGGATCCTGTTGATCCCTGCTTCTCTTGTCTGGAGTCGTCGTGTAGGGTAGTGTGATGACGCTTCTTGCATCTGCGACATGTATATTTACTTGTGCATTCCTTTGCCATGTGGTTGTTGGATAAACAATTTAAACAACGTCCAGCTGCTAGTATGACCTTACGTCTGGCATCACTATTCATTTGTTGATACTTGGTGCATGCTCGAATGTAGTGCTTTTGATGGCAAGCTGGACAACAGTCTTGCTTCACTGCATGATACGTATGTGTAACCTTTTTGGCGAGTGTTGGCTTGATTGGTGTTGATGTCCGTGGAACGATTGCATCAGCAATTGATTCTAATACCCGTAATCTCATTGTCAAGAACTTGCTGAATTGTGAAAAAGTTGGCAAAGTTTGATCTGCTCCTTGCTCTTCTTCCCATAATCGTAGTGTTGTGAAAGGAAGCTTCTGTACTAATAGATAAATTAGAATGGCATCCCAAGACGAAGTATCAACACCTAAGCTCTTCAGCTGTTGCAAACATTCGGATGAAGTATCTATTAATTCCTTCATGCCCTTAGAGGATTCAGTAGTCAGCTTCGGTATGTTTGTAAAAGTTTTTAGCTGGTGATTTACCAACATTCTTTTATTTTCATACCGCTTCTTCAGTTTTTCCCATGCTGGTGCGTAATCTTCGTTAGTGATTGGAACATGTCGCAATATGTTTTCAGCTTCTCCAACCAAACATTCCTTTAAATAATGTAATTTTTGTACTGGACCAAGTTTTGCATTATTATGGACCAACGCAACGAAGACATCATGAAATGATCGCCACAAATCGCAATCGCCATTGTATTTTGGCAAACTGATTCTCGGCAGTTGTATTTCATATGATGTTGTAGTTGGAGGTTCTGGAGGTGGAGTCATTTTTAATTGGCATTTTTCCAATCCATCCATTAACTCTCCGAGATAGTCATAATATTTGGCTTCTGTGGTTCCGTATATATCACTATTGAGATACGCAATTGCTGCTTCTGCATTCTCTAGCACTGATGATTCGTCTAATGCTATGTCGTTTTTTTGAAATTTCTCCCAGATTGCATTTAATCCAGTGATTCTGGTCTTGTAGAATCCTAGATTGCGTTTTGAATGTGCCGTCTTTTTGGCAGTGTCGATATACTGGAATAGACGGAGTTTCAAACGTTCTTGTGCTTGACACATTTGTTCTAACGTAGTCATTTTGGATATGTTGCACTATAAGAATTACACGAACACCGATAACAAACAAAAGAAATTGAAACAAATTGAATTCGCTGACACGTATTCCTGGATGGAACCACCAAAATGTTTAGTGCAAAATGAAAAATTGCACTAAAGGAAAGGGAAAATATGAAGGAAACACACGTGTCAGGTAGAATTCAATATATTGTTTTTATTTCAAACTGTTTGCTTAAGACTAACAAATAGGACTTATGCTTCACTTAAATTATTTTGTATATACTATAATTACTAACCAATAACACCTTACTGAAAGGGTTCTAGTTAGGATTCTTTATTTTTGAACAAAATATATATAATAACTAGATGTATCCAGATAGCGACCAAAGTATTTGACCAAAGGTTGTATGTAAAATTACACTGAGTATATCAAAGATATAGCCAGACAGTAATTTAATACTCGACTAAGGCAAGATACAAAGTCGCACTGAATATTATCTTTGAACTGATGCTGAAAAGGAAACTTGATTAGAACCAAACATATAACATTTCCCAGAACACATGCGGCCTGTAGAAAATTTAATGATTGGTGAAAAAATACCTTATAAATTGTTGAAAAATCCTTTTTCACAATAAGTACCTTAAAGAAGATTGCTTGGGAGTTATTTCACTTACTTTGCTTGATACACTTTCTTTGACTGTTAATAGACAAGAGAGGCTGATAGCTTCTGCGTTCGAGTTTTTATACACTGAAACCAACGGTCCTGGCTTAAACTGCATTGCCATTTTTAGGTGGGGATAGTTAGACCTTTTTGATGACTGAAAAATACTTTCAAACTATTTTCCCTTCTTTTTATTTAATTCTAATTATTTTATTCTTTTTAATTTCATAAAATTTCAATTAATTCACTATGATTTTCTTATTTTTCTTCAGTTTTTATAATGTACTAAAAATGTCCTTTTCGACCATTTCCTTATTTTTTACTGCAATATCATAATTTTATTAATTCATATATTCATCCTTTTCTACTATATTTTCTCTTTTCTTCTCATTATCTTTATGAGAATTTATATTTTATGGAAATATCTTTTTATCCATAAAATATTTCGGTTTTCTGACATCGCCGCTGTATTCTTCGTCAAATTCTACATCGATTTCATATATCATATGTTGATGTAGCATAAAGTTTGACGTTTCGGGCAACGTCACGGTTCGCGAGTGACTGCGCGAATTTTTTCACGACATAAGTGCAAATATCGCGGTTTGCAGGTGCGTGCACGTCTTTGTCGTGGTGTTTCAGTGTTGTGCTGTGATTTACATAAGTAAACAGGTGTCAGTTTCTTATTGAAGTTGTTGTTTTTGCATACACCAACTTTTATAAATGTAGGGTTATGTATGTGGTGTATGTTTGTATGACAATTTTTTCTATGTTTTGTGTTTAATTAAGGTTTTTCAATAGTTAAAATGTTTTTTATTATGTTTTTATTGCTGTATTATGTTTTATGCATGTACCTTGTGTTATTTGTTGTGCTTTTTTTTTATGTAGTGCAATTGTTGTTGTTCTGCATGTTATCATCTTTGTTTTTGTTGACAGCTGTCCGTGTCCAGGGCTTCGTAAATTTCCTTATATTATTGTATGGATTTTTTTTACCTAATTAATAATAGATTGGATTGTTGCCTTTTAGGTGCAGTATGGACAGGAACGAACACATAAATAAAAACAGTGTAACAAAAAAAGACGTGGGAATTTATGTTTATTATCATTTATGTTGGTAAGTTTTTTTTATTATATTTTATTTTAATTTTTTATTATTTTTTTTTTTTTTTTATTGTATATTTCGTTTTTGTGTTTGTTGAGTGTTTGGGGCTGAACAGTAGGCAATAATGTTTTGTATAAGTAGAAGAAAAATAAATTTTGCAAAAATCAATTGAGTGATTTTTTGGCCGAATAGTAATTTTTGGAAATTTTGACCTTGAATAACTTCGAAAGGGTTGAGTTTTCGAAAAAATGACAATGATTCACTGATGAAAATTTTTTTTTGAAAAAAAAGACAGTTTTTGGGTGATTTTTTGGCCAAAAAGTAATTTTTGATAACTTTGACCTTGAATAACTTTAAAAGGGTTAATCGGGTCAACATTTTTGTAAAAACTCAAGTTGTAAACAATTTCATTGTCAACATATTGGGCCCACGCACGGGGTTGTACGACCTATAGAAACTGAGATAGAAGAGAAACGCGATATCTCCGGCGGCCATGTTTTTTGTGATTCCGAAATTGTTTTCTTAAAAAGTCCCAAGGAAGCTGTGGACAAATTTTCAGCCATTTTGGAATTTTGTCTCCTTTCGTGCGTTTTTTGCCAGTTTCCCCGGACTATATGTAGTTTTTTTTATTTTGTATAAATTTTTTGTTTTTATTTAGTGTAAATAGACTTTTTCTAATTTTGATGCTTTTGTATAACTTTGCCGGCCACCCCGCTCCCCTCAGACATCCCTTGTATTTCCTTACCGAGAGGGGCGCATTATTTTTAGTAGCCCACGGGCGCCGAATATCTTAGGACGGCCCTGACTGTCCAGGACACAGTTGAGGTTTATTTACACAGTTCTGACATCATCGGTATGATGTGAATTTTATTATTTTTTGCCTGTAACAATGGGTGTCTTCCATTTAGACACAGAAAGACAACTGTGTCCGACACAGCGTGTCGCTCTGTGTCGTTCTGTGTAAGCCCAAATGGAACAAATAAGTTCATGAAAAATCCGCCACGGCGCACTTTCCTCGTTTTTATTTTTGTTTGACAAGTAAATCGTAAATTTTATGTTGATAATTTCTTTAATTTAATTACCCGACATCTTATAAATGCTGGGAATCTTAAAAATGAAACAATATTGTTGTAATTAAAAATTAACGATCGCATTTCAATTGGCGAGGGTTGGTAGCATTGCCTTAGTTGTGCCCGACTGTGTCTAGCTGTGTCGTTGATGGAACACTTCTGTGTCGGACACAGTGTAACACTGTGTCTCTCTGTGTCTAAATGGAAGGCACCCAATATTTGGACCTCAGGAAATATGTTTTACGTTTTTAATTTAAAGGTGGCGGAATTTTTTCCTCATAGTGTGCACCTTGAAAATTTCTTGACGGAGTGTATCTAACATGCGTTTGTGACTTGCCATTATGAAGCACAAAGTCACGACCATTTGAATTCTGTGGTATTTTTAAAAAGGTATTTATTAGATTGTCTCTAAAATCAAGGAAACCAATATTTGAATCATTTATCTTCTTATAAATGTAATAAGAATTCCATACAGAAATATCTAGTAGTTGGAATAGAACCTTCTTGTACCAACGGATAGATTTTTTAGGTGAGGAATAATATGATATCATTTGATGACATTTGTCTACGCCAGACATATTTGCGTTGTAATTAGCAATCTCTATTGGCTTTTTCTTTGAGATACCATATTTATTTGGTACGTCAATTATTTTGGGATGGTTTTCCGTTGTGATACAAAGCACGTCCCGCTTGTCTTTCCACTTACTATCATAGACGTTTCGGAATAGTGATAACAATTTTTCCCATATTTCCGTTTGTGCAAGTAACAATTAAATGCATTATTTCCGTAGACCAAATGTTACCGAAAATCTCTTTCGGAGTTTTACAGTTTTTCACATCATTAGCTACACCCATTGAAGATCAATCAAAATGGAAATCTTGTATTTCTGCAGTATCTTCATTCCACAAGGTAGTTGTCTCATTTATCCCATTTGAAATATTTATGTTGTTAGAATCCTCGAAATCAGAAGAATATTAGATTTAAAATAACGCCACACAGCTTCCTGTACTTACTATACTCGTTATACGCTTTCATTTGATACCCATACCGAAGGCGCTCTAAAAAAAGGTAAATCGCCATTTTGAATTTGGAATAACGCCACATAGCTAATTGTATTGTACTTGACATACCCTTTCATTTGATACCCATGTCGCGGGTCGGGAACCCAATTGTAAAATTCGGTCACCATATTGGAATCGCCATCTTGATTTTTTTACAAAATAGTCAGATTGCATTGTCACGCGAACTATACATATGTGCAAAATTTGAAGATGATCGCTTATATGGAAGTGGGTCAAAATCAAGTTTCAAGATGTGTCTACATAAAAATGCACCTATAAGAATGCACTTTTCGATGCAGCAATGCAATTTTAAAAAAAGTACAACACCAATATATGGGACAAAGTTTCTAGACGAGTTAACGAAGTGAATATAAAAAACCTCATCTCAATCCGACTTACTACAAAAAAAATTTAAGGTTGACTGCTATATTTCCTCGCCGGCTTAAGGACATTTGTAAATAAACAGAGAAAGTATAAAATAATATGAAACTACCTAATGAATCAGTTGGTCATTACTTTATATAATGTATATTAATTACAAAAACTTAAGGTTGTATAAAATTAAATGAATAAAAATTGGCTTTAAAATTTGAATGCTATAGCATTCATGTCATTTTGCATCACTATGAAAATGAATGCTATAGCATTCACGTCAGCGAACGTGTTAATGAAATTTTAACCATATGCTACTTACATTAAAGGGAAGAACATAGGCTATTCTATTACTTTCTAAAGCTACTCCTAGATGGCGCTGTCATGAAGAGCTTTGTTGAAAGTCATCACAGAGCTTTGAATTTTTGCATGAAGGTCGGTGGGGTCTCCTATGATGCACCTCGTAGCCCGATTTTCGAAATTCAAAATGGCCGCCGAATTATGACCGAAATTCAAAATTGCCGCAGAAATATGGTTGAATTTGCCAATTCTATTCCGATTCCAATGAAAGTGGATATCTAGGGGTTTTTAAGGTCGCAAATAACAAATTTGTGGTCAAAACTTATAAATTCAAAATGGCCGACGAATTTGCAAATTGTGTTCCGATTCCAATGAAAATCTGTATCTGAGGTTTTTTATGGTAGCAAATAACGACTTTATGATCAAAATTTAAATTCAAAATGGCCGCGCCAATATGGCCGACGAGTTTGCGAATTGTATTCCGATTCCAATTAAAATCGGTATATGGGAATTTTTAAGGTAGTAAATAACGAATTTATGATCAAAACTTATTCAAAATTGTGGGGCCAATATGGCGGAAGAATTTTGCCAAATAAGTGTCATTTCCCGGTTAGCTGTATGTAGGTTGTTCAAGAGTTGGAAAATCGGAAAATTTTGACATTCTAGCTACAAATGGAAAAACATTGAATGTAGTGTATCCTGAAGCTCTCTAAGCAATAGGTTCAGAATTGATCAACAAGGTTTTTTTGGAAAGGTGGTAAGGAGAAACGGAAATATGGGATGATTTATGTATAATGGATAAGAAGGAAAGAAACCCATCACCTCTGAATTTTTAGGTATAAGTCTAGGATTCTGCAATACGGGAAGAGGCTGGCATCTGGGTAAACAAATAAAACCTGAGTCAGTGACATTGCAGATGAGAACCCAGGGGCCAAGAAATTGCAAGACATGTAATTTGTAGCGTATAATGTCCATCACCGTCAAAAGTCCATTTCTAAATATGAAATTAGTAGATATAATCCTTTAATTTTTTTTTCTTTCAGGATGTAATAATATTTGTCGATTATTGAGTGTTTAATTTAACTAAAAGTCCATACGAAAAAAGATTATAGCATGGATAACACTGTGGATATGACATATTTTCTTGAAATTATACTATGTGTCTAATAGTTGCTGGAAAAAGCCTTATTTTAAAATAGTCTTTCACTAATATTTATTTTTGGTGGGTAGTTATATTTTTAAGGATATTCGTGTGTGTTTATTTTACCAGAAAGAACCATAACTTTATTACGGGCCACGCCGACAAAAAATATTGTCTGCCCCAGAGCTTTACAATAATAGGTAATTTTGGTCACACTGCAAATAAATGCATTTTGAATCCAATGTCTCGAACTTTTATAGGAATAGTTGGTTTTTCGTTACTGGTTAAGAAGACTTGAATTTTGAAGGTTTGGATTGATTTTAAATGTTTAAACGTTGGGTGCAGCAAGGCGCACCGGGTCCCAGCTATCCAAAATACAGAAAATAAGTGGTTCATGGAGACACTTCATCTGTGTATGAAAATTCATATCTCGAAAAATGCCATGTCAATGAATGGTTTTTATTGTCTTGATCAAAATGTCAGATCCCTAATAGTTTCACATTTTGTTATTTGAAATCAAAAATACCAAAAAATTGCATTTTTCAAACTCTCCTACTGTATATTAAAATTCATATCACCTGATTACTACTATTGGTTTATGGGTGCAGCATAGGCGCACCGGGCCCCAGCTAGTAATATAATATATAACAATTAGATATATTCAGACAGCGACTTAAGTAATTGACCAGAAGTCTCGTATACAAAATTGCACTGAGTATATCAGAAGATATAGCCAGACAGTAATTTAATACTTGACTAAGGCAAGATACAGAGTCGTACTGAATATTATCTTCGAAATAATGCTGAAAGAGAAACTTGATTAAGACCAAACATGTAGCATTTCCCAGAACCCATTCGGCCTGTAGAAAATCTAATGATTGGTGAAAATACCTTATTTAGCAGTTGAAAAATCTTTGTTCTAAATACAAACACTTTATAACTCTTTGAAAAAAATTACTTTGATTGCACTTGGCTCGAGGTATTTTCTTCGACTACGTATAGACAAGAGAGATCGATTGCTTCTGGGTTCGGGTTTTTATACACTGGAACCAACGGTCCTGGCTTAAACTGCATTGCCATTTTTAGGTGGGGGTAGTTATTCCTTGATGATGAATAAAAAATAGTTTCAAACTATTTCAACTTAATTCTAATTTTTTTTTTATTTTTTTTAATTTCATAAAATTTCAATTAATTCACTATGATTTTCCATGATGCGTGTCTGCCAAAATGTCCAGGATCAACGAATGGACATGACGCAAATTCGTTGTAAGTAGCGTCATTTGTATAGCAAGTGACGTCACTAGGTTTTGTGTTTTTAATGCATAGGTCTCGCCTGTGCTGGGATGGACGGTATTGAAGAGTTGCTGATATTGGTTTTCCAAGATCTTGAATCTTGCCTCTGTTGTTGACTGGTCCTTTCGTATGACGTTGATTGTCGAATCTATAATGGACGTTTGATTCTTCACTAGTGGTAGTGCTAGTAGATGCTCCTCATTAGTTCGTATGTTGTCGATGGTTTCCGACATTTTTACAGCATAGTCGTTGTCCAATACTCCAAATAATGCATTTGCCATATTTCCTACGAAGTTCATCGCTCCTCGTTTCATTCTGCTTGGCGTGCGCTGTAGGCTGAGCAATTCGTCACTTGCTTCAAATTCTTCCTGAATGTGTTGAAATTCCTCAATAATTTGTTCACATGTTGGCCTTTGATTAATTTCTTTGCAGAGTTGGTGAAACGTTGTAAGCCCCTTGAGGAAAATTTCGTACTGGGACTGTAACGGTTGCAGATCAAAGTATACGATGATGTCCCATTCTCTTGAGGTTAGCCCAACCTTACCGACATTTTCAAACTTTAAGCCATGATGCTCTTTAAAACGTTTAACTTCTATATTGGATGCCATAATGATTGGTAGGATCAAGCATATTGCCAAATGCGTTAGTATGGACGGTGATGTTGTTCGCCGTACCCTTTTATTCGGCGTCTCTTCTGATTCATTCTCTTCGTTTAGTTGACTTGATCCGACGGGGTGATCGTCATCACGTTTTTCATCATCTTCTGTCAGTAAGAGTGGAGCCAATCTGTGCATTGCTCTTTTAAAGATACCTGAAGCGGTTTTCACATCTACTACGCGCACACAATCATCATCCCCTTTATAGATCTTCACAATTCTTCCTAGTGGCCATTTCATGATTGGCATGTTGTCTTCCTTTAAGATGACTAACGTTCCGATTGTGACGTTATTGAGCCGTGTATTCCATTTATAGCGATGCTGTAGTTCGCTTAGATACTCTTGTGACCACCTGTTCCAGAAATTTTGCTTGAGGCGTGTTAACATTTTCCACCTATTCTGTAAACTTCCTTGTAATTCCCTTCCAGTTTGGTCGACAGTTGCTGTAAGAGGCTCCCCAATGAGAAAGTGACCAGGAGTTAGAGCACTGAGGTCGTTTGGATCATTAGACAGTGGCGTTATTGGTCGTGAGTTTAGCACTGCTTCGATGTCAATCATTGCCGTTTCTAATTCCTCATATATCATTGATACGTTTGCCATGGATCGTACTAATAAATGTTTTGCTGATTTGACTGCCGCCTCCCCGAGTCCGCCGAAGTGAGGAGCTCTTGGTGGTATAAAACGAAAATTTATGGATTTAGAGCTGCAGGTGCTGGTAATGGCTTCTCTGCCTTTATACGAATAAATGACATCCTTCAACTCACTCAGTTGATTGCTCGCCCCAACAAAGTTGGTTGCGTTATCGCAGTAGAGATTTTGAACATGTCCTCGCCTGCCGATGAACCGTTTAAGTGCTGCAATGAAGGCGTTGGTTGTTAGATCGGAGACAATTTCGAAATGGACAGCCTTGGTAGCAAAGCAGCAAAAGACTGCAATATAAGCCTTTGTTGGTCTTTTGCCCCTCAACTTGTAGTGAATTGAAATTGGCCCGCAAAAGTCAACTCCTGCATTAATGAATGGTCTGGTGGGCTGCACTCGATCCACAGGTATGTTCCCCATTAACTGATTGAATAGTTTCGGTTTGGCTCTTGTACATGTAAGGCAGTGTTGGACTACAACTCGCGCAAGGGCCTTTCCTTTAATCGGCCAGAAATGTTGCCTAGCGGTGGCGAGTAATCCTTGTGGCCCAATATGTGAATTTTCCTTATGAAGGTCATTTAATAATAGTCGTGTTAGCGTATGACCGTAAGGCAGCAGCATGGGATGTTTAGCGTCGTATGATATTCCTGACGCCTCTAGTCTTCCACCGACGCGCATTACTCCCTTTGCGTCTAGAAATGGGGTCAAACTGCAAAGTGGGCTATTTTTGTTGACCTCCTGGTGGCGCTTTAAATGGTTTATGTCTAACATGAACTCCTCCTTCTGCATGGATTTTATGATCAAATATATTGCTTCATCGAGTTCCTTAGGAGTTCATGCATTTCCTTCGCTCGTTTCTCTTTGTTTCCTTTGGCAGCGACTGATAAATCGGAGTGTGTAAGCTGTTATTCGCTGTAACTTTCGGAAAGAGTTATTGTGTTTTATACAGCTCACGGCGATATTGTTGGTACGCTAACCTTAGTCATCGGTTCTTGTAGTTGGAACGCTAGTGGCCAAATTTCCGCTTTCCCTGTAAAAAGGCTGGTCCATAAAACCATAGTGTACAACTTTGCATGCGTTCTGGTAATATACCTCTTGACACTATGTCTGCCGGATTGTCCCTTGATGAGACATGACGCCATTGCTCTGGTATGGAGTAACCTTTAACCTCTTCTATTAGCAACGAAAGTTGGTAGCGTTGCCGTGGAGCTATTTAACCATGATAATACAATTTCCGAGTCGGTCCACAAATAACTCGGTTTATTTCTTAGATGCAAATCCTTCTTGACGCGGTGGGTTAATTCAGCTGCTAATTTAGCTGCGCTTTTAGTTTTGGAATTGTAATTTTTTTATGGGTGCTACTCTTGACTTTGCACACAATAGCCGACAAAGTACCGTTTCATCTTGAGTAGTGGCACGAATGTAGACTGCCGCACCGTAAGCTTTTTCAGAGGCATCTGCAAAAGTATGGAGCTGCATATCCTTCGCCAGACGGTGCCCATAAATGTGCCGTGGAATTTTTATTTCGTTTAGTGCATGAAGCTGTTGCCGAAACTCTATCCATCTGGTGTACAATTCTTGCGGAATCGCGGCGTCCCAATCCATCTTCAGCTCCCATAGTTCTTGAAGAAACAACTTTGCTCTAACAACAACTGGAGCGACCATGCCTAATGGGTCAAATATTTTTGCTATATCTGATGCAACGGTCCGTTTTGTTACTCGGTTAGCGTCATTTTTGGATACTGATATGCAAAACTCGTCGTTCTTTGGAAACCAAATCAATCCTAAGGTTTTTACGTACTCTTCCTGAGTGCTAGTGAAATCAAGTTGTATCTCTTGATCTTCCGGTAATATGTGCTCGAGTAGTTTGGCATGATTAGAGCACCACTTCCTTACCGTAAACCCGCCTTCCATGAGAAGCTGGTTCAGTTCCTTTTGACTCTGCCAGAGCTCAGCTACGCTGTTTGATCCAGTCATTACGTCATCTACATAGAAATCGTTTTTGAGGATTTGTGCTCCATACGGATATGCTTCCTTTCGATCTTCTGCGAGCTTCTGAAGACATTTTGTTGCCAAATATGGCGCCGAAGTGGTACCATAGGTAATTGTTCGAAGTCGATAGCATTTTACCTGCTCGTTTGGATCCTTCCTCCAAAAAATAAGTTGGAATTGTTGATCTTCCTGGCGCACTTCTATTTGTCGGTACATTTTCTGTATGTCGGCTGTGAATACAAACCGTGGGAGTCGAAAACGTAAGAGAATTGAGAAGAGTTCATCTTGTACTGTCGGCCCAGCATAAAGAATATCATTCAACGACTTATTGGATGTTGTCTTGGCTGACGCATCAAATACTACTCGAAATTTTGTAGTGGTGCTATCTGGTTTGAGAACGCTGTGGTGTGGCAGATAATAATTTGGTTGGAGAAGACTGCTACTGGTTACCAGTTCCATGTGGCCAAGCTGAATATACTCCTCCATGAACGCTACATATTCCTTTCTCAACTGATTGTTTTTCATGAGTTTTCCTTCGAGCGCATAGAAGCGGCGCAGTGCTACTGTTCTGGATTCGCCCAGGCTCTTGGGATCTTGAGAGAATGGTAACGCTACTACAAATCGTCCATTGCTCAAGCGACTTGTGGTTTGGTTGAATATTGTTTCGCATCGTTTCTCAGCAACGCTCATTTCAGTTGTTGATTCCTCTGCTTCCTCCAGTTTCCAGAATTTTTCGATTACATTAGTGAGCCTTCCTTCTTCAGTAAGGATGTTACATATAGCTCTTGCTGAGTTCATCTTATTCGGCTGGATAACCTTTCCTGAAACGATCCATCCTAACACGGTATTTTGTAGCGTTGGTAAGTTGGGTCCCAGGTTTATTTGTCCTACTGACAACAGTTGGAGATAGTGTTCTGCACCAAGCAGTAAATCGGCCTTTGCCGGCTTGTCAAATCGTGTGTCAGCCAATCTAGTTGTTCAAGCCACATAAAAAATCTAAAAATACAAAAGATTAAAAAGAAATCACAACAATATTTATAAACATAATACTTACCTGCACAAATCCATAAAAATCCATCGTTGCTGACCCGAAAAATGTAAACAAACATCAAACCTGAAAAGATAGACAAAATCACCACAAAGAAAAACAAAGTCCACAAAAATACATACCTGACAACCCATACGGCACCAAGCTCCTTCCAGTCTCCTTCCAACGAATCCCACCAGTTCCTAAAAAACATAAAATATAAAATTAAAACTAAACATATAAAAATAAACAAAAAACTTTATCTCCTACCTCCACACCACAGCTGACAGAAACTTCAACTTTCAAGTGCGCACCAACACACACATAACCAGGCACAATTCACGATGGGAAGCAGAGTTCTGCAATTCCCCACCAGGTTCCACTGACCCATTGTTTTGCAGAAAATAAATGCAGCAGCGCGAGGATCCTAACTCAGATTACTTTTGGTCTTCGTAGCGAATCGAGCTCGAAGAAAACCCAGCTAAAGGCTAGTAATCT
The DNA here is from genome assembly GCA_963855945.1 of Thereva nobilitata. Lineage (NCBI taxonomy): Eukaryota > Metazoa > Arthropoda > Insecta > Diptera > Therevidae > Thereva > Thereva nobilitata. Next base: position 170,589,435 of record OY979694.1, read on the forward strand.
CCACTCGAATTGCATGTTACGTTCCGAGTTCATGCAAAATCTACCATATACACTTAACGTTACGAGTTAGTGTAAAATCCTCATTTAGCATTGCATGTTACGTTCCGAGTTCATGCAAAATCTACCATATACACTTAACGTTACGAGTTAGTGTAAAATCCTCATTCAGCATTGCATGTTACGTTCCGAGTTCATGCAAAATTTAAAATATACACTGAACGTTTCGAGTTAGTGTAAAATTCCTAAACCTCACAGTCAATTTGTCCTGAAAGCCATTTATTAAATAAACGAACCTTAAAATTTCAGCCAAGTTCAGAATCGTGCCACATAAACAGAGTCATATAATCCAGCAGAGGAACTCCAGCAGTGCTTATAGTCGATTTACAAGAAGGAGAATCTTACGGCTAGAAAGTGTCCCAATAACCAGGAATCAAGCCACAGACGAAAATCTACCGAGTTATAAGATTTGAGCTACAAATATTATTTTTATTGAATTATTATTGAATTTCACTCCACTTTAACAAAATCATCGTGCGTTTTTTAACTAAATCACATAGAAATTTATATTTAGATCGAAATCGAATTTTTCGATGAAATTGTTTTTTTTGAATTAAAATATAAATTGTGAATTTACGATTTCTTGAATTGAAGCAATAAATATTTGGAGTTGTACTCTTTGGGTCTTATTTCTGAAGTCTCCCGTTGTCCACTGAGTATTAATAGGCGGTCTAAGTCCCCCCAACATTTTTTGGTCCTTCGAGCCGGATACGGCATAAAAGTATACTCAGTGGTTTCGGCGTGACTTAGAAATATAACCAGTGACATCGCATTTAAGGATGGAGTCCGAAATCAAATTACAAATCGCACGGAAGGAACTCTTTGAAAATTTCATCAGGAATTATAGAAAGGATGGAGCCGATAGGCGAACAGATTCATATTACAAAAACCGACTGAAGGATTTTCAAAATCACTTCCAGCAGATACAACAAGCGCAGATTCTCGTGGCCAAAAACGACGAACCTGCCGACTCCGAGTTATTAAATAACAAATACTTCCAGGAAGAATTATTCGACCAGATGGAATCATTTTTTTACACAAACTACGCAGCGATAGAAGCACGGTATGCAACCGAGTATCCGACAGAAGGTGCAGACAGTCAATCTTCCCGAGAAGAGAAGGAAAAGGTTATGACCCTGCCTAATAAAGAACATCTGATCAAATTACCCCGGATCTCCTTAGAAAAATTCTCCGGAGACTATCGTAAATGGACAACCTTCCATGATCTCTACACCAGTTTAATTCATGACAATCATAGCCTGTCAAACGCTCAGAAACTTCAATACTTGAAATTACATCTAACTGGAGAAGCGGAAGGTCCATTGCGACAGGTACTCGTAACTAACGACAATTATGTGCCTGCATGGAATCTTCTCAAAGAAAGATATGACAACAAAAGAGTGCTAGTCAATGCGCAGCTGAAACTTCTATTTAGTCAACCCTCCGTATCTTCTGAATCTGCACAAGGAATCAAGAGCCTGATGGACGTAACAACAGAATGTCTACAAGCACTATACAATCTCGGAGTGGCTGTGGAGGGTTGGGACGCGATGATAGTATATCTGATAGGGCAGAAATTCCCGACCGAAACACTCCAGCTTTGGGAACAGGACAACAGCAAATCCACTGACATACCATCCTGGACAATGTTACGGGAATTCATGGAAGCTCGCTTCCGAACACTAGAAGCCATAGGAAAAAGGGGGTCATCAACAAGTAAAACCCAACGAAATCTCTCAACACCACCAAAGATTCATTCGTTCGTCACAGGATACCACCATACTTGCGACGCATGTGGTAAAGATCATCACTTGAGAAATTGTTCTACGTTTATCAATTCAACACTAGCAGAGAAAAATCAACTAACACGTAAAAACAGATTATGCATCAATTGTCTGGGACGAGGACATATGGTAGCAAATTGTCCTAGCAAGTTTGCTTGTAATCATTGCAAGAAATGTCATCATACCCTGTTACACACTAACGACCAGCCAAGAACCTCCAGTAAAAGTCCCCCAACGAACACCACAACGAAACCAGAGGACATAATATCTCCGGCACAATCTGTGCAAACCACAACCGCATTAAATACTCTACACTCATCAACATGCAAAGAAGTTCTTCTCTCTACTGCACTAGTCACCTTATTAGGGGCAAAAGGAGTACGAAAAACCTTTAGAGCAATCATCGACCCAGGCTCCCAATCGTCCTTCCTGTCAGAGTACGCCGCACAAACACTTTCACTTAAGAAGAAGCCAGTCTCGGCGAATATATCGGTTGTAGGAGAATTCGAGGCTGGGACTTCTCGGTCAATGGTGGAAACAACCCTGCTTATTCAGCCTGGAGGGCATGCGTTAAATCTACAAGCCCTTGTATTGAAGACTTTAACGTCACTTTTACCATCAAGATCCTTCACACCTATCGGCTGGAACCATATTGAAGGGATAAAATTAGCTGATCCTACCTTTAACCAACCAGGACGAATCGATGTGATACTAGGAGCTGACATCTACGGATCCTTAATATTACCCGACATTCGAAAGGGCCTTCCGGGTCAACCAATCGCGCAAGAAACTGTGTTAGGCTGGATATTAAATGGAAAAGTATCCAGTAATACCAGTGAGCTCCCTTCTCCCCAGACTTTCACGACGATTATATCCCTAGCTACTCTCAGTCAACAGCTACAACATTTTTGGGCGATTGAAGAAGTTCCCAACACGACAGCTCTTAATCCAGACGATCAAAAATGTGAAACCATCTACCAGGAATCACACCAACGTCTCAAGGATGGTAGATATTGCGTATGCTTACCCTTTGCCAGTGAACAACACAAACAATCGTTAGGACGATCGCGTGCAGCCGCCGTAGGGAGTTTTTTGAATCTCGAAAAACGCTTTTCGTCAAACCCTGACTTGAAAAAAGAGTACGCTCAGTGCATTAACGAATATATCCAACTAAAGCATATGGTCCCAGCAACAAACTCAGAAGCCGAGACTCTAATACAGCAAGGCGATTCCATTTTCCACACAAGTTTCTACCTACCACATCATGCGGTTTACAAGGAGAGCACTTCCACAAAACTACGAATTGTATTTGACGCATCAAGACCAACCAGCTCCGGGTACTCTCTCAACGATGTCTTGTTGACCGGTCCTACCTTGCAGAATGAAATTATATCCGTTCTCTCTCGTTGGAGGAAATTTAGATTCGTGCTGGTTTCCGACATTGTTAAGATGCACCGCCAAATAATGGTTCATCCCGACGATATAACCTATCAAAGAGTGATATGGCGAGAATCCCCGTCCGACCCTCTACAAGAGTATTGTCTAACCACAGTAACTTTTGGAGTTACTTGCGCTCCATATCTAGCAATCCGTACAATTCAGCAGTTAGCCGCTGACGAACGCGACCCCTATCCGCGTGCATCCCAGATAATATTGAACGATTTCTATGTTGATGATCTACTCACGGGTGCTGATTCGATTGAAGAAGCAATAACGATATACAAAGACGTGGATGAACTGCTTCTCCGCGGTGGTTTTAAGCTCAAGAAGTGGCTGGCAAACGATAGTTCCATCCTTACTACAATCCCGGAAGAAGATAGGGCGTTGACCGATCCCATCAATCTCAACTTAGATCAAGGTGTTAAGTCTCTGGGTGTTATGTGGTATCCGTCCTCCGACACCTTTAGTTATAAAATAAATCTATCCCAAGAACAACATGTAATGAGCAAACGAGAGCTTCTCTCAGAGATCGCCAAGCTCTATGATCCATTAGGCTGGATATCACCTGTAATAATCACTGCAAAAATTCTGATGCAGTCATTATGGATTCTTGGAAGTGAGTGGGATGAACCCCTGCCATCAACGGTACAACATTCCTGGTCCATGATAAAATCTCAGCTACCACTACTCGAACAACTTCGCATCCCACGCTGGTTAGGAACTACGCAACATTCTCAGAATATGCAACTACACGCCTTTTGTGACGCCTCGCAGAACGCTTATGCCGCCGTCATCTACCTTCGAATATCCACCCCAAACCGTACCGTTCAAACCCAGATCATCACCTCCAAAACCAAAGTCGCTCCGATAAAACAGATATCTATACCAAGGCTAGAACTGTGTGGTGCTGTATTAGCCGCAAAATTAGTGCAACATACTCGTAACTCCCTGCAACTGGACAATATCGAAACGCACATGTGGACAGACTCATCAATTGTCCTTTCATGGCTAAAAGGACAACTTTTGTGGCAAATCGCACGAGTGAAATCTTCATGCTAATAGGGAACTCACCATGGCATCACGTCTCCTCAAAGGACAACCCTGCAGACCTCGCGTCCAGAGGAATTCTACCAAAAGAACTAATCACGTCTGCACAGTGGTGGAACGGACCTCATTGGTTAATTCAAGATCTCAGCCATTAGCCTCATTCACCAAACCTCGAAGAGACGGAACACGAGACAAGGAAATATACTCATGGGTTACATACGATGTACAATGAAAACTCGTTTCTGTTAGAGCTCTTAAAAAGGTTCTCCTCACTCTCCAGATTGATTCGCGTCACTGCTTATTGTTTCCGCATTATCAGACTCCCCCGTCCAAAACATCGTTGGTTAACAACACAGGAATTAGAGCAGGCTACGAGATTTTGGGTGAAATTTCATCAACAGCTACATTTCCCCAATGATCTGCATCATTTGGAACTTCACAAAACTGTACATCAAAAAAGTAAACTTAAATCTCTAAATCCGTTTATAGACAGCGATAAAATTCTAAGAATCGGCGGTCGTCTCCAGAACGCTCCAATGAGTCATGATGAGCGGCATCCAATCATTTTAAGCCAATCATGTCACCTCAGCTCACTGGTAATTACTCAATACCATCTTTCATGCATGCATGGCGCAACTCAATTAACCCTATCACTCTTACGGAAGAAATACTGGATTCTAGATGGTCGCAACACTGTTCGCCGACTGTTGCTCAAATGTATAACATGTTTCCGATTACGAGCACAAGTCAACACCCAACTGATGGGAAACCTACCACCACAAAGGGTCACGATGTCGAGACCATTCACGCACACGGGTGTGGACTATTGCGGACCCATTAGTAACAAAACCAGTAAGAGAAGAGGAGCTCCTGCAACCAAAGGATACATTGCGCTATTTATTTGCTTATCTGTGAAGGCTATACATCTCGAACTCGTCAGCGAGCTAACCACACAAGCCTTTTTAGCAGCACTTCATCGTTTTGTGTCTCGAAGAGGAAAATGCCAACACATCTATAGCGACTGCGGCACCAAGTTCGTCGGCGCAAATGCATATCTCAAAGAAGTTCAAAAACAACAAGGTCAAATGGCCGATTACGCATCTCATGAAGGTATCAATTGGCATTTTAACCCACCACATTCACCCCATTTCGGAGGCCTATGGGAGGCAGGGGTAAAATCGACGAAATACCATCTCAGAAGAATAGTCGGAAACGCCATATTAACATTTGAGGAATTGTCCACAACGCTAAGTCAAATTGAGGCATGTCTAAATTCTCGACCATTGTGTCCGCTAACCGAAGATTCGACGGATCTGAGCGCATTAACTCCAGGACATTTCCTAATCGGCGACGCCTTATTATCACCACCACAACAAGATCTATTGAACAGCAAACCCAACTGTTTGAATCGCTGGCAACTTAGCCAACAGCTCTCACAGCATTTTTGGCAGAGATGGTCCACCGAATATATCGCTCGGCTTCAACAACGTCCTAAATGGCTTCAAACACAACCTAACCTGAAAATAGGAGACCTAGTATTAATCAAAGAAGATCGCCTACCTCCATTACAATGGGCTTTAGGACGCGTTGTGAAAGTATACCCAGGCACCGACGACCTAATTCGCGTAATAGACATCAAGATACAAAATTCCATAATTCGACGTCCAATCGCAAAGGTGGCTCGTCTTCCCATTAACCTTCCTATTCCCCAACCCCAGAAAACGAAAAACCAAGGGGCAGAACTGAATAATAAAAATCAATAAATCTAAATTGAATTTTTTTAAACACAAATCCACAAATGCTAACTACTGCAACCATCCAGTCAACAGCAAGAGTTTATTGAAGCCAACGCTTCAAGGGCCCGAAGGATGTTCAAGCCACATAAAAAATCTAAAAATACAAAAGATTAAAAAGAAATCACAACAATATTTATAAACATAATACTTACCTGCACAAATCCATAAAAATCCATCGTTGCTGACCCGAAAAATGTAAACAAACATCAAACCTGAAAAGATAGACAAAATCACCACAAAGAAAAACAAAGTCCACAAAAATACATACCTGACAACCCATACGGCACCAAGCTCCTTCCAGTCTCCTTCCAACGAATCCCACCAGTTCCTAAAAAACATAAAATATAAAATTAAAACTAAACATATAAAAATAAACAAAAAACTTTATCTCCTACCTCCACACCACAGCTGACAGAAACTTCAACTTTCAAGTGCGCAGCTAAAGGCTAGTAATCTCCACTCGAATTGCATGTTACGTTCCGAGTTCATGCAAAATCTACCATATACACTTAACGTTACGAGTTAGTGTAAAATCCTCATTTAGCATTGCATGTTACGTTCCGAGTTCATGCAAAATCTACCATATACACTTAACGTTACGAGTTAGTGTAAAATCCTCATTCAGCATTGCATGTTACGTTCCGAGTTCATGCAAAATTTAAAATATACACTGAACGTTTCGAGTTAGTGTAAAATTCCTAAACCTCACAGTCAATTTGTCCTGAAAGCCATTTATTAAATAAACGAACCTTAAAATTTCAGCCAAGTTCAGAATCGTGCCACATAAACAGAGTCATATAATCCAGCAGAGGAACTCCAGCAGTGCTTATAGTCGATTTACAAGAAGGAGAATCTTACGGCTAGAAAGTGTCCCAATAACCAGGAATCAAGCCACAGAGGAAAATCTACCGAGTTATAAGATTTGAGCTACAAATATTATTTTTATTGAATTATTATTGAATTTCACTCAACTTTAACAAAATCATCGTGCGTTTTTTAACTAAATCACATAGAAATTTATATTTAGATCGAAATCGAATTTTTTGATGAAATTGTTTTTTTGAATTAAAATATAAATTGTGAATTTACGATTTCTTGAATTGAAGCAATAAATATTTGGAGTTGTACTCTTTGGGTCTTATTTCTGAAGTCTCCCGTTGTCCACTGAGTATTAATAGGCGGTCTAAGTCCCCCCAACACTAGTGTTGTTTGGTATCTTCCATTCAGTAGAATTTAATTGCTGAGTTGGCTGCAATGATGTTATTTCCTGCATGACGAAGGCTCCAATTCTGGTACTAAAAGCGCTAGTGTTGGATTCTAGTAAAATGTTGACGCGTCCTCTGGCCTTTTGCTGGGCTCGCTGTATGCCTTCTACTGATAATGTAATTCCTTCTGGCTCTAAACGCAGTTTTTTTAACAATCGTTTTGTAATCACATTGATTTATGATCCTGGATCCAGATTTGCGCGGCATTCTATAGTTCGACCGTCATTGGGAATTAACACGTGCTGTGCTCAATATGACATATCCTGTTGGAGCACCCATATTTTTGGTGGTTAAGGATAATGTGCTACTGCTAGATCCAGGTAAGCTTTCTGGTTTTATTGTATCCTTATGATCAATTGGCTTTGCATTGGCCTTAGCTTCGGGAATATTTTAATGCAATAGCGTGTTATGTTTCTTGGTACATCTGGTGCAAGCTCGTAATTTGCAATCGGTCCAATGGTGATCGCTCCTGAGACAATTCACACACAATTTATTTTTTTGCACTAAGCGTAATCTCTCACTGGGGGATTTTTGCAGGAACTGTTTGCACTGGTACAGCTGATGGTTTTGTTTGCATAAAATGCATCGCGTTATTGTAGATGCAAGTGATGAGAATGGTTTTGATGGTTTCTTGTGCTGTTCTGCTTGTACATTCCTTCTTCCGCCCAAGGCCTCCAACGCCTGGAAGCGATTTTCGAGGAATGCTAAGAAGTCCTTCAAAGATGCTAACTCCTTTGGATTTGCAAGGGACTGCTCATACAATGCATGAGTGTTCTTGTCTAGTTTTCGCTGCAGGATATGAAGCAGTAATGGGTCCCAGTTTTCTGTTGAAACTCCCAAATTTTGTAAGCCTAGAAGGCATTCTTGGGTTATATCGTGCAGATTCTTTACTGATGTTGCTGTGGTACCTTCGTTTGCATGAGAGGGCTGAGATAACAATTTATTCACCAGGGCTGCAACAAGTATCCTTGGATTGTTGTAACGATCTTGAAGAGTTCTCCATGCTGCTGTGTAGTTCTCTACTGACAACGAATAATGTCTTATTAGACGTTCTGCCTCTCCTATCAGGTACCACATTTTTTGACAGTTGGCCAATTCTTGTTTATGTACCATTTCAGTGTATAAGTCGTGAAATTGCTTCCATTTTAGATAATCTCCATCAAATTTCTAGTTCATCCAGCTAGTTCTATCTTTGGAAGTTTCATAAAAGAGCTTGCTTGCCTGGATTGTTGGCTGTTGCTGGTTCTTTGCCCTTGCTCCTGCAAACTGGTGGTTAATGTTACCAGTAGGTGCTGCACATTTTTTTCAGCTTGGATGTAGCTGTTGATATCGTAATGGATTTTGGCTGGATCGTCAACTAACTCCCACAGCCTTCTATTTAATTCCTCAACCTGGGACCAATAATGCTTGATGGTTTCAATTTTTACTTTGCAGAACACCTTATCATGCATCTGGGTCATGTCTATTGATTGCATTAACCGATCCAAAGATTGGAGTATTGATTGTTGCCTCCTCTTCATCCTTGTGACTTCGTCAGTAATTGCAGCATCGTCTGGAGTTGGTACATCAATTTGAACCTTCGATGGCCCGGGAGTTGGTACATTAATTTGAACCTTCGATGGCCCGGGAGTTGGTGTTACAGATTTACTGGGAAATTCCTTCAACTTTTCCTCAAACAGCTCCCGATAATCTTGGAATAACTTGGCAATTGCTGTGTAGTAATTTTTTGTAGAGTATGCATGGGCCTCGTGGTTGGGAAGCTCCTTGAGATTAATATCATTCTTTTCAAATTCTAGCCAACTATCTTCTAGCCGACGGATGCGTTCCAAGTAATAATCCCTAGTTTTTCTGTTCTCTGAGTCCTTATTATAATTCGTGACGACTCTCTGGATCTCTTGCCCCAGATAGAATTGGTCCTCCGTTAATTCGTCCAAAGTCTTTGACATGATGTCAATTGATAATTAACTCCTTAGATTGATGCGAAGATGTGAGTTGCGTGATACAAGTGAAACACCCGATCACGTCGGGGTCACCAATGTTTAATACGAGAAGTTCTTTTACTTCCCGGTAGACGCTTTATCCAAAAATTTACCTTTAAATTATCAAAGTGTTACACCTTGACAAAGTTTGTTTAAGATTGTTGCCAAAGTGTTTTCACCTTGACAACGATTGCTTTAGAGTGAGATTTGTAGAAAATTGTAGAGATTGTACTTGAGTGAAACACCCAAGCACAGGACAATTGAAAAAATTAAAAGGCTTGATGTCTTATTAACAACTGTGTCTTTTATTCTTACATAAATTTCTTTTATATACAAAAAAGTGCAACGTTATAATTTCTGAGCATGTGGTGGACGGTTCTCACGGAGCGTGTAACCTAGCCGCGCCGCGTATATTCTCATGGCCGGGCGACTCAGGTTACGTCTAATAGTGCAGCCAATACAAGAATTCTATCTTAGGTGTTTCGGCGCAGAAGCCGAAATGTGTTAAATTCAAAAAAAAAAAAACTTCTGAAATAAAAATGCTGGATAGGTCGCTGAATCAAAGATTAGGTGTAGGTTTAAAATAGATATATTTCCCTAAAATTTAACAATTCTAATTAATTCTACGTTAAAATTAAACTCTACTTTACTCTTTTAATAAATTCAAAATTCTTTTAATTTTCAAATTCAAATTTTCTTACTACTAGTTTGGTTTTATCACTATCTTATAATTAATCCTTCAGTCCGTTGAATCCACGTATTGGACCTGAAATGAAGTTAAGCAAATTAATTACTTGAATGACTATAAAAGCTTTGACAAACTTCTGTTTATAAATTTCCCTTGATATATCGGAAATATATTTGTCTGACTCGGCTACGTTAACAAGACTGGTGTGCCCTTGCAATCACTAACACTGAGACAAACGCTTTGCTTATCTTTGCAAAATCCGTTTGCTAGATCTCTTGATCTATCAGTGTTTTGTCTTCTTTAAATTACTTGGAGCTTTGCCCCAATTTGCGAATTGCCGTTCAGTTGACCTTAATTCTAATTTCTCAAAGCTTTTATACTCATATATCGAAGGTGAACTTGTGTGATTTTACCGTTCACCCATGTTCAAAACCTTCGCGTGCCCTAACTAATATGGTGGAATTATTGACCTAAAGTCGAAATTGCGACTTCAGTCGAAATTTGGCACAGTTTTATACTTGTGCTATTCTTATTTATGTATGTGGACGTTTAAAAACGCCGAAATTACAGCCGTTTTTACCGTGACCTAAAATTGACCGCTATTTTGTGGTTAACTTGGTATGTTAGCAGTTGAAAACGCCGAACTCCAGCCGTTTTCAACTGTAACGTGTTTTGCTATTAGTCCTTTATTAAATGCAGAATTATTTCTTGAAATTGGAATAAAGTGCCGACATGCAGCCACTCTATTGGATTTCCAAGAAATAACAACCTGACACCACGAAATAAAAACACCTTGTTATTAATTAAGTCACCCGGACTTGACGGTGAAACCCTGTCAATTTTATATTTGTTCCTCCACCAACATAAATAATAACAAAACTTTCATGTTTTATTTAAATACTCTAACACAAAAGTTGACGGTAAAACCCGGCCAACTATCTAATTCCCTAAATTCTACCGGCTAATTCCACGTAGATCCTAACAATTGATGTGTACTTGCCGAATCGGTCCAAGTTTTAATCAGTCAGCTGGATTTCCAGCTGCTGTGGATTATATAGCCAGGGACTTCTTTCCGCTGGCTGGCTCGTAGTTGGGGGAAATCGCCTTCCCCATGTGGTGAAGTTAATCACGATCGGCTGAGCTTTTGCTTTTTTTTTCGAAATTAAAAGCTTTTTCTTAATCAGCTGATCTGATTGACAGATGTCGTGGTAAGTATTTTTATTTATGTTGTTTGTTATATTTTGAATTTTATTAATATTTCTTTTTTTAGATTTTCTTTTGTACAATAAGAAGTTGCCGCTGGGGGATTGGCACCGCGGACTTTCCTAGTTATACGGAACACAATGGTTCTTATTTGTTTCACTAGGTAAGTATTAATTTGTATTTGTTTATATTGTCATATATATTCTTTTTATTTTCAGGTGCTACGTCTTGCTTGTTTATTTTAATTAGTTTCTAATTTTAATTAAGTTTTTTTTTTTTGTTTTAATGTTTTTATTGTTGAGTAGTTTTAATTATACGTTTTGAGTCTTTTTATATTTTGATTTATTTAGTTGTGCATGTTACGCACCGTAACATACTGCCCCCCGTTGATGCATTGCATCAAGACAAAAATAGATAATGCGACAAAGATTCAATATACTTCATTTATATTTCATTCATTGAGATCATTTTTTTTTATAATTTTTTTTTTTTTCAATTTCTTACAACTAATTATTAGTAATCTTATTTTATGTTATTCTTGGTTAGTAAACTTCATTTGTACTTCATGTTTCTTATGGCTAAGGGTTAGTATATCTAATCTACCGCATACTCTTGTCGGAGTAACCATGCCAGGCAAAAGTGTTATCGGCCTGCAGTTTCAACCGTACCTTTCGGTTGTCGCCAAGAAATACGGTATATCTTTTTCGTTGTCCTGCCCGTATGCTAGCGTATGGTATTTGTCTCAGTTGTTTATGACTGATAGCAAACATCTTTCCATCGAGAGTTGTCTTGTAATACAACTTGTCGTCTAAACATGACGGTGTTTGTTTGTTGGGGGACGTCGCTGTTTCGGTCGTCGGTTGTGGTCGCTCTTTCCCAAAAGTTAAGGGTGCATCCACCTTCACGTCTAGTGCTGGAGGTGCTCGACTATTAACTACTAGAGGTGCTTCTGGCTCTTTCTCCTCTATTGTGAGGTTTTTCCCCGGTGTTGGTGGTGGATCTACCTCTGTCTCTAGTGCTGGAGGTTCTGGGATCTGAGGTACTGGAGCCTCTGGCTCTTCGTCCTCTATAGGAAGGTTTTCCCTGGAGTTGAAGGTGGATTTAAATACCAATCTTCGTCTAGAGAGATATCCTGCATCTCTCCCTCGTCTATTGGCCACTGCTTCAGGAATTCGCTTAGCGAATCTTCATTTACATTAAATTCTTCCATCTTGTTATTTTGCGCCTGTAATATGTTAATATACTAAATTAGAATATGGTTACTTAAACTAGATTACACATAATTACCGTACCCGGACATACAAACATTGATGAACATTAACGTTGTTTGTTTCATGCAGCCAATGGACATAGTTTGGTAATCGGTCGTTGTACACATGTATTTTGTGTCTTCACCGATACTACCCTAATCCTTCCATCGGATCCTGGGAAAATTTCTGTAATTACGCCCATGGGCCACTGTGCCGGTGGGCGACTACTATCCATTATTATAACTACCTGTCCGATTTTTAAGTCCGGTTGTTTTAGTAGCCATTTGTTTCTCTGTTGGAGCTGTACTAGGTACTCGCTCGACCATTGTTTCCAGAACAGTTGGACTATTTGTTGAACATACTTCCATCGGCCCAAGTATGTGGCCTTACTGCTTATCAGGTCTGGTTCCGGCAAGGTTTTCAGATTCCTGCCTATCAGGAAATGTCCAGAAGTTAGTATGTCTAATTTCCCTGGATCAGCAGATAATGGGCACAATGGTCGTGAATTCAAGCAGGATTCGATTTGGATCAGAGCTGTATTCAGTTCTTCAAAGGTAAGTATCTTGCCATCTATTGTTCGTTTTAGGTGGTGTTTTATACTCTTGACCCCTGCCTCCCACAGGCCTCCAAAGTGTGGGGCTGTTGGTGGATTAAAGTGCCACTGTACATTATCATTTGCTAATTCTCTTGCTGCGAAGTTTGCAGCTTCATTTGTGGTTTGCCTTAATAGTTTTTGTAGCTGCCGGTTTGCCCCTACAAAGTTGGTCCCATTGTCTGAGTATATGTTTCTACATAAGCCTCGACGTCCAATAAATCGTCGTAGGGCGGCCATGAAGGCTTCCGTGGTCATATCGGATGCCACTTCAATGTGTATTGCCTTTGTGGTCATGCATATGAATATGCAAAAGTATCCTTTATAGACCTTAGAACCCTTATGTTTAGACATTTTGAGATCAATGGGCCCCGCGTAGTCAATCCCAACGTTTTCGAACGGGTTCGTTCGTGTAACTCTTGCGCTTGGCAAATCGTCCATTATTTGCGTTGGTGCCGCTGCTCGGTACCTGATACACCTTGTGCATTTATAAATCCTCTCTTTAACGGCTGACATACCGTTTATTATCCAGTGCTGGCTTCTTAGAGCGGTCAAGACCATTTGAGCTCCACCATGCATTGTACTTTTATGATAGTGATCTATAATGATGTCCGTGACGTGGTGGCGTTTTGGCAGGATCGCTGGATGTTTTGTGTCATACGGTAGCATTGAGTGATGGAGCCTGCCTCCAACTCTTATAGTGCCGTCTGGCGCTAAAAAGGGATGAAGTTTGGCCAGCTGACTCTGTTTTTTTATTGTCTTTGCATCTTTTAATTGGCTATATTCTTCGGCGAATGCTTGCTTCTGCACCATCCTGATGAGGTCCTTTTTAGCGTCTTCAATTTCCTTCGCCAGTAGTTGTGAGGTACGCCTGCTCTGTTTATTCCTGCTGTTGTATATGAACCGACGACAATACGCTATTATCCTTACCGTCTTCATATATGAGGAGTATTTCGTCCACCAATCGATTTCAGTTGGTTGGACTGTCATCAAATTTTTTGTTATGGTTTTAGCTTCCAGTTCGGTTCTGAACTCCTTTACTGGTTCCCGTGGCCACTTTTCTTCTGGCTCTCTTAACCATTGCGGCCCTTGCCACCATGCAGGAGTTGCCTGTAACTTTGCTGGCATTGTACCCCTGGACGCTATGTCCGCTGGGTTTTCTTTGGTGGAGATATAATGCCACGATGTATTCACCGCGTTTTCGTGTATCTCCACCGTTCGGTTGGCCACGAAGGTTTTCCACCTGTTTGGCAGTCCTCTTAACCAGGCAAGGACCACCTTCGAGTCGGTCCAACATTGACTGTAGATATTTCCCAGCTTCATATCTACCTTAATTTGCTGAATCAGCTTGCTTAACAACACCGCCCCGCACAATTCCAATCGTGGCAGTGACATGGGTTTTATTGGGGCTACTCGGGTTCTAGCCATGAGTAATCTGGTGTCAATGCTTTCATCTTCGTGTATAGTCCTAATGTACACTACTGCTGCATACGCGCGGATAGAGGCATCGCAGAAACCCATGAGTTGACAATTTTTGATCCTGTTGTGTAGTTCCACCCACCGCGGTATTTTTATGTTTTGTATCGCGGGCAGTTGTTCCTTGAACTGTGCCCAGTCTGAGTGAATTTCTTCATCGACTGTCTCATCCCAATCATACCCTGCCATCCATAGTCTTTGCATTGTTATCTTTGCTAAGATTACGCATGGAGCGATCCACCCGAGTGGATCGTATAGCTTAGCTACCTCCGACAAGATACTTCTTTTGGTGGTTGCCGGTTTTTGAAATTCACTGAACTTTATGGCGTATGAGAAGTAATCTTCTACTGGGTGCCAATAAATACCTAAAGCCTTGACTTGATTGTCCTCTTTTACCTGCAATGGTAACTGGAGTTCACGATCTTCAGGTGGTATTGATTTTAACAATGCCTCATGGTTAGCGGCCCACTTCCGCAGATGAAATCCACCACCTTTTAGTAAACTTCTCAAGTCTTCTTGTAGCTTGATTGCTTCTGGTAGAGTGTCTGCTCCTGTGAGTATATCGTCTACGTAGAAGTCTGTAGTCGCTACTTCTGCTGCCTTCGGGTAATATTTTTTATCATCAACCGCTAACCTTTGTAACGTCTTAATCGCCAAGTAAGGTGCCGATGTTGTTCCAAATGTCACTGTCTTCATTTCATATTCCTCTATAGGTCCATCGGCCTTTTCTCTCCACAGGATGGTTTGGTATTTTCTGTCTGCTGGGTCAACAAGGATCATCCTGTACATTTTCTCCACATCTGCCGTCATGGCACATTGGTACTTTCTCCAATTTAAAAGCGTGGCGAACAGTTTGGGTTGAAGTGTCGGCCCTGTTAACATTTGTTCGTTCAAGCTCTTCCCGTTCGCCGTTTTGGCAGATGCGTCGAACACTACTCGGACCTTGGTTGTTGTACTTTCCTTTATTACTGCGTGATGTGGCATGTAATACCGGTGTGGTTCACCCTTTGCCACTTTCTGCATGTGTTGCAGATCGACATACTCCCGTAGGCATGTGGAATATGCTTGTTGTAATTCCGGCTTTTGAGCTAATTTTTTTTCTACTTGTAGCAGCCTGGATAATGCCTGCCCCCTTGATTCACCTAAGCTTGGAGGCTTATTATCTTTGAAAGGTATCCGGACCAGGTATTGCCCATTGGACTGGCGTTGCGTGGTTCTATCGAAAAACTCTTCGCATTGCTTTTCTTCGCTGGTCAGTACTCTTTCCATGGGTATCTCTTCCCATTCCCAAAACCTTTTTACCTGAAGGTTTAGTTCCTGCAACGTGTCCCTTGCCTGTGTTGTAAATGCGGAAAGGTTTACCTTGCTATCTTGTTTGACCGCTGTGGATAGTTCGCCAAACAAAATCCAACCTAATGCAGTCTTTTGAGCCACTGGCAGCTGCTTGGCTCCCTTTCGCAGACCGTTTTCCACAATGTCTGCATACTCTTTTACCCCCAAGAGAAGATCTATGCGTCCTGGTTCTGCAAAATTTGGATCGGCCAATTTTAGGCCAGTGATGTGTGGCCAATTTTGCCCGCGCAGTCTCCTCGGTGGGAATGGATTTGTTACCTTCTTTATAACAAATGCTTCGATGGTTGTCTGATATTTCGAGGTTGTTGTTGAGAACAACGTAAACCGTGCCAATTTGTTTGAGGTGGCTACTAGTTCAGCTCCGAGTCCTTCCACTTCTAATGTTATCGGAACTGTATCTGCTTTCATTGATTGGTAGGCCGTTTCCGTGATGAATGAGCTCTGAGACCCTGGGTCTATCAGTGCCCGTAACGTTAGCTCATCACCTTGCCGGCTTTTTACCTTGACCAGGGCTGTGGCCAACATCGACTTTGTTACGTTCCTGCTATAGTTGCAGGTTGTGACGCCCAACTCCTCCACGGTGTTGGCTTTTGTCGAGTTCTGATCCCTGGTCTTCTCTTGTGTCACGGAGTCATCATGTAACAGCATATGATGATTGCCTCCACATTTGGGACATGTGTTACTACTAGCGCATGCCTTATCTCTATGCCCCCTCAAACAATTAACGCATAAATCGCGTTCAGTGAGCCATCTTCTTCTAGCGTTTATATTCATTCCTTTGAATGTCCCACACTGAGACAGGAAATGCTTGTGTTTGCACATAGGACAGTGGATTCGTGGTTTACTAGCTCTATTGTAGCTTGTGTTACCTGCTTCTCCATTTCTGTCTTGGTTCGCATTTTCTTCAATGCAACGAAATCTTCTCTGTTGCTCGATATGGTGGCAGGAAACTTGATTGTCCTTGCCTGCGAACCTGTTATGCTGGGTGGTATAGTAGTTCTTTACTCTACTTTGTTCCTTTCCAGCCTTACCAAATTCTTTTGGCTTCTGGAGGTTGATATCCTTGGTTGCTTCCAAGCTCCGATATCTTTCCTCCATAAACTTGCTTAAATCTTTCAACGATGGCAGCTCATCTGATTTAGCAATAAGTTGTTCCCACAGATTGCGTGATTTATCAGGCAATTTTTGCGCTGTCACGTAAACAAATATGGGATCCCAATTAGTGATATCCACTTCTAGGGTTTTTAGTGCGTGTTGCACACGCTGTAATTCATCTAACGTCGCTCTGATTTCTTTGAAAGACTCTGTCCTAATTTTAGGCTGGCTAAATAGCAGCTTTAATTGGGCGTATATCAGCAGTCTTTTCTTATTGTAGCGATCGCATAGCAACTTCCATGCTGCGGAATAATTCGCTGCAGTCATATCGAAGGCATCTAAGTCTCTACGGGCTTCTCCCGTGAGACAGCTCTTCAGATAGTGCAGTTTATCGACTGAAGTTAACCGATCCGCATTATGTATCAATGATACAAATCTGTCATGGAACATCCTCCATGACGTGTATTGGCCGTCAAACTTCGGTATATCTATTGTCGGAAGTTTTAACGTGACCGTTGCGGTAGTTTCCGAAGGATCAGTAGTTTGAGAAGTGCGAGCGTCCAACGCATCCTGCATATCTCCCAAGAATTCCGAATACACTTGTTCGAATACTTGATACTGATCCCCGCTTAGGTAGGCAACAACAGCAGCTCGCACCTTGGCGTCTTTGATCTCATCTAGGTCTTCCGTGGCTAATTCTAAATGATTCTCATTAAACTTATTCCATGCGGAATTGATGGTCTTCATTTTTCCTTGAATATAGCCCGGCGTTCGCCTATGTTTGGGTGTTTTGTTATAATTTGATAACGCCTGATCAAATTCCTGTTTGAGTACATTTTGCTGCTGTAAAATGCCTTTCATCTTGGAAATTTTAGTTAGATAGATAGACAGACAGAATACTTGAACGATAATAACCAAACTAGTAATGAACTAATACTTAAATTTACTACTCAAACCAATAATCAAAAATATTTTTCTTTTTATGAAATGCTAAAATTATTGAACTATATCTATTTGACCACGACCTATCCGGCTCGAAGGACCATGTTTCGGCGCAGAAGCCGAAATGTGTTAAATTCAAAAAAAAAAAAACTTCTGAAATAAAAATGCTGGATAGGTCGCTGAATCAAAGATTAGGTGTAGGTTTAAAATAGATATATTTCCCTAAAATTTAACAATTCTAATTAATTCTACGTTAAAATTAAACTCTACTTTACTCTTTTAATAAATTCAAAATTCTTTTAATTTTCAAATTCAAATTTTCTTACTACTAGTTTGGTTTTATCACTATCTTATAATTAATCCTTCAGTCCGTTGAATCCACGTATTGGACCTGAAATGAAGTTAAGCAAATTAATTACTTGAATGACTATAAAAGCTTTGACAAACTTCTGTTTATAAATTTCCCTTGATATATCGGAAATATATTTGTCTGACTCGGCTACGTTAACAAGACTGGTGTGCCCTTGCAATCACTAACACTGAGACAAACGCTTTGCTTATCTTTGCAAAATCCGTTTGCTAGATCTCTTGATCTATCAGTGTTTTGTCTTCTTTAAATTACTTGGAGCTTTGCCCCAATTTGCGAATTGCCGTTCAGTTGACCTTAATTCTAATTTCTCAAAGCTTTTATACTCATATATCGAAGGTGAACTTGTGTGATTTTACCGTTCACCCATGTTCAAAACCTTCGCGTGCCCTAACTAATATGGTGGAATTATTGACCTAAAGTCGAAATTGCGACTTCAGTCGAAATTTGGCACAGTTTTATACTTGTGCTATTCTTATTTATGTATGTGCACGTTCAAAAACGCCGAAATTACAGCCGTTTTTACCGTGACCTAAAATTGACCGCTATTTTGTGGTTAACTTGGTATGTTAGCAGTTGAAAACGCCGAACTCCAGCCGTTTTCAACTGTAACGTGTTTTGCTATTAGTCCTTTATTAAATGCAGAATTATTTCTTGAAATTGGAATAAAGTGCCGACATGCAGCCACTCTATTGGATTTCCAAGAAATAACAACCTGACACCACGAAATAAAAACACCTTGTTATTAATTAAGTCACCCGGACTTGACGGTGAAACCCTGTCAATTTTATATTTGTTCCTCCACCAACATAAATAATAACAAAACTTTCATGTTTTATTTAAATACTCTAACACAAAAGTTGACGGTAAAACCCGGCCAACTATCTAATTCCCTAAATTCTACCGGCTAATTCCACGTAGATCCTAACAATTGATGTGTACTTGCCGAATCGGTCCAAGTTTTAATCAGTCAGCTGGATTTCCAGCTGCTGTGGATTATATAGCCAGGGACTTCTTTCCGCTGGCTGGCTCGTAGTTGGGGGAAATCGCCTTCCCCATGTGGTGAAGTTAATCACGATCGGCTGAGCTTTTGCTTTTTTTTCGAAATTAAAAGCTTTTTCTTAATCAGCTGATCTGATTGACAGATGTCGTGGTAAGTATTTTTATTTATGTTGTTTGTTATATTTTGAATTTTATTAATATTTCTTTTTTTAGATTTTCTTTTGTACAATAAGAAGTTGCCGCTGGGGGATTGGCACCGCGGACTTTCCTAGTTATACGGAACACAATGGTTCTTATTTGTTTCACCAGGTAAGTATTAATTTGTATTTGTTTATATTGTCATATATATTCTTTTTATTTTCAGGTGCTACGTCTTGCTTGTTTATTTTAATTAGTTTCTAATTTTAATTAAGTTTTTTTTTTGTTTTAATGTTTTTATTGTTGAGTAGTTTTAATTATACGTTTTGAGTCTTTTTATATTTTGATTTATTTAGTTGTGCATGTTACGCACCGTAACATTAGGCACTAGGAAAAAAATTGAAATTGAAATTTTTCTTATTTTTATTATGATGTTCTACTGACATCCTGGAAAGTATCCTAGTTTCAGCGGTCACGTTTTCTTTTGTTGGGGTAAATTTTAACTTGACGCAATTAATATCGACAACCATTTTATTCGTAAAACTTGCGGGAAGGTTTCGGTGTCTCTCTAATACTTTTATTTTGTTGAAAATAAATACTCCTTTCCACACCACCGCAGGGGTAGAGTATTAATCGCGTTTTTTTAAAGTGGTTTCCCCAGTAAGCCTAATCCACAAAAAAATTTTCGGCGTTACATCCCTTACAGGCATTGATTTAGTCTTCGTTGAGTAAATCTGACATAAAATTGTATGTTTTAAAAGCAATTCAAGCAATTTGCTATTCACGCTTCTACTCCGAAGAATTTGAGGTAACAACTTTCTGTCGAAATCCAATTGTCCTGTTCATTTTGTCTAAAATCGGCGAAATCGGTAAATTTCTACCGCTCAAAATATAAAAATTTATTAAGTAAATATAAAAAACTTATAGAAAAGTTGAAGAGCAGCAGCAAAGAAATTAAAACTAAGAAGGTGAACCTAGAAGGAAGAATATGTCGAAATAACTATCTCAGTAGAATAGTCAAAAGACCGCTAACTTCTTTAATTGCCTCCGCTCCATATAACTCAAAAAAGTGCAATTTTACAGGAGAGACTTTTTAAGACGAAAAATGCTAAATAATAGAAACTTTATTTATTTTTATTAGTTAGTTATTATGAGCTATTAGTTATTATGATATGCAATTATTAATTAATTATGGTGCTTTTCGATAAATTTATAAAATTACACCAAAAAACCGCAGTCATCCCCCAGCAAAACTTTTTGCATTATGATACTTTCTAACAAGAAAAATAAAAGAAGATGGAGTTATGAAGAAAGACCGTTAGCTTTGAATTTCCATTACAAATCTCTTACAACTTACAGGTATTTTAAAGATAATTTAAACATAAATTCACCATCTCTGACCTCTGCATCGTTGGCAACTAATTAAAAGTATTCAACTCGGTTTTAATAACATGGTTACAGAAAACCTTAAGAAGATTGTTTCATATTGGGATGAAGAAATGAGGCACGCTGTGTTAATATTCGATGAAATTAATATTAGAAGAGAGTTAACATATGATCAGGTAACAGATGAAATAGTTGGTTTTGTAGATATAGGTGATTTTAGAAATAAAGAACCAGCAAAGTAAGTTTCTGTTTTTATGGTCCGAGGTTTATTTTCTAATTGTAAATTTATTATTAGTTTTTTTGCCACCGATAAACCAATTAACAGTAAAGTATTAGCCGAAAAAGTGAAGTTGGATTTCCACTACTGTTGTGAACTCGGGCTTAAAATCCGAAATATAACCTCAGATCAGGCTTCTAACAATCGCAGTTGAATTAGAACTCTCGGAGTAACGGAAAACGACCCTTTTGCAATGATGTTCCGCATATTTGTTCAAATCAATACTTTATTAGTAAAAGCTATTCACTGTGAAGATGGAACAGTAAGTTGGAATTGTGTTAAAGAACTAAAATGGTGCCGAAGTTAACTTCAAAACCTGTATGGCCAAATACTTGGGAAAAATTAAGGTTTGTTATGCTCTTCAAATTTTAAGTAACACAGTTTGTGCTGCCCTTAAAACTGGTTTGGAATTAAATTCACTTAGCCCTAATGTTTCATCAGTTACACTTTCTACTTACGCTCTCAATAAATTGTTCTATTGTCTCAATAGTAAAGAACATATTAGTAGAAATTGGTATAAGTGTGTAGTGGATGTAGTATGTGTACTATCAAAAACACTGTAGAAACCTACTATGAGAAATACTTTGACATAAATTAATTGTAACTTGATTTGACTATTATGATTAGCTACTGTGTTGCAAGTAGATTGTAAATAAAATAATTATGTAACGAATAGTTTTGTAAGCGCAGTAGGATTAATTAGGAGTATAAATAGTCGTAAGATTTCTGTAATTTGGGCAGTAGTTCCCTGAGATCCAATCCGGTTCATACGAGCAGTAATTTGCTTACGGGACAAGATATATAAATAAAGAAATAATAAATACATATATCTTTTATTAAAAACTAAAAACACAAATAAGGCAGTCACTAGACGCCACATGCAAAGGCTGGTTCCGCTAGCCTGGAGAACCCAACACAAAACAACACATGGCGACCCTGCCCGACGAACTGGAAAAAGAAGCGGGCCCTAAACCAATTTCTATCGAGGAGTATAGGAAGAGGAATAAAAAGAAGCAAGAAGAAAAGAAAGACGACCAAAACGAGCAGCAAAAGAAAAAGAGGAAGAGAGCTGGAAAGGCGGCAAGGCTGAACAAGGAGTTGGCAGAGTTGTATCGTTTGGTAGCCATTGCCACCAATAAAAAAGAAAAAAAATCATTTTTGCTAATGGCAAAAAAAATAAAGAATGAGTACTTTGCGGCTAAAAGGCAGGCCAAAAATAATTAAATTAGTTAAAGGTTAATTTAGATAAAATATACAAACAAATAAATAAATAAATAAATAAAAAAGGGAGATTAGATGTAAAATTTTCTTTTCTTTTCTTTCTTTTCTTGATATTTTAATTTACGTTGAGCTTGTTACAAGGTAGATGAATCTGTTAGAACAAACAGTAAAAGAAATAACTAAAATTTTAGAGTCATTGAAAAAGAATACAGGCAGAATACTCACATCAGAGTACCTGTTGAAAAAGAAGTTTGAAATAGATGAAAGTAAAGGCAAATATCAAAATATAATAGACAACTTAGAAGAAAATGAGAGTATTAGAGATATAAATCAGAGGTTCATAGAGGTATATGAGGAAGTAAATAATATTATAAAGCAAAGGTGCGCTAATATAGTAACAGTACTAAGAACGATAGAAGGGGAAACAGAGACAGAGGTAGTACAAGAAAGATTACCAGAAATAAATAATAGAATGGCATTCAATATGACGGTAGCGATAAAACTGATTCCAGAATTCGATGGAAACAGTAAAAAATTAAATAACTTTTTGAATCTAATAGAATGTGTAAGAGACACATTAGAAACAGATGAGGATAAGGAGAAACTGATAAAGTTTGTGATAAAGACACGAATAAATGATAAAGTACGAAACAGGTTTTGCAATGAAACATCACCAACGAACTATGAAGATCTTAAAGAAACATTCGTAAGACTATTTAGACCAACAGTGAACCCATTGAAAATACAAGCCAGCTTAGCCAAAGCAAACCAACATAACAAATCAGTAGAGGAGTTTGCAGATGAAATTGAAGAGCTAACAGCAGAATTAAATGCAGCGCAAATAGCTGAGCAAGGAGAAGAAAGTAGGAAAGTGATAGTTAAATTGAATGATCAATTAGCTATGAATGCTTTTAAAGCAGGTTTGCGGTATAATATAAAAAGCACGTTATTTGCAGCACAACCTAAGACGATGAATGAAGCTGTACAATTAGCATCAGTCGTAGATGCAAATGATGGACAAACGAAACAAGTAATGTTAGCAAACAGATTAAGAAAATTTAAGTGGTCTGGATGGCAGCCAAAGCAGTTTGATAGAATGAATGGCTGCAGGGAGAGAAGTAATGATAGCTATGATAAATGGCGAAACAACGCACATAACTATAATCGAAAGAATAGTTGGGGATATCAGCAGTATAGGCATCCGAATGAAAGAAGGTATGAAAATCAAAGAGAAAGGAAGCAGTACTTGAATCATCAAGAGCAAGGAAAACGAATGTTCAATAATAAACAAAAAGAAAGACAGGACAGACCGATGCACAGAATAAATAGAGTTAAGTTGGGAAACTCCTTAGCCGTCCCCACAGAAAGAAAGGTGAGGGACGAAGAAGAAACCTATACAATAAAAAATATTTAAAGGTATATAACATAAGCAACGCAAAACTAGCAAACTATGTAAAGATAAGAACTGATGCGAACAAAAATGAAAATACAACGTGGTTGATAGACAGTGGAGCTGATATATCAATAATAAAAATAAATAAATTATCGCAGGACAAAAAGATAGACGAGGAAATATGCATAATAACAGGTGTTACGAACGAAGAAGTAGAAACTATAGGGACTATAGAGTTAAAATTTAGAGTAGAGAACGAAGACATAGCACATAAAATACATGTGGTTGCGGAGAGCTTTCCTATAACAACAGATGGTTTGTTAGGGAAGGATTTCTTCATTAAGCATGGATGCAAGTTAGACTATGAAAACTTCATACTAGTAATACAGACAAACCTAGATGAAATAGAAATACCAATAGATACGACAATTCCAGAGGACGAGTATGTGACAATTCCTGGTAGAACACAGATATTACAAGCTGTTAAACTAGAGTTAGAAGAGGATAGTATAATATTTAATGAAGAGATAGCTGAAGGAGTTCATATAGCAAACATGATACTACCAGCAAAAGGGGTAAATCATATAAAGATGGTAAACGTTAATGAGGAAGAAGTAAAACTGAAAATACCAAAATTAAGGCACTACCCGCTAAGGAACTTTTACTATATGAAAAGGACGTATAATGAGAAATCCATGGAAGAAAGATTTGAGCAATTGAAGAAGGAGTTGAATACAGTAAATTTAGATGAAGAAGCAAAAGAGAAACTACTCAAAATTTGTAAGAACTATGTAGACATATTCTACTTGGAAAAAGATAAGTTAACTGTAAACAATTTCTATAAACAAAAAGTATTACTAGAAGAAAAGACGCCAATATATATAAAAAACTATAGACTACCAAGAAGTCAATTGGAAGAAATTAACAAGCAAGTAGATCAAGTACTGGAAGATGGGATTATAGAACATTCTAAAAGCCCATACAATTCACCATTGCTTGTAGTACCCAAGAAAAGTATAAATGGAGAAACTAAGTGGAGGATGGTAGTAGACTTCAGACAACTGAATAAAAAAATAAGTGATGATAAGTTTCCTTTAACAAGGTTAGAAGATATTCTGGATAATCTTGGAAGAGCAAAATATTTTTCAACATTAGATTTAACGAGCTCATTCCATCAAATTGAGTTAGAAGAACAATCGAGGCACTTGACAGCATTCTCGACAAATAAAGGACATTATCAATTTAAAAGATTACCATTTGGACTAAAAATTTCGACGAACAGTTTTCAACGCATGCTATCTATAGCACTAGCGGGATTGGATGCGGAAAGTTTCCTGTATGTAGATGACATAATAATCTTTGGATGTAGCTTACAGCATCACAATAGGAGCCTATTAAGAACATTTGACAGGTTAAGAGAATATAACTTGAAACTCAATCCACAAAAATGCAGTTTCCTGCAAACGGAAGTAGTTTACCTTGGGCATTTAATAACGAAGGATGGTGTACGAACTGACCCAAAAAAATTTGAGACTATAAGAAACTACCCAATTCCGAAGAACGCGGATGAGAATAGAAGATTTACAGCATTTTGTAACTATTATAGAAAATTTATAAAAAATTTTGCGCAAATAGCAAAGCCACTGAATGCGCTGATGAAAAAGAATACTCCATTTGTTTGGACACAAGACTGTCAGCAGGCATTTGAAACACTGAAAGAGAAATTAATGTCACCACCTGTATTACAATATCCAGATTTTGATAGAAAATTTATTTTAACTACAGACGCTTCTAACACTGCCTTAGGCGCGGTGCTCTCGCAGGGAGAAATTGGCAAAGATCTGCCAATATCCTATGCAAGCAGAACATTAAATAAAGCTGAGATGAATAAGCCGGTAATAGAGAAGGAACTGTTAGGAATTTACTGGGCAATAAATTATTTCCGACCATATTTATATGGACGAAAATTCACAGTGGTCACGGATCACAGACCGCTGGTGAGTCTTTTCACGCACAAAAACCCATCATCGAAGATGACGCGAATAAGACTGGAATTAACGGAATATGAATTCGACATAATATTCAAGAAAGGTACTTTAAATACGAATGCTGATGCATTATCAAGGATAAAATTAGATTCAGACATGTTGAAGGAAATGATTCCGACACAGATAATGAGGATAGAAACTAGAAGTACAACACGAAATTTACCTGAAAACAATAGTAACAGAGATGAAGCGTATGGCCAACAATTCATCTACACATGTACATCAATAACAGAGATCAGGAACGTGAAGGTATTAAAGTTTATAAATAAGGATATGCAGAGAAGAAGGAATGAAAGAGAAAAATATATATTAATAGGAAAAAACGAAGTAAGCATAGAGTATGGTGATAATCTAAAATTGAACTTAGGTTCAGTATTGGAGAAGCTATCACTCGCGATGATAGAGAAAGGGATCCGGAAGCTAGCACTATCATCAGAAGAGAAGATATTAGAGGAAATAGAAATAGAAGAGTTCAAGAAAATTTTCAACGAGATACAAAGAAAAATAGAGAAAGAAAGAGAAAGATTTATACAAATAATAATATTCGCACCACCAGAACGAATTGAAGGTGAAGAACAGCAAAGGAGAATAATAAAAGAGTACCATGATACAACACATATAGGAGGTCATACAGGAGTGAAGCGAACAATAAATAAGATCAAACAAAGATACTGTTGGAGAAACATGAGTAAGATGGTCAAGGAATATATAAATAAATGTGAAAAATGTAAGAAAAATAAAATAGTAAAGCATACAAGAGAGCAATTAGTGATTACTGAAACACCGAGTACGAGCTTTGAGATAATAGAAATGGACACAGTGGGACCTCTAAAGCAGAGTAAGTTTTACAGATATATACTCACATGTCAATGCCAGTTAACGAAATATGTTGAGACGTTCCCGATGGAGAACAAAGAAGCGAAAACAATAGCCAAAATATTAGCAGAGAGGATGATATTAAGATATGGAGCTTTCAAAATTATAAGAACAGATATGGGAACAGAATTTATGAATGAGACATTCAGAGAGATCTGCAAGATTTTCAAAATTAAACATAATACATCAACTCCATTTCATCATGAAACATTAGGCGCGATAGAAAGGAATCATAGAGTATTGAATGAATACTTATTAACCACAGCAGAAAATGAAGAATGGGATGAATGGCTCTCATACTTTACCTTTTGTTACAATGTGACTTCACAATCGGAGACAGGATTTACACCATTTGAACTGGTATACGGAAAATTAGCAACATTTCCGAACTACGAGAAAGTGAAAAGGAAGGTATTATATAATGTTGATGACTATTCGAAAGAGCTAAAATTTAGACTGCAACAAGCTCAAATGTTAGCAAAAGAGATAATAAAGAAAGCAAAAGTGAAAAGAAAGGAAAATTACGATAAAAAAATAAACAGTTTGAATAAAGAAGTAGGTGACATGGTAAAAATTAAAGTAGGGAATAAAAAAAAAACCAAGCACCTTATAAAGGACCATATGTAGTGGTAGAAACAAATAATGTTAATTCTAAGATTAGACTAGAAAATAATACAATAAAAGAAGTACACAACAATAGATTACTTAAATATTAGCATAAAAATTTTCTTTGCTTCAATAAAAAGAAAATTTTTTCCCCGAAGGGAAGGGATGTAGTGGATGTAGTATGTGTACTATCAAAAACACTGTAGAAACCTACTATGAGAAATACTTTGACATAAATTAATTGTAACTTGATTTGACTATTATGATTAGCTACTGTGTTGCAAGTAGATTGTAAATAAAATAATTATGTAACGAATAGTTTTGTAAGCGCAGTAGGATTAATTAGGAGTATAAATAGTCGTAAGATTTCTGTAATTTGGGCAGTAGTTCCCTGAGATCCAATCCGGTTCATACGAGCAGTAATTTGCTTACGGGACAAGATATATAAATAAAGAAATAATAAATACATATATCTTTTATTAAAAACTAAAAACACAAATAAGGCAGTCACTAGACGCCACATGCAAAGGCTGGTTCCGCTAGCCTGGAGAACCCAACACAAAACAACACAAGTGTGGATTAACTCAAACAAATACTCCAAGGAAATATCTTTCTGAAATGCTACATACATTACATACAATCAATTTCATTTGAGAACAAAAACAAAACATTATTCCATTATTCTTTTATCATCTTATGAAATATTAAACGAGTTTCCCAATAAACATTTCGTTCTGACATCGAAATTTAACCAAGACCCAATTGAAAACCTACTTTCATTAGTACGATCAAAAGGGGGCTTCAGTAACAACCCATATTTATATAATTTCTATAGTATCATTTGCAAAATTATATCAAACAAAATTTTGTCTATATCTTCCCATAGGAAGAATTGTGACGAAGATAGTCAGCAATTTATAGCTATTGACTCATTTAGTGATGGCAAAACCATAAATAATAATGACGATCATTGTATTTTTACTGTAGAGGATCGGACGATTGGTGATGTCACTAATGAGGGTCACGAAGTTAGCAATATAATCGAGTCAATTGTTTTGTTTGTGGCATTCACTTCAATTTAAAGATAAGATCTCATTTAAAAACTATTCCAAGCAAAAAATTATACAATTCTAAAAGGGAAAATTGCTACCTCAAATTCTTAGGAGTAGAAGCGTGCTGGAGAATTGCTTTTAAAAAATACAATTTTATGTCGGATTTACTCAACGAAGACTAAACAAATGCCTGTAAGGGATGTAACGCCGAAAACCACCCTGCCGCCGTGGTGGTGTGGAAAGGAGTATTTATTTTCAACAAAAAAAAAGTATTAGAGAGACACCGAAACTTTCCCGCAAGTTTTACGAATAAAATGGTTGTCGATATCAATTGCGTCAAGTTAAAATTTACCCCAATAAAAGAAAACGTGACCGCTGAAACTAGGATACTTTCCAGGATGTCAGTGGAATATCATAATAAAGATAAGAAAAATTCAAGTTATTTCGATTTTTTTCCTAGTGTCTAAGATAGAATTCTTGTATTGGCTGCACTATTAAATGAGAATGGTCACAAATACCCATAAAGCAATAATTTCCACTTTTCATATTTTTAAATTTGTTCATGATATGATATTTTACATCTTGAAATCCTTGTAAAACGCAATAATTTGCCTGTGAATCTTTGATCAAAATAAAACTTTCGCAAATCTGCAAAATAAACACATCGCGGAAATCATTGTTATCAATCAAAACAAAACCAAAATTCGCACAAAACTCACGGTTTTACTAACTTTTGCAAAGTAGTAGAAACCGAAAAGTCAGACCTGAAAAAACAAAATCTTCAAACTTCTAAAAATATGTAATTCATTTTTGTCATTTAAACAAAAAATCAAACAATACATTTAATAGCTTTCTTTTTATTTACATTTATTTCCACCAACAAATCCCTTTAATAAAATTTACCTAGAATCAATATACACATTCGTACATGCCGATATTTCATAAATGAGAAAACCTCCCAGCAAACCAAACTTTCCGAATTCCTACAAGTCGAAAAGTTTTCGGAAGTAATAAAACAACAGAAACTAAAGCTTTGTATGTGGCGATTAGTCGAAACTAGTTCAAAAAGAATTCGGAAAACAATTTCGCAACAATGTCACAAAGAAGCCGGTACCAAATTTTCTTAAAGAAGTAGGAAAGAAATCGGAACATTCCTGTCAAACTTCATTGTGAAATCGTGAGTCTTTGAGTGAAGTGCGCGAGCGGCCTTTTTGTGAATTTATTTTATAATTTAATTTCCCAGCAAACCAAATTTTAAGATATTTTACCGAATTCGTTACGTAAATTCGTATATTTCTCCCGAATTCGCAATCGATTTATGAACAAATTCGGAACGAAAAATATATGAAGGGGTTGATACGACACCGTTACAAAAATTATTTTCGAAATCGTTACGAAATTTAGTAAAGATTTAGCAACGCTTTTTACCCCTAATAAAAAAAGCTTTGCTAAATCTTTACTAAATTTCGTAACGAGTTCGAAAAGAATTTTTGTAACGATGTCGTGTCAACCACTTCATATATTTTTCGTTCCGAATTTATTCAGAAATCGATTGCGAATTCGGGAGAAATGTTCGAATTTCCGTAACGAATTCGGTAAGATATCTTAAAATTTGGTTTGGTGGGCTGTAAATAAAACGCAAACGCGAATAGCTCTACAAGAACCATGCTCCCATGCATTAATAACCCACCAAACCAAATTTTAAGATATCTTACCGAATTCGTTACGGAAATTCGAACATTTCTCCCGAATTCGCAATCGATTTCTGAATAAATTCGGAACGAAAAATATATGAAGGGGTTGACACGACATCGTTACAAAAATTCTTTTCGAACTCGTTACGAAATTTAGTAAAGATTTAGCAAAGCTTTTTTATTAGGGGTAAAAAGCTTTGCTAAATCTTTACTAAATTTCGTAACTATTTCGAAAAGAATTTTTGTAACGGTGTCGTATCAACCCCTTCATATATTTTTCGTTCCGAATTTGTTCAGAAATCGATTGCGAATTCGGGAGAAATATACGAATTTACGTAACGAATTCGGTAAGATATCTTAAAATTTGGTTTGCTGGGAAATTAAATTATAAAATAAATTCACAAAAAGGCCGCTCGCGCACTTCACTCAAAGACTCACGATTTCACAATGAAGTTTGACAGGAATGTTCCGATTTCTTTCCTACTTCTTTAAGAAAATTTGGTACCGGCTTCTTTGTGACATTGTTGCGAAATTGTTTTCCGAATTCTTTTTGAACTAGTTTCGACTAATCGCCACATACAAAGCTTTAGTTTCTGTTGTGGTATTACTTCCGAAAACTTTTCGACTTGTAGGAATTCGGAAAGTTTGGTTTGCTGGGAATGCTTTCCTTTCCATTTACTCTCTTCAGATACGATTTACTCAAATATCTTGACAGTGCCACCGAAAATAAAGATTTAGCGGGCGCTTGGAGGAAGCTTAAATGGAGGAAATAGGAAAGCTCTCTGAACAGGAACGTGCACACTTTTCTTGTATGAAGCAAACACAAATTCAACACTTTTTCCCTAAATTAACACGAAAAAACCACCGCGATTGTAAACAAAAATGGTCACCTAATCAATTAACACTCTTAAAATACACTTAACCACTCATTTTTTTTTAATTTATGGACTCAGATCACTAAATAACTTATCACTGATAATCCGTGTGCACTAAAAAGTGATAAAATACAATATTTTTCCACTTTTTATTCCAAAACCAAAGTTAAAAAATTGCTTCGTACGGCTTCGGCCATGTTAATTCCACTACTGTCAGACGATTTTGGCCTAGCGCAGACACAACCAAAAAGTCTGCTTCCAGGCCTGTACTTACGAGGGCTTGATGCAATGGAATATCTTTCCTTTTATTTGCCTATGCTGTTACCAACACGCACCCTAAAAGTAACTTTTTATGGTTAAAGTGTAATAACTGTGACTTATAAATATGGGCGGTGCTACTATGTATTTTGTTCCGTTTTGGTGTCAGATTGGGCATATTTATAGTACACATTTCAGGTCAGACAAAACTAACAAGGCATATTTACGTTTCAGTGTTCAGTGGATAGTGTTCATAGCAAAACCTTTCTCTCATCTCTCAAATGCTTGTTATGAAGGTGGCTACGCTTGACATAACATGGCATAAAAGCTTTCGTTAAACATTCGTTAAACATAATGAATTCGACTTGGGTCTCTTGTTTATTGTCTCTTGTTTATTGTTAGAGCAAGTGATTTTTGCTCAGGTATGGAGAAATAAAAATATCTACATATTGTTCTAGAGAGGGGGCTATCCCCACTATCAACTAAAATACAGGGTGTTTAAGAAAAAAAAACATCAAATTTAGCTCAAAAAAGATTACTATTTCCTTAAAAAAAAGTATGTGCCAAACATTTGTTTTTGGACCATATCTTTTTCTCACTTTTTACATGATAAAGAACAAAAAAAAATTTCAAGTGCGTGCACCTACATTTAAGTTTTGAAATTTTGAAACCGTCTAAGGGCTGAATTTTCGTACATATCCTCATATACATACATATAAATAAATCAAAATTAATTTTCAGTTCCCAGCGCAGATTTTACATCAACTTTATGTCGCTTATGTTATGTATACTAGGGTGGAACTAAAAAACGAAGTTTCGAATTTAATGTTGTAATAGTGAAAACTTGTTTTCTTTTTTACTCCATATAACGAAAATATTTTACTTTTAAATTTAAAATGATATTTACCGGTTCCTCAAAGCCTCTGAATTTCTAGAAAAATTAGTAAAACGCGAAAAAACTGCATTACGCCTTTTAAGCCTATTAATAAATTTATATGATGCGAAACAAAATGAAGAAGGTTTTTTAGTTTCGTAATTAATGTATAGTTTAGTTTGGATTGGCGTTCATAGTGTTTGGCGGTGGCTTTCGTAGTGTCCTTTACTTGAGTGATAGTAAAGTGGCCCATAGACTATCAATAATATTGTGCAGTAATATTGAGCAAAATATTGACGGTTTCCTTCTTTGCCCCAGACATTCTTTCAATATCACGAACAAACCAAATATTGCACAATATTATTGATAGCCTAGGGGCCCCATAAGACTCACGATAGATTAGTTCGAGTTAACGTAAAGTGGTGTTTGTGAGTCTATTGGGTGCGACGGAACCGCAGTCAATACGGGACATAAAGCTGGCGTTATAAAGATTTTGGAAACTAAATTAAAAAAAACCTTTACAATGCATAACAATATGCTTACTACATACGTATGAGCTCCCCTTCAGGTACTTATTTTAACGACTCGATGGGAAAACTACGGGACCTAACGGACTTTCTGGTGTAATAGGAAAATAACTTGACAAAACGAAGATATGGAAATTCAGGATTATAAAAAAATTGAAACATCTGAATGAGAATTTTGAGGACTTAAGTACGGACCAAACGTATTGTTTTAAATTTGCCATGCAGTATCAAGCGGAATATTTCCAAAAGACTTAGCGAAAAGGAACCTTGGAAAACTCTCCCACTCTCGTTGGTTACCAACAGCCAACAGACTTTTGCATTTATATGTGTCGTTTAAAACACCATCTACAATTTAAAGGTTCTTGCCGAATACATCATTAAAATTTACAGTCTTATGTGGTTTAACATTAAAGTAAAACCTTTTTATAAGGATGGCTCTACTCATCTGTGGGAAATGATTAATTGTTCCAGATTAATGATGAGCAAACGCAAGAACAAGACAGGACTAATATAGACTTGGCCTTGTTCTTGTTCAGTTGGGCGTGGTCTTGCAAGCGTAGCTAACCCGCCGTCTAGACGAGACATATTTTCTGTCACATTTTTTTCGAAATAACCCGCCGTCTAGACGAGACATATTTTCTGTCACGACATTTTTTTCGAAATAAGGCTTCTCTTTCGCTCGCATGCAAAGTTAGAAAGAGAGTCCCCCAAGTTGGCCATGAAAATTTCTATCAAGCGATGGCGATGGCAAGACACCGATTAAGAAAGATTTTTGACATTTGGTAACAGAAATTGCGGTCTGTTAAATTCGAAGTGATTGTTTTGCGAATGTTTGTTTATACGAATGCGGGGTATGTATAAAAAATATTTGTAAGTTTATTATATCTTTTTTAATTTTGGTGTTATTTTGTTATATTGTTTAGTTTAAGGAATGCCTCTGGAATACGAATTCCAGCTTATACAAAAGGATTGACCTAAAAAGAGAGGCATGGGATCATCTGCAAAAGGAGTTACAAAAGCCTTATGAGGAAATTAAAAAAAAAATTAAAAGCCTACGTTCATCCTACATTGCTGAAAAAAAAATTAGACGCAACTAGATCTGGATCTAGTGGAGATGTTTATGAACCTTCTCTATTTTATTTTCATGAGATGTGTTTTTTGAATGAAGTAATAGTTTTAAGGAAAAGTCGGGACAATATAAAAACGGTGAATTTTTTACGAGAATTTAAATGTTATTTTACAAAACCTAACCAAATTATTTCAGGACGAGAATGATGAAATAACTGCAAACGATGAACTCGACCAAGCAGAACATGTCTTTGACGCGGGCAACTCCACTGACAATTCTTTTCGTATACCTAACAATGAAAGAAAAAAACGAAAAAGATCGTGAACCCAGGAGATATCTGCAAAATATGAAGTGGCTTTAAAGAAATTAGTTTCTTCTTTCGCTGCAGATGGTAATAATAATCCTAACTGTGCAGACATGTTTCAAGCATTTGCAAACAGCGTTGCAATACAATTGAAACAATTCCCAGTGCCTCTAGCTTTTCAAATTATGAACAAATTCCAAAACATAATATCATCAGAAATGGCAAAGTATATACACCAGAAAGAAATTCAAGTGAATGTTTTATCAAACATTACTGTTCAAAAACCCTCTACTTCAGCGGCATCTCAATTTTCTACACCAATGTGTTCAACGTCCTCCGAATCAACAGGGAGGATATCACCACTATCTAGTGTGAATTCCAATATATTAGAAATTGAAATGTTAGACCACGATCTCGGAGGTGAGTTTTATAATTTATAATTAAAAAAACTGTTTTCAAAGTGTATGAATTATTTTCTTTTGTTATAGTGCTTATTTTTAATATTGAATGAATGAAGTTAATTTTATGTTAAATATACATATACTATATTACACAGGAGTATTGAATTTATGTGATACTGTATGAATTTATTTTTTTTTGATTCTGATAATGTACATATAATATTAAATAAATGAATTTACTGTTATGTTAAATATTAAATTGCTACAAATTATGTTAAATTTTTCCCCACTGCTGATCGATACTTCCATCTAAAGGGCAGTATTCCTGAACTTCTTTCCTAATCTTGTGGCATATTTATATCCCCTGCTACTTTTATATATTGATAAATAAAATTTTATATAATGAATTTCTATGAATTAATTTATTTTTATATAATATATGAATTTTACAGGAATAAACATAAAAAAAATACTATTTAAATGATTTCATTTGAAATGCTTCCCCACTGCTGGTCAATATTTCCTTCTGAAATGCAATACCCCTCCAGTTCTTTTCGGATTTTAGTAGCATATTTATATCTGCTATTCTGCGGCTGCTGGTGGTAAATATTCGTTAAGGTTTCCGGCAATCTTTTGCCAGCAGATTCTGGCAAATTGGTATTTTGTCCCATTGTCTTTTTTGCTAATGCACACAACACACAAGTTGCCATCACCAATAAATCGCACGTACTTAACGATAAATCAATCAGTCTATGAAAAATACGGAATCGGGAAGCAAGCCTTCCAAATGCCATTTCAACTATCATCCTTGCTGTAGAAATTCTATAATTGAAAATTTTCTTCGGCACTGAAAGATTTGAATTCCGGTCATATGGCTTCATGATATGAGGAGTTAGACCAAAGGCTGAATCGCCTACGAAGAAGTATGGTATCTAAAAATGAGAATAATTATAATGTTGAATTGAATTGGTAAACTATTTTTCGTACTTCAAGTGAACCTCCAAGTAAAGTTTTTTCTTTTGGCAAATTTAAATTATTATTCTCTAGCATACTGTAGAAAGAACTGCACTTGAGAATTCCACCATCAGATCTTTTTCCATTGGCACCTACATTAATGTATATAAATTTTCCATGTGCATCCACAACCGCAAGAAGCACGATACTAAAAAATTTTTTATAATTGTAAAACGTGGTTCCTGACTTCGGAGGTGTTATAATCCGTATATGCTTCCCGTCTATTGCACCAAGAGTGTGAGGAAAATTCCATATATTATTAAAATCCTCTGCTATCTTCTCCCATTCTTGTATAGAACTAGGAAACTGAAAAAATTTTTGCTTCTTTATGATAATTCATATTTAGGAAATCTTAAAAATATACGTTTACCTTTAAATATTCTTGTTGTAAACCTCTGGAAGAAAAGAACTTATTGTCTTTCTTGATACTCGGGAAATGTATTCTAGCGATCGTAAAGAGTCGCCAGAAGCTAGGAATCAGAGAGCTAGAGCAAGTCGTATTCTTGCCGATATTGCATACCTCATTGTAGTATTTTGCTTTTGTATTTTGCCATTAACCTGGAATATTTACAAAAATATTAATATCGCCTAAATTGAATAAAAAAAATTATGAGAAATATACCTTTTCCAGTAGATTATTGAAATCGTCGATATTTAGACGAGAATAATATTGGAATTCCGTTTCCTTCCATTTAATATCGTTCAAAAGGTGAGCTTCCAAATCATGTTTTTCTCGTAGAGACAAGAAGGGTTTAACCCAAAACTTACGTTTTCTTGTAGAATTATCATACTCTTGGGTTTCTAAATACTCAATTTCTTCGACCACTTCAAAAAAAAACAACAAATCTCTTATATTTTACAACTTCCCCCATGGTATGTTCCTCCCGATACGCAATGTTGTTTCGTTAACTTTTATTTGTTGTTGTTGTTGTTTAAATTTCTAGTGCAGGACAAGCGAACCTCAAAAGGTTACTCTTTTGGTCCGGGCCTTGCGATGATACAACTTTCGTTTTGGCCTTAAATTTATCTCGTTTTCAGTAAGGGTGACAAAGACTTAAATTCTTTAAAATTGAGGTTAATTAAATGGTTTGGTTAAAATAATTACACTTAAATGAAAATTTGAAAGCAAAATTAAAAATATGAAAGCTAAAAAAACACGTGCTTGAATAGTTGTATCAAAGTCTTAACAAAGAAAAAATACAATAGAAAACAAAAACCACATTTTTTCACTAGGTATAAAATGAATTAAAATAAAATGAAATAAAATGAAAAAACAGCAAAAATTATTATTATATCGAAATAAAATAGAAAGAAACACTTACCCAAAAACTTAATTTAACACAAGAAATTAACTGGTCCGAGTCTAGAGAGAAATGAAATGGCATAACAGAATTTGCCCACAAAATTTTTTCTATCTTATTTCGAAAAAAATGTCGTGACAGAAAATATGTCTCGTCTAGACGGCGGGTAAGGCTTGGTCTTGTCTTAGCAGCGTTGCCACCTTAGTGGTTTTACCACTAGAACTGGTGGTTTTCACTCCCCTTTAGTGGGGAAAAATCGTATCTAGTGGCTAGTGGATTTTTTTGGTGGTAAGGCGAATGATACATGGCTCGATGCATGGACTCAATTAGATTTGACAGTCACACATGCAAAAACATTTTTCATGGAATTGACTGAAAAATAGAAACGATTCTCTTCTCGTGCAAGCTTCACCCTGACCCATCCCTTGACCGCCCAACTGACACTGGCAAGTGGATATTTTTGGTGGTAAGGCACGATGCATGAACTTACTTGGATTTGACAGTCACATATGCATAAACATTTTCATGGAATTGACTGAAAAATAGAAACGATTCTCTTTTCGCGCATGCTTCACCCTGACCCCTCCCTTGACCTACCAACTGACAATATCGGTAGTTCGAATTGTTGATAGCTCAGTTCCTTGGCTATTTTCTTGTGTCTTCTAAAATTTTCTGCAAAGAAAATTATCTCCAAAAAAGTATTGAACACGACAAAAGGGAGCAAAGATTTATCAATGTAAACCTCTTAATATATTCACGGAATTTTAATTCTAGGTTTTTCTTTAAGTGGAAAATCTCAACGTTTTTTCCCTGCCCGCCAGCCAGGTTCACGGGCGAACGTGGCTTGGATATGATTTTAATCTATACTACACTAAATATTTAAACCAGTCTGCTGAGGTGGAAAATTATCCGAACACCTCGTCTTATGGTTATCTGAAAAAACAGTCAAATTTGTCTTTGAAATAAAACACCACACTTCAAACACACGTTACAAAGTTTATTTCCTTGAAAATGTACTTCACTTGAGTTTTTTAATTTTAAATGTTCAAATGTTATTTTAATTTTATTTAACTTAAATAATGTAAAGAATATAATACTTTTCAATAGTTAATTACCAACAATCTTTTAGTATCAAGTTACCAATCGTGATATCGAGCTGATTTTGCTGCTGCAGACTCCAACGGACAAAAGAGAGATCTTTCTTCTTCCCATCCTGATTTTATAATTTCACCCTAGCGGAATTTTCTTCTGGTTACTTCGAAGAGGTCATCGACCCCTTTCTATAGTTTTCTGTGTAAATTCGCCATCCCCTTTCCTCTTCTTTGCATCTCAGCTGTTGACCTACATCCCAACAAATCATCGTCTTCGTTCTCTCTCCTGTGCTCTCTTTTGGGCGTTGTTGATGGAGCTTTCGGTTGTGGTCTTTGATGATGATCCTGCAGTTCCTGCAGTTTCGATGTTTGGTTCACTTTTTCTCCGACATTCTTTACTTGGGCTCTGGAATTGGTCG
Organism: Thereva nobilitata; assembly: GCA_963855945.1. Taxonomy (NCBI): domain Eukaryota; kingdom Metazoa; phylum Arthropoda; class Insecta; order Diptera; family Therevidae; genus Thereva; species Thereva nobilitata. Next base: position 170,627,595 of record OY979694.1, read on the forward strand.
TCTGACAGTTGTCATTTACTCATGGCTGGTTTTCGTTCGTGATCGTGGGTGTTATTTATTATGGTGGAAAATGATGATTTATTATGATGGTGATGATGTCGAAGGACACGTTATATAGGCCGGTAAGTTTTCCTGGAGTTGCCCTTTAATCCCTTTCGCCGTAGATTCATGGATAAGGTCATCTCAGAACATACTCCCCACCTTGGCATCGCTGCCTAATAGATGCCAACATTAATAGTAGAAGCTGAGTCCATCCTTCGTCCTTATAAGGGTGGACCTGAAATGAAAAGAAGTGAATTGGACAGAAAGGGTTATAGCGCCCTGACTCGCTCTCCGGAATAGGGATTGGGAGGTGAGAATTATTAGGATGAATGTAACTCTCAGGTAAGTGGATGATTTTTGGCTTGTATTAGTTGAATGTTTTGACATTGTTTTTGTTTTAATTTTACATGTGTATGTCTGTTTTTGTTATGTTTTGAATTCAGTGCGTTGATTAATTTAATGATTTTTGATTATAATTTTGTGATATTGGTTTAAATTTAATTCGGATTGTCGGTAGTCGACTGAAAGGGTAATTTGCAGAGTTTTGTGATTGGTCGTTTCAGCACTCGGTTTCTTGTTTTTATAGTTGCGACGCGTACCAATCCGTCTATACCTGGGCATACCTCTAAGATTCGTCCTAGCGCCCATTGACCTGGTGGAAGATTATCTTCTTTTAATAAGATTAGTTCTCCCGTCTTCAAATTCGGTTGTATGTTGAGCCATTTTGGCCTCTGTTGCAATCGGCTCAAGTACTCACTCTTCCATCTTTTCCAGAAGTTCTGAACTAATCTTTGCATTAATTGCCATCTCTCTAATCGGTTCATTTTTGTTTCTATAATTGATGGTTCTGGGATTGCCAATAAATTTCCTCCTATTAAGAAGTGGGCTGGTGTTAAGGGAGTGTAGTCATTTGGGTCTGTGCTTATCTCGGTGAGTGGCCTGGAGTTTAGACAGGCCTCTATTTGAGTTAGAATTGTGTTGAACTCTTCGTATGTTAGGGTCATGTTCCCAATGACTCGTTTAATATGATATTTTGTGGATTTAACTCCAGCCTCCCATAAACCTCCAAAGTGTGGTGAGGATGGTGGTACAAACTTGAAGTTAATTCCGTCGTTTTCCAGTATAGTCCCGATTTCATCATTTATTTGCTGTGCCAGTTGTTGTTGTTGTTTCTTGAGGATCCGGTTTGCTCCCACGAAATTGGTACCGCAGTCGCAAAATAAATTTGTACATAATCCTCGTCTGGCGGTGAATCTCCGGAATGCGGCGATGAAACCTTCAGCACTTAAGTCGGTGACTAATTCTAGATGTAGCGCCTTTGTTGCCATGCACACAAATAGGGCGATATATGCTTTATATTTTTTCGGATTTCGACCCTTGTGCATTTTAAGCTCGAACGGTCCGCAATAATCCACTCCGGTGTTGGTGAATGGGCGTGTCACTTGTACTCTTGAGGCAGGTAGGTTGCCCATCAGTTGGGTTTGTGTTACGGCTCTCTGTCTGTAGCAGGTCAAACATTTATGAATTATTTGGCGGATCATCTTTCTTGCATTTAGTACCCAGTACTGTTGGAGAAGGACCTGTGTCATTAATTGTGTGCCTCCATGCATTGTGTCGCGATGTACCTTGTTAAGGATAAGTTTTGTAAGATGGCTTTTACCCGGCAAAAGTATTGGACATTTTTGATGGAGTGGTAGATCGGCGTGTTTTAATCTACCTCCAACTCGGAGAATGCCTTTGTCATCGATAAATGGGTTTACCTTCAATAATCGACTTTGGCGCGGTAATGCTTTTCCTTGGCTGATTGCGTTGGTTTCACATCCAAATTCCCTTTGTTGATCTTTTCTTATCCAATACATTAGGGCATCGTTTAGTTCATCACCTTTTAAGTACGTATTTCTTCTCTGTGATTGCGGCCTCTGGGCGTTGAATATAAATCGTTTACAATAGGCGGTCACACGAATAAGTTTCGTGAGCGAAGAATATTTTGATTCGATTGTATCGCTGTCGACATTAACTCGTAAATTTATAATCCTCCGTTGTTCAAGGTCCGTGTATATTGATTGCCTTGCCTTCGGCCAGTGGTCTTCCGGTTTCCGCAGCCAGTCTGGTCCATTCCACCAAAGCGTGTAATTTCGTAGTTCGGTTGGAGACATTCCTCTAGAGGCACAATCCGCAGGGTTCTGCTTGGTAGGTACATGCTTCCATATGTTTTTTCCCAGGGTGTCGTGTATATAAGAGACTCTATTGGCGATGAAAGTTTTCCATCTGGTAGGATGGCCGCTTAGCCACGCGATCACAATTTCCGAATCACTCCATGCATGAGTCGTGTGGAGTTTTTCCAATTTTAGTGCTGTTATCACATATCGTATTAGTTTCGCAAGTAATGTTGCTGCACATAATTCGAGTCGGGGTAAACTTACTGTTTTCAGGGGTGCCACCTTTGTTTTGGCAGCGATTAAAGTCGAGTGTCGATTTCCTTGTTCATCAATAACACAAAGGTACACAGCGGCGGCATACGCTTTCATGGAAGCGTCTGAAAAACCATGTAATTCCGTTTTGATGTTTGTGTTTATGCAGTGTGTCCACCTGTTAATCTTAATGTTGTCAATGTCTAATAAACCTTCCCGATATTTTAGCCAATCAGCCTTGAGATCTTGCGGGATGTCCTCGTCCCAACCAAGCCCCTTCAACCACAGAGTTTGAGTAATTAGTTTGGCTTGCAAAATTATGGGCGCCAACAACCCGAGTGGATCGAAAAGTTTAGACGTCTCTGAAAGAATTGTGCGTTTGGTCCAGTTTGTTGGGTCCCGACTAACTGTGTATGTATAGGATAAGGTGTCGGTTGATGGATGCCAGAAGATGCCTAAGGCTCGTGTGCTATCATCGTAGGACATGTCGCAGGTAAGGTTTGTGCCACGATATTCCATGGGTAATGCTTCTAATATCTCTTTGTAGTTCGACGACCATTTTCGGAGTGAAAACCCACCTGCTTTCATCATATGTATTAATTGATGCTGTACTGTTAAGGCTTCTTCAACAGAATCGGTTCCAGACAACAGGTCATCGACATAAAAGTCGGCCGCAGCGACTTCGGATGCTTTTGGGTATCTTGTTTGTTCGTCCATTGCCAGTTGTTGTATTACCCTTGTTGCTAAATAGGGCGCGCTCTTAGTTCCAAATGTAACTGTCATCAATCGGTAATCCTCGATGGGCTGTTGAGGGGAGGTTCTCCAAACAATCCTCTGGTATTCCGCATCACCTGGTCTGACTTGCACTTGCCGATACATTTTCTCCAGGTCTGCATTGAAGGCAACTCGATGTTTCCGCCAACGAATTAACAAAGCGGTTAATTCATCCTGTATCACGGCTCCCTTGAGCATCATGTCATTGAGAGATGTACCACTCTCAGTTGACCTCGATGCATCGAACACAACTCTAAGTTTGGTTGTAGTACTTGTTTCCTTAAGAACTCCATGGTGTGGCAAGTAACTGCAAGTGTAGGCGGTTGTTCCATTTAGCGTTTGACGGTGTTCTTCTTCGGTTGATGTTACCTTCTCCATATGTCCCAGTGTTAAATATTCATTAAGGCATGCAGAATAGTCTTCATGTAACTTTGGATCCTTGGCGAATCGTCTTTCCATCTGTTGTAGCCGTGCGACTGCGATGTTTCTAGATTTACCTAAATGAAGCTCTTCAGTTGCTGATTTAAGTGGTAATTGAACTTCATATCGCCCTTCTGAGGTTCGCTTCGTAGTCCTTTGAAATATTTGTTCGCTTTCGATTTCCTCATCTGTGTGCAGTACCTTGTCTGGCACTTCTTCGATTTCCCAAAATCGCTTCAACTGATCATCCAATTCAGCACGCACATTGAAATTTTGTACTTGAACTGAATCTTGCTCTTGACCTTCAACTTCTCCAGAAAGGATCCATCCCAATTCAGTTTGTTGAGCTACAGGGCTTCCGTTTATACTCTTTATCAATCCATTCATTAGGATTTTACCATGAATGTCTGCTCCCAATAACAAATCCACCTTACCTGGACGATAATATTCAGGGTCTGCCAGTTCCAGTTTTCTTATATGTGCCCAATTCTGATGGGCGATGGGTCAAATTTTGAAGTACCAGTCCAGTCACTTCTATGCTGTAGTCACTACTCCTTAAAGGTTTAATGCTGAAGTTCGTTCTGAATCTCGGGCAGCCAAGATTTGTATTTTCTAATCCTGTAATCCTCGCGTTGATTGGTTGTCGCTTTAATTTTAGGTCTTGCATGATGGTCTCTGAGATACAGGATGCTTGTGATCCTTGGTCGACCAGAGCACGGACAACTTGTTCTCTCCCACTTGGTGATACGACTCTCACCAAAGCAGTAGCCAGTAACACATGATTCGAGTTGCCCTTATTCACAACATACGAGCCATAATTTGTTGGGTTGATACAATCTGTAGGCTGATCACCTTCCGAATTTGATACATCCGCTGTGGGTACCGTTACGACATTGACGCTAGATTGGGTGGTGCTTGACTTGAATGGTTGCTCTTTCGCGCTATTGGATTGATGTGCTCGAGTGTCAGCTATCCTCTCGTTGTGAAGTAAAGTGTGATGTCGTTGGCGGCATTGTCGGCATCTTTGCTCACTGATGCAATTCGTATATCTGTGTCCATGACTAAGACAATTCATACATAACGATTTAGTCCTTACTACTTCCATCCTCCTTGGTATTGCATATGATAGGAACTTGGAACACTGTCTAATACTATGTGGTTGAGCGCACAAAGAACATGTTGGTTGGTTGGTGATGTGGAAGTTCTTGGCATGGGTTCTTATGTTGAATCTTGGACCTTGATTGGTGAAAGTTGATTTCTTTGAAGAAATAGCCTCCAGTGTCCTAAATCGAGTCTTCAAGAATTCTTGCAACGCCTTCCAGGTTGGTAATTCACCTTGTCCTCCAGTTGATTGTTCCCACAGTTGATGCGTAGAAGAAGGAAGCCGCTTTACAACCAAATACACTATGAGTGGGTCCCAGCTTCTTACCTCAATTCCTAAATTGGTCAATGCGAGCAAACACTCTGTAGTGGTATCTAACAACTTCTTGATGCTTGACGCTGTCTCTGATGTGCAAACAGGCTGATTAAATAATGTCTCCAATTGGAACCACACTAATACCCTTTTATTATCATACCGTTCTTTCAGAAGCTCCCAGGTAGGTTTGTAGTTATCTTCTGTTATTTGTAGGTGTCGCGTCAACTGTTCTGGTTCCCCTTCTAACAAGAGTTTTAGATATTGCAACTTTTGCACAGGTGCGTAACTTTTATTTTCATGGACCATTGTTTTAAACAAATCATGAAAGGTGGTCCACTTTGTGTAATCTCCATTGAACTTATCTATCGTTAACCTCGGCATTTTTAATGACGTAGTATTGTTATTATCGCGAGGAACGTGCTGTGGAATGATAGGCGGTTGATTGAGGGAAGTTGAGGGAGCATATTTTTCAATAGCTTCTTCCAACATCGCAACATTCGACATGAAGTAATCTTCGACTTTATCGAAGACATTATCCGAAAAATACTCACACTTTGTTTTATCAAACTTATCTGTTGAGTATTGAAGAAACAGGATTTCCTTGTGTCGTTGCTGGAAGTCAACCCATAGATCTTCAAACCCTTTAAGTCTCCTCTCATAATATGGCCCTGATCTCTTGTCAAGTGCTTGCTTCCTAGTATTGCTGATGTGCCCTTGGATTAACTCCCATTGAGCCTTTTGTTTTAGAATCAAAGCTTCCATGGCCTTGAATATTATATGTCGATTTAGAATTTATGTTTCACGTTGATTTCAGAGAAAGACGCACAAACACGGTGAGTTCAATGTTTCATAAAAAGTTTAAAATTGTGTATATTATCACAACCCCGATTTATTCTTTATTATACATACGTAAGTAATTGTTAAATAATATATTGTAACTTGTTATATAATATGTTGTAAAATATTTCGAATAAAACTCAAAATACTTGCACCTTCGTTAATCTTTATTATTTTGATGTTTTTTAAATCTTCTGGCTCGTTTATTAATACGATATTATGTAATAAGAGTATAATAAAGATTCCAAAATTACTCACTGTGGTTTTATTTCCCTCTGATATTGTTCTCTATGATTGCCCTAATGTTCTAGGAGTATGATGTACTTTCTTCTTGGATGTGATCTACGGGGGATGGTGTTGTGTTTGGTGTCTGTCGTTGAATTGTTTTCTGCTTCCACACTAGATTTCACTTTCAATGTTTAATTTTCACTAGATTTCCGTTATTGTTTTCAAGTACTGAAAGTTTTACCGTAGGCGAGTTCCGTTATACGACCGTTAAAAAATGCCGTTCGAATTTTCCGTTAGTGATTCCGTTAATTGTTTCACAGATTTCGTATTTTTATTTTCTCGGTTTTCCGTGGTTCACAGATTGATTGTTTCACAGATTCGCGATCTATTAAGCTAAGAATTTCACAAGTTCACAGATTCGCGATCGGTTAAGCTAAGGCTTTCACAAGTTCACAGATTCGCGATCGGTTAAGCTAAGGCTTTCACAAGTTTGCAGATTCGCGATCAGTTAAGATAAGGCTTTCACAAGTTCACAGATTCGCGATCGGTTAAGCTAAGGCTTTCACAAGTTCACAGATTCGCGATCGGTTAAGCTAAGGCTTTCACAAGTTTGCAGATTCGCGATCAGTTAAGATAAGGCTTTCACAAGTTCACAGATTCGATTGTTTGTTCTCGATTTCGATATAAGCTAAGCCTTTCACAATTTTTCACTTCGATATATTTAGCATGTCCGCGGATTGCTAGCGATTTCTATTTTAGTTATCACTTCACTATTTCTATCATACCTTTTGTTTGCTGGTTTTCATCCACATATTTACTGCCATCCGGCTCGAAGGACCATGTTGATAGCTCAGTTCCTTGGCTATTTTCTTGTGTCTTCTAAAATTTTCTGCAAAGAAAATTATCTCCAAAAAAGTATTGAACACGACAAAAGGGAGCAAAGATTTATCAATGTAAACCTCTTAATATATTCACGGAATTTTAATTCTAGGTTTTTCTTTAAGTGGAAAATCTCAACGTTTTTTCCCTGCCCGCCAGCCAGGTTCACGGGCGAACGTGGCTTGGATATGATTTTAATCTATACTACACTAAATATTTAAACCAGTCTGCTGAGGTGGAAAATTATCCGAACACCTCGTCTTATGGTTATCTGAAAAAACAGTCAAATTTGTCTTTGAAATAAAACACCACACTTCAAACACACGTTACAAAGTTTATTTCCTTGAAAATGTACTTCACTTGAGTTTTTTAATTTTAAATGTTCAAATGTTATTTTAATTTTATTTAACTTAAATAATGTAAAGAATATAATACTTTTCAATAGTTAATTACCAACAATCTTTTAGTATCAAGTTACCAATCGTGATATCGAGCTGATTTTGCTGCTGCAGACTCCAACGGACAAAAGAGAGATCTTTCTTCTTCCCATCCTGATTTTATAATTTCACCCTAGCGGAATTTTCTTCTGGTTACTTCGAAGAGGTCATCGACCCCTTTCTATAGTTTTCTGTGTAAATTCGCCATCCCCTTTCCTCTTCTTTGCATCTCAGCTGTTGACCTACATCCCAACAAATCATCGTCTTCGTTCTCTCTCCTGTGCTCTCTTTTGGGCGTTGTTGATGGAGCTTTCGGTTGTGGTCTTTGATGATGATCCTGCAGTTCCTGCAGTTTCGATGTTTGGTTCACTTTTTCTCCGACATTCTTTACTTGGGCTCTGGAATTGGTCGTCTGACAGTTGTCATTTACTCATGGCTGGTTTTCGTTCGTGATCGTGGGTGTTATTTATTATGGTGGAAAATGATGATTTATTATGATGGTGATGATGTCGAAGGACACGTTATATAGGCCGGTAAGTTTTCCTGGAGTTGCCCTTTAATCCCTTTCGCCGTAGATTCATGGATAAGGTCATCTCAGAACACGAATTGAATTACATTAGACTAGTGTGCCATGGGGCTAAGAGAAAAGTATGGATTTACAATCGCAGCCATCATACTATATCATATTTAAGATACTCTAGTTCTACCGCTTTAAACTTACGAAAAGAGAACACCTTAAAATGAAGGTTCCAACAGGCGTATATATTTGCAATATAGCATTAAACGCAATGGTGTTAGTGTCAATGCTAGCTATGTAAGCTGCTATTTTTGATACTATTTCATTTCTATTTGTAAAATTCGGTTGCAAAGACCACTGTCGGCCACATTCCTTCTATTTTCTATCTATCAACCGACTTGTCTCGGACGGAACGTTTTATTGTTACAGGGATTATCCAGTAAGGGATTACTCTCATAATTTAAAAAATATCAGGTAAGAATCGTTTTATAAACAAATTATATACTACGTTGTTTCGATCTAACGTGAAGATTAATTAATTTCTAAAAGTTAACTTTTTTCTATTGAAATTAATAAAGACTTAATGCTTATATTTTATTAGTCGAGAATAAGAAGAAATTTAATTGTGAAACTCTTCTTAAATACATTGTATCGAAATATGCGAAAATCACAATATACCCAGAAGTTTCGAGATGTTTGGCTTCAAGACTTAGTGTTAAAAGATTGGCTACAGGTTCTTGATAGCTCCGCTGGTCAAGTAGCTAAATGTAAATTCTGTAGTATTATTTTGAGGAATCATTATAGAGATTTAAGAAGCCATGGATTAACACAAAAACATGTGCAAAATACACAGGTATGCGATACTTTATTTTCATTAGTTATTAAAACGTTTTTATTAGGTCGCTTTCTTGTCTGTCTGTTTGTCTGTACAAATCTTGCAATCGATTTTTTGAATACTTCCGGTTATCCTATAATGCTGAAATTTTGCATACAGCTTTATCCCCGATGACAATGCAATATAGTATACTCAATATACCGTTAGAACCATGGCGGGCGTCTCAAGAGGACGGATTACTGTTTTCTTCACGGAAAAAATTTTGCAAATGATTTTTCGAATACTTCTGGTTATCCTATCATGCTGAAAGTTTGCACCCAGCTATATCTCCGATGGCAATGCAATATAGTATTCTCAATATAGCGTTAGATCCATGGCGGCCGTCTCAAAACCACGGATTAACATTTTCTTCACAACCCCTTCGACATGGGTATCAAATGAAATGTTATTATAAGTAAATACAATAAGCAATATAGTATACTCAATATGCCGTTAGATCCATGGCTGCCGTCTCATGAGGGCGAATTACCATTGGCTTCACAACCCCCTTGACATGATAGTCAAATGAAAGTGTATTATAAGTAGAATACAATAAGCAATATAGTATGCTCTAAATACCGTTAGATCCATGGCGGCCGTCTCAAGAGGGCGGATTACCATTTTCTTCAGAAAACCCTCGACATGGGTATTAAATGAAAGGGTATGATAAGTATAATACAATAAGCAATATAGTATACTCAATATGCCGTTAGATCCATGGCTGCCGTCTCATGAGGGCGAATTACCATTGTCTTCACAACCCCCTTGACATGATAGTCAAATGAAAGCGTATTATAAGTAGAATACAATAAGCAATATAGTATGATCTAAATACCGTTAGATCCATGGCGGCCGTCTCAAGAGGGCGGATTACCACTTTCTTCACAACACCCTCGACATGGCAATCAAATGAAAGGGTATTATAAGTAGAATACAATAAGTAATATAGTATACTCAATGGCTATGGCGTTAGATCCATGGCGGCCATCTCAAGAGGACACGCACTTAAAAATCTACTTCTCAGAGTAAGTACTTGCGATTTTCCCTAGATTTAGGTAACATCTTTCCGGATGCATCTGCCATAATATCATCAAGATGTTCAAAATTGATTGCAAAATTTCACACACAATAATATAAAACGTTTTTAAAACAAACTAAAAAGTATAAAATAAAGTCTCCTAGCCCCATACAGATTTATAACCCCATACATATTCCTAACACCATGCATATAGTCCTGAAAATTTGTAATTGTGAATTTGTAATAGCTATGAAAATATTTGTAAGATTTAAAACGAAAAAACGTGGGGCGCATGTATGATTGATGTGAATGATTTCTCAACCCAGCTATAAACAATACAATACAATGTAGAGTAGGTGGGTTGAGAAATCATTCGCATCAATCATACATGCGCCCCACGTTTTTTCGTTTTAAATCTTACAAATATTTTCATAGCTATTACAAATTCACAATTACAAATTTTCAGGACTATATGCATGGTGTTAGGAATATGTATGGGGTTATAAATCTGTATGGGGCTAGGAGACTTTATTTTATACTTTTTAGTTCGTTTTAAAAACGTTTTATATTAAAAAGTTTTTTTTATTCAAGTATTTTTTTTAAAGTATTCTTAGTAAGATTAGCTTTGGGTTAGCTTATAATTAGTGATTTAGTGTTATTGTTTTGCAGTAGATTATAATCGTCTATAAAATATGTCGTTAATATTTTTAGGTTGTCACTGCGCAACCAAGGGTACCTTTTAAACCAGTGATGACCACACGATTGCAAAAAAAAAGAAGAAGCAAGGCTTGCATTATTCACGGCAGCGCATACTAGTGTACGTACCATTGATCATTTAGGAGAGGTTATTAACAATAGTCATAAGGATCAAGATAAAATAAAACTGCACCGGACTAAATGTGCGTGCATAATAAAAAATGTATTAGCACCACATTTTTTGGAGGAACTGAAAGAAGATTTAAAAAATCAACCATACAGTTTGTTGATAGACGAATCCACCGATATTTCTGTGCAGAAATATCTGGGTGTAATAGTTATTTATTACAGTAACCTCCATCAAAAGATTGTATCTACGTTTTTAGATCTTGCTGAATTGTCTGAGTGCAATGCTGATGGTATTGTTTCTGCTATAAAGAAAACACTTGATCAGTTTGATTTATTCTTGGCAAATTTGATGGGAATTGGGACAGATAATGCAGCCGTTATGACAGGCGTAAATGATGGGGTCTTTGCCAAACTAAAAGAAGAGGTTCCCCACTTAATTTTAGTGCGATGTTTGTGCCATTCTCTGCAACTAGCAGTTTCTGCAGCTGCGAAACAATTTTTACCCAGAAATCTGGAATTTATAATTAAAGAGACCTGTAAAGAGGTTCTGTAGGTCTTCTTCAAGACAAGCTACGTACAAAGACCTTTACAAGTCCATTAATGATGGGAAAAATCCGCTAAAAATTGTGCAGTCATCCCAAACAAGATGGTTGTCAATAGAATCGGCAGTATCTCGCATATACATGCAATGGTTAGAATTGAAAACGCATTTCGGTATAGCCAAAGTAAACGACAGGTGTTACACTGCAGAAATATTGCATGGAATGTATTCAGATGAAATCAATTATGCATTCATCGCCTTTCTTTATCCGATACTGACCGACGTAAATAGAGTCAATAAATTATTCGAGTCAAAAGACGCCGATAACACCAAATTAAGTGAGGAGTTAGAAAATTTAATAGCTATATTCGTAAATAAAATAACATCATCTACACAGAGAGTAAATATTTTTACCCAGAATTTGAAAGACTTCGTAGATAGAACTTGTTATTTGGGATACAGATTTGAGTTGGTAAAGAAAAAGTTGTTAAAACAGGGGCTCTCAGAAAAAGACGAGGAATCTATCCGTAATAGATGTATTCAATTAATTATCAATCTAATTGATGGTGTAAATACAATTGGGGCGACCGGCGTAACTAATTTCGCCACGACTGTCAAACACAATAAGAATACACTGGTTCATATGAAGTTGCATATAATTCGGACCACAACCTCAGCTACGGCGAAAACCACAGCAATGAAATCAATCTATTTTCTAATTTGTGGTCGCCGCTCCAAGTTGGCCAACTGAGAGAAACACATTTGACACTTTTTCTTGACTGTTTGTGTTTGTTGAAGTTTTCAATTTTGTTTACGTTTTGTAATAAATTTTAAAATTGGTGTTTTTTTGGTCATTTTTTTAAAAAATTATCTGTATGTTATTTTTATAAAAAAATGAGTTTTGATGAACAATTAATTGAGTTAGTGCGCGAAAAAAAAACAATTGTATGATCTCACAGATTTAGGTTACAAAAATGTCCACAAGAAGGAAAAGATTTGGGAAGAAATTGGGAGAAAACTTAATTGCAGTGGTAAGTGTATTTAATATGTACATATATTTAAATATAAATATTTTTATTGTTTTATTGTAGCCGAAAAGTGTAAAAAACGGTGGAAAGGTTTACGTGACACATTCAAGAGAAGTAAAAGATCTTTCCATTTACCGTCAGGTAGTGCTCCACAAGAAGACACAATAAGGTGGAAGTACTACAATCATTTAACCTTTCTAAATGATTTTGAAGGCTATAGAAGGTAATATCAAAATATTTATTTCAATTTTCTTAGTATTGTGATTTCAATATCTTCATTTAACAATTTTAAAATTATCTTTGCAGGACAATTGGGAGTGACAACAATAATAATATTGCACCAGCTGGAGAATATCTGGAATGTTTTAGTATAGGTAAAAAATTTGTTTAGCCTTATATCCATTCCATTTATTTGTCCAATTTTGTAGATGATCCCCTTGAAGTCAGCCAGTCCGAGTACTTAACATTACCAGCAGCAACTGCACCAACATCTGCAATAGCAACAACCTCAGCTGGAGCACCAACCTCAGCTAGAACATCAACAGCAGTAGCATCATCATCAGCCACAGCATCTACATCAGGAATGCGAGACAAAATACAAAAAAAGTCTCCAAAAACTATTAATGTTCAAGCTGCCGAGGAATCTATCCGTAATAGATGTATTCAATTAATTATCAATCTAATTGATGGTGTAAATACAATTGGGGCGACCGGCGTAACTAATTTCGCCACGACTGTCAAACACAATAAGAATACACTGGTTCATATGAAGTTGCATATAATTCGGACCACAACCTCAGCTACGGCGAAAACCACAGCAATGAAATCAATCTATTTTCTAATTTGTGGTCGCCGCTCCAAGTTGGCCAACTGAGAGAAACACATTTGACACTTTTTCTTGACTGTTTGTGTTTGTTGAAGTTTTCAATTTTGTTTACGTTTTGTAATAAATTTTAAAATTGGTGTTTTTTTGGTCATTTTTTTAAAAAATTATCTGTATGTTATTTTTATAAAAAAATGAGTTTTGATGAACAATTAATTGAGTTAGTGCGCGAAAAAAAAACAATTGTATGATCTCACAGATTTAGGTTACAAAAATGTCCACAAGAAGGAAAAGATTTGGGAAGAAATTGGGAGAAAACTTAATTGCAGTGGTAAGTGTATTTAATATGTACATATATTTAAATATAAATATTTTTATTGTTTTATTGTAGCCGAAAAGTGTAAAAAACGGTGGAAAGGTTTACGTGACACATTCAAGAGAAGTAAAAGATCTTTCCATTTACCGTCAGGTAGTGCTCCACAAGAAGACACAATAAGGTGGAAGTACTACAATCATTTAACCTTTCTAAATGATTTTGAAGGCTATAGAAGGTAATATCAAAATATTTATTTCAATTTTCTTAGTATTGTGATTTCAATATCTTCATTTAACAATTTTAAAATTATCTTTGCAGGACAATTGGGAGTGACAACAATAATAATATTGCACCAGCTGGAGAATATCTGGAATGTTTTAGTATAGGTAAAAAATTTGTTTAGCCTTATATCCATTCCATTTATTTGTCCAATTTTGTAGATGATCCCCTTGAAGTCAGCCAGTCCGAGTACTTAACATTACCAGCAGCAACTGCACCAACATCTGCAATAGCAACAACCTCAGCTGGAGCACCAACCTCAGCTAGAACATCAACAGCAGTAGCATCATCATCAGCCACAGCATCTACATCAGGAATGCGAGACAAAATACAAAAAAAGTCTCCAAAAACTATTAATGTTCAAGCTGCTTCAGCAGAGTTGAAGGAGCTCATGTCTTCAGTTTCGCAAGTAATGCAGACAATGCATACAAATAATGCAGAAACAGACACTGAGCTCCTTTTCCTTTCTTTAGCGAGAAAAGTGGATACAGCTAATTTAGCAATATTGGATAAACTGGAACTAGAGACAGAAGTTATAGCCTTAGTGACTAACAAAATAAAACAGTCAATAATGTAAATATTTTGATGATTTTGATGAACGTAACTATAGTTCAATGTGATGTTTTTTTTATCTCTGCCTGTTGCGACTGAATTTGAATTAATAAGCAGAGAAATGTGTTTAATTATAATAGTGAATTATATTTTTTTTGTTTTTTGTTGTACTGAACTTTAATTAAGCAGATAAATATTTATGCATATAGTTTTTATACATCATTTTTTATATATCATAGTGAATTATTTATTTTTGTTTCTTTTTGTACTGAATTTTAATCAAGCATAGAATTATTTATTTTGTTGGTTCATGTACTGATTTTGAAGTATTTTTAATATATTAACTGTCATTCCGAATAACGCAACCTATTCCTGTATCACCATTCAGTAGCATTTATTCCTTTTCCAAATAAAAAGAATTTATATTTTATAAATTTATATTTTCATTTTGCAAATCATAAAACTAATTACATAATTCATTCCTTAAATTAAGTGATTGAAGTGAAGCTCTATTAGCATACACATAAAATTTGAATTCATGTTTTCATTTCACATATTATAAAATTAATTAGTTAATTCATTCCTTAAATTAAGCGATTGAAGTGAAGCTCTATTTACATACATATAAACATTTAATTCATATTTTCATTTCGTATATTATGAAAGTAATTACATAGTTCATTCCTTAAATTAAGTGATTGAAGTGAAGCTCTATTAGCATACACATAAAATTTGAATTCATGTTTTCATTTCACATATTATAAAATTAATTAGGTAATTCATTCCTTAAATTAAGCGATTGAAGTGAAGCTCTATTTACATACATATAAACATTTAATTCATATTTTCATTTCGTATATTATGAAAGTAATTACATAGTTCATTCCTTAAATTAAGTGATTGAAGTGAAGCTCTATTAGCATACACATAAAATTTGAATTCATGTTTTCATTTCACATATTATAAAATTAATTAGGTAATTGATTCCTTAAATTAAGCGATTGAAGTGAAGCTCTATTTACATACATATAAACATTTAATTCATATTTTCATTTCGTATATTATGAAAGTAATTACATAGTTCATTCCTTAAATTAAAAGATTGAACTGAAGCTCTATTTGGACCACCTCTGACTGGATTAAGTCCAATTCCTTCTTCACGCCACTGGCCTGGTACTGTCTGTCCATTCCTCTCATGGTCAACGTTTTCATTTTGAAAATACCCTTCATCTTTATGTACCATAAGAAAATTGTGTAGCACAACGCATCCCAATATTATTTTATCCGCATTACTTGGCTTACAATAAATATCTGTCCTTAAGATCCTCCATCTATTAGCGAGGATACCAAAACTATTTTCGATTAACACTCTCGCCTTAGATATTTTGTAATTGAAGTGTTCCTTTGCTGCTTCCAGACTTTTCCCAGGATATGGACGCATTATATTTCGCCTTAATGGAAAAGCTGAATCAGCCACAAAGTAATAAGGAAAACTGTGATCTGTATTTGGAAGACGAGGTGGATCTGGTAGATCTAGTGACTCAGTTAATATTTTTCTTCCGAAGGAACTGCGGCTGAAAATCCCACCGTCACTTTGACTGCCAACAGCACCCACATCAATGTACGTGAATCTATATGCACTGTCACAAATCGCCAAAAAGGACAACGCTAAATTTTTGCTTGTAATTATAGAATAGGGAGCCACTTTTCCGCGGACAAACAATGTTTACGTGTTTGCCGTCTATCGCACCGATGCAATTCGGAACACCTGTTTTGCTATGGAACCCTTCCGCAATCAACCTCCAATCTTGTTGAGTAGGAGGCGATAAATATATTAAGTGGAGTTCCTCCCATAGTGCGTCGCACGTTTCGTAAATTATTTTGCGCACCGTACACACAGATAACTTAAAAGTCCAGGCGAGCATTTGTGGAGGGCAATCATGAGCTAAAAACCTAAAAAATAACATTTTTTTAATTTATGCAATAAAAGATATATTGCAAAATAATGACAATTTAAGGCAATATTTACATTAAGGTCAATGCTAATCGGTTCTCTGGGTCAATAGGTTTCCGCCTAGAAAATCTCCGAAGCCGTTCCTTCAGCAAATTTAACAATAAATTAAATTTATCTAATGTCATCCTAGTTGCCAGCAAAAAATGCTCCGGGTCTTTTTCTTTAAATTTTTTAAAGGAGACTTGGAAAAATCCTTCTTGGTCTCTTGATCGATTCATTTCTCTCACGGCCCATCTTCTTTTTCTTTTATTCGAATGTTCTAAAACCTCATAAATTAAATGCACGATGTACAAAATTGATAAAATTTTTTGAATGCAAATTATTTTTTGCACCGCTCTCATGATCTTAAAAAATTACTTTCAAGCAAATTCCAATTAAAAACGTTTTATACCCGCTCAAAAAACAGAAATAATGTTGACAGGTAATAACACGAACAAAGTTGTTGCACCTGATATCATTTCGCTTCGCTCTAATTGTATTCATACGACGAATTTCGCCGCGAATATCGGTGTGGTTGTGTTCGTCGCTGTAGTTGTCGCCCCAATTGTATTTACACCATGAAGAGTTGAAAAATAGACTGCCAGATAATTTAAGTGTTATGAAAAACATCAGCTATATTAGTGTTGAACATGCACTCAATCATAACAAGGCAGCTATTACAGACATAATGATAGACTTGAAAAACACCCCAGAATTTATTGCTAAAGTTGACGAACAGTGGCGTCAAATCCATCTTCTTAAATGGATTGAAACAAAAAATTCAAACAAATTTTGGTATGAAGTTCGACAATTTAAAGACGCTTCAGGAGTATCTCGGTTTGAAGAATTGGGCGCTTTTGCTATGTCGTTACTTATTTTGCCACATTCGAATGCCGATGTTGAAAGGCTCTTTAGCAGCATGAATATTGTTAAGAATAAGCAACGCAATAAAATGAAGTTGGAACTTTTGAAGTCAATTTTAACTGTACGAGCAGGTCTGACACGCGGAAGCAAATGTTGTAATGATTATGATATTCCTATCAAAGTCTTACAGCAGATTGGCACGAAAGAAGTTTATTCCTCTCAAAGTGAATTCAGCAGTGTTTTTGATAGTTCTTCGGAAGATGAATCAACCCCATATTTTTAAGAGATTCGATAGAAATTATGCTGTTTTTGTTATTAATACCCGGGACAGACTAGCACCATTAATGACGAATATGACGTCAGAATGACGTAGACCCATATAAAAGATATGGAAGTAAAATGGAGTCTACGTCATTCTGACGTCATATTCGTCATTAATGGTGCTAGTCTGTCCCGGGTATAAAATACTATTATTTTAGAGCATTATTATTAAAGACATTATTATTTTGTTGAATTAATTTGATTATTTCCTGTTTGAACGTTAAGTTTGAAGAAATTTGCATTTAGCGGAATATCTAGTGACTTTTGGCTAGAAGAAAAATATTTTAGTGGTTTTCTGGTGGTTTTGAAATTCGAATCTAGTGGTTTCCCGATGAGAGAGTTGGCAACACTGTGTCTTAGTCTTACGAGCCCAGCTAAGTCTTGGTCTTGTTCTTGCGAGATCGGTTCTTGTTTTTGCAAGACTTATCGTAACAGTTTAGAAAATTAAAAAATAGATATGATACTTATTGTACTTTAGTTTTATTTTGTAAAAATTAATTCAATTGTTTATTATATTGTACATTCCTTCATGTAATAAGAATGCTAATAATAATAATAAAAACAATAATAATGTCGAGCTTGAAGAAATCAAAGTGGAACCTTTATTCCGCAATGGTGTTATGTATGTTATGAGTAACATTGGGTTACGTTCGTAAATACATATTTAAACGGAATCATAGTGGTACTCTCTTTTGTGTTACGTGTCATTTATTTTTACGCGAAGACCAAACATCAGAATATGATGATGATAGTGTTGTTGAGAATTTTGCGAGACGAAGACTATCAGGAGAAATACCTGATTTTCTATGTTTTCCTTGTCATACTGTCATGGAAGCCGCTTAAAGCGGGGGTGGATCAGAAGCTAGAGATGGTTTTATCTTGGGAAAGTTGAAGTCACACTAGGTTGAATAACTAAATTAACAAAGGGAAGAGGGTGGAAGTCCACACACAGCCACCACACATGGTAGTAAAAACGCAGCTCTTACCTCATATCTGCTTAAATTAAGCAAATATTACGCTTGATTTAAGCAGACATGAGGTAAGGAGCTTCGTTTTTAACTTCAAATTACTTTTTGTTTAAATTGGTAAAACTTTGATCCTCGTGAGGAACCGGAAGACGAATTAATTACCTTAAAATTTTTCAGGCATTCAAAAAGGAAAAAAATCACTATTAGATATCAAAACAAAAAAGTTTTTTTTTTACCATATACTTAAGTTCCACCCTAATGCATACGCGGTAATATGTTTTGATTGATATAATGCTAACTTTCGATATTTTTTGACGTTTTGACATATGCGCCTTTGCCATGCATAGTGGGGCCTTAAGCCGCCAAAACGTTGAACTCTTTCGTGTTGTAAGTTTTCAGTGAATCAAGTTTTTAAAATAGAAATTAAAAAGTAGTAGTAAAGATGTTTAAATTGGTGGAGACCCTGGAAAACAATGAAAAGTACTTTACTGCAGCCCCAGCATCTTGGGAAGCTGAGGGTCTTTTGTATTGGCCACAAAATTTAAAAAGCTACGGCAGAGAGAAATTAAGGAAAAATAATTTATCTTTGCCGGACTCAAATTGGCCAGTTTTAAAATGTTACACTGAAAGCGGTAGAAACTTGCACAGAAGGGCTGCACTTAGAAAAACTGTACACCTCCTTCACAGACACATAGTCTGAAGAAAGGTAAATATTCTACATTTTAATTAAAGAATTCCCTGCATTGAAATGTGTCTGAATTATTTTAGCTATATTAAGATGAAAAAGGGCAATAATAAAAGGGCAGTAAAATCGAGAAAATTAAATAATCCTAAAGATTACAACTGCTTATTTGAAGAAAAATTGATTTTCTACAAGTACAAGAAATTACTATCTGTAATAACGAAACTGTGGGAAACGAAACGTTCGAAAATATTGTTTGTTTAGAAAATGTTAATGACGACACTAATAATATTACCGAAAACCACTTATCAATTTTTGAAGAAATGAAAACAATAAAGACTGAACTATGTAGCTGCATTAATGTTTCCAGAAATTAACAAATATAGTGGATGTTATATATGAACTCGTTTTTTTAGCTGATTGTCGCCATTCAAGGTGTAGGAATGAACAGTACGTAAAAGAAAAAAATTTAAAACATAGGTCACGGTGTGCTTGAAGTAAGTGTTTATAAACTCGAAAGGTAACCAGGGTTTTTCTGTTGGACTATGTATTTTTGGCCTTACGATTACCAAATCTACCGTTTTCGCAGTTTTTCCTTGGAAATTCTTCCCACCCCGTAGGATCCGCGCATAAATAATAGTTATAGAGGTCTACATAAGTGTATATAGGAGTATACGTTAGGACGTTAAACGAAACAAATTCGCAGTCATTGATTTGGCAACTCATTTTGTTTGTTCCCTTTTTGGCATTATCATATAAATGATTATAATTTAATTCAACATGCCAAAAAATTCTTCAACTCACGAACAAAATCGTGAAAGAGTTTGTTTATTTCGTTTGAAAGTAAATAGTGTTAATAATTCAAAGCAAAAATCTAGAAATAAAATAAGAAAAATAACACCAAATGGGAAAATCGAGGGACTTGTAAAAACAATGGTGGTATCTGAGTACGATTATTCTCGGGAAGAATTACCATCTGGAATATGTAAATTGTATCTCAAAAAACTTTACACTTCTAAAACTGACAAAAACCAATCTATTGTAGCAAATCTTACGCAGTTTAAGCCTATGAAAACAAGTATAAGATCCTTCGTTTCCAATGAGTGTATGTGTGAACTTTGCAAAAACACTCGCAATAATAATAATCCCAAATTTATTAAAGCTAAATAAGCATCTATTTTTTAAATCTATTTTAATAACTATTTTTATAAATTGTCATTGTGTAGTAATACAATTTTTTAATTATTATGAAGCTAATAAAGTTAAAAACTACTTAAGTGTTATAATCTGGGATGGCACGTAAAAAACTCAGCCATGTAATCTACATTTCATTTACGTAAATTACATGACGTAAATTACATGAAAAAATTGGAGTTCTCTACATGGATTTTGTAAAAAATGTAAAAGACAAAAGTCAAAGGCAAAGTAAAATAAATGCCCACGAGTTTCTTTGATGTTTCCACCGAAAGTTTGTTTCGGATGTTATTCTGACTGAATGTATTACCGTATTGGAAAAAAGCCGCTCGAGCTGCGCTGTTGATGCCGGAATTTTCAAAAACTTTATCGCAAATTTAGACAGCTCCTCGTGACCTTGTTGAGCAGCATAGTGGGCTTGATTGGTCACTTGTCGCTGCGATTGTTCAATCCGACGGCCAGAATTGCCATATGAAGTGACATATTTCATTTTTGAAATTCAAATGGCAATCGAATGACAGTTCGCAATGGATACACAACTCCAAACAAGTAGTTTTTTAGTTCAACATTCATTTTCGAAAATCATAAATTGTCATATTCTCATTCACTTTCGCACACTTTCCACTTTCAACAATCAGACTCTGTCAAATTCGCATTCACTTTCAAGCCGGAGGATTCAACAATAAGGCCCAATGTATGGATGGCAATCATTATGGTACGGAGGGGGACAGATAGCATGTTACATGAACCGCTAGCATGCAAAACGCTCTTACGGTCATTTTTACTTCTATATTCTTTGCTTTACACAGTTCGTCTGTGCACTAACAATGTAAATTGACCAACGTGATCAATACCATAAATACACTGTTTAGCACAGTCGTGCTATGTATTTTTTGGAGGTTGGGAGTTTTTTTACAAAAACATAGTTATTTACATGGAAATTACGTAATTTACAGTTTTTTACGTAAATTACGTCCAAAACTCGAAAATCATGTAAATTTGCCATCCCAGGTTATAATGAAAAATTTACATATTTACTTACGTAACTTAATTTTAAATTGATATTTAATTTTGTTTATCAAGATAGATTCAATATCATTTACACCTTACTTTATTTATTTTGTTTCAATAGGAAATATCTCAGTTCCAAAATCCTCAAATAAGTCAGTTGAGAGATGCACATTGTGTTAGAATTCTTAGAAATCCATAAGAAT
This sequence comes from Thereva nobilitata, assembly GCA_963855945.1. Classification (NCBI taxonomy): domain Eukaryota; kingdom Metazoa; phylum Arthropoda; class Insecta; order Diptera; family Therevidae; genus Thereva; species Thereva nobilitata. Next base: position 170,649,049 of record OY979694.1, read on the forward strand.
TCTTTAATTTTAAGTTACCATCTAATAAAATAAACAAGTTAGCACCATGCACACTTTGCAAGATATTATCAGCACTTTAATTTCACCTTTTTACAAAATTATCAAAGAATTTAATTTCCAGACGACATTTGACGCTTTTGCTTTTGTGTTATTCTTGAGTCTTGTCTTTTTGTTTTTGTTCTTTTTTTGTTTGTTTGTTTGCATCGAGCAAATGCATAATCAGCAAAGATGTACTCAACACATTAAATTTTTCTTTTTTTTTGTTACCTTTTTATCTAGTTTTAAGATTTATAATATGTAAGGTTTTACATAAATGTAATAAAACTTTTCAGTCAGTCAACAGACTTCCAAGCGTTTTGACTTAATCTATTTAGCTGCTGAAAATTATTTGTTCACGGTGTATCGGTATCAAGAGCCGATTACACAAACATCAAAATCTAGGTAACAAGTGCCTACGATTTATACCATCAATTTTGAGTACAGGTTTTGTCTTCATTAAGTTGAAGTATATCGGTACCAAGAGCCGATCATACAACATCAAAATCAAGGTAACAAGTGTCTTTGATTTACACAAAATATAGAGTAAAAGAACTCTATTCATTTTTGGTGACCCCGACGTGATTATACAAATTGTATAATCACGTTCAACTGTAACAAATTGTATAATTACGTCAAGGATTAATTTACATCAGTAAATTTATAAATCAACTTCAACTGCCATAGTTTCACTGGAGGAACTAACCAGCAGACAAGAGGCAACCGGTCAGGAAATCATAAGGATTTGCAAGAACTACAACAAGGATAGTTCATCACGGAAGACAGCAGATTATCTTAAGGCCAAGCTACGATCATTAGAGCCTTTATGGGAAGATTTTGAGAAAACTGACAACTCCATCCGTGTTAACTATCCCGACTACATCAATCATAGTTATTTCACCAAGAACTACTATAATGCAATTAGTAGTGGACTTGAAGGTGTATGGCAGGACAAGATTGAAGTCCTTGGAACTACTACAATTACCAGTAGAGACAGCAACACAACCTTCTTCAGCTACCACACCCACACAGGGAAAATCAGCGGACTTTCCGAGTGTCATAATCAATACACAAGGAACTCAGGATCAAACTGCAGGTGCAATGTCATTAACACGAGGATCTACTCAAGAGTTTACCACAGCCAACACCGATGGCGAGAAATCCTTCATGGGTGCAACCCCAAAGGGATTTCATCGTACATCCAAGATGGAAGACTCGGATCACCATCGTACCAGCATTAGTGGCACAATCCGAAGGCAGCGATCGCTGATACACAGCCTCGAACGTCTACTCAATGGACTTCCGGCTCCTCTTAGGGAACAATCAACTGACTTCCTTCAAATAAAAATTAAGGCCATTGAGCAATATTGGTCTCAAATACAGCACCTCCATCACGTAGTTTGGGAATCAACAGAAGAGCCTGACACATTCGGCTATAAAGAAGAAACCTACTTCAACATGGAGGAACAGGTGCATTATAACCTCATTCAACTACACGAGGCATCCAGATATGAAGGGAATATCAAAAGAGGGATCCATCCGCTAACTCAAACCAGTGCCATCGTACCATCAATGAAGCTGCCCAAGATATTACTAAGCAAATTTGACGGAGACTATTTGAAGTGGCGGCAATTTCGGGATCTCTTTACTGAGCTTGTTCATAACCAGCCGATTGCGGATCGCCAGAAAATCTGGTATTTGAAAACAAGTTTGTGCGGAGAAGCGGAAAGACTAGTAAGACATCTAACTACCTCTGACGCAAACTACGCTAGGGCGGGAGGATAATAAACGAGAGATACGAGAACATCCGACTACTCGTCACCGCACTCCTCAATAAACTACTAGGGCAATGCCAGATCAACCATGAATCAGCCCACGCAATCAGGACCATGCATGATACCACGCATGAATGTCTCCTCGCTCTATCCAATCTTGGAATTGCTACAGACCAATGGGATCCACTATTGCTGCACATCCTCATAAAGAAAATAGACAAAAACACACACACATTGTGGGAGCAATCACTAAAGGACCCTAGGGCATTGCAATCGCTGAAGGAATTCCTACGATTTCTAGTGAATCGCTTCCAATCATTGGAAGCTCTTGGCACTAAAGGCAAATCCTCGGAGGAAGCTGTAAGAAGACCACAGGCAAGATCACTAGCAACCATTGTCACCACAGACGTCAAATGCCCAACATGCAAGGGTAATCATCAGTGTTCAACTGTCCAATCTTTCTACAAGCTCCGCCCTCAAAGAGGTTTAGCCGCCTTGGACACACAAATTGAAAAATTTTGGCGACTAGAGACTCCGACTGAGCAGACCAACCTGACAGCAGCAGAGCGAAGATGTGAGGCCTTCTTCGATCGGACAACTACCAGAGATGAAGATGGCAGATTCATTGTTAGGCTACCGTTCCAGGGTGAGCCAACTTCGCTCGGTGAGTCAAAGGACATCGCATATCAAAGATTTATATCAGTGGAGCGAAGATTAGCAAGGCATGACAATTTGAGGGAGCAATATGTCAATTTCATGAACGAGTACATGCAACTCGGGCATATGAAAGAAATCAACTTCAATGAAATAGAAAGGCCATACTTTTTCCTGCCCCACCACTGCGTTGCCAAGCCTGACAGCACCACGACGAAACTACGACTCGTATTCGATGGGTCAGCAAAAACTTCGACAAACATTTCACTTAACGACCTCCTGTCAACTGGACCAACGGTGCAAGACGACGTCTTTTCCCACCTGCTTAGATTTCGAATGCCGAGATATGTGTTCACCTCAGATATAGAAAAGATGTATCGCTAAATCCGGGTGAACGAAGAAGATCAGCGGTATCAATTGATTTGGTGGAGAAGTGACCCAGAGCAACGGATCAAATGCTTCCAACTGACTACTGTTACAGACGGCACAAGAAGTGCCCCATACCTGGCAACAAAATCTTTGCAAAGGCTAGCAGTTGAAACAAGGGTGCAGAAGTGCTAGGACGCGACTTCTATGTGGACGATGTCCTCACTGGTTCAGATAGCATAAGCACCGCAGTTGAGATCCAAGCGCAAATACAAGCGATCCTTAAGTCAGCAGGCATAACATTAAGAAAGTGGTGCGCCAACAGCCCACGATTGCTACAAAACATCGATCCAAAGGATCAGGAATTGGCGTTGGACTTTGACAGCAAGGACGAGAACTCGATCAAGACTATTGGATTAACTTGGTTACCAAAATCCGACCAATTTTCCATTAGAACATCATCGAAGAAACATGATCGGATAACGAAGAGAACCGCCTATTCTGACATCGCTCGCTTCTTCGACCCATTAGGAATAATGGCACCAGTACTTGTTCTCGCAAAACTATTCCTGCAGAGGCTTTGGTCTATAAAACTAGATTGGGATGCTGCTCTCCCTCAAGAAATGTACACTTACTGGATCAACTTTCGTAATGGACTAGCTGCATTAAACAACATCAAGTTTGAACGTCACATCTTTAACCACAGAACACCGAAATCATATCAATTTCACATCTTTGCAGACGCTTCCGAAAGGGCGTTCGGAGCAGCCGTTTACGTATAATCGGTAGACAAAACCAACCTCATCACAGTACGACTATTATGTGCCAAATCCCGGGTCGCACGAACAAAGCAAATAACACTACCACGTCTGGAGCTCTGTGCAGCTAAGATAGCAGCTGAACTGGCTTCTCGTATAACTAAGGATTTAAATATCAAGCACCATTCTGTTTACTTATGGACAGATTCAGAAATTGTGCTGCACTGGATCAATTCGCAGTCCTCATCATTCCACACATTTGTGGCAAATAGAGTGTCATCCATTCAACAACTCACGTCGTCGGACCAATGGAGGCATGTTACTTCAAGCCAAAATCCAGCTGACGTCCTATCAAGGGGGATCATACCTGAAAAACTCGCATCGTGCAATCTTTGGTTTTATGGACCAATATTTCTCCATGGATCTGAGATTTCTTGGCCTCCACCGTACATCAAAAAACGAGTTGAAGATGATAATGAACGAAGGAAGGTAGCCTCCGCAGCCGCCGCCACTCAGAGGCCCACTAATATAATCACGACAATTGATCATCAGAATTCCTTTAAGAGACTTCAGAGAGTTGTCGGATATATACTACGCTTCATAAATAATAGTAAAGGCAAGGCAACCACGACTCATACGTGGCTGAGTATAGACGAACTGGATGCAGCTCTGGCTCCAATTATAAGACATATGCAACAAGAAGAGTTCAAGGAAGACATCTGCTTCTTGGAACGATTTGGAGAAGTAGCAAAAACTAGCGCCATCTGCACTCTTGCACCATTTCTCGATGATAAAAGAATTGTAAGAGTGGGGGGCAGATTGGAGCAATCATCATTGCCCTACAACGCTAAGCACCCAATGTTTTTACCGTATTCTCATCCATTGACAAAGCTGCTAATCAACGAAGTGCACAAGGAAAATCTGCACGTGGGAGCACAAACATTGTTGTCGATAGTACGACAAACCTTTTGGCCAATCAAGGGAAAGATTCTGACCAGGTCAATAGTCCAACACTGCGTTCAGTGTGCAAGATCCAAACCTAAGCTATCAAATCAGCTTATGGGAAATCTTCCCCGAGACCGAGTTGAACCCGCAAGGCCATTTGCAAACACTGGCATTGACTTTTGTGGTCCTGTATGGGTACACTTCAAGATAAGGGGAAAGAGACCAATGAAGGCATACATAGCAGTATTCTGTTGCTTTGCGACCAAGGCCACCCATTTGGAAGTGGTTAGCGATCTTTCCACACAAGGATTTATCTGGGCACTGAAACGGTTCATTGGACGTCCTGGCTACTGTAAGACCATCTACTGCGACAATGGCTCAAATTTTGTCGGAGCAAGGAACCAATTAGAGGAGTTAAGGAAAATTTTGGAATCAAGGGCAAGCCAAGAAAACATAGCATCTTCTTGCACCTCAAGAGGCATAGAATTCAAGTTCATACCTCCTAGAGCTCCACACTTTGGCGGTCTATGGGAGGCCACAGTGAAATCTGCCAAACATTTGCTAGAGAAGACGTTACTATCTGCCTCCTTAACGCACGAAGAATTAGAGACAGCCGTTGTGGAAGCAGAAGCAATACTAAATTCTAGACCACTAACGTCAATGTCCAGCAATCCGAATGACCTGACGGCAATCACTCCTGCCCACTTTTTGATAGGCGAACCCTTGACCACTCCAATTGATGCTGATGTGGAACCATTGAGAGGTAATCTTCTGTCGCGATGGAAACTCATTGCCCACATCAAGAGCGAGTTTTGGCGCCGCTGGTCTCTAGAATACCTGAATCATTTGCAGCAACGCTACAAATGGAAAAATAAGGTTCAAAACATCCAACCAGGAACAATGGTCATCCTTAAGGAGGACAATACTCCACCGTTAAAATGGCCCCTCGGGAGGATAATTAACATCATCAAGGGAGCTGACGGTCTCGCAAGGGTCATAGACGTACGCACAGCATCCGGCATACTAAGAAGGGCTGTCCACAAGATAGCACCTCTTCCAATTGAAGAGGTCCATACCAACGATGCATCCGTGGAGGTCGAACAAACCGCCGAAAACTCTGACTCCGTGGCCGGAGCAAGCTCCAACCTAACTACCATTGACGACAAGCTCGTGAGCAACAGCGCAACCACCGAGTCGGATATCCCGAGAAGCACTCCAAAGAAAAGGCAACGACTATCATTAGGAGCAGCAGCGGTGACTTTACTCATAACCAGCGTGTTTCTTCCAGCTGCAACAAGTTCACCAATTGATGTCAGCCCATTCACATCTCGGCCTGGAATTTTCTTCGAAAATCTAGGAATAGCAAATACCATGACAAGCAAATGGAATCTTGTGCTCTACTACGACATGGGACCCTATTGGAAGGAATATGCGTACATCACAAACTGTACACAAGCCCTCGACAAGTTATGTAGCATGATGGTGGATCAAGAACCTTGCATGCGAATTCTTGAAAATATTAAGGCAGTCCTTAGTGAAATGGTGGACAACAATGAAATCCTATTGCCTACACAGCAAAGATAGCGTGTCAAAAGAGGGGCCATAAACATCGTAGGAAATGTAGTAAACTCTCTATTTGGCATCTTAGACTCAGAGTACGCAGAACATATGGCACAGACCATTGAGAACGTTCAGGGAAATGAAGATCATCTCCTTCACCTGATTAAAAATCAAACAACCATCATCGATGCAACCATGAACCTGATGAAGCACGAGAGTGAAATATTAGAAAAACATTTTGGGCAGTTAGAAAATAATTTAAATGAACTTTCCAAGCAAGTGAATAAGGTTCATCAGGAAAACCACGACAGTAAATTACATCAATCATTCATAATGTTGAGCATGCAACTTTTTTTGACACTTTCTAAGTATCAGAAGGCACAAGGCGACATCATGGACGTTCTTGCCGACACCCAACATGGAAAGATGAATCCACAACTAATATCACCACGGCAACTCAGAGAAGAAGTGCTAAGAATCAAGAGCATGCTCCCTTCTTCACTGAAGATGCCACAATTCCAAGATGACATGCTAAAACTGTATAACCTGATGACCATTGAAGGTCGGCCCACTATCAAGTTCATCATTTTCCAAATCAAGCTACCACTCCTAGCTTTAGAAGACTTCGAACTCTACAAACTAACGCCAGTACCAGTTCCTGTGAACAACACATTCGTCGCACTGAAACCGTCAGCGAATTTCTTCATCATAAACCTCCATAGAGATCAATATTGTTCGATGGATGATCTCTCCACTTGCGTGTCAGTCGTTCATGACAACTACATCTGTGAACAAAGAAAGCCTATGTTTCACAAGGGCTCGAATGTTGGAGCTTGCGAAATAAGTTACTTCAATCAGGCTCCTCATCCATCAACGTGTGAAGTCATGAATCTAGGCCCTGGCCCTCACTGGATCCAGTTGCACACCCCTAACCAATGGATTTACTCAGTTCGTCAACCAACAGCCATCAATGTGGTTTGTGGAACTAACGTCACCCAATATACTCTTGTTGGAGCCGGTCGAATTACCATCCAATCAAAATGCGTCATCAAACAACAATTTTTGACCATTCAATCACACAACATCTATCCATCGAGCTCAAGACGATCTTACTTACCCTCGGGGAACCTCACGGACATGATAACACCTGAAGTTCTTAGTCCAACTGTCTTATATGCCTCGAAAAACATCTCAAAACACATCTCATCTCACCTGAGGGAACTAGAAAACCTGAGGAGGGATCTGTTCAACCTGCAGACCCAATTACCAAACAAAATTCAACCACACGATTATCATCAATTTGCCGTTGGATATACAGGACTAATCTTCACGGCAGTAATCATTGGGTTCATCATGTGGAAATATCGATCAATCTGCATGACAAGGAAGGAAGACGTTGCAATAAAAACCATACAAGACTCAGAGGATCCAGAAGTGCCAGGAAACTTAGAAGTTGGATCCAGATCATCATTTTCCATCTCTCAATTTTGAATGCACATTCAAGGCGGGGAGGATGTTAGAATTCTTAGAAATCCATAAGAATTCTTTAATTTTAAGTTACCATCTAATAAAATAAACAAGTTAGCACCATGCACACTTTGCAAGATATTATCAGCACTTTAATTGCACCTTTTTACAAAATTATCAAAGAATTTAATTTCCAGACGAAATTTGACGCTTTTGTTTTTGTGTTATTCTTGAGTCTTGTCTTTTTGTTTTTGTTCTTTTTTTGTTTGTTTGTTTGCATCGAGCAAATGCATAATCAGCAAAGATGTACTCAACACATTAAATTTTTCTTTTTTTTTGTTACCTTTTTATCTAGTTTTAAGATTTATAATATGTAAGGTTTTACATAAATGTAATAAAACTTTTCAGTCAGTCAACAGACTTCCAAGCGTTTTGACTTAATCTATTTAGGTGCTGAAAATTATTTGTTCACGGTGTATCGGTATCAAGAGCCGATTACACAAACATCAAAAGCTAGGTAACAAGTGCCTACGATTTATACCATCAATTTTGAGTACAGGTTCTGTCTTCATTAAGTTTAAGTATATCGGTACCAAGAGCCGATTATACAACATCAAAATCAAGGTAACAAGTGCCTTTGATTTACACAAAATATGGAGTAAAAGAACTCTATTCACATTGTGTTTATCAATTAAACGTAAAGGATTTTCGCACAGATGTCTACCCACTCAGCGTGTGGTTAATGTTATTAAAATGTTGGAAAAATCGACTCCTAAAGTCAAAAAGTAGATTATGCCATCGGTTTTGTTAAGTATTCAAAAAACTGCCAATAATTTTTCCAAAAAAGCTGATGCAATTAAACTATGAGCCGGTTTAGACGGTGCGCTCCAGCGCATGTGCCTAACGAACCTTGTGGATAAAGGGAGAAGTGGGGTGGTATCTCTATTCGTTCCCACTCCTCCCTTCATCACCAAAGGTTCGTGAGGCACATGCGCTGGAGCGCACCGTCTAAAACAGACCTATCAAATACTAGAGGTAAATCAACTACAGTGACTATTAATAAAAACGAAGGTAGCAATATATTTCTTTCCGCTGATAACATGACAACAATTAAATCAAATTACAATTTGAGCCAAAGAACGACACTCGGCATAGCAAATTTAATTCGTCAATCTAACCACAGGAGAGGTGCCGTTGAAAAAGATTTAAAAAGAAAACTTCCTGATAATATTCATTCTTTTGATGATTTTTTTGAAACAAAATATTTTGATTTTGAAAGTCGCAAACAATATACTTCTATCACTAACCAAGGTCAGGTGGGACAGGGCGCTGAGGGTGATGGAGCGCGACTTCGTACTCCCTCAGTACCTGCAAAGGATGCTGGGGGATTACCTGAATGAGCGCTTCATCGAATATGAATATGAAGTGATATCGAATCTGATATCAAAACCAACAAATAAAATAAAAACAATGAAAACAATTAGGCATGACAAAGCAAAATCCATGATACAAAAAACGAACGAAAATAAATAAAAACACTCGACACCGCGGTCGAAGAACAAAACATAATTACGTCAAGGAATTCCTACCCGAAATTATCACTTGCACATGTGACTCAAGTGCAAGACGCCAGTTATGCTTATGTCCACATGCAACTGACCCCTGTCTTTTCTGTGTCAACTGTGACTTGACAAATTTTATGAGTGTAACAAATATCCTCGGGATTGAGAAATAAATTATTGAACCCGGAAAATATGGATTTTGCCATGTATAAAAATTGGTGTGTATAAGTGATGAATATTGAAAAGATCAATGTCCATCCCTTATGCACTCTAAGATCCCCACTTTTAATTTTAAGTACTGGTATAAATACCGTAGGTAAGAATTGTAGATTTAAGAATTGACTGTTAACTTTTAAATAAACAAGTTCGGCTCCTTAGCCTACGTTTAGCAATCAAGTTTAGTCTTTTCTTCTAATTCGGCATTCGTGCCTTATAATCTGCAGAACCTAACTGCTTAGCGAAAAAATAGGAAATTTTATTTTGGCAATCTGTGCCTGTTTATTTGCGGCCAGACGCTAAGGAATTTCTCTGGTAAGTCTACGATACAACACACAACAAAAACCCGTGATGGCTTGCAACGAAGGGAAATAACATCCGGGGCCTCCCAGGGATCCATTGTCGGCCCGACGTCTGGAACATTTCCTACGACGTGCTCCTACGTCTGGAGATGCCCGAGGGTGTTTTCCTGGTTGGGTACGCGGACGACGTCGTGCTGATTATCACTGCGCTGACGCTGCGCAGATGCGCCTCAACCAGGCAATGCTAGAATCTCCTTCTGGATGAACGACTGCAAACGGAGATCGTGTTACTCACGAAAAAGCGCATCAACGTGCTGCGAAATTTCAGGGTGGGAGACGTGACAATCGAATCGACGAGGGCTGTAAAGTACCTCGGAATGACGCTTGACAATAACTTGTCCTTCGGGGTACATGTGCTGAAGGCAGCGGACAAGGCAGCGGCGGTAGTGACGTCGCTTAGCAGGATCATGGCCAACGTTCATGGCCCCAGACCCTGCATGCGGCGTCTGCTCATGCGCACTGTCGAGTCCATCTTGCTATACGGAGCAGAGGTTTGGGCCGATGCGCTGCGGTATGAAAAATACCGCAAGCGCATGGCCGCAGTGCAGAGACGTGGAGCTCTTCGTGTCGCGTGCTCCTACCGCACGGTCTCCGAGCCCGCAGTGCTGATGGTCGCCGGAGTCATTCCGATCGACCTACTAGCCCAGGAGAGACAGTCCGTCCACAGGGAGAGGAGCAGGATTGGGAAAAGGGAGGCGGCGAGGGCTGCCAGGGCCAACACAATGGAGGTCTGGCAAACGCGCTGGGAGGGTGATCCCAGGGGTAGATGGACAGCCCGCCTGATCGGCCAGCTGAACACCTGGGTTGACCGGGAGTTCGGCGAAGTCGATTACTACCTTACCCAATTTTTGACAGGTCACGGTTTTTTCGGATCGTACCTGAAGAAAATGGGTAAGGTGGTGGACGCCGCGTGCCCCTACGGGGATTCCGCTTCGGACGACGCCCACCATACATTCTTTGAATGCGTTAGGTGGGAGGCCAAACGAAGCGCGATGGAGGAGGGTCTCGGAAGCATGACCCCCGACACAATTGTTGGGACCATGCTACGAGGCCCCGAGGAATGGTCGAGGGTGGCGCGGTTTGTCCAGACCGTCCTAAAAACAAAGAAGACGGACACGGAGGCACGCTGATCTGTCTCCACGGATCCCTGGCATGCGTTCGCCGACGCTGGATGGACCCATAAAGGGCCACGTTGGTGACGCCCGCCCGAAGTAATGCCTCGCGGCGGTGCCGGGCGGGACCAAACGTCACCGAAAGGGGTGGCGAGTTAATTCAGTAGAAATCTGACACTACCGTCTGAGTGCGGATCCTCAGCGGTGTCTTTGGAAGATTCTCACCAGCCCTCGCAAAAAAAAATCACCAAGGTGTATCCAAGGTGAAGTATGTTGCAAGTATGGGTTAATTGAATTTGCCAAAAAAAAGTGGCTTATCTCTAGCAAATTGTAAATATGGGCGTTTTCTAAAATTATGCTTAACTATTCAGTCACCATATGAAATCGATTCCGGTGATAATTTACCCCGTAGACACACTTATGGGGAAAGAGTTGTATCCAAAAGATTTTGTGATTCTGGGGTCAAAAAGCTCGTAAGGGGTTAGGTGGGTTTGAAAATTTCAAAGAATTGATTTTTTTATCTTATTAAATAGTACAATCTGTTTAAAATATTCTCCTAAAATTTCAAATCGATCCGAGTAAAATTCTAAAGGTGAGTATCCACCAAGAGTTTTGTCCCCGCACTATCTCCATACATTATCCGCCGAAGTGTCTCCACCAAAATCAATGCGCGGAGATAAGAAATGTGCGGAGATTAGAAGTGCGGAGACTACACACGCACACCGATATTTCAGTGGATACAAAACGTATCCATTAAAAATGTTCTGTGTCGGTGCGGAGAACTTCTGCGGGGACTGTGCGCGGATAAGTAAATGCAGTGGATACTTTAAAAAGACTTCGAAAAGTCTTGAAGTTGCTTGTTGAGGCCTATCTTTTGTTTTCCAGTGAATATGGAAAACACAAAACAGCTTAGGACAAAAAAGGGTATTATTTTGAAGAGATAGATTTGTCTTACGATGGAATGGACAAATAAAAAATAAATAAGTTGTTGTGGGATGCCGAATAAAGGAGTATAAAAATAAAAATAGCAATTTTGACCATGTGCACCTTCCCCAAGCCACCCGTAGATGAAGTTTCCATTTCACCCCCACACCCCAGCAAATGGTAAAAAATTTCTGCCACTAGCCCTGATAGAACCTACATACGCAACGGCAGAAACATTTTTCAAATTTAACCCCTATATTATTATTTTATTAACACTGGAGCTTTTCGTTAGCGGCCCACGCTTTTTTTACATTTAAGTAAGTTATATTTACAATTTTTACCAATAACTTCATTAATTTAGTTATTTGCCTGATTTCGAAAGCTAGGTTGTTCCCTATACTGGCTGGAGCAATAAAAGCTTCAAAATTATTTTTTTCTTTTTAGTTCATTTTAAAATAAAAGCGTATTTTTTAGTTTTTTTAAGCTATATATTTTTATTTTTTTCTTTTTATTCTACCATTTATCTCCCGCCATTTTGTTGTGGCCGCCATATTACTTTTGCCGGTCCGATCACTTAGCGAGCACAGCTCAGTTTAAGACAAGAAAGCAAAGATAAAGAAGGAAATACGGAATAGAAAAATGCAATAAACTCAAAATCATCGAATTAGCATTTAAGCATTTCTGGCTTTGTTTGCGTACAGTAGGAACTGTAAAATATGTAAAATACCAGTAGGCGAAGTTTGAGGACGCAACGAGAAAAATAAAGGAAAAACGGCAGTATCAAAAATATCGTCGAACGGCGAGGGAATTTGTACTATAATTAAATAATTGCTGTATATTGAACTAATTAAAGGAAATATAATAAATTTCATAAATTGTTAAACATTTGCATAATTGAAACATTACAGCATTAAACATTGGCGCCCGAGCAGGGACTAGCGAAAAGGAATTAAATAAAGGTCGTATCTCCACGATGGACAATTTAACAACGCTAAAACGGAAGCGGGGATACTTAAAGGGTCAAGTGAGCCGCATCGAGTCTTATTTGGGACAAATAAGCGAAGAAACCGGGATTGATGAAGACGCCATTCAAGATAGGTTGGACAAGCTCGAAGGCTTAGCTTCCAAATTCGATGAGCTGCAGTCCGAAATTGAAGCTCATCGCGAGGGCGACCAGGTGGTCGCAGAGGATGCGGAACGAGATGACTTCGAAGAGAGGCTGTACCGACTAAGGGGATTGGGCAGAACCTTCATAAAGGGATCACAGGTGCGGAAGCCGGTGAGTGAAGAAAACGGATCGTTAGAGACATCGATAAGGGCACTGGCAGACCATCAGGCAAGGTTGAGTGACATATTACAACAGGTTAGTGAACTTCAAATGAATGCTGCGAGAGGAGAAAGCGGAATGAAATCGCACGGAGCAAGCAGCGTCCAGACGAATGTTAGACTACCCACAGTGACTTTACCGACCTTTAGTGGAAATTATATGGAGTGGATAAATTTCAGAGACTTATTCCAGTCCATGATTAACGAGCGGCAAGATATCAGCAATGCACAGCGAATGCAGTATCTGCAAGGGTCCTTAAGAGGAGAAGCTGCTTCGCTGCTACGGCACCTTCCGGTGACTGATGCCAATTACACGGTAGCATGGACGAGTTTAAAGGAGAGATATGAGAAGGAAAAATTTATCATTGAAGCCCACATCCGATCGATTATGGAGCAGCCAAAGTTAAAAGAAGCTACTCAGAGTGGCATTAAGATGCTGTATAGCGGAGTACGGGAAGCGCTTAACGCCCTTGAAGCTCTTAAAGTGCCAGTACATCAGTGGGATTGGTGGCTTCTTTTTGTGGTGGTGAGCAAACTGGACCCAGAATCAAGACAACTTTGGGCTAGAGAGACTGCAAATACAGAGAAGCCTAAATTTGAGGAGCTCTGCACCTTTATCTTTTCAAGAATTTGCGAATTAGAGACTATTAATGGTAATGTAGACAGACATAGGATGAAAGAGAGTAGGCGAAATGTAAGTACCGTGGCGGTTGTCTCTTGCGCAAAATGCCAAGGAGATCATCACCTTAAGGATTGTCCTACCTTTCAAGAATGGCCGATGGGAGCAAGACGAAAACTAGTTGCTGACGGACGTCTTTGTTTCATATGCCTAAACCCAAACCATGTCGCTCGGCAATGCAAGTTCAGTGGGTGTCAAATCTGCAAGCGTCGTCACAACACGGTTTTGCATCAACAAGAGCCAGAGTTTGTAAGTGCGAATCCGGGATCTTTCCAGACGTTACATTCTACAATCCCTCAAGGTCAAGTTTTATTACCGACGGTATCCCTTTTGGTGCCTGATGCCAGCAACAACATGCAAATTTGCCGAGCACTGTTAGACTCGGGATCGCAAGCGACATTGATTACGGAGGCATGCATGCAGCGCCTAGGTCTGTCTAGAAGCAAATCAAGAGTAGCGATTTTGGGTATCGACACGACTAGAGAGAAACGAGCCAGAGGAACTGTTCGACTAATTCTTAAATCTCGGTTGACGGCAGAAACAGTGCAAGTTCATGCGCTCATTCTCCGTAACATCACCTGTCCGATGCCACACCATAATATTGCTGAGCCACCATGGCGGAATAACGAATTAGCTGATCCACATTACTATAAATCGGGTCCGATAGATATCCTGATAGGAGCCGATGTGTTCTTTGAGTGCTTGAAGGACGGACAAAGGAAGTTGAGTTCAAGCAGCCACCTGCTGGCTCGCAATACGATATTCGGATGGGTAATCGGAGGCCGACATTGGGATCAACCACAAGAGATCCTAGTAAGCTGCCACGTGGCCATTGAGGATTTGCTACAACGATTTTGGCAGTTGGAAGAAGGGGAGTTCAGTACAACGGAATCAGCAGAAGATTGTGAAATTGAAACTCATTTTGTAAAAACACATCGACGTACCGAAGAAGGACGCTATAGTGTGAGCTATCCGTTCAAGGATGATCCAGAGAAGTTGGGCGATTCAGTGACGGCGGCAAAATCTAGGCTGATGTCGATGGAACGAAAGTTTCAGAGAGATGCGGAGTTGAAAAAGGCGTATGTCGAGTTCATGGATGACTATCAGCAACAAGGGCATATGGTAGAATCAGGAGCGATGGAGGATCGGGATAACATAGAAGGCAATTTTCTAGCTCATCATGCGGTGCACAAGCTAGAGAGCACAACAACTAAGACGCGAGTTGTGTATGACGCTTCAATGCGAACTTCAAGTCTTGTTTCGTTAAACGATGTTTTAATGAAAGGACCGGTTATACAACCAGAATTGACGACTCTTCTAGTTGGGTTCCGACTACACAAGATTGGACTTACGGCCGATATCAGACAAATGTATAGACAGATCCTGATCAATGAGGAGGACTGTCGCTACCAGCAAATATTGTGGAGGAGGGATCCTGCAAAACCCATTACTATATTTGAGCTACGAACCGTAACATATGGTACGACTAGTGCGCCGTTTCAAGCCACTCGTGTGTTACAGCAGCTAGCGGATGACGAGGAGAAGAGATTCCCAGAGGTAGCAGGAATGATAAGACAGAATTTTTATATGGACGACTTTATAGGTGGCGCGGATACTGTAGAGGAGGCGTTGAAAGTGACTGAAGAACTTTCTAGTCTACTGGCGGCGGGGGGTTTTGAGTTGAGAAAATGGGCTTCCAGCGCAGAAGAGGTAGTGCGGTCGCTCCCGGCCCAGGTGACAGAATATTCGGTGACGTTCAAGGAAGAGCAAAACTCGGCTACAAAAATTCTAGGACTGCGCTGGATACCGGGGGCAGATGTGTTCAGCTTCAAAGTAAGTTTAGAACCAAGAAACCAACATACGAAAAGATCTCTACTATCGGAGATTGCTCGAATTTTCGATCCGCTGGGATGGTTAGCGCCAGGCATTATATCGGCGAAGGTATTATTTCAGTCGCTGTGGCTGATAAATGTGGACTGGGACGAGCCATTGCCTCCGGCTGTCATGGAAGAATGGAAAGCGCTTAGAACATCCTTACGTGAATTGGAGCGGTTGAAAATTCCAAGATCTATATGTAGCGGCAGTGATAAGTTAAGAATCATTGGATTCTCGGATGCATCAGAGAAGGCGTATGCGGCAGTGCTTTATCTACAAGCAGTAAATGGATCAGGAGAATACAAGAGCCATATCTTATGTTCCAAAACTAAGGTAGCACCCTTACAACAGATTAGCATACCGCGCTTAGAGTTATGTGGAGCTCACCTATTGGCAAAAATTATGGGGAAATACAGTCGAATACTTGGAGTGACACTAGCGGATTGCCATCCGTACACGGATTCAACTATTGTGCTGAGTTGGTTAGCTGAACCACCTAGGAAATGGAAGACGTTCGTGGCAAACAGGACCGCCGATATTTTACGTCGGTTGCCCCAGGTACAGTGGCGTCACATCATTTCCAAAAATAATCCTGCAGACTGTGCATCAAGGGGAATTAGCGTAAAAGAATTGTTGAAACTCAGGTTGTGGTGGAAGGGTCCGGATTTCCTGATGGCGGAAATCAGCATGAAGACGGAACATATTTCATATCCAAAGGAATCAACGGAATTACGATGCCATGCTACAGTGCGACAAGAGGAGATCAACCCGGTTTTTCTGCGCTATTCGCGATTGACTAAATTACTGCGGATTATCGCATGGTGTCGACGTTGGCTCCGGCGAAAGGAAGAACAGCGAAGTTTACACAGGGGCATTCTACGAAGCGAAGAAGTGGAGCAAGCAAGGCTATTAATGATTAAGCTAGCTCAAGCCGATAGCTTTCGTGACGAACTGCGAATCCTTGGCCGAAATCATCAGCTGCCAGCCTCCAGCCGATTGATGACACTGAAGGCATTTGTGGATGAACACGGCATCGCCCGAGTTGGTGGAAGTCTCGAAGAAGCTGAGTGGGAATTCTCGAGGAAACATCCAGTCATCCTTGACGCAGCGCACCCATTTGCGGCACTGATCATAGATGAACTGCATTTAGCGGGCAAACATGCGGGCCCACAGCTATTAGAAACTCTGCTTAATCAGAGGTATCACATATTGGGTGGACGAAAACTTATAAAACGGCGTGTAAGAAATTGCGTTATATGTACACGATATCGGGCAAAGGTGATTGAGCAGCAGATGGGCGATTTGCCACCATACCGTGTTCGAGTATGTCGAGCATTCCTGAATACCGGAGTGGACTATGCGGGACCCGTGACAGTACGGGCTTGGAAGGGAAGAGGAGGCAAGCGATACAAGGCATATATCGCGCTTTTCGTTTGTATGACCACCAAAGCTATCCATCTGGAGCTAGTGAGTGAACTCTCGACGGAAGCATTTCTTGCGGCACTAAGGCGGTTTGCAGGTAGACGAGGATTCCCTGCGCGTATTTTTAGCGACAACGGGACTAACTTTGTTGGAGCCAAACGTGAATTGGGTGAATTACAAGCTTTGCTGAAAACGCGAGAACATCATGAAGCCATTGCGAACTATCTAACAAGTCAGGAGTGCGAATGGCATTTCATACCGCCAGGATCGCCGCACTTCGGCGGCTTGTGGGAGGCTGGCGTTAAGGCAATGAAATTTCATCTACGGCGGGAGATAGGAGACGCTCAATTCACATTTGAAGAATATCAGACCCTGCTATGTCAAATTGAGGCGTGTTTGAACTCGCGTCCACTATGCTCGAGAAATATTCAAGATGGCAATGTCGAAGTTTTAACGCCAGGGCACTTCTTAATAGGAGAATCTCTGAAGTTGGTGCCTGATCGAGATTTGCAAGGAACCCAACCTGGACACCTTACAAGATTCAACTATATACAACGGATCCAACAACTGTTTTGGCGTAGATGGCAAAATGAATATCTCGCTAACCTTCAAGGAAGGTACAAGTGGAAACTACCGCAGCGAGATCTCCAACTCGGTCAACTAGTTATCATACGAGAGGAGCAACTCCCACCAGGAAAATGGGCAACTGGAGTTATCCAGGAAGTTCATCGAGGAAAGGACGGGCTCATCCGAGTCGTCACGGTCAGAACAACACGGGGCACGCTAAAGAGGTCCATAGGAAAGCTGATTCCCTTACACCAGGAAGATGAAGTTTGAACAGGGTTCAACGGGGGCGGGATGTTTGCGTACAGTAGGAACTGTAAAATATGTAAAATACCAGTAGGCGAAGTTTGAGGACGCAACGAGAAAAATAAAGGAAAAACGGCAGTATCAAAAATATCGTCGAACGGCGAGGGAATTTGTACTATAATTAAACTAGTTGGGATGTGGCTTTTGACCCTTTCGGTCCATAAGATTAACTTCCCAGTATTCGTTCAAACAAAAAAACGACTCGAACGATTTTTATGAAAATCTTTTCAGATCGTACTTCCTTTAACACGTTTTGAACGGCATCTTAACGAAGTCGGTATCTTTTTTGGTTCGCGCGAAATCGTGCTGGTACAAAAATCACTTAAGTCGTTCAAACAAAAAAACGGCTCGACCAATTTTTATGAAAATCTTTTCAGATCATACGTCCTTTAACATGCTTCGAACGGCACCTTAACGAAGTCGAAATCTTTTTTGGTTCTCGCGAAATCGTGCCGGTACAAAAATCACTTAAGTCGTTCAAACAAAAAAAACGGCTCGACCGATTTTTATGAAAATCTTTTCAGATCATATGTCCTTTAACATGCTTCGAACGGCACCTTAACGAAGTCGAAATCTTTTTTGGTTCTCGCGAAATCGTTCCGGTACAAAAATCACTTAAGTCGTTCAAACAAAAAAACGGTTCGACCGATTTTTATGAAAATCTTTTCAGATCATACTTCCTTTAACATGCTTCGAACGGCACCTTAACGAAGTCGAAATCTTTTTTGGTTCTCGCGAAATCGTGCCGGTACAAAAATCACTTAAGTCGTTCAAACAAAAAAACGGCTCGACCGATTTTTATGAAAATCTTTTCAGATCATATGTCCTTTAACATGCTTCGAACGGCACCTTAACGAAGTCGAAATCTTTTTTGGTTCTCGCGAAATCGTGCCGGTACAAAAATCACTTAAGTCGTTCAAACAAAAAAACGGCTCGACCGATTTTTATGAAAATCTTTTCAATTCATATGTCCGTTAATACGCTTCGAACGGCACCTTAACGAAGTCGGTATCTTTTTTGGTTCGCGCGAAATCGTGCTGGTACAAAAATCACTTAAGTCGTTCAAACAAAAAAACGGCTCGACCAATTTTTATGAAAATCTTTTCAGATCATATTTCCTTGAACACGCTTCGAACGGCACCTTAACGAAGTCGATATCTTTTTCGGTTCGCGCGAAATCGTGCAGGAAAAAATGACCACATACGTACGCACACACACACACACACACACATATTTCTTCTCAAATTTTTGCTTAAAATGCTATTGGGACCTTGAAGCGTGTAAATACATTGAAAATTTCGAATCCGATTTTCGGACCGATTACAATAACTTCCTACTGGGAAGTTAATAATTGCTGTATATTGAACTAATTAAAGGAAATATAATAAATTTCATAAATTGTTAAACATTTGCATAATTGAAACATTACAGCATTAAACACACTGTAGATATGTGCAATATTTTTCAGATCATTTTAAAATAAAAACGAATTTTTAGTTTTGCTAAATTGTACATTTTTATTTTTTACTTTTTAGCCTTACTTCTTCTTCGTTTTTTGGTAGTCGCCATATTAGGGTTAAAATGATGTCACACGGCTTAATGTATTCTAGTCGTCATACTCTTTCATTTGATACCCATATCGAGGGTGTTGTAAAAAAAAGGTAGTCCGCCATTTTGTGTCGGCCGCCATTTTGAATTTGGAATAACGCCACACAGCTTATAGTATTCCACTTGTCATATCCTTTCATTTGATACCCATTTTAAGTATGCTAGAAAGAAAAAGTTAATCCGCCATTTTGTAATGGCCGCCATTTAGAATTTGGGATGACGCCATAAGGCTAATTGTATTCTATTTGTCATACCCTTTCATTTGATACCCATGGTGGGGGTCCGGGAGCACAAGAGCAAAATTCGGCCACCATCTTGGAACCGCCATCTTGATTATTTCACAAAATGGTCAGATTGCATTGTCACGCGAAGTATACATATGTGCAAAATTTGAAGTTGATCGGTTATATGCAAGTGGGTGAAAATCAAGTTGCAAGATTTGTCTACATACATACATACATACATACATACATACATACATACATACATACATACATACATACATACAGCGTATAAAAACATTTGACACAAGACTTGTTGCACCCGCACTGTTGCACCTGTTGCTCTTCTGACTATTTAAATATTTCATTAAAATTCGTATAAACTAATAAAAAGTAAACATGTTAAAATGTAGCTCTTCCAAGAATAATTTCATTAAAAATGTTTTTTATTTTATTATTAAAAAACTTTACATCCAACTGTTGCACCCGCGATAATGGAATCGCCCAGCTGCGTAGCTATTGTTGGCCGGCCTTTCCCACTTTCTTTTACAATTCAAGGGCAACTCTAACAAGGATGCCCTGGATTTGCCGCAGCAGCAGGTACTTTGCTTTATGGTGCCGGAACCGATGATTTTATGTAAGTTAAAAAAAATTTTTTTTCCATGTTATTTCAATTTGAAACTTTAAACGCGGTTATCTCAAAACTCAATTTTTTAAGTCGGTGGACACGATTTCTCGAAAAGTTATGAAGCGATTTTGTTAAAATTTTGCACAAATCTTTGAAATAACATAATCTAGTCATTGAACGAAGGATTTTTTTTTTATTACAACTAATTTTTTCGAGCCAATACTATACTTGGTGAAAATTTGACCATAAAATGTGGTTTTTTGTTCAAAGTCTGTCAAAAATTCAAATTTTAATTTTTTTTCTTGCGTCCAATAACGAGATTTATCCATGTACTTACGAAATATTTTTGGTTTTATGATTTTAGATGAACCAATAATGAGTTATGCTGTCCACGGCAAGAGGATTTTTTTTGAGACGTCAAGGGATATGAGGTACCACCGGCTGAGTTTTCGGAATTTTCAGATAAAAATTTCACAAAATACTGTTTAAATATGTATCTTTGATATGCTGAATTGTTTAAATAAAATATATGATAAAAAAATATATGATATGATTAAAAAAAATAGTAATAGTACTTTTTTTGAACCTCTGAAACCCACCTAACCCCATTGGAGTTGTACCGGCATGAAAGGAAACTTAAAGGTCCGGTTACACGCAACGATCTGCTTGTGCAAATTCACTGGCGCAACTCAATTGGTGCAAATAAACTGAGTGAACATGAATTGGTTTACAAGCAACGATTTATTTGTACATATTGACTGGCGCAAGTCAATTTGTTCAAATAAACTGACAAGGGAACTCCCTTTGGTGTCAAGCGCGCAGAGCTGGCTTCTATTTTTTTTCTGGTTCTTCTTATCAAAACAAAGCTAAAAATGCATATCACAACCCCTACCTTGTTGATATTTTTTTTATACCGATTTTTTAATTGTTTACTTTTAGAATAAATTGCCATTTTAAAGTAAAAATTCAAACTGTTCTAATTTTTCCATAACTTCTTCCAAACCTGCCGAGTTACAGATCAAATTGAAGCTCGAGATTTGGAATTATCAAATCTGTCATAAATAAATTTTTTGTTGCTTACCAGAGGGCGCTGTCTTGTCTAAAAGCAAATATGTAACAATCAATGGAGATGAAATCATAACATTCGGACTTCCTCGCGTACGAGCACTTTGTGTTTCGCGGAAAGAGTGCAAAGTTTTGTTTTCAAATTATGTCCGTTGATTATAGTTGGAACTGAAGTAGGTATGTTTACATTATTAGTTTGTCATTGATATCAATATTGTGTTTACATTTTTAATGTAAACATTGTCACAGTTTGATTATAAACATCTTTTTTCAGGAAACCGTTGAAAGTTTGTAGTTTTCGACAGTTTTTTAAGAATTTTGTCATCAAAGAAAATGGTGTAGGAACTTTTTGATGACTAGTACTTTTTCAAAACAAACCAAAACATACCATACAAACTGGGACAATACAGTGGATAGAGTGGTACATTTTTTTCTTATGAGTTAAATATATTTTTTAAGCTATCTATAATAATATTGTAGTTGTGCCACTGGCAACATTTTTCCAAGAAATCGAACGAGAATTTTTTTCAGAAGAGATTTTTTTTTATTTTCTGTTATTTTGTTTGATCGTAAGAGAATTTTTTACAGAAGAGAACTTCGTTTTGTGTTTGATTTTTTTGCTATTTTACGTTTTGTGTTTAAAGAGGGGCCCCACTAGTGAAAATTATTATTTTGACGTGGGTAAGAAAAATAAGTGGTGAATATTAGATATTGATGGTTTAAATTGGATTTGTTTCTATTTTCTTTGTTTGTTTTCAATCATTTGTTTACAGGCTAAAGTTTATGCGTAAGTAAAATATAATAATTAATTCGCCTAAAATATAAATATGTTGGAATTTGCGAAAATAAACCTGTAAATTGAAAATTCCTCTTTTGACTATGTTTTTTCCTAGGTAATGATGATCGATGTTGTTACGTTTTTCTACATTTTCAAACAACTTTTTGAAAAACGGTATGGAACCTATAATGAAAAATTGGTGAAAGTTGATGTTACTCACCCCGATGAAGAGAAGATTGCTAATGACCTGTTTGATATTTTTATCCTTGCAATGAATGATTGGCCTACTGATTTGTCAACATTCGAAGACGAAGCATCGTGTTTAGAAGCTAACAACGCAAGTAGCGAAATCGAAGCTGCAGTTAGTAATTTGAGTATTAATGAAGATTCACCTGACGAACCTTCACCGAAAAGACAACGTTGCAGTGAGGACGAGACCTCTTTGGTAAAAAAAACCTTTAATAACAATACATTTGCTACATGCTGGCAAAATAATTTTTTTCAAACATATAAGAACCATATACAGCGTGGTACATAATAAACTGTCAATGATCTAACGATTCAAAAATCATGGATCAGCTTTAATGATCCAATAGGCCATTTTATTTCAATAACATGAACATATACAGAATATACATTTTGATCGCGTTATATATACGTCTTCTATACATGTCATTATACTGACAGAACTGTCAACATAATGACATCAAATCAGGCATATATGGTTTAAATATGGTTATTTTATGTCATGAAAATACAGGCCATTGAATTATATAGTTACAATTTTTGTTATCAGGGTTACAAATATGCTGACGAATATGAGGAAAGTAGCTTTCCTCATAAGTACTCTTGGACAACGATCAAAACTATAGTTGACATGAAGGATAAGAAAAAGTTAAAATTTTCTACAATCCAAAAATTGTATCCATGGCTCAATGCATCGCACATCAGCAGATTTCGCAAATACGTCGAACAAAACGGAACTTTCTCTGAAAAAGTACGTGAACATGAAGTTTTCGTTGCAAACAAGTTCAAGGAATATAGGGAAATGTTTCTTGCAGTTCATGATAGGGATCTTCGAACTTGGTTAATCCAGAAAAGTCGAGAGCTCGGCTTGAGCGAGTTCAAAGCTAGCAACAATTTTTTGACCAACATGAAAAAGAGGTTGCGAATCAGTTCGAGACGAGTTACAACCGTAGTTACCAGAACACATGCAGCGAGTGAAGAAGAAAAGCAAAGATTAAAAATATCTCATTTGACAACGGTAAACGGTCTCCTTCCAGACTATAGTTTGGATCATGTTATGAATTCGGACCAATCGGGTTTCAACTACGAGTATACTTCCACGAGGACCTTGAGTCACACGGGAGAAAGGAAGACACTGCAAGTTGCTAAAAGCGTTTCGAACACGACACACTCTTACACAATTCAACCGACCGTTTCAGCAGCTGGAAAACTCCTATCACCCATGCTGATATGTCTCCAAGAAATCACTGGCAACAAATTTGGTCCCAGGGTAGCTGCCACATTAGAAGCTCTTCCGGATAACATCCACGTTGTTTGCAGTAAGTCTGGAAAATTAACGAAATCTCATGTTCAAGAGTGGTCCACTTCCTGTTTATCTCCACATCTTGGAACCAAGACAATCTTGCTTATGGACAGTTGGTCAGCGCAGAGTGATGATGTCATCAAAGAAGATCTTCCTTATGAAAAACAAGAAAATCTCAAAGTGATCACTATACCTCCTGGAACAACTGGCGAGTGTCAACCACTAGACGTTTATTTTTTCCGACAGTACAAAATATTTGTCAAACGAATTTACGACATCACAGCGAATACAGACAACTGCAGAGATCGTCTATCAATTTTAAACATGCAATCGTTGGTTCACAACCAGATGTCAGCACCAGTTTTCGAAACGATGATTCGGTATGCGTGGTACAAGAGTGGCTATGCTGTTCCAAAACCTGGTAAATTCAAAAATGTCAGGGAGGTTTGTTTCGATGATTTCACCACTTCAAAGTGTGAGGCAAATGCAGATTGTACTAATTTGGTAGCAATGAGATGTGCTTTCTGTGAAAAACATTTGTGTATTCATCACTTTTTGAATCGAGAATGTTGGCACATGTAAATGGTCTTTTGTAAATATTTCGATTAATTTATGACCGCATCGAAAACAGAAAACAGTATTATTTGTTTAAACCAAAAATGAAGAATAAATATATTTGTATTTGTTATGTTGATATTTATTTGTTGTTTATTTTCCATTAACAAAAATTAATGAAATACCAGCTTCCCTTAAAAACAGCGCGCTCTGGTGGGTCAGAGAAATAATTACTGTCTAATTTTAGTTATTTTGATGATATAAAAAAATTAATTATCAATTTATACATGTGTAAATCATTGACTAATTACATGTTTACTTTTTCGAAGAAAAGCGCCCTCTAGTGAGCAATAAAAAATTTATTTATGGCAGATTTGATAATTCCAAATCTCGAGCTTCAATTTGATCTGTAACTCGGCAGGTTTGGAAGAAGTTATGGAAAAATTAGAACAGTTTGAATTTTTACTTTAAAATGGCAATTTATTCTAAAAGTAAACAATTAAAAAATCGGTATAAAAAAAATATCAACAAGGTAGGGGTTGTGATATGCATTTTTAGCTTTGTTTTGATAAGAAGAGCCAGAAAAAAAATATAAGCCAGCTCTGCGCGCTTGACACCAAAGGGAGTTCCCTTGTGAGTGAAAATAAACCTGTCACCAGTGAACCATTTGGTCCTACTTAAAAACAGTTGGTACCCTTTTGCTAATTTGACACGATTATTATATTATATTGAAAAGTTCGGAGGAGCGTCATAAAATTTCACCATTCGCCCAAGGGCATGCTGAGGGTTGTAGCTGAGGCTTGAACATGTTTAAACGGTCATGCCAAAACACCAACCTCAAGCCGATTTCCTAAGAACACATATTTTGCACAAGGCAAACTTATTGGCTTGCGTAAGCCAAAAATTTGCGTTTAGACGCAACGATTCACTTGCGCAAATGGACTTTCGCAAGCCAATTGGCACAAGCAGATCGTTGCGTGTAACCGGACCTTTACAGTAATATTAGCAAGTTTTGTTCAGATATTAATATACCAGATGTGGATGGCGGTATTTTTACCGTTGACCTGAAAGTGGCAAATATATTGGCTGGACTTGGGCCTCACAGCAGTTCCTATCCTTGCACATGGTGTTTTGCACGTGCAAATGAGCTTGACCAACGTGGAACACTTAGAACTCTTAAAAATATTATAGAAAACTACGAGGGATGGCAAAAAGCGGGCAAAAAAAAGATTGAAAGACGATAATAATAATAATAATAATAATAATAATAATAATAATAATAATAATAATAATAATAATAATAATATTTATTTGGAATTGCACAAAGATTAGACATCTTAACTGTACATAAAAACATGGAAAAATACAATTTTTAATAACAAAAATATATAAAGTTTTTAATAATAATTGATAAATTTAAAATAAAACTAAATACAAAATTTTTAAAAATTGATAAATACAATATTTTAATAAATGATGGAAGAGAAAAGAATATGAAGCAAGGATAAAGAGAGAGAAAGAGATGAATGACGATGACTGTGACAGTTTTAGATAGGTGGGAGTATTCTGCGTACACGCGAGCGCTAGAGTTTCACGACATGCAACACTAATGTTGCAACTCTCGCACTGTCGTCTTGCGAGATAAGACAACACGCGAGACAACGGCTTCTTTCCCCAAGCGAGAGTAGCGCGACAGTAAAAAAAAGCCTAGTCTCGCAGAGACAACACTATCGAATGCGAGACTGTCGCGCTCTCGCTCGGTCTCGCGGGATTTCCCAGTCTTAATTATCACGTATCATTTTGCATTTCAACTTTTTTTGCATCTATGAAAAGAAATTTTTTTCAATGCATTTTTTATTATACATATTTCGATTTAGGGGTGGTTTGTTTAATCCGCTTACAAGGGGGGTTAGCATAAATTAATCAAATTTTTTAATAAAAACTAAAATTTAAATGCAAAAAAAAATTTAAACCTTTTTTCATATTCAACTTTATCCCCCTTAAAGCCTACTACGGAGTTCGCACGGAATTCCCTTCAGCATTTTTGGTATATATTTCTACACGGAAAAATTGCGTGTAGAATACCGTGGAGAAAAGCACTAAAACTTAGAACCGCGGTAGCTATGTTTTGTGAATGCACTGAAGATCTAAAATCAATTAAACATACTGACCGGGATTGGCAAATTGTAGATCATCTTTTGAATTTTTTAAAGCCATTTAAACAGTTGACGGATATTCTGTCGGCTGAAAAATATGTAACTTTACCTCAGGCTGTCATGGGCTTTAATATATTATTAGACAGAGTAGAGAATATTATCAGTAGGTTAGACGATAAGCTGGATAGGAGCGAAATAGATGAAACTCTGTTATTAGCGTTTCAATCTTGTAGAGACAAACTTGTTAAACATTATCGTAATTGTAATTGGGTTTATAGCGCTTAGCTTATTTGAGATCCGCGACACAAAGTTTCCACATTTGATATGACTGCGTGGGGGAAAAATTTAAAACAAAAGAGCGTGCAATTATTTGAGAAAATGTTTAAAGAAATATATGATGCAAAATTTGTAAACTGCGAAAGTGTCAATATTAATAGAGGGTCAAGTGAATGTTCACGCGCTAACGAAAACAATTCCATAGATTTTGATATCCGATGTTTCTTTGGGCAGGAAGATGATTATGGAACGTGGAAAGATCAAATTTCTGCCTATTTAGATTCGCCGCGTGAGTTACATATACCCAGCAACAACAACAATTACACCCAACAATTACACCCAGCAGCAACAACAACTAACATAATATTTTGTTTAGACTACTAACCCTTTTTAATTTAACATTCTAAATTTCATTCTTAGTAATTTTAATATCAGTACTAAGTTCATATTCATTCATTTCTTAATAATTTTTATCAGCACCAAGTGCAGATCATTTCTTAATAATTTATATCAGCACTAAGTGCAGAATATGTTTTCAAAGAAGGTAATTAATCCTCTTTTAATTCCTCTTTAAAGTCACGTTGCACTACAAGTACATGATTGTTAGATGTAAGCATTTTTTAGATATCATCTTAGAAGATGGAAATTTTTGTGAAGAACAAGTAGCCAGTCTTGCTCACTACTCGGTTCAATTCGGATCTAAATCAAAAATTAAATTATTGTTCGGCTAATTAAAAAATTTTTAAATCATTTGTTCAAGTTGTTATAATAAAAATTCAAAATTCAAAGATTTTAAATAAATAATAATCTGTTAACATCAAGTTGACTCTCTTTTTTTCTAAAACCATAACTCGTGCTCATCGAGGAACCGACATTCTGGAATGGTGGCGTGATCATGAGACAACTTATCCTTTACTCGCACAGCTAGCAAAGAATATTCTTTTTCTACGCCTCTGTTAGAATACAGGCATTCTGATATTACTTTTAGTTACGGAATTAGCAGCATTCCACACCCGTGTGGAATATTCATTCCATCACTTGCTATGGAATGACTACTATTGGCGACATCTGTTCCTCGTAATCCAAGAATATGATTTATTAATTAAAGAAAAAAAAGATTTATTAATTAAAGAAAAAAGGATTGTTTCAATAAATGAACAATCAATGATGTTCTGCTAGAATATTTTTGCTTTAAATAAACTATTCAATTATTAAATTGCAGAAAATAATAGCATTTTTTATTAAATTTTGCGGCGGCCATCTATTAACAAATTATTAAATTACAGAATTTTTATGAATGAACACTCCCTACTAATATGTTATTTAGTGTTGCTGTGCCTTATACATTATATTTTTGACAGTAGCTTTACATTAGGTATGTTTTTCTTTACAATATATTAATAAAAACTAATTAGAGGCGTAGAAAAAGTATAGTCTGCAACACGTTTTGAATGGCATATTCCGTACTCGTGGACCGCCACCCTCGCCTTCGGCTCGGGTGCCAAACTTCCACTTGTGCGGAATATGCATCATTCCAAACTTGTTACAGAATATACTAATCTATCATGGCCACATCGGTTCCTGTAGAGCGATTGTTTTCGAGTGCCGGGAACATAATCACAGACCATCGGATGCGACTGAAAGATGATGCCGCCCGTGCGCTTTTGTGTATAAATACGTAGATGAAAACAATAATTGTAAAAGAAATTTGTAGAATAGAGAGAGAGAGTTTGTTAATAAAAATAATTAATAATAGAAATGTAACCTTTTATTCATGATTAAATTCCTTTATTCCATTTTCACAGGCAAAAACAGGGGTGAGTGAGGGCGGGAGTGCAACACTGACTCTAGCGAGAGTAACGCGATATTAACGCGAGACAACATTAAAATATCACTGTTGCACTGGGGTGCGAGACAAGACAACAGCAGTCTCGCTCTCGCACTGCGAGATCGAGACTGCGGCCGACTGTTGTCTTGTCTCGCTCCCGTGAAACTCTAGCGAGCGCTCTATTTAATTATATTGACCTCGTTTCAAGTATATACACTGCACATATACTTATGAACGCATGCACAACACATACATTACGTTTATTCTGTACAGGCTTTTAACACGTACCGCAAAAGTACAATTCCGATGCTGTCATAAAGAAATATCCTACTAGGAGCGCTCGCGGAAAAAATCGCTCGATCATGCATCTGGGAGTCATGCATCTGGGAGATTTATAATTATGCAGAGGTTGTAGGGCAACTCTTAACGAAAAAAATTCCGATCGCGCACGGTTTTTCCGAAGCACCGATTTTTACATTTTCGCAAATTGTGCGGAAACTTAATAAATTATTTTGCGACGAAATTTTTTTTGCAAAAAAACAGTTTTAAAAGCTATAATTTAAGCCCCGAACAGATTTCCTACGAATCAAACAAGGTGAAAAAACGAAGGGCAAAAAAATGCGATTTTTTCGAAATAAAAGCGTCTTCTCTCGTAAAGTTTCTAACGGATTTGACTTCAACAACTATCATTTTTTTCGTTTTTTCTCTCACTACAACCTCCTTTTTTTTATTTTTCCATTAAAAATTTTTTTTGCGTTTTTTTTCGATATATCCGTTTTCCCACCTTTCCGTTTTTTTTCGATAACTTTCTAAAAACCGATTTTTTCCCAAGTATTTTTTTTTAAAACTAGTACTTTTACCTATATTGAAAAAGCAGCCAGGTTATTTTTTTCGATCTGAAGGAATTTTGCGCCGCACAGCCTGTACTACATTTATTTTATTTATGAATATACATAGATTAAAGTAAAACAGGAATTGAAATTAAATTATTTCTGTTAAGTTTTGGAAAGAATATATATTTTTGTTGTTTTGTTTTTATTAAATGAACGAAAGTGCGATTTTTTTGTTAATTTTTGTCTTCATTTATTTCCTCAATCCACTTTTTGTGAGGTATTGTTACTGAATATATCTAAAATGTGAATTAATGGTAAAAATAACGTTTTGGTTATGATACTTAGCTTGTACTGGCCTTGATTGCCGAATCCGGCGGGTCGGAAGGTAGTGCGGATTTGATACTTTGCGATTCCCTAATCCGCCGTGTGTGTAATCGTGAATCTATACTTATAGCAATGCCAACCTGTAAACGATCTCCGATAACAAAATTAAGGAATCTCAACTTAAACTTACGGCATTTTGGTCATAAGTGTCAAATCCGCACTCACTTCCGATCCGCCGGATACGGCAATCGAGGTCACTAACTTGCACTTTATATCATTCACAAAATAAAATTTTGGAGAAGTAAATATCTCTGTAGATATATAAATATTCAGGTAGGACGATTTTATTGGTTTATGAAAAAACAGTGACTTGTTTGTAAGACTTTTTCCATAGATTTTAAATTGATTGCTGTCATATGTGGCACCCAGCATACAAATTATATCAATACTTTTGGTCATAAACCATTTATTTTTATTTTTGATTCTGAGCATTAGTTCTTCTTTTACAATAATTTTTGCAAAAAATTTGTCACAATTTTGTAATAATTTTGGAGAAATTTCATTTTTTATCAGTGGATAAATAATACATACTATTATTTGAATTAAATTGCAATTTAGATATTTCTATAACTCTAGGTATATTATAAAAAACTTTCAAATTTATATGAACTCAAACAAGGTAGTGAGCCAATTCTAATAACATCCTCAACTAAGTGAAATATTTTTTAAACACTGAACTACGTAGAATCGATATAATATCAAATAGAATTAAACAAAAACACACCTTATGGTGTGGCCACACTACGCGGTCTTGGGTCGTACGCGCTTTTGCCTTTTTTTTTCATATGGAGTTTTATGGCTTTTTTACGACTTTTTTACGACTTTGTCCATGGTAAAGGCCGTGCGGCCAAACAACGCGGACAAAAGGCTGTGGTTAAAAAGCTACATTGTGCGTCCACACACTATGAGCTTTTCAAAAGCGCGTACGCCGTTTCAAATGAGAATTGATTTTTTCTCACTCATGACTCAGAAAATTAAAAGATCACGCGCGCTTTTGGCTGGCCGTACGACCAAAAGCGCGTGGATTCTAAGTCCGCGTAGTGAGGACGGGCCTTTAAGGGGAGGTTCTCCTGCTCAGGCCATGAAAATGGGCGATTTAATATGAAATGAAATATCAAAATGCGGTTTTTTGCAAAATGTTTGTTTGATATAAAACTATTAAAATCAATTTTTCAAAAAAAACAAAAACAAAATGGCGGCTCCCTTCAAGCAGCAGTATAGCCGTGCGCCCCGCGCACAAATAACTTTGCGACATCTTTACTTTGACCCTTATTCAAGAAAATATGTTGCTACAAATTGAAATGGTACAACTGCGAAATTTGAACCTTCATTTTCGCTTGTTTTTTGTTACTTTGACCGTCTTGAAAAATGATGTATTATTAACCGTTTTTAATAATCAAGGGTCAAGGTACCACAAATATGGTGTACTAAAACTCCTCAAAATTTTAAGCTAATTTTAAGATAAGCGGTTTTCGAGACATCGTGTCGCGAACATTTGAAAAAGTAGTTTCGAGAAAAACGCGTTTAAAGTTTGGAGGCGAGTAATTTTTACGTGGACTATACAGTGCACGCTCGCCTTCAATGAGCTGTAACTTTGTTAAAAATTGAGTAACTTCAAAATCGCTCTGGGGACGTATTCTAGACATGTTAAGGATGTGAAAAATGTAAACAAAAGAAATTCGATTTTTTTGATCCTGAGCAGGAGAACCTACTCGTAATTTATTGGAATCTAAAAATATTTTATATTCTCAATAATCAAACCGTATGCATTTCGATTTGATTTACAAATCATCGTCAGGAATCACGACTGAAGTACCTAAATGTTGCGTTGATCCATAGTAGGCATTAAACGATTTGGAACGGTCCGATGTTATAGGAGAGAGAACAACACCAACTCGATGTTGCCATTGTCAAAATTAACGGTGTTATTGGATTTGTGGATATGGGCATTGGATTTGTGGATATGGGTCTTCGCTCGTCACGCACACTTCTTATCAACTTTACGTTGTCTATAGAAATATTCAAATGCATTTTCTCTATGGCGTCAGCTGCAAATGCCGATTTTGTTACTTGGCTCTGTGTTATACACTTCTCATGTTCGATGAATCATTTCCTAATTTAACGTCTCGTTTGACCAATGTAGACAGAATCACATTCGTTACAATCAATCCGGTAAATGCCCGATTTTTCAAGTGCGTCTTTTTTATCGTTTGTACTACCAAGCAAATCACCTAGTTTATTGTCACCATTGAAAACTAATGTCAGATTTTGTTCGTCGAAAGCAGATTTTAACTTATTGAGCCGGTTTAGACAGTGCGCTCTAGCGCATGTGCCTCACGAATTTTGTGGAAAAAGGGAGAAGTGGGGTGGTACCTCTCTTCATTCCCACTCCTCCCTTCATCACCAAACGTTCGTGAGGCACATGCGCTGAAGCGCACCGTCTAAAACAGCTCATTGGTTATTTGTGGAACATAAGAAACCGACACTTTCATTTTTACTGGTTTACCCAAACATGATATTAGAGTTGTCAAATTCTTCCTTTTTGTACTCTAATATCATGTTTGAATAAACCAGTAAAAATGAAAGTGTCGGTTTCTTATGTTCCACAAATAACCAATAAGTTGAAATCTGCTTTCGAGAGCTATTCTCCTTTAAAGTTGCTAAGTGAGCTAAGTTGGTGATTTTTTTAAGGGTTTTATGCACCCTTTATTAGAAAAAGCGTAAGACAATTTGTTGGTAGTACTATCGAAGAAAAAAAAACAAGTTGAATTATAAAAAAATAATAAAAATTGTCGGAGTTATGGCTCTTCCCCCGAAGCACGTTTTTTTTTGCAGAGACTTGCGGTGAACACTCTCCAAGGCGAACCGCTTAACTGAAATCAAAAGGGTAAACAAATTATTGAAGAAAAATGTATTGTGGTGTACTTGAACGTGTGGTGTACTTGAAACTTTCCAATAAAAAAACCATGTTGACAAAAAAATCGATTTTTGAGTTGTTCAAAATTCTAAACAAAAATTCATTGCAAACAATCGAAAAATTTTAGGTGAAAAAGGAACTGTTCAAGTACACGAGATTGTAAATATGAACAATTTAAAAAAAAATACGAAAATCGGTTGAAAAGTTTTTGAGATATCACGTTCACCGCAACGGTATTTTTCAAAAACTCTATTCGAGATCATCGCGTTTAAGGTTTGTGTTAACTTCATGCCAGATGCTTATGGATGGAACCAGCGCGCTGCGAACGGCTGTCATTTGAAATCTAGGGCTCCGATCTGGATGAAATTTCACACAGATATTTTCAAAAGTATGTACTTTCAGAATATGCAATCAAAAAAATTTCGATTTTTTGAGCTTTGTATATAACCCTTTGAGAACTTTGTATATAACCCTTTAAGCCATGGTGGACCGTGCCACCACAGCTGATTGCTCACAAGTTCGTGGGCAAGGCTACCTCTGGAAGCCACGTCTGCCGGGTTATCCGCTATAGGAACATAAAGCCAATTTTCCGGCTTAATTACACTGCCCAACAATGAAAATGTTTCGGGCTCGAAAATAGCTGATTCTTATGTACTTTCACCTGCTGAATTGAAAAATCACCATAAAAATTACCGATTAGCTCTTGTTTTGGAGAAACAGTGACACTTTATATTCTTTCCTAATCTAAATTTTCAGTTTGGGAAAATTCGTTTTTGGATGTTGGCACACCTTGCAACTGTCAAAATACAATAGTAATCTAGCTGTCTGTGGGGCAGTAGTGATAGTAGAAAGACATCTTACCTCTATTGAGAAAAATATCGTTGCCGAGCCCTAATAACTACGTTTTGTAATGCTTGAACGATATAAATATCGTAAAAATGCAATGCAAACAAACAAATGTGTCATAACACATATGTTAGCCGTCCAATTGAACCTATATTAAAGGCACATACACTTCGTGAAACTATTTTGCTGTTCAAATCGGTATGGGATGAATTACCGCCGCGTGTTTTGATTAAAAGATGGACAAAAATCAAAGACTGGGATGATGATGAATACAACGATGAAAAATATATGCCTTTATCTGAAGTTTTTGAATTGAACGACGTTTACCGAAATGCAATTCGGGAAGTTCAAATTTTTGCTATCTAAAGTAGAGCATCACGAGATCTCGACAAACTCGAGAGTTTCGGTATTGGCCTCGACTCGACGAGAGTAACGTTCGGTCTCGACAATAGCAAACAAGTCTGGTAAAATAAAGTATGTGGTGAAGCGCGCACGCGCGGTTATTTTCAAAGCTGGGATGTGGTACTGACTGATGCACATATAAACACATTTTTGACTCTTGTTTTCTCTCGCCGGTTACGTATAGGTTGAGTCTATAAGTATAAATTTATATTCGCCCCGTGAGACGAGACGAGACGAGACTAGGATGGGCAAGATCCCCCGAGAGTCGAGACGAGACTCGAAATGGTCGAGACTTAAGGCCTAATTATAATGAACAGATTTGAGCGGATTGGAATGTCAACAAAAGGCATTGGATCGGATAGGATATCGACTGGTTATAATAACGCATCTGCATTTATTGTAAACAACAATGCAAAAATTTTTACGCTAAATTATACTTAAAGAGCGAATAATGGACGGAGTGATTAATAATTATAATTAATATTATTAATTAATAATTTTTAACCTCGTTGATGAGTTGTTCGCCAGTCAACATTCTTGCACTTATACTTTTCAGGTTTATCAAAAGTGTGTGTTTATCAAAAGTTTCGTTGATTAAATGGTACGAAAACAGCAACGATGCGATCAAAGTTGGAGAGCTTATTAACATGCGTTCGAATATGGTCAAAGATTATTTTTCAAAGGGAAAAAAACAAACCATTATAGTCAATTATTTGAAACCGATGGAAAATAATTAATTTTAAAGCATCTCTTTTTTATCTTATTCACTGTTATGAAAATTAAGACATTAAAATGAAATTTCTTTCAAATAATCTTTAATTTCTTTCTATTTCTACCGTTTTTGAAAACTATCCAGAAAAGTTAATAATTTGGAAAAGTTAATCATCCCTGGGATATTTCGATTAACTTTTCTGAGATTCCTCTGTACCATCAACTCGGATGCAACATGCCCCCAAAAATCAATTGTCTCCACACCCACCTCGATTTTTTCCCACCTAATTGTGGAGCTGTCAGTGACGAGCACGGAGAAGGATTCCACTAGGATATTTCGGAGATATCAGGGCCACTGGAATGAAGCAATGCTTGCGGATTACTGCTGGTTTGTGTATAGCGATGCTCCAGAACTCACATACAAGAAGAAAGCCAAAAGACAGCGATCTCATAAAGCCACCAATTAATTCTCAAGTATTCTTTCATCAATTTAAGATGTAACTATCCTTAAAAAAAGAACGATCACACTGTTAAAGTTGTTAGCATATTTATTAATATTTACCGTTTTCTCTTAATCCTTCAAAATGAAAAACTTTCACCTTTCACGTATCATAGAAACTAGAGCTAATGAAAATTTTTCTTTGTCACATTCAAAAAATATTTATTTGTTGGGCAGTGATTTGCTGAATCTCAGCAACTGTATTGGCAACATACGTTTTCCATTTTGGAGGGTGACTTCTTATCCATTGAAGCACCACCATTGAATCATTCCATGCTGTAATTGTGAAATTTTGTGCGTGTTGTAGGTCTTGCACTGTCAATTTCAGTAGGCGTGCTAACAGAAGTGCTCCATTTAACTCCAATCGTGGAATTGTAGTGGGTCGTATCGGCCCTACCTTGGTTTTGGCAGTTAGTAACTCTGTGATTTTATCCTCGATTCGGATATACACGACGGCAGCGCA
This sequence comes from Thereva nobilitata, assembly GCA_963855945.1. Taxonomy (NCBI): domain Eukaryota; kingdom Metazoa; phylum Arthropoda; class Insecta; order Diptera; family Therevidae; genus Thereva; species Thereva nobilitata. The sequence continues at coordinate 170,684,677 of OY979694.1, forward strand.
GGTTTTGTTGGATGCATCGCAAAATCCATGCACTTGAATATTTTTAGTGCCCTTTGACATACCAATCCATCTCGGAATTCTCAGGTTTCCTAAGGTGATTAGTTTGTCCTTGAAATTTCTCCATTGAGTTTTGATAATCTCATTAACTTCGTCATCAAAAGAGCAGCCAGTGATCCATAATGTTTGTATTAATAATTTCGCTACTTTCATGACTGGTGCTATCCAGCCCAATGGATCATAGAGTTATTTTGCTTGTTATCTTCAGTGCTTTAAATATATTAAAATTAAACCAAAGTTGCGTGTCAGTTAACAACTGTTACACGAATTCCCTTCTAGAAAATAAGTTTCTAAAAAATAAATTATTTGTTTCCTCATGCCAACAAACTTGCTCTCGTCACTTCCCTATTGTTTTTATTTTAAATGACGTTTTTCCGACAGCCGGTAAGTATGCTACATTCTGTAAAGAAAGGAAAATGTTGAAATTTCCCAAAACCCCGATAGAGACCCCGATGAAACCTGGGTTTTCAGATTTGTATGGGGAAGAACTATATAGTTCATTAAGAAAACGCCGCTATTGTATGCCTAAGGTCTTAATGACTTCGTTTTTTTACAGTTCGCATTCGCCTTTAATTCTCTGCGTTCGTACAGTATGGACTTTAGGACCTCTAAATATTTGCTTGACCATTTTCTCAAATTGAAATGTTCTCTTTTTAGCATATTAATGCAGTTGCAGTTCTAAAGCTTCTTCCACCGTATTTGGTCCGGTTAACATGTCGTCTAGGTAGAATTCTGACTTCACTATTTTTGTTGCTAACGGAAAATTTTCAGCTTCATCATTCGCCAATTGTTGCAACATACGAATTGCGAGATATGGGGCAGAGGCTGTTCCAAATGTAATGGTGCGTAGTTGATAATCTTCAATGTTCTTTATTGCGGGGTCTTGATATATCGGCCATTATTGCTATTTTGTTTCCTAAACTTTAGCAATACTGATGGTAATTTTTCTTTTGTGCGCCCTATTAGTAATTGCTCGTTGAGTGACTTTCCATTGGTGCTTTTAGCTGCTGCATCAAAGACAACTCAACTCTTGTAGTTGAGCTTTCCTTACATACAGCATGATGTGGTATGTAATATTCATTAGCGGTCGAGCCCATTTTGGGTTCTATTTTTTCCATATGTGCTAGCGTTATACAGGGTGTATTGCATAAAGTTACACAACGGCCGGCTGTGGATAGGTTTTGAATAGACGAACAAAAAATCGTATGGGGGGGGGAATCATAACGGTTTACCCGCTAGGGCTTTTTGATTTTTTTAGAGTTTTACATATCACCCTGCCTTTTGGCAACCCTATGGCCTATTTTCATTAATAAAGTATCAGTATACGCAGAATACTCCCACCTATCAAGTTCCAGAGGAATGAGTCGTCAAAATCAAAATGTCGGTTTTTTTAACTAAAATTTCAACCATTCACCTTTTTCTCCGTAAAATACCTAGTTAACTAGTATTTTTTTTTTGCAAAATTGTAAAGCTTGGGCAATTTAATTCAATAATATCTGGAAAATGGAAGAGCATGGAGAGCAAAATGGAATGGAATGTGTTGTGATGCCCGGTGAACGATCTGGTCGTGGTTGTTGTCTTTGGTGAGCTTTTTATTAATAACGTTTACCATTTGTTTTGAATATGTTGACGGAGCAGTATGCAATCTTCATTAAATGTTTATAAATAATTAAAATTGCCTTGTATGAATGATCTCTTCCTATAAATTTGAAAAATTGGACTTTCGTTTCCATAAGGAAAAACTAAGTAATATATTTTATCTTTAAATTATCTTCTTTCAACATACAAGTAAACAAAGTTCTTTACTATTCTCTATTTGTAACATTTCCCGCAATTCAAAACTCTTTAATTACAAAATCGATTTAAAGTATTACTCTTAATTAATTATTTTTCTAAATATATTTATATTGTTCAATGTAATAAGAATTCTAAAGAAAATGTTCAACTTCTAAAATATTCATACAAGCATATCGATACCCTCATTCTAATACCACGTATGAGCATTTTTAGGGAAATTTTTTTTGTGAAAGATTATTATGTATTTTGCAATTCTCTACACAGCAGTTGCAAAACCATGAAAGAAAAAGTCACAACAAAATAAAATTTTATGGTCCTACTATAAAATATAAGGTGCGTTTCATTTTCATTGGAGTACGTGCTCCGGAGTAGTTGGGCGCACACCGGCATAATTGCAGCTACCCCAGCCCATATTGTGGTGTACAAGTAGTTAAACATTATTATCAATGTAGTCGCTTTAAATATTATAAAAAAAAATTAAAAAAACGGTTCAGACAATAAATGGAGCGTTTCATTTTCATTGGAGTACGTACGCCGACGTAGTTGGGCGCACATCGGATTAGATGCTGCTACCCCACAGAATAGGCTGGGGTAGCAGCATCTACGCTGATGTGCGCCCAACTACGCCGGCGTACGTACTCCAATGAAAATGAAACGCTCCATTTATTGTCTAAACCGTTTTTTTTAATTTTTTTTTTATAAAAATTAAAGCGTCTACATTAGCCGTGTTTTTTTAATGAACTATATATGTAGGTCTTCGATCCAGTTCATTAAAAAAACGACAAGGGAAATTTCACTAAGCGCCATCTTCAGTGCTTTAAATATATTAAAATTAATCCGAAGTTGCGTGTCAGTAAACAACTGTTACACGAATTCCCCTCTAGAAAATAATAAATAAGTTTCTAAAAAATAAATTATTTGTTTCCTCATGCCTTCAAATTTGCTCTCGTCACTTCTATGTTGTTTTTATTTTAAATGACGTTTTTCCGACAGCCGGTAAGTATGCTACATTCCGAAAAGAAAGGGAAATTTTGAAATGTCCCAAGACCTGGATAAAAACCTCGATAAAACCTGGGTTTTCAGATTTGTATGGGGAAGAACTATATAGTTCATTAAAAAAACACGGCTATTGATAATTATGTACTACTTCTACACCACAATATGGGCTGGGGTAGCTGCAATTATGCCGATGTGCGCCCAACTACTCCGGAGTACGCATTCCAATGAAAATGAAATGCACCTATAATAACGGTAAGTACTGCAGAAGAAATAAAGCAGTTTTTTGCTTCTCCTAAAAATTTGGGATTTTTCTCGTACGTGGTATTAGAATGAGGGTATCGATATATGTATTTATGTTAAGACAACTGCACTCGTCAACGGCCATATTTCGAATCAATAAGTTTCAGGTTACACCATGCGTTCCCTTTCTATAATGCATTCTACTAAAGACTTGTTGTTTGGCTACTTTAAGTAGAAATACTGTAACTCTTTATCTCTTTCACAAAATCCTAGGCAAACGTCTTACAGGGACGTATTGGACCTCATGAGTTAATATTGTCTCGATACACCCAGCAGTATATGCAAGCACTTTAAGATCTTGATTTTAAAGCTGAGTTTCTCTTTACTACTTATATTATATTATATTTAGTTATAACATTTTCTATACAATTACATTAAAGAAAGGCACAAAACGTCACAGTTTTAATTAGTTAAGAACTTGAATACTTTTATAAAAGGCTTTACAATATTCCAATAAAATGTAATTTGTAAAATTTGCAGAAGAAATAAGAAATATCTGTAATTTGCTAGAAATCATTAAAACAAACCATGGATAAGATTTAATTTTAAAAAAAAGCCAATTTAACAAATAAATTGGAGTGCTAAGTCATACGAAGCAAAGTACACCGCACATAAACAATGCATTTCCTAGCTTGAAAAAGCAGTACGAATATAGGGCATATTCACACAGTGCACATTCATTGCGCCTAAAACCGGTTTTATAGATGAGAGAGGGAAGGGAGCGGAAGAACTTAACGAAACATTTTTCACGCAAAAGCAAACGCTTGAAAACTGGCACACATCTAAAAAGTTACTTCTATCTCTTGCATTCTTTAGCTCTGTTTTTCTCTAACAAGTAAATTTCATCTGCAATGCATTTAAAGGTTCCTGTATAGCATTCAAATTTACTACACTCATTTACGCCCCGTCTGAGTTGCTAGGAGTTGAATAAAACCGGTTTTACTAACCACAATTATGGCAGCGTGTGAATATGCCCATACATCATATGTGCGCAGAGCACATAGCCCTGCATAAAGGTGCTTTCATTCAAAACGCGTGGGGGGGGAGGGGTGTTCCTACATAACACCGTTAAGAAAATCGAACCCTACAAACTTTTTTTATTGAAAGTTGATTTTTCAAATTGTGGGGGTAATTTGAACCCCTTAAGGTACTACTACCGGAAAAACGACCAAAAATAAGCACTTTTTTAATAATTTTCTTCTCAGCCGCTATGTTAGATATTATCAAGAAAATTTTTTTTATAACAGTATTAGTCCTATAGTCCGATGAGTGAGAGATAATCTCAGAATTGAGAAGTTTGCAACAAAAAATTCGAACGGGATTTTATAAAGGAAAGTTTCTTACCTTGTAATTTACCACAATTAGTTAAAAATTAAAAACAAAAAAAAATGGTGAAAGTTTGAAAAAAAGTTTGACAAAATAGCATTTTTTTTCACCCTTTTTCACTTCCCAAATTTTTTTTTCTTAATTTTTTTTCTAAAATGTGGTAAATTACAAAAGGGTATACCTTAACAAACAAAACGCACCCAAGTTTATTAAAATCGGTTCAGTAGATCCTGAGATTAACTCTCACTTAGTTGAAAAAATGTTATTTCAAGAAAAACGCGTTTTAAATTGGTTCAGTAGATCCTGAGATTAATTCTCACTCAGCTGAAAAAATGCAATTTCAAGAAAAACGTGTTTAATGTTTTGGTTCGCTTTATCCCTACTGATATTATAAACTCTGTCTGTTTGTCTGTTACGCTTTCGCGCCTAAACCGCTTAACTGATTTTGATTAAACTTGGTACAGAGATAGATTAGACCTTAGAGAAGGACATAGGCTACTTTTTCTCCCGAAACAAAGGCTTTAAGAGGTTGAAATAGGGTATGAAAGTTTGTATGGGAGTCCGTCATTATTGAGGAGAAAATTATTAATGCCACCCACCATTTGAAATCGATTAACTTCAAATTTTGCACACATGCGTAGTTTTCTTGACAATGCAATGTGACCATTTTGTACAAAAATAAAGATGGCGGTTTCAAGATGGCGGCCGATTTTTGCATTTGTCTTCCTCGACCAACGACATGGGTATCAAATGAAAGGGTATGACAGGTAGAATACAATTAGCGGTGCAGCTTCATTCCAAATTCAAAATGGCGGCCAACACAAAATGGCGGAATACATAAAATAGACTAAGAAATAGAAAATTTAACCGATCGACTTCAAATTTTGCACATACCCATAGTTCGCCTGACAGTGCAATCTGACCGTTTAGTAAAAAAACAAGATGGCGGTTACAAAATGGAGGCCGATTTTAGCAATTGTGTTCACCGACCCACCCACATGGGTATAAAATGGAAGTGCATGACAGGTAGAATACAATTAGTTGTGTGGCGTCATTCCAAATTCAAAATGGCGGATTACCTTTTTCTTCACAACCCTCTCAGTATGGGTATCAAATGAAAGGGTGTGACGAATATAATTCAGTAATCTATATAACGTCATTTTAAATCTAATATTGCGGACACCACAAAATTGCGGGAGATATATCTTATATTAATAAAATAAAGTTCTGTATGTGTGCGCTATAGCTGGCGCACCAGTCATGGCAGAGCTTCGAAATTTTGCACGTATGTCCGTGGGGTCTTCCGTGATGCACCTTGAAGCCCGATTTTTGAAATTCAAAATGGCCGCCGAAAAATGACCGAAATTCCGGATTTCCGTCAGCTGTATGTGGGTTGTTCAAGAGTTGGGAAATCTGAAAATCTTCACATCTTAGCTCCAAATGGAAGGCAATGAGTTTTCCGTTTGCTCTGGTTGTTTGAGTGAAAACGCTGCGCTTTCAAACAACTAGAGAGAATGGGACACACGTTGTCTTCTTTTATGGTTTTTACACTACGAAGGCGGTCGACTATAAAATGCTATAACTTTTATGCTATTACGAATTTCTTTATAAAAATGAACTAAGCTATTCTTCATAGTATAAGGAATCGAAAAATGAAAAAAAAATCGGTTTTTTTAAATTTTTCCCGGTAGTAGTGCCCTACAGTGGTGTAACTTTTTTTTTCTACGCCTCTGTTAGAATACAGGCATTCCGATATTACTTTTAGTTACGGAATTAGCAGCATTCCACAACCCGTGTGGAATACTCATTCCATCACTTGTTATGGAATGACTACTAGTGGCGACATCTGTTCCTCGTAATCCAAGAATATGATTTATTAATTAAAGAAAAAAAAGATTTATTAATTAAAGAAAAAAGGATTGTTTCAATAAATAAACAATCAATGATGTTCTGCTAGAATATTTTGGCTTTAAATAAACTATTCAATTATTAAATTGCAGAAAATAATAGCATTTTTTTATTAAATTTTGCGGCGGCCATCTATTAATAAATTATTAAATTACAAAATTGTTAACTCCCTACTAATATGTTATTTAGTGTTGCTGTGCCTTATACATTATATTTTTGACAGTATCTTTACATTAGGTATGTTTTTATTTACAAAATATTAATAAAAACTAATTAGAGGCGTAGAAAAAGTATAGTCTGCAACGCGTTTTGAATGGCATATTCCGCACTTATAGACCGCCACCCTCGCCTTCGGCTCGGGTGCCAAACTTCCACTTGCGCGGAATATGCATCATTCCAAACTTGTTACAGAATATACTATTCTATTACGAATTTCCTTATAAAAATGATGTACAGTGGCTCACAGTGAAAATCGTCCACCTTACGAGTAAGAGGAATTAAGTAGTTTTTTTCATCTAGCTCTCAACAAATCCAAATAAGAATTTAGAAAACTAAGTTTTTCATTTATTTTCTTCAAAATAATAACGAAAAATTATGAAATTAATCAATAACAAAAACGGGAAAAATTCAAATTTCCGGAAAGGTCATATTTCTATCTCACAATGAAAATCGTCCATAACACTCAATACTAAGAAATGTCGTCCATAACACTCAATACTAAGAAAGTTGGTCCTCCTTATGCTGTAATTACTGCTAGAAGCCTGTTCGGCATTGAATTTACTAATTTTTAGTATACTTAGGATTAATTCTAGCTCATTCCTGCTTGAGTACACTTTCAAGGTCTTTCTGCGAGGTAATATTGTCTTACGAATGCTCCTGCCCGGTGTATCCCATAAATTCTATTAACATTCAAGTTAGGGATTGAGGAGGAACGGGGAAAACTGTTTTACAATTGTATATCAGCCAATAGCGTTCAACGTCTGAGGTATGCTTAGGGCCATTATACTGATAGAATGCAAACCCAGCAGTAATACTTAGAAGTTGCGCACCCTGCTGCACATTTCTTTTTAGAATATCAAGCTAAACCATTGTATCCATTGTTCCTCGGATGAACTCAAGGTTGCCAGTGCCATTTGCCGCCATACACTTCCATACCATACCAAACAACCGAGTATTGCAATTCGTTCTTTAGTAGTCTCTTATTATAAGGTGGGCAAAAGTCACAGAGAAATGGCAGAGATTGTTGGAAAAAGTCGAACAACTGTCCAATATATTATTAAAAGGTGTGAAGAAAGTGGTAGAATAGCAAGCAAGCCAAAAAACAGTACCAGAAAAGTATTTCCCAACAATCTGCCATTTCTCTTTGACTTTGCCCGCCTTATAATGAGAGACTACTAAAGAACGAATTGCAATACTCGGTTGTTTGGTATCGTATGGAGGTGTATGGCGGCAAATGGCACTGGCAACCTAGAGTTCATCCGAGGAACAGTGGGTGCAATGGTTTAGCTTGATATTCTAAAGAGAAATGTACACCAGAGTGCGCAACTTCTAAGTATTACTGCTGGGTTTGCATTCTATCAGTATAATGGCCCTAAGCATACCTCAGACGTTGAACGCTATTGGCTGATATACAATTGTAAAACAGTTTTCCCCGTTCCTCCTCAATCCCTAACTTGAATGTTAATAGAATTTATGGGATACACCGGGCAGGAGCATTCGTAAGACAATATTACCTCGCAGAAAGACCTTGAAAGTGTACTCAAGCAGGAATGAGCTAGAATTAATCCTAAGTATACTAAAAATTAGTAAATTCAATGCCGAACAGGCTTCTAGCAGTAATTACAGCATAAGGAGGACCAACTTTCTTAGTATTGAGTGTTATGGACGACATTTCTTAGTATTGAGTGTTATGGACGATTTTCATTGTGAGATAGAAATATGACCTTTCCGGAAATTTGAATTTTTCCCGTTTTTGTTATTGATTAATTTCATAATTTTTCGTTATTATTTTGAAGAAAATAAATGAAAAACTTAGTTTTCTAAATTCTTATTTGGATTTGTTGAGAGCTAGATGAAAAAAACTACTTAATTCCTCTTACTCGTAAGGTGGACGATTTTCACTGTGAGCCACTGTAGGTTATTCTTCATAGTGTAAGGAAACGAAAAATGGAAAAAAAAATTTTTGAAATTTTTCCCGGTAGTAGTACCCTACAGTGCTGTAACTTTTTTTCTATTACGAATTTCTTTATAAAAATTAAGTAGGTTATTCTTCATAGTATAAGGAATCGTAAAATGAAAAGAAAAAAATAGATTTTTTGAAAAATTTTCCCGGAAGTAGTACCCTACAGTGCTGTAACTGTTTTTCTATTACGAATTTCTTTATAAAAATTAAGTAGGTTATTCTTCATAGTATAAGGAATCGTAAAATGAAAAGAAAAAAAAATCGATTTTTTGAAAAATTTTCCCGGTAGTAGTACCTTAAGAGTTGAAAATAATTTATTTTTGCCGGACAATACGCATTCAATCGAATTTGAAGCATAAATTTTTTTTATTTTCAGTCGATTTAGGGGTGGTTTTAACCCTTCAGGATCATCCCTTATCATAAAGTTTAGCTTGATTTAATATAAATCAACCATCTTCGCAAATAAATATTGAACAAAGTGCATTTTATCGCATTTTTTTTCATTACTATTGAAATTACCGCGAAAAAACCCTTAAAAAGGGGCGTTTTTTAAATTTTGACCACAGATTCGCCATTTGTGACCGTAAAAACCCCCCGATACTGATTTTCAATGGATTCAAACACATTTGCAAAATTCATCCGCCATATTGGCACCGCCATTTTGAATTTTCAAATTTTGAGCACAGAATCGTCATTCGTCCAAAGTGCCTATAGAAGTTTTCACTTCAAAAACCTTTTGTGGAATTTAAAATATCAACTGCAGCAGACATTTGGGCATTGTAAGTATATTTATTTTTCTAAAATATCACACTAGATTACTATGGAAGAAATTAAATTTAACTCAGTTATTTTATTTCGTAATTCTGCTGTATGTTTCGATACGGGTTCCCTACCTGAACGAGTTCTACCAACGCCTCGTAGACACCATCTAATTGACGAACTAATCGTTTTAACGCGTCTATGCTACTTTCACTACTAGTCTTACTGAGTTTTTAGTGTCTTCTTTTTCAAAATAATAATCTTTTAACCGAACTGGAGAAATAAGCATATAAATTTTGAATAGTATCAAAACAAGAAGTTACCTTTAGAAACATACGTTTTTTTTCGAAATTCACACCTATTATCAAACTATGCATCAATGAAGTCTGAGTTGAAGAGGTAGTTAATGGAAATTGTATGTACTATTTGTATTTGCCCGGTACCATTTTCATAATTCGCGGCACAGTAAAATATTTAAATTTTCGTAACATAAAAACAATAAACAAATTAATTCCAATAAAATATAAATATAAATAATATAATTTAAAAATGTATTACCTAAAATTAGTAATTTAATAATTATTATTAAATCTAAAATATTACTTTTATAACTCAACATTTTAAATCTATTAAAAATATTTCACTCAATTATCTCTTTATAAATTCTTCCAGAGAAACAGGCACAAAACTTGTTGGTATAGCAAAGTTTTAAACCAACAACAGCGCACCATCGTGTTGAGGAGCGGAACTAGTGTAGACAACTTAAACTATTGTAGATAACTTCTCTCTCATTCTATCGATGGAAGTCAGAAGACAAGAAAAGTGTTAATTAGAAATTTCCTAAAATCTAACAATAATCAAAAGAAATTAATATTAATAAAATCTAACAGGTTATGAGCCCAGTAGCCTAATATAATAATAATTATTTCGAGATTATTGGAAATTGTTAATTTAAAAGTGCATACAAATATTCGTGATGAGTAGCGTGACGACATACATAGAACCACTAGGAAAAACTAATTTTGACACCTGGAAATTACAAGTGGAGGCCTTATTAATTAAAAATGGGTCTTGGTACCATGTAAATGGTGAAAAATTATGTCCAAAAATAACAATCGGAGACGCAGCATCGGAACAGGCTATAAAGGCTTGGAAAGAGGAGGATCTAAAGGCACGATCGGATCTAATATTGACCATCAATCCAACAGAGCTGAAACAAATTAAAAATTGTACAACCTCCCATGAAGTTTGGACTAAACCCCACTCAATCTACCAAAATGAATCTACCAATCAAAAGGGAAGGCGCGTAAGGCATCTCTATTGAAAAAACTTATTCTGAGCAAAATGGATGATGGAATAAGTGACGTTAGAACACATTTGTCGGAATTTTTTGATGCAGTGGACAACCTGCATGATATGGAAATCATTATCAATGACGATTTATTAGCGGTTATATTATTGTACAGTTTACCAGATTCTTATGAAAATTTTAGGTGTGCGATAGAATCAAGAGACGAGCTCCCTAAGCCGGAAATCTTAAAAATAAAAATATTCGAGGAATTTGATGCGAGAAAATCCAGAGAGGTTGCCAGCGCTACGAACGCGATGTACGTCGAAAGAAATAATGATAATTGTTTCGTCTCGGAACAACTGAAAAGAAGCAAACCTAAAAAGTAACCCCCGACGAAATCCCAAAAAATTAAACACACAAATTTAACGATTAACTATTTATTAAAAAACCAATATGACACCAAATATGTAGATACAAATCTAATCACTAAAAACCTTAAACAAATCAGCACCGAATTAAACAAACACTACAAAATCCAGAATCCAGGTGATGACGGCGATCCATAAAAAAAGGGAGAAAAAACATTAAGTCATATCTGAAAAATAAATATCAATATCAAATCAAAAAGGTAAATTAAATAACTTCCATAATAAAGGGATTTTCGCTGGGCACCAACTCACAAGTCAGGATCGTTGCAGCAAACGTCGAAATGCCGTCGGCAAATCGGCAATCTGAAAAACAATAATAAATCAAGAAATTGATAAACAAATTCCACCAAAAATACATACCTCACAACACTAACTCCAGACTCCGCCTCCCGAAAATCCCACCAACCTCAAATATTCCTAAAATGAATAAAATTAGTTACTAAACGAGAAGGTAAAAAAAAAGAACAAACTTACCAACAAGTCAACTCCATTTGACAGATGTGGGAAGGAAGAAGAAAAACAGCTGTTCAAGTAACTACATGAACCGAAAATTATGTACATTAAACCAAGTTCCCCACCAATTTTTATTGTTCAGGACTTCGATAAATATGGACAGACGGCGAGGTTCAAGTCAGATCACTTCAGATCTTTAAGCGAGTTTGAGCTTAGAGAAAAAATAAAATTCGAGAGTTTGAGAATTTTATTCCAAGTGATTTCAATCATCAAATAAAGGGATCGAGTTGAAATTCCTTTATCATATCCATACTGACGAGATTAAGTCAGTACCCATAGCAAATAAAAAAAACCGAGTTGAAGGTTTTTTTTCTTTATCCTATTCGAGATCCACTGACGTGCTTGAGTCAGCATCTCCACCATAGAGGTCGTGGGACCTTCATAAACATTAATAAGAAAAAAATCAAGTTTTACAGCAAAACCATTTCGCGGACGATTTTGGCGTACATCACATCACAGCGGTTGCATGAAAGTCCACGTAGAGCGACGCAGCAAGCAGGAAGAAATCAACGAAATCAAGGGAAAATCGCAAAAAGTAAGTCGACGGCCGACATACAGGTGGCGTGATTCCGAACAAAAACAATAAATCGAGGCATCTCACAATAATTAGAAGGGAATATTTCGGACACTTCAAATAATTGGTTTAATGGATTTGTGGCGAGTTAATTTGAACCCATATAAACGCGACCAAGTAAAAATTCAGACTGGACCAACTTCAAGAAAAATAAGAAAGAAGAAGATGATTATGATAAAATTTATTCGGCTGACACCTTAGAATATAGAACTACAGGAAGGGCCCTCGCCGAATTTTAGCGTAGTGAAATTCTTTTTGTGTGAGTGCTCACGTTTTAGTAGTTGTTTGTCCATTACAAGCGGATAAAGCGAATGGAATAGAGGAGGGGCAAGAGCGAGTTGAAATAATCAGTTAACTAAAATAAAATCTTGCCCCTTCAAATGAACTTTTTACACGCCGTCACTACGCATTCTAATCAGCTGATCCCTTGAATTTTGCGTGGCATTAGTTAATGTAAACAAAGAAATCCATGCACACCAAATTTACATTATTTAGAGTATTTAGCTCATTGATTTCTATAATTATTAATGGAAATATGTAATATATATGTTTAGGAAGTATTTGAGTTTACCCACTTACCTGAAAAAGGATTTTCCTCGCGGAATTAGCGAATTATTCGTACATCCACAAACTGCACACTTCATTGTTCTTATTTCACTTAAAATTCACTTGTGACAACTTTAATTGCACTGAAAACAAATTCTTTGAACTTTCTTTCTTCTTTTAATTTAGTTTTGAGAAAAATTGTAGGTACATTTGATAAAAATCACTCGTTTCAAAGAAAATTCACTACCGAACGCGCGAAAACAATTTATATTTTGACAGTCAACTAACAAGCAAATAGCCCAGTTTGACAGTTGGCTGATACCGGATTTCACTACGCTCACGTACAGGGATTTTACACGCGAGGGCCTTTCCTGTAGTTCTATATTCTAAGGCTGTTCGACCCACAGCGAACGACATAAAGCATTCCTAAAAAAGAAATAATAATAAAGTTATAAACAATATTAATAACACAAAATAGCATACATAAATACAATATATTAAAATAAGTATACATGAAGTCTGAATGAATTAACACTAAAATTACCTATATATAAATTAACATACATGAATTATAAATAAGTACATACAAATAAATGAATCTAAAGGGTACAAATAACAACATTTTTTAAACCTTATAAATTTACTTAAAACTAAGATAGCAGCTACGAATCTGAAAAAAGAAACAATTATTAAACCTGGCACAAATAAAAATTGTGATACATTCATACTCACCTGCTCATATGATGAAATATACCTAAAAGGAAATTAGAATTAGTAGTCTATACAATTAGAAACAAGGATACTATACTTACCTGTTTACAATCAGGACTTCAAATCTGAAAAGAGGAAAATTACTTGAATAAAAATCTTACCATAACATAGATTTTACTTACGTTTTCATAATAGAACCTAGAAAGAAATACGGACCTGAATTAATAAGACAAGCAATAATTTGATTTGAAGCTCAACCCCCAATAAATATGGAACAAATCGAGCCTCAAATGCAACATAAGAATTTGCATGCAGAAATAACAACAACAACCTGTCAAACTAAAACTTGAACAAAAACCACTAAATAACATGAATTAACAACATATCATGCAACATAACATTAAAGCACATCACAATTAACATGTAGCATACTCTAAAATGTACATAATTCCACAAATAAAAGTAAAATTAGCACATAAACAAACATAAACAACATAACCTACCTTTGTGAATATTTTATCACCACACCAAGAAAAATCATAAAAAACACATAATTCTTAGATAAGAACTTAACACAACCACTGAAACGTCACTTGACCACAAAACACGGACCCGAATTCGGCGATTCAGGTGTAAATACGCGAAATTAACCGCGACGTCGCGAACAACTTATAATAGCGCGGAACTGTCAGACTTTGTGTGCATATATACTATGATACATCAAAATTGACGTAGATTTGATGAGCTTTTTGTTGGTGGTGCCAGAATGGCAAAATTATGTGGAAATAAAAAGTTATTTAAATAATTATGTTTTTGCATAAGAGTATGCAAGAGGGAGAGAGAAGTACAAGGAGCAGGAAATGAGCGAGATGGAAATAATTCTCAAAATGGAGAATGTAAATTGGCTCTCGCCATTTTTGTTGTGAAAATATTAAATTTATGAAAACGTAAATATCGCTTGCAAATTCATGTGCACATATTGCGGAAAAATCATATATGAATTCTTATGATCTAATTATGCTGTCCAAGCAAGCATATGACTTGAATTATGGATAAACATCAAATTTTCATATGCCGACAGTGCAGTTCGGCAACTTCCGCCTTTTTCGAGCCTATATAAACGGAGCATCAGCTAGGCTCGCTCTCTTTTCTTGGCAGCTTTCGATGGACTTTCAACGGAAGATCATGGTATGCTCTCAGCTAGTGTGATCTCTCACGTGTTAGTTCAGCTGAAAGACATCTTGGGTAAGTAACATAAAAAAACAACAACAAACAGTAGAGAACCAAAAACATGCCTTAAGGTTAAACTTGGTTCTATATATGCGTTTGCAACTTACAATCAGAAAAAACTCATCGCGGGAATCATCAGCACAACTAACACCGTGACATCACATGACGGCTAACTTTTTTTACTTTTTTATTTTTGAATAAAATTTTATATATTTATTTGAATAAAACAAAACAAGTTTGAAGTATCAACCGAACGTTCTTTTTCTTTACTACACAACTCCTCAATTTGTATTTCAGAGGTACAAAATTTGGGCCTGGGTATTAATCGTAAGTTGATATGCTTTATCACGTATGCGATTAAACATTTTTTGGAGGTTCCACCGAGATATACATTCGGCATATTCAAGCTTGTTTTGTTTTGTTTTATTATCCACGTCCATTGTGCGTTAATTTCTTGTGTTGCGTTAAAATGGCGTCACTTCAACAACTATGCAATAACCAACGGACGTTAAGACTTCACATGGATAAATTTATTGAAACTTGCAAAAAACAGCAATACCTAAACGAACCCAAGGATTTTACGAGATCAGGATTGAGGGACTAAGGAAAACCTGGGCAGAATTTCGACAGAATGATATTGCAATCAACCAGGAAGCATTACAAAATCCCCCAGACACTCCAGACGATTATTTGGCATTTGACAGATACAGTGAAGCCGAACTTAAATATTATGAATATATGGGAGAATTAGTTGATGGATTAAAATATCAAACTCCGAGTTCGTCTTCACTTCCTTCTAACATGCCACCAACAACAGCTCAACAAGATATACAATTACCTCGGATGAGCTTACCCAAATACAATGGCAATTTTGACTTATGGCGATCTTTCCACGACATATTCGTGTCCCTAGTGCACAACAATGATAAATTGCAACCGGTGCAGAAGTTGCACTACCTAAAGGAATGCCTGATTGGCGATGCTGAGGCTCTCATTCGACACGTGCCAATAACCAACTACGATTATGAACCCGCCTGGGCCAAATTACAAGAGCGCTATGAGAACAAAAGAATTCTTGTAAACCATCAGCTAAAAAGGTTCATGAACATGCCTAAATTGGCAACCGAAACTGCACACGGCCTTAAGATACTCATCGACACTTCTTCTGAATGCTTGCAGCAGCTTAAGAGTTTAGATGTGGATACAACCTCTTGGGACGCCATAATAATTTACACCATGGTACAAAGGTTACCTTATGCTACCTTGAGACTTTGGGAAGAGGAGCTAGGACCATCCCGAATACTACCGAGTCTAACAACCTTCCGGAAGTTTCTCAATACAAGGTGGCGAGTTCTCTCGTCTATTGCAGATGTTGTTGTACCCAAATCGCCTGCATCAGTCAAGCCAGTAGTTCATCAAAGGTTTACATACACACACCATTCAAGAAATTCAGCTAGTTGCCCTGCATGTCATGCTAAGCACTTCATAGCTACATGTAAAAGGTATCATGCCATGGATATTGATGCAAGACGCAAGATTTTGCAAACTAATGGCAACTGTTTAAACTGCCTGGCAAGCCATCACTCTACAAGGGACTGCACAAGTAAATACCGATGCTGGAAGTGTAAGCAAAAGCACCATACTACATTACATAGCAACGCTGGACAAGAGAGCCCTGCGTTGATAAAATACAAGGAAAATTCTAAAAACGAAGATATTATGCCAAACAATTCTCCAAGGAATACAAGGGTACAATCCCCTGATACTACTGATCAGGAAACTACAGTGCAAGGTTTTCTAGCTACGAAAAGCCATTTACAAAATGAAGATATCATGCCAAACAATTCTCCAAGGAATACAAGGGTACAACCCCCCGATACTACCAATAAAAACACTACAGTGCAAGGTTTTCTAGCTACAAAAACTCATTTACAGACGGAAGATATTATTCCAAGCAATCCTCCTAGCAATGCAAGACTACAAGTCCCGGATACTATTAATGAACAAATTACAATGCAAGGTTTTTTAGCAATGAAAGCCCATAAGGCCCTATTGGCCACAGCGTTGGTAGTGGTTAGTGCTACCAAGGGAAGGGAAAGGGTTTTACGATGCCTCATTGACCCAGGATCGGAATCTTCCTTCATCACTACCAATGCATGTAAGCAACTTGGCGCTCAAACGACTAATACAGATGTACGAATTACAGGCATAAACGTAAGCCCAGCAGCTACAGCCCGTAAACAAGTTAGGCTCACCCTAAGGGCACGTGGTGGAACTACAACACCAATAGTGGACGACTTTTTAGTGATTGATACCATCACCGATCCCTTGCCTACAAAGATCATCCGTAAATCGAATTGGAAACATGTACAACATTTACGACTAGCAGATCCAAACTTTGGACGGACTGGAAATATTGATATGCTACTAGGAGTGCTATTATATACAAAGATTGTGCAACACGGCATACGCCGTGGAACTGAAGATGCCCCAGTGGCAATAAATACATTATTTGGATGGATCTTAATGGGACCAACAACAACCCCGTGCGACAGCGAAGTCACGACATGTACAGCCATTACGGGCGAACTCCGACTCGAAGAACAACTGAAGCGTTTCTGGGAAATGGAGGAAGTACCTGCACCGCCGATGCTAACTGAAGAGGACAAATTATGTCAACAAATATTCGATGCGACTTATATACGACATTCTAATGGGAAATACCAAGTGACACTTCCATTCGTGCATAACAGACCGCCAACATTAGGGATTTCAAGACCGCAGGCGTTAAAGCGATACGCAATGCTTCAACAACAATTCATGAAGAAACCTCAGTTAGAAAAGGACTATAAAAAATGTTTGAACGAGTATATTGAATTGGGGCACATGATTCCAGTAGATCCCCCCAGCAGTGATGAAACCCATTACTACATTCCACACCACGCAGTCATTAAGGATAGTACGACAACAAAATTGAGAGTGGTCTTTGATGCATCTGCCAAGACTAGTAATGGGAAATCACTAAATGAACAGCTCTTGACTGGGCCAACATTGCAGCCTAAACTATATGCTACACTCCTTAATTGGAGAAAATTTAAAATAGCCATGAATGCGGATATCGAAAAAATGTATAGAATGATCGAAGTCCATCCAGACCATCAAAATTACCAGAGGATTGTGTGGCAACATCCTCATACACAACTGCTTCAGGACTATAAACTACAAACGGTGACCTTTGGTACAGCATGCGCTCCATTTCTAGCAATCCGTACTTTGAAGCAATTAGCAGAAGATGAAAGAGCGGCTTGGCCCATGGCATCTGAAGCTATACATAATAATTTTTACGTGGATGATCTATTGACAGGAGCAGACAACATACAGGAGGCTAGGCAATTACAAAGAGAATTACTCAACATTACAGCGTCAGGAGGTTTCAAGCTTAGGAAGTGGGCAAGTAATGAAATAGAATTACTAGAAAGTGTTCCCTTGGAAGACAGGGAATTAAAGACCATGCTAACCCTTACAAAGGACGACGCAGTAAAAACACTTGGTATCAAATGGCATCCTGGACCCGATTTGTTCACCTTCAATATAACTCCCCTGCGCGAACATGAGGTCACAACTAAAAGAACTATTTTATCGGATACGGCTTCCTTATACGATCCACTTGGATGGCTAGCACCTATAATAATAAATGCTAAAATCTTAATGCAATCGTTATGGATCACTGGATTCTCATGGGATCAACACGTAACAGCCCCGATAGAACAGCAATGGCGCAACTTTAAATCAGAACTACAAGATCTCAATACCTTGCAAATCCCAAGATGGATTAATTATTCTACATCCGCAAGCATGCAGCTTCACGGATTTTGCGATGCATCAGTTAGAGCTTATGCTGCAGTTGTGTATCTAAGAGTTGAAACAGACAACGGACAAGTTACATCGATGCTTCTTACCTCCAAAACTAGGGTCGCACCCACTAAACCAGTAACAGTACCTAGGCTGGAATTAAACGGAGCTGTAATCCTATCACGACTATTGAAATCCACAATGGAGAACATGCAACTATGCCACATTCCAATATTTGCTTGGACAGATTCGATGATTGCTCTACAATGGATAAAAATGGATTCCAAATGGAAGACTTATGTAGCCAATCGGGTAGTTGAAATACAGGAGTTCATACGACACGACCAATGGCGTTATGTTCCAACTAGTGACAATCCAGCAGATCTAGCCTCGCGAGGTGTATCGGTCCCCTATTTGAAAGACGCAAGGCTGTGGTGGCATGGACCAAGTTGGCTCACCAATGACTCAAGGGAGTGGCCTAAAACACAACATACAGTGAAACAAACCAACTTGGAGGCAAAAAAGGGAGCCGTAACCAGCTTTCTTGCGCAATTGGACAACAACATTTTACTACGCTACTCCACCATGACACGGCTAACATACATCGTGGCACTCATTCAACGTTTTGCATACAATTGCAAAAATCCTAAGAATAAACGGTTAAACTATCTATCATCAATTGAATGGAAGGAGTCAGAAAAAACAATATTACGACTCGTGCAACAAATGGAATTCCCGATTGAATATAAAAATTTGCATTCAAAGAAAATACTTTCTTCAAATAGTCGATTAATAAAATTATCTCCATTTCTGGATAGAGATGGATTATTACGAGTTGGTGGGAGACTAGCCAATGCTACAATAACTTACAGTGCAAAACACCCGATAATATTACCGCAAGGACATCTGATAACGAAACTAATTATTGACCAGCTGCATCAAGGAACACTCCATGGGGGTATCTCCCTAGTACTGGCCACCAGTCGTCAAAAATATTGGATTTTGGATGCCAGAAGATGCATCAACAGTCAAATACGCAAATGCGTCACTTGCATAAGGCACCGGGGTGAAACAATGACACAATTGATGGGACATTTACCGACACCAAAGGTCAATATAACCAAATCATTTACAAATGTTGGAATCGATTATGCGGGCCCAATTACAATTAAAACATCTACATTACGAAACTCTAAACTACAAAAGGCATATATTTGTGTCATTGTTTGTTTAGCGACGCGGGCTGTGCATCTTGAACTCGTTTCAGATTTATCAACTATGGCATTTATAGCAGCATTTAAAAGGTTCGTTTCCCGAAGAGGCCTTTGTAAAAATATCTATTCGGATTGTGGTACCAATTTTATGGGAGCTAAGTCCACGTTAGACAAGGATCTTAAGCAAGCAATCAAGACCGCCAGTCCAGAGGCGGCCCAACACTTTGCATCAAGCCAAGTTACGTGGCACTTTAACCCCCCAGCTGCACCGCACTTCGGCGGAATTTGGGAGGCAGGAGTCAAGTCTGTTAAGCACCACTTACGCAGAACACTGGGGAAACATACATACACCTATGAAGAGTATACCACTATACTTACACAAGTGGAAGCATGCTTGAATTCTCGACCACTTTGCTACATTAGGAATGATCCAGACGACCCATTTGTTTTAACACCTGGACATTTTTTAATAGGACAACCGCTTAATGCTGTGCCTGAAGCATTTGATAATGACAACTTATCATTATCCCGACGTTGGAGCTGCCTTCAATGCGCAATTAAGAGGTTCTGGGATACATGGACGAAAGATTATCTGAACCAATTGCAGCAAAGGCCAAAATGGCAAAAG
Source organism: Thereva nobilitata (assembly GCA_963855945.1). Lineage (NCBI taxonomy): Eukaryota > Metazoa > Arthropoda > Insecta > Diptera > Therevidae > Thereva > Thereva nobilitata. The sequence goes on from OY979694.1 coordinate 170,704,992, forward strand.
GAATTCCGGAACATACAGGTCGGAGATATCGTTCTTGTTAAACACGAAAACCTGCCACCATTGCACTGGCCTCTTGCAATTATTGAGAAGATCTTCCCAGGACAAGATGGCCTGGTACGTGTGGTACAACTACGAACGAAGGACAACACGTTTAAACGACCTATCACTAAAATTTGTCGCCTACCCGTTGAGGAACCAACACAGTAACTCCAAGGAGGATCGCCATACTAAGTGTTTTACGTTTTTTTTGTCGTGTCGTAAATCCACTATTACAACCTAGTCCCACAATTTCCATACTAACCTGACTCTCCTAACATAAGAGTTCTTTGCAGGCATCCGAATACGATTACACTGAGGAGGATTTGGCCGCAGTAGAAGATAGTTTTCTCTATCCACCCGGCAGCCCCTTCTTGGACTTGGATTGCGAGATCACCATTGAGCTCTCCAGCCCATCGCCACCACCGGCATCACCAGAAACCATACCCAAGCTAGTACCCAGTGTCATCACTAGACCGTCTATAGCACCAGTCCTGGAAAAACCAGCGATTATAAATGGCCGGTTTACTTACAATTTGGAAGCCTTGAAGCCAACGACAACACTAAAGGAGTTGGCAGAACGCGCGCAAAATTGTTTTCAGCGCTTCGTCACGCGCGAAGGCGAGAGTTTGTTCCTGCCTCGTAGCGTTCTCCAAAAAATAGACTTTCACGGCGTCCGCACCAAAAAACGAAAGGAAAAGACGATAAACCTGCCCAATCGGCACCAAGCCAGATTACAGGTGAAAGCCGATGGAAGAATCGTCTTTCACCACTATCATAAAAGAGGAATAAGCAAGATCAACAATTTCGAACGTGACCGTTCAAAGGGGCGGAGTATGTTCGACCCACAGCGAACGACATAAAACATTCCTAAAAAAGAAATAATAATAAAGTTATAAACAATATTAATAACACAAAATAGCATACATAAATACAATATATTAAAATAAGTATACATGAAGTCTGAATGAATTAACACTAAAATTACCTATATATAAATTAACATACATGAATTATAAATAAGTACATACAAATAAATGAATCTAAAGGGTACAAATAACAACATTTTTTAAACCTTATAAATTTACTTAAAACTAAGATAGCAGCTACGAATCTGAAAAAAGAAACAATTATTAAACCTGGCACAAATAAAAATTGTGATACATTCATACTCACCTGCTCATATGATGAAATATACCTAAAAGGAAATTAGAATTAGTAGTCTATACAATTAGAAACAAGGATACTATACTTACCTGTTTACAATCAGGACTTCAAATCTGAAAAGAGGAAAATTACTTGAATAAAAATCTTACCATAACATAGATTTTACTTACGTTTTCATAATAGAACCTAGAAAGAAATACGGACCTGAATTAATAAGACAAGCAATAATTTGATTTGAAGCTCAACCCCCAATAAATATGGAACAAATCGAGCCTCAAATGCAACATAAGAATTTGCATGCAGAAATAACAACAACAACCTGTCAAACTAAAACTTGAACAAAAACCACTAAATAACATGAATTAACAACATATCATGCAACATAACATTAAAGCACATCACAATTAACATGTAGCATACTCTAAAATGTACATAATTCCACAAATAAAAGTAAAATTAGCACATAAACAAACATAAACAACATAACCTACCTTTGTGAATATTTTATCACCACACCAAGAAAAATCATAAAAAACACATAATTCTTAGATAAGAACTTAACACAACCACTGAAACGTCACTTGAGCACAAAACACGGACCCGAATTCGGCGATTCAGGTGTAAATACGCGAAATTAACCGCGACGTCGCGAACAACTTATAATAGCGCGGAACTGTCAGACTTTGTGTGCATATATACTATGATACATCAAAATTGACGTAGATTTGATGAGCTTTTTGTTGGTGGTGCCAGAATGGCAAAATTATGTGGAAATAAAAAGTTATTTAAATAATTATGTTTTTGCATAAGAGTATGCAAGAGGGAGAGAGAAGTACAAGGAGCAGGAAATGAGCGAGATGGAAATAATTCCGCAAAATGGAGAATGTAAATTGGCTCTCGCCATTTTTGTTGTGAAAATATTAAATTTATGAAAACGTAAATATCGCTTGCAAATTCATGTGCACATATTGCGGAAAAATCATATATGAATTCTTATGATCTAATTATGCTGTCCAAGCAAGCATATGACTTGAATTATGGATAAACATCAAATTTTCATATGCCGACAGTGCAGTTCGGCAACTTCCGCCTTTTTCGAGCCTATATAAACGGAGCATCAGCTAGGCTCGCTCTCTTTTCTTGGCAGCTTTCGAAGGACTTTCAACGGAAGATCATGGTATGCTCTCAGCTAGTGTGATCTCTCACGTGTTAGTTCAGCTGAAAGACATCTTGGGTAAGTAACATAAAAAAACAACAACAAACAGTAGAGAACCAAAAACATGCCTTAAGGTTAAACTTGGTTCTAATTATGCGTTTGCATCATATTAATAATACAAAAATTACAACAAATAGTAGAGAACCAAAAACATGCCTTAAGGTTAAACTTGGTTCTATATATGCGTTTGCAACTTACAATCAGAAAAAACTCATCGCGGGAATCATCAGCACAACTAACACCGTGACATCACATGACGGCTAACTTTTTTTACTTTTTTATTTTTGAATAAAATTTTATATATTTATTTGAATAAAACAAAACAAGTTTGAAGTATCAACCGAACGTTCTTTTTCTTTACTACCCAACTCCTCAATTTGTATTTCAGAGGTACAAAATTTGGGCCTGGGTATTAATCGTAAGTTGATATGCTTTATCACGTATGCGATTAAACAAAGGCTGACACAAAAAACGACAAAACGACGCTCGCCGCTATTCGCGCTTAAAAATGAATAAACCCCTTTGTATTTTTATAGTAATAAATAATTTCTTGTAAAAACGATAATAAAGTAATTGTGTTTCTTGTAAGAAAAGTGTTTTCTATTAACCTCGAATAAGAACCACAAATTGGTGACCCACGACAAGGGACGCGCGAGTTATATTTTTACCGATAAATTAATCGAACTATACCGATCTGAAATAGAATGAAATATTCACACCAAAAGAAAAGAAAACAAACGAACTTTTAGAAAAGAAAACACATTTATTGCGATTGTAACGGATTGAAGTTTTACGACAGACTATTTATGCTATTTCTACTTTTCAGTGTTGCACTTACATTTTCAATTGTCTTTTTTACAAGGTAAGCATTTTCATGGTGGCGAGACATAATTTGATATCTTTTGGACGTGACTTTTTGATGAGAAAATATTTATGTTTTTAAACGGAAATTATTTGATAATCTTTTCTCGGTGAGAAAATAATAATTAACAAAATGTTATTTTATTTAATTCTGGGAATAACGGAAAAGCTTTTCCGTTACCACGACATTGGTTTCACTTGAGTTTGATGTGAACCAGCCTCAGTAGTGTCATCTTTCTTTGAATCATCAATATATGTAATTCGCGTGTAACAAGCAGAAAATAATAATTAGCAACAGCGTAATAACTGCAACATACAACATCGGCAACGCCTAGTCTTTCACATAAAAAAAAAAAAAAAAAAAAAATAACTAGTTTTCAACTAAATTAAGGAATTCATTGTTTGTTTTATATTTTAGTGCTGCAATTACAAATTTTCCAATGTCGGACGAGGAAGGAAATAAATCTATGGGCACAGAAAATAAGTGCATGGAAATCGCTCGAGTCAGCGTAAAACTTCCGCCATTTTGGAAGCCAAATCCTTGTTTATGGTTTTCGCAAATAGAATCCCAGTTCATAAGGTCTGGAGTTACGGAAGACGAAACCAAATACCACACAGTAGTAGAGGCAATTGAAAGCGCAGTGTTATCCCAGGTGAGCGACATAATTTTAAACCCTCCAAATAAGGAAAAATATTTTACACTTAAAAAACGTCTAACCGAACATTATGCCGATTCGGAAGAAATACGCCTTAAAAAATTACTTAGGGAAACTCCGCTTGGCGATAGAAAACCTACTCAGCTCCTTAGAGAAATGAGAGATCTCGCGGCTGGTAAGTTAACAGATGAAATTTTAAAATCACTGTGGACGCAAAGATTACCTGAACAGGTACAAATGATTCTGTCCACAATGGCTGGCAACTTTGACAAAATGGCAAAAACTGCCGACAAAATAGTGGAAGTTGCTCAACCATTAAATATTAGTGCAGTGGCTCACGGCAATATCGAAGATGATAACACCCAAGCTTTGTACCAGCGAATCGAATTTTTAACGCAAAGAATTAAAGAGCTCGAAGGTACAAAAGATAAAAACAAACGCTACCGTCAACACAACCGAAGTCGTTCTAAATCAAGTGATGGTAAAAAACAACAGTGCTGGTATCACTGGAAATTCGGCAAACAAGCACGTTCGTGCAGAGCGCCATGTAGTTTCAGTCCAACAACAAAAAACTAAAAAGTGCAGCGCCGTTAGCGGCCGACGACGACTGTACCAGGAAATCAAGCCGCTTAATTATAATAGAGAAAAAGACTAGGTTACAGTTCCTCATCGATACTGGAGCGGAAGTTTCAGTACTACCACCAGATAATATAAATAAAAATAACTTATCACCCACAATATTTTCGCTAGTTGCAGCAAACGATACGGAAATTAAAACGTACGGGCAAAAAACATTAATATTAGATTTAGGCCTCAGAAGAAAATTCCCGTGGACATTTATAGTCGCAGATGTTTCTAATAACATTATAGGTGCCGATTTTTTAAAACGTTATGGATTATTAGTTGACATTAAAGCTAACGCGTTAAGGGATGAAACAACACATATGTGTACACACGGCAAAGTCATCGTCGCCGAATTTTCAATCATTCGAATAAAGGGCGACAATTCGAAATTTTATCAGTTGCTGGAAGAATACAACGACCTAATGCAAAACTATACAAATAATGAGACAACAAAGCACCATAAAGAAGAGCACTACATCGAAACTTGTGGTCAACCAGTTACCGCCAAGGCACGTAGACTAGCATCAGATAAATGGAAAGCAGCAAGACTGGAAATTGATACAGCAATGGCCACTGGAATCTGCCGTCCATCCAAAAGTTTGTGGGCTAGTCCCATACACCTCGTCAAAAAGTCAAATGGAACTTGGAGGTTATGTGGAGACTATAGAAAATTAAATTTTATTACTAAGCCCGATAAATACCCAATAAGGCACATTCAAGATTTCTCAAGTAATCTAGCAGGAACAAAAATTTATTGAATTATCGACCTACAGCGCGCTTATCATCAAATACCGGTCCGGGAGGAAGACATCGAGAAAACGGCCATTATAACACCTTTTGGCCTATATGAATATACTCACATGATGTTCGGCCTAAAAAACGCTGCGCAAACGTTTCAGCGGTTTATTGATGAAGTTCTTCGCAACTTACCTTTTTGTTTCGCTTACCTCGACGATATTTTGATTGCTTCAAAGTCGACAGAGTTACATACATCACACTTGGAAACAGTGTTTAGTCGCCTGCGAGATTATGGCCTAAAAATTAATGCAGATAAATGTATTTTTGGTCGTCACTAAATTAGATTTCTCGGACACGTCATCACTCCAGTTGGCATACAACCATTGTCAGAAAAGGTAGACGCCATTAAAAACTTTCCCAAACCTACAGACGTACGTGAACTTCGAGCTTTCTTAGGGATCTATAACTTTTATCGTATAACTTTTATCGTCGCTTTATACAAGACGCCGCAAAAAACCAAGCGCCTCTGTTGAAGTTTTTAGGTCGTTGTAAAAAGAACGACAAGACAAAAATTAACTGGGATGCCGACGCAGACATGGCCTTTCAGAACATGAAAGAGGATTTATGTGAAACAGCTTTATTGGCACGGCCAATAGAAGGCGCAACATTGTCTTTAATAACTGATGCTTCGGATTTAGCGATAGGCGCCTCAGTACAAGAACTCATCGAAGGGGCATGGCAACCACTGGGTTTTTTTTCGCAAAAATTAACGGAAACGGAAAGACGCTACAGCGCCTATGACAGGGAACTATTGGCAATCTACGCAGGCATTAAATATTTTCGTCACAAATTGGAAGGAAACGATTTCACAATCCTAACGGACCAGAGGCCACTAGTTTTCGCCTTCAACCAAAAATGGGAAAAGCTTTCACCTCGCCAGACGAGACAGTTAGACTTCATAAGTCAATTCAGCACCAGTATTGTTCACGTCAGGGGTAAAGACAACATCGTTGCAGATTGTCTGTCACGAATTAATGAGATATCAACGCCTCAAGCAATAGACTTTGAGGATTTAGCAAGAAAGCAGGAAGCTGACGAAGAACTAACCAGTTTAACAAAACAAGAAACTACTTCGCTCAACCTTAGAAGATGGCCTCTAGCCAACAGCCAATATGAGCTAATCTGCGACGTAAGCGAAAATTTAGTACGTCCTTACGTTCCTCGGAATTTTCGGAAGATAGTTTTCGACGTTATCCATGGTTTGGCGCATCCTGGAATACGCGCAACACAAAAGTTAATTTCAAAACGCTACGTATGGCCAAATATGCATACCGACATACGAAAGTTCGTCACAGCCTGTTTAGTTTGTCAACGTGGAAAAGTGCATAGACACACAAAAAGTCAACCCGCAGCATTTAATTTGCCGAACAGCCGTTTTGACCACGTCCACATCGACATCGTGGGACCATTTCCGCAGTCACGTGGATCATCTTACTGCCTTACAATCATCGACCGATTTTCAAGGTGGGTAGAAGCGCTGATATTACCGCAGCTACCATAGCCGACACGTTCTATTCTGGCTGGATTTGCAGATATGGCGTTCCATGTAAAATCACAACCGACCAAGGCAGACAATTTGAGAGCAACCTCTTCAAACAATTAACTACATTCCTAGGTGTTAGACATACGCATACTACAGCATACCATCCTCAGGCAAATGGTTTAATCGAACGTTTCCACCGAACCATGAAGTATACGTTAAAAGGTTTAAACTCTAATGACTGGACAACCAAGTTATCAACAATACTACTAGGAATCAGGTCAGCATTCAAAGAGGACTTACAAGCCTCGGCAGCAGAAATGGTTTACGGGCAAGCTTTACGCCTACCGGGGGAATTTTTCGACCAATCGTCAAAGCAAGAGCTCCACGAAGATGAATTCGTCATTAGACTCAAGTCGCATTTCGACGACGTCAAGCCAACACCGACCTCAAATCATAGCAAGGACAACATTTTCATTCCTAAGAATCTGCAATTCGCAACACATGTATTTCTTCGAGACGACACCGTTCGAGCACCTCTCATTCCGCCATATAAAGGCCCATATAAGGTTACGCAACGAAGCGACCTTTTGAATCGAAATAAGAGGAAAGGAAGTAACAGTGTCGATCGACAGAGTAAAACCGGCCTACTTGTTAGACGAAGACGAGAGGAACGAGGCCGAGGAACACGAACCTCCAAAACCACCCCTGTCAACAAGAACCAGGAAAATACAGCTACCTGTGCGTTTCAGGGATGAATGATCCCTTTGGAAGGGGGGTGTGTGGCGAGTTAACTTGAACCCATATAAACGCGACCAAGTAAAAATTCTGACTGGACCAACTTCAAGAAAAATAAGAAAGAAGAAGATGATTATGATAAAATTTATTCGGCTGACACAAAAAACGACAAAACGACGCTCGCCGCTATTCGCGCTTAAAAATGAATAAACCCCTTTGTATTTTTATAGTAATAAATAATTTCTTGTAAAAACGATAATAAAGTAATTGTGTTTCTTGTAAGAAAAGTGTTTTCTATTAACCTCGAATAAGAACTACAAATTTATTACTTAATTATATTGAATTATATAGAATTTAATATTAAACAGGAAATTATTATTTGAAAGTATCAGTGATTTTGTGAAAGGAACATCTTTTATTTGAACACACCTTCCGGCATCTTCTTTTAAGATTAGAGATTAAATTGCTAAATCTGATCAATAATAAAAATTGGAAGAATAAATCATACGGTAAATATTATCAAATATTCCCTTTTAAATGTCATCGTTGTAGGAAAACTGGACACAAGGCTGCAGACTGTAAATGATCAGGAGCAAACAAATATAAAAGTAAAGCAGAAACTACAAAAGTATGTACTGAATCCAACGAAATCGCATTAGTACAACCAGGGAGAAAATTTAAAAATAGGTGGTGTTTAGATAGCGGGTGCACTTCACATATGACAGCTGAAGAGAAAGAATTCCCTGAGAAACCTCTTAACTTAACCTAGCAAATGGTGAATTGACAGCGATAAAAGGAGTCGGAGGAGTAAAATTAACGGCTAGTAATGGCAAGGAAGTGAAAAACTTGAAGCTGGAAAAGGTTATGTTTGTGCCAGACTTGAAAACTAATTTGATGTCATTAGCAAAAATAACTGACAAAGGTTTCAAAGTGAATTTTGACAAATCGAAATATCAACCCCAGATGGGAAAATAATAGCAGTCGCTGACAGAGATGGTGACTTATATTATATACTATTTAAAGTTATGAAGTTTCAGCCTTAGCTACAAATCAGACCGAAATGAGACGATCACATCTACAGACGTGGCATGAAAAATTGGGTCACATAAACGTAAACGACATGGTACAAATGGCGAAGAAACAAAAAGTTCTAGGTTTGAAGATTAATAAAAATGAAATGATGCCTAAATGTGAGATATGTATAAGAGCTAAACAAACAAGATTACCATTTTTACAATCAGAACAAAGCCGTACATATCAATTACTCGAAATCGTGCATAGTGATATTTGTGGTCCGATGCGTCAATCTTCAATAGGTGGCGCGAAATATTTTGTCACTTTCATAGATGACAAATCTCGGTGGTGCGATGTTTATTTTTTAAACAAGAAAAGTGACGTTTTCGACGCGTTTAAAAGTTCAAAGCAGCAGCAGAAACACACACTGGAAAGAAGATTAAGGCACTACAATCAGATAATGGACTGGAATATTGTAGCAACAAATTCAACACTTTTTTAGCGGAACATGGTATTAAAAGGAGACTTACGGTTCCACATACACCACAACAGAATGGTATATCCGAACGAAAAAATAAGGAAATAAGTTTGTCCTCACTACAAAATATGACATGAAAAACAAAGCTGAACGCAAAAAGGCTCGATTAGTAGCAAGAGGATTCGCTCAATTAGAAGGCATAGACTTCCATGAAACATATGCTCCAGTACAGTGTTGGGCATTAATCAATTAAATTTTCATTCAATTAATTAATTGACTAAAAAATTAATTGCGATTAATTTAATTGCAGTTAAAATTAATTGCAATTGAACTATTAATTGCACCCCACAATTAATTTATTTGGATTAATCCGTGTTAATTGTATATAGCAACTAAATCAATTGCAATTAATTTTAACTGCAATTAAATTAATCGCAATTAATTTTTTAGTCAATTAATTAAAGACAATTAAAACTAACAATTAATCCTCTTCAATTTTATGTGAACTTGATTTAAGGGTTTCAAATGACGAATTTGTGATTAAAATTTGAAAATTCAAAATGGCGGACTATTTTTTGCAATTGTGTTGCGATTGTACTGAAAATCAGTATCTGGGGGCTTTAAGGGTTCCAAATGACGAATTTGTGGTTAAAATTTGAAAATTCAAAATGGCGGACTAACTTTGGCAATTGTGTTCCGACTGTACTGAAAATCAGCTTCGGGGGGTCTTAAGGGTTCCAAATGACGAATTTGTGGTTCAAATTTGAAAATTCAAAATGGCGGACTAATTTTTGTAATTGTGTTCCGATTGTACTGAAAATCAGTATCTGGGGGCTTTAAGGGTTCCAAATGACGAATTTGTGGTTACAATTTGAAAATTCAAAATGGCGGACTAACTTTGGCAATTGTGTTCCGACTGTAGGTACTGAAAATCATCTTCTGGGGGCTTAAAGGGTTCCAAATGACGAATTTGTGGTTAAAATTTGAAAATTCAAAATGGCGGACATAATGGCAAAATAAATGGGTAGTAAAATCAAGCGTTAATAAAAAAACCGTTAACAAAAGAAAAACTGCAACTTGATTTTGACCCACTTTCATATAACCGATCAACTTCAAATTTTGCACATATGTATAGCTCGCGTGGAAATACAATATGACCATTTTGTAAAAAGGTGAAGATGGCGGTTTAAAGATGGCGGCCGATTTTTTCATTTGTGTTCCCCGACCCCCGACATGGGTATCGAATGAAAGGGCATGACAGGTAGCATCCAATTAGCGTCATTCCAAATTCAAAATGGCGCCAACTCAAAATGGCGGAAGACATATAATAGACTAAAAAGTAGAAAATATAACCGATCAAGTTCAAATTTTCCACATACACGTAGTTTGCTTGACAATCTGCCCATTTTGAAAACAAAATCAGGATATCGGTTCTAAAATGACGGCCGATTTTTGCACATGTGTTCCCCGACCCCCGACATGGGCATGAAATGAAAGGGCATGACAGGTTGAATACAATAAGCGGTGTAGCGTCATTCCAAATTCAAAATTGCGGATTACCTTTTTCTTCACCCCTCCCTATGGGTATCAAATGAAAAGGTATGAAAATATAGGATATTTTAAGACAATCGTTTTTCAGGACTAAACTCCAGTCACGCGTCGGAGATGACACGCACTTTCATTTTTTTTGTATTAAATATTATTTAAAAAATTGGGAAATTTATTCTAACCCCTAAATCGAAACAGAATAAAAAATACATTGAAAAAAAAATTCTTTTCGTAGATGCAAATAAAATTTAAGTGAAAAAAAATTTCAATCTTTTTCAAATTCAACTTTTTACCCCCTTAAGAAAATAATTTATTTTTGCCTGGTAATATCTATTCAACCAAATTTCTAGCAAATTTCACCTATTCAACCAAATTTCCTTTTAACCACTCTCAACTCAACACATTGGTTGCCTTCCATTTAAACACACAGACACACAGTGTTCCATCAACGACAAAAATGTGCACCGCCGGGTGAAATACATACATTTAAACACGACTGTTAGACACACTGTGTCTCGCTGTGTTCAAATGGAAGGCACCAAGCCCTCGTAAGTACAGGCCTGGAAGCAGACTTTTTGGTTGTGTCTGTGCGAGGCCAAAATCGTCTGACAGTTGTGGAATTAACATGGCCGAAGCCGTACGAAGCAATTTTTTAACTTTGGTTTTGGAATAAAAAGTGGTAAAATATTGTATTTTATCACTTTTTAGTGCACACGGATTATCAGTGATAAGTTATTTAGTGATCTGAGTCCATAAATTAAAAAAAAATTAGTGGTTAAGTGTATTTTAAGAGTGTTAATTGATTAGGTGACCATTTTTGTTTACAATAGCGGTGGTTTTTTCGTGTTAATTTAGGGAAAAAGTGTTGAATTTGTGTAGTAATGGAATTAAAAGTGAATTTAAAGTAGTTAAAAATTACTATAGAAGAGTTATTAAAAACATAAGTGCAAGTACTACCACACAACATGAATAACAATAACTTTTTCACTTTTCCTTCACATTTTTCTGCACCTATATTTTTAATAACTATTCTATAATAATCTTTAATCACTTAAAAAGCACTTTTTATTTTATTACTACACAAATTCAACATTTTTTCCCTAAATTAACACGAAAAAACCACCGCGAATGTAAACAAAAATGGTCACCTAATCAATTAACACTCTTAAAATACACTTAACCACTCACTTCATTTTAATTTTTTTTATTAAACCACTAAAGCACTAATCACTGATAATCCATGTGCACCAAAAAGTGATAATATAAAATATTTTACCACTTTTTAGTGCAAAAACAAACTTAAAAAATTGCTTCGTATGGCTTCGGCCATGTTAATTCCACAACTGTCAGAATATTTTTGGCCTGTTTTCAGCTATGTTAGTATTAGTTGGCCTGGCTGCTTCCAGGCCTGTACTTACGAGGGCCTTGAAGGCACCCATTATTCTTTAACGTTTCATACAGAAACAGGTAAACTGAAATGGTGAATGTTTATGACGTCAGCAGATAAAGCATTAGGGCCAGGGCTGGCTTCATGTAAGTGATCGTTTATTATCACCAATCACTTATACTGGACTGGCTTAATGTGTACATGATTGGTGATAATCACCGATCACCTTACATGAAGCCAGCCCTGGTCAAAAACGCATGACTCATGCTTTGCAGCATGCAGCCAGTTCAAAAAGAACTCCTGCAAAGCAAATGATTTTTCTGCGCAAAAAGTATGCGACGGGGTCCAGCCACGAGCGAAAGAAAAGAATAAAATGTGTGCGCATGGAAAGTGAGCGGGCTGCATTTACGTTCAAAAACTTTTCTTTGCAGGGCGTGAAATGCATATGCTCTACTTTGGCTTTTCTGCACATGCGATGAATATATTGAAGTTTTTGACTAGGCCCTTACAGAAAGGAGCTGCTGCTTTGTTCTGAACTTTTGGAGCAGTCGTCAAACAACCCAATATGTGTCTTGATTTCGGTTCGCGAATATAACTTTTTTTGTTTACAAGTCGCAACGTGTTTGTAGGATTCACATTTTAATTTAATTACTCGCTCGCACGTTCTTAGTAGTATAATACTTAATACTGACTTAAAGTTCCATTTGTGTTTTTCTCACGGCCGCGTAAATATCGCCAGCAATTAATAGGTGTTCTTTTTTTTAACAAAAAAATACGGTGATTTTGTTTGTGCCATTTTTAAAAAATGACGACTGTAGACAATATTGTCGAAGACAGCAATTTTTCGGTGACTATTTCGGACATTGTTGAATCGTAGAAATCGCCTTTGCAACCCTCTGACACCGCTACCGCCAGTTGCTCTTCATCATCTTTGCAATCGCGTCTTATTTTACTCGACGGAACTTTTTTCAAGTACTTACCAGAAGAATCTACAGGTAATAAGGTTACAGCTTTATGCATGAGATGTCCAAAAGATCATATAGCAAAAGTCAAAGGATATAATAACTGTACATCTAACTTTTTAAGCCACCTCAAACGAAAACACGGAAAAGATTGCATCGATAAGTATCAAGCATATATAAAGAAAAAGAGAACGGATGAAAAGAGAAATCATGACAGTGTTAGCGTAACTAAAGCGACTAAAAAAAAGATTTGTAACGAGAAAAAACTTACGCAAGAACAATTCGATGAAAACATTGTGAAATATTTTATCCACTCTATGATCGCATTACGTACTGTAGAAGATCCATATTTTGCAACAATTTTCTCGGACTTAAAAATTTCTGAAAAGGGTCTTGCTCTAATTAGTCGACGAACCCTAGGACGTCGTATAGAAAAGTACTATGAAAAGCAAGTGACGCAGATAAAATCTAAATTAAGAAAAGTTGACTTTGTGTGCACAACATTAGATATCTGGTCAAGTAAAAAGAGAAGTTTTATTGGTGTGACAGCACACTGGATTGCAAGTGATCTACGTAGGGTATCAGTAGCGTTAGCCTGCCAAAGATTCAAAGGAATCCACAGCTATGATCGGATATCTGAAATAGTTCAAGAAATTAATGCCGATTTTGATCTCAATGTGAATAAAATAGTCGCATCAGTAACTGATAATGGTCGTAATTTCGTCAAAGCTTTTGAAACCTTTGGAGTGAAACTAACCAATATTGATCTTGAGGATGATTCTTCAGAAATTATATCCGACAGTCATCCCCCTGAAAACACTTCTGAATCCGAAGATGAAGAAGAAGAAACACCCAATGTTCATTTGCTGCCTGCACATCTACGATGCTCTGCGCACACATTAAGCCTATGTGCAACTACGGATGCGAATAAAATTTTAACTGAACAAAATACTCCATTGTCAGATATGCATGCCGGAGTGATGAAAAAATGTAATGCTTTATGGAAAGCTGCAGGACGGCCAAAGTCAGCTGAAATAATTCAAGATGTATTGCAACACACCTTAAGCCGCCCTGGTGAAACCAGGTGGAATAGTTTGTTTGATGCGCTTAAGCAAATTTTAAATTTAAAAGACAAAAACCTGCTCTTACATAAATCACTAAATACAAAAAATGCTATCAGAGAAAACGAATTTGATTATTTACAAGAGCACTTGGCCTGCGTTGCGCCAGTGGCAGAGGCCCTCGATATCACGCAGAGTGACACCAATACATATTACGGGATAATACTGCCATGCCTTTTGGCATTAAGAAAAAAATTACATAAAATCGAAAACAATAACAATTTTACTTATTGTAAACCTTTAATCAAGTCATACAGGCAAAGTGTAGAAAAAAGATTTGAGAAAATGTTTGATATAAGCACTCCAGTAGCGGAAAATGCGGCCATTGCTGCTTTGTCATATCCTCGCTTTAAAAACAAGTGGTTAACCTGTTTAGATCCCGCGGATCGTACAAAAATCTTAAAGATTTTTAAAACATGCATATCTAAACAAATAAATGAAAATGTAACCCCAACACCTACAACCAAAAAAAACAGTCAAGAAGATGTTTTTTTCAGTTTTGATTCTGATTCGGACTCGAATATGTCAATAACAGAAACAAACCGACTCTCTTTCGATGCTCCTTTGACAAAAGCGGAACTATTAATGCTGCATTTTTTTGCAGAGGAAAGCCAGGAACTGCAGCTACTTAATAGATATCCTGAAATAAAGAGTGTTTTTATCAAATACAACACGCCTTTACCATTGTCAGCGGCAGTTGAACGACTATTTTCCTTTGCCTCAATGACTAATCTGCCAAAGAGCCATAAATTGTCAGACAGTATGTTTCAAAAGAGGGTGGCGTTAAAATGCAATCTTAACTATTATAAGAAATGATTACTGAAATGTGACTGTCAATATTAAACATAATTGACAAGTGTTTTAGAAACTGTCAGAAACTTGAATGAAGTAATAATTTTTATTAAAACTGATAAATAGAAAAATAGCAGTCTTTTATTTGTTACATACTTACATATGTTATTTCATTCCTAACTAGTAAGATCCGCACGGCGTTGCCCGTGATAAACTTATTGGTCTTTCCGGTAAAATAAAAACACATGAAATAGCCTTAAAAAGGCAACCCCCTACCAAAAATAAATATTAGTGTAAAAGTATTTAAAAATGGGCTTTTGTAAACAATTGTTAGCTACATAGTATAATCTCACGAAAATATGTCAGATCCACACTCTTATTCATGCTGTAATCTTTGTTTTGGGGAGGGGAGGCAGTCCATACAATAAATTAAACATTAAATAATCCAAAAAATTTTATTACATTCTGTAAGAAAAAAAAATAAAAGGATTATACTAATTCAAGATTTCAAAATGGGCTTTTGATGGTGATGGACATTATACGTTTGGAGTCACGTACGGAGGAGTGTGACTTCAGATGGATATTGCCCATGGTTCTCTTCTGTAATGTCATTGACTCAGGTTTTATTTGTTTACCCAGATGCCAGGCCCTTCGCGTATTGGAGAATCTTTCCCAAAAACCTTGTTGATAAATTCTGACCCGATTGCACCTTCAGGATACTATGTTCAATGTTTTTCCATTTGGAGCTGGGATGTGAAGATATTCAGATTTTCCAACTCTCGGACAACCTACATACAGTTGAAGTAGGGAGGTTTAATAATATCGAGACCAACAAATTGCCCTTGGCCATACGTTAACAAATTTGATAAATAAGGCTGTTCCGGAACACAATTGGCCAAATTCGTCCCCCATATTGGCGCGGCCATTTTGAATTTATAAGTTTTGATCATAAATTCGTTATTTGCTACCTTAAAAACCCCAGATACCGATTTTCATTGGAATCTGTACTCAATTTGCAAGTTCGTCGGCCATATTGGGGCGGCCATCTTTAATTTATAAGTTCTGATCATAAATTCTTTATTTGCTACCTTAAAAAACCCCAGATCCCGGTTTTCATGGCAGTCGGAACACAACTGTCACTGGTGGCCATTTTGAATTCCGGTCATATTTCGGCGCCCATTTTGAATTTGGGGGGCGAACGGCTAACAAAGACCTCGGAAGGTGGTGGCACCCGATTTGTCACTTCTGCCAAAACCCGAGAAGAGTCACTGCAGACGAACACCTAGCAGCTCTGTTAGCAAGTCCTAATCCCACCTCCCCGCGGTGCCGAAGACGTCAGTTCCAGAATAAATAAAGCAAGAAGCGCATATGCAGGCCTGTTTCACATATGGAGATCAACAGAGATCTCAATTAACACCAAATTGCGGCTGTTCAACTCCAACGTTAAGGCAGTTCTTTTGTACGGTTGCGAAACATGGAAAGTCACCCAATTCATCACAGGGCGCCTACAAGTTTTCATCAACAGATGCCTACGTCGTATCCTAAAAATCCGCTGGCAAGATAGAATTTCAAATGAAGAACTATGGCGCCGTGCCGGCCAAGAAAGAATAGACGACCAAATCAGGCGAAGGAAATGGAATTGGATTGGCCACACCTTGCGACGCGAAGATAATAATCTAGCCAAACAGGCCCTTGACTGGAATCCGCAAGGATCCCGTCGAGTCGGAAGACCTAGAACAACGTGGAGGAGAACCCTATTATCAGAGGCCGCAACAACCGGGAGATCCTGGTCAGAGCTGAGAGCTGTCGCGCAAAACAGAGTCCGCTGGAGGGCAACTGTTTCCGCCCTATGTCCCATGAGGGATTAAAGGAGCAATTAGTATTTTGAATTTAGAAAATCAGGCTTCGAGGTGCATCATGGGACACCCCCACGGACGTTCGTGTAAAATTTCGAAGCGCTGCGATGACTGGTGCGCCCGTTATAGCACATACATACACGCATACATACATACATCCATACTTACATTACATACTAGCATAAAACCCGCGTGCGTTGCAACGCCTTTAAATAAAAAAAAGCTCTGTCCGCGGTAGGAAAAAAGTATAATGAAAACAACAAAAAATCTGGAAAAAATGATTTTGGATACCATATAATCACTTGGCAGCCTAATAGGTTTCCCGAAAATCATCTTTGCCGGCGTCTGACCGGTTGAACTGTGAATATCTGTCCTGTACAGCGTTTTTTTTATTGAATTATATAAAGATGTTCTTCATATTAATTTGAAAACGTATTTCTACTGCTTCTACCGTTTTTACTGTTTCTATACTGGTATTTAAGAAATTTCCTACATTTAAGAATGGGGAAAACTTCACAACAATAGTGGAAATGACCAGCATAAACTATGGTCAATAATCTTCCATTTGGAGCTAGGATGTGAAGATTTTTCGATTTCCCAACTCTTGAACAACCTACATACAGCTGACCGGGAAATGGCACTTATTTGGCAAAATTCGTCCCCAGATTGGCCCCGAAATTTAAAATTTATAAGTTTTAATCATAAATTCTTTATTTGTTACCTAAAAATCCCCCAGATACCGATTTTCATTGCGGCCATTTTGAATTTATTGGTTTTGACCATAAATTCGTTATTTGCAACCTTAGAAACCCCTAGATATCCACTTTCATTGGAATCGGAATACAATTGGAAAAATTTGTCCGCCATATTGGCGAGGCCATTTCGAATTCATAAGTTCTGATCATGAATTCGTTATTTGTTACCTTAAAAAACCCCAGATACCTATTTTCATTGGAATCGGAACACAATTGGCAAATTCGTCGGCCATATTGGCGCGGCCATTTTGAATTTATAAGTTCTGATTATAAATTCGTTATTTGCTATCTTAAAAACCCCAGATACCGATTTTCATTGGAATCGGAACACAATTGGCAAATTCGTCGGCCATATTGGCGCGGCCATTTTGAATTCATAAGTTCTGATCATAAATTCGTTATTTGCTATCTTAAAAAACCCCAGATACCGATTTTCATTGGAATCGGAAGACAATTGGCAAATTCGTCGGCCATTTTGGCGCGGCCATTTTGAATTTATAAGTTCTGATAATAAATTCGTTATTTGCTACCTTAAAAACCCCCAGATACCGATTTTCATGGAAATCGGTACACAATTGGCAAATTTGGGTTGCCATTTTGAATTTCGGTCATTTTGTGGCGGCCATTTTAAATTTCGAAAATCGGGCTTCGAGGTGCATCATGGGAGACCCGCACGGACCTTCGTGCAAAATTTCGAAGCTCTGCGATCACTGGTGTGACACTACGCTTTTCATACAATAATAAGTTTTAATTGTTAGTTTTTAATCAAATCCTTCAAAAAGATTGACAATTGATTAATTGTTAATTGTGGAAACTCACGACTAACAATTAATTAATTTTTAATTGCGAGTTTTCACAATTACAATTAATTAATTGTTAATTGCGAGTTTTCACAATTACAATTAATTAATTGTTAATTGCAATAGATGTGATTAACAATTAATTAATTGTTAATTTTTAATTGTCCAACAATTAAATTTTGCCCAACACTGCTCCAGTACTAAGACTAAATTCAATAAGAATTCTGATGGCATTAGCAGCTGAACAGGGGTGGTTTATTCACCAGATGGATGTAGTTACAGCATATTTAAATGGTGAATTAAGAGAACAAGTGTATATGGAACTTCCTGAACGACTTGAAGAAAACCTGAAAAAATAATTGACGCAGATAAAAACAATTCAACGAACATAGCAAGGGAATGGCTATTGTAATGCCCACACAAATCCTAACGATCATAACATCACATCAAAACAACATTAACGCAACGTTAACCAGGTCAAGAAAATGAAATAAATTCAAATTACAAAAGCGCAAAAACCTGAAAAGAATCGCAAGACGGTCATATTACATAATAACAAATGAGGTGACAAAAGTTCATAGAGCCAGCTGTAAATGCGGAACTCTGAACGACCGGCGCAATTGACCAGTAAGATGACATAATTATGCATGACATAATTATGCATGAAATATGAACGAGGGCCCAATTTATTAAGCAACAAATAGAATCGACGATTCGCGCACTTTGATATGTTGGTAATTAAATTAAATGTAATGATGATGATGATTGAAATTGAGTAGAGAGGGAGTAATAACTAGTATAAATAGAGTAAGTAAGATTAAGAATGTATCTACTTTCTTGAAACCTTTGACTAATATTGACAAAGCTAAAGAGCTGCATTAAGAAGCCCGTTGCTCTATTCGCGCTCACGGCGGAAGTCAATTCATACAAAAGAAAAGATAATAAACATTTTAAAATCTCAAAGTGGACAAAACTGTGTTTCATTAGTACAGTACAATACATATATTACACTATGGAAGTTAAATGATGGAAAATCGAAAGTATGTAAATTAAAGAAATCGCTCTATGGACTTCGTCAATCTGGCAGGGAATGGTATAGAAGATTAAGCCAGGAACTTGATGAGCTGAATATGAAGAAGAACCAAGCAGATCAATGTGTTTATGTCGCTCGAAGGGGCAATGATATCCTGGTATTAGCAGTGTACGTCGACGACTTATTATTAATCTCAAATAATGAAAAATGGATCGATGAAATGAAAACTAATCTGAAGAAAAAATTTGAAATGAAGGACTTAGGAAAAATACACAATTGTCTTGGAATTGAGTTCAAACAGACCGAAGATGGAAAAACAATTGTGATGAGTCAACGAGAATATACACAAAAAATTTTATTACGCTTCGGGATGGAAGATTGTAAGCAGATATCCACACCTTTGGATGCTAACACAAAGTTGCGTCGTGAAGATAAAGACAACTGTAATAAAGAGTACCCATATCAAAAGCTAATAAGAAGTCTGATGTATTTAGCGGTCTCAACTAAGCCTGACATATCCTACACAGTGAGCATGCTAAGTCAGTTCAACAATTGTTACACGAGAGAACACTGGTTAGCAGCAAAACGAGTACTCAGGTACCTAAAAGGTACTTTACATTTAGCATTAGTGTTTAGGAATACAGGTAAAAAACTAGTTGGTCACGTGGATGCTGATTGGAGCGCGTCACCGAATGATAGAAAATCCTACACAGGTTTCATGTTCACCAAGGCAGGAGCATGTATAAGCTGGGAATCCAGAAAACAGAGGACAGTTGCCTTATCCAGCACTGAAGCGGAGTGTATGGCGATGACGGAAGCGGCAAAGGAAGCAATACATTTAAGAGAATTTTTGTCACAGTTCGAAAACCTTAAGCAGCCAATTACATTGTTCAACGACAACCAAGGTGCTCAACGTTTGGCGAGAAATCCAATATTTCACAACCAGACAAAACACATTGATATTCGATATCACTTTATTAGACAGGTGTGCAATGAAGGAAAAATCCAGCTGCTTTATATGCCCACAGGAGAGATGCCGGCTGATGTACTGACAAAAGCTTTACCCAGTAAGAAGCATAACGAATGTATGCTGAAGATAGGATTATGTGATGTTCATGAAGTTCCAGATAAGTTCAAAACTTTGAGAGGAGGTGTTGGTATAGCAAAGTTTTAAACCAACAACAGCGCACCATCGTGTTGAGGAGCGGAACTAGTGTAGACAACTTAAACTATTGTAGATAACTTCTCTCTCATTCTATCGATGGAAGTCAGAAGACAAGAAAAGTGTTAATTAGAAATATCCTAAAATCTAACAATAATCAAAAGAAATAAATATTATATATTAATAAAATCTAACAAAACTTAAAATTGCACCATCAATAACTCGTATAACATCAAAAAAAATCTACGTATTAATTTGTTAGACAGTGAGGAAACGCAAAAAAAAATCGCAAGATCGTTTATTTACCTGTTTGAACAAATCTTGGAACAAAATTTAAAACTGCACCACCAGCGCCCCGAAGCTTATATCAATCACAGTAAACAGCAATACACAATACAGAGCCATCGGAACAATTTTTTCCTTTGTGTGAGTTGATATGGTGCATTTTACAAACATTTCAAAAAGTGCTCCAGCGCAGTGCTGCCGTTTTGTCATTTCTGAGGGGAGTAAAATTTGTCTTTTCGGGGGAGTATTTAAATCTTCAAGGGAGTACTGAAAACATTTTTCATTGAAGCCTCTGTTTATAAAATTCTCAAGAATCTCAACTCAATTAGAAACACTACATTAACTGTAGCTAACCAAAGCTTAGTTCGCGTCCTTCATTCTTTTCCCGCTTAGATCAAACTAGTATTGGGTAGGACACGATTATAAAATGAGTTTCTAAGAGGTGCCTCTTTCTTCTTTTGAGCCTGTACAATGTCATACTTCAAATGAGGCAAAGTGCTATTGTATTGCCAAAATGACAAAAACAAGTAAATTAAAAAAAGACAGAAAATAAATACCAATGAACATACATATGCATTAAGCTGCTTCAAAGTAAGTAAGAAAGCTATGCCTCAACAATGTATATTTATATTTTCAATCTCGTCTCGCCTCATTTCATGTTGGAAATTTCGCTGCCTCAACAGAAGTAAGAAATATCTCTCCAGTTGGTATTTACTATACCATCTCACCTCAGTTTAAATTGGATATTTTACTGCCTCAAAAAAGCTGAAACCTCTCTGCATAACCTATTTACACCTCGCCTCATTTAAGCCAATACACGCTCATATATACCAGTAGGACTGCGCTTCGTGTAAGTCCGGCTCAACTCTAGATCAAACCACTAATCGGTGCATTGGCAATTGAATTGAAAGTGAACTTAAGCAGTGCTAGAGCACACCACAAAAGTCATTAGTATAAAAAAGTAATAATGTAGCAATCTACCTTTTTTGGAAGTTTTGAAATATTGATATAAAATTTACAAAAGGGAGTAAAATTTCGCTGTGAGGAGTATGGGAGTATAGGCGGCTCGAGAGGAGCACAAATACTCCGATCGGAGTAACTTCGGCAGCCCTGCTCCAGCGTAGTGAAAATGAAATTATTTTGTGTTTCGTCTCCTTCATTCCACTGGTTAATTCTGTATTTACATCTCACGTTCAAATTTGAGAACATCAGTTGAATGAGAGATTTTTCTCTCACTGGGTGGATATTTCTCCTGAATTTTTACTTCTGCTGATTCTCTGGACAGAAATTATATGAAAATCTCGAAACAAAAGTCTCGAGAGGAAGTAGGAAAAGTCTGGACCGGCGGCAAAAAGGCGTTTAAACTTTTTTTATAAATATTTGAAAGATTACAACAGAAGAGGTAAATAATAATGGATTTGTACTATTTTGGGATCATTAAAATCGACTTCGAAATATCTACTAACCTTGAAAATACATAGACAATAGCTACATAGACAATAGAATCGTTACACGAAAAAATGCAGAACAGGCAGTTTATCGTATAATTCTTATAACATACACAAACTGGTTTGTTAAGAGGAAAAGTGTTAGCCCGTGTAATTAGGTTCCATTGTTGTAAGCATAGAGCGTCAGCTAACGAGTCTTGTTGCACCCGCGATGCACTTTGAACGGCTCTCCTGACTATTTAAATATTTCATTAAAATTCGTATAAACTAATAAAAAGTGAACATGTTAAAATGTAGCCCTTCCAAAAATGATTTCATTAAAAATGTTTTTTATTTTATTATTAAAAAACTTTACATGCGTCCAACTGTTGCACCCGCGATAATGGAATCGCCCTAATCCATTATAAGGACTGTGTAATTCAAATAAATAACATAAATTATACTAGCGAAAACATTTTGGGACAAAGTTCAAATAATCCCTTCAATATTTCCTGAAATTAAATCAACAAAAACCATCCAGAAACTAAACCTAAAACAACTAAAAACCTACCATCTTCAAAACAACGATAACATAGAACTACTACAAATGAAAACTCAACAGCAGAAATATTCTTTATATGGATTAACATCAATTCTCATCATAGCAGCAATAACCGTTTACATTTTCAAAAAGATAAAAAAAAACCCTGGAAAAGAACAAAAATCAAGGTGATTCCTGAATTTTCACTTCATCAGCACCAGAATCTCAGCCCACGAAACTTTCCTGGCCATCGCTTCATCTTAGAGGGGAGGAGTTATGGACATCAACATAAATCCCCTAGTATTATTAAAATTTCATATACATGTTGCAATACTGCACCTGCACTCCAAGGTCCCCATATCCATTTCCTAACTCCAGACAAAATTCCCAAGAAAATCTACAGAACATTTCCCATATCTAAATTCCACGAAATTATCCCACACAAAATTTTATGCACAAGTAGAATCATGGAGAATATACAAGGAGACAAAACTCTTATGGGGAAAATGACAGGAAATGGATGGGTAGAAGAAACTAAACTAGAAGTTCATTTTTGGCCACAGATGTCACCTTTGTCCGATGTACCCCACATGAATTTTATAAAAATTGATTGGAAACATCAAAAATTGATTAATTACGAATAATCGCATTGATATAAAATCGAATTTGGAAGCTGGTAAACAGCTGTAAGCTGCTAAACGTAAAATATATTAGTAATAAACGAACTTTACCATGAACCGGATAAATATAATCGGCCATGTTTTTCGGGGTACATTTGACTACAGCGCCACCAATAATCAAACGAAAATTGACAACACGGAGTTTTATCTCCTTGTATAGCCTCCATGAGTAGAATCTTAGATCGTAAGTCAATTTTAAATTTAGTCTGGATGTAACGTTGATGATCTTAAGTAATAAATTCTTTTCGTGTTATAATATTTTTTTCTATTTTTATTGATAATATAATTAAATATTTTTACTCGCGCAAAGATGTTTCACATCAAAAATGGTCGAACTTGTATCGCAGTAGCGGATGAGCTAGAAGTGCCGCGGCATCAGGTGTCAAATATCAAAAAATTTTGATATGCGGCATTAATGTCACGACGTCGAGACGTCGCGAGATTCAATATTTCAGACGATGACACTTTTGCGACATTCACGTCGCGACATTAAATGCCACGACATCAGTGTCACCGTCTGAACTAGGCTAAGTTATATATCTGACAGCGCAACGTGACTGAGAGGAAAGCTGGTGACATATACCAGCGTACATGCATTGCAATCAGCAGCTCCATGATATGCGGAGATTTTCCACTGACACATAATTGCATGGTTGCGATCCGTCCCGGCTTTCACAGACAGCCCAAAAATCTAAGTAACGACTTGCATGTGTTTGTTGTGTATGCTTGTGTGTCCTATGTGGAATGCGGCAATGCAGAAAAAGTTGAAAGTAGCCCGACTGTTGCGTGGCATGCGGAAAATTCACGGAATATTTCGTCAGCTCGCATTTGAATACACACACTTCTATATTATCTGTCAACGAATGCAACGCATGTACGCTTGAATATGTCACCAGCTGAAGTCGCGGCCCCGCCGGATCAACCCGACACGCCATTATTCCATTAAAACCAAGACCAATGGCTTGGTAATGAGAAAAGCTTTTAAACAGATTCTCAGCCTTGAAAAGGTATCAGGTAGGTAAGACAGAAAAATGCTTAATTAGCACATAGTACCACCATGTAAGTACTTCAAATTTAAATTATAATTTAGTCTGTCGCATTACTTTAATTCGGTTAGTCGTTGTTAAAGAATAAATTTAAAGCTTTTATCAATAAAGATTTTTTATGGTAATTTTAAATAAAGTAAAGTGTTTCATTTTGGTGTTCCTTTCCTTGGTGTGAATCAGCTTAAAAATTCTAAATATATAACTGGCGCAGTCGGTGTGAATCCTATTCAGTAGAACTAGGATCTAGTTGCAATAGTTGAAGTTGTATTAACTTAAGTAATGTTGATAACCAATACCATTGAAGAGATTACTAAACAGTTAGATGAACTGGAAGCTGTTCAGTCATCTCTTAGTCACCAGTAAGAGTCGAGCATCCAGACAATAAAGTATTTAATCTTACTCGAGTCTTTCAATATAATATTATACATGGCGCAGTCGGTCAGAGAAAATAAAAAGTATACAAAAACGTGCTATAAGTGTCCAAATAATAACTAAGGCGAAACACCAGAAGGTGAAATTAAATTTAAAATAAAGTAAAAGTGCAAATGCATGGGAAGAACTAAAGTGGAAATAAAGTTACCAAAACCACGTGGTAGGCCTCCAAAATCCGTGAAATATATCACAAAAATTATCCCAATGGATTACATGCGCAAGGTGGATAAATTAAATATCGAAGGAAGTAACTTGTCAGAATATTGGAGGATATTCTGGCAGAATTTTAAAATTTTCTGCACTGCGGCCGAAATCGATAAAAAATCCGATGAGGTCAAAATAGCAGTTTTTCTCAATGCAATTGGGCCAGAAGCCCTTGAAGTATACAATTCATTTAATTTGAGTGAAGAACAAAAGAAAAAATATTCTGAAGTAACAAGAGCTTTTGAAGAATTCTGTAAGCCAAAACGGAATGAAACATATGGAAGCTACATTTTTAATAAAAGGAATCAAGAACCTGGAGAGCCCTTTGATAGTTTCCTAGTGGACTTAAAGAAATTAATAAGAAATTGTGGCTACGGTGACCGAGATAGAATTGTCATGGGCACTACTGATAAGCAATTACAAAGGAGACTTTTGGAGGTCAGCAATTTGGATGCAGATAAAGCGATCGAAATGGCCAGAACAGCAGAATCAACAAATACACAGGCAGAGCATCTACAAAAGAAGACATCAATGTTAAATGTCGTAACTTATGAATCAAGAACAAAAAATAATTTTAAAACTATTAAAAAAAATTGTAATTTTAGAGAAAAATCGAATAGGGATAGGCATACCAAACGCAGTACTAGTAAAGCTGAAATCATAAATTGTAGTTACTGCGCGAGCACACATGAACGAATGAAATGTCCGGCATATAACGCAACATGTAAGAGATGTGGAAGAAAAAATCACTTCGCGGTGGCATGTAAAACAAGAATAACAAAGCAGGTACGTGAAATAACACATAATGAGTGTAATGATAATGAAGATGAGTTGTTTATAAACATGATAGAAGAAAATACTTTAAATAATAAAAAATCATGGTTCGAATTAGTCAGAATTGAAGATCAAGTATTCAAGTTCAAGCTAGATTCGGGCGCGGATGTCAGTGTAATACCGTATGACCTATGTAAGAGGCTAAAATCAATTAAAATCAGGGAATCAGCAATGATAGTTCATCCATATGGAGGAGGGATATTGAATACTCATGGTAGAGCTACGTTAGAGTGCGTTATCAGAAACACCATTAAGAAAGTCGAGTTTATAATAACAGAAGAGGGAACAAACCCATTATTGGGTTTCAAGGAATGCGAAGAATTTAAACTAATTCAAAGAATAAATACTATAAGCAACGGCGTGTCAAAGGAAGCAATTATTAAAGAAAATAAGGACCTTATTTGAGGGAATAGGAAAGTTTGCAGACAATTATAGAATTGAATTAAAAGAAAATGCTGTACCGGTAGCGAAACCTGCAAGAAGGATACCACTAGCAATTAGACAGGCCGTTGGGGAGGAATTAAAAAATCTAGAAGAGAAGAACATAATAGAAAAATGCCAAGGTGCAGTTGATTGGATATCAAATTTAGTGATAGTGGAGAAACCGAATAAAAAATTAGATTGTGTTTAGACCCTCGTGCTTTAAATTTAGCTTTAAAACCTATTAATCACCCAATTCCAACATTTGAGGAGCTAACAGGAAAGTTAGCCAACAAGTCAGTATTCTCGGTGCTTGATCTAAAAGACGGGTACTGGCAAATTAAATTGGATGAACAATCTTGTAAACTATGCACAGTCAGCACTCCGTTTGGGTGTTATAGTTTTAAGCGCTTACAATTCGGTCTAAAAATAGCCCCAGAAGTCTTCCAATTATACAATGAACGCAATTTCAAAGGTATCAATGGAATAGCAATCTATATAGACGATATTTTAATCCCTGCTGATACAGAAAGCGAGCATGATGAAATAATGCAAAAAGCCCTACAGCGAGCCAGAACAGTAGGGGTAAAATTTAATAAGGATAAGTTGCAGTACAAAGTCCCAGAAGTGAAATTTTTAGGGCATATAATTTCAACAAAAGGTATTTCACTTGATCCAGATAGAATTAATGCAATAAATAAGATAAGTAAACCGCAGACAAGAAAGACTTGCAGAAGCTGCTTGGTATGATAAATTACCTTCGAAATTTCATTCCGAATTTAGCTCATACATCTGAGACGTTAAGGCAGCTACTGAAAAAGAATGCACTATTTTGATGGGAGGCAGTTCACGACAAATGTCTAGAACAAATTAAAAAATTAATTATGGAAGCACCAAATTTGAAAATTTTCGATTCTAAATTACCTATAACGATACAATGCAACGCATCGCAATTTGGTCTTGGTGCCTGCTTACTAGAGGAAGGAAAGCCAATATATTCGCTTCAAGAAGCTTATCGGAAACAGAGCAGAGATATTCTCAGATTGAAAAGGAACTGCTAGCAATAGTGTTTGCCTGCAATAAGTTCCACTATTTCATTTACGGACGACCAGTTGAAGTTATAACGGATCATAAGCCTTTACTAGGCATTATGCAAAAATGTTTTGCAAAAATACCAAGTCCACGGCTTCAACGTATGCTATTAGGCCTTTTTAAATATGAGATACAATTAAAACACTCTCCAGGTAAATTAATGTATATTGCGGACTTATTATCAAGGTATTACGATACTGATGAAAGCACACCTGAAATAGCAGACATAGATAAGGTAATCCATACTATTAATGTAGGCAATGAGCGCAAAGAAATTTTTGTAAGAGGAACTGAAGAGGATCCCACATTGAGGGCATTAAAAACTACATTACTTGAGGGATGGCCCGAGACAAAATCAAAATTACCCGAAATTATTAGACAATTTTGGAAGTTGAGAAATCATTTAACCATAGATGAAGGTATTATTTTCCTAAACGATAGAATTCTAGTCCCTCCATCGCTAAGAAAAGAGATATTAGATTTACTTCACAAATCTCACCAAGGTATTGAAAAAATGAAAGCCCGAGCCAGGTCTTTAGTATACTGGCCAGGAATTGACCAAACCATAGAGGAGAGAATTGCAAAATGCGAAGTATGCCAAAGTCATAGAAATACGAAAACGAGAGAGCCATATATTCCTCATGAAATACCAAACATACCATTTAGCAAACTAGGCATGGACATATTTGAATTGCACAAAAAACCATACTTAGTTTTAACAGATTACTTATCCAAGTATATCGAAGTGCTACCACTACAAAATAAAACAACAGCAAATATAATAACTAAAATTAAAAATGTGTTTGCTACCCATGGGATACCAAGAGTAATAATCGCTGATAATATGCCGTTCGGATCCTATGAATGTAAAAAAATTTGTAAAACATACGATATAAAAGTTAACACGACTAGTCCTTATTATCCCCAGGCAAATGGACTTGCAGAAAAGTCAGTCCAGATAGCGAAACGATTACTCGAGAAGAGCAGAAAATCCGGTGAAGATCTGTGGCTAACTTTATTAGAATATCGAAATAACCCTGTAAAGAATAGTGACAAATCACCGGCTGAAATACTAATGGGGCGTAAACAACGAACACTTCTACCGGGTAGAAGTAGAATATACACTAATAAAAGGATAAATAACTTCAAACATATTTTAACCGAAAATAATAAAACTAATGCTTATTACTACGATAAAAGAGCCAAAGCAGCATTGCCCTTTAAGGAAAATCAGAATATATGGATTAAAGGAAATAGATATTGGGAGAAAGGAAAAATCAAGAAAGTATACATAACACTCCTCGTTCATATTGGGTGGAGAGAGAGAAGATGGAAAAGTAAGCCGTAGAAATTCAAGAGTTTTAAGACCAAGAGATTCCACAACTCCTGCTATACATTAACCATACATTTATTTTTCAGTGTGCTCGTAGCTGATATTAGGGAAAATGTATTTTGAATTGTAGATTGAGATATTAGAAAAAGAAATAAGAATGTGAAATTTATATTTAAAATGAATTGACTTATATTACTAAACGATGTTAAAACTGTAAACTTCTCAACTAAGTTCGCAACACCACTTTAAACATACAACATGGTTGCCAACTTCTACTAAAAATCAAAAAATTTTGATTTCATTCCAACCGTTTGGCAAACTTAATTTTAAATTGTCAACCAATCCACACACTTTCAATTCTGACACCAACACAAAATGTTGTCAACTTTGTTGCCAACCAAGTCTGTCGTGTGTACCCTGCTTAAGACACCAGTAAGAGTCTAGCATCCAGACAATAAAGTATTTAATCTTACTCGACTCTTTCAATATAATATTATACACTAGTGATACAAAAAAATGTGAAACACAGTGGTTTAAAATAAAATTTATTAAACTGCGAAGAAACGAGCACTAACACACTGGAAAGAAGAAAACAAAGGAATAAAGCATTAGCAAACACAGAAGGATAGCGCAAGCAAACACTCAACCACCAACTTTAAGGAATAAAATTGAGAAGGGAAAACGATTTTTACCAGCATTTGAAAGGCAAGCAAGGTACACTACCAACATTCATCTCTAGAGTTGACAGGGTGTTAGAAGAATATGGTTCCCAGGCTCAGCAAGCTTACGTTGTTATTTACAACGAAGAAATCCTAGGAGCAGCAAAGATCTACTTGGAAACAGCAGCACAAGAGATGACTGTAAAAAGCAACTTAAATTCCACTACAAACCCACAAAGGATCAGGGACTCATCATGAAGAAAATTATATTGTTGAATTATTAGATAGAATTAGAAATTTGGTGACGGATATCGCTGTGCGCAGTTTTTAGTGACTCTCAGAATAAAATTTTGAATAATTTAAGTAGTTTTTATACGCTTTATATTAGCTTCACCGGAGACACTGGGTAATTACCGTAGATGAACCGTAATCTGGTCTTTATCTACCGCCAAGGTAATAATGTATTACCGTGTCATATATAACCGTATTACCATTATAAATTACATTGTTGTAAATATTTCATCATGTACTGCGTAAAACGAACTCAGTCAGTCAACTGAACAAATTTTGTAATGGCAGCACTGCTCCTGGTTGCTGGGAATCCCAGGGGAATCCCCCAATAACTAAAGGTGCGTTTAAACGATATGAGTTTTTTTGCCAGTTATTGCAGTTTTGCCGCTATTGCCAGTGATGCAGCCAGTGTAATGTAAACATCATGTCAGTGCACTGGTTGGGGCACCGGCAAAGCACTGGCATAAACACCGACACGAATTTTCTCGTGCAGTCTAAACATGCAAAAACGTGCACTGACGACTTTCTCGTGAGAACTGGTAGCTTTACAAACTTGTTAGTAAAGTTGTACGAGTTTTTTTTTATTTAGAAACGATATTTTCCTTAAAGTATTGTAAAGAAAACTATTTTATTGAATTGGAAAATGAGCGAAAAATGGAAACTATTGAAAAAAGCGAAGTTCAGGCGGTTGTTGGACAAAATAAGAGATTAAAATTTTAATATCTTTGTACTAGAATTTTCCAGAATGTGGATGCTTCAATAGGGACATATAACGAAGTAGAGATTTGAAAACAAAATCTCTACAAGATATATATGTACAAATATCGCTAAACAAAATATAAGGCAAAATATAAGGACACAATCGCCTTCTTTTTGGTAGAGAGTAGAGATTTGAAAACAAAATCTCTACAAGATATATATGTACAAATATCGCTAAACAAAATATGTATAAGGCAAAATATAAGGACACAATCGCCTTCTTTTTGGTTTATTTTCTTCTTCTTCATGAAATAACAAATATGCAACAATTGCTGCAGCAATATTTATTTGTCGCCATTTAACCGAAAAATTTAATTGTAAATAGTCACTACATCACATACACCAAGTTTATAGCAGCAAAATTAAATCGATTTAACTCAAGATTACGCCTAAATTTCGAATTAACGTATAAACGGGTATTTAATATCCAAGATTCTCACAATTACATTCTTATAACTTTGGCTTAAGCCAAAAAAATTCGGTTTAAGCCATAATTCGAATTATCCCGTTTATACGACAAAAAATTTTGGATGATCCATAATTCGAATTATTTTTGGAGTAGCTATAAACTAGGTAAGTGTCACTACATGCTCTGGGCTTCAGCACCTCAGAGAGTTATAATTTTTTTATATTCGTTTTTCTGGTGAAAACTAAGAAAAATATAACTATTCAGATTGATTTTTTGGACTTCTGTTTTAGTTATTCATTTCCAAAAAATCGAAAATCGCATAATGTTGCCAATTTTCGCTCTAGTTCAAAAACAATTTACCATAGAAAGCTGAAAGTTGCCCAATTTGTTCTGCTTTAATACTGCTTTAATTTGATATACAATATTTATTAGTAAGAATAAAATATTTTCCAGTATTTTATAAATTTTTTTTTAAAAAACCTCAAAAATGAGTTTTTTTTAAAAAAAATTATATTTTGTGCATACACTCTTAAGATACATATATATGCCAAAAGTTAAGATAAGACTACATTGAAATCATATTGAAATAAAACATTTTGTACATTGTGATATTTTTCAGTTTGAAATTGCTGTTTTCTGCAATTCCGCACGAGATATCTTTTCCAGTGAACTAAACACCAATGTAAACACCATAAACATCAATGTAAACACCATCAATTTCTATTACCAGTGCTCTGGAAAAAAAAGTGTCAGTGAAGCACTGGCAATTCTTCTATCAGAGAAATATATGCCAGTATTCTCTGCTAATTAATTTAGTTCACTATTTGATGCAGAACTTATTTAATGCAACTGCCGTGTAAACATATGAATGCATCAAATTGCGAGTTTTTATCCCCAAATTAGAATTAAATATTGGAATATGAAGCAGAAATATTTTGAAGAGCTTCAAGAAACAAAAAAAACGAGCCAGTGGGGAAAAAACTGAAAATTTGGAAGATTCGCATGTAATTTGATTCACTTTTTTAATCGCTGAACTAAAAGTGACAGCTAATTACATACCGTGTAAACAACACGGCTTAGTGCAGTGTGCATCAATTTTATTATTTGATGCATCCGTGTAAACTCGCTCTATCTTCACTCACACATAAATAAAACCACCAAAAGCCTTGACAATCCGCAGTAGGGAAAGCAAGTAATTACCTAATCGATTCCGAAAGTAGTTCTAAGGAGTAGCAACTAGTTCTCGTTCAGATTACAGCAAGTGGAGATAAGGCATTACATTTGCATGGCGATGTCATAGGTGGTAACCACTCGCCTTTATTCTGCATTACATAGAACTGGTACAGTCATTGGTTACATGTAATACAGGATGAATTAAATTGCATGTTAAGTCTCTTTCGCTTTTTTAAGAGATGTGCCGCATCGGCTGCGATTGCATTACACTTTGCATTACTTTGGCATCAATGTAATCAGACAAAAAACTACTTCATTAGAATTGGAAAATTTTACAATTGTAATCTTATTTACTGCATTGTCAACCGATTACAGAACCGATTCTATCGGTAATATGTTTGGAACATTTTACCGATAGAATCGGTTCTGTAATCGGTTGACAATGCAGTAAATAAGATTACAATTGTAAAATTTTCCAATTCTAATGAAGTAGTTTTTTGTCTGATTACATTGATGCCAAAGTAATGCAAAGTGTAATGCAATCGCAGCCGATGCGGCACATCTCTTAAAAAAGCGAAAGATACTTAACATGCAATTTAATTCATCCTGTATTACATGTAACCAATGACTGTACCAGTTCTATGTAATGCAGAATAGAGGCGAGTGGTTACCACCTATGACATCGCCATGCAAATGTAATGCCTTATCTCCACTTACTGTAATCTGAACGAGAACTAGTTGCTACTCCTTAGAACTACTTTCGGAATCGATTAGGTAATTACTTGCTTTCCCTACTGGGTATTTAAATATCGGAAGGAGTGTTTGTAAGTGTGATGGACGAATGAAGTAAAATCTACCTGTTTCAAGCTCCAGCTTTTATCTTAGAATAATCGTAATTTTAAATTTATAGAGAGAGATTTTTGGTTATATTTTGAGATATTTGGTTCTTAATAGCCGTGTTCCTTTACTACTTTTAAGTACTCCGGAGTAAAAAATTAAAGGAACGCAAAATTTGTCGATTTGAGTAAAACCTATCTAATTCTCTCTGAGAGCAGGAGTAGTTCCAAGTAAATACAAGTAAAAAAGAGCAGAAAAGGAACACGGCTTATGTTGTTTTTAACTTTGAAAAGTTACATGGTAATGTACAGGGTAAACTTTTAGCACATTCACCGTAATTTTGTCTAGAAACACCGTATTTTTACCCTTTCAACACGGTAACTCTCGATTTACATATGGAGACACTGGCTTCACCTGCATGTTGTGTGTAGTATGTAAACAAATCTTGCAACTTGATTTTGACCCACTTCCATATAACCGATCAACTTCAAATTTTGCACATATGCATAGTTCGCGTGACAATGCAATCTGAGTATTTTGTAAGAAAATCAAGATGGCGGTTCCAAGATGACGACTGATTTTCGCTATTCTCTTCCCCGATCCCCCGACATGAGTATCAAATGAAAGGGCATGACAGGTAGAATATAATTAGATGTGTGGCGTCATTCAAAATTCAAAATGGCGGCCAACACAAAATGCTGGGCTACCTTTTTCTTTACAGCCCACTCGGTATCGGTATCAAATGAAAGAGTGTAACAATTAGAATACTATAACCTGTGTGGTGTCATTCCAAATTCATCATGGCGGCCAACACAAAATGGCTTATTAACTTTTTCTTTACAACCCACTCGGTATGGGTATCAAATGAAAGGGTGTGATAATTAGAATACTATTAGCTGTGTGCAGTGATGTGGTCCGGGTAAATACCCAGTGCGAAGGTAAATATGAATTAGGTATTTACCCGGGTATTTACCCAATGTTCATTTAAATACCCAAAACGAGGGTATTTTTAGTATAACGAAGATGTATGCCAGCTGCGAGCAAGCATGTGGGTTGGCAACACTACTCAGCTCATCCTACCCAGAAGTCAAACTAACACTGCACTTTCCTCCATTTTTAATTCTGTATTTGGTGATTAGTTAACCCAACTTTTTCAGTGTGTGTTTTAGTTTATTGTGGCAACAGATTACCTTTTGTGGACAGTGCTTTGGTACTTTATGTAAAAACACTTAATCACTTCATTTTTGTGGAGTACTTAAATGAGAAAAATGGGCAAGACAAAGGGTCCTGCCTGGCGGTTTTTTAAAGGCAACAGCAAAGGTGGTGTTGTGTGCAAATATTGTAGTATTACATACAAACATGCTATTGTAAATAAAATGAGCAATCATATTAGAAAATGCTTTAAATGTCCTGAAGACATGAAGAAAGGTCTTGTTCAGGCAAACGCTGCATATACACAAACCTGCACAAAGAAAACACCTAAAAATGTTCAACAGCGAAATGAATTGCAAGTAGATGTGTCAAATCCAGGAGGGCCAAGTTCAAGTAGCAGTCAAACATTTAATTTAACGTCCCCGGGCAGGGGCAATGCGTGTAGCATATCTGGAAAATTTTACCATTCCACCGTCAGTCGACCTCGGCCATCATCAGCAACCTTGACTAACAGCGGAGGAGGCCTATTGACCTTTTTGGACCACATGGACAGTCAATTAAATGTAAATAAAATAAATTTTTTTATAAAGTTATAAACATTACCCACTCAACCGCAGGATCAGTTTGAACACATGATCAATTTGCCTGATATGATACACGATTTTTTTAACCAAGCTACCGAAAAGGTAAGCGATTTCCTAATGTTATTGCATGTTGTATTATTGTAACGTAAGTCAAAACTTAACTATCATATTCTAGCAAAATCGTAGATAGAGGCTTAGAGGTTAAAGGTGTTGTGTGGGTATAGATGCAAAACTCACAGTCTTCACTTTTTTAAATATTCGGGAAACGTGAAAAACAGTTTTTAATGTTCTGTTAATGTTTTGTGTATTTTTTTTAGGGAAGCCTCAACCAAAGTTTGGCGAAAGCAGTCTTCATAAGCGGTGCCCCATTATCTATAGTTGAACATCCACTGTGGTTAGAATTCTTGAAAAAACTTCGTCCATCTTACAAACCACCATCCAGGTATCGTCTATCTTCTTCATATCTTAAGGGGAAGTGGAAGCGAGAAATCATGAAAAATCGAAAAAGTGGGGGTTTTTTTTATTGCAGTTTTAAATACTTTGATCCTTCTTCTATGCAGTAATATGTGAATAGAATATTTATTGCAGTAATATGTGAATAGAATATTTATATATGCATTATAAATATATATTTTTTAATAATTTGTGAAGAGCTGCTCAGCGTCTATTTGAATACGCGTGAAATGTCGTATCCAGGCCTGCATCACATTATATTGTTGTTAATCGTTTCTGTTTGGGAAAAGCAAACATTTTTCTGAAACAAATGAACAATATGCAGATTATAATTCGTCACACCGATTAAAATTTCAAAAGATATTTCCTCAAAAGGTATAAAGGAATAATACCTTCAGGCACACTGGATTATCCGGTGAATTTTGAGAGATTAGTAGTGAAATTTCTAGTGTTTATTAGGCTGCTCGCACACTGCATCAGAATTTGTACGAACTTGTACGAATTCTGATGAAATTGAATCCAATTGTATACAATTTCATCAGAATTCGCATTAATTTCGGCGTAGTACTTATATTTTGAAAAATAATGAAAAATGGGTAATACGAAGAAAACTTCATCGAAGAAACTAAAAAAACAAAGTGTTCAGGCCACACAGAAAACAACACCTGAAAACCTAAAACAAGTAATATCACAGAAAATGCATCACAATATTGATAAAATTGTTACCTGTCCTTCCAAATTATTCCGGCCCCAAAGTAAGAGGATGTCCATCACGGCAGCAATAATTCCTAAAAAATATAAAACTTAAACCAAAGAAATAACATTCCAATATAGAAAAAACTTATCTGACAACCCGGCTCCGTCTCCACGATAAATCCACTCCAATTCGCAAGCTGAACAAATATAAATATAATCTACAACCAAAACAAAAATTAAATGCAAAAATACTCACCTAGAACAAACCGACCTGTCAAATATACACTCACTCTCTCTCTCTGACCGTGGCGGAGGAAGGTTACATAAACATAGAGTTTTTAGTTTGTTCGAATTTTTTTTGTGATGGCATCAAAAATGGCTGCCAACTTATTTTTATTTTAATTTTAATTTTTGATTCTTTTTAATGTTTCTTTGCTACATTTGTGAATTCTAATTAAGTTAACTGAATTTTGTGCTTGTTTTTTTTTGTGCGGCGTATGCTCTAAAGGAGCGAAATCTTAAGTATACAATTTTAATTTCCTCGTCTTTGCAATATTAAAGTTTTTTTTTGAAATTGTATTTTTGAACCGTTAATGCGAAAAATGCTAATTGTAATTTCTAAAGTTTATTGTTAATTTATTATTATTTTTTTAGTCTTTTCTAAATCGTTTATTTTAATGTTGTTTTTTTTGTTTTTATTTTATTTTTTATTTTTTATTTTTGTTTAAATTTTATAAATATATAATTGGAGCCACATGATGAATAAGGCATTGTACATGTCCCTCAAATGTTTTTTTACATTATAAAGTAAATCTGCTAACCTCTAAATACGGGTAAATTTTCTTTTATTTCCGCTTTTTTTTGTGAAACAACGTGCTTTTTGAGGTTATCTTCTCCACGTTTTTGATTCAAAATCTGTTGTTTTTTCTTTCATTTCCGTCCTCATTTCTCAAGCTTAATACATAGTATCATTTAAATTCCGAAATCTCATCAATTGCAAATTAATTTGCTATTTTTCAAATAAAAGTGTTAATTTAGTTTTCTTTGTTTTTGGTTGCCGTGGAATTTCCTTTTTTTTTGATACAGGGTGCGCCATCTGAAACGGGTCAATAGAAAAGTTGTAACGGTCGGTTAATTTTTGCAAAATTCTTATTATTAATTATTCCCCCCATCTAGCGGAAATGTTAGAAATTAATAGTCCAATCACTTCAGCAGCTTTTTGGATTCGAAACTTTTTTGAATCACGTAGGCGAATGAAAACAAAATTTTTCTGAGAAAAGAAAAAAATAGAATTTTTTTTGACAGTCTGGATTTGATCGCGACCAGGGAGGCTAGATGTACTCGTGGAAAAAATAAAAAAAAATATTCTGTTGTTTTGGATACGATAAGTTGGGTTGCAAGTTGTTTTAATTTAAGCCTATCGAGGCATATAAATAATTAGAAGTATTCCTTTGTCGGTTTTAATAAAGTTTAATTAGTAATTGAAGTGACGATAGAGTAACACGGTGAAAGTCCAACAGAGTATTACGGAGATTCAGTGATTATCCCAATTGAGGGGATAGATTGTAAACGCCGTGTAGAAAGAGTGCCGCCTTACCCGGGTTATTTACCAGGGTTATCCGTTGTTGATTACGGATGCATATAGTTCCAGTGAAGAAGGAACTTTGTTTCGACGAGTAAGCCGTCACCTGTACGGGTGAGCCAGATGCATAGTCCGTAACAGCTCCTCTGCCAGCAAAGAAATTTCTTCAAAGATCCAGGACTTAATTTTTGGCATGGCTATTTATGCGAAAACTGTGGAAGTTAGGATTTTGGACCAAACAACAGCTCACTTTCTAAGACAGGGAATTATTCAGAACAGTTGGTATTATCCGTTTCTTTTTGTATAAATGAAATGAACACTTATTATGCATTTTATTCTTGTATGCATGTACATAGACTTGACAGTGTTATCTAAGATTCTTTTTTAACTATTTACACACGGAATTAGTGAAATACTGTTAGGTTTTCTTGTGGTGCGCAATTTAGAGGCACTACAGTTTTAATGATTCAGAACACTGAATTGAAGTAGCGAAGACGTCATCGGCATACTGCACCCCAGTGCGGGCCAGGCAAATCCGAAGTAATACCATCCAAGGTTAAGATTAAATCGAATTGTCAGCATTCAACGATTCTCCGGACTAGATCTAGAAATTTCTTAAATCTGCTCCTGGATTCAACGGAGTTTTAAAGGTTGTAACATCAAGAAATTTGTTTGTAGTATGTTTGTTTATTGTATTGTGTTTTTGCCACAAGTATTCATAAGATAATTCTTTTTGTTGTTAACAAGAATTTCTCGTAAATTAACACTATATATCTCAGATTAAAAACACTGGCCATTTTCTATATTGATAGCACATATGATATTGCTTAACATTACATATATATTTACGCTTCTTTAAGTATATGCAAGAAAAAAATTAACCAGATTACTATTATTTTTGTTGTATTACATAATATAATTACACCTTAATAAGCATTATAAAAATTATCCTATTGATCCACACTGTTGAAAACTTTACACTAGCATTTTTTTTTGGGTGCAAACAGGCACTCGATGGTTCTTGTTGAAGCGATTGCGCAGTAACATTGTGGTTTTGTGATTATCGGCCGATTAACTGGAGCGTCCAGGAGTCGTGCTCGATTGGGATTCTGCCCTAAACACAAGGTAAACGAGTAAAATAATATAACACCGATTTGGCCAATTCGACGTTCGTTATCTTTACCTTTCATATTTTTTTGTTCAAGCGTCATATCGTCGTCGAGTTTTTTTTGTACCCATTGTACACCATTACACCTACCATACGTAATCATTTCTGTTGGTAAATTGTTGTTATTCCTTTTGTTTAATTTTTGTGAACCTGTTGATGATTAATGAAATTGTTCATAATATAATATATTTGAAGTTGTTATTTTGTGGTAATAGTTGGTTGCATCCACATTACCTATATTGTAAGGGCACTTTTTTTTTGATTTACACATATCTAATAGTTAATTCAAACTTACCTTCATTTTGTTGTTAATTAATTATATTGTATTGGGCTGTAATTACTGTATAATATATTTGTTATCAATTCCTTTACCTCCACGAGTATTACTAGGCATGACAGCCTAAGGGGGTAATTTACCCAGGATGGTTGGGTTGTGTTTTCTCTCCAGGGTTCTCTCGAAGTCGCGTTGAACATTTACAGGTCCACCAGGTCGTGGGGAACTTCCAGCGATGAATACCTTTGGCTAACCTAGGACAAGAACGATATGAAGAAATCTCCCTTTTGACTAATAGGTAAGTGGTGAATCATATATGTAGCGCTCCGGTCACACACCCCACGACCCCTACCGTCGAGCTAGCGTATACCGTGTGACCGGATAATCACCCCCTATCACTATTTCGGAATTAGGGAGGATGGTTGTCTTTCAAAATTTTTATGTATACCCAAGCATGATGGCAGTAGCCTTGCTGTCACCAGCAAGGAGCTCCATTGTGCCGGTACAAAGTCGAATAACTTTGACAACTTTCAACCGACCGGCTTCATCATTACGGTTTTGTAAAGTTTGATCCAGTACAATTTTAACCATGTATCGGTATACACCTCCAGAACGCGCCGAAATAGTGTCACTTTACATTGAAAATAATCGGTCAGTTGTGCTAACCCAGCGTGCTTTTCGCCGGCTTTTCGGGGCACCGATAAACCACATATTATCCACGAAAGACCATTGCACGATCAGAAGGTGACTGTTTGGGCTGGTGCAAACCATCATTGGGCCGTTCTTCTTTAGACCTGGTCAGACAATCAACGGCGATCGGTATAGATGGATGTTGGCGCACTTTGTGTTACCCCAAATGCGTGAAAAAGGCCTTGAAAATTTTTGGTTCCAACAAGATGGTGCTACATGCCACACAGCAACTGCAACAATCGACTATTTGCGTTGGAAATTCCCGGGACGTGTTGTATCCAAAAACGGCGATATTGACTGGCCGCCAAGGTCTCCAGATTTGACACCACCAGATTTCTTTTTGTGGGGATCTTTGAAGAGCAAAGTTTATGCCAACAAGCCGAACACCATAGAAGATCTAAAAGATAACATTCGAGCTGAAATGGCAACTATCTCGCCCGAGCTGCTGGTGAATGTGATGGAAAACGCCAAAAAAAGAGCCCGCTTTTGTATTCGAAATAGAGGGGGTCATTTGATCGATGTTGTTTTTTTAGGAAATAGCTCAAAGAAATTGTAAAAAGGTTATCTTGATATTTTTGAAATATATTGAAAGTTCTCAAAGTTATTCGACTTTTCTATTGACCCGTTTCAGATGGCGCACCCTGTATCTCATTGTATTTCATTTTAACACTGTTAGAGTTAGCAGTTTTACTGGTACCCTGTAGCGGTACTTGACTACAAAGGGAAAAAAACTTTTTTTGTTCTTGTTTCAATTTTGTTTTTAATTTTTTATTTTAATAAGCTAGTCAAATCAAATACTGTTAATTATTAAAAATCTCGGATGTATCTGAGCTACGCCGATTTAAATTAAACCTTTTTAATTTGTTTGAGTATCTGAAGCTCTTTTTGAATTTTTGTTGTACAAGTTATTCCACATTTAAGCATATTCAAGTGGTTCTGTAGCAATCCTTGACAAATTTTCTATTTTTACCTGCCTTGGCGCTCAACTCTTGGGTTTTGTGATTCTCCACGGTGGGGTTCTCATCGGTCGTGTCAACAGGCATTTTGGGGCCTTCCTTAAAATCTTTTGCCCGGTTGATGCAGCTCGTACTTTACAATACTTTTGTGTG
The DNA here is from genome assembly GCA_963855945.1 of Thereva nobilitata. NCBI lineage: Eukaryota > Metazoa > Arthropoda > Insecta > Diptera > Therevidae > Thereva > Thereva nobilitata. Next base: position 170,745,606 of record OY979694.1, read on the forward strand.
TTTCAAATCCTGGAGTTTTTGTGTTTGGATGGGTCTTTCGTTTTCTTTTCCTTTTGAACTTCATGTTGCTTTCTTATTAACTCCTTCACCTTCATTGGCTCTTGTGGCAGCGTGCGGGTCCGAATCATTCCACCTAAACCTTAACCGTCTAATGATTGCTTCGTTATAAACCCTAACTAATAAAATACCACCTAAAATTATACTAGCTCAGTAATTCTACTCATCATCACCCGTACCTCTACTCTGGAATCTGCCTTCAGCTAGTCAATCTCGAGGCTCGATAGCTGCTGTTCTGCGGCCTACTCTGAAATTACTCACCTCTATCCGACAGCAGAACCTCATTTTTAACTTCAAGCAATGGAAAACAGAACGACCAGTGTGGTCGCTGAACAAAAAAAACCGACCATCAAAACTTCTAGCACAAGAACGTCGAGCAGGTTGGGGGGGAGAGTGTTGGACACTAGTCAACGCCTGTCACTTCTCAAAGATAGGAAGGAGAAGAAGAATTCTCACCCACAAGGTGATGCGGACAACTCAAATAAGAGCTCTATGAGCAGAAAATCCTTAAGCCCATCTATCGAAAACCCGGTCATGATCACCTCCCCAAAAAGAGCAAAATCGCCTGTTACACAAAAAAAAGTGTCTGAAGACGTTGAAGCAATCTCCCCCCAAATGTGCTCGCAAATATGCTACAATGAAGAAGGACCTAGGATGAATCATCAAATCATGTTTGACAGTTCTGACAAGGGCCCCTTCTCAGTATTTGTCCGTCTGACCAAACCGAATGCGGGAGAAGACAAAAACTTAAATGCCCTAACTTTAGGAAAAGCACTTGAGGCAGTCAGAGGGGTGGAACAGTTGATTAGGATAAACAGTGAGAAATTTAAGGTGATCTTTCCCAAGGTGGAAGATGCCAATGACTTTATTATAAATAGCCCTCTGGGACCGAACTTCACTGTATTTATCCCCCCCAACTCTATCTCCACTCCTATCTTGATGCACGGGGTCGATAACGAACTTGGTGAGGAAGAGCAATTCAACTCACTGAGCAAAGGGAATCCCTCTTGGACCTTTCTGAGAGTTTTCAGAATAAAGTGGAGAAAAATAATTGATGGATCCCCAGTATGGACCACGACGGACAAAGTTAAGGTGTTTGTAAGAGGCAAACACATCCCTGAGAGATTGATGATTCACTTCATTCCCTTCAAGGTCCACAAATTTGTTCCCTCACCCTTGAGATGCTTCAGATGCCAAAAGTTTGGCCATCGAGGCCCAGTCTGCAAAACAAACAAAAAAGCCTGTGGGAGATGTGCAGGGTCTAGCTGTGAGGATGGTAGAAAATGCACCAAGAAGGAGACATGTGCAAATTGTGGAGGCCCTCATGCTTCATTTGGTAAAAGGTGTCCGTCGTGGCAAAGAGAAATTGAAATCACCAGGATTATGAGAGCTGGAAATCGCACCAGACATGAAGCCTGGAAAATCTTTAACATAAGAAAGAGAGTCAGAAGATCATCCAACTCAAAAATCCTCAGCCTTGAAGAGGAAGAACACTCTCAAAGACAAATGAGAAAAAAATCCCAACACTACTCTTATACGGATATTGCCTCCAGAGGAATAAGCCCTTCTAGAATTTTGACGCGAGGTTATGAAAAATCAAAGACCACAAGTAGTTTGAGATCAACCCTCAATCCCTTTAAAAAACCGAAGGCTCTGCAAAACAACTCTTTCAGTGAGATTGTTAAAAATTTCGAACGTGACTCCAATAAACTCTTTTCAAAAGTGATCGAGGATGAAGACCAACGTAATCAAATCTCTCTTACAACAGGTGAAATGCTCAGGAATTTAATAACGGAATGGCTCAAGAACACTGAAGGCAAGAAAGCCGAATCTCTAACGAACACCAACCAATGCTAAAAATACTCCAATGAAACGTACAAAGTCTCTTAAAAAACTTAGATGCGATTGAATATTTCCTGAACATGAATAAAATTGATATTTTTGTTGCAGTGGAAACTTGGCTATTGCCTTCCGTCCAAGTGAAACTAAGCAACTATAACATAATCAGAAAGGACCAACTCGATGGTTTTGGTGGCACAGCCTTAATCATCAGAAAAAACATCACCTTCAAAGTTGTGAAATTCCACAACACTCTCAATTCCTGTTGTATCACCACGACCAACTTAAAAGACAACCTTACGCTTTTTTCAGTCTATGCGAAGGGCAACATGAGCAACCTGAAGTTCAAAAGGTCACTACTTGTTTTGGGAAATTTTGCTAGTGGATTCCGGAGATCGTTATTGATAGGTGACTTCAACGCTAGATGTACATCGTGGGGAGATACCATCACTAATCGCAGAGGGCAGATTTTGTTGGATTCAATGTCCAGTTTGGGTTTCTCCAATCACAACAATGGAGAAACGACGTGCATGTCTAGGTCCATTAATCCTACGTGTTCGGTGATCGATCTCACCTTTGCTAACTTCTCCGACTTTAATATAGTAAGTAGAACAAAACCTATCTCCCTGAGTGGTAGTCCTCACATTCCCATTATTATGGAAATGAACATAAACAAAATTCCAAATGCCCAAAGCAGGTCATTGCTAAAAGTAAAGTAATTGCCGCCCTTAAAACGCTAAATGTCAATACTGAGGACAATTCCTCAATCCTGGAAACCATAATAGCAATAATAAAGAGCGCCACCTCGACTTACAAAGACAAGACGGGAAACTCGAGGCCTAAACCCTGGTGGACAGCTGAACTCAGCAAACTTTTCAGACTCAAAGCAGCAGCGCTTGCGTCCTACTACAAATTTAAAAGACTAAAAGACTTACTCGAGCACAATAAAATAAATGCTATCTTTATTAAAACCAAGAAACGTGCCAAACAAGAGTCCTGGTCTAGCTTCATAAATGATCTCTGCCATAAATCCCAAATTAGCAATTTCTGGAATGTTATTAAAAGATTTAAGGGAAGCAATCACAACAACGACTTTCTATTTAATCAGCTTTCACCTGCTGATTATCTTAACCTCTTATGTAGTAAGATAGCCACGACGACTGGCATTCCTTGCTTAACTCCTGTTTCATCCAATACCAACATCTCCTGGTCTGCTGAGGACTTAAAAGACATCTTTAAAAGGAAAACGGGCAGATCTGCTCCGGGTCTGGATAACATCACATTTGAAATGATTAAAAATTTATCGACCAGTGGTTTGAATGCGTTGTTTCTCTTCCTAAAAAACACCTTCATCTCTGGCATTATCCCGGAGGATTGGCTCAAAATCAAAATTAGACCACTTTTAAAAATGGGAAAAAACCCATTGAGCTTGGTCAACTACAGACCAATCTCGTTAATATCTGTCCCCATGAAATTAATTAATTATTTGATCAAAAACAGCATGGAAAATCTAATTGAATCCAGGAATCTGCTCCCCAAAAACTCCTTTGCCTACCGCAAGGGTAGATCAGCTTCCACCTGTCTATGCTCTATTCAACAAACAATTTCCTATCTAAAAAGAAGACATAAAAGTGTTGGTATCATGACCCTGGACCTTGATAGTGCGTATGATAGGGTGGACTTAGGCATTTTATACACCACCCTCGTCACTTTTGGTATCCCACTCAATTATATAAATTGGATCACGGGTTTCTTTAACAACAGAGAACTCCTACTGCAAGAAAAATCCAAAATAGTGTGTGGAGGACTACCTCAAGGCAGCTCGCTAAGTCCAATCCTGTTTAATTTATACTCGGCCAAATTACATGAATCTTCGATGTGGGGTGTTGAAATTTTTCAATTTGCCGATGACTTCTGTATAATAGCTGCTGGTGATTGCACCATTACAGTTGCTCTTGACACCTTGACCAATACAGCCAATGAACTGAAATTGCTAATCAACACCCAGAAATCAAATGCTATGTTCTTAGGAACAAAAAAATTGATCAACCTGACCTTTAATGGGAATACAATTAAAAGGAGATTTAAAATTTGTTGGATGGACTTTTACTAGTAGCCTCAAAAGCAGACTGCAACTAAACAATTCCCTGGATGCCATGAAAAGTAATCAGAGAATTATTTCGATCGTGAGCAAGAAGAAGTTTGGAGCTTCTCCTGAATCCACTTTATTGTTGTACAGATCTTTGATAAGATCTAAATTAGAATATGCGAGATCCCTTTCCTTCCAGGAATCACAAACTTTAGAAAAAAAATCGGGACTATTTCAAACAACTTCCTAAGAAAATGTCTAGGTCTAACCCATTCAACCCCTAATCACATTATCTACGCCTTAGCGCAGGAAATTCCCACGGCACTTAGAGCAGAAATTATAGTAGCCAAGGACTCATCCAGAATTTTAAAACTTAATAATGATTTCCTGGAGATGCTTGATCTATCCTTACCAAAGTCACCTATGGAAAAAGTGATGACCAAATATAGGGAAATTTTTGATTTGCTCCACTCTGAAACGATAGCACCAGTGGAGTGCTCCAACCTATCTTTCGATCTCTCCTTTCTCAATGGTCTGGGAAACAAGACTCAAGTTGCCAAGTCTACCATTACAGCATTGATGCATGAAAAAAGAAACTCCTTTGACTCAAAAGAGCTTATAATCGCTACGGATGCCTCTATAGCGGACAACATCACCGGTTTGGTGATACACTTCGACAACGCTCTTGAGGATAGGATGTTTAGATCCTTCTGGACTATGTCTACGCTGTCAGCCGAGCTATCGGCAATTTACTTGGCTCTGGACTTGGCACTTTCGGTCAATCAGAAAAATGTGATCATTCTTACAGACAGTTTAAATAGCTGCCTAGTCTTAAGGGATAATAAAATACAAAACCATTTAGTCTCTGACATCTTGTGCGCTGCAAGAAATTTTGACTCTGTAAGATTCATTTGGATCCCTTCTCATGCAGGAATTCCCGAAAACGAAAGAGCGGACACCTTGGCTGGGTTAGCAATCTCAATTGGTGATTTCTTCCCCACAAACTTACCCAAAAAGATCTGATCCTAAATGTGACCCTTAAAGTAAAAAAGAGCTGGGAAAGACATTACCGAGAGGTATCCTTAACGAAAGGAAAGTTTTTTGCTGAAATCTTCCCTGAGCTACCCAGATCTCCCTGGTTCTCTAAACTAGCTTTCAATCCGAAGATGTTTAGAATGATCAACAGAATCCTAGCCGGTCACACCTATGACACAGCAAGACTAGCCTCCTGGAAACTCATCCCAAATTAGAATTGTTCCTTATGCAATACTAAAGACGATGCGGAACATATTATTTTAAAGTGTAAAAAATTTGAAAACATCAGAAATAAATACCCGCTAATAAACCATGCAACCAGACTTCTGGAGGTGCTTACTCCCTTTAAAAAGTCTAAAATCTCCGAACTGGCAAATTTTCTATCCGATGCTGGGATCTCCGTATGAGTGTTACGGGACCTATGAGTTTGAGCTTCCTTTTGTAATCATTTTGACAATACGTGACTTAAATGTGACTTAGATGTGGTCTGACTTCTTAAAATAATCTAGCTTTTCTTCCGTTTTTGATAGCCTTTGGATCTATGTTTAAGTAAGGTTAGACGTGTAGCTTCCAACAGTTTTGACACCTTTCCTCCCGCCTTTGGCTAGGCGCTCGGAATACAACTTTATAGAGAGAGAGTGTTCTTCTGGCCTTTTCTACCCCAATCAAACGCTGCGTTATGGTCTATATAGCTGTCTAGGCTAGGACCAGTAAGAAACCCCGTTTCTAGGGGTTCACTAGGACTTCCTAGTAAAAGGAAAAAAAAACAACAACAACAACAAATATACACTAATACATTGCCAACTTTACTCAGCAAGTTAAAGGGGGCACTTAGTCAGCAAAGGCAAAGCGTAGCCTCACTACAATATTGCCCCGCCAGATTGCTATGGCCATTGTTAGCAGAGAAATAAATATCGGGGCACGCTGATCAGAACTTCAGATCGCATTCAGCCTTCTACCTGACTTGAAGTAGAAGAACCTCCAGCTAAAAGCTAGTGATCTCAACTTGGTTCTATCAGTCGCCTTGAAATTGATAGAAATTTCTACCAATATCAGTGTATTGACCTAATATAAAAATTTGGTTCTATCAGTCGCCTTGAAACTGATAGAAATTTCAACCAATATCAGTGTATTGACCTGATATAAAAATTTGGTTCTATCAGTCGCCTTGAAACTGATAGAAATTTCAACTAATATCAGTGTACTGACCTGATATCAAATTTATAACCCAAACCTAAACTTAATCTAACTCTTAACCTTTCAGCTAACGCACGAACCACGGGTTAATGTGTTAAGGCGTAAATCCAGCAAATCAAGTAACCAAATTACACCGAAATCAAGAGGATTGCAAAGCGAATCGGGATTGAAAGATATCGCTCATTCGGAAGAGGGTTACATTTCAAAATTTTACAATTTTTAGTTTTCTATATGTATCATCTCAAAATCATGATTATTTTTATGGGAAATAATGTTATATGTAAGCCTTGCTTTCTGGTCGAGAGATGGTCGATGAGATGTATCCCTTTGGATTCGTCAGATGTCATACACCGGTTACTGAAAAGACGGTAACATTTCAGTTTGAGTTTGGCGTTTGTGTGGGAATGTTCTTAATTATCGTGAAACCCGATACATTTGGTTTTAGTGAATCAAATTTGTCTAACTTTGTTGCAGAAAACTGAGATATTCACGATTGTGTCAGTTTATTTACAAAGGTAAGTACCGTTTGGAAAGTTTATTCTTCTTCATTAAAGTGTTAAGTCAAAATGTAACGCTATTACTTTATATGTTAATATTATAAACGAGTTTTTCTTATTTAAAGCAAGGTATTATTCTTAGTTGTAGCTGTTTTTTAGATAATGTTTTACTTTAAAGCATTCCTAATTTAGGCATTTTTTGCAATGTAACTATTTTTCCGATAAATATTAAAATAATAATGAATTGTATTTTTAAATGTTAAGTACTTTATTCTTTTAAAGATGAATCCATTTCTTAGATGTTTTTATAATAAAAGAAACTAAGAATAGCTTTCCATAAAACTGAAATTAACTTGTGCCTTGCATAAAACAAAAGTTTCTATCTTTTATTCTTAACGATGTCTTACCAAAGAAGTGCAATGCTCATGCTTCATAAAGCAATACGAAATGTGCATCATACAGAAGAAAAAACACCGGCAATTGGAGAAGAAATTGAAATCAACGAGTTGGGAAATGCTGCCCAAGAAACAATGACAACGGGAAATAATGAGACGCAAAACGATTATTTGGGTTAATTTTTTTTAATTAAGAGGCCATAAAACAATTTAAAAAATTATGCCTTATAATTTTTCCTGCATTATTTTCAGAACCCCAATATCAAGAATCTCCAGAATTAAGTTATGTGGCAGAAAATTTTAATAAAAATTTGTATCGGCCGGTAATGTCCAACATTTCTGAGAAATCCCCCGATACAACCTTGGACCAATCACAGAATAATAAGGACATTGCACACACACTTATTGAACCAGAGCTTGAGCCAAGGCTTGAAGCTAATATTTTACACGATACAAATATTATTGGAATGTTTAATGTCGATATTTTAAGAATATTATATTATGTATACACAAAAATAAAAACATTTTTTCTCTTAGGTAACAAAAGTCAAACCAGTAGTTCATCTTCCACGAATAGTTCAGATTCATCATCATCTTCCACCTCATCATCTGACAGCGAAAGTGACCCTTATAGTTCAGATGATAGCGTTGAAGACCCTAGCTACCTAGATCCTAATAGTGAAAACGAAGAGAATATTGAAATAAAAAGTAAATTAAGAAAAATTAAAAACCCATGTACCAAGGAGAAGATCGGTAAGAAAGCTAAACCCCGAAACTTGGCAAAAAAAAACTTGGAAAAAAATCTTAGAAATAGAGGTGAAAGTTATGTATCTTCAAGTATTGTAAAAAATCCAGATGGTACTAAAACAATAGTGAAAAAACAACGCCCAGAAAGAACACTTTTACCTGCATGTAGCAATAAATGTAAATTACAATGTTCTGAAAATTTAAAAGAAGACAAGCGAATTAAAATATTTGAAGATTACTGGTAATTAGATAATATCGAAAAGCAAACGGAATTTATTTCTTCAAATATGAAAACGGTTGAACCAAGATATAAATATATTAATGCTCAAAATCCGCGACTACCTAATAATGCATACTATTTTGTAGTTGATAATAAAAACTTTCGTGTTTGCAAACAATTTTTTATGGCCACTTTGACTATAGGACCAGTGTGAACTATGTTTGCAATATAAAAATTCTGGTGAAGCGGAGAAAGAAGTAATAAAAGAAAAATATGAGACACATATTATAGAAAAATATTTAAGCAGGGTAGAAAAAGAAGGCGACAAAAATAGCGATAACCTGACTAGAGTAATAGTGTATGATATGCAAGCAGTGCTTCCTTGTCGTACTGGTGACGCTTCTTCGTTTTACTATGTCTCGAAACTTAACGTTCTTAATTTCACCTTATACGACATAAAAAGGAATAAAGGTACCTGTTATTTATGGCACGAAGGAGAGGCCCAGAGAGGAGCCAACGAAATTGGTTCTTGCATCTTCAATTATTTAAAAAAATTATCTGAAGAGCACAATGGAACTGATGAAGAATTTATTATTATATTTTACTCGGATAATTCTTGCGGGCAAAATAAAAACAAATTTATCATTGCTTTGTACATGTTTGCCCTATTTTCGCTCATAAATAACCCATAATAACCCATAAATTTTTCATTAGTGGGCATAGTCAAAGTGAGGGCGACAGTGTTCATGCTACTATGGAAAGGGAAATTAAAAAATATAAAAAAGGTAGCCCCATTTATGTCCCCGATCAATATGCGTGCATCATACGTAGCGCAAAAAACCGGTACTCCATATACAGTAGAAGAATTTTGCCATAAAGACGTCTTAGATCTTAATGGCTTAGCTTCTGATCTCTTCATAAATATGCCACATAATTTAAAATTAACCCAGATACGATTACTTAAATTGGAAAAACAAAATCCAAGTTCCCTACTTTATAAGACTTCATATTCGCAGCAGGAGTTCGACAGAGTAGAGATTGTAAATACGAGAAAAAAGCTGGACATAAAGAAGGTCAATCTCAAGCCGGTCTATACAAAAAAACGGGTGTTTCAGAGGCAAAGAAAAATGGGTTGATCAAATTAATAGAAAAAAAGAAATGTGTACCAATGTGTTATCTCAATTATTATAAAAATTTATAAAAAATATACATACTAGAATAAGTTACTTTAAAGCTTAAAAGAACATTAATAAAATGTTTCTATGATTTATTTTTATGATTAGAATAGAAATTTTTGTGTTATGTTGCTTCTTAAAAATACATATTTGAATAAATTTTGACTTTTTTTAAATTATTTTGTAACTTAACTCAATTATTACCCGAAATTTAATTTTGCAACATAGCAAATTTGAAGAAAATGGCTTACATTTTATATTCAAAAGAGATAAATCTTTGATTTTCTCTTTTCATATATAAATATTAAAAATATTTAAGCACACAACCATTTTGAGGCTTGCTGTATCCACTATGTAAACAAAAATGGTTACTCTTAGCCTATTAATAAAAAAGATAGAAGTAAATACATTTTCTTATAATCTTACAATGCTTCTCCTGAAAAAAGAAGTTTTTTGAGTTGTAATCCTTTTCTTCCGGATGAGCGATATATTAAATTATTGTCAAGAGAAATTAAAGTCATATAAAACATACAAAACAACGAGCATTGGAATAAAATAGGAATAACGTAAAAATAGTATATCGTAGAATGTAGAGTTATTATATTGAAGTATAATTTGGAGTATTAATAAATATTTAAAAATTGAATTAAAGCAACCAGTGTTTTTTCTAAGTTCAGCGTTGGTCATTGAGTATTGAAAATAAGGATAAATTATATCCCAAACACACAGAAATTATCGAAAAGTCAAAAGAAAGAAAATCAGTTGGCTCGAGCAAAGCACGCGGGAGAAAAGTACGTTTTGAAACGGAAACTTGATGCCACAGTGAGTTAATTTTTATGTGTATGATCTATGAATATTATAAATAAGCCATAACTGTAACAATATAAAATATTTTATCAGTGATAATGAATTAGCTAATTCTTATAGGCAGCAAAAGAAGTCTTCACTAGAAAATTGAAAAAACAACACTTGTTCCAAGATCTCCACAGTGTTTCACAAGAGGAGAATTCAATCATTGGCGAGGACATGACTCTACCACTGACGGATCTAATTCTGATATAAAATACAGACTTCACAAGGATGATATTTGATTACATCTATTATCCACTTTGAAATGCAATACATGTTCGGAAAGAAGTTTGATTCTCAAGCACAGTGATGAGCGAGGATTCGAATGCAAAGTTCAAATAATTTGTAATGACTGCGAAACTGTGCAAAGCGAATGTCGATCGAGTCCTTCAAATAGTGACGAAGGAACTATTGAAATCAACGAGATGATGACGAATGCCTTTCTTGATATGGGCGCAGGCTATTCAGGCATGGATAAAATAGGAATAGAAAACAAATATGAGTACTATGACCGCAAGGACTTTTACAAAGTATGTGAAAGTTGCACATGAAAAAAATAGGAACGTACGAGAAGCTATCTTATCCTGCATGCGTGAAATCGTGAGAAAAGTCCACATCGCGTTAAATCCTGATTTAGCTAACAAAAAAATAATCGACATTGGCTTTTCATATGATGGTTCGTGGCATAAAAGAGGCTTCCAATCACTATACGGCATAGAACTTATTATCGATATTCTAACAGGCTTGGTTGTGGACTTCATTGTTTTGTCGAAATATTGTCAACTATGTGCGCAACAGAAATTGAAATTTAAAAAATAGGCTGACTTCACAAAATGGCAAGGTGAACATAAAAGACAAGGTGAGTGTGAGCAAAATTTTAACGGATCTTCTGGAGCTATGGAAGTATACGCGGCAGAAATCCTTTGGAAAAGGTCGATACCAAATTGTGGAATGCGCTATACAACCTTTTTAGGCGACGGAGATGCGAAGACATATTCGCATTTGAAAGCTTTGAACGTTTATGAAGGAGTTCAAGTCGAGAAGCAAGAGTGTATAAACCATGTTGGAAAGCGCATTTTTGCAGGTTTGAGAACACTCCCAGACATTGTCCAAACTAAACCAAAGTATCGGAGGAGGGAAATTTGGTAGTTTAACTGAGGCAAAAATGAAGACCTTGCAGTATTATTGCATTGAGGAAAAATGCTCCTGGTGTGAAGGCGATGAAAACAGCAGTATTTGCCACAATTTATCACGCCAGTTCTACAGATCGAAAACCAAGGCACGAGAAATGTTCTCGAGGGCTTGATTCGTGGTGTTTTTGGCAACAAGCGAAAGCGACGAATGTAAAATCGAAGAAACACAGCGAAATGAGTTTGCATCTTCGACCAGATGTTGTGATCAAAATGCTGCCTGTTTATGAAAAACTTAGCGATGAAAACTTGTTATAAAGATGTACAACAATTGGAACCCAAAACGCTAATGAAAGCGTCCATAATTCGATTTGGGCTAAGTGTCCGAAAACTAAATCTACGTCGTTGAAAAAACTGGAGGTAAATATAAAAAAAATTATTTATAAATAAATGTTGACTGATGAATAATTAATTTATATAGAAATTAATTCGAATTGTTAAATTGAAAATATCGTAAAAAATGAAAAATGTTGCTATAATTCTTTGACCAACGTTTTCAGATTGCTGCTACGAATGGCGTAGGGGAATTTAACATGGGAAACCAGGCAATGGTGAAACTCAAGCAGTCACTGAACGGGCGTATCTACTGTACAGCGAAAATCATCATTAGCCATTGCGATGAAGCGCGACGTCAACGGTGCAAATCCAGCATTGCGCGCAGCAAGGGCAGTTCTCGTTACGTGAGAAAAGCACAGAAGCAGGCTAAATACTATTATCTCAACGGCATGATGTTGAATCAGGTTGATCATATCGTAGATCTAGGCGTGGTCCTAGACCAAAAACTCAATTTCAACCTGCACTACGATAGTATTACTGCTAGAGCCAACAAACTTCTTGGTTTCATCAAGAGGAGAGCCAAAGAATTCAGTAATGTACGGGTCACGAAAACACTCTTCTGTTCTCTAGTCCGCCCTATCCTGGAATATGCGTGTCCTATCTGGGATCCTATATTCCAAGTAAGCAGTGGCAGGATTGAATCAGTTCAGAAGAGATTTCTCCTTTTTGCCTTGAGAAATCTACACGACCCGCATGACTACGAAAGCCTACCGCACTACTTGGACAGGCTCAAGGTGCTTGATCTCATGCCGTTATCTAACAGGAGAAAACTGCTCATATCTTGCGTTGCCTTTGACGTTCTAAGTGGAAAACTTAAAGTGCAGTTTCTGTCGGACAAGATCAAATTCAATGATGAAGTCCGACACACACGTCATACTAAATTACTTCGGGAATACCGTCATCGCACCGATTACGCTAGGAACGAGCCCGTCAACAGATGTTGTATGGTCTTTAATACTCACAGCTCCTGCTTCTCCCCCTCACTCAACAAGGCATCCTATAAGAAAAAACTCAGATCTCTATTAACATAACTCCCACCTCTTTACAATTATAGTAGTAAGTTTCAGTAGTTGTCAATAGTTATTAATAATCATTATTTTTATAATAATAATAAGGACTGTTGTACTACTGTGTTTTTTAATTTAAGTGTGTCTTGTTTGGCTAAACAAATAAATAAATAAATAAATTAACTGCTGAAAAAGCAAAAGTAGCAAAAGAAGGCCCTACTTACGGGGGTATAGCAGATTAACGATTTATATTTGTATAAGAATCAAATGAGCAATAAACTTGAAATAAGCTGAAAAAATCGTTGTTGAACTTTAAACGTAATTATCTCAGAAACTTGTTTTTCGTGTTTTCTCGCACATGGACTAAGTTTTCTCGTTCAATTTTCATCCGATTTACTTGAAATTTTCCACAATTATTCTTATAAGTAAAATAAAGAATCCTGTAAGACGGATTTTTGATTGCATTGTTTAAAAAAAAGTTGCGTCACTTAAAAAAAAAGAAACGAAAAATAGCCTCAAAATAGCCTGTTTCTAGCATTTTTCCAATTAAACAAGTATAAAACCGCGAAAAATTGAAAAATCAAAAATTCGTCCTACAGGTTACAACAAGTATAAAACCGCGAAAAATTGAAAAATCAAAAATTCGTCCTACAGGTTTCTTTATTTCTCTTATGAGAATAATTGTGTAAAATTTTAAGTAAATCGAATGAAAATTGACCGAGAAAAACAATGTCAAAAAAGCGCTTCTTCCGGCCATTTTTTTTGAAAAAAGGGGGGAGAAATTTATTTTTCGAAAAATATTAATAACTTTCTTGTTTGTTTAAGTCATAACGTACAAGATGTCAAAAAATCAAATAATTCGGATCAAAATTGACGATTTTAGACATCTCGCTTCCACTTCCCCTTAAAGCTCAGTATGCAGAAATGCAAAATGAAGTCACAAGCCAGCTAAATGACTCGAAATAGTTACATTTACAATGTGACGGTTGGAGTAACATCAGGAATGAGTCAATAGTTAACTTTGTCGTCTCAAAACCAGAGCCACTTTTTGTGGAGTTTGTTGCAACAAAGGAGAACAGGCACAGACACAGACCTTATTTAGCTGAGTTGATAATCAATGTAATTGAAAAATATGGTCCTGAGAAATTTTTGGTAGTAATTGGAGATAACGCTTCCAACATCAGAGCTGCTTTCGCTTTGGTTAAGGAGAAGCATCCGTCAGTACCACTTGTTGCCTTGATCACCTTTTGCACCTTGTATGTGAACAAATTTTAAAATGCAACACTTGTAAATCTTTTATGGCAACTGTTATTGGCATTGTAATGAGCCAGTGACCTTCTCATTACTGGCCAAAATACCCTTCAAATTACCTTCAAAAAATTCCCACCAAAAATACGACATAAGTACCTCGGGATATACAAACCTGCATTTCCTTCATACAATATCCGGCGGCCACGATTCGAATATCCAAACTTCAATCGCTGGTAGCCAAAACAAAATTCTCTAATTGTGCAACCTGAGATGCGTTTTCCGTCAACGGTCATAATCTCAAAATCCCCCTAGCACAAAGTGCTAGTTCAACATTTTCGCCAGAAATCCCTGGCCATGATCCAAAAATGCCAATTTGGCGAAAAGCTGCAAGTGCTCTTATTACCTCTCAAACGCTCCCCAAACGGCAAATTCCCGCGGCGTAAACCCATGTGCAGCAAACTGCATGTATGCACAAAGTTTTTTTGCCTTTTCAAAATCACGGTGGGTTTTCGCGGATCCAACGATCGGTTGGCCGGTGACAACAAAACCAAATGGGAGTTTTTCACCCCACCTTTTGTTGAAGACAATTCTCTGGTTGCAACAGTTCAACCCTTTAAATATCAGGGTTTGGCGTCAGTCAGTGGATAGCAATTATAAAAAGTGCGCGAAGATAGACAGGTGAGTCCCGGGGGTCTTTTAGTCAGCCGTGCGCCGCTTGTAATTAATATCGAGCTTCTGAATAATAAAAGAACGATAAAAGTTGGCGCGGTTTAAAATCGTTTAATATGTGGTGCACTTTTTCTTAAATAATATCGCGCTTTTAATCCTTTAAAACGGGGTACGCCTTTAAACTACTAAATTAAACTTTATAATTTGTGTTCGTAAAAGGAACAATAAAAATTCCTTAAAAAATATGCCGCGATTTCTAAGTAATATCGTGCTTTTAATCCTTTGAAAAGTGGTGCGCCTTCAAATCATTAAGTTTATAATTTTGTGTTGCTAAAAGGAACAATAAAAATTCCCTCAAAATATGGTGTGTGTGGCCCACGAATTCCACGTCCCAATCAACCCTTAGGTTTAAGTAACATTGAATACGTAAGTAAATTAACGGTTAGCAAGAATTGTATCAAAAACTGATTACCGATAGCAAGACTCATTTACCACTTTGGGAGAAGTCGTTAAGCGGTTCGGTCGTAAAAATATTAATAAGGAAAGACAATGTACTGAAATAAAATTGGAATAAGTTAAAGAAAAAGTTAAAGGAGTTTTTAATGAACAGTGAAAAGTAAATTTATTGAACCTTGAATTAATAGATAATTTAAGTACATATGTTGAACTATTTTGAATTAATAAATAAATAAGCTGAAAAAATTATATCATTCATGAATTATGTGGTTTCGTGCACCCAGATAAAATGGTGACCCCGACGCCGCTCCACACATTTTTTGTTAGAAACAGTAACCAAACTTAAAAATTAAAAGAAAAAAACTGTAAAATCGAAGTGCATATGCAACACACATTGCGCGAGATAAAAAATTTTTTTTGTGCCAATTTTTCTTTGGAGAAACAACATTTTTAAAAAATGAGTATGCAAACACGTGCCTAGTGACCACACAACACGGAAAACATAAATCATCCAGATTTTTAGCAGCGGATTTAAAGGATTCATCCAGATATAATTTTTCCACATGACAGCCTAAGCCATCCACAAGCGATCTTCAACACACGCGG
Source organism: Thereva nobilitata (assembly GCA_963855945.1). Taxonomy (NCBI): domain Eukaryota; kingdom Metazoa; phylum Arthropoda; class Insecta; order Diptera; family Therevidae; genus Thereva; species Thereva nobilitata. The sequence continues at coordinate 170,761,221 of OY979694.1, forward strand.
ACATCAGAATCAGCCCCCAACTTTAAACAGCAGCATTTCCAAGCATAAAAAGATGAGTGAAAACCAATTTTATAAAAAAATACTTAGTCTTGAACACAAAACTGTTAAAAATAATTTTAATCTTTTTAGGCAATTAACATACATCATAGAATAAATCCCTTAACAATATAGCAGCTGTACGTGGTGAGCATATCGGAATTAAGAAGGAACAGTTAACAATAAAAAAGTATAGAAAACACAAAAAAAGTAAGGCAATTACAAATAAAACAAAGAAAAACAAAAACGTGCAAATACCGTAAGTACTTAGAAACATAAGGATTTTGAAACTTAAATAAGAACATCAAACTTTAAATACATCAATAAATAAATAAAAACATATTTCTGACAAGCAAGAATAATAAAAAATAAATTATTTTTTTCTCCATGTCACAAATATATCATATTTCCATATTACAAACATATTATATTTCTATATTATTACATTATTATTTCTATACATATATATATATATAAGGTTTCATCTTTCACATGGTGTACACAATTTTTATTATAAATATACATGAATATACCATATGAAATACAATATCAAGCCCTCACATTGACAAGTCACTAGTTAAAACTAATAAAAATATAGACATAAATTATTTTTGGACACATATAAATTTGAACGGTTTCGGCATTTTCACGTAAAGCATACCTACTCGAAGTTTAATGTCTGTACATTTCAAACCCTAACGAGATCAGAGTAAACCAATTTTCCTCCATCTCAAAAAAGTTTCAAAACACATAATATAAACGCTCTCGTACAAATTTCTAATTCGAGACACAGTTCCGGGTAAAAGGCATCACTGCCTCTTCTACGAAATACGACCACCTCGTATCATCATTGCCTTCCGACACTATGGAAATTGTGGCTGACGTACTATTAAATCCACCCGCTCTAAATAGGTACGAAAATTTTAAAACGCTACTTCTTCAAAGAACCAGGGACTCAGAGGAGCGAAGATTAGACGATCTGTTACATAAAATTGAATTAGGAAACTACAAGCCCTCCGAATTGTATAGGCATATGGAAACACTGGCGGGAGGAAACAGCTTAGTCAATAATTCTTTATTGAAAAAGCTGTGGATAAATAAATTACCGTCTTCAATGCAATCCTGTATTTTAGCAGTTGAAGACTACCATTCACAAGAAGAAATCTTCAATATTGCGGACAAGATTTTCGATTCCAGTTCTTCAACAAAAATTTCAACAGTCTCCACCAGCAGCACGAATACTTTCCAAGGAGATTTATCAGACTCAATGGAAGAACTGTCAAATCGTCTGAAACGACTAGAAATGCGTCAGTCTAGACAGCGGAGCATCTCACAATCAAGATTTCACGGATCACAACCTTTCAATCGTTCTCGCTCTCGATCTCGATCAAACAACAAACACCCATTTCAGCAGCATGGTCAAAGACACCATCACCAAACAAACACATGTTGGTTCCATAGGAAATTCAAAGAGAAGGCCAAAAATTGCACATCACCATGCGATTTCAACAACACTGAAAATAAAAACAGTGCCCAGGGCTGCCGAAGTTACTCCGATCGGAGTATTTGTGCTCCTCTCGAGCCGTTTATACTCCCATACTCCTCACAGCGAAATTCTACTCCCTTTAGGCCTGCTGCGCACTAGCAACTAGCTTGAAGCAAATTTTTAATCACAAAAATAGAACGCACTAATGTAGTCCGCACACAGGCGATTTTTAAGTTGCGGCAACTAAAAAATCCAACACGTTCTATTTTAACGGCGAGTAAATTTTTCATTGATTAAACTATTTAATCGCCCATAACAAAAGTCGCTAGTGCGCGGCCGGCCTTAATAAATTTTATTTCTAAACTGGCCAAAAAAGGTGCATTTTTAAAATGCTATTACTTTTTTGTACTATTAGACCTATACGTCCTTTATCGGTCATCTAGTAGATTTTTCTATTTCATGCTTTACCTACTTACCGCGAAATTACAAGCTTTAGTAAGATACAGTTAATGTAGTGTTTTTAGTTGAGCTTGAGATTCTTGAGAATTTTACAAAACAGAGGCTTCAATGAAAAATTTTGTTAGTACTCCCTTTACGACCTAAATACTCCCCTAAAAGGACGAATTTTACTCCTCTCAGAAATGACAAAACGGCAGCACTTCAGTGCCTCAAAAAACTAAAGATATCTGCTTCGGCCACGGCAACGAAGCCAGATGTTTTCTCACGCCGCCTATTTATATATGAAAAAAATATTAAAATTCGTTTCCTAATAGACACGGGAGCAGAAATATCCGCCTTTCCGAAAAGATTGATCAGAGAAAAAATTAACAAAGCGGACTACAACCTAGTTTCCGGAAATGGCTCTCCCATCACGCCCTACGGCTACAAGCGTTTGTCTTTAAACCTTAACCTACGGCGCAATTTTGACCACAACTTCATAATCGCGGGGGTCGACTATCCTATCATCGGAGCTGATTTTCTTTTTAACTTCGACCTTCTTGTAGATCTTCGTCATAAAAAGTTAATAGACCGAAAAACCACCCTTTCAGTTGGAGGCATAGCACGCACTATCAAATCGCTCTCTCTCAAATTACATTCCTTCGAAGATGAGTTCGGTTCCATCCTAAATAACTTCCCTTCGCTAAAAGCACCTCCCGATTTCAATCTGCAGGTCAACCATAACGTCGTTCATTATATACACACACAACGTCCATTACCATGCGCTCGGGCTAGACGCCTCAACCCCGAAAAATATCAAGTAGCAAAGACAGAATTCGAACAAATGGTTAAACTCGGAATCTGCAGACCATCATCGTCCTCTATGGCTTCTCCATTGCACCTAGCAAAAAAGATAGGTTGCACGGATTGGAGACCATGCGGCGATTACCGGCAGTTAAACACAGTTACAACGCCTGACAAATATCCCTTGCCCAACATACAGGACTTCTCAATAAACCTTCACGGTTGCACCCATTTTTCGAAAATAGATCTTGTGAGAGCCTACCACCAAATCCCTGTCGCTCCAACGGACATTTACAAAACTGCCGTCATCACCCCCTTTGGACTCTTTGAATTTCTCCGAATGCCTTTTGGTGTGAGAAACGGTGCACAGACCTTCCAACGTTTTATAAACGAGTTAATTTCAGACCTAACATTCACATTTGTTTACGTGGACGACATACTCGTCAGCAGTAGATCCGCAGAACAACACAAAGAGCATCTAGAAATCCTCTTCGAGCGTCTACAAAACGCTAGTATAAACATAAACCCTTCAAAATGCGTGTTTGGCGCCAACAATTTAGAGTTTTTAGGGCATCATATCACACAAGAAGGCATCGCACCTTCAAAGAGCAGAATTCAAGCAATAATAGACTTCCCATCTCCAAACACAATAAAAAAACTTCAGCGTTTATAGCGAATGATAAATTTCTACCATCGTTTCCTTCCGGAAGCCGCTAAACTGTCAGGGCCTCTGTATGACATTCTAAAAATTCCAAAATCAAAACAAAAAGATAAAACAAATTTCGAATGAACCGAAGACCACGAACAGCTCTTCAAAGAAATAAAAGTAAAACTACAAAAGCACACACTCCTCGTACACCCCAATCCTAAAGCAGACATATCGATCTGGGAGGATGCATCAAGCGATGCAGTAGGAGCAGTTTTGCAACAATACAACGCAAACGACTGGCAACCCTTGAGTTTCTTCTCGAAACGCCTATCGCCAACAGAAAAGAAATACTCAACATTCGATCGACAATTATTAGCCATTTACTTAGCCGTAAAACATTTTCGACACCACGTTGAAGGCAAAAACTTCGTCATATTCACAGACCACAAGCCGCTAACAAATGCATTATGTTCAAAATCTGACCTTGGTGATTTGTCTAACTAACTAACTAACCATCTTAATTACATATCGCAGTTCACTAATGACATAAGATACATCAAGGGAAAACAAAATATAGTTTCCGACACCCTTTCTAGAGCACACATAGACTCCATAACCCCCTGCACAAACATAGACATTCAGTCATTGGCAGAAGAACAGGAACAAGACGATGAACTAAAAGACATTCTTGAAAAAGCCAAGAATAATCCTTCTTTCCCCTTCAAAAGATCGCCTTTCCACCATGCAAGACAGAAATCTGGTGCGAAACTAAGACCGAAAAAAACCGACCATATGTCCCTAAAAATCTACGGCAAACGATTTTCGAAGCACTACACAGTTTATCCCATCCCGGTATCCGAGCAACAAGGAAATTAATTACAGAACGTTACTTTTGGCCCAAAATAAACAAGGATGTAAACACTTGGAGCAAAGCTTGCACAGCATGCCAGAAAGCCAAAGTTCATCGACATACACTTTCGCCTCACGGCGAGTTTAAAGTACCAAGTGGTAGATTCCAACACGTACACATAGACTTTGTAGGACCATTACCTTCATCACACGGTTACACATACATTCTGACAATAAAAGACCGGTTCACACGTTGGCCTGAAGCCATCCCAATCCCATTAAAAAACATTACCGCAGATACTATAGCGAGCGCTTTTATACGACATTGGATATGCATTTTCGGAGTACCTACGACGGTCACAACAGACCAGGGCACACAGTTTGAGTCGCTCCTATTTAGAGAAATTTCAAAAATTTTAGGAAACAAACGAATACGTACAACAACGTACCACCCACAATCCAATGGCTCCATTGAAAGACTGCACCGTCAAATAAAAGCAGCAATAAGAGCAACCAAAGAACCAAAAAATTGGTATAATAGTCTTCCTTGGATACTATTAGGAATTCGCTCGGCAGTGATCGCCGATGTAGGCCTAACACCGTCACAGCCATTATTCGGAGAATCCCTGCGGTTGCCAGGAGAATTAATCTCCGCAGACAACAAATCAGAAAATGTTACAACTGCTTTAGCTAGGCAAATACAAAACGCAATCATACAAATAAAACCACAAGCGTTAAGATCGCGAAAACAAAATAACATTTTTGTCCCCCAAGAACTCAAAAGTTGCTCGCATGTATTCGTCGAAGAACTTGTCTATAAAGGCAATTTAAACCCTCCCTACTCAGGCCCGTACGAAGTATTAGCAAGAAATGACAAAGTGTACAAAATTTTAATGAAGGAGAAAGAAAGAACAATCAATATAGACCGATTAAAACCAGCATTTCTCTTAGATCCATACCTTATTCCTACAAGTAGAGTAACTAGATCAGATACAAAACGAAAAGTTAGCTTCCAAATTTAGACAATTTAACCTTTTACTAACACAAAAATAATAATAATAGTAAAACAGTATCCACGAAGGATGAAACCTATAAAAATTACATTACTAATCTTAAATTAAATAATTAATCAGATCAAAGTTTCAAGATCCAATCGAATATACAATATGTCCCCTTTCGATAAATAAACTCAATCACTATTTCTTCTTAATCCCGACATGGTCATCACCAGTCCCGATAATGTAAGACGATGTACATATAAAGTAATAATAATCATTTGAATTAATAGAAAATAAGTTAAGTAACTACAAGTAAGTTTAAATAAGTTAAGTAACCACAAATGAATTAATTAATTTAAAACTATATCCGCATGTTATCAAATTGAAGTAAATATTAGACAATTAATTAGAATTAAGTATCAAACGAGCTACAACATGTACAAAATCAAAATATAATCGTTATTTTTTTATAAAGGGGGAGTGATGTGGCGCACGAGTTCCACGTCCCAATCAACCCTTAGGTTTAAGTAACATTGAATACGTAAGCAAATTAACGGTTAGCAAGAATTGTATCAAAAACTGATTACCGATAGCAAGACTCATTTACCACTTTGGGAGAAGTCGTTAAGCGGTTCGGTCGTAAAAATATTAATAAGGAAAGACAATGTACTGAAATAAAATTGGAATAAGTTAAAGAAAAAGTTAAAGGAGTTTTTAATGAACAGTGAAAAGTAAATTTATTGAACCTTGAATTAATAGATAATTTAAGTACATATGTTGAACTATTTTGAATTAATAAATAAATAAGGTGAAAAAATTAAAATTAACGTGTGAAATTTGGTGTCGGAAAAATCCATCTGGCTGCCGACTTATTGAACCCTTCATCTCAAGGCTGCAATTTGATGAACTGCTCGATGCCGTTGAGTTTGTTTGTGAAGTTCGCAGGAGCATGGGAATAAAAGCAGTTGACCTTCGGCAAAACATTGCGGACTACAGAGACAAAGAAGAGCTGTGGCGGCGGTCTTTTGTTTGGGAAGGGGTGAAAGATACTGAAAAAGAAATAGCAATTAGTCCCATGTTATAGTGGAGGGGCTTGAAAGGAACATGCGTGCTACCTGATGTTGCTGTCAGAATTTTAGGAGCTGCCGTGACATCTGCTGTTACTGAAAGAACTTTAGTAAGTTCAGCTGGATCCACTGCTGGATCCAGAAATAGACTGACGACTCAAAGAGCTGGACAAATAGCATATTTGTCACATCCCAAAGCCAAAGAAAGAAAAAAGACCAAAAATACAAGAAGGCTACAATGAAAAAGAAGTTGAAGACTTTTTTGTAAAAAAAATCAAGATGGCGGTTTCAACATGGCGAGCGAATTTTGCAACTGTGTAATTCCATTGAAAATTGGTATTTAACTATTAATTCTCCTAAATTCGTCATGCCAGTAGTGCTGTAAAATTTCAGGTCTAGATAGTTCTCGGATAATAGATAATAACATCATTGCTGAGCAGAACTCAACGCATACATCGTGAACTCGGCGACACAAAGCCAGATTCTTTCTCTTCGATCAAGTATGCAGAAGGAAAATTGAATGGGCTGTTTTTTTTTTCATAAATAGTAAATATGCACCAATACATCAAGTTTATCGCCATATAACATCATAAAATCTTCCGCTGGCTAATTGTGTGCGAGGGTGTATAAAAATGTTGCATTCTCTCTCTGGCACCCTGACATCGTCATTTGAAGAATGTGTGCATATAGCTGTTCGCCTTTCACTCACTAAACATATGAAGATGAAAGACTTGTTAATATCTAGACTTTGGCAAATCCTTCTACATTTGCAAGCCATGCACAAATCTCACACTCGCATTCAAAGAAAATCGGACTTCAATTTACAATCTGTCGGAATGGACTTCAATCTATGTGTGAGAAGTGCGGTTAACTTAAACTTATTCAATAATTAGAATAATAATGTATAATAATGAATAAAAATCTAACCACAAATTTATACATATTTAATGTTCAAGACGATGAAGACGTATGAAGTCTCAAAGAAACTTGAAACACGCGCTAAGCAAGTGTTTTGCAGGTTATAGCTGCATTTTATTATTGATTATTATTAGTTTAAAGTGAATTTTTAAAAGTGTTTTCGTGAACATTCAAGTGCCTAGGAAGTTCCCAGGATAAGTATAATTGTTGGAAAGGGATTAACTAATTGCCTGTAAGTAATTTTATTATAGTTTTTGCATGCCTGCAAAAAATGTTGCAATCGCCCTTGCAAATAAAAATAAATGTACCAATTTACAATAAAAGAAATTTATTTTTGTCTTATTGCAATGTTTACGAATAAGTATAAATATTTCTTTTATTGTTTTAATTGGTAATAACAACTACTTATTTCGTGGCGGTTGCAACATCAAAAGAAAATAACACCATTTCTTCCTTGAGCCCTCATCATCATACACAAATTAGTCCGATTAAATGCAAATTAAACTTAAATTGTTTACCTTTAAAAATTGTTTACAAATTTCTTCCTCCCTCTTGTTGATAAAACCAAAGACAAAGTAATAAAGAGGAATACAAAGAACTAATAAAAGGAATATAAAGATATACTCAAATATCAAATATTTCAACTATTGACCAAAAAATTTTCGTAGATCTTATACGATTCCATACCAAACAAGCGTGACTAACCACCAGATCTCAAAGAAGAGATCATGCAAGCATTGAAATAAATGGCGTGGCAAGCCAGGACTGATTCAAGCTGACTTGAGAAGGTTGTACAACTTCCGTTGCAAACGCAAACTTTTGAGGAACCTTAAAGCTCTACTCAAAACTGACCCCGACAAAAACAGTCTTCCAGAATTGGTGTTCAAGAAAAACATGGCAAACAGAATTTAAACCTATTAAAAGTGGAAAAAGTTCGATCATTTTTACTGAAAAATTATTCTGTTTATATTCGAAAAACCTGTTGCTATTAATATTAAAAATTAATAAAAAATTTTCATTCATTTATATATTTATTGGTATATAATATTAAGTAATATTATATTTTACACTAATTCAGTTATTTGTTTTTAGGTGCAGCAGTAAAAATCTTAGTTAATGATGATAACACTTTTAAAGGATTATTTGTTTGCACATCCCTGATGAAAAAGTGTGCCAAAGCTTGGGGAGAATGTATTTTCTTAGACGGAACGTATTGCCTCTCGTCGATGAATCTTACAGTCATGATATTTTTGGTTGAAGATTCTGGCACTCGAAGTGAAATTGCTGGTGTTGCTCTTATAGCACAGGAAGACAGGGATACGTTGAAATGGCTGGCTGAGTGTTTCAAAGAAGCTCACTTCGACAGTTTGGATAAAATTTCTTGTATAATGGCTGACAAGGATTTACTCGAAAGGGATGTTTTGAAAGAGGTGTTTCAAATCCCGATCTACATCTGACGATATCATGTGTTGAAAGCTTTTTCGCGCAGTATTTCGAAGTACGTAACTCGGAAAGAGAAAGTGAAAACCAGATGCTTGGATATTGTGCAAAAAATTGTGTACAGCAAGTCGGAAAGGCAGTACCAGAAACTGTATGACAAACTGCGCAGCTTTGCTTCTCAAGATGTGATGAACTACTTTGATGGGAATTGGCACAACATTCACGACAGCGTTCAGCATAAACGAGAAAAATCTGTTGAATTTCACAAACAATCGCCTTGAATCGATAAACCGCCAAATAAAGGATATTGTTGATAAACGAAGCTCGCTACTGGGTCTATTAGAGAAATTTTTTGTTTGGCTTGATTCCCACAACGATGAAATCGACTCACAGACTGCTGACAATCTGATGAAAATACCTGTCAACTTCGATGTACCTGGTGAATTAATAGAATATGATAATCTTCTCATGACGAAACCATTCTGTGATCTGAAATCAGAATTTGAACAATGCGAAACAGTGTTGGTATCTGCAATACACAACGACGAGTGCTCAATCAAAGAGTATGGAAATGAACTGATACACTGTAAATCCAAGCGCGTTATTAAACACCCATAAAGTGAATAATTTCATAAAATAAATGGAAAATACACATTTTGTGTGTAAAAAAACACACTTCAGTGAATTAAATATAATTACGCATATTTTGTGAGCACTTCTAAACACAACATCCGAAATATTTTTTCAAAGCATTTGACCCGCTTAAAATTACACACATATGCGTGTAATTATGCCTACTCTGATATATCAATCAAACGTGATAATTACATTATGAATGTAATCATATATAGATATAGCGTCGTTTGAAAATATATATAGAATTACTTCGACTATGAATGATATAATATGGAAATAAGGTATTCGAGAATACAAAATGATATAAATAATAACAATAGCAATATATTATAAGATGAATATATTTTTTCTATAGCAGTAGTTTTATCAATAGAGGATTGATAAAATTAATTTTCTTTATTACTTAGTTAATAATTTATTTTTCAATTAATAAATTATTTTACTTTATTAATAAAATTCAGTTCGTTCGTGGTTTAATAGTGGGACATATCTTTTACCCATTACATCAAAATAAGAAAGTGAATGTGGAAATATTAATTCATTTATATTTTTGACACATTTTTCATTATTCAACGGCTTCTTTATATGATACGCATTTAATTTAAATTGAAATCGCATAGTGTCAAATATTGAAATTAGTAGTAATTTCATATTTTTTACAATAAATATTTCTTCTATTTCTCCGAATACAGGAAGATCATCATCATTACATGCAAGAAGAACAATATTGTTAGGTTGATATAGCGTTCCATTTACAATTACTTTATTAGAATTCATTGTTTTATACATACGCCAATTAGCTTCATCAATAAATACACTTAAAATATTTCCATACGGTGAATGGCCTAGAATAAATGTCTCACCAAGAGCTACGTAGTCTCCTGCATAAAGAAATTTTTTTGATGTCAGACCAGGCCGAGTGGCAAGTCTTGAACACATACGTGCTTGGTATCTGTATGATAATGTTAGCGCCATGTTTTTAAAAATTTTTACGATAGGAACTAATGCTTTGAAATGACCATGCGTGCTTTCAAATCGGAAACACCATTGTTGCCTTGCGGGTCCAAACATTCGTATGTATCGCGGTACGTGTATTATGAAATGAAATTTTGGTACGAGTGAATCATCATGATAAAGACGACGGAAACTCCAAATAAATACCTCAATCATCCGTTCCAAATAATCTACAGATTCTTCTCGTATTTCGTACGCCAAACATATGTACATTAAAAATTTGTAGTAAACTGACAAAACAACGATGTGCATGGAAATCGTTATTTTCAACTGGCATTATCCTCTCCTATCAAAAATTGTAATGTATTAGCTAGAGTCATCATTTGCGCTGCAGTCTGACGTAGTGCACCGTCCCACTTAATAATTTGATTATTTAGATTGTCAATTATAAACAAATTCAAATCAAATATGCAATATCTTAAAAAAAACTTGCACGTAATTTGAAGAGGTCCTCCGATTAAAACATGCATTATATCTTGCGGTAAACACTGTGTCACATCCATAATATCTATTAAAGGGCTTCTGTTATTTACGCCCCACGTCTTTTGCCAAAATGCTCTAGCTGCTTCAGTAATTGTTACATCTCTTACTGCATCAACATAGGTTTTGTTTTGATCTATATTACGAAGTGGAAAATGATTTTCTCGATGATAAATTTTCCATTGATTACCAGTTACCATACAAGACCTACAAAACCGATACGCCGACACTGATTCTTTGAAACCCCCCAACATTGCTGCTGCAGGGGTATCCCCAGAAGCAAATAGTAAAAAACCTTTGAAATTTTTTATTTCTCCATTTATGTTAACGTTGATTCCATCAGTTTGCAATGTTCTTATACATGATATAAATGACTCTAAAACTTTTTGAAGAGCGTCTGGTTTTTTAAGGTATGATGTTTTCATGACAGCATAAAGTTGTATAGCATTTGGTGTGGATCGAAACTCTGGGTAAATGTTACCTACAGTCCAGTAGAACATGGACATTTTATGAAATTTTGAAGTGGTTCCAACAGGATTTGCCATACAGACATCGTCATAATAGAATATTATCGCCATTTTCGCATAAAGCGTGATTGCGATAATAAGTACCATCTAAGACAGAACGGAGCACGCCATTTTCACGAAGTCGAGGATTTTCAATATTTTTTCGTACTTCTTCATTTTGTACAAGATTTTTTAAATTATCAAGAAAAGGTACGATGTATGCATCATGTATTACTTTACATATTTCTCGCACAACTTTTTTTCTTTTTTTTTTCCATTGAAGACCAGTATCAATAGTTACTTTTTCAGCTGGTAACATATTAAATTTTTCAACGAGTACTCCATTAAAATTTTTTTCTGACTGTAGTGATGCAAATATTGATGACAAAGAATGCTGTTCTTGACATATATACTTTACATCTTCAAAATGTAATTGTTGAGTATTATGATATCTTCTATTTTCCAATTCTTCTTAAAAGCAATTTAAAACAACATCAATAAATGGAAGAAATGAGTCATTTGATAATTAAAAAGTGATAATTTTTTATAGAATTCTGAGGATAAAAGATAATTATATTTTATAAAATTCATAAATGATATATTTAAGAAATGTGTTCAATATATTTAATGATAAGACATTCAATGATTATAATTCGATGATCTCTATATCTATTGTTTTTTTGATTTGAAATTGTTTTTTTCTATAAATAATTAATTATTGCATGTTCAATAAATCCTTCTATTAGTATACAAAATCGAGAAAGTTTTTAATAACACAATTATTGTCTTTATATTTTATTTAATAAGTGATATTAATTTCAGCGCAAGAAGCAATGTCTTCCTCAAAAACTTCATATCCTTAGAATCATATAAATAATTGGTATAAATAAATATACAAAACAAATAAATTACATAAAACTTACTACAACAATTGTTGAATAAAAATTGAATAAATTTATCACTCCATCGATAATTTGTGTAATAGCAGTATGAGATACTCTACAATTTTCGCGTATATTTAATAAAAAAAGATGCAGCATATCATTCAAGCCGTTCTGTCGGTGATTCTTCAATTATTGGTGGATTTCCAGCTATAAAAAAAATGTGATGGAATGTGTTTGTTTTTTGTGTCGGATATTACCATCGTCATTATCGATTTCTATTGGCATTCCATCAATATTTCCTATATCTGTTACTCTTTCTTGCACATTTAGATTCATTTCATCATCATTAAATTGGTATTCAGAGTGTTTTCGAAATAAGTGTGTGCGAAAAGACCGCCACTTTGTAAATGTAGCACCACATCCAGCTTGCACACATTGTATCCTGAATTGTGGATCATATTGATGATACCTCACATAATGTCTCATTAATTCATTGTAAACTCTACATTCAAAAAAGCACATATTACACTTAAAAATATTTTCTATTCTTTCCATCTTTACAGTCAATGTAAGAGGAATAGCTCAAAATATTTTACACTCGAAAATGTTTAATAAAGTATATAATAAAATCACGTCTTATTAATGTCAGAATAGTATATTCTGTAACAAGTTTGGAATGATGCATATTCCGCACAAGTGGAAGTTTGGCACCCGAGCCGAAGGCGAGGGTGGCGGTCCACGAGTGCGGAATATGCCATTCAAAACGTGTTGCAGACTATACTTTTTCTACGCCTCTAATTATTTTTTATTAATATTCTATAAAGAAAAACATACCTAATGTAAAGCTACTGTCAAAAATATAATGGATAAGGCACAGCAACACTAAATAACATATTAGTAGGGAGTGTTCATTCATAACAACTTTGTAATTTAATAATTTGTTAATAGATGGCCGCCGCAAAATGTAATAATAAAATGCTATTATTTTCTGCAATTTAATAATTGAATAGTTTATTTAAAGCAAAAATATTCTAGCAGAACATCATTGATTGTTTATTTATTGAAACAATCCTTTTTTCTTTAATTAATAAATCTTTTTTTTTCTTTAATTAATAAATCATATTCTTGGATTAGGAGGAACAGATGTCGCCAATAGTAGTCATTCCATAACAAGTGATGGAATGAATATTCCACACGGGTGTGGTATGCTGCTAATTCCATAACTAAAAGTAATATCAGAATGCCTGTATTCTAACAGAGGAGTAGAAAAACAAATTTATTTCACAACAGTTGATAACATGAAGTATAATAGAGGCTAAATTTTTAATATTATTTTTGTCTATACTACCACTCGAAACGATTCGAAGAAATACTTTCGTCAGTACAAGGTTAAGAACGTCAATACGCTCTTGACTAAAAGAAAAACGTTTTCTATCCCTATTCAATCGGCAGTTTCTTACAGCGCCATGCTGCGGCAATATCTTTTGTTTCTTTCTAAACATCGGGCGTCAACAGAGTGCACATTATCCATAATAATATTCTAGTTGTGCCACTTTCAACATTTTTGCAAGAAATCGAACGAGAATTTTTTTCAGAACAGAATTTTTTTATTTTCTGTTGTTTTGTTTGATCGGAAGAGAATTGCGTTTTGTGTTTAAAGAGGGGCCCAGTAGTCTCTAATAAGCCAGTTTAAACTTGTCGGCATATTCGAGAGGAAGCAGCTCGGCAGTTCAGTGTATTAATTAAGAAAGTGAACATTAATTGCCATTAATTATTGTCAATATATTGATAATTATCAATATAAATATATGAAGAAAAAAGTATTTTGTTTAATAGAACCGTGTAGAAAGCGTATAGAATATGTAATAAAAGAAAATAAATCTGATGTTCAGCTCATACGCGAAAAGTTGTTAGCTTTATGCAAGACTGATTCTATTATTGATATGTTATTGAAACAAAAAGTGATTATTTTCCAAAAAAGCGATCCAGATTGTAATGGTGAGTGATATGACATTGATGATAGTGAATTAATTGAAGATAAAAGTGTATTAAAAGTAGTTTCAATTCCAATATCATCTTATGATGCATCAAACGTAGTGTATGATGCAAGTTCGTGCGATCAGATCACCGGTAACTTGATTGATACTGGTATAAAATTTATTCATATAGAACCAGCAATTATTGAAAATATTGATACACGCGAAGAAAATGTCGACAATCCAGTTGAAGGTCATGAAAAAGAAGATTCAAGTAATAAAGTCGATAAATTGAGAAGCATAACAGAAAAACTTCATGAATGTGTAAGTAATGAATTTTCATAAATTTTTTTGTTCAATGTATAATATGTAACAATTAGAAAATAGAAACGATAACTTAATCTGTTCAAACCCTAACAAAAACCATCGCCATAATTCTCAGCGCGAAAATATTCTGCATCAGCATAATCACGTTCATGGTCACTATGATGATCTGCAGGTAGTGGCATTTGATAATTATCTTGTATCACGTTCATGGTCACTGTGCTGATCTGTGGGTGGTGTCGTTTGATAAGCACCTACGGATCATCGTGGTGACCGTGAGACAATTATGCTGATGCCGAGGATTTTGTCTAGAGAAAAATATTTATATCTTTGTATAAAAATTATTCTATGTAATTATAAATGTAGTAATTTTGTTTTTCCCTATAAATAGGGAAATTTTGAATGAATAAAGTCAGTCTATTATTGACCCAAAACCGTGTTTGTAACACTTTCAACATTTGGCGACCGTGACAGGACTTTATTGAATGTTTCAATAAGTCCTACAACTACTTCAATAGTATAATCATGTCTAGTTTCAAAGATTTGATAGAGGCGCAAAAGGCCACAAGCGAATTAGTGCAAAGGGCCTACGAGAACTTCAGGAAGGATGGTCCGAACCGATGGACAGAACCTTACCTAAGGAACAGGCTGGATCGTCTCGAGTACGAGTGGAGCGAGTTCGACAGCCGAGACATCCAGATGCAGAGCCTAAGGCCGGAAAATCCCGAGCATGCCTACTTCAAACAAGGTTTTTACCAGGTAATGGAGACTCTGTACAATAGCTACCGGCAAGCCTTGCTAGAGGCACTAAAAGGTCGAGAAGGGGACGAGACAGCCAATGCCGACAAGGAAGACTTCAGTTCAAAGCCACAACAGGCTCTTGAAACTCAACACAGGAACATCAGGAAGCAGAAAGCGACCATGCTCGCTTTAGGGAAAATGCTAACCGGCATTGAGGGCAAGATCCAGACCAGGCAGTCCACAGGGTACTACAATCAAATGCTTTCCAGCATTAGAGAGTACTGGTCCAAGATTTCATCTCTACATGCAGAGATCATGTCAGAAGCAGACATATTGGACTACGAAGAGGACTCCTACTCAGAGATGGAGAGGCATTGCCAGGAAGTACTCATTGCTGTTCAGGATCAACAAATCATGCACACACCGAGCTCCTCATCAATGGCATCGAACACCAAGTTGCCAAAGATAACGCTGCCTACATTTGACGGCAGCTATCTTAAATGGACAGAGTTTCGCGATCTCTATGTGCAACTCATACATCAACAGCCGATAAGTGCCTCAGAGAAGATATTCTACTTAAAGGCTCACGTGACGGGAGAAGCAGGCAGGCTGATCCAACATATACGAGCTACAGAACAAAACTATGCATCAGCCTGGCAAATTTTGGAAGAGCGATACAATAACCAGCGTCTTCTGGTAGGAGCGCTCATTCAAAAATTGTTGTCACAGCCAGTGTTAACTATAGAATCTAGCGCAGGTGTTAAGCGCTTGCACGACACCATCAAGGAATGCCTCCACGGTATCAACAACCTTGGCGTTCCTACACAGGAATGGGATCCACTACTGTTGCACATCTTACTGTCCAAACTAGATAAGGAGAGCCATCGCATGTATGAACAGTCCCTCAGTGCTCCAAGAGAGTTGCAGACAGTACATGAGTTCACGGCTTTCTTGGAGAATAGGTTCCAAACACTTGAAGCTCTAGGAGGGCTAAAGGAGAGCAAAAAATCCTCAACCGGGAAAACAGCGCTAGTGGCAACAACTCCATCAAATGGATGCCCGATTTGCGAAACTGGCTCGCATCCGATATTTAGTTGTCACAAATTCCTGCAACTTTCGCCCCAGGAACGCCTTCGGCGAGTGCGTGGACTACAAAGGTGCATCAACTGCTTGAAACCTGGACACTTCGCGTCAAGCTGCAAATCACGACATTGCATGAAATGCGCTATTCATCACAACACTCTACTACATATTGATCCTGTAAGGGTAACACGATCCAGGGAAAACCAACGAGTTTCAATCCCACCTCTTCTAGAGCCAAAAAATCCACAAGCAGGACGTTCCAATTACAAAGGCCAAATTTCAGATGCAGAGCCCTCCAAACTCTGAGACTCAGCCAGGCGCTTTACAACCAGCCACAAGTCAATCAGCCAACACCAGTCTGAATGCCTCCACCAGGTCACACATTATGTTAGCAACAGCGATAGTAAACGTAAGGAGCTCCAAGGGCACGCTGGTACCTTGCAGAATAGTGCTGGATTCAGGCTCGCAAATGCACTTCATCAGCGAACGGATGGTTCATGCTTTAGGTCTAACGAGAAAAAGAGGTGACATCCAATTTTGGGGAATTGCTAATATTGAAACAACAGCTAAGCATGAAGTAGACCTATGCTTTCAAACGAGAATAGGTAATTTCAGAAAGCATATTACAGCCATTGTGCTACCAACGGTTAGTGTATATCACCCAGCGAAGTACATCGCCACATCGAGTTGGAATATCCCAGAAAACCTCCAGTTGGCAGATCCAACATTTTTTAAGCCCCAAGCAATTGACCTGCTACTGGGAGCAGAATTACATTTGGAGCTATTAAACCTAGGCCAAATCAAACTTCACGATGATCTTCCACTCCTTCAAGATACCAAACTAGGATGGATATTCGCAGGAAGAGTCCCAACAGAAGCTCCTAACTCATACGAGTGCAACATAGCCACACAACCTTCCATCACTACTTTAGATCGCCAGGTGAGACAGTTCTGGGAGATGGAACAGCATGATGGCCCCTCTAATCGCATGACCAAGGAAGAGCATGATTGCGAAGAACATTTCCAAGATACGTTCCAACGTGCTCCAGATGGCCGCTTCATTGTCAGATTACCTTTTCGGCAGCCATCTACTGACCTCGGAGAGTCTCAACCTATGGCCACGAAACGCTTCCTGGCCCTGGAAAGAAAGCTGCAGAAGAATCCTGACTTGAAGAAGCAGTACAACGACTTTATTCACGAATATGAGACACTAGGGCACATGCAACAAATCGCATATGAGGAAATTCCACCCACACACTATTTCTTACCCCATCATGCGGTCATGAAGCCTGACAGCTCAACGACTAAGCTGAGAGTAGTTTTTGATGCCTCAGCTAAGACGACGTCAGGAAATTCTTTAAACAATCTCTTGATGGTCGGACCAACCGTGCAATCGGACTTATTCAAAATACTCTTACGATTTCGTATGCATAGATATGTGTTCACCGCCGACATCAACAAAATGTACCGGCAAATCGAGGTGGACCTTAAGGACAGGCGGTTTCAGCTGATCATCTGGCGAGACAAAAAAGAGGATTCGTTGCAGTTCTATCGACTAAACACCATCACCTATGGAACAGCATCAGCCCCATTTTTGGCAACAAGATGCCTGAAGCAATTAGCCCTCAACGGAGACGACACCGCACCCGAGGCATCAAAGGCAATAATTAACGACACTTACGTGGATGACATTCTAACCGGCACCGATTTCATGCAAGACATCCTCAATCTAAAGGGACAGTTAATCTCATTGCTGAAACAAGGTCACTTCGAGCTGAGAAAGTTCTGTTCCAACCATCCGGAGATTTTGAAAGACATCCCAGAAGATCACAAGGAAAAAATGCTCGTTATCCACGAGACCGAAGTCATCAAGGCCTTAGGAATGATTTGGCAGCCCAAAGAGGATGTATTTCAATGGCAGGTATCTCAAGACAGCAGTATGAGAATCAACAAGCGGACGGTACTATCGGATGTAGCTCGAATCTTTGATCCCCTCGGATTAATTGGTCCGGTGACCTTGTTAGGAAAACTGTTCATCCAAGAGCTCTGGAAGGGAGGGGTATCTTGGAATGAAGAACTTCCTGCAACTACCCAAGAAAAATGGAGAAGCTTCAAGAGAGGACTAGCTGCACTGAGAGAATTAAAGGTACCAAGGCACGTAAAATTTTCCTGTGCAACAGACGTCCAGTTGCATGCCTTCTCAGACAGCAGCGAAGCAGCGTATGGAGCTTGTTGCTACATCAGATCGACGAATCAAATAAACCAAGCCAGGGTAAGGTTGTTGTGTGCCAAATCAAGGCTCGCTCCCCTTCAAACTACAACGTTAGCCAGATTAGAGCTCTGTGCGGCGGTATTGATGGTAGAGCTGGTAGAACGCGTGCTGCAGTGCCTTCCTACTCAGCCATCTCAAGTTTGTTATTACACCGACTCAACGACAGTACTCCACTGGATCTCAGCTCCTTCTTACACCTGGAACACGTATGTGGCTAACCGAGTCGCTAAAATACAAGGATTAACACAAGTTGAACAATGGAGACACATTGAGGGCTCTACCAACCCAGCTGACATCATCTCACGTGGGATGTCACCCGAAGCATTAGTCCAATCAACATTATGGCTGAGAGGACCACTATTTCTAACAGAAGGAAATTTACCGAAAGCAGGTTTTCAGCCTTCTACTGATGTGCCAGAACGCCGAATTATGAAATCAGTATTATCAGTTCCAGCTCCCGATGACTTATTTTCCACCATCAGACATGGTAACTCATTTACACGGTTACAAAGGATCCTAGCATATTGCATAAGAGCTCTCAACAATGGCAAGCGACCAAAGAAGCTTTGGCCCACTGGCGCACCAACCACTACAGAATTAGAGCAGGCTTTAAATGCCATCATAAGAGTTGCGCAACGATCAGCCTTTTCCAAGGAGCTTAAGTTGCTAAAGGCTGGCAAGAGTCTAGACAATATCAACCCTTTGAAACCGCTTAGCGTTTTTCTTGATCAGACAACTGGTCTAATCAGAGTAGGGGGACGATTAAAACAGTCTGATCTAGAAGAAGAAGCAAAGAACCAGTTTCTCCTACCCAAGAGCCTGGTAACTAACATGCTTTTTAATCATTTGCACCACAAACATATGCATGCTGGACCACAAACATTGTTGGCCATTGTAAGGCAACGATTTTGGGTAATCGATGGCAGACGAATTGCTCAGCGAACTGTGCAGCAATGTGTCCGATGTTTCCACTGCAAGCCTCGAGCCGCAGAACAAGT
This sequence comes from Thereva nobilitata, assembly GCA_963855945.1. Classification (NCBI taxonomy): domain Eukaryota; kingdom Metazoa; phylum Arthropoda; class Insecta; order Diptera; family Therevidae; genus Thereva; species Thereva nobilitata. Next base: position 170,780,820 of record OY979694.1, read on the forward strand.
CATGGGACATCTACCAGAAGAAAGAGTTAGACCATCACGTCCATTTCACACAACCGGAGTCGATTTCTGTGGCCCAGTGGACATATACTACAAACTGAGGGGCAAAACACCGACCAAGGCTTATATTGCAGTATTTATATGTTTTACGACAAGGGCTGTACACTTAGAGTTGGTCAGCGACTTAAGTGGACTTTCATTTTGAAACTGCTTAAAAAGATTCATTGCGCGGAGAGGACTATGCGCTAAAATCTTCTGCGACAACGCTACCAATTTCGTTGGAGCGAGGTCAGAGCTACGGGAACTTCGAGAAGCCTTTAACTCTCAAGAACTGCAAACAGCAGTATCCCATCTGTGTGCCGAGAATCACATCGAGTGGAAACCAATACCTCCTAGGTCTCCTCATTTTGGAGGACTTTGGGAGGCAGCAGTAAAATCGGCAAAATACCATCTCGTGCGCCAAGCAGGACGGGCCCATCTAACATACGAGGAACTGCACACTCTCATCTCACAAATTGAGGCCAACCTGAACTCGCGGCCACTGACTCCGATGTCAAGTGATCCTAATGATCTGGAAGCACTGACACCAGGACATTTTCTAATTGGAGCCCCCTTAACATCATTTGCAGAACCCGATACCAGCGATGAAAACTTCAATAGGCTCAGTAGATTTCAGCCGCTGCAAAGTATCCAACAATCTTTCTGGAAAAGATGGTCTCGGGAATACATCCAAGAGCTGCAGAGAAAACAGAAGTGGAAGACTGAGAAAGGGGATCTACAGCGCGGAACTTTAGTCTTGATAAAGGACAGCAATCTCCCTCCATTAACATGGCCTCTAGGTCGGATTTTAGAGACCTATGAGGGCCCAGACAAGCATGCCTGAGTCGCTACTGTAAAAACAGCTACAGGCTGCTACAAAAGAGCTGTTAGCAATCTATGTCCCTTACCACTAGAAGACTCGCCGAGCAATAAGGACAACACTGGACCAATAGCATGTACGGCCACCCTCACCACGCCTAGTGAAGAGACGAATATTAAAGAGAGAGTTAACCATCCAGTGCGACATTTCACAAGACCAACGTACAAACCACCACGTCATCCAAACAAGGGCAGATTTCTGCCAATTCAAAAGTGGAGTAATAATGCTTCCATCACAGACAGCAAACCAAGTACCTCAAGGCTACCCTCGCCACCAGACAACAATCCTAAAAAGAAGTTAAAACTATCCCCGGGATCAGGTGTCATTACAACACTTTTGGCATGCATAGTGTTACCGGTTCTTCAATTGGGAGCTACACCAGTGGAATTAAGACCGTTTCATTCTCAGCCCGGGATATTCTTTGAAAACCTAGGCCCAGCAAACGTCGTGACCAATGAATGGCAAATCATAGCCTTCTTCAACATGACGCCATTTTGGAACGAATTTAGGGCAGTAATAACACACAACCGCAACCTTGAAGCGCTCTGTCTTAAGTTAACAAATCACGATCCATGCGAACATATTCTGACTAGCTTCCAACACTTAGCAAGCGACCTAGCCGAAACCAATAAGTTACTCTTGCCAACATCATCAGGTCGGATCAAAAGAGGGGCCTTAAATTTCGTAAGCAACATTGCCAACGCACTGTTTGGTGTCCTGGATGCCAATTATGCCGAGCAAATATCAAAGAACCTGGAAACAATATACAAAAATGAGAAACACCTGAACCGGCTACTAGCTAATCAAACCTCGGTATTAGATGCCACGGTCAACATTATTCGACGTGACCAAGAGGCAGTCAACAACCAGCTCCAAGATTGGACAGCCCATCTCAACCACCTCACCACTCAAGTCAACAAGGTTGCAGAAGAAGGTTTTCAAACAAGGGTAACCAATGCCTTCAATCTGATGGCCATGCAAACCTACATAACAACCTCACATGTTCAGCGGACCCAACAGTCAATTTTAGAGGTGTTAACGGATACCCATCACGGAAAACTAAATCCGTTGCTAGTTACACCAGACCAGCTAAGAGACAAACTCAAGCAAATAAGGAACAACTTGCCGCCCTCTCTTAGATTGCCTGCCGCACAAGATGATATCCTGCAGTTTTACAATCTTATCGACATTCAAGGACGGCCAACTAAGGAACACATCATCTTCAAAATTACCATACCATTGATAGCCATGGAAGATTTCGAGCTCTTGAAAGTAGTTCCTGTACCAGTTCCACACAACCATTCTTTCGTTGCGGTTCAACCGTCATCATCATTCCTGATTACCAACCTTCATCGGGACGAATACTGTCCACTACAGGATCTATTAGCATGTATCTTAATCAATGGCGAAAGACACCTGTGCAAACACGCACAACCAGTTCACAGACGCAGCTCCAACGTTACCGTCTGTGAAATCGAACTCTTGAATCACCTCGCACATCCACCTACTTGCAAGGTGGCAGATGTCGGCCCAGGACCACATTGGATTCCTCTACACAACTCGAACCAATGGGTTTATGTTATGGAGGAACCCACAACAGCGAATGTGGTGTGCAAGGACAAGGTACACCAAATCAATTTAGAAGGTTCAGGAATACTGCAGCTGTTGGATGACTGCATTATTAAGCAACCCCACCTAACAATTAGAAGCCATACCGTAGCACACACGACTACAGCTCTGTCATTTTTGCCAATAAGCAACTTAACAATACCAGTTAACCTGTCGCAACCAGCGATCATTCCAAAGTTGGACGACAACTACCATCCTCAACTAGCGGATCTAGAGTTGCTCAAGAGTCAGGTAGACCTGCTGCAAAGGGAAGAGAAAGGGATTCATCTAGAACCACAGGAAATACATCAGTTCACCATAGCATACATCGCTCTGTTATCAATAATATCGATCATAGCGTGGTTTATCCTACGACAGTATTGCAAGTGGAAATCCTCAAACCACCACAGCAATACCACAGCAGCACCGGTACCAAAACCACGAACACTAATCCATCAGGAGGAAGATGCATCCAGCCTTGAGGTCAATTGCAGTTCCTAAACGTTGTTGAAGGCTACTAGCTTCAAGGAGGGGGGGATGTTCAAACCCTCACAAAAATCATCGCCATAATTCTCAGCGCGAAAATATTCTGCATCAGCATAATCACGTTCATGGTCACTGTGATGATCTGTAGGATCATCTTCATAATTCTCGGCGCAAGGGTGTTCTGATCAGCATAATCACGTTCATGGTCACTATGATGATCTGCAGGTAGTGGCGTTTGATAATTATCTTGTATCACGTTCATGGTCACTGTGCTGATCTGTGGGTGGTGTCGTTTGATAAGCACCTACGGATCATCGTGGTGACCGTGAGACAATTATGCTGATGCCGAGGATTTTGTCTAGAGAAAAATATTTATATCTTTGTATAAAAATTATTCTATGTAATTATAAATGTAGTAATTTTGTTTTTCCCTATAAATAGGGAAATTTTGAATGAATAAAGTCAGTCTATTATTGACCCAAAACCGTGTTTGTAACACTTTCAACATAATCTACATCAATTAATTTTAATATTTTCTTCAAAATAAGATAATTTTATTTAATTTTCTGTACAGAAAGATAATGAAGCAGTCGACCCTATACCTGGATGTAGTGAGATTCAGCCAAATTCGTCTCTTCCTGCAAAAAAACCACCTATATTTCCAGTAAAAAAAACCTCTATTCCATCTCCTGCTGTACTACCACCATTACCTTTTCACTTACAAACCGAATTGCAACAATATGGAATTGAACAATCACAACATAGATTTATAAAATTTTGGGGCGAATACTTATGGCAAGAAACATCTGGATCACCAATGAGGCAAGATTATTACAATCTTGCAGAAGCTATAGTTACTGCATATCCTCTATTAACAGGAGGCTCATATGGTAATGTAAGTAAAAACTATATAAATAAATTTAACTAAATAAATGCTCAATTGTTCTCTTACCTTTTTTTATTTTTTTTCAAGGGCATTGTCAGAAATCAGTTAAGCGTATGGATCAGAAATCACAGATCATTAAAGAACAACCGTAAATGTAAAACCCAAAAAAGAGACCATTGCGGTAAAGAAGGCAAAGAATTTCCAACTACCAAAGCAGCTATTGTTGTTGAAGAGTGAGTAAATAAATGTTAACGGCTAAGGGATACGTATCTCAGTTATTATGTTCTTTTGAATGATTGTAAATAACTTCAAGCTTACATTTAGTCATTAAAAATCTATTTCAATGTACACAAACTGTTTTACAGACATTAATTATATTTTTTCAATTTTTCACGAGTCATATTGTGTAATAATATTTTCATTATAGACCAAAAATGGTGGAAATTGACATGAATAGTGCCATAATTGAGTTAAAAAAAAATTTACTACTGGCAAGAATGTTATGCACATAAAACGGCTTTTATAATTAACTAAGTCTCACCGAAGATCGTGGGTGGAAAATGAAGCAACACGGATTGTAGACATTGTGGAGGAATAACCTTCTTTGAATGATTATGAAATGGTATGTACATTTTGTAATTACGTTATATTTTTCATTTTGAAAAAATGTATTTTAATCTTAAATTACATGTAAACTTTATGACGGTAAATTGATAAATTTATTTATTTATTTGCCAAACAAGGCACACTTAAAAAGTATACAAAATTACATTAAATTAAATTGTCATATTAGCATGCTAATGCCGCAGTTACACGAATGACAAAAAATGACAATTGTCATAATCTCTGGTCATAATTAATGGCATTGTTGTTGTTTATTTTTTATGACAGAAATAATGACACAAATTATGACCGTGTATGATGATAATGACAAATTATGAATCTCTGGTCATAATTAATGGCATTGTTGTTGTTTATTTTTTATGACAGAAATAATGACACAAATTATGACCGTGTATGACGATAATGACAAATTATGACAGAAAAAATGGCAAGTGTGTCATTCGTGTAACAGCACCATAAGTCAGGTACAGGTATATTGGACTATATGTAGGTTATACATACTATACTTATTTTACAATGGAGGCTTAAACAGAATATAAAGGGAGTTTAGGGTTTCATCATTAGTTTTAATTTCCTTTTGTAGGACAGTTTGTTAGTGGGACGGGTAAAGCATAGATTATGATCATTGAAGACCTTTCAACATCTATTAATGGGCTCGTTCCTTGCGTACTTGGTGCGATGAGAGTATTCCTTAAGCAGTTTCGTATGCCTAGTACGCCGAACTACATCATTGAATACTATCCTATCCGGCAAGAACTTCACCTTGAGATCGCCGTTTAGAATGTCCAGGGTAATGCATGAGATAAGCATTTTTCTCCTGCATGACAGCGGTAAAAGATCCAAAACTTTGAGCCTGTCCGTATAGTGTGGAAGACTACAATAATCAGCGGGGTTATATAGATTTCTTAGTGCGAACAGGAGAAATTGTTTTTGAATGGATTCAATCCTGTTGCTACTGGCGTGAAATATGGGATCCCAGACAGGGCATGCGTATTCCAGAATTGGGCGGACCAGCGAGCAGAAGAGTGTTTTTGTGACCCAGATGTTATCGAATTCCTTAGCCCTTCTTTTTATAAACCCAAGGAGTTTATTAGCTCTGGCAGCAATATTATCGTAGTGTAGGTTAAAGTTTAACTTATTGTCAAGAACACCTAGGTCTACGATTTGATCAACATGATTTAATAACTTGTTGTCAAGATAATATTGCTGCAGCTGCACGCTTTTTTCCGGGAGAAGGTTATTGCATGGCATTTGCTACACTGAGAAAAAGGAGATGTCCATTCAAACCATTCTCGCTTAACCCAACTCCGCGACGGAATTGGATACGGCGAAACCCGCATAGGGATTAACTTAACTACCTGGCGTAGTTGACAAGGCAATGGTGTCAATTCCGCAAGGAATTGGGAAAGATTCGCAGGAATTCGTTAAATAACATAAGCACGTTGATTTTATGTTATATGTAATTACATGAAATGAAATAGATGATTAAGAGACGTCACTGAGCATTTGATTTGATTTTTTTTATATTTTAATCAGTTTTGAAAATATAAAAACTTTTGAAAAGAAGTTAAAAATGTTTGAGTCGATACAATTTGCTGTCCATCAAACAATATATGTATCTCGATAGATTCCATTTCGCACGAGATTCGATGAATCGAAATTTACTATTACTACAATCAATAAAAGCATTTTTTTAATAGGTTTATGTAAATGATAATTTTTTTAGGAAAATAAATAATATGTAGAAGACAATATTTTATTTATAAGATTTTTTATTTATTTCTGAGCTTAAATTATTGCGAAAAACATCCTTATTAATACGTTGTACCTAATAATTAAATAACCATTTAAATTTTCTTATTTATGTAAAACTCTCATAAAAAAAATTATTTACAGAAATATATAAGTTATAAAAGTTTTGTTAAAATATGTCAATCGTTAAGTGGTTTGATCTTCAAGCTTTCCTGATAGTGAATTTTGTCCTTTATTATTAGCACTAGTATATTTTCTTGAGCGGAGATCAACTTTGATGGTGGATTTTCATCTAAATCGTCATCACTTACTTTTATTGTCCTTTAAAAAAAATCTATGTTTAAAATATAATTATTAATAGTATTTTCACAAAAAAAAATATCTACCTTTAAACGAATTGATATGTCGTTCGAAATGCCATTTAATTAAATATAATTTGATTTCCTCATCAGCCATGATAAATGTAAAAAAATTTGTACGCAAGTAAAAAAATAGTTTCCATGAATTCTATGCACAGGCAGACACAACAATCATCCTGCATCACAACAACAATCCACTCTGTCACTGATTTCACTGTTTAATTTTTCCCTTCACCGAAATTGCACTCGAATCTGCGTCTACATGATCTTTGCACGGGATCAACTAACATTTTGAAACAGAAAGTTGGACACATACACTGCTGATGGTACTAGGGGTAGTTACAAATACCAAACAACCGAAAACAAAGACTACAGGTAATAAGACGACGACAGGGGCATTCCCAATAATAAAGGAAGGGACAAGTTTTTATGACCAATTGTTTCTTTTAGTTAGATAGTATGCATAAATTATTGAGGCAGCTACAGACTAATGTTTAAACAAATAATACATTTTATTAATTGAAAAAAGAAACGTCTTTTCCTCAAACGAAGAAGCAATAAGTTCAACGGCGTAAAGTTTTCAATGGGAACTCCGCCGCGGAATTGACTTAAAAAAGCCCATTCTTTTGCTTTAGCATACTTAATATTGGTGTAAAGCATTATTCATTTGATGAAATTGAATTTTCTCCAATTCCTTGGCGGACTTGGTTCAATTTTTCTCAGTGTAGTGTTAAGTTGCAATTTATTAGTGTTGCACCAGTCTTGCAATGCATTAAGTTTCGTCTGAAGGAATGATACATCGATGTCGGACCTGATAACGCTATATATTTTCAGGTCGTCTGCATAAAACAGATGTGGTATATTTTTTCAGTTTGAGAGACAGATCGGAGATGAAGATATTGAACAAGAGGGGACCAAGATGACTTCCCTGTGGGACACCGGAAGTTACTTCGATTTCTTTGGATAAAAATCCTTGAAATCTGACGACCTGAGTTCTACCGCTGAGATATGATTTTATCCATTCCAGGACAGGGCCGGTAATTCCAAATTTTAATAGCTTAGTAACCAAAATGTGGTGGTCAACGCGATCGAAGGCCTTGCTGAAGTCCGTGTAAACAGCATCAATTTGATGGCCGTTCTCCATACCACATAGAAGTTCAGAAATAAAAATCATAAGATTTGAAGTGGTCGAACGCCCTTTTCTGAACCCGTGTTGCTGCTCGTTAATGTTAGGATCTATAAGAGGTGCAATCTTTTCATGTAAAAGCTTTTCAACGAGTTTAGGAATCGTGGATAGGATGACAATGCCCCTATAATTATCCACTAAATGCTTATCGCATGATTTATGGATCGGTGTTATGTAGGATTTCTTCCAGAACTTAGGAAAACTTCCTAACGATAGTGATTTATTAAAAATTAGATGAAGGGGAAGTACAATTTGATTTGAGCAGCGCCGCAAGAAGCTGGGAGGCAAATTGTCGGGGCCGTGACCTTTATTAGCGTCAACATTGTTTAAACCAGCTCTTATTTCGTCACCTGACAGAGATAAATTATTAATGAGAGTTGAAGTTTCAGTACGAGGGAGGTTAGTGTGCGTTGTGTTGGATTTAGGAGCAAAGACTTCACTAAATCTCACTGCAAACATGTTACATATATATTGGGGCATGAGGAGGAAGCTCTCCCATTCGTCATTGTTGTCGGATACCGTGAGGTTTTTCGCTTTGTATTAACGAAGTCAAAGAATTTTTTTGGGTCCTTTAAGATATTTTCTCCGACTTTATTTATGTATGCTGTTAACGCCCGCCGTAGAATTTGTTAATTAGGTTAATGAAAAGGTAAAAATTCCACTCTGCAAATCTAAGGTCATTGCATTATTGTCTTGATTGCAATTCTAGCCAATATTTATTATTTGTGTTTATCCGCAATGCTTAGCTTGCACCTTCAGCAATTCATTCACCGGCTAATGTCAATGGCCGGATTTGCTGAGTGGACTTTTTACCTGTGTTCGTATGTTTGTTTTGTTTTTACTTTTTTGTTGAAATCAATTTTGTATAAAAATCGTAATTATTAATCAATAAATCGGAGTTGAATTATAACCACCAAGCAGTGCGTTTTGATTACTAGCTAATATCAACGAAGATATCTCGGTTAAAGTGCCGCTTGATATCCCGCCACCGCAACTCCTTCAACACACTACAAGATATCTCGGTTTAAGTGCCGTTTGATATCGTATTAAACATAACCCAGGTCACGGTGTTTCACTCTGACCATTTGAGTAGGAATAAAATAATTCCTCCTTTAACATTTTGGTGACCCCGACGTGATCGGGTGCAACACTCGATCACCAATTCACATTAATTAACGTTTGCGTCACGAGTCTTTGGAGCATACATCTTTAAAAAGGGCACGAGCAGATGACTGCCACAATGACACGTCTAGAGGAACTGACCCAGCTACAATCGAAGCTTGGAGAGGATATCCAGCGCATCATCAAAAATTACGGGAAGGACTCTGCAGTAAGAAAGACGGCTACCTACTACGATGAACGGATTCGCCGTCTTCAAGAAGCTTGGATTGCCTTCGAAACTAACGACGCAGAAATGAAAACTCTTCCAGAGGTAGATGTACGCCATAAATACTTCACGGGCGACTATTATAATAAGATAAAAGCAGTGGTTGATCAATATCTTGGATACTTTTCCAAAAGGGTTGATGAATGCTTAGCTGTTGAAAACTGTGAAGATGATTCCGAAGCAGCACATTCAAGGAAGCAGTCTGATAAAAACGTACCAGACCCAGCATCGTCATCTAAGACTCCACACGATAGTCCACCACAAGAATCAAAGGCTTCCGCAAGTCAAGTCACGACAAGAGACGAGGACACCTTACTTAAAGCCATAAGAGGACAAAAACGTACTATTGACGTGCTAAATAGGATTATGGAAGCCACCTCAGCAGAGCACCAAGCAAAATCATACTATCAGTATCAGCTTAAGGTCATTAACCAGCAGTGGCATCAAGTGGAAGAATACGACAAAACGATTTGGGAACTCTGTGAAAATCCAGCTGATTGGGGCTACAATAATCACAGCTTCCTTGAGCTCCAACAAAAAACGCAACACTTGATAGTAACACTCTCATCAAGGCTAGAAGGTTATTCATCGGAGACGTCTACCCGGATCGCTCCGTTGAATGGAACTACTGTAGTTCCAAGTTTGCCGAAAATAACCTTGCCAAAATTTGACGGAGACTATGCCAAATGGCGACAATTCTACGACCTCTTCCTACAATTGGTCCATTGTCAAGATATGTCCAGTTGCCAAAAAATGTGGTACCTTAAGACAAACCTGGCCGGAGAGGCGGAAAGATTACTGAGACATTTCACTGTGTCTGAAGAGAATTATAATACTGCTTGGCAGATCCTACAAGATAGGTACAACAACAGCAGATTATTAGTTTCAGCTTTAGTAAACAAGCTGCTGTCGCAACCAAGCCAGACTCATGCTGCAGCAACCAACCTTAAGGCATTTCATGATACCACCAAGGAATGTCTTCTTGGTCTCCAAAACCTAAAAATAAAAGTAGAAGGCTGGGACCCATTGCTGTTGCCTATACTGATAAAGAAGATGGATCGTGAATCACATATGCTGTTTGAACAATCACTAAATAATCCAAAGGAAGTGCCATCTATCAAACAATTACTAGATTTTCTAGAAACACGCTTTCAATCGTTGGAAGCATTAGGTTCCAAAAGTGACCTGGTGAAAAAGCCAGGCATAACTAAGATTTTGACCTCGGCTCTATCAGCAGGACAACAAGACACCTGTATTTTGTGCAAGTACAAGCATCCCCTGTACTTCTGTAGGGCATTCAGAAAATTGGATTCCAAGGAACGGCTCAATATCGTGAAAAAATATGTTTTGTGCATCAATTGTCTGAAACCTGGACACAGTGCATCTACTTGCTCATCCCGGTCCTGTTTTAAATGTAACCAAAAACACAATACGTTGTTACACTTCACATCAGGCTCGAAGGAAAAACAAGAAGGACGTAGGGCTGACGTAGCAGTAAAAGAAGGTTCTTCAAGAGGTGTCAAAGACGAAGGTAGCAACACCGGTACAGATACTAATGCAGTTACACTAGCAGCACTGGACGATTACAAAACTCGGAAATATGTATTTTTGAGCACAGCTGTGGTGAAAATTGTGACGAACGAAGGCAACGAGATGGAATGTCGAGCAATTTTAGACTGTGGATCCCAGGTGAATGTAATCACTGAGAGGATGATCAAACGGCTGAAGGCGATAACCCAACCAGATAAAATGACCATTGAGGGCATTGACCAAGCGAAGCAGAAATCCAATCGACGAATCAATGTAAAATTACTATCTAAAGTGAATGGATTTTCCACAAGACTAGAGGCCTTCGTTCTTAAGCAGATCGTTTCCCCACAACCAACACAACATTTTAACATTGACACTTGGCCAATACCAAAGAATATTACACTAGCTGATCCTAACTTCAATACCCCAGGGAGAATTGACGTATTATTAGGAGCCGAATTTTATCATCAATTCCTGGCAATCGGACAAATAAGCTTAGCTGACAACTTGCCTACATTACAAAACACCGTTTTCGGATGGATCATCACAGGAAAGGTTGAAGGGGCTTCACTAGAAACCGCCACATGCAATATTGCTTCTACCGAAGATGAGGAAAACACAAGTCGGCTGATTGAAAAATTTTGGAAGTTGGAAGACATAGGTAACATGGAACCAAATCTGACAGTGTCAGAAAAACGATGTGAGGCCCTTTTTAATGAAACTGTCCAACGACATGAAAATGGTCGATTTATAGTCGCATTGCCATTTGCAGAAAATCCCGCATGTCTAGGCGACTCAAAACAGATAGCTATCAACAGGTTTTTTGCCATTGAAAGAAGACTCTCAAGGGATCCCAATTTAAGGATTCAATACACTGAATTTATGCACGAGTATTTAAAACTTGGCCACATGAAGGAAGTAAATTTAGCAAGCATTCCATCACAACATTATTTTCTACCTCACCACTGCGTTCTAAAGCCTGATAGCAGCACCACTAAATTGAGAGTGGTTTTCGATGCGTCGAGCAAAACTACGACAGGGTATTCGCTTAACGACATACTGCATGCTGGACCGACTGTACAAAGCGAGTTGTTTTCTATCTTGCTCCGTTTTCGTCTACCAAGATTTGTGTTCACCACAGATATTGAGAAAATGTACAGACAGATAATGATGCAGCCTGACGATCAGAATTATCAACTTATCCTGTGGAGAGACAGCCCCCAAGAACAGCTTCAATGCTACCAATTGTCAACGGTTACATATGGAACCAGGTCGGCACCTTATTTAGCTACGAAGTGTTTGCAAAGATTGGCACAGGAAAACAACAAGCGATACCCACTGGGAGCTCAAGTCCTGCGCAATGAATTTTACGTAGATGATGGAATGGCTGGTTCTAATAGCCTTGCAACTACTAAAGAAATGCAGCGGCAACTAAACATCATTGTACAAGGGGCTGGCTTTAAGCTACGAAAATGGGGTGCAAACCACCCACAGTTGTTAGAAGGCATTTCACCAGAGGATCAGGAAACGGAACTGGACTTCGAAAAACAAACAGAGGATAAAATTAAGACGTTGGGATTGACATGGTTGCCTAAAACAGACCAATTTCGAGTCAAGGTAAACGTAAATTACAACAATCGAGTCACCAAACGTATAGTCAGCTCAGACTTAGCCAGACTTTTTGATCCGTTAGGAATCATGGCACCAGTAGTTGTCACAGCTAAAATCTTCTCACAGCAACTCTGGCAGCTTAAGTTACATTGGGACGAGGCGCTTCCTATGGAATTACACACTAAGTGGATCATTTTTCGCAACAGCCTAAAAGCTCTTGATAACATACAATTTCCACGACACATATTTGTGCATGAAATCCCAAAAACAATTCAGATTCATGCATTCGCAGACGCATCCGAAAAGGCGTACGGCGCAGCCGTCTACCTACGCTCCACTAACAAGGAAGGCAGAATTGGCGTACGACTACTTTGCGCTAAGTCGAGAGTGGCTCCGCTGCAACGACAAACATTACCCCGTCTAGAGCTTTGTGCGGCAGTGTTAGCATCTCAATTAGTGGCCAGAGTGAAAGGAGATTTGAAATTTGAAGAACTCTCAACATTTCTGTGGTCTGACTCAGAGATTGTGTTAGCGTGGATTAACTCCACTTCCTCCTCGCTCCCAACATTTGTTGCCAACAGGGTGGCTAAAATTCAGGAACTCACACTGGCACAGCAATGGCGTCATGTAGCCTCGAAGGAAAATCCAGCAGACATACTGTCGCGTGGATTGACCCCTGAAAAACTCTCTACCTGTAATCTGTGGTTTTATGGACCCCTATTCCTTCATGGAAGAGATTCACTATGGCCAGCACCATATTCAAAGAAATCCGATTCTGAAGAACAATCAAGAGGAAACCCAAGGACAGCCTTACAAATTGCAGCAGTTACATCAGAGGAGCCAGAGGACATTATTTATAAGATAAACCATGGAAACAGCCTAAAGAAACTACTACGCATCATGGCTTACGTGAGAAGATTCATCAATCACGCAAGACTACCAAAAAATCCTCGACCGTCGCAAGTTATAGCCACACCCACGGAATTGAATGAAGCCTTGTACATCATTGTTCGCACAATTCAAGCCTCAGATTTCAAAGAGGACATTGATCGTTTAAGAAAACACGGTGAGGTTCAAAAGGGCAGCACTATCAGCAATCTTTCCCCATTCCTGGATGAAAAAGGAATCATTCGAGTTGGGGGTCGTGTTCAAGCATCCAATCTTACATATGATGCTAAGCACCAAATGCTTCTACCTTATGCCGATCCATTAACCAAGGTCATCATAATGTCCCTGCACATTGAGTATCTACATTGTGGACCGCAAACGACATTAGCCCACGTAAGGCAACGGTTCTGGCCGCTGAAGGGCAAATCATTGACAAGATCAATTGTTCAACACTGTGTAGTTTGCGCCAAGGCGAAGCCAAAATTACTCTCTCAAATGATGGGGAACCTGCCTGCTACCCGAGTGATACCGGCGAGACCCTTCAGCAATGCAGGAGTGGACTTCTGCGGTCCCATCTGGATCCATTATAAAATAAAAGGCAAACGACCACAAAAGGCATACATTGCCATGTTTTGCTGCTTCGCGACTAAGGCTGTTCATATAGAAGTGGTGAGCGACTTAACTACCGAAGCGTTCATTGGGGCCTTAAAGCGCTTTATAGGCAGAAGAGGGCCTTGTCAAAATCTATACAGCGATAATGCCACAAACTTTGTAGGTGCCCGTAATCAGCTGGCGGAACTTAAGGAAACAATTTATTCTGACCAGGCTCAAGGAAAGGTAACCAAGGTCTGCAGCGAAAAGGGAATCACCTTCCATATGATCCCTCCGAGAGCCCCCCACTTTGGTGGTTTATGGGAAGCCGCAGTAAAATCAGCAAAACATCTGTTACTTAAAAGTGTCTCGACAGCCTCACTCACATACGAAGAGTTGGAAACAACAGTAATTGGAATTGAGGCAATTCTGAACTCAAGGCCCCTTACACCAATGTCCGAAGATCCTGCTGACTTTACAGCACTCACTCCGGGCCATTTTTTGATAGGCGAACCGCTAACAGCCCAAGCGGATCAACAAGCACAACCAATGAAGGGCAGTTTACTAAGGCATTGGAAGCAGGTGACACAACTTAAACAAGAATTTTGGAATCGCTGGTCTCGAGAATATTTGAATGAGCTGCAGTATAGACATAAGTGGAGAGAACAATGCCAAAATGTGAAACCGGATACCATGGTTATTATAAAGGATGATAACTTGCCAGTAATGAAATGGCCACTTGGTCGAATCGTTCAAACGTACAAGGGTGACGATGGCTTAATCCGTGTCGCAGATGTAAGGACATCAAAGGGTATTATGCGGCGAGCAATTCACCGCTTAGCACCCCTACCAGTTGAAAACGAAATAAAAACAGTCACAGAAGGCGACAGAGAATCCGCAGAACACCACCGTGAGCAGATTAAAAAGATTGACCAAAATTCAAACGGAGCATCCACCTCCAGAAGCAGCAGCCAACCACGAAAGAAAATAAAGATGTCAGGAGGAGCCTTCATTACATCAGTTCTCATGGCCTGCCTTATGCTGCCAACAGCATTCACTGCTCCCGTTACAGTTCAAAAGTTTCAACCTCATCCTGGTATCCACTTCGAGAGCGTAGGAGCAGTCAATTTAATATCCACAGAGTGGAACCTTATAATATACTATAACCTCGAGCCGTATTGGACGGAGCTAGCTACGTTCAGCAACGGCACGCAAGCATTGCGTCACTTGTGCCAGCAATTACAACAAAAGAGCACATGCAGTCATGTCGTCAATCTGTTCGAACATACGGAAGAAGAATTGAGACTAGGAAACAGTCTGGTTGTCAAAAGGACCAAGAGAGGAGCCCTCAACGTAGTAGGAAACGTCGCTAATGCACTATTCGGAGTACTGGATTCAGAATACGCTGAAAAAATGTCTCGTACCATTAGTGCAACACAGGAAAACGAAGATCATCTACTAGCTCTGCTCAAAAACCAAACATCCATAATCGACTCGACAGCGAACATAATGAAACGAGATCAGCTGAGCACGCAAAAAACATTTGGAGCGCTTTCGAATCAAATAAATCAAATCATCAACAGAATAAATGACGACGGTGAAAAAAGTCAACAGATAAGAATCTTCCAACTACTAACGTCACTGGCACTTCAAATGACAATTATGGCTTTCAATCTTCATCGGATACAAGCGTCAATAGTTGACGCTCTGACAGACATACATCATGGCCAGCTCCACCCATTGTTACTATCTCCAAAACAATTGAAGCAGGAGCTGATGAAGGTCAAGGAACACTTGCCGACATCAATTTACCTACCGGTCAGCCAAGAAGACCTTCTGCAACTCTATAAGCTAATGTCAGCGGAAGGTGGCATTAGTAATAACTATGTTATTTTCAAACTCAGCATACCTCTAGTAAGCCAGGACCAATTTGAACTCTATAGGATTATTCCGATTCCCGCGTCCGTAAATGGTACACTTTTGGCAATAAGTCCATGCACACCCTATCTGGCAATTAATTTACACCGGGATCAATACTCACCAATAACAGAAAATGAATTAATAGCCTGCAAGACAACTAAACAAGGATACCTGTGTCCAGCCTCCCAGCCCATATATCAAAAGGATTCCGAGCCTTGCTCATGTGAGCTCAACTTGTTTAACAATTCCACACAAGGAACCTGCGAACTAACGAGAATAAAAACCAGCCACGTATGGATTCAGCTTCATCACCCGAACCAGTGGATATATGCTGTGGATACGCCGACGAGAGTCAACACCATTTGCAACCGGGAAATATTGCCATTAACACTAGAAGGCTCAGGATTACTAAAATTGGAGCCAAATTGCATCATAAGGCATGATCTCGTGACGCTTAAAGGACATCACCTCTATGGGAGCAATTTCTCGACATCCTATTCGAGTTTTGGCCACCTACAGGAAATCTCGGCACCGGTTACGCTATCACCAATTTTCAAGAAAGACGATGAGTACAAACCGCAACTGCAAGAATTGATGGCCCTACAAGACCTCATCAATGAACAAAAACTTATGGAGCTACCAAAAAGATTTGAGGGTCACACGGTGCACCAATTTGCAGTCGGTTATTTATCATTAATTCTTGGCATCACAATAATAGGATATGCAATGTGGCGACGATATCATCACATCATCAGGTGTAAAAGGAAACCAGTGCCTCGTCCCAGACAGCACTCCAGTCCAGATTTCACGGTACACGTCTAATGAGTTCAGCTCATCTGTTCAAAGATTATTTGAATTTTGCAGTAATATGCAACGGGGGGAGGATGTTAACGCCCGCCGTAGAATTTGTTAATTAGGTTAATGAAAAGGTAAAAATTCCACTCTGCAAATCTAAGGTCATTGCATTATTGTCTTGATTGCAATTCTAGCCAATATTTATTATTTGTGTTTATCCGCAATGCTTAGCTTGCACCTTCAGCAATTCATTCACCGGCTAATGTCAATGGCCGGATTTGCTGAGTGGACTTTTTACCTGTGTTCGTATGTTTGTTTTGTTTTTACTTTTTTGTTGAAATCAATTTTGTATAAAAATCGTAATTATTAATCAATAAATCGGAGTTGAATTATAACCACCAAGCAGTGCGTTTTGATTACTAGCTAATATCAACGAAGATATCTCGGTTAAAGTGCCGCTTGATATCCCGCCACCGCAACTCCTTCAACACACTACAAGATATCTCGGTTTAAGTGCCGTTTGATATCGTATTAAACATAACCCAGGTCACGGTGTTTCACTCTGACCATTTGAGTAGGAATAAAATAATTCCTCCTTTAACATATGCAGTGTAGGCCTCACGTGACCTAAAAGTGAATTCTGATGCTAATCTAGAGTACTCAGATCTCAATTCCTCGTTAACATCCGTTTGTCTTCTTATCGTGCGATACAATTTGTTTCTTTGATTTCGCAGTGATCTAGTATTTTTGTCTAACCATGGCTCCGTCAATTTATACCTTTTTACTCCATCCTGTTACTCCATCATTAGACACTGAAGTACTGGAAGTACCCCGGAGTTTTCTTGCGTTTCGAGGTTGCTTCACCACTTTCTTTTTATTCGCTGATTTCGCTTTGTTTGCATTCAATTTTTTCAGACGATTATCCCATTATTCTTGTGACCAGTTGGTCCCGAATTTGAATATGGATTGAGGAGGCAAGTATATTGGTGGTAAGGCATGAGATGGGCTTGAAGGCGTTGAAACTGTTTGGGAGTACAGATTACTCGTCGTTAAGTTTGGAGCACCAATGGTAAAATTATCACCACAGTTGTAATCAGCTAATTTGTTTGTGCTGCGGTGGGTCGAGCCAATGTTGACCAGTTGATCAGCTCTTAGTTCTTCGGCCAGAGTGATTGTTCGTTCATCCGGGGCAGGAACTGTGATTGCGACGTCTTCATGAGAAGATAACTTCGTTGATCCGGCAATCGACTTTATACTAGTTAGTTCAGCTTCAAAATTACAGAATAGCTTTTTTAATTCATTATTAAAAGTCGATATCGAGTTATCGAAGAATGTGAGCTTGTCGGAGTGCTCATAGATCTTGGATCGCAGTTGTGACAGCTCTTCGTTGATGGAATTGCAGCAGTTATTATCTGGATTAAGCTTAAACTTCTTGAGGCTTGAGTTAATAGAATTAATTTCGAGTTTGATTAATTTCGATAACTCGTCGACCATGTCATTATTGTCGCTGGGCGCATCTACCTGACATCTAGATAAATTGTCAATCTTAGACTTAATATAATCCCATTTTTTGCTATGACTTTGATAATTGCTGTCGATTCTATGAACAGCGCAAGTAAGCTCATCCACATTCTGCCTTAAGAGTTGAATATTACTCTCTGCATGAAAAGCTTTATCACTGCGAGAATCAAAGTTATGTTTCAACTCACTGATGGCGTCTGTTAGGCTCATAACATTGCAATTATTAGATTTTATATACTACGTTTATAAGCGGAGTTATAGTTCCGAGCTCAAATTTAAAATGGCAACAAACACAAATATAAACCCCATGTTTAATTTAATGTGTTTAAAAAAAATCTATAAGTACAGAAAAAATACTATTGTAGCAAAATAAAACACCCAGCTGCTTCTTCACTAAGTTTTTTTCCTTCTGAAAACAATTAAAAATTATGCTCCGGTCATCCCACTCCCAGTCAGCGTTTATAAGCATACCATAAACCGGGAGCGAAGTTTCCCTCCGACTTTTTCTTGGGGAGCGAAAGTCCAAGTTCTGGATTTTCACTCCCCGTTTATAAGCGGTGTTTCACTCCGGATCGAAACTTCCATCCGGAGGGAAACTCCGCTTATAAACGTGGTAATAGCCAACAAAATGTGAAATAGATAGATGGACTTACAGTCCGTGCAGTAAAATTTAAAAGCTTTTTTGTAATCGCTTATATGTTTTAATGAAGTTCGAGAAAGCCCAATTCATGTAACGTGGAAAGAGCTTTTAGAAATTCCGTTGCACAATATCCAGTCAACCTCGTTGTCAAGAAGTGAGGTTTCGTCAAGAGAGCATGAATTGTTGTTGCATTTATACATTGTGCACAAGAGTATGAGTAACTTTGTATTGAGAGTCCAAAGTCCACGTAATTAATTGATTATGAATAACAGTAATTTTATGTAAAATTTCTATTACACTACAAATAATTGACACTATGGCAGCAGAAAAACACAGAATAGAGTGATAGTCAACACACGTTTTTTTTTAAATAAAACTGGAGTGGAACAGATATAAGAAATATTTAAAATTTGGTTTAAATGCGGGACAGATTGTAGTGCGAACTATTTTCGGTGGCACTGTCAAGATATTATTTATTTATTAGACTTGTTATAAATATTGAATAATCAGAAAGTTATATATTACTTTTCAATTATAATATAGATACTTTTTGAGACATGTGTCATCGTCTTGAATATTTCTGAAGAACGCCTCCTTCATCAAGTACACAATATGGTAAATACTTTGGTCGAATTTTATGCAACTGAAAATGTAGAAAATGAAGAAAATAATGAAAATGAGAAGAGGGTTACTAGTGAGAGAACGAAAGCATCTATTTTAATAAAACTCCAAAACGATTTGACTACACAAAAACAGAAAAATAAAATCAAATTACTACCACTGTTTACTGTGAAAGAGGTATTGTTATTAAATACAGAATTTATATAGATGTACCAAGGAAAAAAATATATTTCCTTTAATTTTTCAGACTCTCACCTCACCTGAATCGCTTGTATCTATGGAAGGAGATGCACCACGACTAGTTCTGTATACTCATGAAGAAAGTATTGATTATGCTTTTATTGTTGCTGATAAAGATATCCAAATAGATATTCCTGAACCAACAATAACTAAAGCAATCGCTGCTTTATTAGCTGGATATTATGCATGGCACAGAGCCTATCCACCAGCGTATTTTAATATTTTAGAGTTTCTCACACATCGAGTATTAAATGCTCCTATTAAAAGTAACTCTAGTGTTGCAAAATTTAATCGTAAATTCAACAACTTTTTTATTTCAAAATAATACGATAATGTATAATTTACATTAAGAATTTAGTGAAAACATTAATATTTTTTATTTCAGTTTTATTATTGTATTTTTTGTTCATTAATACTTGATATCAACGTATTAACTATCATATTCTTTTTTAAATAATTGAAAGTTTTGAAAATAACTGATTATGTGTTTATTTTATAACTGGAATTCATTTCATTAGTTATATTTCAAACCTCTCCATTAATTTTTCTCGTTTTTCATTCAATAAATAAAACATTTTACTTTATTTGTCAACTGTCAAGTTAAAAAACGTATTTGAGAAAGAGGAAATTTAAAATTTCCCTTTGTGCTGGATAGTGTTCTTGATAATCATCGGGGACAAGACTTTTGTATGGAAGCTGTTCTGTTCTGTCCTGGAACAAATTAAAAAACACCCTTAATGTTCAAAATGTAGAGTTTTCTAGAAAAATTGAACGTACTTAATTAGTTACAAATACATATATTAATATTTTTGTTTTGTATATATTTTTAACTAATTGAAATTGTTTAATTTTTTTATTAAATTTCATAGTCGTAACATCATTAATTCTACTGAAGGAATATAAAAATTATTCAGGTTACACGTTTAAGGTGCGTGAAAAGTAAAGTAAAAATGCACCAAAAGCGTATTTAAATAATGCGTGAAAGCGTTTAAATTAACACGGGAAAACGAATTCCCAAAATACTCACCGCGTAGAAGTGACTACAAGCAAATAACACACATAAGTGTGTAAAATAACGCGCTTGGATTTACAGTGTAGTTGGTCCAAAAGTTTGCCAGTGTCTGTTTCGAACATCGTCCATGTTACCTTGCAAACATATTTTTGTTGTTCGAAAGGCTTTGAACCTGCCCATTTTTGAAGAAGGTTTGGGTGATGAAGGGTGGACAAAGTCGTTTGCACTGGCGAACAATCCAAGATTTGATTTGACGTCACTTCCAAAGCAGGAAAGCTAACCAAACCAGGACCAGTCATTACAAAATCCGCGAAGAAAAAAAAATTGACTGTTCCATAAAAGCGCAAAGAAATAGAGCCAATTCTTAATGATATTTCATTGTCTTGTAGTGAGGCTTGCGGGGAAAATTACGAGAACAAAAAACGTGATTTAATTAAGCTGGAAAACTGGGAAAGATGTCAAAACATTGTCCGCCGCTGAATATGATGAGATACTGAACAAAGGTTCTTCAACTGGGTCTCTCGAACCCATCCCTGTTGCAGCTGGCTTGTCTGAAGAAAGCTTCGTTGACCCGTCAGATAAATCGTCGATAAAAGGAATTTTAGATATTTCTTTGTTATCAATTGACTCAACCAGTGAATTAGAAACTGAAGATCCAGAGATTGTGAAACCAACACTTGCGGCAAATGAAGACCCGAAAACTGCAATGCCAAAATCTCCGCCGACTGATGTTTCCAAAGTTATGATGCCAACGCCAAGGAAAACGAAAGGACGCCCATCCAGATTTCTAGACACAACTGTAAAAACGCGTTAAAATTGTAAACCACGAAAATAGTATCTGAAATGCTGTGAAGATTAAAAATAAAAAGTTTATTTTTATTTGTACTTGTAATTATTAATCGACAATACTTTCAGGCTACATAATTTACTAATAATTAACATTCGTATCAAAATACATATTTGTACTCAGAGTACAAAATTAATCCATTAAAAATAAAAAATGTTTTTTTTTTGTTGTTTTTTGCAAATGTTCTCTTTTTTTTTCATTTATATTTTTTTTGTACCTAAAACTCCCATTTCTTATCAAAATTTAATGTAAGCATGTCAGCCAGCAACGTTAGAATTTCTGAGCATCGAGCCAGACGTAACCTGAGTCGCCCGGGCATGAGAATATACGCGGCGCGGCTAGGTTACACGCTCCGTGAAAACCGTCCACATGCGCAGAAATTCTAACGTTGCACTTTTTTGTATATAAAAGAAATTTATGTAAGAATAAAGGACACAGTTGTTAATAAGACATCAAGCCTTTTAATTTTTTCAATTGTCCTCACTTTCACTCAAGTACAATCTCTACAATTTTCTACAAATCTCACTCTAAAGCAATCGTTGTCAAGGTGAAAACACTTTGGCAACAATCTTAAACAAACTTTGTCAAGGTGTAACACCTTGATAATTTAAAAGTAAATTTTTGGATAAAGCGTCTACCGGGAAGTAAAAGAACTTCTCGTTCTAAACATTGGTGACCCCGACGTGATCGGGTGTTTCACTTGTATCACGCAACTCACATTTTCGCATCAATCTAGGGAGTTAATTATCAATTGACATTGTTCAGGGTCACCAAGAAAAGAAAAACATACCAACAGCAAATTCCTATGCATGGAAATAAAACCAACATGCATGGTTCGCATTTTATCACAATAAGAATTACTTTTAATAATCAAGAACTCCCACAAAAGTAGGCTCAGATTACGTCTGCCGTTATCTGAGCTTTTGAGTTCTAAGGAACAAATAAATTTCTATTTTGCATCATTGCAGTTTTTAATCATTTTATGTTTTTGTTTTTCTTGGTGGCCCTGAATTGAAAATGTTTTCTTTTTTTTTATTCTTTAACCATTCAAATTTCTATGTTCATTGTATTTGTTCTTTAGTATATAAGTCAAGCTCATAATAAAATTAGTTCAGTTGTCAATTAACGTTAAAGAGTTTTAAATCAAAGTTACCTTTCAGAATTGTTATTTTCGGTGTCCCGGTACAAGGAACCAGGGACACTCACCACGCCAGTCAAGGTACAAGAACCTTTGACTAATTTCTGTTTACCTATTTCAAGTGCAATTATTTAATTATTTTGGCAAGGTATCAAGAACCTTGCCAAAGCGCATCGAATAGAGCAAAGGAGCTCTACATTACTGGTGACCCCGACGTGATCTTCCACGGAAGATCACGTTCGCACTTCGTTGGACCATCACACCATCGTCTACGAACTAATGGAGGAATTAGCAGGAAAACAGAAGAAGCTTGGAGAAGACATCCAGCAGCTGATATCCAATTATCAAAAGACTCCAGTGTCACGAAGGACCAGAGCCCTCTGTGAAGAGAAACGCCAACGTCTAGATGCCTTGTGGGACGAATTCGAGAGCATCGACACCACTATAAGATGCAAATTCGAAAGTCGTCCAGACCACCCATATTTCAGCACCGAATACTATACAGGAGTGAATAAAATCTATCTCAAGTACCGGGATAAGATGACTGCACAGATTGAATCCACGAACGGAAAAAATGATCAACCAATAGATCAGCCTGCAGAAACCAGTCCAGCAGATGAGTCAGAGTATGAGAACAAAGCTGCTGCAGTCAGTACAGCATCTGAACCAGAAAATATGAAGGCCATGGGTGCACGACCAAAGCAACCGCCTCATACACCAAAGAAATCAGTTAAAGACAGCGCCACAGCTAACGATTTCAACACTGCTAAACCAGGGACTCCTCTGAGCCGAATTATTCGGAGACATAGGGCCAGAGTCGAGTCATTATACCACGTACTCGAAACATCGAGCAGCAATCACCAGGAACGCAAATCTAAACAGTACTATCAATACACCATACGCAACATTGAGCGACATTGGTCCCAAATAGAAAGTTTTAATGCTGAAATATGGGAGTTGACCGATAACCCAACCGCAGCCGGCTACAACCTTCAGGAAGTCATGGACTTAGAGCAACAAGTGCAGGCAACAATAATCCAGCTGTCTGAATGCGCTGACCAACAGCCCACTGTTGAGGCTAGTGGACATCCAACCAATAATTCAGCCATGAAGCTGCCAAAGATCGTAATCCCTATCTTCGACGGGAATTATCTTACATGGAGACAATTTTACGATTTATTTACACAAATGGTCCACAATCAACCCATGAGTGGATGCGAAAAAATGTGGTACCTCAAAACTAACTTGAGGGGTGAAGCCGAAAAACTCATTAGACATCTCAGTCTATCTAATGAAAATTACTCGGCCGCCTGGGAGCTGCTAAAGGCTCGTTATGAAAATAAGAGACTATTGGTAACCGCCCTGCTTAACCAGTTGATGGTACAACCAAAACTTAGTTCCGAGAGCTTCACGAACATAAAGGCTCTACATGATACCACCAAGGAGACGCTCATGGGTCTTGAGAACTTCAACGTTCCCACCGATAATTGGGACCCATTACTCCTACACATCCTAATAGGAAAACTAGATAGATTGACTCACATCCTGTATGAGCAATCCCTGATCCAGCCTCGAGCATTGCAGTCAATTGAACATTTCCTCACCTTCCTGGACAACAGATTCCAATCATTGGAAGCCATTGGAACCAAGAACAAGTTCAATGAAGAACCCTTTAGGAAGCCGAGTCAACCTGCTCGAAAGGCCAACGCTTTTGTATCAACAACGACAACATGCAAGTGTATATCATGCTCTAAGAACCATGCACTATTCATGTGTCAAAGCTTCCTCCAACTGAATCAGGCCAATCGACTAAAGCTCCTGAGGAAACATAACCTGTGCGTCAACTGCATGAGGCCTGGCCATGAAGCAGCCACTTGTACCTTGCGAGGTTGTACAATTTGTAACAAAAAACACAACACATTAGTACACCTCCAGCAGTCAAATCCAGACAAAACCCACGCGCCTCAGCCACCACCAACCACCACTGTCGAGCACACCAACGTGAATCCGACTGGACAATTCTTCAGCCTGGTAGCGCAAGGATACAACCCACATAGAAGCTACGTTCTACTCAGCACGGTAAAGGTGCTCCTCAAGACAGACCATGGACTCAGTGTGGAATGCAGGGCAATCTTAGATTCCGGGTCCCAATTAAATATTATCACCGAAAGGATGCTCAAAAAACTAAGGGTAAGAGCGATTCCTGATATTATGCAAGTTCAAGGCATCAGCCCAGCAAAACAACAATCCCGCCAGAGGGTAAGTCTGACCATGGAATCTCAGACAACTGGATTTTCCACCAGAATAGAAGCATTCGTCTTAAAACAGATTTTGCCGCCACAGCCGAGCCAACCCATCGAGACGACATCCTGGCCTATACCAAGTAACATCAAATTAGCCGATCCAGGTTTTAATCAACCTAACCACGTAGACCTATTGATTGGCGCCGAGCATTGTCTTCAACTGCTATGTGTAGGACAGATCAAAATGGGCGACGACTTACCAATCCTTCAAAACGCTTCACTGGGGTGGGTGGTCGCCGGGAAAATCAATAATGTTTCTCTAGACAACCCAGTGTGCAGCGTTCTCTGCACAGATGAAGACATGAACCAACAACTGGAGAGGTTTTGGTATATCGAAGAAGCCACTGAAGATAAAAGGCCTATGACCACGGCTGAGAAGCGTTGTGAGGAGTATTTCAACTGCACCTTCAGAAGAACTAATTCAGGTCGCTTCATAATTAAACTCCCATTCCTAGATAACCCTCACAGCCTAGGAGAATCCCGGGACATTGCAACCCGCCGATTCATGGCCATAGAACGAAGACTAGCCAAGAACGAGACTTTGCGTGCTCAGTACGTGGATTTCATGGAAGAATACCAACGGTTAGGCCACATGCAAGAAGTGGACCTAACTCAAATACAAGCCCCATGCTACTTCATTCCGCACCACTGCGTAAGCAAGCCAGACAGCACCACAACCAAACTTCGAGTGGTTTTTGATGCCTCCTGCAAGACTTCTTCAAACCTATCTCTGAACGACATTCTAGCCACAGGTCCCACCATACAATATGAATTATTTACCATACTGTTACCCTTCCGATTGCCGAAGTACGTCTTCTCAGCCGACATAGAGAAAATGTACAGGCAGATCCTAGTCGACGAGAATGAAAGGAGATTTCAATTGATCTTATGGAGAAGCAGCCCTAGCCAGGCACTCAGGTGTTATCAACTAAACACGGTTACGTACGGAACCACATCAGCTCCATATTTAGCCACGAAGTGCTTGCAAAGACTGTCTCAGGATGAAGCGGATGCTTTTCCACTAGGAACAGAGGTTCTAGCCAGAGACTTCTACGTCGACGATGTGATGTCAGGAGCCAACAACTTAGCAACAGCGTTAGAAATGCAAGCCCAGCTAAGAAATTGCCTCTTGAAGGGAAATTTCAACTTAAGGAAATGGTGCTCCAACAACCCCCAGCTCTTGAAAGACATTCCGCCAGCCGATAGAGGACATCAATAAAGCCTGGACAAAACAAATGATCAGCAAATCAAGGTTCTAGGATTAATTTGGTCACCAAGTTCTGACTCATTTCAAGTTCAAACAACCCAAAGTCAAGAACGCAAGGTTACGAAGCGGATCGTTTGTTCCGAGATTGCTCGCCTCTTCGATCCGCTTGGAATTATGTCTCCTGTGGTGATCACAGCCAAAACATTCCTCCAGGAGCTATGGTTGTTAAAACTGGACTGGGATGCATCATTACCCATGGAGCTACATACCAAATGGAGGACATTTCGAGAAAGGTTACCGGCACTCAGCGAGGTCACATTTCCCAGACATGTATTCTCGCACTCAACACCACAAAAGGTACAAATCCACGCTTTCGCAGACGCCTCTCAGAAGGCCTATGGGGCGGCTATATATGCAAGATCCCAAAACAGTAACAAACAAATAATCGTCAGGCTACTGTGTTCAAAATCAAAAGTAGCGCCAATCAAACAAGTTACTCTACCGCGGCTCGAATTGTGCGCTGCCAAGCTAGCCGTAGAACTCACCAATCGCATAAAGGGGGATTTACGCCTCAAAACTGAGCCAACGTTTTTTTGGACAGATTCTGAAATTGTCCTCAATTGGATAAACTCCACATCCTCATCGTACCAAACGTTCGTGGCCAACAGGATTGCTGCAATCCAGAGTCTATCCCACGCTAACCAATGGCGTCATGTTGGTTCCAAGGACAATCCAGCTGACCTCTTGACAAAAGGGATAACACCCGAAGAATTAAAGAACTGCGCCACATGGTTTTATGGACCATTCTTCCTGCACGGAGATGAAGCTCTTTGGCCCCAACCATATCGGGGCAACACCGAAAATACGCTGGAGAAGAAACGAACGGCTCTACCAGTGACTACAATTACCAGCTCTGAAAATCATTTTGTATATGGCATCGACCATCGCAATTCATTCGGAAGGTTAAAGAGAGTCACGGCGTACATTTTGCGATTTTTAGACCGTCTCAGAAAAAGGAGTACCATCAACAACCAATCCGAGGGACCATCAGCACAGGAGCTTCATCAGGCCCTCCTAACAATTATCAAAGTGATCCAAGGAGATCATTTCAAGGAAGAAATAGAGCACCTAAGACAAGTCAAGGAGTTGAAAAAAAATAGTGCTCTCAATAGTCTCGCGCCATTTATAGACGACAAAGGAATTATGAGAGTAGGCGGACGTTTGCAAGCGGCAGACCTCCCATACGATGCAAAACATCCCATCCTGCTTCCTTACTCGCATGCATTCACAGAGCTACTGATGTCAGATATCCATATGCAACAACTGCACGTTGGGCCCCAAACTCTGTTGGCCATCACCAGGCAACACTTCTGGCCCATAAAAGGTAAGACCATTGCCAGATCAGTAGTTCAGCAATGCGTACGGTGCACAAGAGCCAAACCAAACATGCTATCCCAAATGATGGGAAATTTGCCACCACATCGGGTCCAACCTGCCAGGCCATTTGTAAACACTGGCGTTGATTTCTGCGGGCCTATATGGACGCATTACAAAATACGAGGCAAACGACCTCACAAATCATACATCGCAGTCTTCTGCTGTTTCGCCACCAAGGCGGCCCATCTAGAAGTAGTAAGCGACTTGACGACACAAGCCTTCATCGGCGCTCTAAAACGCTTCATGGCCAGACGGGGACATTGCCGCAATATCTACTGCGACAACGCAACCAATTTTGTGGGAGCTAAAAACGAGTTAAAGGAACTACGAGACTCAGTGCATTCTAGTGGGGCCAAGTCGAAAATCGATGCTGCTTGCGGAAGTCACGGAACCGATTTCCATTTCATTCCGCCACGGGCGCCACATTTTGGCGGTCTCTGGGAGGCTGCTGTTAAATCCGCCAAGCACCTATTGACACGAACATTGGGCAATGCATCACTGACATATGAAGAATTTGAAACAGTGGTAGTTCAAATTGAATCCATTCTGAACTCGAGGCCGCTAACATCCATGTCATCAAATCCAAACGATCTATCAGCTTTGACTCCAGGTCACTTCCTCATGGGGGAGCCGCTCACCAGCACCATTGACCCAGAAGCAGAGCCAAGCAACGTCACGCTTCCAACACGCTGGAAATTGATCGCTCATCTTAAGAACGAATTTTGGAAGCGATGGTCACGCGAATATTTGAACGAACTACAACAGCGTAACAAGTGGACACACGGCAGTCCGAATATTCAACCAGATACCTTAGTCATCATCAAGGAAGACAACATACCCTCGTTAAAATGGCATCTCGGTAGAATCATCAAGGTCATTAAAGGAAACGATGGTCTCGCACGAGTTGCTGACATCCGAGTTAAGGGGAACATTATACGCAGACCCATCCACAAGCTTGCACCACTCCCAATCCAAACCGAAGGTACGTCATCGGAAAGTGACCCGCCGAAAGGGACGTCAGAACCTCCAATAAAGCAACCAGACAAAACACCAAGCAATGATACGAGCACTGCTAACTTAGAAGCTCCGACAAACCAGGGTGAACGACAAGCTTCACGAAAAAGGGCACGAGCCTCGTTAGGACATGCCATCACCACGCTGCTATTGACCTGTCTACTAATCCCATCAATATCCAGCACCAATTCCACCCCAATCACAGTAACGTCGTTTAAATCTCAACCTGGACTTCACTTCGAAAACCTCGGACCTGCTAGCATAATATCCGACGAATGGAAGCTCATCGTTTATTACGACTTAACAGAATATTGGAAGGAAGTTGACGGCTTTGAAAAGGCGAATAAGATATTAGAAAACCTCTGCCACTCGATCAAAAGGGAAAAATCGTGCGAAACAATAATCGCCCAACTCGCCCACGTGAAGGAAGAGATAACAAACAACAACCAGCTGCTACTGCCACACTCACCTCGAAAAAAACGTCGGCAGCATTGCCAACGCTCTATTCGGCGTACTAGACGCAGAATATGCGGAAACAATCTCTCAAACCATTAACGATGTAAACTCCAACCAAGATCAACTACGTCAATTAATAAAAAATCAAACATCTATTTTGAACGCAACCGTTAATATCATGCAAAAGGATCGGCAACGGGTGCATCAACAATTCAGAGACGTGGAGGTCCAACTAAAATCCATGATAAACCATACGTATGCAGTGGCAGCCGAGAACCACCAAGAAAGCCTTATGGTCTCATTCACGACACTCACCATTCAAGCAATGCTGATCGCATCAAACATTCAGAGATCGCAGTCATCCATCATCGACGTACTTGCAGACACCCATCATGGACAAGTCAGTCCACAATTAATCACGCCAAATCAGTTGAGGCAGGAGCTTTTTCAAGTTCAGGGTTACCTTGCATCCCATTTCCGGCTCCCCGTTGAACTCAGCAATATTCTCAAATTATACCCCATCATGAAGGTAGCAGCACGATCAACCGGCAAGTACATCATCTTCAAGCTCAACATTCCACTATTAGCGCTGGAGAAGTTCGAGTTGTTCCATGTGGTCCCGATTCCAGCACTAATAAACGATACTTTCCTTGCCATCCAACCATCCGCACTGTTTCTGATCATCAATCTTCATCGTGACACTTACTACCCTTTGACAGAAGCTGCTCTACGTTCTTGTCTCTCGTTGGAAGAGGAGCACCACATTTGCAGACAAACTCAACCACTCTACAAACGGGGCTCCTCGGTGGGGACGTGTGAAGTTAACCTTATCAACGAGACTCCAACAACATCCACCTGTCGCATCACCACCCTAATAGGCGACACACAGTGGATTCAGCTAAACAAATTAAACCAATGGATTTTTGCGGTCAAGGAAAAAACGAATCTAAAGATCGTTTGTGGTTCTAAGGTCACCTCCACGAGCATTGAAGGATCTGGCCTCCTGGTAATAGAGCAAAATTGTGTCATCAATAACAACTACGTCACAATACAGGGACATAACATTCAACTACACACCAGTAGAACATCATATAGTGCCATAAGTCCAATTTCGGATATAACAAAGCCGGAGCAGATAACAGCATTAGTCAACCAAGTTTAGCAATATCAGTCAAACCAAACTGACCTTCAAGAAATAAAGGCAGGATCAACACTCAATTGCTCAACACTGACCTAGCCACGAAGATTCGACCGCACGATATCCACCAATTGTCTATAGGATACATTGCGGCAATCGTAGCAGTTTCAACCGCCATATGGTTACTTTGGAAATTCCGACCTAAATTCTGCATGCAACGCACACAGAAACCAACACCCCGGCCAAGACAACACACATCGTCGGATTTCAGCATCGACATAGCCACCTAAGCCAGTTGAATCAATGCTTCAACGGGGGGGAGGATGTTCAGGGTCACCAAGAAAAGAAAAACATACCAACAGCAAATTCCTATGCATGGAAATAAAACCAACACGCATGGTTCGCATTTTATCACAATAAGAATTACTTTTAATAATCAAGAACTCCCACAAAAGTAGGCTCAGATTACGTCTGCCGTTATCTGAGCTTTTGAGTTCTAAGGAACAAATAAATTTCTATTTTGCATCATTGCAGTTTTTAATCATTTTATGTTTTTGTTTTTCTTGGTGGCCCTGAATTGAAAATGTTTTCTTTTTTTTTATTCTTTAACCATTCAAATTTCTATGTTCATTGTATTTGATCTTTAGTATATAAGTCCAGCTCATAATAAAATTAGTTCAGTTGTCAATTAACGTTAAAGAGTTTTAAATCAAAGTTACCTTTCAGAATTGTTATTTTCGGTGTCCCGGTACAAGGAACCAGAGACACTCACCACGCCAGTCAAGGTACAAGAACCTTTGACTAATTTCTGTTTACCTATTTCAAGTGCAATTATTTAATTATTTTGGCAAGGTATCAAGAACCTTGCCAAAGCGCATCGAATAGAGCAAAGGAGCTCTACATTACTGGTGACCCCGACGTGATCTTCCACGGAAGATCACGTTCGCACTTCGTTGGACCATCACACCATCGTCTACGAACTAATGGAGGAATTAGCAGGAAAACAGAAGAAGCTTGGAGAAGACATCCAGCAGCTGATATCCAATTATCAAAAGACTCCAGTGTCACGAAGGACCAGAGCCCTCTGTGAAGAGAAACGCCAACGTCTAGATGCCTTGTGGGACGAATTCGAGAGCATCGACACCACTATAAGATGCAAATTCGAAAGTCGTCCAGACCACCCATATTTCAGCACCGAATACTATACAGGAGTGAATAAAATCTATCTCAAGTACCGGGATAAGATGACTGCACAGATTGAATCCACGAACGGAAAAAATGATCAACCAATAGATCAGCCTGCAGAAACCAGTCCAGCAGATGAATCAGAGTATGAGAACGAAGCTGCTGCAGTCAGTACAGCATCTGAACCAGAAAATATGAAGGCCATGGGTGCACGACCAAAGCAACCGCCTCATACACCAAAGAAATCAGTTAAAGACAGCGCCACAGCTAACGATTTCAACACTGCTAAACCAGGGACTCCTCTGAGCCGAATTATTCGGAGACATAGGGCCAGAGTCGAGTCATTATACCACGTACTCGAAACATCGAGCAGCAATCACCAGGAACGCAAATCTAAACAGTACTATCAATACACCATACGCAACATTGAGCGACATTGGTCCCAAATAGAAAGTTTTAATGCTGAAATATGGGAGTTGACCGATAACCCAACCGCAGCCGGCTACAACCTTCAGGAAGTCATGGACTTGGAGCAACAAGTGCAGGCAACAATAATCCAGCTGTCTGAATGCGCTGACCAACAGCCCACTGTTGAGGCTAGTGGACATCCAACCAATAATTCAGCCATGAAGCTGCCAAAGATCGTAATCCCTATCTTCGACGGGAATTATCTTACATGGAGACAATTTTACGATTTATTTACACAAATGGTCCACAATCAACCCATGAGTGGATGCGAAAAAATGTGGTACCTCAAAACTAACTTGAGGGGTGAAGCCGAAAAACTCATTAGACATCTCAGTCTATCTAATGAAAATTACTCGGCCGCCTGGGAGCTGCTAAAGGCTCGTTATGAAAATAAGAGACTATTGGTAACCGCCCTGCTTAACCAGTTGATGGTACAACCAAAACTTAGTTCCGAGAGCTTCACGAACATAAAGGCTCTACATGATACCACCAAGGAGACGCTCATGGGTCTTGAGAACTTCAACGTTCCCACCGATAATTGGGACCCATTACTCCTACACATCCTAATAGGAAAACTAGATAGATTGACTCACATCCTGTATGAGCAATCCCTGATCCAGCCTCGAGCATTGCAGTCAATTGAACATTTCCTCACCTTCCTGGACAACAGATTCCAATCATTGGAAGCCATTGGAACCAAGAACAAGTTCAATGAAGAACCCTTTAGGAAGCCGAGTCAACCTGCTCGAAAGGCCAACGCTTTTGTATCAACAACGACAACATGCAAGTGTATATCATGCTCTAAGAACCATGCACTATTCATGTGTCAAAGCTTCCTCCAACTGAATCAGGCCAATCGACTAAAGCTCCTGAGGAAACATAACCTGTGCGTCAACTGCATGAGGCCTGGCCATGAAGCAGCCACTTGTACCTTGCGAGGTTGTACAATTTGTAACAAAAAACACAACACATTAGTACACCTCCAGCAGTCAAATCCAGACAAAACCCACGCGCCTCAGCCACCACCAACCACCACTGTCGAGCACACCAACGTGAATCCGACTGGACAATTCTTCAGCCTGGTAGCGCAAGGATACAACCCACATAGAAGCTACGTTCTACTCAGCACGGTAAAGGTGCTCCTCAAGACAGACCATGGACTCAGTGTGGAATGCAGGGCAATCTTAGATTCCGGGTCCCAATTAAATATTATCACCGAAAGGATGCTCAAAAAACTAAGGGTAAGAGCGATTCCTGATATTATGCAAGTTCAAGGCATCAGCCCAGCAAAACAACAATCCCGCCAGAGGGTAAGTCTGACCATGGAATCTCAGACAACTGGATTTTCCACCAGAATAGAAGCATTCGTCTTAAAACAGATTTTGCCGCCACAGCCGAGCCAACCCATCGAGACGACATCCTGGCCTATACCAAGTAACATCAAATTAGCCGATCCAGGTTTTAATCAACCTAACCACGTAGACCTATTGATTGGCGCCGAGCATTGTCTTCAACTGCTATGTGTAGGACAGATCAAAATGGGCGACGACTTACCAATCCTTCAAAACGCTTCACTGGGGTGGGTGGTCGCCGGGAAAATCAATAATGTTTCTCTAGACAACCCAGTGTGCAGCGTTCTCTGCACAGATGAAGACATGAACCAACAACTGGAGAGGTTTTGGTATATCGAAGAAGCCACTGAAGATAAAAGGCCTATGACCACGGCTGAGAAGCGTTGTGAGGAGTATTTCAACTGCACCTTCAGAAGAACTAATTCAGGTCGCTTCATAATTAAACTCCCATTCCTAGATAACCCTCACAGCCTAGGAGAATCCCGGGACATTGCAACCCGCCGATTCATGGCCATAGAACGAAGACTAGCCAAGAACGAGACTTTGCGTGCTCAGTACGTGGATTTCATGGAAGAATACCAACGGTTAGGCCACATGCAAGAAGTGGACCTAACTCAAATACAAGCCCCATGCTACTTCATTCCGCACCACTGCGTAAGCAAGCCAGACAGCACCACAACCAAACTTCGAGTGGTTTTTGATGCCTCCTGCAAGACTTCTTCAAACCTATCTCTGAACGACATTCTAGCCACAGGTCCCACCATACAATATGAATTATTTACCATACTGTTACGCTTCCGATTGCCGAAGTACGTCTTCTCAGCCGACATAGAGAAAATGTACAGGCAGATCCTAGTCGACGAGAATGAAAGGAGATTTCAATTGATCTTATGGAGAAGCAGCCCTAGCCAGGCACTCAGGTGTTATCAACTAAACACGGTTACGTACGGAACCACATCAGCTCCATATTTAGCCACGAAGTGCTTGCAAAGACTGTCTCAGGATGAAGCGGATGCTTTTCCACTAGGAACAGAGGTTCTAGCCAGAGACTTCTACGTCGACGATGTGATGTCAGGAGCCAACAACTTAGCAACAGCGTTAGAAATGCAAGCCCAGCTAAGAAATTGCCTCTTGAAGGGAAATTTCAACTTAAGGAAATGGTGCTCCAACAACCCCCAGCTCTTGAAAGACATTCCGCCAGCCGATAGAGGACATCAATAAAGCCTGGACAAAACAAATGATCAGCAAATCAAGGTTCTAGGATTAATTTGGTCACCAAGTTCTGACTCATTTCAAGTTCAAACAACCCAAAGTCAAGAACGCAAGGTTACGAAGCGGATCGTTTGTTCCGAGATTGCTCGCCTCTTCGATCCGCTTGGAATTATGTCTCCTGTGGTGATCACAGCCAAAACATTCCTCCAGGAGCTATGGTTGTTAAAACTGGACTGGGATGCATCATTACCCATGGAGCTACATACCAAATGGAGGACATTTCGAGAAAGGTTACCGGCACTCAGCGAGGTCACATTTCCCAGACATGTATTCTCGCACTCAACACCACAAAAGGTACAAATCCACGCTTTCGCAGACGCCTCTCAGAAGGCCTATGGGGCGGCTATATATGCAAGATCCCAAAACAGCAACAAACAAATAATCGTCAGGCTACTGTGTTCAAAATCAAAAGTAGCGCCAATCAAACAAGTTACTCTACCGCGGCTCGAATTGTGCGCTGCCAAGCTAGCCGTAGAACTCACCAATCGCATAAAGGGGGATTTACGCCTCAAAACTGAGCCAACGTTTTTTTGGACAGATTCTGAAATTGTCCTCAATTGGATAAACTCCACATCCTCATCGTACCAAACGTTCGTGGCCAACAGGATTGCTGCAATCCAGAGTCTATCCCACGCTAACCAATGGCGTCATGTTGGTTCCAAGGACAATCCAGCTGACCTCTTGACAAAAGGGATAACACCCGAAGAATTAAAGAACTGCGCCACATGGTTTTATGGACCATTCTTCCTGCACGGAGATGAAGCTCTTTGGCCCCAACCATATCGGGGCAACACCGAAAATACGCTGGAGAAGAAACGAACGGCTCTACCAGTGACTACAATTACCAGCTCTGAAAATCATTTTGTATATGGCATCGACCATCGCAATTCATTCGGAAGGTTAAAGAGAGTCACGGCGTACATTTTGCGATTTTTAGACCGTCTCAGAAAAAGGAGTACCATCAACAACCAATCCGAGGGACCATCAGCACAGGAGCTTCATCAGGCCCTCCTAACAATTATCAAAGTGATCCAAGGAGATCATTTCAAGGAAGAAATAGAGCACCTAAGACAAGTCAAGGAGTTGAAAAAAAATAGTGCTCTCAATAGTCTCGCGCCATTTATAGACGACAAAGGAATTATGAGAGTAGGCGGACGTTTGCAAGCGGCAGACCTCCCATACGATGCAAAACATCCCATCCTGCTTCCTTACTCGCATGCATTCACAGAGCTACTGATGTCAGATATCCATATGCAACAACTGCACGTTGGGCCCCAAACTCTGTTGGCCATCACCAGGCAACACTTCTGGCCCATAAAAGGTAAGACCATTGCCAGATCAGTAGTTCAGCAATGCGTACGGTGCACAAGAGCCAAACCAAACATGCTATCCCAAATGATGGGAAATTTGCCACCACATCGGGTCCAACCTGCCAGGCCATTTGTAAACACTGGCGTTGATTTCTGCGGGCCTATATGGACGCATTACAAAATACGAGGCAAACGACCTCACAAATCATACATCGCAGTCTTCTGCTGTTTCGCCACCAAGGCGGCCCATCTAGAAGTAGTAAGCGACTTGACGACACAAGCCTTCATCGGCGCTCTAAAACGCTTCATGGCCAGACGGGGACATTGCCGCAATATCTACTGCGACAACGCAACCAATTTTGTGGGAGCTAAAAACGAGTTAAAGGAACTACGAGACTCAGTGCATTCTAGTGGGGCCAAGTCGAAAATCGATGCTGCTTGCGGAAGTCACGGAACCGATTTCCATTTCATTCCGCCACGGGCGCCACATTTTGGCGGTCTCTGGGAGGCTGCTGTTAAATCCGCCAAGCACCTATTGACACGAACATTGGGCAATGCATCACTGACATATGAAGAATTTGAAACAGTGGTAGTTCAAATTGAATCCATTCTGAACTCGAGGCCGCTAACATCCATGTCATCAAATCCAAACGATCTATCAGCTTTGACTCCAGGTCACTTCCTCATGGGGGAGCCGCTCACCAGCACCATTGACCCAGAAGCAGAGCCAAGCAACGTCACGCTTCCAACACGCTGGAAATTGATCGCTCATCTTAAGAACGAATTTTGGAAGCGATGGTCACGCGAATATTTGAACGAACTACAACAGCGTAACAAGTGGACACACGGCAGTCCGAATATTCAACCAGATACCTTAGTCATCATCAAGGAAGACAACATACCCTCGTTAAAATGGCCTCTCGGTAGAATCATCAAGGTCATTAAAGGAAACGATGGTCTCGCACGAGTTGCTGACATCCGAGTTAAGGGGAACATTATACGCAGACCCATCCACAAGCTTGCACCACTCCCAATCCAAACCGAAGGTACGTCATCGGAAAGTGACCCGCCGAAAGGGACGTCAGAACCTCCAATAAAGCAACCAGACAAAACACCAAGCAATGATACGAGCACTGCTAACTTAGAAGCTCCGACAAACCAGGGTGAACGACAAGCTTCACGAAAAAGGGCACGAGCCTCGTTAGGACATGCCATCACCACGCTGCTATTGACCTGTCTACTAATCCCATCAATATCCAGCACCAATTCCACCCCAATCACAGTAACGTCGTTTAAATCTCAACCTGGACTTCACTTCGAAAACCTCGGACCTGCTAGCATAATATCCGACGAATGGAAGCTCATCGTTTATTACGACTTAACAGAATATTGGAAGGAAGTTGACGGCTTTGAAAAGGCGAATAAGATATTAGAAAACCTCTGCCACTCGATCAAAAGGGAAAAATCGTGCGAAACAATAATCGCCCAACTCGCCCACGTGAAGGAAGAGATAACAAACAACAACCAGCTGCTACTGCCACACTCACCTCGAAAAAAACGTCGGCAGCATTGCCAACGCTCTATTCGGCGTACTAGACGCAGAATATGCGGAAACAATCTCTCAAACCATTAACGATGTAAACTCCAACCAAGATCAACTACGTCAATTAATAAAAAATCAAACATCTATTTTGAACGCAACCGTTAATATCATGCAAAAGGATCGGCAACGGGTGCATCAACAATTCAGAGACGTGGAGGTCCAACTAAAATCCATGATAAACCATACGTATGCAGTGGCAGCCGAGAACCACCAAGAAAGCCTTATGGTCTCATTCACGACACTCTCCATTCAAGCAATGCTGATCGCATCAAACATTCAGAGATCGCAGTCATCCATCATCGACGTACTTGCAGACACCCATCATGGACAAGTCAGTCCACAATTAATCACGCCAAATCAGTTGAGGCAGGAGCTTTTTCAAGTTCAGGGTTACCTTGCATCCCATTTCCGGCTCCCCGTTGAACTCAGCAATATTCTCAAATTATACCCCATCATGAAGGTAGCAGCACGATCAACCGGCAAGTACATCATCTTCAAGCTCAACATTCCACTATTAGCGCTGGAGAAGTTCGAGTTGTTCCATGTGGTCCCGATTCCAGCACTAATAAACGATACTTTCCTTGCCATCCAACCATCCGCACTGTTTCTGATCATCAATCTTCATCGTGACACTTACTACCCTTTGACAGAAGCTGCTCTACGTTCTTGTCTCTCGTTGGAAGAGGAGCACCACATTTGCAGACAAACTCAACCACTCTACAAACGGGGCTCCTCGGTGGGGACGTGTGAAGTTAACCTTATCAACGAGACTCCAACAACATCCACCTGTCGCATCACCACCCTAATAGGCGACACACAGTGGATTCAGCTAAACAAATTAAACCAATGGATTTTTGCGGTCAAGGAAAAAACGAATCTAAAGATCGTTTGTGGTTCTAAAGTCACCTCCACGAGCATTGAAGGATCTGGCCTCCTGGTAATAGAGCAAAATTGTGTCATCAATAACAACTACGTCACAATACAGGGACATAACATTCAACTACACACCAGTAGAACATCATATAGTGCCATAAGTCCAATTTCGGATATAACAAAGCCGGAGCAGATAACAGCATTAGTCAACCAAGTTTAGCAATATCAGTCAAACCAAACTGACCTTCAAGAAATAAAGGCAGGATCAACACTCAATTGCTCAACACTGACCTAGCCACGAAGATTCGACCGCACGATATCCACCAACTGTCTATAGGATACATTGCGGCAATCGTAGCAGTTTCAACCGCCATATGGTTACTTTGGAAATTCCGACCTAAATTCTGCATGCAACGCACACAGAAACCAACACCCCGGCCAAGACAACACACATCGTCGGATTTCAGCATCGACATAGCCACCTAAGCCAGTTGAATCAATGCTTCAACGGGGGGGAGGATGTTCAGGGTCACCAAGAAAAGAAAAACATACCAACAGCAAATTCCTATGCATGGAAATAAAACCAACACGCATGGTTCGCATTTTATCACAATAAGAATTACTTTTAATAATCAAGAACTCCCACAAAAGTAGGCTCAGATTACGTCTGCCGTTATCTGAGCTTTTGAGTTCTAAGGAACAAATAAATTTCTATTTTGCATCATTGCAGTTTTTAATCATTTTATGTTTTTGTTTTTCTTGGTGGCCCTGAATTGAAAATGTTTTCTTTTTTTTTATTCTTTAACCATTCAAATTTCTATGTTCATTGTATTTGATCTTTAGTATATAAGTCAAGCTCATAATAAAATTAGTTCAGTTGTCAATTAACGTTAAAGAGTTTTAAATCAAAGTTACCTTTCAGAATTGTTATTTTCGGTGTCCCGGTACAAGGAACCAGAGACACTCACCACGCCAGTCAAGGTACAAGAACCTTTGACTAATTTCTGTTTACCTATTTCAAGTGCAATTATTTAATTATTTTGGCAAGGTATCAAGAACCTTGCCAAAGCCCATCGAATAGAGCAAAGGAGCTCTGCAGACATCATGTCGAAGACTTTGGACGACTTAACGGAGGACCAATTCTATCTGGGGCAAGAGATCGTCAATATATTATAATAAGGACCCAGCGGACAGGAAAACCAGGGATTACTACTTGGAACGCATCCGTCGGCTAGAAGAGAATTGGCTACAATTTGAAAGGAATGATATCAATCTAAAGGAGCTTCCCAACCACGAGGCCCATGCTTATTCTACAAAAAATTATTACACAGGTATTGCCAAGTTATTCCAAGAACATCGGGAGCATTTTGAGGAAAAGTTGAAGGAATTTCCCAGTAAATCTGTAACACCAACTCCCAGGCCATCGAAGGTTCAAATTAGTGAGCCCACTCCAGACAATGCTGCAATTATTGACGAAGTCACAAGGACGAAGAGGAGGCAGCAATCAATACTCCAATCTTTGGATCTGTTAATGCAATCAATAGACATGACCCAGATGCATGATAAGGTGTTCTGCAAAGTAAAAATTGAAACCATCAAGCATTATTGGTTCCAGGTTGAGGAATTAAATAGAAGGCTGTGGGAGTTAGTTGACGATCCAGCCAAAATCCATTACGATATCAACAGCTACATCCAAGCTGAAGAAAATGTGCAGCACCTACTCGTAACATTAACCACCAGTTTGCAGGAGCAAGGGCAAGGAACCAGCAACAGCCAACAATCCAGGCAAGCAAGCTCTTTTTTGAAACTTCCAAAGATAGAACTCCCAAAATTTGATGGAGATTATCTAAAATGGAAGCAATTTCACGACTTATACACTGAAATGCTACATAAACAAGAATTGGCCAACTGTCAAAAAATGTGGTACCTGAAGGCTAACCTAATAGGAGAGGCAGAACGTCTAATAAGACATTATTCTTTGTCAGAAGAGAACTACACAGCAGCATGGAGAACTCTTCAAGATCGTTACAACAATCCTAGGATACTTGTTGCAGCCCTGGTGAATAAATTGTTATCTCAGCCCTCTCATGCAAACGAAGGTGCCACAGCAACATCAGTAAAGAATCTGCACGATATAACCCAA
Organism: Thereva nobilitata; assembly: GCA_963855945.1. NCBI lineage: Eukaryota > Metazoa > Arthropoda > Insecta > Diptera > Therevidae > Thereva > Thereva nobilitata. The sequence goes on from OY979694.1 coordinate 170,821,139, forward strand.
GAATGCCTTTTGGGCTTACAAAATTTGGGAGTTTCAACAGAAAACTGGGACTCATTACTGCTTCATATCCTGCAGCGAAAACTAGACAAGAACACTCATGCATTGTATGAGCAGTCCCTTGCAAATCCAAAAGAGTTAGCATCTTTTAAGGACTTCTTAGCATTCCTCGAAAATCGCTTCCAGGCGTTGGAGGCCTTGGGCGGAAGAAGGAATGTACAAGCAGAACAGCACAAGAAACCATCAAAACCATTCTCATCACTTGCATCTACAATAACGCGATGCATTTTATGCAAACAAAACCATCAGCTGTACCAGTGCAAAAAGTTCCTGCAAAAATCCCCCAGTGAGAGATTACGCTTAGTGCAAAAAAATAAATTGTGTGTGAATTGTCTCAGGAGTGATCACCATTGGACCGATTGCAAATTACGAGCTTGCACCAGATGTACCAAGAAACATAACACGCTATTGCATTTAGATATTCCCGAAGCTAAGGCCAATGCAAAGCCAATTGATCATAAGGATACAATAAAACCAGAAAGCTTACCTGGATCTAGCAGTAGCACATTATCCTTAACCACCAAAAATATGGGTGTTCCAACAGGATATGTCATATTGAGTACAGCACGTGTTAATTCCCAATGACGGTCGAACTATAGAATGCCGCGCAAATATGGATCCAGGATCACAAATCAATGTGATTACAAAACGATTGTTAAAAAAACTGCGTTTAGAGCCAGAAGGAATTACATTATCAGTAGAAGGCATACAGCGAGCCCATCAAAAGGCCAGAGGACGCATCAACATTTTACTAGAATCCAACACTAGCGCTTTTAGTACCACAATTGAAGCCTTCGTCATGCAGGAAATCACATCATTGCAGCCAACTCAGCAATTAAATTCTACTGAATGGAAGATACCAAACAACACTAGATTGGCTGACACACGATTTGACAAGCCGGCAAAGGCCGATTTACTGCTTGGTGCAGAACACTATCTCCAACTGTTGTCAGTAGGACAAATAAACCTGGGACCCAACTCACCAACGCTACAAAATACCTTGTTAGGATGGATCGTTTCAGGAAAGGTTATCCAGCGGAATAAGATGAACTCAGCAAGAGCCATATGTAACATCCTTACTGAAGAAAGAAGGCTCACTAATGTAATCGAAAAATTCTGGAAACTGGAGGAAGCAGAGGAATCAACAACTGAAATGAGCGTTGCTGAAAAACGATGCGAAACAATATTCAACCAAACCACAAGTCCCTTGAGCAACGGACGATTTGTAGTAGCTTTACCATTCTCTCAAGACCCCAAGAGGGCGAATCCAGAACAGTAGCACTGCGCCGCTTCTATGCGCTCGAAGGAAAACTCATGAAAAACAATCAGTTGAGAAAGGAATATGTAGCGTTCATGGAGGAGTATATCCAACTTGGCCACATGGAACTGGTAACCAGTAGCAGTCTTCTCCAACCAAATTATTATCTGCCACACCACAGCGTTCTCAAACCAGATAGCACCACTACAAAGTTACGAGTAGTATTTGATGCGTCAGCCAAGACAACATCCAATAAGTCGTTGAATTATATACTTTATGCTGGGCCGACAGTACAAGATAAACTCTTCTCAATTCTCTTACGTTTTCGACTGCCACGGTTTGTATTCACAGCCGACATACAGAAAATGTACCGGCAAATAGAAGTGCGCAAGGAAGATCAACAATTCCAACTTATTTTTTGGAGGAAGGATCCAAATGAGCAGGTAAAATGCTATCAACTGTAACGGTCGGCCCTAATTTAAAAAAATAATTCGAGACCAGTTGGTCAAGAAAAATATTCCAACTCTCGCCAAACATTCGCATATCACCATTTGAAATTTCCATACAATAATCCCACCAAAATTTCTCAGCCCACCATTTTTTTTTTCCATGCAATAATTATTCATAATTTCCATACCAAAACTTTTGCTAAAATACGCACGCCTCTGCGCATATTATTTTCTTGCCTATCCCATTCTACGGCATAATGCACGCACACAAAAGTTTTCGCGCAACAAAATTGCCGACGGCGAACGCCCAGCCAATCACCTTGCATAATTCAAGTGAAGCCAGAACGATTCTCGGAATTTTTATTCTTGTCCATGTAATGGAATGTATTTACACGGGAGAATGAAGGAACACCGATTATCAATCCCTTTGGTTGTTCCCTTTCGTGTGAATTCCTCCATTTCATTTCCCCACCCTTGATGTTCAAGGAAATGACCAAATAAGGAGATAACGCCTGTCGATGGCTATTTCCTTGGGGTTTTTCCCTGTCCTCACCCCCCACACTCATGCGTCGATGGATAAGTTTTGAGTTGGCGTCATTTTTGAAAGGATTCGAAAAGTAGCATTCGACCAGGTCGGTCGTGAGTTTCGGTGAATTAAGGCGGACGCGAACGGTCGTTTTTTTTTCTAAAATTCAGGGATAAAGTGAAGAAAAGTTCTGAGAAAAACTAAAAAGAAAATAAGATGTCAAGTTATGTTAATTAAAAAAAAAGAAAAAGGAAAAATTGTTGAAACGAAAATAAAATACTAAGTAGTGGAAGTTCAAACAAAAAAGAAAATAGCACGAGATGTGATTGAAAATAAAAATTAAAAGAAAATATAATGAAAATAGGTTTAAATAATAACTAAACAAGAAACAAAAAAATGTAAAGTTATATTAATTAAAACAAAAGAAAAGATAAAGTGTCAAGTTATGTTAATTAAAAAAGAAAAAGGAAAAATTGTTGAAACGAAAATAAAATACTAAGTAATGTAAGTTCAAACAAAGAAGAAAATAGTACGAGATGTGATTGAAAATATAAATTAAAAGAAAATATAATGAAAACAGGTTTAAATAATAACTAAACAAGAAAAAAAATGTAAAGTTATGTTAAATAAGATTGAAAGAAAAGAGAATGAAAAGTTATTGAAAATAAGACTACTAGATCATAAAATGAAGAGTTATCGAAAAAAAAAATTGGCGATTAAAACAAGAGAAAAAGGTAATAGTTAGAAAAGAAATTAAAATGTATAGAATTGGATGTTAATAACACGAAGGGGATCGAACCTAAAATATTTTCCGTAGAGCTTATGTTTAAATAAAAACAAAAAAAAAGGGAAGAAAAGAAAACCAAAACATATCTTAAAATAATAAATAATTTTTACGTAGAAGTTTCTACAATTATTACGAATAAAACAAGAACATTCTTTTTATAGATAATTTTCTTTTGTAGAATGTTTCTACAATTATTACCTGAATAAAACCAAAACATATCTTAAAATAATAAATAATTTTTACGTAGAAGTTTCTACAATTATTACGAATAAAACAAGAACATTCTTTTTATAAATAATTTTCTTTTGTAGAATGTTTCTACAAATATTACCTGAATAAAACCAAAACATATCTTAAAATAATAAATAATTTTTACGTAGAAGTTTCTACAATTATTACGAATAAAACAAGAACATTCTTTTTATAGATAATTTTCTTTTGTAGAATGTTTCTACAATTATTACCTGAATAAAACCAAAACATATCTTAAAATAATAAATAATTTTTACGTAGAAGTTTCTACAATTATTACGAATAAAACAAGAACATTCTTTTTATAAATAATTTTCTTTTGTAGAATGTTTCTACAATTATTACCTGAATAAAACCAAAACATATCTTAAAATAATAAATAATTTTTATGTAGAATAGATTTATATAAACAGGACATGAATAAACCAAATAGGTGTATTTATGTAAGACAATAAATAACTTTTCCTGTGTTGACAAAAGAAAAAAAATAAAGCAGAACTTTTCTCTTGCTTTTGTGGGCTTCTCAACCTTGTTTAGTTCTTGTTCTCAATAGTCGTTGTTAGCTTCAGTGGGCGGTGTCATTTTTTTTATTAGAATGAAACAAGGCGAGTAGGAAGTCGAAATAATTGTGGTACCTTAAGGGGAGGTTTTACCCTCCGGAATGGTAAGTTTTTTTTTCAGATCCCCCTGTATCCCTGAATCAGTAAGCATGGCTGCTGGACGTTGTTACCCACCCCTCTCGTATGGCTACCCAACCTTATTTAGTCCCTATCTCGCCGACTCACTATACTTTTTTGTTGTTGTGACACGCGAAAGCTTAGTATACCTTTCTGTACATACCAAGTATCTGTCTCTAATGACGAGCCCCTGCACAACCAACGGCGAGCTAGCCGTAGCACCGCCAGGCGTGTCCAATTTAAGGTGCAGAGGGTGAGTAATGATATTTCGCGAGATAGGTTATTACCATTGCTTTCTTCGCTATTATCAGCTGTTCAGCAAAGGCCATCAGCCTTCTGGACCTTTTATTATATTTGTCTTTCAAACTTTATTATTTGTAATGTCATGCTAGTTTTTTTTGACCATTAGGTTGATATGTATATTTTTATGACAGTTGCAGATATGACGCCCCGACCGACATGTGTGTATTCTGCCTGGATCAGTTTAGCTTACCTTTTTTTTTGTTATGACAGTTACCAATATGGAGCCCAATGTGGTGTCTTATGTGTATGCTGCTCAGAATTTTTTTGTTCTTTCAAAGTAAATTATAGTATAATTTTTAATGACAGTTACACAACTTCGAACAATTACCTATGGTACCACTTCGGCGCCATATTTGGCAACAAAATGTCTTCAGAAGCTCGCAGAAGATCGAAAGGAAGCATATCCGTATGGAGCATAAATCCTCAAAAACGATTTGTATGTAGATGACGTAATGACTGGATCAAATAGCGTAGCTGAGCTCTTGCAGAGTCAAAAGGAACTGAACCAGCTTCTCATGGAAGGCGGGTTTACGCTAAGGAAGTGGTGCTCTAATCATGCCAAACTACTCGAGCACATATTACCGAAAGATCAAGAGATACAACTTGATTTCACTAGCACTCAGGAAGATTACGTAAAAACCTTATGATTGATTTGGTTTCAGAAGAACGACGAGTTTTGCATATCAGTATCCAAAAATGACGCTAACCGAGTAACAAAACGGACCCTTGCATCAGATATAGCAAAAATATTTGACCCATTAGGCATGGCGCTCCAGTTGTTGTTAGAGCAAAATTGTTTCTTCAAGAGCTATGGGAACTAAAGATGGATTGGGACGCCGTGATTCCGCAAGAATTGTATACCAGATGGATCGAGTTTCGGCAACAGCTTCATGCACTAAACGAAATAAAGATTCCACGGCACATTTATGGTCACCGTCTGGTGAAGGATATGCAGCTCCATACCTTTGCAGATGCCTCTGAAAAGGCTTATGGTGCAGCAGTCTATATTCGAGCCACTACTCAAGATGAAACAGTACTTTGTCGGCTGTTGTGTGCAAAGTCAAGAGTAGCACCCATAAAGAGAATTACAATTCCGAGACTGGAACTATGCGCAGCTAAATTGGCCGCTGAATTAACCCACCGCGTCAAGAAGGATTTGCATCTAAAAAATAAACCGAGTTATTTGTGGACCGACTCGGAAATTGTATTATCATGGTTAAATAGCTCCACGGCAACGCTACCAACTTTCGTTGCTAATAGAATAGCATCTATTAAAGGTTACTCCATACCAGAGCAATGGCGTCATGTCTCATCAAGGGACAATCCGGCAGACATAGTGTCAAGAAGTCTATCACCAGAACGCATGCAAAATTGTACACTGTGGTTTTATGGACCACCCTTTTTACATGGAAAAGCGGAAATTTGGCCACCAGCGTTCCAACTACTACAAGAACCGATGACTAAGGTTAGCGTACCAACAGTATCGTTCACTACAACGACACACAACGATGCATATTTCGACGTAAGCTGTATAAAACACAATAACTCCTTCCGAAGGTTACAGCGAATAACAGCTTACACACTCCGATTTATCAGTCGATGCCAAAGGAAACAAAAAGAAACGAGCGAAGGAAATGCATTAACTCCTAAGGAACTCGATGAAGCAATATATTTGATCATAAAATCCATGCAGAAGGAGGATTTCATGTTAGACATAAACCATTTAAAACGCCACCAGGAGGTCAACAAAAATAGCCCACTTTGCAGTTCGACCCCATTTTTAGATGCAAAGGGAGTAATGCGCGTCGGTGGAAGACTAGAGGCTTCAGGAATATCATACGATGTTAAACATCCCATGTTGTTGCCTTACGGTCATACGCTAACACGACTATTATTAACTGACCTTCATAAGGAAAATTCACATATTGGGCCACAAGGATTACTCGCCACCGCTAGGCAACATTTCTGGCCGATTAAAGGAAAGGCCCTTGCACGAGTTGTAGTCCAACACTGCGTTACATGTACGAGAGCCAAACCGAAACTATTCAATCAGTTAATGTGTAACATACCTGTGGATCGAGTGCAGCCCACCAGACCATTCATTAATGCTGGAGTTGATTTTTGCCGGCCAATCTCAATTCACTACAAGTTGAGGGGCAAAAGACCAACAAAAGCTTATATTGCAGTCTTTTGCTGTTTTTCAACCAAGGGAGTCCATTTCGAGATTGTCTCCGATCTAACAACCAACGCCTTCATTGCAGCACTTAAACGGTTCATCGGTAGGCGAGGACATGTTCAAAATCTCTACTGCGATAACGCAACCAACTTTGTTGGGGCGAACAATCAACTAAGTGAGTTGAAGGATGTCATTTATTCGTATAAAGGCAGAGAAGCCATTACCAGCACCTGCAGCTCTAAATCCATAAATTTTCGTTTTATACCACCAAGAGCTCCTCACTTCGGCGGACTCGGGGAGGCGGCAGTCAAATCAGTAAAACATTTATTAGTACGATCCATGGCAAACGTATCAATGACATATGAGGAACTAGATACAGCAATGATTGACATCGAAGCAGTGCTAAACTCACGACCAATAACGCCACTGTCGAATGATCCAAACGACCTCAGTGCTCTAACTCCTGGTCACTTTCTCATTGGGGAGCCCCTTACAGCAACTGTCGATCAAGAGAATTGCGAGGAAGTTAACAGAATAGGTGGAAAATGTTAACACACCTCAAGCAAAATTTCTGGAACAGGTGGTCACAAGAGTATCTAAGCGAACTGCAGCATCGCTATAAATGGAATACACCGCGCCGGAACGTTAGTCATCTTAAAAGAAGAAAACATGCCAATCATGAAGTGGCCACTGGGAAGAATTGTGAAGATCTATAAGGGGGAGGATGATTGTGTGCGCTTAGTAGAAGTGAAAACCGCTTCAGGTATCTTTAAAAAAGCAATACACAGATTGGCTCCACTCTTAATGACAGAAGATGATGAAAAACGAGATGACCATCACCCCTTCGGATCAAGTCAACTAAACGAAGAGAATGAACCAGAAGAGACACCAAGTAAAAAGGTACGGCGAAAAACATCACCGTCCATACTAACACTTTTGGCAATATGCATGGCATCCAATATAGAAATTAAACGTTTTAAGGAGCATCATGGCTTAAAGTTTGAAAACGTCGGTAAGGTTGGGTTAACCTCAAGAGAATGGGACATCGTCGTATACTTTGATCTGCAACCGTTACAGTCCCAGTACGAAATTTTCCTCAAGGGGCTTACAACGTTTCACCAACTCTGCAAGGAAATTAATCAAAGGCCGACATGTGTTCACTTATTGAGGAATTTCAACACCTTCAGTAAGAATTTGAAGCAAGTGACGAATTGCTCAGTCTACAGCGCACGCCAAGCAGAATAAAACGAGGAGCGACGAACTTCGTAGGAAATATGGCAAATGCATTATTTGGAGTATTGGACAACGACTATGCTGTGAAAATGTCAGAAACTATCGACAACATACGAACTAATGAGAAGCATCTACTAGCACTAGTGAAGAATCAAACATCCATTATAGATTCGACAATCAACGTCATACGAAAGGATCAGTCAACAACAGAATCAAGATTCAAGGCGATAGCCCAATCACGACTTTATTCGCGTTTACGCGCGTCAAAGCGTTGACGCGCTTTGACGTCGATATTTGATTGTGTGTAATTCAAATCGAGCTGTCCCAGTCACGACTTTGCGGCGTCAGCGGCGTCAAACGACGGCAAAAGTCGACCAACTTTCAACTTTTCGCGCGTTGGCAGGCGTTGAAAATTGCAAAACTGTCAAACTGTCGAAATTAAAACTTTATAAAGAGAAAAATCCATACATGAATTTAAATCAAAGCAACCTTTTTGACGCCCTGGCGCTATGAATGAACCTTCAACGGACGTCAACGCGCATGAAGCCCTTGCCGCGTATAACGCGCCGTCGGCATTGGGCCATCGCCTTCAAGGCCTTGGAAAACCAATATCAACAACTCCTCAATACCGTCCACCCCAGCCTAGTAAGCATGTAACCTAGTAACTTCACTTGCTATACAAATGACGCTACTTACAACAAATTTGCGTCATGTCCATTCGTTGATCCTGGACATTTTGGCAGACACGCATCATGGAAGACTAAGCCCCTTGATCATATCACCTCGTCAACTGAAGGAGGAGCTTATGACCATCCGAAGTCACTTACCACCATCATACAGCCTTCCGACCGATGGCCACAGCATAAGCAACTTATACCATCTCATCACAGTAGCCGGATGCAAGACTGACAAATACGTCATTTTTCATCTCAAAATGCTGATGATTTCGACTTATTTAAGATAACTCCAATCCCCACAATAGTAAATAATACCTTTGTGGCTATTCAGACAACTTCAAGGTACCTTGCGATCAACACACTTAGAGACATGTACTGCCCAATGTCAGAAGTCGAGGTACATCTTTGCTTAGCTATGAGCGATAGACGCATATGCCGACTTCAACAACCACTCTACCATCGAGGTGCTGAAATAGGCATGTGTGAAGTGTATCTCCTTAATGAGATGCGCACGTTCTCACAATGCCCAGTAGAAGTACTACACCAACAACCAATTTGGATTCAACTGGATCATCCCAATGAATGGATATTTGCTATGAAAGAACCAACCGTAAACAATATTGTATGCAATGGAGAGCCATCCACCATCACGCTCGAAGGGATCGGTCAATTGAAATTGGAACCAGAATGCATTCTGAAGCAGAAGTTGGCAACTGTTCAAGGGCACCACATTAACTTCAACAGCACTGCGTCAGCTCATATCCGATACACTAGTGCTAAACCTGAATTACCACTGGAAAAAAATTCTAATGCCATGTTCAAGATACAACAAGAAACTCTTGATATAATACAACAACAACTTGCGCAACAAAATCTAGAACTGCCCAAGAAAATCGAAGCGCATAATAATCACCACAGCATCCCCAGCTACCTCAGCATTACATTAGTAGCAGTCTTAATACTAGGTATCTTGTTGCGATATGGATACATCAGATGCAGACGATCTAAGCGGCCTCAACCTAAACCCCGGACACATATTGGAGTAGACGAAAGATTCGACCTCAGCGTTGTCGCATAATTGAACAATGTTCAAGGCGGGCAGTATGTTTGAACTCAGAGTACAAAATTAATCCATTAAAAATAAAAAATGTTTTTTTTGTTGTTTTTTGCAAATGTTCTCTTTTTTTTCATTTATATTTTTTTTGTACCTAAAACTCCCATTTCTTATCAAGATTTAATGTAAGCATGTCAGCCAGCAACGTTAGAATTTCTGAGCATCGAGCCAGACGTAACCTGAGTCGCCCGGCCATGAAGCTGGTGACATATCCAAGCGAACATGCGTTGCATTCGTTGACAGATAATATAGAAGTGTGTGTGTTCAAATGCGACCTGACGAAATAGTCCGTGAATGTTCCGCATGCCACGCAAATGTCGGGCTACTTTCAACTTTTTCTGCATTGCCGCATTCGACATAGGACACACAAGCATACACAACAAACACATGCGACTCGTTACTCAGATTTTTGGGCTATCTGTGAGAGCCGGGACGGAACGCAACCATGCAATTATGTGTCAGTGGAAAATCTCCGCATATCAGGGAGCCGCTGAATGCAATGCATGTACGCTTGTATATGTCACCAGCTTGAGAATATACGCGGCGCGGCTAGGTTACACGCTCCGTGAGAACCGTCCACATGTTCAGAAATTCTAACGTTGCACTTTTTTGTATATAAAAGAAATTTATGTAAGAATAAAGAACACAGTTGCATACTGGTTGGTGGCTGCCTAAGAATCCGGACGTACCAAACTTTTTCTCTATACAAAGTGTATCATATTCCTCAAATTATGGTTGATACGTGTTTCGTGTGCAAAGAACAGTTCGCTGAGCCGCGAGATGTTATTATGTGCTCAATTTGTAAGAATTTTTTTTATTCTAAGTGCTGTAACTTAAAAACTGTGGATAACATCCGAAAACTTGAACAAAAGCGTGATGTTTGGAAGTGTGACCCGTGCAAACTTTCAAAACCAAATATGGACTATAGTGAAGAACTTATGAATAAGATATTTTTAAAATTCAAGAACGAACTAGAAAGCTCTATAAAAGAACCAAAACGAGAAATAAACGAAATTAAAAAGTCCGTCCAGTTCATGTCGGATAAATTCGATGAGTACAGTGCTAAATTCACTGAACTAATTACCGAGCTCCAACCAACACTGAGAATGGAAAATACTTCACTGAAAAGAGAGGTAAGCATTCTGACTGACAGGGTCAATGCACTCGAGCAGAATCAACGAAAATGTAATGCCATAATTACCGGAGTCACTGAGACAAAAAATGAAAATGCAAAGTCCATAGTACAAGCGGTCGCAAAGGGCATTGACTATGAACTAACCCCCAGAACACAATGAGGCCGACAACGACAACTTCTACGGGAAAACAACAACAATTTATATGAGAATTGTCGTTGTCGGCCTCATTGTGTCCCGGGAGTAACAGAGCAGGATCTTGATCAGGCATATCGACTGCGAAAGAGGTCAACGGCGCCAGGCCCCATCATTGTTTGTTTTACTAGTCAAAAAACTAGAAACGGGTTCATGCAATCATATAGAGCTGCAGTGAGAAACCAAACAACGGTCCTGGAATATCTGCGTGCAAAGTACATCGTGAACTGGGTGAAGGCAAAATTTTTGTTGGTGATCACTTGACTGCGTTAAATGCTATTCTTTTCAAAGAAGCCAAGGACAAGTTGAGAGAAAATGGATTCAAATATGTATGGACTAGAGATGGCGCGATTTATGCAAGCAAGGCAGAAGGGGAAAATATTACTAGAATTAGGAAAAAAGAAGATTTAGATAATTTAATTTAATTTAATTCAATTTAGTTGTTTAGTTATATATTCATTTCATAGTTTTTGCAATGGCTGAATTATTAAAAGAGTTTGATAAAAATATCGTAAATCGTACAGAATTTCTCAACACTGAGACTGAGCTTAGATCTTTTTTTGGAAAAAATGTAAACTTTAGTTTTAAGGTTTTCTGTATGAACATAAGGAGTCTCCCAAAACATTATGACGAATTTTTGATCTTCTTGCATAACTTAAAAGTAGAATTTGACTTAATAATACTAACCGAAACATGGCTTAACGACAATGACTGTTATAATATGGAAGGATTCATAACGTTTAATAAAACAAATGTATTAAATAAATGCGATGGTGTTATAGTATATGTGAGAGAAAATCATGTTGTAAGAATGCTGGACTGTAAAATCACTGATGCGAACGTGATTGAATTATTCATTGATATATCGGGATATGACAGAATCAATATCACTTGTGTTTATAGGTCTCCGAGTCAAAACCCTATTAATTTCATAAACTCCCTCGATAAGTACCTTGAAGACAGCAAAGAAATTAGAAACCATATGGTTGTAGGAGACATAAATATAAATATCCTGGATTTTAAATCAGCTATAGCAAACGAGTATTTGGATGTTATGACTAAAAATGGGTTTAATGAATACTTATTGGGTAAAACAAGAATAGGGAATAGCAAGGGCACTTGTATCGACCACATATTTCTTAAGAATACTACAGAGTTTTCTTTCACTCCTGCGATTTTTGAAACGTATATAACTGACCATTTCACTGTTACCGCAAAACTAACTGCGACAGCGGCCCTATTGCATAAGAGCCAAAATATAATATACACCAACCATGTTGATTTAAAAAAACTTAATGATACCTTAAGAAACGAGAGTTGGGATCAGATACAGTCGCAACAGGATGTAGATATTTGTATGAGTAATTTTTACGAAATCTTAGATAAGGCAATAAAAGAGAGTTCTACTAAAAAAATGGTAACAAAAACTAAATATAAACCGATAAAACAATGGATTACACCCGGTATTCTCAAGTCGATAAAACATAGAAATAAACTTGGCAGAGAACTTAGAAGTCAACCTTTCTGTGAATCTCTTAAGAATACATATAAACAATACCGAAACAAACTGAATTACCTGATAAGAACTGCCAAAATGATTTACTATAAGAATGAAATCCTTAGAGTTAAGAATAACCCCAAAATGCTCTGGAACAAAGTTAATGAAATCACCCTTAAATCCAAAGCAAATACATCAGTTGCTCAAATTCGTTTGAATGATAGACAAATTACGAGCAATGCGGCAAAAATAGCAGAGAAATTAAATGAGTTTTTCACAAATATAGGAGAAAACATTTCCAAAAACGTAGATTGCGCTAACCAAATCCAAAGATCAAACAACCCTATTTTAAGAAACCGTAACCACCTTGATGATTTATCTCCCATAACTTTGAATGAAATACAAGGTTATATTGCAAATCTAGATGAAAGAAAAGCCACAGAGATAGACAATTATACACCTAAAATTATCTGAGTATATAAACCGAGCAATTGATTGCAACGAAAATGTGGTTGGTATCTTCCTAGATCTGAAAAAGGCTTTCGACACCGTAAATCACAAAAAACTGCTGTACAAACTTGAATGTATTGGTGTTCGAGGTAAGGCACTCACCCTTCTAACATCTTATCTAAATGAAAGGAAACAGTGCGTAAGGGTAATGGATGCAGTTAGTGATTCCTTATTAGTGAGATGCGGCGTGCCCCAGGGCACAGTACTGGGTCCTTTACTATATCTAATTTATGTTAATGATCTATGCAAAATGGAACAAAACGAAATACGTGGACATATTGTTGCTTATGCTGACGATACAGTTCTTTTATTCAAAGCAAAAAATTGGTCTACGGCTATACATTTGGCCAAAGATGGCCTAAATAATGTCCAAAATTGGTTCTGCCTTAATAAACTAGCGCTAAATCTAGAAAAGACAGAATTTACTACCTTCGGACACAACAAAATCTTCAACCCAAGTGACAACTATCTAAAAATAAAGAATATAAAACTAAAATATGCAAAAGAGGTAAAGTACTTGGGGCTTGTCATAGATAGTGACCTTAAATGGAAAAAACACATATTCAACACTGCTAATAGACTGCGGCAAACCATATATAAATTTAGAATACTTAGGAACTATGTCGACCTAAAAATATTGAAAAATGTTTATTTGGCGATCGGTCAATCAATTCTTCAGTATGGTATAATAGTATGGGGTGCTACTCACGGGAGTACTATTAACATTTTGCACAATGTCCAAAGCAAATTAATAAAAATGTGCCTAGGTAAATCTAAATACTATTCGACAACGCAGGCATTTCCCGAATTCAATGTAATGGGCATTAGGCAATTATACACAGTAACACTCCTGAAATTCGTTTACCAGAATTTGGCAAAATTTGCTACCAGAATCACAAGCCATGACACGCGTGCGCAACGTAATCGACCTCTAGATATTCCTAGATGTAAGAAATCTCTAGTGCAACGTCATGCAAGTATATTAGGCCCAAAATTGTACAATAATTTACCAATGTATATAAGAAATGGTATAAATGAATCCAATTTTAAAACACTATTTAAAAAATATGTGAAAACTAAAAGAGATTTACTCAAGGAATTTATTCAGTGATTAAATAGTATTGATTGTATGAAGTTTGAAAATTAATTTGTTGTATTTTTTGAATTTTTAAATTAATTTGTTGAATTTTATCTTTTGAATTTACATTACTGAAATTTCCTTATTTGGTTCATTTGTTTTGTATTTAGGATTTAAGAAATATAGATTGTAGACTTTGTATTGAAATCTAATGAATTAATCTTGTTTCCGATATCTTAGGTAGTCACAGCGCCCACGCACAAACCAATGTTTATGTGGTGGGCTTAGCTTTAAAGTTTTTTTTTAAATACCTAATTTGTATTTTAATTTAATTTTGAGCTACAATAAATAAATAAAAAAAAAGTTGTTAATAAGACATCAAGCCTTTTAATTTTTTCAATTGTCCTGTGCTTGGGTGTTTCACTCAAGTACAATCTCTACAATTTTCTACAAATCTCACTCTAAAGCAATCGTTGTCAAGGTGAAAACACTTTGGCAACAATCTTAAACAAACTTTGTCAAGGTGTAACACCTTGATAATTTAAAAGTAAATTTTTGGATAAAGCGTCTACCGGGAAGTAAAAGAACTTCTCGTTCTAAACAATACTAATTACAAAGACGACCAACTTATTTATATATCACTCTGTATTTTGTAATGACTTTTAAATTCAATTTTAAAAAGTAAGCTTTGATGCAGATTGGAATTTGGAAGCACTTTTGATAGAAGTCCAACAGGTCGACGATTATCTGGTAACGATGAAATGGGTATTGAAACAAAATAACGAATCAAAATGTAAACAAATTTGTTATTAAACGTTTCATTGTTAACGTGCAAAAAATAGTTTCGATTGATACTCGCAAAGAATAGAGAAAAGAGAGCTGTAAAATAAAAGCCAGGAAACTTCTTCCTTTGTTCGCTGGGAAATTGTCGAAACATTCCATACGCTCATAATCGCAATCCTGATTTGATTTAATAATAGTCCAGCCAATGCACAGACATGGCATTCGATTATCAAGATCGCGTCAAGCGTCTTGCGATTGATCTTCAGCAGCATGTCCACGCAGGTTTCGAGATCGCTGATGGAGTCCAGGGCGCTCTCCTTGTCTACAGCCACCTCGTCAATCATCCAACTGTTTAAAGTCCTCACTTCATCATCATTTTTCATTTTTCTGTACCTGTGAGATTTTCCATGCTGATTCCTGATGAATATTTATTGACGATCTTTGTTATCCATTTGTTTGTCTTGTCTTCATTTTCCATCTCGTAGCTTCAAAGGCATTTAAATCGACAACCTCAAAAATGTAATAACTCGATGACACTAAGCACAGAGTCAACCTTGACGACGATGGTTCGTGTTGAAATTAAATTGAACATTTGGAAGTGTAGACAAATGTTTGGAGCAGTTTCATTTTAATAAACATGAAAAAGTCTCTTTTCTTTTAATACGTTGATGGAATAAGAAGAGGTCTTTTAAGGCGTTGATGGAATAAGAAGAGGTAATTTAATTATTGTATCGTTTATTGTTTTTTGTTTATTTGACTTTTGTTGTGATACGAATTCCTGTCAAAATGCTAAGTTAACTTACAACTGCATGTTACTCCGGAGCTTGCGATATTGAACTTGGAAAACGCTGAATCGGAACGAAACGCGCGACACAATCTGTTGGCGCGAAATTTGAAACAATTTAGAAACTTAAACGGGGGCACAAGCAAATTGTAGGCACTGGCACTCCGCTTTAAAACTGAAATATAATAAATGTAAACAATAAAAATAAATCATAAGCAAATGCATTTGCACTGAGCGATTACATTTGCACGGGTAGACCGACGACTTAACTGGCCCGGACAAACGGTCGAATTAACTGGCACGGGCACCCGGGTGAATAAACATGCACGAGCAAGTGGACAAGTGAACAATCATAAGCGAATCAAAATGCACAGGCACACGGTTATCATAACCTACACGAGCACACGGGCGAACTAACTGACATGGTTAAACCTAAACGGGCGAATTAACTGGCACGGGCACACGGTCGAATCAGCGAGCACGGGCGCACGGGTAAACAAACTTGCACGGGCACACGGACCCACGGATGAATTAAGTTGAGCGGGCCCACGGGTGGACAAAGTTGCACAGGCACACGGACACAGAGAAAAATCAGCTGACACGAGGACACGAGCGAATGAATCTACACGGGCACACGGATGAATTAACTCGGACGGGCACACGGGTAAACGAGCTTACACGGGTACACGGGTAAACGATCTTGCACGGGTACACGGGTAAACCTCAACCCCCAATGTACACACAGGTAAAAACCCGACACGGGTACATGGGTAAACAGGTGACGTGCGAATAGACACTGCCAATAAAATTACTTACAGGCAATTAGTTAATCCCTTTCCAACTGCCTAGGCACTTTAATGTTCACGAAAACACTTTTAAACTTTTAAAAATTCACTTGAAACTAATAATAATCAATAATAAAATGCAGCTATAACCTGCAAAACACTTGCTTAGCGCGGATTTTAAGTTTCTTTGAGACTTCATACGTCTTCATCGTCTTTAACATTAAATATGTATAAATTTGTGGTTAGATTTTTATTTATTATTATAAATTATTATTCTAATTATTGAATAAGTTTCATAACATAAATTGAAGTCCATTCTGACAGATTGTAAATTGAAGTCCGTGCATGGCCATAACCTTCTATATAGAAAGCCATGAACATGCCATGCTCACACATTCATGTAAGCAATTCGGTGGTCCGGGTGCCATATTCGTTTCCTATCAAAATGTATGGAAAAGTGGATGTGAGATTTGTTTTTGTTTTGTTTCTTTAGTGAAATAGTTATATAAAAAAATATATAGCTTAAAAAAACTAAAAAATACGCTTTTATTAAAAATTATAAATATAACTTACTTAAATGTAAAAAAGCGTGGGCCTACATATATTATTATTTTATTAACACTGGAGCTTTTCGTTAACGGCCACCCTGATACCCATTTTAAGTACTATGTTAGAAAGAAAAAGTTAATCCGCCATTTTGTGATGGCCGGCATTTTGAATATGGAATGACGCTAATTGTATTCTATTTGTCATACCCTATCATTTGATACCCATGTCGGGGGTCGGGGAGCACAATAGCAAAATTCGGCCGCCATCTTGGAACCACCATCTTGATTATTTCACAAAATGTTCAGATTGCATTGTCACGCGAACTATACATATGTGCAAAATTTGAAGTTGATCGGTTATATGCAAGTGGGTGCAAATCAAGTTGCAAGATTTGTCTACATACATACTTTATTCATTGTTTTATATGGACTCAAAGCAAAAAAGATTTATTTACATATAATGTAGCCCAGTCACTTTATACATGAACCTCTAAAAAATCCAACTGGAGATTTTACAGCGGGATTCTCTTTATTTTGGGGTCACAAATAATTTCCCAAAAGTCCATAAAGCCAACTGACCGGCCACTCTAGTTATGGAGGGTCAAAGGTCAAGAAAATCAGTTTTTCTCAAATATCTCGTAAATTATCGGTTTTACGTAAATTTTGGCTAAGTAAAATTTGTTCGTGAGATATATCTGCATAAAAATGTCCCATACAAAATTTACGTAGAGCTAATGGTTTTCGAGATTTAGGCCTGAGAAAACTCGAGCATCGCACTGCATTCGTTTCCGCACCAACTTTGAAGTAGAATGCAAGCAGGGTTTTTACATGGTACCCCCAGTAGGCACAGTCCATAGGTTACAAGCTATGAAATAATTTTGTTGATTATCGCTTTATCTCTTCTATTCCCACTTCTTTCATATTGTCATCTTCATCAACACTCATCTCATAGGAACAAAACGAAATGTGGTCGACGTTATTATCGTTCAACTCAGGTTCAATGGTTGTACCCTCGGACATCGAATTGAGACAAGACGGGCCCCGACAAGAGTCATACGCTACGGAACATTGTAATCCTACTTTTCTGCATCTACTTCCCATCATCCACCTCTAAGAAATTCCAACTGGAGATTTTCCAGCGGGATTCTCTTTATTTTGGGGCCACAAACAATTTCTCCAAAGTCCATAAAGCCAACTGACCGGCTACTCATGTTACGGAGGGCTAAAGGTCACAAAAATCAGTTTTTCTTAAATATCTCGTAAATTATCTGTTTTACGTTAATTTTGGCTAAATAACATTTGTTTGACGAACTTTTTTTATAGGTAAATGTTAAGTACCGTTGTTACTTCAACGATATACTAGCAATTGACCCACTTGAGGAAAACATCCGTCGAGCGATTCGTGAAATAAGGCCACAAACAAAATTTGGTTAACAGAATGGGCCACTGTCAAGCCAGCCGCCGCAGCCATTTGAGTGAAATTGTTTTACATAAATAATCGGAAGATATACTCTCTTCAATAAAGCAACATTCATTGAAAAATATTGAATTGTGTAGTTTTAATACCAACTTCCAAAAAAAAACTAACAGATGGCCAACCTCTTATATGCACCAAAGAAGTCTTAAACTGCTAAAATGTTCATAGGCTTGTAATCCGATAGCGTCTGGGATCTCATTCATAACGCTGCCACAACCAAACACAACAAACACATGCACTCGTATAGGATATTGCGGTATGCGTTGCTTCACAGTTTGTCACCCAGATTTCTCGAAAACTATTGTTTCTACGTAAATTTTGTATAGGACATTTCTATACAGATTTATCTCAGCAACAAATTTTGCTCAGCCAAAATTTAATTAAAACCGATAATTTACGAGATATTTGATAAAAACTGATTTTCTTGACCTTTGACCATCCGTAACTTGAGTGGCCGGTCAGTTGGCTTTATGGACTTTTGGGAAATTATTTGTGATCCCAAAATAAAGAGAATCCCGCTGTAAAATCTCCAGTTGGATTTTTTTAGAGGTTTGGCCTTTTTTTTGTATAAAGTGACTGGGCTAATGTTCCAGTTGCCCGAATAAAAAATCAAAAAAAGCAAAATCTTTGAAGTCATTTTCTCGAAACACATATTTTGCACTTAAGCACTTCTGGCTGTATACTGTAGATTCAATCCGTGTGTAGTTACTACAGATAATCAAGGATATAGAAGAAAGTGGAACAAGAAGAAAAGATATTTGTAAAAAATACAAAATAGCTCCGGCTACCGTGATGAGAATTTTAAGACAGAAAAAGGAGTTAAGAAAAATTGCTGATGAAAATGGCAATACAAATCGAAAACGGCTTAGAAAAGGAAGCTATGAGGATGTCGAGAATGCTACTTTAATATGGTTCACGCAAATAAGGCGCAAGGAGTTTCCGTGTCTGGCAATTTGATTATGGAAAAAGCAAAAAAATTTGTAATTTTAGAAATGAAAATTTAGAAATGAACATTGATTTTGACCCTAACCTGGTTGGCTTAGCAGGTTTAAGGAAAAAAATGGAATCAAATTTTACAAATTGCAAGGAGAGAAGATGTCAGCAGATTCAGAAGGAGCAACTTATTGGTCAGAGAATGTACTTCCAAACATTTTAAAAGTGTATAATGAAGATGATATCTTCGATGCAGACGAATCTGCATTATTTTATAAAGCTTTACCTTCCGGAACGATGACGCAGTCATCTAAGGGGGTTCCTTCTGGACACAAAGTTCGAAAAGATAGAGTTACTATTTTATTTATGTGTAATATGAGTGGAACGGAAAAAGATATTTTTGTGATTGGAAAATATAAAAACCCGCATTGTTTTCGAAATAAAAATATTCCAATTAAATATTTTCACAATCGTACAGCTTGGATGAGAAAAGATATTTGGTTTCAAATTATGCTAACATTTAATGAAAGGTTAGAAAAGCAAGGAAGAAAAATCGTTCTCTTTGTTGATAACGCTGCCTGCCACAAGATTGATAGTTGTTTTTCAAATATAAATATTATTTCCCTTCCGTCGAATACAACCAGTATTATTCAACCACTTGATATGGGAATTATTAAGACATTTAAGGTAAACTCAGACTTTCTATATGTAATTTATGATGAGTAAAATGTTTTCTAAATTGTAGGTATATTACCGTCATCAAATTTCGCGTTAGCAACTATTAGCTGTTGAAAAGGAAATATCCCCAGACGAATTTGCAAAATCGGTGAACATTTTAAATGCTCTACAAATGATAAAAAGAACTTGGTGGCTTGTGCAACCCAGCTGCATAAAAAATTGCTTTAGAAAAGCAAATTTTGTGAAGTTTGGATCAGTAGATGAGAGTGAAGAATTGCTTGAAGAGGTAAATGCTGAATATTCTATACTAGAAGAAATGGAAAGCAATGAAAGCTGTTTTGGTGATCTTAGTTTTTACTAGTATTCATGTATTTTCCCAAAAACCAGTACCGGTACATATAAAATTCAAGAAATGCGCATAGATTCCTACACTGTTAAAAATAAAAAAGTGGAGCCAACACTGCCATGTAGTTGGGCAATATCTATTTACTTCAAAATAATTCGTATTCTTTCAAATACGCTTCCGTTGGGGCAACGGAATGGAAAAAAATATATTTCGTTGAGCCAACTATGCGGCACAGTTGACCATACTATCTCTATACTCGAATCAAAGGAATCGCAGATGAGAGTAAAGATAATTGTATAAAAAGTATCAAATAGTTGAATTAAAGACATTGAAAATATTGTTCTGACAAAGCTGCTAAGTTGCCTAAGACACTACTGACACGGGGATTCTGAAATATTGGAGCGACTGCGATACTCGGCGACTAAGAGACCCGTCATATGTAATCAGACGGCGGCACCCATACGGGGATACTCCAGTCGCGGATACTCGGCAACTAAGCAACCAGTTTCTAGGAGACTTGACATGCTAGTCTCCTAGTCGCTCAGTTGCTTGGTTTTTTTGACTGAGAACCAAATGATAACTACTACTACTGTCACTAGATATTTTGTAAAGTGCACTGAATAAAAAAACTGAGGTATGTTAATAGGAAACTTGCAATTACAGTCACGGCCGTGTGAGCAACTACAGTCTCGAGTCTCCAAGTCTCCGTATCCCAGTCGCCGAGTATCCGAGATTTGCGTATCCCCGTGTGAGTAGTGCCTAAATGAAATTTTGAAATTTAAACAATTACATGATGACAATTGCAATAAAATAGTTGAACAAAATTTTAAAATTGATTATAACAATGTAACCTTTTTTCAAAACAATTTTTATACGGTTGATTCAAATATTTTATACCCTTTGCAACAAAAAAAAATTTATTCAACGCTATTCATTTTAGAAAACAATCATTTATATTTGCGCCAAAGTACCCAATATTCATTGTAACTACATACGGGGTTGAACAGATGGAATCAAATCAACCCTGCGGTGTAGTTGACCCAACTATGCCGTTTCATTCGCCGTATTTAATGCCACCGCGTAGTTGAGAGGATCCTGTTTTCTTTGTTAGGACGGATTTTTTTTAACAGTGTAATAACTGAAAAAAACAAGCAAGCTCACCAAGGGTTTCACTTAACCGGTTTTCTGTGTACTGAAAAATCTGGATTAGTGAAAAATAAAAGTGAGCCCAGCGAGCGTTTCACTTATCCGTTTCCGACTGTATACCAATATTATTCAATCCATTCAAACGCAAACCCTTAAATATTTCCATTGTGGACTTACACCACTTTCAAAGAAAACGGCGCAAATATATCCCAAAATTCAGAGGTGACTGTAATTTAAACACCGTTAAAAGAGCGTTCAAATCATGGAATGACGCCTACTGCCACCCATATTGAATTAGTTGTAGTTTTGGCTTGAGTGAGCTCAGACGTACATATTTCAAGTTATTTGCTGTAATAATTAAATCTATATTGTGAAATAAAAGAAATTTTATCGTAAAACTAAAGAATAAGTGAATATTGTGGAGAAAAGGTAAGATATATTATGTATTATCTTATAATTATTAGGGGAAAGATACAAAAATTAATTTTTTTGAGGGATTTTTGGGGTGAAAACTTCTATATATATAGGCACGATTATCACTTTTTGGCCTGGGGAAAAACTAGAAACTCGGATCGTGCTCACTTTTTATGCCTACCATGTGGGAAAAATTTGCCTTTGGGGGTTTCATTTGTATTATGTAGTATGTATTATTTATTATATAGCTATATAGTGCACTATACACTGTGTTTTCTGTTATGTACTATGTACAAAGTACTACGCACCAGTGTTGGTCAAACTTTAATTGTTGGACAATTAAAAATTAACAATTAATTAATTGCTAATCACGCCTATTGCAACCAACAATTAATTAATTGCATTTGTGAAAACTCTCAATTAACAATTAATTAACTGTTAGTCGTGAGTCGTGTGGTCTTTAGTGTCAGGTATTAGTAACTAACGACAATTATGTGCCTGCTTGGGATCTTCTCAAAGAAAGATATGACAACAAAAGAGTGCTAGTCAATGCGCAGCTAAAACTCCTATTTAGTCAAACCTCCGTATCTTCTGAATCTGAACAAGGAATCAAGAGCCTGATGGACGTAACAACAGAATGTCTACAAGCACTATACAATCTCGGAGTGGCCGTGGAGGGTTGGGACGCGATGATAGTTTATCTGATAGGGCAGAAATTCCCGACCGAAACACTCCAGCTTTGGGAACAGGACAACAGCAAGTCCACTGACATAACATCCTGGGCAACGTTACGGGAATTCATGGAAGCGCACTTCCGAACACTAGAAGCCATACGAAAAAGGGGGTCATCAACAAGTAAAACCCAACGAAATCTCTCTATGGATACCACCATACTTGCGAAGTATGTGGTAAAGATCATCACTTAAGAAATTGTTCTACTTTTATCAATTCGACACTATCAGAGAAAAATCAACTAACACGTAAAAACAGATTATGCATCAATTGTCTGGGACGAGGACATATGGTAGCAAATTTCCTAGCAGGTTTGCTTGTAATCATTGCAAGATACGTCATCATACCCTGTTGCACACTGACGACCGGCCAACAACCTCTAACAAAAGTCTCCCACAGAACACCACAACGAAACCAGAGGACACTGTAACTGTCGGGACAAGTTGGTGCGGTGGCACGAGGAAGTGAGATTGCCATGAAGGCCTAAAGCAGCGAGCAATAATAATAAGAGTGATGAGCTAGAACAAATTTTTAAAAATGTTTCAGGGACCTTGAGATCAGCTGATAACAATTTCAATGGGAGCGAAAAAGTCAAGATATCAAAGAAGTAATATCTATGATAAACAGAGGCAGAATTACTTTCACACTACACGCAATGTTCGTGAAAGAAAGATAAATGATGAAGGGGCAGTGACTTCGTCGCCTTGCAAGATTCGCGCCTTTTTTAACAGGCAATACAAGCGCAAACAATGTGTACCAACCATAACCTTCTATATTACAAGCCATGAACAAGGAAAATATTGAGAGCGAATTTCCGCTCAATCGGACTACAACTCGGTGAAGTCACGTTATGTTGTTAGTGTAATTTGGAGAATTTGGGAGAATTTGGTAGTCCGATTCTCTCAATTGAGATTCTTGTTCATGGCTTGTAAATATAGAAGGTTATGGTACCAACACGAATTTTCACGCATACGTACTAAAGTCGGGGACCAGTGCGCACGTGCTCTGTTCCAGTGTTTCTTAAATTTGATGTAAACATTCCAATACCGGAATCAAGGAACATGTTCTGTTTCTTTCATTCTCTTGTGTTTTTTGCATGAAATGTATACCCATCGCGCATTTGTTAATATTTTTTTTGACTTTTTGCTTAATGTTATTTCTAATATGCTCTTTCATATCTTTAACTCTTTTACTTGTCCTTGAGCTCTGCCTAATCACTCTTGTTATTATTGATCGCTGCCTAAAGTACATCGTTACAAAAAAAAATCTGACTGGGAAGGGGTCCTAAGGAAGGCGTGGCTCGGACGGTTCGACCGCCGGGGGAGTATCGCTGAAGAAATGCATCCCCAGCACCGGTTGTCGGCACGACTACTGATGCGCTAACTAGCTCGCCGGATGGGGTGGGGCCCGCGGTGCATGGATGCCGAAGGGGGTGACAGTTGGGGGTAAGCCAAAAAAAATCGTGCCTAAACAACATAAAAAAATTGAAGGGCGATAAGGGGGAGGAACGACGTCCAGGGCCAACGAGAGGGGCTAACAAGGGGGGATGAAGAAGAGAAAAAGGGGGTCCCTGGTCACCGGGTCATTGTCAGTGGGCTACATAATATCAGACAAATATAGTTGAGAGGCACTTACCTGGATTGAGACGTCCTTGATCCGGGGCCACACCGACGGGGTTTCTACTCCATCATCATTACCAATTCCCTCGTATATGTCAGTTTTGTTGATTTATTTCGAATGGATTTATTTGAGTTCGAGTTACTTATTCAGTTTAAATTTATGTTATATATGTTTATTTGAGTTCAATTAATAATTTATTTTAAATTTAGGTTATCTATTTATTTATGTTCAAACTACTTATCCATTTTAAATTTATGTTAAATAGCTTTATTTGAGTTCAGTTAGATATTTATTTTCACTTTAGGTTATCTATTTATTTATGTTCAAATTACTTATTCATTTTATTTTTAACGTTTATTTTAATAATTTTATTTCTATCTTATTTCTATTATTTAAATTAATAATTCTACTTCATTTTATTTATTATTATTTACTTTAATAATTTCATTTCATTTTACTTTTATTATTTATTTTAATAACTCTACTTCTTTTTAATTATATAATTTACTTTAATAATTGTTCATGACAATAATATTATACGACAGGTACGTTTTTGTTATATATCGCATACTTTTTTTTGTTTGTGGGTTTAATAATTATATTCAATAAATTCTTTTGTTTAAAACGTTTTTTTTTCTTCAACTTTACTCATTGCATTGCATGGTACTAATTAACCATACATGAGTAGGAAGCTGTGTAACCACAAAAAGCGAAAGTGATCATCACAGTTTTTTTTCTTTTATTGTATAATTTGCGTTTTTTTTTATTAGTTATACTGATTATAATATAACACTGGGATAACCTTTTTCCAATAATAGTCATACAGTACGGACGACTATCCTATTAATTATACGCTTTATATTAGCTTCACCTGTATGTATGTATGTATCTATGTATGTATGTATGTATGTATGTATGTATGTATGTATGTATGTATGTATGTATGTATGTATGTTACCGCTTTATATTAGCTTCAGCCGTATGTATGTATGTATGTATGTATGTATGTATGTATGTGTGTATGTATGTATGTAGACAAATCTTGCAACTTGATTTTGACCCACTTCTATATAACCGATCAACTTCAAATTTTGCACATATGCATAGTTCGCGTGACAATGCAATCTGACCATTTTGTAAGAAAATCAAGATGGCGGTTCCAAGATGGCGGTCGATTTTTGCTATTGTGTTCCCCGACCCCCCGACATGGGTATCAAATGAAACGGCATGACAGGTAGAATACAATTAGCTATATGGCGTCATTCCAAATTCAAAATGGCGGCAAACAAAATGGCGGACTACCTTTTTCTTTACATCCCACTCGATATGGGTATCAAATGAAAGGGTGTGACAATTAGAATACTATTATCTGTGCGGCGTCATTCCAAATTCAAAATGGCGGCCAACACAAAATGGCGGATTATCTTTTTCTTTACAACCCACTCGGTATGAGTATCAAATAAAAGGATGTGATAATAGAATACTTTTCGCTGTGGAGCGTCTTTCCAAATTCAAAATGGCGGCCACCACAAAATGGCGGTTTACCTTTTTCTTTACAACCCACTCGGTATGGGTATCAAATGAAAGTGTATGACGAGTATAGTATAGTAAGCTTTGTGATGTCGTTTTAAATCTAATATGGCGGTCACTACAAAATGGCCGAACACATACATATAATAGACTAAAAAATAGAAAATAAAAAATATAGTTTAAAAAAACTAAAAAATACGCTTTTATTTTAAAATGAACTAAAAAGTAAAAAATAATTTTGAATGTAAAGTTTTTATTGCTCCAGCCAGTATAAGAAAACAACCTACCTTTCGAAATCTAAAAAAGCGTGGGGCGCTAGCTAAAAGTTCCGGTGTTAATAAAATAAGAAAATATAGAGCCCTACGCTTTTTTACATTTCGAAAGGTAGGTTGTTTTCTTATACTGGCTGGAGCAATAAAAACTTTACATTCAAAATTATTTTTTACTTTTTAGTTCATTTTAAAATAAAAGCGTATTTTTTAGTTTTTTTAAACTATATTTTTTATATTTATCAAGTATTAGAAATCGAAAAAAATTCCACCATTGTATGATTATGACAAAAATTATAATTGAAGCCGGCTTTTCATTGCACAATATAAATTTAACAACAGTCAATTTCTGTTTATCTAGCGAATTATCATCATGTTATAATCATCACAAAATAAATCTAAATATAGTTCACTTATTGTATTAACCGAAAAGGTGTAAACGTTACATTTATCCACAACAACCGCCGTCCGCTATCAAAAAAAACCTTTTCAACGTATCCTTTTCAAGAGAAGAAAAAAAAAAGGGGGGGGGAGAAAAAGTCAAGCATTTAAGCATTTATACAGTTAGGACGTAAATTATGTGCGCTAGCTGGTTATAAAACGAACGGAACTACCCAGGAAATACTTAGGGTAATTCTGATCTAAAAGCACTTTCTGTATTACCTATTAAATAATGCGGGCAATACTTTTACACTTTAGTATTTTCATGGAAAGAAAATAAAATTAGGGTTATGAACTTAACATATAATTTTTTTTGTTCGCCAAAACAAAACAAAAGAATAAAAATACTTTTTCCGCTATGTTTCGTCCGCCTTTCCACCACTCAAAACTAAAGAAAAACCGCACGCTTATTTTTTTCTTTATCAAAAATTACACGTTTTGCCTAGCAGCCGACGTTTTCCTCGACAAATCCTTCAACAATCACTTGCAAAAAAAATTTTTCTTTTGTTTTTTTTTTTAAATTCACGACCGCCACAACAATATAATTATTTTTTTCTCGCATTCATTTTTCCGCGCAAAAAAAAGAAAACCCGTAAACCCACGATTTTCACCGGTCCGTTCAGACTATGTGTCCTTCGTTTTTTCTGTTCCCGCCGTTTTTTTTCTTTTCGCGGTTTTCACTTTTTAAAGCTCAGATTTGCAGTCCGTCTAGAAAAAAACTCGTCCGTTACAACGCGAGTTACATGACCGCATAACCCCGCACGTGTATCAACATTTATGCTCAACATTTTCTTCCTACGAATTGCAACATCCCAGTCTGGACAACATCCGTTGATCCAATTTCACCTAGTTTTATGTTAAAGCTTTTCAACCCATTTTTTGCATGCTTAAGCACTTTCAATTTTCCATGTTTCAGTTGATATTAAAAATGTAAATTTAGTTTAGGCAGTAATATTTTAACTCTAAAGAAGAGAAGATCAATTATAGAATTCAAATAAAGAATTATTAAATATTTAAATCATTTTATTTTTATCGACGGGCGAAAGTAAAGTTTTAACTGGCGCAGTCTGTAGGATAGGTGACGGTCTATCCTCGTAAAGTTTAATCCGGTAGTTTGATATAGCTGAAAGAATATCAGCAGTGTAGTGATTACACAAATAGATTGAAGGAACATCAACCTGTGAAATCAGAAAATCGTGTTGTGCTAAAATTGCAATATCGAAGGAATATCGATAATAGTGGCAAATTTTCTGATTATTTGTGATAAACAACGCAGAATTGCCGAACACCGAGGGAACCAGGAAACAGACCGGAGGATCTCAATTCTCATCATCACCTATCCGAACATGAGGACAACATTCGCCCTGGGATTGATGTAAGTGAATATTGAATATTTATCCTTCTTTTCCTATATGCCTAATCCTTATTCTAAGTTAAGAAGACTTTTTAGTAGTCTTGAATCCGTAAGGGAAACAGATACAAGTGAAAGTGAAAGAGTGTTATTGCCGGTAAATAGCGAAACTGACAAATTAGATATCTGTGACAAGTCAAGGTCGATCGAGTCAATTACGAGTCAAGGTAGTGATCGCGGTGCCTCCCAGGTTCATCCCTATTTTAATATGACCAGTGAACAACCAGGTCCTTTAGCACCACAAGTCGCGTTAACGACCGACGTTTTCAACTCACTCCGTATCCCGGACGCAATAAAAGATTTACCTCGATTCGATGGCAATCCCAGATTGCTATACGAATTTATTAGCAATGTGGAAGAAATTTTAATTCACACTAGTAGTGTAGACGGTACCCCTTATTCAAGAATTTTATTAAGGGCCATTCGAAATAAAATCGAAGGTCCCGCAAATGAAGTGCTGAACATATATGGGACGCCCTTAAATTGGGAAACCATTAAAGGTAACCTAATTCTTCATTACTCAGACAAAAGAAGCGAAACTTCTTTAATTAGAGACCTTCACAGCCTCAGACAAGTAAATAAATCCGTTCAAGAATTTTACAGCCAAATAATCGAAATTCAGGCTGCAATGAACAATAATATTCTAATACACGAACTCGACCAAAATGTAGTAAATGCAAAGAAAGACCTATATTCGGAAATGTGCCTCAATACGTTCCTTGCAGGATTAAAAGAACCACTAGGTTCCATTATTAGAGCCATGAGACCAGAGTCTCTGCCGTTTGCCCTTTCATATTGTATCAAGGAGCAAAACATTACATATATGAAAAGTGACTTTAACTCGAACAACCAAAAGCCACAACTCCACAAGAAACCGAGACGCGAAGATTTCTCACGTCCTCCTAACATTCAACAAAATAGATACAATAGAACATACTCTTCCTTTTACCAACAACGACCACAGTGGAATCCCCAGAGCCAACCAAGAATGCAATCAGGACAACCACAAATCAAGTATACCCCCAACCAATTCCATAAATCAAATAACGCAACAAATTTCGCACCGTTGCAAACACAAATAAATAAAACCAGGTTACCAAACCCGGAACCAATGGAATTAGGCTCAGGATATTCCAAATTTCGACAACCAACTGCTCACAGATCAGGAAACTTCTCTAACACTAATAGAAACCTCCCGAAATATCGCGCTGAGGAACTTTTCAACGTAAATCATATGAACAACGAATATTACCAATACCCTAATGTAACGGTACAAGACACATACACAAAACAAGATGAATTTTTCGACTACCCAACCGCCGAAATCGACGACACAACAAATTTTCACAACTTCGCCTCGAAAACCCAACAGGATACCTAGACGTCAATAAACATGGTACACTGCTCGCTTACATCCATATAATAAGCCCATTCGGACGGCCGTTGAAGTTCTTGATAGACACAGGATCTTCATCGTCGTTCATTAATCCAGAATTTATTTCCCCCAATGACGTAGAAAAATGCGAACCTATTACAATAATTACTATATTGGGCAAATACCCAGTCGATAAAACAGTTACCCTTCCAACATTTATAGAATTCAACGACCCCGGCGAACTACAATTTTTTATTTTTAAATTTCATGGTTACTTTGACGGTCTGATCGGACTAGACGCCCTTAAAAAATTAGGCGCAAATATCGACCTAGTAGAAGACGCCCTCGTAACAAGAAATGCAAAAATTCCCCTAATATTTAAACCAAACCTTTGTTCAGGGAAGCATTTGATTCCCGGTCAATCCAAAATAATGGTGAAACTTCCCGTCGATGTCCGTGACGGAGACGTCTTACTTCCAGGTTCGGTAATCCAACCAAACCTATATATTTCCGAGGGATTGTATGAAGCTAACGATTGGTATAGCATGATCGAAGTAACTAACCAATCGGACGTTGATCAAATTCTTTTCATCGAACAACCATTGAAAGCAAAAGCCTTTGTTAACTCGAACTACATAGAAGTCAATAACTTTGACATTAACTATGACATCGAAGAGTTACCGACGAAAAACGAAATAACCGAGCTAATCCGGGCAGACCACCTAAATTCGGAAGAAAGAAAAGCATTATTTAAAATTTGCCGAGAATACGAAGACCTCTTTTTTAGGAAAGGTCAACAACTCACCTTCAGCAACAAAATCAAACATTCAATACCAACCACGGACGAGGAGCCGATTTACACCAAGTCGTATAGATACCCATATGTACACAAGCATGAGGTCCAGAGACAAATTTCAGATATGTTGAACCAAAACATTATCCGCCCTAGTTACTCCCCGTGGAGTTCCCCCGTATGGTTGGTTCCCAAAAAGAAAGACGCAAGTGTCAAACAGAAATGGCGTCTTGTCATAGATTACCGCAAACTCAATCAGAAAACAATTTCCGATAAGTACCCACTTCCTAATATCACTGAGATATTAGACAAATTAGGACGCTGCCTATATTTCTCCACCTTGGACTTGGCTAGCGGATTCTATCAAATCGAGATGAATCCTAAAGATATCCCAAAAACTGCCTTCACGGTAGAAGGGGGCCACTACGAATACGTCCGAATGCCATTCGGCTTAAAAAACGCCCCATCCACGTTTCAACGTGTAATGGACAACGTACTAAAAGACCTCCTTGGAAAAGTATGCCTCGTATATCTCGACGATATCATCGTCTACTCCACGTCTCTTCACGAGCACACCCAAAATCTCCAAAAGGTTTTTGGAAAATTGCGAGAAGCAAACCTAAAAATTCAATTGGATAAATCCGAATTCTTACACAGAGAAATTGCTTTTTTGGGTCACATAGTGTCCACAGAAGGAATCAAACCAAATCCTGAGAAAATTCGTGCAATTAAAGAATTCCCGATACCTCGCACACAAAAGGAAATAAAATCATTCCTAGGCCTTCTCGGTTATTACCGAAAGTTTATTAAAGATTTTGCCAAACTAGTCAAGCCTCTAACAGAATGCCTCAAGAAAGGAAAGAGCGTCGAACTCAGCGAAAGGTACACAAAATGCTTTGAAACTTGCAGACAAGTTCTAATAAACGAGCCCATTCTCCAGTATCCCGACTTTACGAAACCTTTCGTACTAACTACAGATGCTAGCAACTTCGCCATAGGTGCAATTTTATCTCAAGGAGCTATCGGAAGCGATAAGCCCATCTGTTACGCTAGCAGGACATTGTCTGACTCCGAGATCAATTATTCCACAATCGAAAAGGAATTATTGGCAATCGTATGGGCCACTAAATATTTTTGCCCGTATCTATACGGACACAAATTTAAAATCGTCACCGATCATAAGCCACTAACATGGTTAATGAGCTTGAAAGAACCAAACTCAAAATTAGTACGCTGGAGACTCAAACTAGAGGAGTTTGATTATGAAATCGCTTACAAACGTGGTACGCAGAACACCAACGCCGACGCCTTGAGCAGGGTAAAACTGACTAGCGATAACCCTAAGCAAATCGAAAACAATGCAAACGAATTAGACGAATCTCCCTCCAACCAAGATATATCAACCATTCATTCCGCCGAAGAAAACTTGGACGACGGAATACCAATTTCCCAAAAACCCATAAATGAATTTAACCTGCAAATGATTATTGAAAAATCAAACGAAAAGCCCTCGTCATCGGTAGAAGCCCCTTTTCGAAACAAACAACGTCGAATTGTACGAATGAACAACTACAACGAAGAATCAATACTCGATCTATGTAAAAGATATTTACCACCCAATAGACTTACTGCCATACTAACAGACGATAAAACTTTCCGTATCATACAAGAGGTTTATTCAAAATATTTCTCACAAAGTAAAGCCTACAAGATAATCAGATGCAAAGAATTCGTTACCGATATTTCAAACATCGATGAACAAGACAATATCATTAACGATTACCACCAAAGAAACAACCACAGAGGAATTAACGAAACACTACTACACCTAAAACGACAGTATTACTTCCCTTTTATGAAAAACAAAATAATTCAAACTATTAATAATTGCGATAAATGCCAAAGGCTGAAATACGACAGACATCCAACAAGACCCAAATATGAAAAACCAGAAACACCTGGGAAACCCTTAAGCATAGTCCACATAGACATATATTCTATTAATAACAAAATAATATTAAGTATCATAGATAAATTCTCTAAGTTCGCTTCTGCTTACACCCTGAAAACTCGCAGCAGCCTTGATATAGTTAGGTCTTTGAAGCATTTCATTAGCCTGCACGGCATCCCTTCAAAATTAGTCTGCGATCAAGGACCAGAGTTCACTAGAAACATATTCAAGGATTTTTGTAAACAATACGACATAGAAATCCACGTGAGAAGTTTCCAACAAACAAGCAGCAATGCTCCAGTCGAGCGATTACATTCAACGCTAACTGAGATATACAGGATAATCTTAGAAAAATATAAAGAAACCCATCGAGAACGAGACCACGATGAAATCCTTAATGAAACAGTAATAACATACAACAACGCCATACATTCGACGACCAGGTATACGCCGTACGAATTATTCTATGGCAGAACCTCTGAATTTAAAACTAACTTCAATAACGAACATGAATATTTAGTAAAGTTGAATGAGTACAAAAGTACATTGTACCCACAAATAAAAGAGAAAGTCGAAGACACGATTAGAAAAAATATAGATAAATAGAATAAAAATAGGGAAGATCCTGATGAATTTAAAGAAAATGAAATAATCTACAGAAAGGAATGTAGAAGAAACAAATTAACGCCCAGGTATACGGCACACAAAATCAGAAACGATAAGAAAATAACCATATTAACTACTAGTAATAAGAAAATACACAAAGCAAGAATAAGGAAAAAACGGAAACTCCGAGTTGATCCAATTAAACCCAAACAAGAAATTTCGGAAAACACTAATTCGAATAATGACAGGAATAAAGAAATCGCCAAAAACGAAGGAAGTACCAAGAAACTATCAGGAGAAACCGAATTCCCAAAATTAACTCCAGAACATCGTGCTTTAATTAAAAAAGCCACATGCGAAGGACCTGGAGATGAAGTACTAATTAATAAATTTAATATGAAAATAACACGAAGGGATATTGCAACCCTCAAAGACGGAAACGGGCTGAACGACGTAGTAATCAATTTCTACATGTACCTCCTAGCCGAACGCGGAGAGCAACGCCACTCAGAAGGACTTCCAGGTGTCTATGCAATGAACACGTTCTTTATCCTAAAACTTATGAATTGTGGTTATAGCTCTGTGAATCGATGGACCCGCAAGATTGATATATTTTCATACGACATTATCGTAGCACCTGTCCACATTGGTGGTGCACATTGGGCTATGGCAATCATTCACCTAAGAGACAAGTATATTAAATATTATGATTCAATAGGTACACCAAACCCAAAAGTATTGCAAATCCTTGAAGATTATAAAAAGAATCATTAGATAAACGGAATAAGGGATTTGACACAGCCGATTTCGTTAAGGAAAACGTTAAAGATATTCCAAAACAGACGAATGGCAATGACTGTGGTGTTTTTAGCTGTATGTTTGCCGAATATATCACTAGGGATCACGAGATAACATTCTCACAGCAAAACATGCAATACTTTCGTCTGAAAATGATATTAGAAATATACCAAGGAAAACTATTACTTTAAAATTATTTTCCCTTATTTTCCTTTCAGATTATCCCTTACACTCGGACAAAAGTTAGAAATACAACACTTAACGAACACACAAGGAATACTACCATTACGACTTGGTACAGCCCGACTTATACAGACGTACGAAAACCTAATACATATAGTAAGGTTAGACAAATACGAAGAAACTATTAGGAAACTAGATAAATCATTAAAATCATTAGAGAATAACAATAATATAAAAAAACTTATTAGAAATAACAAAAGTTAAATTAAGAGAAATTGAACAAAAGTTAAGATCGTTAACGCCTAGCTTTAGAGTGAAGAGGTTTAATTAATGGATTAGGTACTGTTATTAAAAGTATTACCGGAAACCTAGACGCGAACGACGCAGAAAAGTTAAATAGACAAATAGACGAGATCAATCTTGGGCAGAAGGACATGCGAATTGAGTTGAATGAACAAACCAAATTAAACGAACAAAGGATTAAGAGATTCGAAAATCTCACTGATCATATTAACAAGAAACAAGATGCTATTGAGAGGCATTTGCAACGCTATCAAGAAAACGAACAAAACAAAATAAAAACAAACGAGAACTCAATTCTCTATATGCAATACCTGAACCAAATAAATTATAATATAGATATTTTGGCAAACCATTTAACTAACCTTGTAGAAGCAATAGTATTATCAAAATTAAATATTATACCAAAGATATACTAAGTCCGGTCGAGCTAGACGACATCCGTTACAGATTTCTTAATCAAACTATCGATATAAAGTCAGAGGAGCACATTTACGAATTGCTCGAATTACAAGCTTACTATAACGGCAGTAACATAATTTTCAACATTCGAATTCCCATTTTAGCAAAAGAAAACTATTCCCTATTTCATATATTACTAATCCCTATAAACCAAACCAAACAAATTATAACCGAACCCTATATAATCCTTAACCCCCAAAATATTCAATATTTAACCGAAGTTTGTCCAAGGGTAGAAGAAGTGTTTTATTGTAAGGAATCAGGCCATCAAGAGCAGCTCAACCAATTCTCCTGCATCGGAAAATTAATGGAAAACCAACCAGCATCCTGCCACATCGAAGAGACTGAAATACGCACAGCAATAAGCCAAGCGGAACCAAACTATATTCTACTAATTAATTCGCCCGAAACAACCGTCCAATCTACTTGTGGTATCAAAAATCAAACAGCAAAAGGAACCATATTGATCCATTTTCGTAACTGCGAAATAACTATCAACCAGATAACCTATAGAGACAACCCGAGCATCTACTGGGAAGAAATATACATCCATCCGATCCTGTTCAACACAATTCATCCTAAACCTACAACAGAAAAATTGAGCCTGCAGAAACTCCAAACATACCAGTTCAAAACTAAAGAAGCCCTCGACGTCCTGGAAATAGACATTAACCGTCGAAACCATATAACCTACATCAGCTGGACAACTATATCAATTTTAATTCTAATCATCATAAGCTACCTAGTATGGAGACATCACTACAGTATTAGATGGACCTTAAAGCTTTTCAACCCATTTTTTGCATGCTTAAGCACTTTCAATTTTCCATGTTTCAGTTGATATTAAAAATGTAAATTTAGTTTAGGCAGTAATATTTTAACTCTAAAGAAGAGAAGATCAATCATAGAATTCAAATAAAGAATTATTAAATATTTAAATCATTTTATTTTTATCGACGGGCGAAAGTAAAGTTTTAACTCGCGCGCCATTTCGCATCCGGCAGGAGAGAGGTGGCGCGAAAAAAACAAACGGGGGCCTTGTTTGATCACTAGCCCAACGTATGGCTCAACCACGCCCTGAAATTAAGAGTCTCATGCTCTACCGACTGAGCTAGCCGGGCTGTACCAAGGTAATGGAGAAGGCCGCTCGCGCGAGTTATACATGCCCCGTATAGTTACGTCCTGTATAACACCTGCCCAAAATTAACCGGATACACGTGCCATTATTTTAATATTAAAAGTAGCCAATATAAGTCTAGACAATTTCCGTTGTAATCCAATATATCTGTTAAATTTCACAATTCCAATTTTTCCAATTTTCATTTTTATTAAGAATCAGATATTGTCTGTTTACACGGTTCGCTTCCGCGACCTTTCAACACGAAATTTGTTGATGCGGAGAGGATTCGGGTGGGAAGGAAGTGCGTCTCAATTTTAAGACGACTCACGTTCGTTTTTTCTGACAGCTCTCTGTTTTAATTTCATTTTGTATCATTTTTGTGTTCCATTTTATTTTCGTTCCAGCCGCAGTGATGAGCAGACGTGTTTTTTATTAGGGCGGACAATGCTTTGGCATATGTTCTCTAGGGTGGGCCAAAAAAAACAATTTTTAAAATAAAAGCACTACATTAAAAAAACTATTTTTGCACAATTAAAAAAAAACACTGTCGTAGTCAGTCGGGATAAGTCAGAAATCGAAGAAAGAAATTTGTATGGTCTAATATTGTTTTTCTTCGTTTTTCTGTCGGGAAAATTTTGAAACATAAAAAAATAAACGTAAACAATGTTATTTAATTTAAAATTGTTTTAACAATAATGAGGCACTCTTAAATCTCATTTGCCAGGGTTCTCCTTGAACGAGCATTTCTTTTGACTACCATTCTTACAATTTTTCGAATATCACTTAAAAAGAAATATTGCTTTTTTGGCCTACCCTAGTTCTCGTTCCGTTTGTTCCACCTGTCTTGAAAACGTCTGGACTCAAAGCGAACCGTCTAAACAAACTTTCGCTTTGGGGCGCCTCAAAAGGAGAGACAAAGCGAACCGTCTAAACAGGCACTGTCAGCATATTTCACAATTCCAATTTTTCCAATTTTCATTTTATTAAGAATCAGTGTTTGGGATAAAACTTTCCCTTATTCTGAATATTCAGTGAACAACGTTAAACTCAGAAAAAAGATTGTTGCTTTAATTCAAGTATCAAGTATTTATTACTAATTCAAGGTTAATCTCCAATATAACATATAAATTCTAATGTTTACTATATTTTAATTTTCACTAATGATATAATTCATACGCTAGATTTAATTCCATATAATTTGTAGATTTCGATTCTAACTCTCCGTTGAATCCCTTTTGGTTTCGGTGTATTCAGATTCCTGCTTGCTGGAATTATGTCTTAGGGCCTGTGCGAATAGTGACTAAATTGATGACTAAACTAAATTTTGCAGTTTTTGTGGATAATGTAGGGAATTGCTGTGTGAATTCTTTTGATGACTAAATTCTGTCAGTTATTCAAATATTTAAATTGTAACCATAACAACAATTTAGTCAACTGTCGAAAAATTTAGTCTACTCGCTAAAAGACTAAATACTGTATTATCGACACTAAATTTTAGTCATAGAATTCACACAGGCCCTTAATAGATTTTACCCGAGGTTCGTGTGCCAATTGAAATGGTAATCCGTGGTTCGTGTGCCAAACTGAAATGGTAATAACTTGATTAAATGATGGAATTTGGGTTCAGAAATTTATATCAGTTCAGGATGGCTGATATTGACAGCGATTTCTATCAGCTCAAAACGACTAATAGAATCAAGAGTTTATATCAGTTCAGTACAACTGTATTTCTATCAGCTCAAATCGACTGATAGAATCAAATTTTATATCAGTTCAATACAACTGATATTTAGTAGAAACTTCTATCAGCTCAAGTCGACTGATAGAATCAAATTTTATATCAGTTCAATACAACTGATATTTAGTAGAAATTTCTATCAGCTCAAAACGACTGATAGAATCAAATGATTGAGATCACTAGCTTTTAGCTGGAGTTTCTTCTACTTCAAGACAGGTAGAAGGCAGAATGCGCTCTGGAGTTTCGAGTTCGCTGCTGCGACATTTATTTCGTGGTCAACAATGGCTAGCAATCTGGCGGGGCAATTTGGTAGTGGGGCGATGCTTTATTTGCTGACTAAATCCCTCTACTGGCTGGATAATGTTGTGCTGACGAAAAGTGGCGATGTGTTGGTGACTTGTGACATTTCGGTCAGCTGCTGGTGGTAAGAGGTAATTTTATTTGGATTTTATTTATTTTAATGGTAATTTATATATTTTCAGGGCTGTTAGGAGTATTTTGATGGATGCGGACTTTCATACTGGAAAAGGTGTTGTCAGATAATTATATAATTTACTTGAATTTATTTTCTTTGTTGAATTTTGTGTTTGTTTATCTTTGCAGGAATTCTTTGCGGCTACGTTGGGTGTATTCCCTGATGGGATTGTCTTATTTTGGAAGTGTCTTTGCCGGAGAATTAGAGAGGTATAATATTTAAGTTATTAAATAATCTTTCTATTTCAGGGGCTGTTTTATGTGGCCTGAACAATCAGATTGTCAGCATTTTTATTGTAACTCTTTTACCTAAAAGCTTTATTAAAATTTTCACTTACAGTTTTACCTTCAATTAGATCGGTTCAATTCTCTTGATTATTAAATAAAACATTGTAAAATTTAATTAAATAAATTATACATATTTTTGGTAATAATAATTATTTTTTTTAAAAATAAAATTTTAATAAATCTATAACTGGCGCAGTCGTGCGGATTTTCCTCTGGCGCCGCCAACTTAAATTAAAATTCGCGTGATTAATTCCGAAAGTATATCGGCTGTTTAAATCGAAGGAAAATCGATTATAGTGACGCGAAGTGAATTAGACTAAACTGTTCTACTCAAAGAAAAGTGAAAAAAGTGTTGTGGTCCAGCGAGGGAATATTGCTGAAGACAATACTCACACCTGGCGGCCGTAAACAACGAAAGGACATCGTTGGAGGAAAACCCCAAAAAGAATCTACTAATAATTTGAAGATGCACAGAATCCTGAGTGCATTAATACTGTAAGTCAAATTTTGAATATCTCCTTTTTTATTCCATTTCATTTATCATTTAATGCCATGTAAAAAGAAAAGACCTAGAACCGAACCCTATCTCACAAACATTAAGAAATTTTTCTCGCTTCAAACTATTAGTGAAAACGAAGAAAGTGATTTCGCTGGAAGTAATAGTGATAACTTGAGTGCGAGTCAGAGTCTAAGCAGTTTAAATTTAGAAGATTCTCAATTAGAATCAATTTCATTAATATTTCCGAATTCTTCTGATCAATCTAATAATAACACAAACATGGTTGATAACAATCCAAGTAATCCAAGTAATGCTGGTGCCCGTGTTGTGACACCCAGTGATCTAGCAAACTCTTTACGCGTACCCGACGCAATAAAAGATTTACCTCACTTTGAGGGAAACCCTAGAATGTTATTCGATTTTATTAACAACGTGAAAGAAATTTTACTTCTGATCGCGGTTGCTGAAGGAACGCCATATATAAAACTACTTCTCCGCGCTATCAGGAATAAAATCGTGGGACCAGCCAATGAAGTGTTGAATATGTACGGAACACCATTGGACTGGGACCAAATTAAACAAAATCTTATCCTGCACTATGCAGATAAGAGGAACGAGACATCACTCGTTCGCGATCTGCACGATCTCAAGCAAAACAACAGGCCCGTCGAAAAATTCTACAGTGAAATCATAGAAATTCTCTCAACAATAAATAACCATGTCACGATCACAGTTCTCACAGATTTTCAAACGATAATTCCACACAGAGACAAACACCCCAGTTCAGAAATGCACCCACCAAATCTAGACAATAATTTTTTCCAACTCCATACAACTCACAAACCGCACAAGCGTATAAACAAACAATAGCAACATATCCAACCTATCGTTATGCTCCGCAAACTAATACCCCATATAACACAAACATACAAAGACCGAATACTCCAAAACCTCCCATACCTCACACCAAACCAGTACTTATAACCAGGCCCTTGCATGACAAAATTATCAAAATTACTCAAACCTCCCAAGGCCAGAGCCAATGGACACAAGCTCCGGTAATACCAATCTCAGGTCACAAAATTTCTCAAGGAATCAACCCTTCAGGCAAGCCAGCCACATTTCATCCAGAACTGCTAATAGAGAACTTTTTAACGTGGACATAGAAGATCCCCAACCTTCTACTAGCTATCAACAACACCTTGATCAATACTATGATACCGAGTTAACACAGGATCCCCCAGAACAATTTCTAGAACCTCCGGAAAATATTATAGAGATCGATGAGGAGAATTTTCAGTTAACCGCCTCGATCGACCGATCGGCTACATAGATATAAACAAGCACGGAACTGTCCTGCCATACATCAATATATCATCCCCCTTCGGTAGACATTTAAAATTTTTGGTAGACACCGGTTCCTCATCATCCTTTATAAATCCAGAATTTACACGACCCGGAGATCTCGTAGAAACAAACCCCATCGTAATTACCACCATCTTTAACAAACACACCCTAAATAAAGAAATCACATACCCAACCTTTTTCGAATTTAATCAACCAGTGAATTAACCTTCCTAGTTTTTAGATTTCACGGATACTTCGATGGTTTGCTAGGATTAGATCTCCTAACAAAACTCGGGGCAAATGTCGACTTAAAGAATAACACACTTGTAACAGATAATTCAGTCATTCCACTATCCTTTAAACCAAATTTTATGTCACAAAGATATTTAGTCCCACCAAATTCTAAATTCGTAGTTAAACTCCCCGTTGACATTAGAAGTGGTAACATTTACACAAGGTGTACCGAAATAGAGCCAGGTTTCTATATACCCGAAGGAATTTACTCAGCAGACAATTGGTACAGTATTATGGAGGTAGTTAACCAAACAGGCCAAGAGCAACTACTCTTCTTAGAGCAACCCCTAAAGGTGACCGGAATTTCTTCTACAGAAATTCACGAAATAAACAACTTTAACTTTGAATATCCTCACTGTCAGACCTCATCCTCTTATGAACAACCAACCGTCAATGTTGCGAATAATATTCGGACGGACCACCTTAACTCTGAAGAGAAGAAAGCGATTCTTCAAGTTTGTAGAGAATACGATGACATTTTTTATAAAGATGGTCAGAACTTAACGTTCACTAACGCCATCAAACACTCAATACCGACAACAGATGAAGTACCCATCTATACAAAATCGTATCGGTACCCGCATATACACAAAAATGAGGTAGACATGCAAATTAACGAGATGCTTGACCAAGGCATCATCAAACCGAGTTTCTCTCCATGGAGTTCGCCAATCTGGATTGTGCCTAAGAAAAAAGACGCCAGCGGCAAATAAAAATGGCGTTTGGTGATCGATTATAGAAAACTCAACGAGAAGACTATAAGCGATCGCTATCCACTCGCCAATATCACGGAGATATTGGACAAGTTAGGCAGATGCATGTACTTTTCGACCCTAGATCTAAAAAGCGGATTCCATCAAATAGAAATGGATGCAAAAGATGCCAAAAAGACAGCTTTCACCGTCGATGGAGGACATTTTGAATATGTCCGCATGCCTTTTGGCCTCAAGAATGCGCCATCCACCTTTCAACATGTGATGGACAATATTTTGAAAGACCTACAAAACAAAATATGTTTCGTTTACCTCGACGATATTATCATATTCTCGAAATTCCTGCAAGAACACCTTGAAAGTTTAAGAAGTCTTCAATAAGTTACGCGAGGCAAATCTTAAAGTCCAACTGGACAAATCAGAATTCTTACATAAGGAAATCTCCTTTTTAGGACACCTTATCACTAACCAGGGAGTAAAACCAAACCCTAACAAAATATCCGCTATAAGTAACTTTCCGATTCCCAGAACTCAGAAAGAGATCGAGTCTTTTCTCGGATTGGTAGGCTACTACCGAAAATTTATAAAAGATTTCGCGAGTCTGACAAAACCACTGACCGAATGTCTGAAGAAAGGGAAGTCAGTATGTAGTCCATACAGACAGATTGTCAAAGCCTTCGAGGATTGCAAGAACATCCTCACAAACGACCCACTTTTACAGTACCCGGACTTTTCAAAACCTTTTGTCCTAACAACGGACGCTAGTAACTTCGCTATAGGTGCTATATTATCGCAAGGTCCCATCGGTAGCGATAAACCTATAAGCTATGCGAGCCGCACACTATCCGATTCAGAAGTAAACTACTCGACGATCGAGAAAGAATTATTGGCCATTGTTTGGGCCACCAAATACTTTCGGCCATACTTATTCGGCCAAAAATTCAAGATAGTGACGGACCATAAACCTTTGTTGTGTTTAATGAGTTTAAAGGACCCAAACTCTAAACTGGTTCGTTGGCGCCTCAAACTCGAAGAGTTCGACTACGAGGTTGTATATAAAAAAGGGAAAAGTAACACCAACGCCGATGCCCTTAGTCGCGTTAACCATTCAAATAAATCTGACACTAAGAACTTCTTCTTCTTCTTTAACGGCTCTACAACCGGGATCCGGTCCTGGCCTCTCGCAACTGTTCTCTCCACCGGTCCCGATTCTGAGCCGATGTCATCCAATTTGGCATCCCTATGCTCTGAGCGTCCTGGTCTACGCCATCCTTCCAGCGGAGGTTGGGTCTCCCTCGCTGTCGCACCCCATAAGTCTTACCGCAGAGAACTTTCCGAGCAGGCTCATCTTCACTCATACGAGCTAGATGTCCTGCCCACCGGAGTCTACCGAGCTTTATTTTCCTTACAACATCTATGTCGCGATAGCGCTCGTAGATCTCGTCATTGTAGAGTCTCCGGAATCGTCCTTCCTCACATACGGGGCCAACAATCCTCCGAAGTATTTTCCTCTCGAACACCGCCAAGAGGTTAGAGTGCTTTTTGCTAAGCACCCACGTTTCGGATGCATATGTGAGGACCGGCAAGACCATCGTCTTATATAGTAAAAGTTTAGACGTTATGGTTAGATGCTTGGATTTGAAGAGCCTTGACAGGCTATAGTAGGCTTTGTTGGCTTTTAGCAGTCGTGCGCGTATTTCAGGCTCCATGCTATTGTCGGCTGCTACTATTGACCCAAGGTAGGTAAATGATTTTACCACATCAAACTCGTGTTCCTCTACCTTGATTGTGGGACCAATGTTAGGTGTTCTTGCAGACGAGGCTTGTACTTTGTTTTGCTTTCGTTGATTGCAGTCCTAGATTTCCTGCCGCGCGCTCAATCTGGATGAAAGCCTCTTGTACAGCTGTTGATGTTCTTCCAATGATGTCAATGTCGTCTGCGTAAGCCAGTAATTGGGTGGACTTGTGGAGGATTGTGCCCCTTGATGTCACGCCCGAATCTCGGATCACTTTCTCCAACGCCAGGTTGAAAACGAGGCAGGCCAGACCGTCCCCTTGTCGGAGTCCATTATAGATGTTGATTGGTCTGGACAGTATTCCGGATACCTTTACTTGGCTTGTCACATTGGTCATGGTCAACCTACATAGTCTTGTCAGCTTATTGGGAATGCCGAATTCTCTCATGGCTTTGTAGAGTTCTTTTTTTTTTTTTTTTTTTTTCAAGTTAATAGAGTTTATCCTTCTAGCTCAGAAGGTACACTTCTCAGCTGGGCTGAGAAACGGGCCACGCCTATGTGCAGGGACCGAACCAGCCGAAAGCACCAAAAAAGGTATAAGAAGAGAAACACCACATAACGAGCATGCGATCGAAAATGCAGGCTCCTTCTCGACCCTCCCCGGCACTCCGGTACCAAGCCGGTCCGGTCCCTGCACACAAACGCGGTCACATTTACCACTGCACAGTGGCTCAGCTAAGACATGCAACACAAAAAAATGTTAAAAACATATAACTTAAAACAGTAAGAAATGCAATACACAAAGAAGCGTGCAAGAAAAGTGAGTCACGTGGGATTAAAAAGACTCCTTTTAAGGACGTCCTTACTAATGCTCACGCTAAAAACATTGATATTTTTATTCACATTAATTAACATGCGATTAACAGGCTCGAATCTGCCGTAATTCGTGTTAGAGGAGTTGGTGTGTAAGAGGGGTGGCCCTCTCAAATTGTAACCACTCTCTCTAAACGACGCACGGCGACTTAGAAAACCTGAGTCGACCTTTCCATTAAGGAGCTGATGAACAAATACAACATCGGCCACTTCACGACGCCTGGAAAGAGAGCTTAGATTGAGTAACTTAAGTCGGGATTCATATGGTGGAAGAACTAATGGATTATCCCAAGGAAGATGATTCAGTGCGAATCGAATGAACCTTCTTTGAACCGACTCAATTTTTCCAGCGTGCGAAGAGTAGTGAGGAGACCAAACCTGGGACCCATACTCGAGTAATGGTCTGACAAGAGAGATATAAAGGTGTTTAGTAATCAAGGGGTTATTGAATTCTTTAGACCACCTTTTTATAAAACCCAGGACTAAACTACCTTTAGAAGCAATATAGTTAATGTGAGCGCAAAAATCAAGCTTACTATCAAATCTTATCCCGAGATCTTTAACAAAATGAACACGAGGGACACTCACGTTAGAAAAGGTGTAGTTAAAAATTAAGGGACTACGTTCTACTCTGGCTATGCTATCATAGGCGGATTTAAAGTCTATGAAGAGGTGTTGGATTGAGTTTTGAAACTCTAGACATTTTTCCATACCCTGCCTCAAAGTGAAAATCTGATCGGTTGTTGATTTGCCTGGGCTGAAGCCACACTGGTATTGGCCTATGATGTTTCTAGCGTATGGGGCCATCCTGTTTTGTAGGATGGCGGAGAATATCTTATACGCGGTACTCAACAACGTTATACCACGATAATTGCTGCACGTTGTGATATCTCCTTTTTTATGTACCGGGCAGAGGATGCCTTTTCTCCAGTCTTCTGGCATCGCTTCCTGCTCCCATACTTGCACAATTAATTCATGAATCGCTTGGTGTAATGTAGGCCCTCCATATTTAACCAGC
Organism: Thereva nobilitata; assembly: GCA_963855945.1. Taxonomy (NCBI): domain Eukaryota; kingdom Metazoa; phylum Arthropoda; class Insecta; order Diptera; family Therevidae; genus Thereva; species Thereva nobilitata. The sequence goes on from OY979694.1 coordinate 170,865,527, forward strand.
TCCGCAGGGATGCCGTCTGCACCGGGGGCCTTGTTGTTTTTGAGCCTGGTGATGGCACTGCTAACTTCTGCTAAGCTTGGTGGTGACAGCATAGCATTATCGTCAGATATTGGTGGAGCCTCCAAATCCTCCGTTAGCTCGCCATTTAGCAATTCACGAAAGTGCTCTTCCCATCGCTCCAAGATGCCTTGAGGATCGGTGATCAGATTCCCTTCTTTGTCCTTGCAGTATGTGCAACGAGGTGTGAATTGCGTCATACCGCGTACTCTTCGGTAGAACTCCCGCGCCTGGTGCGGCCGTCGCTCTCTGTAGCGTTCTAGTTCACAAACGAGATTTTTCTCCCAAGCTTCCTTTTTTCGTTTGTGAATTCTCTTTTCTTCTTTTCTGAGCTCTTTATATTTCTCTTCGCGTGCTCGTGTTCTCTGAGACTGCTGCATTGCTCGATACGCAGCATTCTTACGTTCAGTTGCCAGCTTGCATTCATTATCGAACCAGTCGTTCCGATCTCTACGACTTCTGCCTAAGATGGAATCAGCAGTACTAATGACAGTATTTTTAAGGCGGGTCCAGCTCTCGTCGACGCCCGGCATCTCATCCCCAGGACTTGCTCTTCTGAATGTGAGTTCTAACGCCTGACCGTAGCTGTTTCTGGCCATTTCGTTGCGGAGTGCAGCTGTGTTGATTCGAGCCTGATCAGCGGATACAAAGCTTTTCAGCGTTGTAATGCGCTCTCGGAGCACCATACCAACAAGATAGTGATCTGAGTCGAAGTTGGCACCTCGGTACGTTCGTACCGTCATCAGACCCGAAAGGTGGCGGCGGTCTATCAACACATGGTCTATTTGATTGCGAGTTGCCCCATCAGGAGATATCCAGGTGGCTTTATGGATATCTTTACGCGCAAATCTGGTACTTGCAACGACCAAGTTCTTACTTGCTGCCATCTCTATAACTCGCTGCCCATTGTCATTAGTGTTCTCATGCAAGCTGTGGATGCCGACATATTGCCTGTATACGGGCTCCCGGCCTACTTTGGCGTTCAGGTCTCCCAATATGATTTTTACATCATATCTGGGCAGGCATTAAGTTCCCGTTCAACTACTTCGAAGAATTTTTCTTTTTCATCGTCCGGGGACTCTTCTGTAGGTGCGTGAACGTTTATGAGGCTGATGTTCTTAAATTTGCCTCGCACACGAAGGGTACATAGCCTTTCGTTTATTGCTTTAAAGCCGATAATGGTAGGCTTCATCCTTTTGCTGACCATAAAACCCACCCCGAGCACATGGTGTTTCGTATGACAGCTGTAATATACGTCATAATCAGGTTTTTGCAAAACACCATTCCCTGTCCATCGCATCTCCTGAATGGCGGTAATGTCAGCTTTATATGTTGACAGGGTATCGGCCAGGTGTTGTGTAGCTCGAGTTTTGTACAGAGTTCGTACGTTCCATGAGAAAATTCTTAAATCATTTTGCCTTTTTCGTTGCCGTGGTCGTCGTCGTTTTTTCCAGTATCCGAGGCATGTTGCTCGTTCCGTAATGTTTGTTTTTTACGGGTGAGGTTATTAGCCTCACGCCAACCTTACTTGGAAGGGACTAGCCCGATCATGTTAGCCTATCCTCTCTCATAGGATAGTTACCAGTGGCCACCGGTAGGAGGTTATGATCGCACTTCCACCAGTCCGGAATAGTTACGGCACGTGCATGTTATGCTACATGTTATTCCCCCTATTCCGCTGATGACTGACCACCAAGAACTAAGAACGCAGAAGTCAATATTAACGAATCACCATCATCACAGGTCGCAGAACCTAGCTCAAGTTCGACCGTGCATTCAGCAATCGAAAATTTCGACGACGGAATTCCTATCTCCGAGAGGCCTTTAAACGAATTTTCTCTCCAAGTCATATTGGAAAAATCTAACAGACGATTTCAACCCAAGTGCCTTTTAAAAACAAACAACGTAAAGTTATTCGACTACCAAATTATTCTGAAGAAAACATCTTGGAAATATTGAAGGAGCATTTACCCCCAAATAGGCTTACGGCAATACACGCCGACGACGATACGTTCAAAATCGTCCAAAAAATCTTCTCAAAGTATTTCTCAAAAGCCAAAACTTTTAGATTAATTAGATGCATGGAAATTTTACAAGACATAGTAGAAAACGACGAACAGGATAAAAACATCACTGATTATCACAAGAAAAATAATCATAGGGGAATTAATGAAACCCTTCTACAGCTAAAACGTAGATACTACTTCCAATATATGATTAACAAGATATCCCAAATAATTAATAATTGTGACAACTGTCAACTTCTAAAATACGACAGAAACCCACCAAAAATAAAAAATTAAAAACCCGAGACCCCCACCAAACCTTTAGATATTCATCACGTAGATATATATAGCATCAACCATAGACAGATTTTAACCCTGATCGATAAATTTTCAAAATTTGCTTCCGCCTATACATTAACAGCACGGAATAGCCTAAATATAATTAAAGCTATTAAGCACTTCATTAGCCTACACGGCATCCCCTCTAAAATTATGTCTGACCAAGGATCGGAATTCACCAGTAGTGTTTATAGAGATTTTTGCAACCAATACGAAATTAAAGCACATATCACCTCCTTCCAGCAAACCACCAGCAACTCGCCAGTCGAACGGTTGCATTCGACACTCACCGAAATATATAGGATAATACTTAAAAAGTGTAAAGAAAACAATTTTGAATTAGATCATGATGATATACTTAGTGAAACATTAATTACCTATAACAACTCAATTCACTCCGCAACAAAATTCACCCCACAGGAATTATTCAATGGAAGGACCTTTAAGTTTAATAATAATGTAAAATTTAGCAACGAACACGAATATTTAAGGAAACTTAACCAATATAAAGAAGAATTATATCCATCAATAAAAGAAATGGTAGAAAAGATAATAAGTAGAAACATTGATAAAATTAACGAAGATAGATTAGAGCCTGTAGAGTTAAAACAAAATGAATTAATATTTAGAAAAGAAAACAGACGTAATAAAGTCACCCCTCGGTTTACTAAACATAAGATTAAGAAAAATAATAGACTAACCATAATAACCACCACAAATCAGAAATTGCACAAATCGAAATTAAGAAAGAAGCTTAAATTTCAGCATAACAATGACGACCGGACAGAGACTGGAGATACACGACCTTCGCAACAACCAGGGACTTCTACTCCTGAGACTGGGAACAGCCAGGAGCATCCAAACGCACAATGACTTACTTCACATCATTAGACTGGAGACATACGGACAGAGTATTGACAGAATACGTAATTCACTACTAAAATTCGACAACATAAACGGACTAGACAGTACACTTAGAGTAACAAGAATTAGATTAAGCGAAGTAAAGCAGAAGCTGGATACCCTGCTTCCATTAAGAGTAAGAAATAAAAGAGGTTTAGTTGATGCCTTAGGTACGGTTATCAAATATATCACCGGAAATATGGGCGCTAAAGACTCCACACGATTAAACAAAGAAATAGAGGATATCACATCAAATCAATTAACAATGAAAACTGAAATCAATAACCAAATAGCAATCAATAACAGAATGATTCAAAGATTCGAAAATATTACCAACCAGATTAATTTACAGGAAGAAACAATAGAAAATTACCTGAAACGAACTCAAGAATCAGTCAATAATCTTACTAGACAGGGAAATCATATTCTTCAACACATTCAATTCCTAAACGAAATTAACTATAGTATAGACATCTTAAATGATCACCTAACAAACATTGCAGAAGCTATAGCACTAGCTAAACTCAATGTGATCTCCAAACAAATTTTGAGTCCGAGCGAATTAACCCAAATACATAAAATTTTTGAAAATCAAGCCATAGAAATAAAATCGGATGAGTTATTAGGTATATGAGTTATTAGGTCTTCAAGCTTATTATAATCATACTAACATAATTTTTAACATCCAAATCCCAATAATCACAAATGAAACCTACTCATTCTTCCATTTGATACCAATCCCAATAGATAAAACAAAATTTATTTCCACCAAGCCCTATATTATCCTGAACCCTAACGATATTCAAAATTTCGACAAGAAATGCCCACAGATAGAGCATGTATTCTACTGCCAAAAGTCAGATTTCCAAGGACCTGCGAAGAATGGGGACTGCATCCGTAACTTCATCCACAACATCCCAGCGCAGTGCGAACTACACGAAGAAGACGACTCTTCAGGGATTTACCAACCAGAGCCGAACCACATTTTGGTTATTGACACTCCAGAGACCACAATCAACTCCACTTGCGGATTTAATCCTAAGGTCATTAAAGGAACCGCCCTTATCCATTATGAAAATTGTGCTGTCAGAATCAACGGAATAACGTACGAAGGACAACCTAAGAGATTTTGGGACGAAATCAACATACATCCTGTCCTATTTAATAAAATAAATTTCACTATAACAAATCAAAACATTACTTTTCAGAAACTAAAGACATACAATTTTTAAAATTCCAAGTCCATAGAAGTACTGCAGATCCACTCCCAAAGAAGAGACGCTATTACCATAAGCTTATTCACCATGATCGGATTTGCGATCATCATCCTAGCTGTGTACCATCAGTATAAACCCAGAAGACAGATCATCAATCTAGAAGTCCCAACTCCTTCAACAGCAACTACAAGGACACAGTTCCTGTTTCCGTCGTTCTCACTTAAGGAGGGAGGAGTTACATGCCCCGTATAGTTATATGTCATGTATAAAACCTGTCCCAAATTAACCGGATACACGTGCCATTATTTTAATATTAAAAGTAGCCAATATAAGTCTAGCCAATTTCCGTTGTAATCCAATATACCTGTTAAATTTCACAATTCCAATTTTTCCAATTTTAATTTTATTAAGAATCAGATTGTCAGCATTTTTATTGTAACTCTTTTACCTAAAAGCATTATTAAAATTTTTACTTACAGTTTTACCTTCAATTAGATCGGTTCAATTCTCTTGATTATTAAATAAAACATTGTAAAATTTAATTAAATAAATTATATATATTTTTTGTGATAATAATTATTTTTTTTAAAAATAAAATTTTAATAAATCTATAACTCGCGCGCAAACATTGATACTTAGGTTTTCGACATGCCTGAAATTACTTGGTTATTGGCGCTATATAGCATTAATTTCCAATGACCGCTATCGTACTCTTTGGTGTTATATTTCTAAGACAATCTCTGCTTTACCTTGTGTTTTTACTGGCTTATCTCAACCTTAAAGACAATCGTCTCGTCGTCGGCCAGTTTTCGAATAATAGTGGGTTACACCATGCGTCCCCTGCTGCTTCTTCTACCAGCGGAACCTGGTCCAGCTGGGACTAAGCTAGGTTCTCATATCCTTACAAAAAAACTTAGGCGGACGTCTTATAGGGTCGTCAGGGCCTGATGAGATTTTTATTGTCTAAATACTGCCAAACATGAGCAGGAAGCAGAGGTTGTCTTCACGAATTTTGTTATGCTTAGCCTGTATCATGCTTGCGCCCGAGAGCGGTCTCCTCCTTGCCGGCAACTTAGGCGTCTCGGTATTGTTCTGCTATAAACGCCGGGATGGAGGGGCGTATCTAACCTATCTTCCGGTTGCGGCGAAGGAATTGATGCAAGCGGCATTAGCCGTTAACCTCTATATACACACGGAAGGGTTGGTCTGGCAACCCCTGAAGTTACCAACATGGAAGCTTGGCTCCAGACAGCCAAGTATAACAAGCAGGTGTACCATCCGCTGGGGAAGATACCCACGCGGACCTCAATGGGTACCCTATTAATAACCGGTTAAGCCGGCGAGATGCCTTATTAGGGCTACTCAGAGTCACCTTCGCTTTCAATACTTATGCTATAACGTGTCCTGGGCCTGATTGCTTTCCGGAGTGACTTCGCGTGTCCGTCGGGAAAGTCGAAGCAATTCCAGACGAGTCCCTCTGAGCGCGAAGTCTCTCTTCCCGAAGGTGTCTCCTGCCCCAAAGGACTCAGTCCGCCGACTCTACCACATAGTCGTCGTATAGAACCCCTGGTCCACGAGGTCACCTTCCGCTACTCAGGCCGTCAGGCCGTGAGATCTTTGGCGTGAAAAATACCGATCGGTTTTCCTTTTAAGTCTTCTAGTTCATATCTTCCACTCGCGAGCTTTCGTCTCACGCGAGCTTTTATAAATTTGTCTGCCAGCTTAGCGCTAAACCGGTCGACTTTGTTGCCTACCGGGAAGGTTCGTCGATAAACTACCTGGCCGGGCGAGAACTCTACCGCTCTGCAGCGCACATTATAGTACTTCTCATGTCTCGTGTGAGCCGCGGCCAAGTGTTGCTCTATCTTGTCACGCCAGGCCCGCCATCTCTCTACGGCCGGCAATACTGTTATATCACCCTCTTGCAAGGCACATAAAGCCTTCAGTACTGGGAAAGCGGATCCATGCAGGATCATTGAACACCCGAACAGGGCCTGGTAAGGGGAGGTATCAATGGAGGAGTGGTGGGCACTCCTTAAAGCACATTCGATTGCAGACAGGTGTAGGTCCCAATCCCGGTGATCTTCTTTCAGGTACGCTCGGATAGCAGCTAAAACGGAGGGATTCACCCGCTCGTAAGCGTTGGCTTGCGGGGAATAGACGGCGGTGAAGTGGTGTTTGATGCCGTAATCGGACAATAGTTTCGCGAATTCTTTAGAAGTAAAATGGTTTCCGTTATCAGAGAATATAACCTCGGGGACTCCGAAGACATGGAAGATTTGGTGTTCGAGGAAATTCACGGCGGCTTTGGAGATTTCGCCAGCTACTAGGTGGAGAAAGCTGAATTTTGAAAACGCGTCTAGAACTACCAACACCGCTGTGTGGCCTTTCTTCGTCCTAGGGTAAGGGCCCGTATAATCGACGTACAAGAGTTGAAAAGGTCGGCGCACATCCATGGCCTTGCCCATAGGGGGCCAAAGGGGTGTGTTTGGAGCTTTTGTCTCTTTGCATACTTCACAGCTCGAGATATATTTCCTGACTTGGCTGGTCATGCCGGGCCAATAGTATTTATCCCGAAGGCGTGCGAGAGTCTTGTGGACACCGCCATGGAAGCTTGAGGGGGCTCATGAGCGGACTGGATCAAGGGAGCAGTCAAGTCTGCAGGGATCCACAATTTCCATATCAGGTCGTCCGTCTCGGGGTCGCCAGTCCGCGGTGGAACACGTAACCATCCGAAACCTGAAGATCAGGTAACTGCCCGGCATCTTTGCTGATTTTGTCAGCGAGATGCTGGTAGCCCGCTGACCTGAAGGCTGGGGACGTTAGGTCCACGTCACGACAGAAGGACACTTCATCGACACAGTCGACTCGTGACAGTCCGTCCGGCACCACATTCTGACTACCCGGTGCTCGATTGAAAATTGGAAGCTCTGCAACTTTAGGCTCGTTTAGGTCGGTCTGGCTCATGAGCCACTTCAAGCTGGCATGGTCAGTAAAGGCTGCCCTTCCACATACGCCCGGAACTTTTTAACGCTCAGCACCGCCGCGTAGCACTCGAGTTCCGTGATGGAACAATTACGCTGGGCGCTGTTCAGCTTCTTAGAGAAAAATGCGATGGGATGTTCTTCATCGCCCTGTCTTTGGAAGAGGACGCTTCCTACGCCCATTTTGCTTGGATGTAGAAGGGACGTGTGAAGTCTGGGGTGACCAATAAAGGAGCAGACATCATTGATTTCTTAAGTTCCATGAAGGCTTGTTGGGCCTCGTCGGACCAAACAAATTTGCCGCCTTTTAGGCAGTCCGTGATGGGAGAGCATAGTTACCTATAAAGCGCCTATACCACCCCGTCATACCTAAGAATCGTCGCACCTGTTTGGTTGACTTTGGAACTGGGAAGTCCCTAATGGCTGCCACCTTGTCGGGATCAGTTTTCAGGAACCCATCGCCAATGATGAGCCCCAGATACTTCACCTCCTTGACACAGAACCGGCTCTTTGACAGATTTACTGTCAGCCCGGAGCGACGAAGGCACTCGACCTTTTCCAGAAGTTGGAGGTGGGTCTCAAAGTCCGGAGACACCACCAATAAATCGTCCAGGTAGGCGAACACATTTTCTCTAAGTGAGCCCGGTATCGCCTTGTCCATCAAGCGACACATGCGTTGCAGAGCGTTACAAAGCCCAAACGGCATCACTGTAAATTGATACAGCGGTCTTCCTGGGACGGTGAAGGCTGTCTTTTCCCTGGGTTTTTCCTCTAATGGAATTTGCCAAAAGGCATCCTTCAAGTCGATTGCGGAAATGAACTTATTTTCCTGCAATCGCCCCAAGAGACCGTTTATATGAGGCAGTGGGTAGGCATCCTTTACGGTTACGGCATTCACCTTGCGGGAGTCCAAGCAGAGGCGGACCTTTCCAGGTTTAAGCACCAGGACCACGGGTGAGTTCCATGGACTGTTGGACTCTTCGATCACACCTAAACTCAGCATGCGATCGACATCCTCATACATGAGGGCCTGAATGGCGGGAGAGACAGGGTAGTGCCTCTGCTTAATAGGCACCACCTCGCCAGTGTCGATCACGTGTTGTTCCAGGTGTGTTCTACCAAGTCCACAGGTGTCGAACGACGGAAATCGCGCGCGGGCCTGGTTCAGTCGCTCCTGTTGGGACTCCTCAAGGAGATGGTTGTGGGGTATGGTGGAGTTCCCCTATTGTGTGTGGGGCCAAGTTAAAGGCCTTCCAGAAATCTATTCCGAGGTATAATTGTTGAGAAAGGCTAAGGGCGACGTAGATGCCCATTTAGGGTTTACCAGTCCTGAACGACAGGGCGAAGCTTGGTTCAAGATTGGGCAGCCAGCCGTTGGCTTTTCGGCGTTGGTCCAAGCATAGAGCCAGCACCGATATCCCAAGATTTGGTTGTCTAATATCAATCCAAGCTTTCCCCAATCTTCAATTTTTATGATTGGGTTCCTCAATGCTCGCCCTTATGTCTGGCAACGTTCGAATACCAATTCTTGATTTTCGAAATAAATAACTTGAAAATTTTAACAGATTCTCATTATCAGATATCTGGCATATGCCAATATTGAGTAGAGCATAATTAATCTAGGTTTATTATATCTATACTAATAAAATTTTTATTTAAATAATTATAATTCATAATATTTATGTTAATATAATAAATAATTTATAATATTAATTTATTACTATTTAATTTAAATTAATTTAATAATAATTAAATTTATAATTTAATATATGAATCATTAATTAATAATTCTTTTTCATCATTTTATCATATTTTTATATTTATCGTGAACAAATTGCTTTAAACTTCTCGCTCTTTTCGCCTAGAGGTAGAAACGACGAAAGAGTGAACTCGAGGCCAATCGTCTTGCGACGTTGCCCACTTAACTCCCTATATCCATTCAGAAATAATACACCTAACACCTAAGAAACACTCTGGTGGTTTTTTTAACTTTTCATTATTTTCGAATATTATTATGTCATCCAAAAATTATTATCGAGTGAAAAAGTGGCGACAATTGCATAAAACTGAAATGACATTTAAAAATCAATGTGATATTGAAGAACCCAGTACATCAATCGAATGTGAATCGTCTGCAAGTCCAAGGAATGATCTCAATGTAAATAAAAGTGTAAATTCAAGTGTAAATTCACGTGTGGATACGAGTGTGGAACTAGTATATCAACGAATGTTAGTGAACGTAATTTTAGGATTGATACAGATAATAGTAATCACTCTTCAAGGATTTCAAGAAGTAGCTTAGCATCTCAACAGAGTCACGACGGTGATTTTTCGCATCTACAAGGTGTATCTGAAAAAAATCTAACCGGAAAACTTTGCAATTGGAGTTTGAAAAATTTAAACATACTAACATTGAATGTGGTGACTGAACTGCTAGTGCTATTGAGAGAATCAGGGCTTTTATCTTTGCCTAAAACTGCCCAACAATTATTAGGGACAATACATCGTCGTCCGTTGCAAACAATGATTAGCAATCGTGGAACTAATGGTCAATATTTCTACATAGGCATTAAAAATAGTCTGGAAAAGATTATATTTCCTGATATTTATGCTGAACAAAAGATTTCAGTTCAAGTGCACATTGATGGCATGTCAATATTTAATAATTCTTTAATGCAAGTTTGGCCAATAGTTTTAAAGGTTTATCATCAAGATTATGTTACCCAACCTATTGTAATTGGTGCGTATTGTGGTGACTCCAAGCCTAAACTGGTTGGTGATTATCTTCAAGACTTTGTAAATGAAGCTAATGAATTGATCGAAGAAGGCGTAGTTTTAAACGGGGCTGAATATGTTTTTGAACTTAAGGATGTGATTGCAGATTCTCCGGCAAGAGCATATATTAAATGTTGCAAGTCTCCTAATGCATTTTTTGCATGCGAAAGGTGTGTGACACAAGGAATAACTGTTTGTATATCCACGTGTATATCCACAAATGGATTGTGAACTCCGAACTGAACAATCTTTTAAACAAAAAGAACAATTGAGTCATCATCACGAAAACGTAGTGTCTCCACTGTGCATATTACAAAACATTAATCCTGTTAATGACGTAGTTCTAGACTCGATGCATTTATTATATCTTGGTGTAATGAAATCTCTACTGGAAAAATTATTAGTAGAAAAAAAACACATGGCTCGTTTGAGGGTTCCTGAGATTAATAAACTTAAATCAATAATGGATTCAATATCAGTGGACATTCCAAGGGAATTCGAAAGAAAAAAACTCGATATTAGGTGTTTGTCTAAATGGAAAGCCACGCAATTCCGATTTTTTTTGCTTTATTGTGGAGCTGTTGTTTTCCAAAACGTTTTACCTACAGATAAATACCAACACTTCTTATTATTATATGTGTCATGCCGTATTTTAAATGATGAAGATCTCACGGTTAGACATGCCAAGTACGCAAAAAGTTTACTTCGAAAATTTTTTTATCTACTTCCATCACTATATGGTGAAGATTCTCAGGTACTTAATATGCATAACTTAATTCATATAGCCGATGATGTTATACATTTTAATCTTCCATTGAGTCAAATATCTGCGTTTTGGGGAGAAAATTATATAAGGCTATTTAAACGTTTAGTAAAGTCACTGGTAATAATATAAAAGTAAAAAAAAGTGCGACATGGGGACGTATAAGTATTCAGTAAAAGATATATTTGAATACGAAGAAAGGCGATTTATCAGATTGTCAGAGATTGAACTGAAAGGTGTAACTCTTAATTGTACCCATCCAAATAATGTTGTACAATTAGAAAGTGGTGAAATATTTTTAATAAACGAAATTTTGAAAGTCTGTGAAAATATTTCAAATGAAAGTGATCTGAATAATATATATATACGTGGGTTTGAAGAAAACCAAAGAAATGAAGTTTTTAATAACCCAACCTCATCGATAGACATGCGTCTCATGAAAATAGTTTATTTAAAAACTGCTTCAAGCGAAATATATAAAGCGTAAATGTATTTCATTGCATATAAATAAGAATCAATTTGTTTTAACTTTATTACATACTACGTAAATTATCTAAAAATTATAATATATTTCAATGATTTTAGTTCTTAAATATAGATGTAATTATTCAATATTATCTGTTATTATAAAGTGAGTTTTCTTATAGAGTGAGTATGTGTCTTTACGCGGTATTTGTATAGTTGAGTTCGAAGAAATTTGATGCGGCTTAAGGTTCAGTTGAGAGAAACACTAATATAAACATCGCTACTAGTTTCATCATTCATCATCCTCTCTCACCCTCTTCTCCAAAATCGACGTTTCGTACATATTTTAGCGTGTTCCTTGTACGCTCGTGTTGCACAACACAAAAAAGAAGTCAGTTGCTCGCGTAGTGTTCTTGTGACCAGATCGTCTTTGTAATTCGGCTGTAATTTCAATATATATGTAAGTGTAAGTGAAAATGAAGAATTCTGATGAATATCGTTACGCAGTTGTCGAATTTCCAGAATGTAAAGACAAATCAAATAAAAAGTGTGTGGAATTAATTCCAAAATCATGGCTGTATGAAACGTGGGTTTGTAAATTCCCCCCGAAGAGGACTATGGGCAAGTGAAGGAATGGATGAAGAATGAAATAGATGCAAACAGGAAATGGCTGTCATCTCCTGTAAATATTATTTCTCAAGCTAGTGAGTATTACACTATGAAATTAAATATTTATTTATTTATATTTTATTTTTTGTATCTTTATAAAAGCAATTTTCGTTATTATTATAGCTCAAAAATATTATTTAAACTAAGTCAATTAAGAAAAAAATTCTTTCTAAAAGCAGTGACATTTTCATTTGTTTCATGCGTTCGGTTGAGTTCGGACAAGTTCGGGTGGTGCCACCGGCACTATAGTAATGTCTCCCTCGCACGTCTTAATCTCCTACTAAGTTTACAATAAATTATTTTTTATATCTCAAAAAATTGATTGATGCAATAATAATAATAATTATTATTATTGCATCAATAATAATAATAATTATTATTATTGTTACAATAATAATAATTATTATTATTATTGCTGTTATTATTACTAAATTCAATTATACAATAATTTGATTACTTTTCTAGGAGACTTTGATCAAGGAGGAAGAAGGTTGAATCGATCTTTTAAAAAATGCAACATCGATAGTTCTGATGGAGAGTTTTCAAAAAACAACTGACCGACCTGCTATATTAACCTCATCAGAAATCACCAAAACATTATGCAGTGTTGTACCAATGAGTACTCATAATAAGCAAGATGCAAGTGCTTCTTCTATTACAAAGCCAGGAAATGCAGCATTACTACCTCCTATATCTGAAGTATCAGAAATTGTTTCGAAAGGTGGTGAGTAAAAGCTTAACCTTTTATAATTATAATTATTATACAATATAATAATGATAATTAATATTAATATTATATATAATATAAATTATTATAATAATTATTATACAATCATTTTGCAATAGTTTTACTTGTACTATGGATTATTTAAAGTATTATAAAAAATTTATTTGTATAATTCCAGAATTTGATTTACCAGCCCTCTTTGAAGATCTTAAGCAATATATTAAAAAAGAGATAAGTAGTGCTAAAAGAAGTATATTATATGACATTGAAAAGAGAATGAATAATCTTCAAATATTGGAACCATCAAATCAAAATTCTGATAATTCACAACCTTGGGCGACAATGAACGCGAAACTACCCATTAAAACATTGGATGAGTTCATAGCATTCGAGCTTGAAATAAGCGAAAATCAGGAAATACAACAATTGCTGGTGAATCCATAATATCAACAATATTCAATGAAGCTTATTATTTCATTAATTCCATTTTTAATATGCAGAAAGAAATTTTCAAATTGACGACCATGGGTTCAGACACTTATGAGCGTGATGTAAAAAGCATCATTGCAAAAGTTACTATATAGCGGGGCTGGTCGAAAAATCAGAGAAAAAAAAGTTTCAAAGAGACAAAAACTTATGAGCTTATGGCTGGTATGTATTCACCACAAATAATAAAAAAAATTTAATTCTCATCTTTCTAGTATTTCTTTTTTTTATTGGAAGTAAAGAAATGCAACATATGTAATTTCTTTCTATTTTCAGATTTCTTGGCAACTAAATATAAGGACAGCGGAAAAAAATTAAATATTCTTTCCGAAACGAGTCACTACTTATCTGGTGCTTGCGACAGAGAAGGTGGCCGAGCACACCGTTTTAATATCGATAATAATAATTAATTAATTAGTAACACAATTTATAAAATACATATTTTATAATATATTATTTTTTTAGTAACGTTTACAATAACAGATATCGTATACACATATACCTGTATGTTTATTATTATTAATTAATATGTATATGTACTTATATTTCATAATTACGAAAATAAACTGAAACTCTAATTAGTACATCACATTAAATCTATTATTATTTATTCTATAAATATTTATAATTATTTTATTATTAAATAGTTTATTAAAATGTATATTATAAAACAGTGAATATCCCGTATAAAATTTGACACCAAGAGAGGTAATAAAAATTGTTTTGATATTGAAATATAATATATCAAAGTAATAAATTAGAATAAATACTAATATTTATTAATAATTATTTATTATTAATTATTATTATTTTTAAATAATAATTTTCATTGCCACTCTGTCGAGACTTGGCCAAAACTTCGCCTGGTATTAATATTCAGTATCGGGCCAGTCTTTATCGCCATTCATTGGCCAAGGATGTAATTCGAGCCTGAAACGAAGTTATCATCCCGATTTTAGAACGAGGTTGGGCCACTACTGGTTTCCAAGCTCGCGCCAGAGATAAGCAGCATTGGCGCAAAACTCTACCAACCTTGGGCCGTAGTCACTCCCTACATGGGTGGTCAATGGTGATGTATGATGGCCATAAGTCACAGGGACCGTGATGAAGCCCAGAATCTGGTTGGAAGAGCCATCGGCTGTCTGGACAGCGGTATGCAAACGCGTTAGTCGTGCCTCTGGGTGATTCTGGAGGAACGACTCTGCCCCTCTACCCAGGCAACTAATGCTTGCCCCACTGTCCAGCAAGTCGCTAACCGTTTCGCCCAAAATTCGGACATTGGCAAATGGTCGCTCGTCCGTTGCGTCAGTAATTATCGTTGAAAGGACTCGCTTAGTGGGAATGCGTTTCTCTATAGCCTTTTGGCGGATGCGCGGGGTCTTAGAGTTGGGCTGCGCCTCGTCGCTTTCCCCAAAGATTCGTTTACGGACCTGGTGATAGTTGGCCCAACGTTGCATAAAGGAGGCTCTGGCCTGTTGGGAAGGTAAACCCGGTAATGGTTCCATTGCCGACAGGTCAGAGCGGTCTGGCGAGTTGGAAGACGAGTCTGGTGTTTCGTCCATAATATCTGGGACCAGGTCGGGCGCGAGCCCCTGGAGGCCTCGCACCCCGAGTCGGGTTTCCCGAACAATTCGGACAGGACGGTGTGTAGACGTCAGGGCTCCCACATCTATAACAGAAGACCTTGCGGTCTGGAACCGGGCAGTCAACAAGGGTATGGCCCTCTGGCCGGCAGTTCCAGCAGGTGGCAGGTTTTCCCTGCGTGAGACCAGTATTAATTTCTTCGACCACAGGTGGTGTTGCGTCGCCAGTAAGGTTTGGATACGTGGAGGCCGGTTGGTGGGGACCTAGGTCGTCCAGTTCATGAACTTTATAGGAGTGACGGCCCTCTTCTTTCTTGGCCTTTTGCCACCTCTCGACGCGGATGCATGCTTCATGGAGCTGGCGCACGTCACCGTAGGTGGATCCTATGATGGCAGTCCCCAAGGTTTTATTTAAGTTGGCCATAATGATACGCACCAGTTCGACGGAGGGCATCGGGCGCGTCAGGCGGTTCGATCATTTTCGCCGCGTAAGGGTCATAGGATTGGCTGAACTGTTTTGTCTCCAGCATTTGTTTGATTATCTCATAATCAGTTTCACGTTCCCCGAACTGGTCTAATAAACCGGACTTGAAGTCTATCCACAAGGGATTAGACTGTTGTCGCCGGAACTGGGTCCAGTACCAGTCCTCAGCGGCCACATTCCACCATCTCCCAACTTGACACGTCATCATCTCGAGCTCGGGTGTCGAGCCGGTGGAGAAATTCCTCTGCCGAGGTTTCTCCCGGCCAACCCGTGAACTTGATGTTCCAGTGCAATACTGGCGACTTTTGCCTATAAGAAGGGCCGGTGTACTCTGGGCGGTGATGGGGGCGCTCGCCTATACTGCTGGTCCCCTGATGAATGCCACTGGGCCCAGCCCATGCCGAGGTAGGAGGGTGAAGGAAGTTGGTCGAGGTCTCGTTTAGAGACGCTTCCGGGGGACGAGCTGTCTCAGCTTGTCCACTACTTGTGTCAAGGCCGCGACTCGTTCTGTCAGCGCTGTCAACACGGGGTCCTGGTCCGGATCGCCGTCCTCAGATGGAGGGTGATCGTCGGTTCCGTCATCCTCTTGATCGGCGACAAATCGCCCTTTTTCGTTTCTGTTCCTCGGCATGGTTGGGAGATCGACAAGCCAAGAAGGAAAATTTTCACTAATTGAGAGCGATATTTATGACAATCTGGTTTGGTTTTTTTTCTTTTTCTTCTGTTTCTAATTTATTACATACAAGTATGCAGACTTTAATAATATTATGTACTAACCTTTAAGAGGAAACTAAAGAAAGAAGTTAAAGAAAAGAAATAGACAAAAATTAAGGTGATGATTATAAATTGGAATTAAGGGCTAAGAATTTACGCCCTTTATTTTATTTTTCCTTTTGCTTCAGTTACACCTCACGAGCACCTATATCAATTTAAAAAAATTAATAATGACGTTAGAAGATAGCCAAAATTTTCGCAAAGACATTTAGGGGAAAAACCAATGATTTCCGTTTTGCTAATATTCTACTAAAACTTAAATTTGATCATAACGAATGTAGATTTTTATCTGTAATATTATGTATATACGCAACAAAAGAAAGGAAAATTTTTACTTTTCACAGTTGAAGATATCAGTCGAAATCGGGAAATAATTACAAATTATAGACAAAAAAACTAAAACTTTTAGTAAAGAGATTTCCAGGGTTGGCAAAAAAAAAACTTCTACAAAGATATTTGATATATATAAAAAGATCAAATACATGTCAAGTGAAAACGGAATACTAAAAAGAAAAATTTTTTTTGTTATATGTAGTTCGAGTAGGTGCGGCCCCAGGGAAAAGATGTCCTTCCCAAGGCTACGGTGGCTGATGGTGCCGATGACAGTCAGCCTGATCTCAGGACTGAGTGACATCCGCGTCACCAGAAGCACCAAGTGTCTCCACATGCGGGATCGGTGCTGTTCGTGGTGGCAGACTAGTGTCCAACACCACTCGCGCCACCGATTCCCCTTTGTCTGATATCCGGCAACCCACAGAATGACCGGATCCCAGTGACCACTGAAGAAGAAGGAGTGGAAGAAGAAGAGATAGAAGCCTCCCTTGAGTAATAAAGGAGACCACTCTGACACCCAGCTACAACTAGTCAGCAACTCTGCTGAGTCCCAGGAAGGTGAAGTGTCAGAACGGTCAAACAGCCGGGGGCGGGTGCATATCAGGACGTCGACCCTGTCGCATCGCCAGGCGATAGAACGCCTGTTAGCTTGACGGGGCTGGTCCAACGTCCAGGCAC
Organism: Thereva nobilitata; assembly: GCA_963855945.1. Taxonomy (NCBI): domain Eukaryota; kingdom Metazoa; phylum Arthropoda; class Insecta; order Diptera; family Therevidae; genus Thereva; species Thereva nobilitata. The sequence goes on from OY979694.1 coordinate 170,882,770, forward strand.
GCATCCGTCCATACTACCAAGTTATGTAAGAAAGCTAAAGAGTGATGTTCCCTGTCAGTGAAGGCTCGCACAGAGTCAGGCGGTATAACGCCTGTTAACCAGACTTTGAGCCTCACTGACAGGAACCGCAACGAAAATAGGGAGGCTACCGCAGAAGAAATCGAAGAATGAAGTGGTTGAAGAATAAGAAAGATAGGAAAGAGGAAGAAGAAGTGGTGAGGGCTAGGGCACCGCGGTAAGCACTTTCGCCCATATTACCAGAAGCCAGAGGGGCTTGGACGGAGAAGAGAACGCTACAATGAAGGAAGTCCACTCCTGGAGCCTCTCGTTGGCCTGAGCCACAAAATTAACAAGAATATGAATTGAAAGTTGCTAGATTGAGAAAAAAAAACATAGCTCGAACAGGAAAGTTAACTAAATCGAGAAAGAAAAGTGTCGAATCTAAAAGAATTAATGTCACTAAATGACAAACAGACGGTTCTGAGCTTAAGATAACAAGACCAGAGAATCAAAAGAAAGTTCAATTCACTAGCCTTCGTTGGTCGCCATTTTGCAACTGTCGGGATAAGTTGGTGCGGTGGCACGAAGAAGTGAGATTGCCATGAAGGCCAAAAGTACATCGTTACAAAAAAAATCTGACTGGGAAGGGGTCCTAAGGAAGGCGTGGCTCGGACGGTTCAACCGCCGGGGGAGTATCGCTGAAGAAATGCATCCCCAGCACCGGTTGTCGGCACGACTAGTGATGCGCTAACTAGCTCGCCGGATGGGGTGGGGCCCGCGGTGCATGGATGCCGAAGGGGGTGACAGTTGGGGGTCAACGAGAGGGGCTAACAAGGGGGGATGAAGAAGAGAAAAAAGGGGTCCCTGGTCACCGGGTCATTGTCAGTGGGCTACATAATATCAGACAAATATAGTTGAGAGGCACTTACCTGGATAGAGACATCCTTGATCCGGGGCCACACCGACGGGGTTTCTACTCCATCATCACTACCAATTCCCTCGTATATGTCAGTTTTGTCAGTATTTTTTTCGAATGGATTTATTTGAGTTCGAGTTACTTATTCAGTTTAAATTTATGTAATATGTTTATTTGAGTTCGATTAATAATTTATTTTAAATTTAGGTTATCTATTTATTTATGTTCAAACTATTTATCCATTTTAAATTTATGTTAAATAGCTTTATTTGAGTTCAGTTAGGTATTTATTTTCACTTTAGGTTATCTATTTATTTATGTTCAAACTACTTATCCATTTTAAATTTATGTTAAATAGCTTTATTTGAGTTCAGTTAGGTATTTATTTTCACTTTAGGTTATCTATTTATTTATGTTCAAATTACTTATTCATTTTATTTTTAACGTTTATTTTAATAATTTTATTGCACAATATAAATTTAACAACAGTCAATTTCTGTTTATCTAGCGAATTATCATCATGTTATAATCATCACAAAATCAATCTAAATATAGTTTACTTATTGTATTAACCGAAGAGGTGTAAACGTTACATTTATCCACAACAACCGCCGTCCGCTATCAAAAAAAATCTTTTCAACGTATCCTTTTCAAGAGAAAAAAAAATAAGGCCGGGGGGGGGAGAAAAATGTCAAGCATTTAAGCATTTATACAGTTAGGACGTAAATTATGTGCGCTAGCTGGTTAGGGGACATCCATAAATTACGTGAGGTGATTTTGGCGATTTTTCGACCCCCCCTCCCCCCTTGGTGAGATGTCGTGAGATTTGGCTCGACCCCCTCCCCCCCCCTCTATCACACGTGAGATTTTTAAAATTTTAAAAAATTTGTAGGATTTACACTATTATTCGTATTTTTAGTGTAAATACCTTAACCTGTGCTTGATTGCATTTAGAAATCATAATTTGTGTTGAAGAACAGTACCACAAAATCATAACAGCACCAACTCGGCATGCACCCAATATAAACTACAATACCTGTGGATTACCATTTAGCAGGTGATTCTGCCTATCCTTTGGAAATCAACCTCATGGTGCCTTACAGGTAGGGTTCGAACTATCGGCTTCTAGTATCGATACCAAGTACTAATATCAGAATCGATCTGTGGTATCGATACCTAAAAAGTATCGGGCGGGAAGTATCGATACTACTCAGTATCGAGTGCTTTTTAAAATAAATATACATATTTAGGAAAAAAATATTTATTTATAACAAAATATTTCATTAATACATATTACACACCGTCGATCATATCATATTATGATCCATCACTTTTTACTAGCAAGAATATAGACATGGCTTTTAAAAGTGTTACTCTAATCCAACTTACTTCTTCAAAACAGTCCTCAAACTCAATATTTAAAACCATTCTTCTTCAGGACGGCCTACCAGAAAAAGGAGCTCGTTGAGTCTTTTAGGTTTAAGACGGTTGCGATTTTGGGTTATAATAGCCCCTGCTTTAGAGAACAGCCTTTACGCCGGAACTGATTTGGCCACGATTATTGCATCGTCTAAATTGCCTATACAGTCCTGGAAAAACCTCCTTCATATCTTCTCAAGATTCTATCGGTTTGACCTTAATGGCGTCACTGAATTTTTTATATAAAGTGATAATTCGTCAAACGCATCACTAAGGCCCGTTTTCATCTTCAGCCCAAAATGGAAACGCAAATTGTTTGGTAGAACAGCATACAAACTTCTGTGTGATAAAGGAGCTTCATTTTGCGGTCCCACAACTTTTAAAACAGCTACAGGTTAAAGCTGCTTCAGAAATAAACGTAACTTGTATTGTATGTAGCTCTGAAGATTGAACAATATTCCGATTTTTGCGGTTTATCAATAGTACATAGGTGGACAAAGTACTCGATACTTTTAATGAGTAGTACTTGACGATACCATGTTCTTGGTATCGAGTGCTCGGTCTCGGTTTTCAAGACGAAAGTATCGATACCTACTCAGTATCGAGAGTATTGTTCGACCCCTACTTACAACAGGGATAATGATTTCTTAACAAGAGAACAGAAAAATTTCATTTCTAGTTTGAGCTCAACTCGTGTATTTGTAGAGCAAGCATATGGAATATAAAAAAAATTTAGAATTTTACAATATATTGACATACGAAGGTTGATTTTGTCATCCACTGATTCGTTTTTAGAGAGTAACGACTTGACTGTTTGAATAGTAATGGTAGAGCCATTTATGACTCTGGAGATATACAAACTTCGGAGCATTCTTCTATAGATGTCATCGTTAGGTAAAAAACCTGTGACTGAAAGACCCCGGGGGGTATCCTGGAATCCCATTCGAAAGTCATGAAATTCGGAAATAAGAAAATGGTATCCTCCACCAATGCAAATTCGAATTAAATTTGTCCGCCTATTATCGGATTTCAGTCCGCGAGTAAAGCCATTGCCGCATGCGCTGCATTTATTTGTTTGTTTTAAAATATTCTAAAAACTCTTTAAATATTCTTGAAACAATTTATTGCTCGCATCAAAATGTCAAATTAAGTTAATAAATGAAGTTGGTTGGCTGAAAATAATTTCTTTTCGAAGATTTATCAGGCATCGCTACTAGCTTCCGTTTGCTTCCTACTTTCGTATCGCCTTAGAAAAGCGGAGTCTGAAGACACAGCCAGCTTCTCAATTTGACGTTTGAGCCGCCTGTACATCAGGATACAGATTCAAGAAGTGCGGATCTGTTAGACTTCCATTCTTCACAACTCTCGATAATGATAACAAAAGGTTTTCAAAATCTATCTTGGCCTCTAGTAGGTATGTCAGAGCAGATGGTCGTCGATTCAAAATTCGAGTCCTGTAAGATGCTTAGATAACTAATTATGTCGCCTGGTGCAAATGTCTGCTTTTTGTAGTGACAATGCACCGCAGATAGCATGTTAATATAATCTCTATGATTGCAGTAGGATTGGGTACATTATGCACTTGAGATTCTTAAGAGCGCATTAGGTTCCAGGTTTTTCAATTGGGCTTCTAGGCCTTTTTGTTTTGTTTAAGCTTAGACCCCACACTAGTTCATCGTAGGGTCGCAATCTGTCCAAAAATGGTGGTATAAGTCAATGCATACATTACTTTCGCATTTTTTCCCAGACCATTGTATAAAAAGATAAGAATTTTTCATCACGTCTTCATTCCCATTGGATGGTATTTGAAACAGTGAACAAATACAGTGTAAACGGCAGTGCAAAATTTTTATACCCAATTGCTATTGAGTCGAAATATAGTAATAGTATCACGTATACTTTTGATTCATTATTCCTTCTCTATTTGTAATATGTTTTGATAATACCTTTCACCATGTTCATCTGATACTGCACCAAGATTTTCGTGAATGAAATCTAAGTGCGGCTCAAAAAGACGATTTTAAAGATTTTCTCATTTACAGATATTGTACTTAAAATTGAAAAAAACAAAAAGATATTAAGAAATATTGCAAAAAAATTACAGAAAAATCGAGAAAAATACCCATTTTGAGGGCTAAAACCCTCTAAAAAGTGGGCTTCTCGGAGTAGAAAATCGGTAGACTTTATAACCACTTATTAAAAAGCCTAAAAAGAAGCTCTCTGCCAATTTTCAGCCTGTACCTAATTATTTTCGCTATATCGCTTTTTTCGGCGATAGTTTTCTCGCGATTTTACACTGTTTCTTGCGGAAAAAAATTACGTGAGATTTGCGGAGACCCTCCCCCTCCCCCACGTGAGATTTGGTGAGATTCGGCTCGACCCCCTCCCCCCCCCTAAACACCTCACGTAATTTATGGACGCCCCCTTATAAAACGAACGGAACTACTCAGGAAATACTTAGGGTAATTCTGATCTAAAAGCACTTTCTGTATTGCCTATTAAATAATGCGAGCAATACTTTTACACTTTAGTATTTTCATGGAAAAAAAATAAAATTAGGGTTATGAACTTAACATATAATCAAAAATTCCTCGTCCAGGGAAAGATAAGAACCTCTCCAAGCAAAAACTAAAAACTGCCGTCCGCACGACAAAAACTCAAATTCGACCCCCCGATCACGGTAAAAAGTCCCGTTCCGGTGCATTCCATGATCCATCCTCTATCGTCTTTTGTTTTTCTATCCCCAGCGACCAGACAAAACAGACATCCTCAAATCAGACGTTGTCAAACTTTTCTTTGGAAAGTTTTGGAAGAAGAAAAACAAAACGGATAAAATTTAAAATTTTGGGGGCAAGGAAAGTTGGCATCATTAGTAAGAAAAATATTTTTACGGAGCTGTAGCAACCCTTTTCTTAACAAATTAATTTAATAAAATTTTAAGTTGCAGTCAACCAATAGGTCGATAGTTGAACTATAAGAACCGTTAGAAATAAGAGATTTGCAGCCGAATGCAAATATCACCATCAGTGCTATTTTTTCTGCTTAACTAAACAGTTCAAGATTAAAAGCTGTTTGCTTGCTTTTGGGTGTAAATTCCAATTAAGGAAAGTTTTATATTTAACTTAGTTAATCACATATATTGTATGAACATTATAAATATATAAAATATTATAAACGTGTTATTTAAACTTATGTGGTTTTTTCAATTGACAAAAAATTGAATAATGATACCCACATAAAATGGTGACTCCGAATAAGAATTTTTATTAAACCAACGTAAAAAGTTTACATAAAAGTAAATAAATAAAAGTGCCGCAGCCGACAACCATCAAATCAAGAGGATTCGCACAGATAAAAAAATCAACATAAAAGAAGAATAGCGGAAAGACACATGTAGCAGAAATCGCATAAAAAAAACAACGGATCAGCAACAGGAAAATTAACATCTAAAGGGAAGCATCTTCAATTTTCTCAAAAATTATATTTTAAAGAAAAATACTGTAAAAATGTATATGTAATTTTAGGAATATATCTGTAGCATACAGTTTCTTGCGAAAGTACAGTTAACCACAGTAGGACGTAGCATATGAAATAAGTACATAGGAATTTATCAAAAAAAAAAAGTAAAACTATTATTGTTTTCCAGGTGAGTGACTCTGAATTAATATTTTTTTTTTAAATTTAAGAATCTATCAATTGTTACTTTAGGGTCATTCCATGGAAAACGGCACCAAGCTAATGAAAAAAAAGTGACGGAAATCACATAAATTTTAGGCTTTAAGTATTGTTAAAGCCCCATAGTATTCGGAAATATGCTTGTAGTAAAAAATAAAATTATTACTGTTTATATTTTCCCAGTTGAATATTGATTTTTCCATTCAATTCAAAAAAAAGTGCGTTTAGGTGAAGAATGCAAGCTCAAATATTCATTTAAATACTTCTAGCGAAAGTGCCGTTGATTTAAAACCAGCAGCTGAGCTATAAAGCGAAAGAGATGTAGAACATTAATTCCCTACACCAAGCCCAAAAAATAACTAAATAGTTATTAAAATATGCCTAAATTAATGTGTTTTGTGTGTATAGTTTTTTACTCGTCCCACCCGTCACGGATCCCTGTCCCACCCGTCACAGCATTTTAAGCTTCATAAAACAAGTTCGTATTGTTTTTTCACTTACCTCTTTTTAGAAAACAATTAGCGACATAACTCAAATAGAATACTACAATAAAATTAGGGCTTCGTGTGAACTATTTGATCTGAATTTCAACGTCAAGTGCAAGTATCTAAAGAAGAAGGGTTCTGCCTGTCCCACCCGTCACATATGTAATTCTACGAATTTAACAATGTTAGAATATATTTTTATGTTGTTTTCTTTTATCATATCTAAAAAAATATATCTAAGAATGCTATCATAAATACAATATGTATTATTTGCTTTGTTTGCACTTTAAAATAACTGAATGTATATCAAAAAATGTGTTAAAATGTCCCACCCGTCACCATGGAATGACCCTTTAGTGAAACCAAAAAAAAAAAATTTTATTAAACATATTAATGTTACATTTTTTCAAAATCACGTGTAAATTAAAAAATCAAACTCGTGGCATACAACCGTAAGCTCCCTTTACAAATTTCTCACATAATACCATATACACAAACAATACTAAAATTAACGGTCATCTATTGCAATTTATCGATACATGCGGAAAAACGCAAAAAATTTATACAACATGTGCGGTACAGTTAGTGAACATTTCTTTCTTTGTTTCTTTTTCTCTTTTGTGGGTATTTGAATGCAATTTTAGCTGACAAATTGGTTATTGAAACAATTTCAACGGTATACATAAATGAAAATTTTTTTCTTCTAATATAACAAAAACGGTGGTTTTAGAACTTTATATAGCGCTCATAAAAAAATCAAGATTAAAACAGAAATTTTATTGACTTTATTTTCTTTGTAACTAAAAGAAAATTTAATGTTGCTACGAAAACTACGAAATAAATTATTCACTACGACTTCATTTTCTTTGTAAGGATCAAAAGGAAATTCAATGTCAAACAAATAATACGAAACAAATTAATTTCGAAAGACTTTATTTTCTTTGAGAGAGCAAAGAAAATTTAAGATTAAATTTAACCGCATTGCAATGCATATTTATTTTATTTTGTTAAAGAATAAAGGATAACTGCATTCACCTTTAACTCCATTTTCTTTGCAAACAATAAGAAAATTTAAAGTTAAAATTAAATATAAAAGAAATGAACGGAATTCATTATTTATCTTTACCTTCCTTACACGCATAAAGAAGATTCAAGGTTATTTAATAGGGAGTAAACACAATTTCATGCACATAATAGAAACTCCACAACGCAAGACAACATATAAAGTCTTACATTTTTACATTTCTTACTCTGGCATAATTAATTAGTTATTATTACCTTATTATTATTATTAATAATAATGACCCCAGAAGTAAACTGCGAACCAAAGCATATTTCTTTTCTTTTCTTCTGCCGAAGCTCAATCAGTCAATCAAATTAATCCCTTTTTAACTGCGAAACAAACTATTATTGGGGGATAGCATTTAACAAGTCCTAGTGACTAAACAAAACGAAAGGTAAATTTCACCCAAGTAGGTGAAGTAAAAAGTAAAAATAAAAATATTCTAAATTTTCGAATTTCAAAAAATCATAGCAAACCCAATTACTTAGCAATGGCCACTGATAAAGAGTTTAGCAACCTGGAACAACTAACTCACCTGTTTAAGACCTTAACGAGCCGCATTAGCAGACTCGAAAAAAGACAAGGGTATCGGTCAAGAAGCAACTCACGAAACCAATCTCACAATAGGCGCCATCAGTATCACCAACGCAATCAAGCCAAAGAAATTTGTTGGTATCACAAAAAATTTGGAGGCAAGGCGAAAAAATGTATATCACCCTGCGTATATGATGCATCAATCACAAAAAACGAGATATAACCACATCGTCCGCGACAGCAATGTTGGGCAAACCATCATGTCGTTTATTCGCATTGGACAGATGCACAAACATCCAGTTCTTAATCGACAAAGGTGCCGAAGTCTCAGTCGTACCCAGAAAATTATTTAAGAAGCAAGGAACTAAATCAGACTTTCTATTAATAGCAGCAAACGGCGCACCAATTAGTACGTACGGTTTCAAAACCATAACCTTAGACTTAGGACTTCGACGACAGTTCCAGTACACTTTTATAATCGCCTCAGTCGATTATGCGATCATCGGAGCCGATTTCCTATACAAATTCGATTTAATGGTAGACATTCGCGGAAGAAAACTGAGGGACAAACAAACAACCCTCGCGGTGAACTGCATCTCGAAAGTCGTTAATTGCTGCACGCCTAAATTATATGCCCTAACTGGAGAGTTCGGTTCCATTCTGAACGAATACCCAACTCTCAAGGCTCCACCAAATTTTAACCAACCCGTTGAACATAAAACAGTGCATCGTATCTTCACAACAGGCCCACTACCGGCCGCCCGGCCTAGAAGACTGAATCCAGAAAGATTCAAGATAGCTAAAGCGGAATTCGAGACTATGGTAAAACTAGGAATATGCAGACCATCGTCCTCGTCCGTCGCTCACCTCTCCACATGGTGCCCAAAAAGGACTCCACCGATTGAACACCGCCACCATTTTCGACAAATACCCATTGCCGAACATACACGACTGCACAATCAATCTCCATGGGTGCAAATATTTTTCAAAAATTGATCTAGTTCGAGCATATCACCAAATTCCAGTGGCGGCGGAAGACATTTTTAAGACGGCAGTAACAACACCTTTTGGCCTTTTTGAATTTTTACGTATGCCTTTTGGCGTAAAAAACGGAGCGCAGACGTTCCAAGGATTCATCAACGAGGTGCTACAAGGACTCGATTTCGTTTTCGTATACGTAGATGACATTCTCGTGGGCAGCCGAACCCCGGACGAACATAAAAAACATCTTCATCTATTGTTCGACAGACTTCAAAAGTACAGCATAAACGTAAATCCACAAAAGTGTGTATTGGGAGTCAACAAACTAGAATTTCTCGGACACACTATCTCTGAACTCGGAATAGCTCCTTCTGAAAGCCGAATACGTGCAATAAAAGATTTCCCCACACCTACCAGTGTTAAAAAGCTACAACGTTTTCTAGGAATGGCAAATTTTTATCATCGTTTCCTGACCAATATAGCACAAACAGCCATGCCTTTATACAAACTACTCCAAAAGGGTCCTAAACGGAAGTCCAATTATACAGAATTTTCTTGGTCAAACGAACATGACATTGCTTTTAATGCTATTAAACGAGACCTAGAAAACCACACGCTACTCGTTCACCCAGATCCTAATGCCAAAGTCAGTCTATGGGTTGACGCATCTAGTGATGCGACAGGTGCAGTGTTACAACAGCTCAACGGTAACAAATGGGAACCATTGAGTTTCTTTTCAAAAAGACTAAAACCTTCGGAAACAAAGTATTCAACTTTCGACCGGGAACTTTTGGCAATATATCTAGCCATCAAAAGATTTAAACATTTTATAGAAGGCAGAAGCCTTACCATTTTTACAGACCATAAGCCTTTGACCAGAGCCATCGGTTCGAAAGCGGAAAAATCACCAAGGCAAACAACACAGTTAGATTATATCTCTCAATTCACAAACGACATAAGGCACGTTAAAGGACAACTAAACGTCGTTGCGGATACGCTCTCACGAGCACAAATAGACACTGTCCACCATGAGAAATTAGACCTAACACTTCTTTCCTCGGAACAACTAAAAGATCAAGAGCTCGAAGAGGTTTTAAACTCAAGAGATGACAAAAAGGTACAGTGGTCGTTAATAAAAGTTACTATACCATTGGAAGAACAGGAGATATGGTGCGAAACCTCCACGGCAACCAACCGACCTTATGTTCCAAAGTCACTTCGTCGCGTAGTTTTTGACACAATGCATGGTCTTTCCCATCCCGGCATAAGAGCTTCAAGGAAGCTGATAACGGCTAAATATTTCTGGCCGCGCATGAATTCTGACGTCAATCGATGGGCAAAAACATGCATATCCTGCCAGAAGGCAAAAGTCACAAAACACACCGTCTCTCCACACGGAAATTTCAAGGTACCCACTGGCCGTTTTGAACACGTGCACATGGATCTAGTAGGTCCATTACCGCCGTCAAACGGATATACATACCTCCTCACCATAAAATACCGCTTAACACATTGGCCAGAGGTTTTCCGGCTAAGAAACATTACCGCCCCAACTGTCGCTAACGTTTTTGTACACCAATGGGTCGCTCGATATGGACTACCAAGAACAATAACAACGGACCAAGGCCGACAGTTCGAATCAGCACTTTTCAATGATCTCTCCACTCTTTTTGGCACTCATCGTATTCGCACCACAGCTTACCACCGTCAGTCAAATGGGTCAATCGAAAGATTGCACAGACAGATCAAGGTAGCAATTCGAGCCAGCCCTGCGCCCAAGAAATGGTACAATAGTTTATCCTGGATACTCTTAGGCATCAGATCCAGTATTATGGAAGATCTAGGCGTAGCACCAGCACAGCTTCTTTACGGTCAAGCAATACGATTACCTGGCGAATTATAGCCGATGACACTACAAAAAACCTAACTCTAAATACAAGCGTTGCAAAAGAAATATGCGAAACAATATCAACCATTCGACCACAACTTTCCCGCAAACGAACACAAAGAAACATTTTCATACCCCAAGATTTGTTCACTACTCCATACGTTTTTGTCCGCGAAGAAATTCATAAAGGCAGCTTACATCCACCTTACAGCGGACCACACAAAGTAATAACTAGGCACGAAAAGTTTTTTAAAGTTTTGTTTCATGATCAAGAACGCGTAATAACAATTGATAGAATCAAACCCGCCTTCATCTGCAATTCAGAGCCACTCGCGGAAGTACCCGATAATAGTAAAAAATGTGAAAGAAAAGTCACTTTTAAATTATAAAAAAAAACATATATAAATACTTATAGATATACATAGTTAAAAAGAAAAAATAATAATAAACATAGAAGAATATTAAACATAATTGCGTATTAAAGTAGGAATGTACCATTCTTTTTATAAGAGAATTTTTTTTCAAGTTGAATTATTATCATTACTTTTTATAAGAGAATATTTTTTTTTCAATTTGAATTATTATCATAACTTTTTATTAAAGGGGGAGTGATATAGCAACCCTTTTCTTAACAAATTAATTTAATAAAATTTTAAGTTGCAATCAACCAATAGGTCGATAGTTGAACTAATAAGAACCGTTAGAAATAAGAGATTTGCAGCCGAATGCAAATATCACCATCAGTGCTATTTTTTCTGCTTAACTAAACAGTTCAAGATTAAAAGCTGTTTGCTTGCTTTTGGGTGTAAATTCCAATTAAGGAAAGTTTTATATTTAACTTAGTTAATCACATATATTGTATGAACATTATAAATATATAAAATATTATAAACGTGTTATTTAAACTTATGTGGTTTTTTCAATTGACAAAAAGTTGAATAATGATACCCACAGAAGCAAATGTATAATTTGTGGACTAGCTCGTGTAGGGCGTCCGTTACAACACACTATCTCCGGCACAATCTGTGCAAACCACAACCGCATTAAATGCCCTACACTCATCAAGATGTAAAGAAGTTCTCCTCTCTACTGCACTAGTAACCTTACTAGGGGCAAAAGGAGTACGAAAAACCTTTAGAGCAATCATCGACCCAGGCTCCCAATCGTCCTTCCTGTCAGAGTATGCCGTACAAACACTCTCACTTCAGAAGAAACCAGTTTCGGCGAATATATTGGTTATAGGAGAAATCGAAGCTGGAACTTCCCGGGCAATGGTGGAAACAACCCTGCTTATTCAAGCCCTTGTCTTGAAGACCTTAACGTCATTCCTACCATCAAGCACCTTCACACCTATCGGCTGAAAACATATTGAAGGGATAAAATTGGCTGATCCTACCTTTAACCAACCAGGACGAATCGATGTGATACTAGGAGCTGACATTTACGGATCCTTAATATTGCCAGACATTAGAAAGGGCCTTCCAGATCAACCAATCGCGCAAGAAACTGTGTTAGGCTGGATATTAAATGGAAAGGTATCAAGTAGTACCAGTGAGCTCCCTTCACCCAGGACTTTCACGACCATTATATCCCTAGCTACTCTCAGTCAACAGCTACAAAATTTTTGGGCGGTTGAAGAGGTTCCCACCACGACAGCTCTTAACCCAGATGATCAAAAATGTGAAACCATCTATCAGGAATCACACCAACGTCTTGAGGATGGTAGATTTTGCGTACACTTACCCTTTATCAGTGAACAACACAAACAATCATTAGGTCGGTCGCGTGCAGCCGCCGTAGGAAGTTTTTTGAATCTTGAAAAACTCTTTTTGTCAAACCCCAACTTGAAAAAAGAGTACTCTCAGTGCATTAAAGAATATATCCAACTAAAGCATATGGTCCCAGCAACAAACTCAGAAGACGAGACCCAAATACAGCAAGGCGATTCCATTTTCCACACAAGTTTCTACCTAACGCATCATGCGGTCTACAAAGAGAGTACTTCCACAAGACTACGAATTGTATTTTACGCATCAAGACCAACCAGTTCCGGGCACTCTCTCAACGATGTTTTGTTGACCGGTCGTACCTTGCAAAATGAAATTATAGCCGTTCTTACTCGATATAGGAAATTCAGATTCGTGCTGGTCTCCGACATTGTTAAGATGTAGCGCCAAATAGTAGTTCATCCCGACGATGTAACCTATCAAAGAGTGATATGGCGAGAATCTCCGTCCGACCCTCTACAAGAGTATTGTCTAACCACGGTAACTTTTGGAGTTACTTGCGCACCATATCTGGCAATTCGTACGATTCAGCAGTTAGCCAGTGACGAACGTGACGGCTATCCACATGCATCCCAGATAATATTAAACGATTTCTACGTTAATGATCTACTCACGGGTGCTGATTCGATTGAAGAAGCAATAACGATACACAAGGACGTGGATGGACTACTTCTTCGCGGTGGTTTTAAGCTCAAGAAGTGGCTTGCAAATGATAGTTCCATCCTTACTACAATCCCGGAAGAAGATAGGGCATTGTCCGATCCCATTGACCTCACCTTAGATCAAGGTGTTAAGTCTATGGGTGTTATGTGGTATCCTTCCTCCGACACATTTAGTTATAAAATAAAGTTATCCCAAGAACTACATGTAATGAGCAAACGAGAGCTTCTCTCAGAGATCGCCAAACTCTATGATCCACTAGTCCTGGAATAATTACTGCAAAAATCCTGATGCAGTCATTACGGATTCTTGGAAGTGAGTGGGATGAGCCCCTGCCATCAACGGTACAACATTCCTGGTCCATGATAAAATCTCAGCTACCACTACTCAAACAACTTAGCATCCCACGCTGGTTAGGAACTACGCAACACTCTCAGAATATTCAACTCCACGTTTTTAGTGACGCTTCGCAGAACGCCTTTGCGGCCGTCATCTATCTTTGCATATCCACCCCAGACCGTACAGTAAAGACCCAGATCATCACCTCCAAAACTAAAGTCGCTCCGATAAAACAGATATCTATACCGAAGCTAGAATTGTGTGGTGCAGTATTAGCCGCAAAATTAGTGCGACACACTCGTAACACCTTGCAATTGGGCAATATCAAAACACACATGTGAACAGATTCATCAATTGCCCCTCTCATGGCTGAAAGGACAACCACGAAAATGGACAACCTTTGTGGCAAATCGCACAAGTGAAATCTTCACGCTAATAGGGAATTCACCATGGCATCATGTCCCCTCAAAAGATAACCCTGCAGACCTACTTTCCAGAGGAATTCTACCAAACGAGTTGATCACTCCAACGCAGTGGTGGAGCGGACCTCATTGGTTAATTCAAGATCCCAGCCATTGGCCTCATTCACCGAATCTTGAAGAAACAGAGCAAGAGACAAGGAAATACATTCATGGGGTACATACAATACATGATGAAAATCCATTTCTGTTAGAACTCCAAAAACGGTTCTCCTCATTCTCCAAGTTGATTCGCGTCACCGCTTCTTGTTTCCGCGTTATCAGGCGCCCCCATCCAAAACATCGCTGGTTAACAACACGAGAATTAGAGCAGGCCAGGAAATTTTTGGTGAAATTTCATCAACAACTATATTTTCCCAATGATCTCCGACATTTGGAACTACACAAAACTGTACATCCAAAGAGCAAGCAGAAAAATCGAACTCCGTTCATAGACAGCGACAAAGTTCTAAGAGTCGGCGGTCGTCTCCAGAACGCTCCAATGAGTCGTGATGAGCGGCACCCGATCATTTCAAGCCATTCGTGTCATCTAAGCTCTCTTTTGATTACTCAATACCATCTTTCATGCATGCGCGGCGCAACTCAATTAACCCTATCACTCTTACGGAAAAAATACTGGATTCTAGATGGTCGCAATACTGTTCGTCGGCTACTGCTCAAATGTGTGACATGTTTTCGATTAAGAGCACAAGTCAACACCCAGCTAATGGGAAACTTACCAGCACAAAGAGTCACAATGTCAAGGCCATTCACGCACACGGGTGTGGACTATTGCGGACCCATCAGTATCAAAACCAGTAAGAGAAGAGGAGCCCCTGCAACCAAAGGATATATTGCGCTATTTATTTGCTTATCTGTGAAGGCCATACATCTCGAACTCTTTAGCGAGCTAACCACAAAAACCTTTTTAGCAGCACTTCATCGTTTTATATCCCGAAGAGGAAAATGCCAACACATTTATAGCGATTGTGGCACCAACTTCATCGGCACAAATTCATATTTCAAAGAAGTTCAAAAACAACAAGGTCAAATCGCCCCTAGCGTCACTTAGTAACGTCACTTTTTCCAGCATTAACATCCACTTTGTCAAAGGCTTTTCTGAAATCTGTGTATATGGAATCAACAGGTATGCCAGCATCCATTGATTGGAATAAGAAATTCGAATAAATTAAGAGATTAGTCTCAGTTGATTTGGACTTCACAAAACCATGTTGATTGGGGTTAAATATGTGCTTAAAAAAGTAATAGACTCTGCCATGCACTAATCGCTCAAAGGTTTTAGCTACGGATGAGAGTAAAGAGATAGGTCTATAGTTCAATATATCACTTTTAGGTCCTGACTTGTGAATTGGTGATATATTCGCAGTTTTCCATACCAGTGATAGTGGAACCATCATTATGGCGCAAAATCAAGGCGCTCCCATTACCATGGGATAAAATCAACCGAGCCAAGCGGTCCTACCGCTACAAAATCAAGGAGGGAACTTTAAGATTTTCCCTCTTAAAAGACCGACGATGCCGCATTACGCTCCAAAACCAACCTCAGAATAAATAAATGAATAATATTCCATCCAAATTTAAATTTGGATTAAAAACTAATAACGTTAAATAATAAACCAAGTGATCAATTTAAAATCATGAATTTTATTTGAAAAAAGAAAGAAAAAAAAACACAACAAAAAAAACAAGTATGCATTGAAGCCAATGCTTCAAGGCCCCGGAGGATGTTCCGTCTTGACGCTAGAAAGGAATATATATTAACAATAATAATCGTTTATTATTAATAAACTACCTTTTTTATAAATCGTCTTCCAAAAGCCTCCAGCAAAAAAAAGGGCACAATAAACCCCATAAGACCTGAAAATAAAAATAATAAAAAAAAGATTACTAAAGAATAAGCCTACTATAACAAAATACTTATTTGACAACACAGCATGAAATTCTCCCCAACCGCTCCGCCTTTTCGTCCCATGTAAATAATTCCTAAAAATATAAAAAGAAAATTATAAAATTAAGAATTACAAAAGAAGTACCTTTGACAGCTTCAGCCACCAACACAAACACATACTCAACTTCGCAATTGGTCTAAACATGGGAAGGAGTACTAAAAGCAGCAATATAAGGCATTACCCCACCAAAACATTGCCCCGTCGAATTGACTGGCTATTGTTGCAGGGAAAATATATGGCGCAGCAGCTGACTGAAATTCTCAGATCACTTCTGATCTTCGTAGCGTACCGAGCTCGAAGAAAACCCAGCACAAGGCTAGTGATCTCAACATTAAGTGCATGCAACGTATCGAGTTCATGCAAAGGCTACAATTTACACTCAACGTATCGAGTTAGTGTAAATGTCAGCACTAGGTGCATGCAACGTATCGAGTTCATGCAGAAGCTTCAAATTACACTCAACGTATAGAGTTAGTGTAAATTGCAACATTAAGTAGTACATGTAACGTATCGAGTTCATGAAAATTCCCGATGCCCAAGTACATCTAACGAATCGAGTTGATGTAAATTCCTGATTCCCGACACCAATATTATTTTATAACATAAAAATTTTGAATTTTATCTAATCCACGAACTGGGTGATATTTATACGAGAAAGGGAAAAACTAACAACAAGAAGCCAAACGACAGTGGAAATCTACCGGATTACAAGATTTAATGTGTATACTAAAGGATAAATTTTACTTAAACACACCTTATCAGATTTATAATTATAATTGATATTTACTGAATTTATATTGAATTTAACTCAACTTTAGTGAGAATTACTGTGAGTCTTAACTAAATTGCATGAAAATTGACATTTGGATTGAAATCGGATTTATATATGAAATTATTTCTTTGAATTGAAACATAAAATTGTGGAAATACGTTTTCTTGGATTTTATCAATAAACATTTGAACTTGCACATTTGGGTTTTATTTCTGAAGTTTCCCGTTGCCCAGTGAGTATTAACAGGCTTCCTAAGCCTCCAACAAGATTATTATACCAAAGTCACTACAAGAAGAGTATTTAAAAATACTACACACTGATCACTCGGGAATTACCAAGACAAAAAATAAAGCAAAGAATTTATTATACTGGAAGAATATTAACGTAGACAAAGAAAGAATAATCAAAAGTTGTCAAGTATGTCAACATAATCAAAGATCCAATATAAAGGAACCTGCTATAATGCACGATATCCCTAAATTGAATTTCATTAAACTTGGACTTGACATTCTAGAATTTGGGAAGGGGTATTATTTGGTGCTCGTTGATTAATTTTCACGATGGTTGGAAGTATTGCCGTTGAAAAATAAATCAAGCTCAGAAATAATAAGAAAATCAATGGGGGTCTTCTCAACTCATGGATATCCGAAAGAAATAGTTTCTGATAACTCACCTTTTAACTGTGCAGAATTACGCAAGTTTGCGCAAGAAATTGGCACAAGATTTAATTTTAGTAGTCCATACTACCCTAAGTCCAATGGGCTCGCAGAGAAATATGTGGGGATTAGTAAGCAGCTGTTAAAGAAGGCTTTACAAACCAGTACGAACATGCTAGAACTGCTGCAACAATATCGTAACTCACCACTTGTGGGAATAGGGTATTCCCCATGTCAACTTTTATTCAATCGCAGAATTAGAACCAAAATTCCAGTGCATGACAAGCTACTAGGCCCACAAGTGAATGAAGATGCATACAGAAGATTCGTCAGCAACAAAAGAAAATAAGTTCATTTTATAACAATAGCGCTAAAGTTAGAGAAGTTAGAAATTAGAGAGCTAAAGTTAGAACTTAGAGAGGGGGAGGATGTGTGGCTTCAAAAGTATAACAAAAGATGGTATCCTGGTAGAATAAAAACTAAAGTCTCGTCACCGAGATCGTTTGTAGTAGAGTTGGAAGATGGGGGCACATACTGACGAAATCAGTATCATTTGCGTAAAAGGAAATCTCTTCCTGATGTGATGGCTAAACGTGATCTAAGTATAGTCGAGAATCCAAAGTAACATAACTATAATCTTTGCCCCAGGACATCACAGCATCTCATTCATTGCCGCTGATGTCACTAACAATTTGTTGCACTAAAAAAAAAATATTATACATATATGTATAGACTTAAATTAAGGAGGGAGATGTCATAATAGAGACATCTATTAATAACTAGAATTCATACAGATGTTTTTATATATATTATGTTTTATATTGTACATTTATCCTAGTTCAAGAAGAACAAGAAATTGATTTATAGCTTAAGTCACTTGTATTGTAAACGCTGTCGAGTGAAGTAATTAATGAATAAAGAAGTAGTAAAACCAATAAAACAGTAGTAAACTATATTATACCGAATTTTAAATAGAAAAAGAATTTTATTAATTGAAAAAATGTTTGCATTTAGTGTCAGGAAAAAAACTTTATTATATTTCAGGAGTGCAGTGGACAAATTAATTTTTAAAGAGAAGCTATTATACCTCTACCTTTACATAAAGCCTTGCTTTTTTATTTGTCGAACGATTCATTAACCGCTACTCTTGGGAATAATAAAAGCGTTTTAAAAATGATGAAAAAAGAGACAACACAAAGGAAGCGAAGATTGGATAAAGAAAGGCAAAAACGCGAAGAAAAAAGAGCGACACAATCAGAGGAGGACAAAGCAGCTCGATTACGACGTAAGCGGGAGCATATTTCGGAATGTAGAGCGACACAATCCGAGGAGGGCAGAGCACCTCGATTGCGACGTAAACGGGAGCATATTTCGGAATGTAGAGCGACACAATCCGAGGAGGGCAAAGCAGCTCGATTGCGACGTATGCGCGAGCATATTTCGGAATGTAGAGCGACACAGTCAGAGGAGGACAAAACAGCTCCATTGCAACATATGCGCAAGCATAATTCTGAATGCAGAGCGACAGAATCAGAGGAGGACAAAGCAGCTCGATTGCGACGTATGCGAGAGCATATTTCGGAATGTAGAGCGACAGAATCAGAGGAGGACAAAGCAGCTCGATTGCGACGTATGCGCGAGCATATTTCGGAATGTAGAGCGACACAGTCAGAGGAGGAGAAAGCAGCTCGATTGCGACGTAAGCGAGAGCATATTTCGGAATGTAGAGCGACACAATCCGAGGAGGGCAAAGCAGCTTGATTGCGACGTATGCGCCAGCATATTTCGGAATGTAGAGCGACACAGTCAGAGGAGGACAAAATAGCTCCATTGCAACGTATGCGAGAGCACAATTCTGAATGCAGAGCGACAGAATCAGAGGAGGAAAAAACAGCTGGATTGCGACGTATGCGCGAGCATAAATCTGAATGCAAAGCGACAGAATCAGAGGAGGACAAAGCAGCTCGATTGCGACGTATGCGCGAGCATAATTCTGAATGCAGAGCGACAGAATCAGACGAGGACAAAGCAGCTCGATTGCGACGTATGCGCAAGCATATTTCGGAATGTAGAGCGACACCGTCAGAGGAGGACAAAACAGCTCCATTGCAACGTATCCGCGAGCATAATTCTGAATGCATAGCGACAGAATCAGAGGAGGACAAAGCAGCTCGATTGCGACGTATGCGCGAGCATATTTCGGAATGTAGCGCGACACAATCAGAAGAGGATAAAGGAGCTCGATTGCGACATATGCGCGAGCATAATTATGAATGCAGAGCGACAGAATCAGAAGAGGAGAAAGCAGCTCGATTGCGACGTTCGCGCGAGCATAATTCTAAATGCAGAGCGACAGAATCAGAAGAGGACAAAGCAGCTCGATTGCGATGTATGCGCGAGCATATTTCTGAATGCAGAGCGACAGAATCAGAGGAGGACAAAACAGCTCGATTGCAACATATGCGCGAGCATAATTCTGAATGCAGAGCGACACAATCAGAGGAGGACAAAGCAGCTCGATTGCAACGTATCCGCGAGCATATTTCGGAATGTAGAGCTACACAATCAGAGGAGGATAAAGCAGCTCGATTGCGACGTATGCGCGAGCATAATTCTGAATGCATAGCGGCAGAATCAGGGGAGGACAAAGCAGCTCGATTGCGACGTATGCGCGAGCATATTTCGGAATGTAGAGCGACACCGTCAGAGGAGGACAAAACAGCTCCATTGCAACGTATGCGCGAGCATAATTCTGAATGCATAGCGACAGAATCAGAGGAGGACAGAGCAGCTCGATTGCGACGTATGCGCGAGCATATTTCGGAATGTAGAGCGACACAATCAGAAGAGGATAAAGGAGCTCGATAGGGACATATGCGCGAGCATAATTATGAATGCAGAGCGACAGAATCAGAAGAGGAGAAAGCAGCTCGATTGCGACGTATGCGCAAGCATAATTCTAAATGCAGAGCGACAGAATCAGAAGAGGACAAAGCAGCTCGATTTCGATTTATGCGCGAGCATATTTCTGAATGCAGAGCGACAGAATCAGAGGAGGACAAAACAGCTCGATTGCGAAGTATGCGCGAGCATAATTCTGAATGCAGAGCGACAGAATCAGAGGAGGACAAAGCAGCTCGATTGCGACGTATGCGCGAGCATAATTCTGAATGCAGAGCGACAGAATCAGAGGAGGACAAAGCAGCTCGATTGCCACGTATGCGCGAGCATATTTCGGAATGTAGAGCGACACCGTCAGAGGAGGACAAAACAGCTCCATTGCAACGTATTCGCGAGCATAATTCTGAATGCATAGCGACAGAATCAGAGGAGGACAGAGCAGCTCGATTGCGACGTATGCGCGAGCATATTTCGGAATGTAGAGCGACACAATCAGAAGAGGATAAAGCAGCTCGATTGCGACATATGCGCGAGCATAATTATGAATGCAGAGCGACAGAATCGGAAGAGGAGAAAGCAGCTCGATTGCGACGAATGCGCGAGCATAATTCTAAATGCAGAGCGACAGAATCAGAAGAGGACAAAGCAGCTCGATTGCGATTTATGCGCGAGCATATTTCTTAATGCAGAGCGACAGAATCAGAGGAGGACAAAACAGCTCGATTGCGAAGTATGCGCGAGCATAATTCTGAATGCAGAGCGACACAATCAGAGGAGGACAAAGCAGCTCGATTGCACGTATCCTCGAGCATATTTCGGAATGTAGAGCTACACAATCAGAGGAGGATAAAGCAGCTCGATTGCGACGTATGCGCGAGCATAATTCTGAATGTATAGCGACAGAATCAGAGGAGGACAAAGCAGCTCGATTGCGACGTATGCGCGAGCATATTTCGGAATGTAGAGCGACACAATCAGAAGAGGATAAAGCAGCTCGATTGCGACATATGAGCGAGCATAATTATGAATGCAGAGCGACAGAATCAGAAGAGGAGAAAGCAGCTCGATTGCGACGTATGCGCGAGCATAATTCTAAATGCAGAGCGACAGAATCAGAAGAGGACAAAGCAGCTCGATTTCGATTTATGCGCGAGCATATTTCTGAATGCAGAGCGACAGAATCAGAGGAGGACAAAACAGCTCGATTGCGAAGTATGCGCGAGCATAATTCTGAATGCAGAGCGACAGAATCAGAGGAGGACAAAGCAGCTCGATTGCGACGTATGCGCAAGCATATTTCGGAATGTAGAGCGACACAGTCAGAGGAGGACAAAACAGCTAAATTGCAACGTATGCGCGAGCATAATTCTGAATGCAGAGCGACAGAATCAGAGGAGGACAAAGCAGCTCGATTGCGACGTATGCGCGAGCATAATTCTGAATGCAGAGCGACAGAATCAGAGGAGGACAAAGCAGCTCGATTGCCACGTATGCGCGAGCATATTTCGGAATGTAGAGCGACACCGTCAGAGGAGGACAAAACAGCTCCATTGCAACGTATGCGCGAGCATAATTCTGAATGCATAGCGACAGAATCAGAGGAGGACAAAGCAGCTCGATTGCGACGTATGCGCGAGCATATTTCGGAATGTAGAGCGACACGATCAGAAGAGGATAAAGCAGCTCGATTGCGACATATGCGCGAGCATAATTATGAATGCAGAGCGACAGAATCAGAAGAGGAGAAAGCAGCTCCATTGCGACGTATGCGCGAGCATAATTCTAAATGCAGAGCGACAGAATCAGAAGAGGGCAAAGCAGCTCGATTGCGATTTATGCGCGAGCATATTTCTGAATGCAGAGCGACAGAATCAGAGGAGGACAAAACAGCTCGATTGCGAAGTATGCGCGAGCATAATTATGAATGCAGAGCGACACAATCAGAGGAGGACAAAGCAGCTCGATTGCACGTATCCGCGAGCATATTTCGGAATGTAGAGCTACACAATCAGAGGAGGATAAAGCAGCTCGATTGCGACGTATGCGCGAGCATAATTCTGAATGCATAGCGACAGAATCAGAGGAGGACAAAGCAGCTCGATTGCGACGTATGCGCGAGCGTATTTCGGAATGTAGAGCGACACAATCAGAAGAGGATAAAGCAGCTCGATTGCGACATATGAGCGAGCATAATTATGAATGCAGAGCGACAGAATCAGAAGAGGAGAAAGCAGCTCGATTGCGACGTATGCGCGAGCATAATTCTAAATGCAGAGCGACAGAATCAGAAGAGGACAAAGCAGCTCGATTTCGATTTATGCGCGAGCATATTTCTGAATGCAGAGCGACAGAATCAGAGGAGGACAAAACAGCTCGATTGCGAAGTATGCGCGAGCATAATTCTGAATGCAGAGCGACAGAATCAGAGGAGGACAAAGCAGCTCGATTGCGACGTATGCACAAGCATATTTCGGAATGTAGAGCGACACCGTCAGAGGAGGACAAAACAGCTCCATTGCAACGTATGCGCGAGCATAATTCTGAATGCATAGCGACAGAATCAGAGGAGGACAAAACAGCTAAATTGCAACGTATGCGCGAGCATAATTCTGAATGCAGAGCGACAGAATCAGAGGACAAAGCAGCTCGATTGCGACGTATGCGCAAGCATATTTCGGAATGTAGAGCGACACAGTCAGAGGAGGACAAAACAGCTAAATTGCAACGTATGCGCGAGCATAATTCTGAATGCAGAGCGACAGAATCAGAGGAGGTCAAAGCAGCTCGATTGCGACGTATGCGCGAGCATAATTCTGAATGCAGAGCGACAGAATCAGAGGAGGACAAAGCAGCTCGATTGCCACGTATGCGCGAGCATATTTTGGAATGTAGAGCGACACCGTCAGAGGAGGACAAAACAGCTCCATTGCAACGTATGCGCGAGCATAATTCTGAATGCATAGCGACAGAATCAGAGGAGGACAAAGCAGCTCGATTGCGACGTATGCGCGAGCATAATTCTGAATGGAGAGCGACAGAATCAGAGGAGGACAAAACAGCTAAATTGCAACGTATGCGCGAGCATAATTCTGAATGCAGAGCGACAGAATCAGAGGAGGACAAAGCAGCTCGATTGCGACGTATGCGCGAGCATAATTCTGAATGGAGAGCGACAGAATCAGAGGAGGACAAAGCAGCTCGATTGCCACGTATGCGCGAGCATATTTTGGAATGTAGAGCGACACCGTCAGAGGAGGACAAAACAGCTCCATTGCAACGTATGCGCGAGCATAATTCTGAATGCATAGCGACAGAATCAGAGGAGGACAAAACAGCTAAATTGCAACGTATGCGCGAGCATAATTCTGAATGCAGAGCGACAGAATCAGAGGACAAAGCAGCTCGATTGCGACGTATGCGCAAGCATATTTCGGAATGTAGAGCGACACAGTCAGAGGAGGACAAAACAGCTAAATTGCAACGTATGCGCGAGCATAATTCTGAATGCAGAGCGACAGAATCAGAGGAGGTCAAAGCAGCTCGATTGCGACGTATGCGAGAGCACAATTCTGAATGCAGAGCGACAGAATCAGAGGAGGACAAAACAGCTGGATTGCGACGTATGCGCGAGCATAAATCTGAATGCAGAGCGACAGAATCAGAGGAGGACAAAGCAGCTCGATTGCGACGTATGCGCGAGCATAATTCTGAATGCAGAGCGACAGAATCAGACGAGGACAAAGCAGCTCGATTGCGACGTATGCGCAAGCATATTTCGGAATGTAGAGCGACACCGTCAGAGGAGGACAAAACAGCTCCATTGCAACGTATCCGCGAGCATAATTCTGAATGCATAGCGACAGAATCAGAGAAGGACAAAGCAGCTCGATTGCGACGTATGCGCGAGCATATTTCGGAATGTAGCGCGACACAATCAGAAAAGGATAAAGAAGCTCGATTGCGACATATGCGCGAGCATAATTATGAATGCAGAGCGACAGAATCAGAAGAGGAGAAAGCAGCTCGATTGCGACGTTCGCGCGAGCATAATTCTAAATGCAGAGCGACAGAATCAGAAGAGGACAAAGCAGCTCGATTGCGATGTATGCGCGAGCATATTTCTGAATGCAGAGCGACAGAATCAGAGGAGGACAAAACAGCTCGATTGCAACATATGCGCGAGCATAATTCTGAATGCAGAGCGACACAATCAGAGGAGGACAAAGCAGCTCGATTGCAACGTATCCGCGAGCATATTTCGGAATGTAGAGCTACACAATCAGAGGAGGATAAAGCAGCTCGATTGCGACGTATGCGCGAGCATAATTCTGAATGCATAGCGGCAGAATCAGGGGAGGACAAAGCAGCTCGATTGCGACGTATGCGCGAGCATATTTCGGAATGTAGAGCGACACAATCAGAAGAGGATAAAGCAGCTCGATTGCGACATATGCGCGAGCATAATTATGAATGCAGAGCGACAGAATCAGAAGAGGAGAAAGCAGCTCGATTGCGACGTATGCGCAAGCATAATTCTAAATGCAGAGCGACAGAATCAGAAGAGGACAAAGCAGCTCGATTTCGATTTATGCGCGAGCATATTTCTGAATGCAGAGCGACAGAATCAGAGGAGGAGAAAACAGCTCGATTGCGAAGTATGCGCGAGCATAATTCTGAATGCAGAGCGACAGAATCAGAGGAGGACAAAGCAGCTCGATTGCGACGTATGCGCGAGCATAATTCTGAATGCAGAGCGACAGAATCAGAGGAGGACAAAGCAGCTCGATTGCCACGTATGCGCGAGCATATTTCGGAATGTAGAGCGACACCGTCAGAGGAGGACAAAACAGCTCCATTGCAACGTATGCGCGAGCATAATTCTGAATGCATAGCGACAGAATCAGAGGAGGACAGAGCAGCTCGATTGCGACGTATGCGCGAGCATATTTCGGAATGTAGAGCGACACAATCAGAACAGGATAAAGCAGCTCGATTGCGACATATGCGCGAGCATAATTATGAATGCAGAGCGACAGAATCGGAAGAGGAGAAAGCAGCTCGATTGCGACGAATGCGCGAGCATAATTCTAAATGCAGAGCGACAGAATCAGACGAGGACAAAGCAGCTCGATTGCGATTTATGCGCGAGCATATTTCTGAATGCAGAGCGACAGAATCAGAGGAGGACAAAACAGCTCGATTGCGAAGTATGCGCGAGCATAATTATGAATGCAGAGCGACACAATCAGAGGAGGACAAAGCAGCTCGATTGCACGTATCCGCGAGCATATTTCGGAATGTAGAGCTACACAATCAGAGGAGGATAAAGCAGCTCGATTGCGACGTATGCGCGAGCATAATTCTGAATGCATAGCGACAGAATCAGAGGAGGACAAAGCAGCTCGATTGCGACGTATGCGCGAGCGTATTTCGGAATGTAGAGCGACACAATCAGAAGAGGATAAAGCAGCTCGATTGCGACATATGAGCGAGCATAATTATGAATGCAGAGCGACAGAATCAGAAGAGGAGAAAGCAGCTCGATTGCGACGTATGCGCGAGCATAATTCTAAATGCAGAGCGACAGAATCAGAAGAGGACAAAGCAGCTCGATTTCGATTTATGCGCGAGCATATTTCTGAATGCAGAGCGACAGAATCAGAGGAGGACAAAACCGCTCGATTGCGAAGTATGCGCGAGCATAATTCTGAATGCAGAGCGACAGAATCAGAGGAGGACAAAGCAGCTCGATTGCGACGTATGCGCAAGCATATTTCGGAATGTAGAGCGACACCGCCAGGGGAGGACAAAACAGCTCCATTGCAACGTATGCGCGAGCATAATTCTGAATGCATAGCGACAGAATCAGAGGAGGACAAAACAGCTAAATTGCAACGTATGCGCGAGCATAATTCTGAATGCAGAGCGACAGAATCAGAGGAGGACAAAGCAGCTCGATTGCCACGTATGCGCGAGCATATTTTGGAATGTAGAGCGACACCGTCAGAGGAGGACAAAACAGCTCCATTGCAACGTATGCGCGAGCATAATTCTGAATGCATAGCGACAGAATCAGAGGAGGACAAAGCAGCTCGATTGCGACGTATGCGCGAGCATAATTCTGAATGGAGAGCGACAGAATCAGAGGAGGACTGTAATGTTGGGGTGTTATCAACTGAAATTCCCTCGTTGCGTTCTTCTCCTCCAAATTCAAACACCTGATTCAATTAGAGCTTTCTATCTTTTATTGATCTTTTATTGCTATGTGACCATCAAAGCTTTCCAGCAGTGAGCTGCCGGTAGTGCCTTCTCGGTCCGAAGAGTTCTACAACCTGGTATCAAGTTTAGTTCTTAAATCTAACGTTTCTATATTTATACCAAAATTTATTCTTACTTTATTCTAGAATTTCCCCTACCAAAAATTCACTTTCCTATAGTCATGCCAGTTTTCATACAGTTTTTCATTCCGGGTCTTTCCCCATCTTTTCTTATGAAAGAGTTCATTCATAAGTATATTTCGGGTCTTTCCCAACAATCAATGCATTGTTGCTTGCACGGTTTTGGGGCACACGTGCATGGTTCTTGCAGTTGCATTCTATGAGGTAATTAACTTGTTTGTGTTTACGTTTTTCAGCGTGGTGACCGTGCTTGGTCGTTAATTATTACCGCATAGATTTCTGATGTGCTTGGGATTTTTTTGGGTCATTGCTTTTTAGCAATTGAATCAATTATTTCAAGTGCTCTGTTTTATTTTGTGGAGTTTTACTTTGTTGCGTATTACATTGTGTGGTAACTAATTCTGGTTTTTTCATCATGACTATGTTGTAAGTGAGATTTATCTTGATCTCACTACATCCCCATCGGGTGGAATGAAAGATTTTCGGTGCTTTTTTTTTTGGAGCGAAAATCTTTCTTCTTATGTATTATGTAGTTTTAATCTATTTTTGTGTATTTCCTTAATCTTATCTCCTATTTTTATCTTAGCGTTGACTCCTATGTTTTCTACTATTTCGTACGGTCCTTCATATGGTGCTTCATGTTTCTTTCTCTTACCTACTTTTAACCAAACATTATCTCCTATCTTAGCTTCTAATGGTTTAATTTTTGTGTCATATGCTATTTTCCTTTTTTCTTTTGCTAAATCTATTAGTCTTCTTGCTAATTGGTGAGCTTGTTGAAGTTTCCATTTAAGTTCTTTTGCGTAATTTTCTAAGTTGTATACTGGTTCTGGGTTATCTTTTGCTATTTCTTCCGGTAGGTTTATTATTTTTCCGAATACTAATTCATGTGGTGAAAATCCTGTGTCTGCATGAGGTGTTATATTATAACTAAAGGAATATTGTATCCATTCATCCCAATCTGGTCCTTGACTAAATGATAGTAGATATTCATTTAGTGTTCTATGGTTTCGTTCTATAGATCCTAAGGTTTCGTGATGGTAAGGTGTAGAGTTTACGTGTTTTATTTCTAACATTTCACATATATTCTTAAATGTTTCATTCATAAACTCTGTACCCATATCTGTTTTGATTGTTTTGAATGTTCCGAATTTTAATATTACATTTTCTACTAATGTTCGTGCTATAGTTGTTGCTTCTTTGTTTTCCATAGGTATCGCTATTATGTATTTTGTTAAATCGCATTGAATTGTTAATATATATCTGTAATGTTTTGATGGCCTCAATGGTCCTACGGTGTCGATTGATTAAGTTTCAAAGCTTGTTGTTGGTGTTTCTGTTATTTGTAGTCTCTCTTTTGTGTGTCTTATTTGTTTGTTCTTTTTGCAATCTATACAATTATTTACGTGTTTTTTAACCATTTTGTTTAAATTCTTCCAGCAGTATCTTTGTTTAATTTTGCTGATTGTTCTTTTGACTCCTGCATGTCCTCCTATCGCGGGTGTATCATGAAATTTCCTTATTATTTCTAGTTGTTCATCTATATCTGTCACTCTCATGGGCGGTTTATATAACAATATTTTTAACTTATTTTCTCCTTTTTGATGCTTTTTATTATATATTCTTATGAGCTCCTCTTTCTTTATATACTTAAATATGTCATCATCTATTGCCATGGCTAGCTTTTCAATTTTATACTTTTGTGCACATTGCTTTAGCTTCTCCAGCAGTAACTCCCAGTTTGCTGTTAGATTATCACTAAGCTTCTTTAATATCTTCTTATCTTCGTACTTTTTCATTAGTTTCTCCGGTGGTAACTCCCAGTTTGCCACTAGATTATCACTAAGATGTATTGTACATTCGTTTCTTCTTTTGCTATAGCTTATTTCTGCATGCTTTATTATATCTTCTATATTATTCATCTTATTCTTTTTCTTATTCTTCTTGTTCTCATGAGTTATCTCAGTTTTTAATTTTGTAGCGTTCCTAGTTTCAGAAATCGATTTACATTCCCAAATGTAGAGTTGATCAGTCTCTTTAGGTTGTTCTACACTTTTTTCTTTCTCCATTTCGTTTCTTTTCTTTGCTGCCCTCGTGACTACTTTTATGTCTGCATCTACTGGTATCATTGCTTTTAACATCTTCGAATCTAATTTTATTCTTGACAGTGCATCTGCATTCGTATTTAACGATCCTTGTTTATATATAATTTCAAAATCATATTCACTTAATTCTAGTCTCACTCTGGTCATTTTAGATGAAGGATTCTTATGTGTGAACAGGCTAACCAGTGGTCTGTGATCTGTTACTACTATAAATTTTCTACCATATAAGTATGGCCTGAAGTATTTTATTGCCCAGTGTATCCCTAATAATTCTTTCTCTATTATCGGCTTGTTTAATTCGTGCTTATCTAGTGTTCTGCTCGCATATGAGATTGGTAAATCCTTGCCAATTTCTCCTTGAGATAGTATAGCACCTAGGGCAAAATTTGAAGCGTCAGTTGTCAGTACAAATGGTTTTGTGAAATCAGGGTATTGCAATATCGGAGGATTGATTAATTTGTTTTTCAATTCTTCAAATGATTTTTTGCATTCTTCTGTCCACTCAAAAGTAACATTTTTCTTAGTTAGCGTATTTAACGGTTTTGCTATTGCCGCAAAGTTTGGTATAAATCGTCTGTAATAATTACAAAATGCTGTAAATCTCTTCACTTCATCAGCATTCTTAGGCATAGGATAATTAGTTATTGTTTCGTACTTTTTGGGATCAGTTTTTACCCCTTCATTTGTTATTAAGTGTCCTAAGTATACTACTTCAGTTCGTAAGAAGTTGCACTTCTGTGGATTTAATTTAAGGTTATAATCTCTTAGCCTTTGGAATGTTCTTCGTAAGCTGTTGTTGTGATGTTCTAAATTGCGTCCAAAAATTATGATATCATCAACGTATAGAAATGTTTCAGCATCCAATCCTGCTAGCGCTACTGATAGCATTCGTTGGAAACTGTTAGTGGATATTTTTAATCCAAATGGTAATCTCTTAAATTGAAAATGTCCTTTACTGGTCGAGAAAGCTGTTACTGGTCTTGACTTTGGATGAAGTTCTATTTGA
This sequence comes from Thereva nobilitata, assembly GCA_963855945.1. Lineage (NCBI taxonomy): Eukaryota > Metazoa > Arthropoda > Insecta > Diptera > Therevidae > Thereva > Thereva nobilitata. The sequence goes on from OY979694.1 coordinate 170,912,783, forward strand.
TGGAACGAACTCGTCAGATCCAATGTCGAGAAATATTTCGCCTTTCCAAGATTATCTAATATGTCATCTAATCTTGTTAAGGGAAATTTGTCATCCATGACCTTTTTGTTCAATTGTCGAAAATCTACGACCATTCTCCACTTCTTATCACCATTTTCACTCTTCTTTGGAACTACCAATAACGGTGAATTGTATGGACTTACTGATGGTTCTATTATATCCTCTGCTATAAGTTTTTCCACTTGCTTATTTATTTCATCACTTTGAGATTGTGGAAGTCTGTAGTTTTTGATGTATACTGGTGTTTTATCTGTCATCTTGATTTTTTGTTGATAAAAATTATTTATCGTTAACTGATCATTATCTAGATTAAAAATATCTGCATACTCCTTGCAAATTTGTATTATTGAGTTTTTTGCTGCAGGATCTAGATTGTCTATTTTTAGTTCCTTTATTAATCTTTCCTTTCGGTCTTTATTATCCGATTCACCCTTTTTATCGATTGTTACCAAATAATAGTTTTTTAATGGCCGAACATCCAACTTTGGTAATTTTATTCTTACTTCCTTTTCACGTGTATTCAAAAGTCTTATGTGTGCTATTCCTTTGCATGGTATTAAAGAATTAGCCACAAAGATCCCATCTTCTAGCTCTTGGCTTAGTATTATGCTGTCTTCTTTGATCTGTACCTTCAAGGCATGTATCATTTGTGATCTTGCTGGTATGTTAACGGTTTCGTATAGTGTGCAAATTGGTAAAATAAGATCAACTTGCTTCAGTACAATTGTTATAGTAAAAATTTCGTAGTCAAGTTTGCATTTATATTTATATATAAAGTCTTTTCCTAGAATCGCTTCTGTTCCAATGGCGAAGTCATCTGGTACCACATGCAATTTATGTTTAATATTTTTTCCTTCAATCCTTAAATACGTATTTGTTGTTCCTAGAGTGTATAAGTCGCTCTCTGTGACGCCTGTTATTTTGCAAATTTCATCCTCATTTATCGGAGTGTCTATGTAGCTTTTCTTTATTACTGATATGTCAGCACCCGTATCTATTAAAAATCTTATTGGTTCTTCTGTCTCTGCTATCTTTATTTTTATGTAGTTGTCTAGATTTTTAATGTTAAATGAATATACTTTTACTATTTTATATTTCTTCTTTATATTGACTATGTTTCCTCGTCCCTCGACGGATGGGCTTCGGGGACGGTAACCTCGTTTCCCGAATTCATTACATTTATCCTTCTGCTTTGTGCATTGTATCTGTTGCCCTTTTGTCTCGACTGATTATTGAATCTCTGATTCTGTTGTTGTCTATTCATTGGTTTCCTTTGAAAATTATTGTTCCTTGAACCTTGGCTTTGGATAAATCTCGGTTTCTGGAATACTCTATTGTTATTATTGTTGTATATTCTTTGCCCGCTGTTTCGGAAATCCATTCTGTAATTTGGTCGTTGATTCCAATTATTCTTGTTGCCCGTCTGGAAATGATACACTTTCTTTTGGGTATCATTTACTGCTTCCATCTCTGATGCTATTTTTATGGCTTTTTCTAAAGTCAACGGCATCGCTGCAAATACGGCTGTCTTGAATGGTTTGCTTAGGCCAGCTTGAAAAGCATTAAGTCCAGCTTTATCATTCAGATTTGTAATTATTCCCCTATTTTCTTCTCCACGTTCCGTTATCTGAATTGCATTCAGCTTCGATATTAAATCTTCAACCTTTGTTGCAAAATTCTCTATCGTTTGATCTCCTTGTCTCAACTTCATAAGATCATTTTGAATTTTCAATGGATTTATTTTCTTCCTAAAATGCTTCTCTATTAGATTTTTAAATTCTGCTATTGTTTGTGGTTTAGCATTTGTGATTTTTGTACGTACTTTTTCTGCTATCCTTGTTTTCAGGATTAAGTTTATTAATTTCTTAACCTCTTCTGCATCCCTCAATGTTTCAGCTATCACTTCTACCGTGTTTATGAAGTTATTTATTTCTTCACCCCCAAATGTGGTCACTAATTTTAATGTTTGAAACACGTCTAATGTCCCCATCGTATTTGTTTTTGTTGTACCGCTTGTCTCTTGAATTTCTGATTTATTTGAACTGGTTCCTTCTCCTAGGTCTTCACCTTCTAATTCTAACGATTGTTTCACAATGTGTTCATTTATCGCCGCTAATATTGCTTTAAACTCTTTCAATTGAGCCTTTATATTGTGTTTTAATGCAATTTCGTTGATTTGATTCCTTAGGTCATCTATTTCAAGCTTTTTCTGTAGTAGAGTATGAGCTTGTAGTTTTATCTGTGGCGCTTTCTTAAAATTCTTTAATATTGTGCTTAATTTATTTAATATTTCTTGCGCCTGTTGCTCTGGCATGACTTTTAGGATGTTCCTACCATTGCTAATGTCTACACTAGGTATAATGCTAAATCCTCTAATAATAGAATAAAATAAAATCTATCCATAGTAGTGCCACTTTTCTAGGCGTTCCCTATTATACTTTATAATCTTATGAAATTCTTCTGATATGTATACTATCATTAAAGTACCTACTGCTATCGTTAATAAAATTATAATTAAAAATAAAATTACTTTCCATATAGCTTCCATAATGGTAAAATTTTTAATCTAATTTGTCTCTTTTTATAGTATTATAGGTTTGCTCAATTTGACTGATAATATTTTATTAATAATCTTGTTTATTTTTTTTTTTTTAAATTCTCAATTTTTCCATTTAATTCCTCAATTTCTTTTTCATAAAAATTCTCATATAAAGAATATTCTTGTAGTTCATTATCTAACTCTTTGATAGTTTCTTCATTTACCTCTTGTTTTTTCATTAAAGAAAATACTTCAGATAAACTATCACACGTTTTTTCAAATTCTATGTCCATAATCAGCAAGAAAAAAAATTTTTTTTTTTTTTTAGAAATTGAGAAGTTAAAAGAAAAAAAATGTGATTTTTATATGTATTTATTTCATAGGTATATATATATTTTTTTTTTTTTTTAAACTAATCTAATAATTTATAAGATACTTTAAGCTAAACTAACATTATTCGCTACTTGTTTTTTAAATTTTCTTACAATGCAATTATATATAATAACTACGACTAAAGCTATAATAGCCACATAACCGGCGTCTTGTATCGTTTCTTGGGTGATGTTTGTTCCCGTTGCTGCATTTGCTATTATTATATCATCTTTGGATGCAGTTCCTCCCATGTCAGTTTTTTTTTTAAGATTTCACTGTTGACTTCCTCCAGTTCTTTCAGAAAGTTGGCCCTCTGCTGCTCGTTGATTGTTATTGATAATAACCTTCTTAATTCACGGCGCCTCTCGTTGAGTTTCACCTTCCTTCCGCCTTTGGTTTTTTTTTTGATTGTAAGTGCAGGTTTGGTTGATACTTCCACTGTGCTTGATTTGTGGGTCCTTTTCCTGTATTCCTCTATCGATAACGGTCTTGGGCCTGCTGTTGGGTCCCTCAATCTTTCATCCAGATCTCCGAAGATTTCCTTAGCGTAGCTGCTTTGTAGATGGTCCTTGAGTATTATCTCCTCCTGGTTTTGCAGCCGGATCTCGTGGGTCAGCCTCCTTATTTCTTCCCTCAAAAGCCCTTCTTCACGTTCGATGGGCAGGGTCGCCATGTAATGTTGGGGTGTTATCAACTGAAATTCCCTCGTTGCGTTCTTCTCCTCCAAATTCAAACACCTGATTCAATTAGAACTTTCTATCTTTTATTGATCTTTTATTGCTATGTGACCACCAAAGCTTTCCAGCAGTGAGCTGCCGGTAGTGCCTTCTCGGTCCGAAGAGTTCTACAACCTGGTATCAAGTTTAGTTCTTAAATCTAACGTTTCTATATTTATACCAAAATTTATTCTTACTTTATTCTAGAATTTCCCCTACCAAAAATTCACTTTCCTATAGTCATGCCAGTTTTCATACAGTTTTTCATTCCGGGTCTTTCCCCATCTTTTCTTATGAAAGAGTTCATTCATAAGTATATTTCGGGTCTTTCCCAACAATCAATGCATTGTTGCTTGCACGGTTTTGGGGCACACGTGCATGGTTCTTGCAGTTGCATTCTATGAGGTAATTAAGTTGTTTGTGTTTACGTTTTTCAGCGTGGTGACCGTGCTTGGTCGTTAATTATTACCGCATAGATTTCTGATGTGCTTGGGATTTTTTTGGGTCATTGCTTTTTAGCAATTGAATCAATTATTTCAAGTGCTCTGTTTTATTTTGTGGAGTTTTACTTTGTTGCGTATTACATTGTGTGGTAACTAATTCTGGTTTTTTCATCATGACTATGTTGTAAGTGAGATTTATCTTGATCTCACTACAGGACAAAACAGCTAAATTGCAACGTATGCGCGAGCATAATTCTGAATGCAGAGCGACAGAATCAGAGGAGGACAAAGCAGCTCGATTGCGACGTATGCGCGAGCATAATTCTGAATGGAGAGCGACAGAATCAGAGGAGGACAAAGCAGCTCGATTGCCACGTATGCGCGAACATATTTTGGAATGTAGAGCGACACCGTCAGAGGAGGACAAAACAGCTCCATTGCAACGTATGCGCGAGCATAATTCTAAATGCAGAGCGACAGAATCAGAAGAGGACAAAGCAGCTCGATTGCGATTTATGCGCGAGCATATTTCTGAATGCAGAGCGACAGAATCAGAGGAGGACAAAACAGCTCGATTGCGAAGTATGCGCGAGCATAATTCTGAATGCAGAGCGACACAATCAGAGGAGGACAAAGCAGCTCGATTGCACGTATCCGCGAGCATATTTCGGAATGTAGAGCTACACAATCAGAGGAGGATAAAGCAGCTTGATTGCGACATATGCGCGAGCATATTTCTGAATGCAGAGCGACAGAATCAGAAGAGGACAAAGCAGCTCGATTGCGACGTATGCGCGAGCATATTTCGGAAAGTAAAGCGACACAGTCATAGGAGGACAAAGCAGCTCGATTGCGACGTAAGCGAGAGCATATTTCGGAATGTAGAGCGACACAATCCGAGGAGGGCAAAGCAGCTCGATTGCGACGTATGCGCGAGCATATTTCGGAATGTAGAGCGACACAGTCAGAGGAGGACAAAACAGCTCCATTGCAACATATGCGCGAGCATATTTGTTTTGACCTGAAAACATAAAATTTATTCGTCAAAATAATTAAAAGAAAATGTATAAACTTACCTGTTATCGTCCGCCCATAGTCAGGTCCCAAAAATATACATTAAATATACCTAAAAATAAAAATTATTAACAAATAAACACAAATCATACTTACCTGCAGAATCAAAATAAATAAAAACAACAAATGTCAATTTGACCACTGTGAGGCAAATTTGACAGCGTGTAAACGCAGTTTATGGAAAAACCACAAAAAATGTGGAACACGGCATGAATAATTTGCTGAAAATAGTGCTAAAAAATTTCTCCCACCCCAGCGCCATCCCCCAGCACCAGGAAGAAGGTGTTGGATAAAACTAGAGAACTTGGAACAGAAGGACTCTACGCCGAGAAGTTATCTCACGATTTTTCGGATTTTCTCCTAAAATCGTGTTAGGGAATTAGATAGTTGGTTGGTTCCACCGCTGACTTATGTGATAGGTTATTTTGCATGATTTGTTGTCGTTTTTCAGGTGTCTGATTTAATTCTGCGAAATAAAGAGTTTCAATTGAAATTATCAGGGATAATTTCTTCTACGCCTCGGTAGTCTAGGGAGTAAGGCGCCTGGCTACTATCCCAGAGGTCCCGGGTTCGAGTCCCGGCAGAGCCCCACGGTCCTTCGCCTTTCCCACCTTTCCTCCTGTCATAGCCTTCCGCTAGCACTGCCCCGCTCCACCAAGCGTATGTCATCGGTTGGTTGATGGGATTCAACTTGTTTCAGGAGGCATAACAATCCAGTGAGTTGTTCCTCATTGCCCCGATGCCAGAGTCGCGATAGAAATGGTTGGGGTTAGGTGGTTGTGGCAGTTCCTTCCTACTTCTCTCTTCCCCTTCACTATCTATCGACTAGAGCTTGCTGTTCGACATTGCACTCTATACGAAGAAAATAGATTGTCGACAGTACAAAGGGCTTTCCCTGAGCTCTAGTCTTCCACATAAAAAAAAAAAAAAAAAGTTCAATAGAAATTATATGGAATAATTTCTACTACGAAATTGAACTTATTTAAATAGAGAATTTTAATATTTTATTACGATCTCAATTGAAATTATACGAGATAATTTCTTTTACGATATTGAGATTCAAACAAATTCAATAGAAATTATATAGGATAATTTCTACTACGAAATTGAATTTGTTGTGCTAAATAGTCGTCACACGCAGTAAGGAAAGAGTTTCAATCAGATTTTTACGTACGGTAATTTCTTTTACGACATTAAAACTCAGGCAAGGTCAATAGAAATTATATGGGATAATTTCTACGATGAAATTGACCTTGTAAAAGTGGAAAAACTTACGTGCTTGGTAGTAGGTTTAAGAATATTTGGAGAACTAAATAAAGATTGCGTTGGATTTAACCCGCGTAATCGTAAGAAGGTTTCACTGGGAGAACCTTGGCCCTGTTTTCTCGCAAATAGACCAGCACGGGCAACACAGTAGAGGCAGACGTCCAAAAAGGGAATAAACTCGCAGCCTGGCAGAACGAGAATTAAGCACGCAACAAGGGCGGCTGAAACGAAGAAATAAGTTAAAGAATATTTGGAGAATTAAATAAAGGAAAAATTTGAATTTATTAATTAATAGTAAAAATTGAATGATTAAATTAAATTGAATTTAAATTAATTAAATAAAATTTGAATTATAAAGTTAAGTTAGAGTTAATTAGCTTTTGTAAGATCTAGGAGAGAATATATTTGATATTAAACGAACCTAGTCTCTTTTCTTTTAGAGCATGAACCTGCACCTATCCGTATCATAATATTTCTAGTAATAATAACTTTATATTACGGCTTTACGCGCCGTATTATAACATGGTCCTTCGAGCCGGATAGGTTGCAGTCATACAAATATATTTTTTCTGAGATTTTATTAATTGTTAAATTTAGTACGTACTCCAAATATTCTTTTAACTTGAAGTAAAGAAAGCCCGAAGTAAAATTATGGGTAAATCGAAACAACAGGAGCTCTGTCAGACAGAATTGGAACAAATAAGCAAGATGAAGGGTAAATTGCAACAACAGGATTTCTGTCAGACACAACTGGAACAAACAATTTCTAATTATAGAAAGACACCCCAACCCAGGCGTACACCAGGTTATATCAAGGGCAAGATAAGTACTATCAAAAAGATAGCAGAAAGGTTCAACAATAACCATCTAGAAATAGGGGCAGCTGATATAAGCACTATAAAGGATAAAAAAATTGAATCTGCCGTAAAAGAATACTTGGAAGGCGAGCAGTTCATGGAATTCGAAGAGACATATTCCGAATTTCTGGGAGACCTTCAGGACGCAATGAGTGCCTGCCCGCCGCAACCAAATACAACAACCGCACAGAACATATCTATTAGTGAACAATCAGGTTCAGCAAGGGTTAAACTTCCAACTCTCGAGATTCCGAAGTTTGACGGCCAGTACTCATCATGGAGAACATTCCATGATAGATATGTATCATTAATACATAATGAAAACCGCCTAATGCCGGTCGACAAGCTGTACTACCTTAAGAGTAGTCTCACGGGAGAGGCCCATAGAGATCTGGATTCGTTTGACATGACGTCAGGGAATTACGCAGCAGCTTGGGAATTGTTGTGCAAGCGGAACAACAAAAAGAGATTATTAATATATGCCCAGTTGAAATTACTGTTTAATAACACTCCAATTAGAACAGAGTCGCATAAGGAGTTACGAGCTTTGGTAGACAAGTTGCATCGCATAAGGCATGCACTGCAAATGCTCAAGGTCAGCATTTTAGATTGGGATCCCATATTTGTTTATGTAACGGCACAGAGGCTACCAGAAAAAACCCGTCACCTGTGGGAACAACTGATTGCGAAGTCCGACGAGCTACCGGCGCTTAAGGATATAACCAAGTTTTTGGAAGAAAGACATAGAAGTCTAGAAGCAATCAGACATGACAATAGTTATAGGTTCCATAAAGATAGTCGCAAACCTGAGAAGAAGGTGCGGAATCAGAGTAACAGCTACCACACCCATCAGGAAAGCGTCAATTCAAGGAAGGAATGTGCGAAGGGAAAAGACCAGAGATCCAGAAGAATAGAATGCCCAATGTGTAAGAAAGAGCATTTCCTGGGACAGTGCAGCTCCTTCAAAGCATTATCCAACACAGAAAGAGGACGTTGGATAAAAACAAAGGGATTATGCTTCAATTGCTTTAAACAGCATTACAGCCGAAGCTGTACAAGCAATAACAGATGTCCGATATGCAGAAGAAAGCATCATCTGTTAGTACATACAGATAATGAAAGCAAGCCAGAAGTTAGCGAGCAACGGACGACACCTGTGGATACAACAGAGCCAGTTGTAACAAATTGCAATTGTAACATTCATAGGACAAAATCAATACTAGCGACAGCCCTGGTCAAAGTGAAGGACCAGCACGGAAATAGCTTAGTGTTGCAAGCACTCATTGACCCAGGGTCACAAAGCTCGTTTATAACGGAGTCGGCATATCAATCAGTACGACCAGATGTCACTCCAACCTCATTACAAGTCAACGGAATATCTTCGACACCAGTAGCTACATCAAACAAACTGGCAAGCTTCACGCTTGTATCTAGGTCACGAACTAAATATGAAAGAAAGATACAAGCATACGTAATAAAGAGTATAGCCAACAAGTTCCCACCAAGACGGATCAACAAAAGAGAATGGTCACGTCTCAAGGGGTTGGAACTTGCCGACCCAGACTTCGCAACTCAAGGACGCATTGACTTACTGCTGGGAGTGAATGTATATGCAAATATACTCAGGACAGGATTACGCAAAGGACCTAAAGGGATGTTTGCGATACAAAAGACAAGCTTGGGATGGATTCTGTTTGGAAAGGTACCAACAGTTCCAGAGCAGGGAAAAGATGTGAGTTTCTCTGCATTCACAGTTAAGAAAAATGATGAACTAGATCTTCATGAACAACTTAAAAGCTTTTGGGAGCAAGAAGAAATGCCCGCAGCAAGGGTATTGACGAACGAGGAAGAACAATGCGTGAGGTTCTATGACGAAACCACTAAGCGCCTACCTGATGGTCGATACATAGTAAGGATACCATTCAAGGACAATAGATCTCCCAACCTCGGGACTTCTAGGAAGCAGGCATTGTCAAGGCTGATACAATTGGAACGTAAGTTAGAACAGAAGCCTGACTTAAGGAAACCATATCATCAATGTCTACAAGAATATATGGACTTGGGTCATATGAAGGCAATAAGACCACATGAAGCGAATAGATATTATATGCCGCACCATGCCGTGTTTAAAGAAAGTACCACTACAAAGGTACGTGTAGTGTTCGACGCATCCGCAAAGAGCTCAAATGGGCAAAATCTAAATGAACAAATGTTAACGGGTCCAACACTCCAACCAAAGCTATTTTCGACGTTACTGAAATGGAGAAAATATCGATATGCGATGACAGCCAATATTGAGAAGATGTACCGGATGATTCTCGTTCATCCAAACGACCGAAGATATCAAACTATCTTGTGGAGGGAGAATCAAAGGGTACCGACCAGAGAATATGAGCTGCAGACCGTGACGTTCGGAACCACGTCCGCTCCTTACCTCGCCATTAAGACACTACAGAGACTGGCAAAGGATGACCAACATCAATCCCCCAAGGCAGCGGAAGTCGCGTTAACAGATTTTTACGTAGATGACGTATTAACAGGGGCAGACACCCTACAAGATGCCAAGGATCTGCAAATAGAACTGAACGGATTGCTAAAACGAGGAGGGTTCCATTTAAGAAAATGGGCTGCGAATCATGAAGCCTTGTTAAATACAATTCCTGCAGAGGATCGAGAGCTGCAATTACCCCTTCAGGTAAAGGAAGATAATTGTATAAAAGCTTTAGGTATTTTATGGCATCCAGGAGAGGATTATTTCTCGTACGCGATAAACCTAACAGAGTTTAAGCAGGTGGCAGCTACGAAAAGGGAGATCTTGTCTGAAGTCGCTAAGCTGTTCGACCCACTCGGTTGGATGGCACCATGTGTGGTGTTAGGTAAATTAATAATGCAGAAGTTATGGATGACCGGCTGCAATTGGGACGACAAGGTAGAAAAGGAAACGGAGCAAGAATGGACCGAATTCAAGAAGCAGTTACCGTACATTCAAACCATCAAAATGCCACGATGGATCAAGAATGACAATACCGTGCAAGGGTGTCAACTCCTTGTGCAGTGGTGTACATGAGAACTACCAACCAGAGAGGAGACGTCACTACAACTTTGCTCATGGCAAAGACACGAGTAGCTCCCATTCAACCGATTTCACTACCTCGTTTAGAGTTATGCGGAGCCGTACTTCTGAGCGGTTTGGTCAAACATATTAAGGAGGACATGAATCTGAAGGAGATACAGAGTCAGTGTTGGACAGACTCAAAGGTAGTCCTTGCATGGTTACAAGGGTTGCCCAGGAGGTGGAAAACCTTTGTGGCCAATCGCACGGTGGAGATCCACGAGAATGCGGCAAATACGGCTTGGCGGTATATTCGAACGAAAGAGAACCCACCCAGAGACGGAGAACTGGCCACGAGGTCGACCCCGGATAAGTCAAGGAGATTAAGATAAGTATTGTGATAGCCATTACTTGGTCCTTAGACCCGACACTTTGCTGAGTTTTTTCGTAACGCAGTAGATTTAATCACATTCTGTACTTTCAGAATTTGGATATACCATAGAGGCATTAAGTATAGGGCTCGCCAGCGACCACGGTTGAATTTCCCCGCAGGACATGCTTTTTTTCATAAAATATAGTGTGACCACAAAAGTAAGGACAATAAATTTCAAAATGCTAGACAGCTATATTGTCTAAACCTAATGGCGAGGTAAGGGAACAAAAAGGCCCTTCGACCACGAGGTAGGTGGAATTTCCGTTATTTACTGTGGTTATTAACCACACTGTACTATTAAGCCTATAGTTATTTTGACTTACTCTAATTAATGATAACAATACGAAGTATATGGTCGAACTAGCAGAACCTAGCGGAATAAAAACATCTAATTGCTTCTGAATTTCTTGAATTAAAATTTATCTATAGGAAGCCCTAAATGTTTTAGACTACCATAATCAATGATAAAAAAACGAATTATTTGGTTGAACTAAAATAACCTAATGGAATATAAACTCATATCTGTTTCTAAGTTTCTTGAATTTAATTCCACTATTTGAAGTCGATAGTTATTTCCACTTACTCTAATTAATGAAAACAATACGAAGTATATGGTCGAACTAGCGTAACCTAGCGGAATAAAAACACATAATTGTTTCTGAAGTTATTGAATTAAAATTTAACTATATGAAGTCTGCTTACTTCAATTACTGATAACAAAACGAATTACATGGTCGAACTAAAATAACCGGGCGGAATAAAAACATATGGTTGTTTCTGAATTTCTTGAATTAAATATAACTATCTTACGGATATGGCTATCTCAACCGACTTTAATTAATTATGCCTACGCGAGTTATATGGGTGGCTCAAGTTAATCTCCTTGAATAAAAAAAATTTATAAAAAAAAAAAAAAAAAAAAAATATATGTCGCCAAGCTCCTTTTGTTTCGACCAATTCACTAAGCTAACCCTTCACTACTTCTGCTGTTTCATGATGAGCAATTAACTACCTGGAGGGAGTATTACTTAACAAGTAACGCTCCCAATTCTGAAGACAATGAAGCCAAATTTACTGGGATTTGGTAATCCTAAAAATATGACTAGTGACCAGTGGGCATATTCACACGCTGCCATAATTGTGGTTAGTAAAACCGGTTTTATTCAACTCCTAGCAACTCAGACGGGCCGTAAATGAGTGTAGTAAATTTGAATGCTATACAGGAACCTTTAAATGTATTGCAGATGAAATTTACTTGTTAGAGAAAAACAGATCTAAAGAATGCAAGAGATAGAAGTAACTTTTTATATGTGTGCCAGTTTTCACGCGTTTGCTTTTACGTGAAAAATGTTTCGTTAAGTTCTTCCGCTCCCTTCCCTCTCTCATCTATAAAACCGGTTTTAGGCGCCATGAATGTGCACTGTGTATATGAATATGCCCAGTGACCACTTTTTTTTCTCCTTCACCCCCTTAGCCCCCTCTCGTTGGCCCTGGACGATGTTCCACCCCCTTATCACCCTTCATTTTTTTTGGTTGTGTAGGCACGAGTTTTTGTTTTGATGAACTATCACCTCCTTCGGCATCCCTGTACCGCGGACCCCACCCCATCCGGCGAGCTAGTCAGAGCATCGCTAGTCGTGCCGACAACCGGTGCGTGGGATGCGGTTTTTTTTGGCGACACTCTCACGGCGGTTGAGCCGTCCGAGCCACCCTTCTTCGAACCCCTCCTCTCAATTTTTTTTGTAATGATGGTTTTTCTTGGCCTTTATGGCAGCTACCTTCTTCGGGCCCCGGCATAACTTTCCCAGACAGTTACAATAATGATAAGTATATGTAAGTATATATAAGAAATTCACAAGCATTCAAGCTAACTAAAAGAGAGAAAAAACAAATTGTTTGTTCAGAATTAGCAATTTAATTTCTGATCTTAATAGAAAAGGTGCCGGAAGGGTGTGATTCAATTGAAAGATAACTTTTCTAACAATCAAAATACAATTTATTTCTTATAATAATTGATTCTCTCGAATATAAATTCAATATAATTCACTTTAATCTTTATTTCGATACTGATTTAGGACTTTGTGACTCTAATTTTATTTGCTGATTATTTAATGTTTTGGCGATTTGTGATAAACTCAATATTGCTCACTCTTGTATGGTAACTGAAACAACGCCCTCTATCCGTCGGAGTGCTTCGATTGAAGTTTCGCCTGATGTACCCTTCACTTAGTTGCCCAAAGTTGCCAGAAATAATGCCTGTTGAGCTGCACGCTGGTTTCGTCTTGGAACTCGTTTATGATTGTTTGCTGCTTTGCTGCGCTGCCTTGTATAGTTGCTGCGCAGTTTCTTCCGATCTGATGTTGTGCAAATTCGTCCCTCTGTGGTTGATTTGAGGTAGCTGCTGAAATCAACTTTGATGATTAAGTTACTGGTCAAAGACTTCAGAACTGTCTTTGATTTACGATTTGTTAGGAAAAGACTTCAATTCTGTCTTTTTAGAATGCTAATTCAAAACTTTAGCAGATTCTTGTGATGGACGAAAAGACTTCAATTCTGTCTTTTAGAATGCTAATTCAAAACTTGAGCAGATTCTTGTGATGGAAGAAAGCCTCAATACCAGCTTTGATTGAAATTGCTACTGACTTAAAAATCCTCAGAACAGATTTTTCTTTCTAGTTCAAGACTCTAGAAAGTTTAAAAGCAATCTGATTTTGACTTCGGTTGTACGCCGATATTTATTTTACTTTGAATAATAGCTTTAAGTGGGGATGGCAATATTGCCTTATGTTACATAATGTCTGGTTATGTATTTGAGCTGTGCTCGATATCTGTCGATCAGCTGTTCTCCTTCGCACTAGTAGCCGTCAAATGGTGTTGTTATTTTGGTGAGTATATTTTTATTTCATTTTATTATATACTAACTTTAGTGCATGTTTTAGGTCCCTTTAGTGGCTTTTGGTGGGGTGCTAGTCGGGCGGAGTTCCAAGGTGTGGTCAGATAAGTATTTTTTTGGATTTTGTTTTACTTTTCACTAATTAATTTTATCTTCCAGATATGCGATTTTGCCGACGGGATTTTGATGTTTCAGTGCCTATAAGTTTTCGCGGACGTCTTGGATGGACGTTTTTGTTTGTTTATATCTTTAGTTTTTATTATTAACATTTGTTTTTTCAGGAACATTTGCTGGATTGAAGGATGTTGGATCTCCAGTGATGTCGGAGGATTTTAATGAAATATTGTGTTTGTGAAATGATTACCTTTGTTTTAGAACTAGTGTTGTGAAAATAAAGATTGAGTGTATTTTAAGTGTAATTCCATCATGTTTTATTTTTGATCTAGTTTTGTTTTTAGCCTAAGGACCATAGGACCGAACATTCTCCCCGCCTTGAAGCATTAAGCTTCAAGAAAGAAAGTAAACTGTGTCGTGCCTGATAAAAACATTTTATGCAATTCAACTCATTTTGTATTTTATTATGTATTCAATCTTATTACTAATTTTGCTGAATTTAAATTCAAAGATTTTATGTTTATGTTGTTACTTAAAATTTCTATTGTTTTTTGTGTTGTAACCGGACCTTAATTTGTTGATTGGCGATCTTAGTGAATCGTAATGTGCCTGCTTCGATTGGCATCCTGAAAGATTTCTTCGCTCGCTTGATTTGTTGCCATGGGAGTGTTAGATGTTTAATTTTGTTCCATAGCTCTCGTTGTATCTTTAGCTGTGGTGGCGGTTGCTGTTTACGGCGCCGATATTCCTCCAGGGAAATGCGTCGCTTTGTGGCTGGTTTTTCTGTTTCCTTCGGTTGGGCTCCTCTGGCCCTTGATGTTGGTATAGGCCGAGGTTGCGTCCTTTTTCTTATTTCAGGACCGCTGGGAATTGCCTCGAACGGCCTCTTGATTATCGGCCTTTTTGGCATTAATTGATGTTACTCATTTTCGATGTTGTTGATCTCATACCTGATGATGTTGATGGTTGCGGAATATTATTTTTTTCGATTTATCCATAATTATTTTTGTTTTCCGTGCTATGCGTCTGTAAAATGGCGAATTTTCACTGGACTAACGGTTGGACTTAATAACGGGCATTTCATGATTCCTTTTATTTTGAATTATTGGTAGTCATACTTGGTGTGTGTTTAATTCTTGATGTTGTAGTCTTAGCTATTTTTTATTTTCCGGCGGAAGTACTTTAGGTTAATTTTTCTTTAGAGTCGGTTACTTGTAATAGACATATTTTAGTGACAGGTCGTTTCATGATATTATTTTTTGTTTTTACAGTAACTACTCGTATGTGATTATCATGTCCGGGGTGAGTATCAATGATCCTTCCCAATAACCATCGAGACGGCGGCAGTCTTTCATCTCTTACAAGGACCAGATCATTAATAGCTATTTCTGGAGTGGGTTTTAGCCATTTTGGTCGTTGTTGGAGGCTATTTAAATATTCCTTGCTCCAGCGATTCCAGAAACTTTGGTGTAGACGTTGGATGAACTGGTATCTGTTTAAACAATTGACGTTGGTGTCGAGTAAGCTGGGTTCTGGTGGTGTCAGTAGTGAGCCACCTATCAGGAAGTGTCCTGGTGTTAACGCTGATATGTCATCTGGATCTTGGGTGAGCTCGGTGAGAGGTCGAGAATTGAGCGTGGCTTCGATTTGCGTTGTGAGGGTACTAAGCTCTTCGTACGTCAATCGTGCGTCTCCAATTGTACGTTTTAGGTGATACTTCACTGATTTTACCCCGCTTTCCCAAAGTCCTCCAAAATGGGGTGTTGCTGGAGGGTTGAAATGCCACTTGATTCCTTGGTTTTCCATGGCTTCGGCCAGTTCTCGTTCCAATGTTTTGTTGCTCTCAATCTTGAAGCGTGTGAGAATGTTGTTTGCTCCGACGAAGTTGGACCCACAATCGCTGTACATGTCGGAACATAAACCCCGTCTTGCAATGAATCTTCTAAATGCCGTGAGGAATCCCTCTGTAGAGGCGTCGGTGACGATTTCTAAGTGAATGGCCTTTGTGACCATGCAGATGAATAGTGCGATGTAGCTCTTTTGGCTTCGAGCATTTCGTACCTTTGATAATTTTATGTCGAAAGGCCCACAATAGTCCACTCCAGTGTGAGCGAAAGGCCTCGCGGGACGGACCCGATATGTCGGAAGATTGGCCATTAATTGGGTATGTCCTGTTGCCCTTTGCCTAAAACACTGCATGCATTGATGATTGTGCTGCCTTACTGCGTTTCGTGCGTTTAATATCCAATATTTCTGTCTCAGCATGTGTAACATTAGCTGCGTACCCCCGTGTAAAGTCGTACGATGGATGGTGTTGATGATGAGCTTTGATAATGGGCTCTTCTCTGGCAGGATAATGGGATGGCTTTCGGAGAATGTTGTATTGGCATTCTGGATGCGCCCACCCACTCTCAAGATTCCTTCCTGATCGAGGAACGGGGTTAGTCTTAGGAGTTTACTTTTGTTGGATACTGGGTGTTTGGATTGCACTGCTCGCATTTCATCTGCAAATTCCTGGATTTGGACGTTTTTTATCCAGCACTTTAGAGCTGCTTGTATTTCTCCTGAAGTTAAATAGGTAGGTGGGGTATGACCGGATGTTGGCTTTGACACATTTAGCCATCGTCTACAACTGACTCTTAGTAATTTCGTCAATGATGAGTATTTGCTGATCAGGTCGTGATCCGAGGGATTTACTTCGACATGTAGATTGGTGATGGTTTTCCGTAGTCCGATTGTGGTGTCTTGGATTTCCTTCTGTTTGGGCCAGTGTTCCTTTGTTTGTTGGAGCCAATGAGGACCTGTCCACCACAACTCATGTACCTTTAATTCACTTGGTGTTAGTCCCCTCGTAGCGCAGTCGGCCGGGTTGTCCTCTGTCCTGACATGATTGCAGCTGCTTTGATCTAGTATTTGATGTATTTGTGAGACTCTGTTTGCCACAAATGTCTCCCATGATGATGGGTGTTTTCTTAGCCATGCAATTACAATTGTAGAATCAGTCCATGCGTGCGTTGTAACCTGCTCGAATTTCATGTCGTCCTTTACTTGTGCCAGCAATTTGGCCAATAAGTGTGCCCCGCATAACTCCAGTTTTGGCAGTGAGATGGTCTTGATGGGCGCTACTTTGCTTTTTTTAGGTGGCAGTGGCTGGTCCCGTTTTCGTTTTGCGTCCGAATGTATACGGCTGCTGCGTATGCCTTTATGGATGCGTTGTGGACTTGGATCCACCGAGGGATTTGAATGGTTTGAATGATTTGAAGTGCGTTGCGGAACCTCCGCCATTGATGATCGATGTTGATCGGGACTGTTTCATCCCAGTCGAGTTTTGTCAACCAAAGACTTTGTATCAATATTTTGGCAGTGATTGTTACTGGTGTGAGCCAGCCGATGGGATCGAACAGCTTCGCAATTTCGGATAGTACTTTCCTTTTTGTATATGTCTCTGGTGCTGATTCAATGTTGACCTTGTAAGATAGTGTGTCGCTGGCAGGATTCCATAATAAACCAAGGGCCTTGACTTCCTCTGCGTTCACTGCTAATGGAAACGAGATCTCTCGATCTGCTGCTGGAATTTCCTCCAAGATGGCGTTGTGATTCGCGGCCCATTTTCGTAGTTCTAGCCCTCCAGCTCGAAGAAGTTGAATTAGTTGTTTTTGCTTGTTTCTTGCTTCTTCTATATTGTCGGCGCCAGTCATCAAATCGTCCACGTAAAAATCGTTGAGTACTGTGTCCGAGCCGATTTGGAATCTTTCTGATTCATCTTTCGCCAATTGGTGCATGGTTCGGATGGCAAGAAAAGGAGCACTCTTTGTTCCGAACGTTACGGTTAGCAGTTTATAATCCTTTATAGGTTGATCTGGTGACTCTCTCCAAACAATTCGTTGGTATTCGGCATCGTCAGGATGAACTCGTATCTGGCGGTACATCTTCTCTATGTCTGCCATGTATGCGATGCGGTGTTTTCTCCATCGCATAAGAGTAGACATTAATGAGTCTTGGATGACGGGTCCATTCGATAATATACTATTTAGTGAGTTCCCGTTGGCAGTTGGACGAGAAGCGTCGAATACTACTCTCAGTTTGGTAGTCGTGCTGCTTGGTTTGATGACAGCATGATGAGGTAGGTAACAGCATCGGTATGTTGTTGTGTCGTTAGGCGGTTGGTTTCGAAGTGCTGATTCTGGGGTAGTGATAGGCACCATGTGTCCTAACGTTAAGTATTCTTGTATGCACTTGACGTAGTCTTTCTTCAAGTCGGGATTTTGTTGAAAGCGTTTTTCCATCTGCATCAACGTTCGAATAGCGATGTGTCTAGATGCGCCAAGTTTTATTTGATCGGCTGAAAACGGAAGTCGAACCTGGTAACGTCCGTTACTGCATCTGGTGATGTTGTTGTTGAAATGGTTTTCGCAGCGGGTTTCTTAATTTGTCCACTTGGGTCTTGGTGGAAGTTCTTCCAGTTCCCAGAATCTTTTTAGCTCGTCGTTAGGAGTCACCTGAGTAAAAAAAGTTTGCCTGTGTGCGTTGGCTTGTGCAGTTGGAGTGGTCTTCCCAGAGATGATCCACCCAAACACCGTGTCTTGGGCACTGGGGCTTCCTTGTTGCCTTTTCTTAAGCCGTCCAAGATGATCATGGGGAATATATCTGCTCCCAAGAGGATATCGATGTGTCCCGGCTTGTGGGAGGTTGGATCTGCCAATTCGAGACCTTTGAGATGATTCCAATTCCTGCTGGAACATTCACTATTTGGTAATGGATTAGAGATTTTATTGATTACCAGCGCCTGGGCCAGGATGTTCTCTGACTGTTGCTTTCGAGGTTTTAGTTGTAGCGTGACCCAGTTTGTGATTTTTCCGGCTGGCAAGTCTCCGATCACGGTTAATGCTGTTTGTACGGGCTCCCTTTCGAGTTGTAGACTTTGAACGACCGCTTCACGTACGAATGAGGATTGAGATCCCTGATCGATGAGAACTCTGCAGACCTGCTCTCGTCCAGTTGGAGATGTTACGGTGACTAGAGCCGTAGCCAATAATACTTGTCGGCAGTCATAAGGTGCTGCCCTAGCGAAGTATGATTGTATATGATTGGTAGGTACCTCATTGTTTGAACTTGAGGACGGTGAATTGATAAGGCTGCTGTTGGTTTGACTCGCGGACTGGATTTTGTGTAGGGTCGTGTGATGCGCTTTTCCGCATTGGAAACATCTACTTTTGCTGGGACACTGTGATAGGCGATGGCCTGTTCCCAGGCAGTTAATGCATAGATCCTTTGATTTGACGGCCTTATATCTCTCGTCGATGCTTAATTGCACATATTTAGGGCATTTCCTCATGACATGTGTGCCTTTGCACAGGATGCATGTGCTAAGATTTGTTACGTGGAAAATTTGGGTTCTTCTTCTTGGTTGATCTCTGGATTTACTCTCGTGTGGTTCATTCTTGTGACTTGTTGCCTTGCCGACAGCTTCCAAGGTTCTGAACCTGATTTCCAAAAATTCGCGTAATTCTGCCCATGTTGGAATCGATCGCCTCGATTTGTTGCTTTGCGACTGTTCCCATTGTTGATGAGTTTCGGTTGGTAGTTTTTGGACAAGCAAGAGGATGAGGATGGGATCCCAATTCTGTGTGGAGACCTCCAGATTTTCGATCGCAGTGAGGCATTCGTTAGTCCTCGTTTTCAGTTCTTTGATGCCTTGGGCTGATTCTCGGGTTAGCTTTGGTTGATTGAGCAGCATATCGAGCTGGGTTTTTAATAGTGCTCTCTTGTTGTCGTAGCTTTCGATGAGAAGCGCCCATGCTGGTTCGTAGTTGGCGTCGCTGATGAGCGTGTTGCTGAGTAGTCGTCCAGCTTCCCCAGAAAGATGAGCCTTGAGATATTGGAGTTTCTGTGCTCCAGTTAACGATTTTTTATTATGAACAAGACTAGAGAAGAGGTCCAGGAACGATGGCCATGACGCATAGTCTCCAGCGAAGGTTGGAATCGAGATCCGTGGAAGCTTTATCTCGTTATTTTGATGAGCGATGTGGGAGATGTTTAGGTCTGCCGATGAATGCTCGTCTCTTGTTGCTTGCTGTGGTGTTGGGAGAGTTTTGTAGTACTCTTCCTCGATTCTGGCATAGGTATCGATGTATGTTTCTTCCACATCTGAGTACCACTCCTCCGTGAAGTATGGTTGTTCCTTTTCATCCTTCTTCGTCTTGATTGCCGTAATCTGTCGGTGATTGCTCTTGAATTCCGACCAGTCGTCGTCGAGCGTCTTGAGTTTTTTTTGAAAATACTGCTCAGTCTTCCTGGATGGCCCTTTCGAAAGTTCCTATACGATTTCTTGAATTTATCACGGACTTCGGTCTGTTGAACTATTAATGCATCCATATTCGTGTTCTGGCTGGAGTTATCTTATTGAATCACTATCCGGCTCGAAGGACCAAATGTTCAGAATTAGCAATTTAATTTCTGATCTTAATAGAAAAGGTGCCGGAAGGGTGTGATTCAATTGAAAGATAGCTTTTCTAACAATCAAAATACATGTAGAAAAATAAAACGAGTGCAGGTGTATTTTTACTTTTCTGGAAGTTTGATGTTGGCCACACTAAAGTTGGTCCAATATCGCAATCGTCTCTTTATGTAAAAAAGCTTTGTGGCTGACGGAATTTTTTCCTTCTGCTTCTGAGTCGCCATCGTGACAAGATCGATCACATTGTTAATTAGAAATAAATTGATAAGTTATATCTTTCTTTTTAAATTTTGGAGTTTTCTTGTATTTTATTTTATTAAACTTATATTTTCCAAATTGGTGCCGAAACCCGGGATATTAAACCGGGTCTTTAGGAAAAAAGACGTATAAGTGATCTCCAAGTAGTGATCGAACTTTTTTTTGAACTTGACATTTACAATAATAGAAGACGACATGGATGCCGTAGCTCGTGGAGTTCACCGGCGGCAGATTACATTATTGACAAAATCGATTAATGATTATTTAAAAGTGCCAGAAACGCAGTCCAGACCCGATAATAGCGAAAATTTTGATGAGAAGAGCTTTCTGTGCAATTAGCAAGATTGAAGAACGCTAGGGAAAACCTTCGTAGTGCGGATATAAACATTTTGGCAAATTTAAAACCAGAAGATTACGAAAGGGAGCAAGAAGCAATTGCGGATTATGATGATAAAGTTGTGAGTTCAATTTCGCGAATAAATGTTCGACTGGAAAGGCTAAAATCTCTTCGCGATCAAACTCTTTTTCCATCGGGTGCGTCATTACCTTCACATGAACACACCCGCGGTCAGAAATCAACGATGAAGTTGCCTAAAATCGACTTAAAGAAATTCTCGGGCGATCATAAGGAGTGGTTACCTTTTTGGGAGCAGTTCAACGCCCTAGTGCATGGAAATGACTCGTTAAGTACCAGGGAAAAATTCTCTTATTTACAGACAGTTTTGTATGGTAAAGCAGCCGCTACTATCGCCGGCTTTTCACCCACAGCGGCTTGCTATGATGCAGCAATTTCGCTACTGCAAGAGGAATATGGCGACGTCGAAAAAATAGTGGATAAACATATTCAGCAACTAATTTCATTAAATTCTATATCTTCTAGGAATGATGTAGCCGGTTTAAGGCGACTATACAACGCTGTCATATCCAATACGCGTTCGTTGACAACTCTAGGGATTCCTTCTAGCAATTACTATGTTACACTAAAAACAGTTTTATTGAAGTGTTTACCACAAGATTTACGTGTAGAATATCATCGTTTATATGACAGCCAGGACGTTGACCAACAGCTAGGAAAAGACGAAAATGATGCCCAATCGGTTAGCTCTGCATCAAATTCAAGTACCATGTCATTTGCAATTGATAAAGGAGTCAATTTTTTGTTGAAGTTTTTGAAGCGGGAAATAGAAGCTTTGGAACGGGCAGGTGTTGCAGATAGGAAACCTACCACATCAAATTCAACATTGAACACAAAAGCGGTTAAGACTGCCGCTGGATTATTAACCCCAACTGACGGCAAGAAAATTTGTATCTTTTGTAAGAATAATAATCACTTTTCAGATGCCTGCGAGACCCCTTTGAAACTCGAGGAAAAAAAAGCTGTGCTTAGCAAAGAAGGGAGATGCTTCAAATGTACCAGAAGGGGGCACACGTCCAGACATTGCAAGGTAAGATTACACTGTCGCACTGTCTTTATGCGAGACTGAAATTGTAAAATGCAGTGAACCTAAAGTGGAAAAGAAATTAAAAGAATCAGTTCGTTCTGCTGATCCTAGCACGACTAATTTATGCTCAGCAAACTCTTTCTCGTCTAACGTGCACTTACAAACTGCTTGTGCCTTTGTGTCTACGCCGGCACGTCGTGATGCTGCTGCGGCTCTTTTGGTGAGGATCGTTTTCGACGGCGGTAGCCAGCGCTCCTACATTACACAGCGGATAGCGGATAAGTTGGATTTACCAGTTGTGGATAAAGTCAAAATTAGGATCCTGCCATTTGGATCATCAAAGAAACCACCAATCCAACTCTGCAGTCGAGTGAGGATAAGCCTTCGGAGTCAACATGACAATTCTTTCACCTTTATGACGGCAGTTGTAGTTCCGGAAATTTGTGTTGACACGTTACCCACTCCAGATTCAAACGATTCCAGATTTTCTAGGTTTGCTCTCGCGGATTCTCGTATTTTGGGAGAACCTGAAGATGGGATTTCTGTGCTCATAGGATCAGATTTTTACTGGCGATTCATGTCTGGAAAAGTTGAACGGATTGCCAATGAATTAACAGCAGTTCACACTAAGTTAGGATGGACGATTCAAGGACCGTTGTGTAATAATCATGCATCAGAGTTTGAATCAGTGTCAATGTATATATCGTCTTCGCTTGAAGAAGGTTCGCCAGATGATACCAGTCGAATGTGGGATCTTGAAGTTCTAGGTATAAAAGCACCTGATGCGGAAGATGTGAGTTTGGAGTTCGACCGATATGTTAAACGGGTGGAAAATTATTACGAAGGGTCTCTCTTATGGTTAGAAGCACGACCTAAATTACATAGCTATCGCGAGAGTGCCTTTAAGAGGTTCCATGGTTTGGTACGAAGATTATCTAGAGATCCTAAAGCACTAACAGAATACGATAGTGTCATGATTGATCTGATCAAGTCAGGAGTTGCGGAACCAGTTAACTATAACGAAGAAGCCAGTGACCGTCCGATATATTATATGCCTCATCGTCCGGTATATCGAGAAGATAAGGCCACAACAAAATTACGTATTGTTTTCGACGCTTCAGCGCGATTGCCAGGTGAGTCCTCATTGAATGACCTCTTGAATGCCGGTCCGAATTTGCTTCCTGACATTCTGTCAATTTTATTAAATTTTCGGATAGGTACCACCGCACTAGTTGCCGATATTGAGAAGGCATTTTTACAAATCCGATTGTGCTGTGCGGACAAAGATGTTCATAGATTCTTTTGGTTTAAACAACCTATTGAGAGTACCACTCATTTGCCAGCTGCCCAAGAGTACCGCATGACCAGGGTAACCTTTGGTGTGAAGTGCAGTCCCTTTCTGTTAGAAGCCGTGATTCAAAAAAATTTAGAAACAGAGTCTCCAAATTTTCCAGATGTTTGCTCGCTGCTGAAAAAATCCTTTTATATGGATGACTTAGTCACGAGTGTGAACGAGCCGAGGTTTGCTTTCAAAGTTTATTCGGAAACGAGCTGGCTGATGAAGCGCGCTAACATGAACATCCGAAAATGGAATACAAACGATGCTTCCCTAAGAACAATATTAGCAGAGAAAACTGAACTACCTATTAAGCAAAAGGTATTAGGATTATTTTGGAACTGCTTGACGGATGAGATTTTTGTGGATTTGGAACCTGCTCGCGAGTTTATCTTACAAGTGGCGAGTGACGGCGTAACGAAAAGAACTATACTACAATTGATGGCGCGAGTTTTTGATCCATTAGGAATTCTTGCTCCCTTTACGGTCAAATTAAAAATGCTTTTTCAGAAATTATGGCGATTAAAATTATCTTGGGATGAGAACATTCCTACAGAACTTATGAAAATTTGGAGGAAGTGTCATCAAGAATTTGCAGATTTAAATGAAGTTTTTTTGCCTCGGTGCATGACAGACGTAAATAAAGCGAATTCCGTTCAATTGCACTTATTTGCCGATGCTAGCCCATTAGCGTATGGGGCTGTGGCTTTTCTAAGAACAAAAGTAAGGGATGTCATTACAACGAAATTAGTTTGTTCAAAAAATCGTTTAGCACCTATATTGAAACAAAATAAACAGCTAACACTACCGAAATTGGAGTTAACTGCCGCCCTTATTGCTGCTCGTCTTTGTAAATATTTAGTAGACAATTTGAACATGGCGATATCAAATATATTTCTTTGGACAGATTCTAAAATAGTACATCATTGGATCAATGGAGATTTAAGACGATGGAACGTTTATGTAGCCAATAGAGTGAGAGAAATTCGACAATGCACGTTATGCGAAAATTGGAGGCATTGTCCTGGTGAATCTAACCCAGCGGATTTTTTAACTCGAGACGTATTTGGAAAAAACTTAACTAACTCACTTTCTTGGTTAGCTGGACCCCTTTGGTTGTGTAAGGATGAAGAAGAATGGCCTCAGATTGTGAGACAAGATAATTCTGATGAGCTAAGTTTAATTTCTCTGCAACCGCTTGAAAGTTTTGATGATAGCCCAAGAAAAGCATTATTAAATCTGACGAATTTTAGTTCTTATATGCGACTACTACGGGTGACTGCCTATATACAAAGGTTTGTAAGGCATGCTCGAAAGATACCGATAACGACTAACAAATTTCTTGTTAGTAAGGAAATCAAGTTAGCCGAATTGTTTTGGATAAAATTTATTCAAGAAGAATGTTATAATGATGAGATGAAAGCGCTAAAAGTTGATAAGGCGATTCCGGCGAATTCCCCTATATTATCATTGAATCCAATGATGGATATCGAAGGAGTTATACGCGCAGGCACACGCTTACAATTCATGGATCTAAATTATGAAAGTACTTTCCCCGCAATATTACCTAGGTCAAGTCATTTAGTAAAGCTGATCATAATTGATACTCATCATCGACTACTCCATGGTGGGGTGAATGCTGTATTAACTCGAATTAGAGAGAAATTTTGGATTCCCCGGGCTCGTCAGATGATTAAGACTGTATTAAAAGGCTGCAGAATTTGCCGACGCCTTTTCAGCAGACCAGTGACTCACCCCTTTGCACCTCTACCGCGAAGCAGACTAGTATCTACGAAGCCCTTTGAGACGGTGGGCATAGATTTTGCAGGGCCGCTTTTTGTCAAATGGTCATCTACTGACACAAGTACCGTCAAATCATACATAATGCTTTTAACTTGCGCAACTGTTCGAGCGGTTCACCTGGAGTTGGTGCCTAATCTTGGCGTCGAGAGCTGTATGTTGGGTTTAAGACGTTTTTTTGCACGAAGGGGTCTCCCTAATTAAATTATATCGGACAATGCTCGAACCTTTAAGCGTGCAGCCAAAGAATTGCAAGTTCTTGGTTCTAGTTTATTTGCTAAAGAATTCCAAGACTACCTGGCAAATAATAAAATATCATGGGAATTTATAGTTGAGCGAGCGCCTTGGTGGGGTGGTTTCTGGGAACGGTTGGTGCGTTCTGTAAAGAACGCTTTGAAATTGGTAATTGGAAAATCAACTCTATCATTTGAGGAGATGCAGACAGTTCTAGTAGAAGTCGAGTCTATGATCAACAGTCGGCCTTTGACGTATGTAAACGACGATCCCAAAGATTTAAACCCTTTGACACCTTCACATTTTTTGCAAAGCTCTAATCCATCTGCACTAGATTTTATTCCAGATACCGTAAGGTCAGCTTCCGCCGTTCAAATAAGGGAATTATGGAAAACTCGTTTTAAGTTGATGAATGCCCTATGGAAAAGATGGCGAATGGAGTACATACAGCAACTAAGAACTTTACATCACACAACGAAAGGATGTTTTGGAGGCAACTTAAATGTAGGAGATGTAGTACTAATGTACGAGCAGCACGCGCCCCGCTTGTTGTGGAGATTAGCTATTATCGAACGTGTTTATCCAGGAAGAGATGGCAGAGTACGAGCGTGTGAGATACGGTTGGGCGATGGATCCTTATTTAGGAGATCGGTTCAACATCTTTACCCCTTGGAATTACAACACGATGAGTCTTCTACTTCACCTGCCCGCCCGGAGGATGTAGAAAAATAAAACGAGTGCAGGTGTATTTTTACTTTTCTGGAAGTTTGATGTTGGCCACACTAAAGTTGGTCCAATATCGCAATCGTCTCTTTATGTAAAAAAGCTTTGTGGCTGACGGAATTTTTTCCTTCTGCTTCTGAGTCGCCATCGTGACAAGATCGATCACATTGTTAATTAGAAATAAATTGATAAGTTATATCTTTCTTTTTAAATTTTGGAGTTTTCTTGTATTTTATTTTATTAAACTTATATTTTCCAAAATACAATTTATTTCTTATAATAATTGATTCTCTCGAATATAAATTCAATATAATTCACTTTTATCTTTATTTCGATACTGATTTAGGACTTTGTGACTCTAATTTTATTTGCTGATTATTTAATGTTTTGGCGATTTGTGATAAACTCAATATTGCTCACTCTTGTATGGTAACTGAAACAACGCCCTCTATCCGTCGGAGTGCTTCGATTGAAGTTTCGCCTGATGTACTCTTCACTTAGTTGCCCAAAGTTGCCAGAAATAATGCCTGTTGAGCTGCACGCTGGTTTCGTCTTGGAACTCGTTTATGATTGTTTGCTGCTTTGCTGCGCTGCCTTGTATAGTTGCTGCGCAGTTTCTTCCGATCTGATGTTGTGCAAATTCGTCCCTCTGTGGTTGATTTGAGGTAGCTGCTGAAATCAACTTTGATGATTAAGTTACTGGTCAAAGACTTCAGAACTGTCTTTGATTTACGATTTGTTAGGAAAAGACTTCAATTCTGTCTTTTTAGAATGCTAATTCAAAACTTTAGCAGATTCTTGTGATGGACGAAAAGACTTCAATTCTGTCTTTTAGAATGCTAATTCAAAACTTGAGCAGATTCTTGTGATGGAAGAAAGCCTCAATA
Organism: Thereva nobilitata; assembly: GCA_963855945.1. Taxonomy (NCBI): domain Eukaryota; kingdom Metazoa; phylum Arthropoda; class Insecta; order Diptera; family Therevidae; genus Thereva; species Thereva nobilitata. Next base: position 170,939,739 of record OY979694.1, read on the forward strand.
CCAGCTTTGATTGAAATTGCTACTGACTTAAAAATCCTAAGAACAGATTTTTCTTTCTAGTTCAAGACTCTAGAAAGTTTAAAAGCAATCTGATTTTGACTTCGGTTGTACGCCGATATTTATTTTACTTTGAATAATAGCTTTAAGTGGGGATGGCAATATTGCCTTATGTTACATAATGTCTGGTTATGTATTTGAGCTGTGCTCGATATCTGTCGATCAGCTGTTCTCCTTCGCACTAGTAGCCGTCAAATGGTGTTGTTATTTTGGTGAGTATATTTTTATTTCATTTTATTAGTGTTAGATGTTTAATTTTGTTCCATAGCTCTCGTTGTATCTTTAGCTGTGGTGGCGGTTGCTGTTTACGGCGCCGATATTCCTCCAGGGAAATGCGTCGCTTTGTGGCTGGTTTTTCTGTTTCCTTCGGTTGGGCTCCTCTGGCCCTTGATGTTGGTATAGGCCGAGGTTGCGTCCTTTTTCTTATTTCAGGACCGCTGGGAATTGCCTCGAACGGCCTCTTGATTATCGGCCTTTTTGGCATTAATTGATGTTACTCATTTTCGATGTTGTTGATCTCATACCTGATGATGTTGATGGTTGCGGAATATTATTTTTTTAGATTTATCCATAATTATTTTTGTTTTCCGTGCTATGCGTCTGTAAAATGGCGAATTTTCACTGGACTAACGGTTGGACTTAATAACGGGCATTTCATGATTTCTTTTATTTTGAATTATTGGTAGTCATACTAGGTGTTTGTTTAATTCTTGATGTTGTAGTCTTAGCTATTTTTTATTTTCCGGCGGAAGTACTTTAGGTTAATTTTTCTTTAGAGTCGGTTACTGGTAATAGACATATTTTAGTGACAGGTCGTTTCATGATATTATTTTTTGTTTTTACAGTAACTACTCGTATGTGATTATCATGTCCGGGGTGAGTATCAATGATCCTTCCCAATAACCATCGAGACGGCGGCAGTCTTTCATCTCTTACAAGGACCAGATCATTAATAGCTATTTCTGGAGTGGGTTTTAGCCATTTTGGTCGTTGTTGGAGGCTATTTAAATATTCCTTGCTCCAGCGATTACAGGAACTTTGGTGTAGACGTTGGATTAACTGGTATCTGTTTAAACAATTGACGTTGGTGTCGAGTAAGCTGGGTTCTGGTGGTGTCAGTAGTGAGCCACCTATCAGAAAGTGTCCTGGTGTTAACGCTGATATGTCATCTGGATCTTGGGTGAGAATTGAGCGTGGCTTCGATTTGCGTTGTGAGGGTACTAAGCTCTTCGTACGTCAATCGTGCGTCTCCAATTGTACGTTTTAGGTGATACTTCACTGATTTTACCCCGCTTTCCCAAAGTCCTCCAAAATGGGGTGCTGCTGGAGGGTTGAAATGCCACTTGATTCCTTGGTTTTCCATGGCTTCGGCCAGTTCTCGTTCCAATGTTTTGTTGCTCTCAATCTTGAAGCGTGTGAGAATGTTGTTTGCTCCGACGAAGTTGGACCCACAATCGCTGTACATGTCGGAACATAAACCCCGTCTTGCAATGAATCTTCTAAATGCCGTGAGGAATCCCTCTGTAGAGGCGTCGGTGACGATTTCTAAGTGAATGGCCTTTGTGACCATGCAGATGAATAGTGCGATGTAGCTCTTTTGGCTTCGAGCATTTCGTACCTTTGATAATTTTATGTCGAAAGGCCCACAATAGTCCACTCCAGTGTGAGCGAAAGGCCTCGCGGGACGGACCCGATATGTCGGAAGATTGGCCATTAATTGGGTATGTCCTGTTGCCCTTTGCCTAAAACACTGCATGCATTGATGATTGTGCTGCCTTACTGCGTTTCGTGCGTTTAATATCCAATATTTCTGTCTCAGCATGTGTAACATTAGCTGCGTACCCCCGTGTAAAGTCGTACGATGGATGGTGTTGATGATGAGCTTTGATAATGGGCTCTTCTCTGGCAGGATAATGGGATGGCTTTCGGAGAATGTTGTATTGGCCTTCTGGATGCGCCCACCCACTCTCAAGATTCCTTCCTGATCGAGGAACGGGGTTAGTCTTAGGAGTTTACTTTTGTTGGATACTGGGTGTTTGGATTGCACTGCTCGCATTTCATCTGCAAATTCCTGGATTTGGACGTTTTTTATCCAGCACTTTAGAGCTGCTTGTATTTCTCCTGAAGTTAAATAGGTAGGTGGGGTATGACCGGATGTTGGCTTTGACACATTTAGCCATCGTCTACAATACGCTGTGACTTAGTAATTTCGTCAATGATGAGTATTTGCTGATCAGGTCGTGATCCGAGGGATTTACTTCGACATGTAGATTGGTGATGGTTTTCCGTAGTCCGATTGTGGTGTCTTGGATTTCCTTCTGTTTGGGCCAGTGTTCCTTTGTTTGTTGGAGCCAATGAGGACCTGTCCACCACAACTCATGTACCTTTAATTCACTTGGTGTTAGTCCCCTCGTAGCGCAGTCGGACGGGTTGTCCTCTGTCCTGACATGATTGCAGCTGCTTTGATCTAGTATTTGATGTATTTGTGAGACTCTGTTTGCCACAAATGTCTCCCATGATGATGGGTGTTTTCTTAGCCATGCAATTACAATTGTAGAATCAGTCCATGCGTGCGTTGTAACCTGCTCGAATTTCATGTCGTCCTTTACTTGTGCCAGCAATTTGGCCAATAAGTGTGCCCCGCATAACTCCAGTTTTGGCAGTGAGATGGTCTTGATGGGCGCTACTTTGCTTTTTTTAGGTGGCAGTGGCTGGTCCCGTTTTCGTTTTGCGTCCGAATGTATACGGCTGCTGCGTATGCCTTTATGGATGCGTTGTGGACTTGGATCCACCGAGGGATTTGAATGGTTTGAATGATTTGAAGTGCGTTGCGGAACCTCCGCCATTGATGATCGATGTTGATCGGGACTGTTTCATCCCAGTCGAGTTTTGTCAACCAAAGACTTTGTATCAATATTTTGGCAGTGATTGTTACTGGTGTGAGCCAGCCGATGGGATCGAACAGCTTCGCAATTTCGGATAGTACTTTCCTTTTTGTATATGTCTCTGGTGCTGATTCAATGTTGACCTTGTAAGATAGTGTGTCGCTGGCAGGATTCCATAATAAACCAAGGGCCTTGACTTCCTCTGCGTTCACTGCTAATGGAAACGAGATCTCTCGATCTGCTGCTGGAATTTCCTCCAAGATGGCGTTGTGATTCGCGGCCCATTTTCGTAGTTCTAGCCCTCCAGCTCGAAGAAGTTGAATTAGTTGTTTTTGCTTGTTTCTTGCTTCTTCTATATTGTCGGCGCCAGTCATCAAATCGTCCACGTAAAAATCGTTGAGTACTGTGTCCGAGCCGATTTGGAATCTTTCTGATTCATCTTTCGCCAATTGGTGCATGGTTCGGATGGCAAGAAAAGGAGCACTCTTTGTTCCGAACGTTACGGTTAGCAGTTTATAATCCTTTATAGGTTGATCTGGTGACTCTCTCCAAACAATTCGTTGGTATTCGGCATCGTCAGGATGAACTCGTATCTGGCGGTACATCTTCTCTATGTCTGCCATGTATGCGATGCGGTGTTTTCTCCATCGCATAAGAGTAGACATTAATGAGTCTTGGATGACGGGTCCATTCGATAATATACTATTTAGTGAGTTCCCGTTGGCAGTTGGACGAGAAGCGTCGAATACTACTCTCAGTTTGGTAGTCGTGCTGCTTGGTTTGATACAGCATGATGAGGTAGGTAACAGCATCGGTATGTTGTTGTGTCGTTAGGCGGTTGGTTTCGAAGTGCTGATTCTGGGGTAGTGATAGTGTTTAGTGCAAACTGAGATTTGCACTAAAGGAAAAAGGAAAATATGGAGGAAACACACGTGTCAGTTAGAATTCAATAATTGTCTTTATTTCGAACTGTTTGTTTAAATACTAACAAATAGGACTTATGTTCAACTTAATTTATTTTATATATGTTACAATTACTAACCAATAACACCTTACTAGAAGGGTTCTAGTTAGTATTCTTTATTTCAGACAATAATATATATATAATAACTAGATGTATTCAGATAGCGACTAAAGTACTTGACCAAAAGTTGTATGCAAAATTACACTGAGTATATCAAAGATATAGCCAGACAGTAATTTAATACTCGACTAAGGCAAGATACAGAGTCGCACTGAATATTATCTTTGAAATGATGCTGAAAAAGAAACTTAATTAGAACCAAACATGTAACATTTCCCAGAACCCATGCGGCCTGTAGAAAATCTAATGTTTTGGTAAAAATACCTTACTGAGAAGTTGAGAATTCCTTGTTTGAATTGATAAAATACTTGTAGAAAACTTAGAAGTTACTCCGATTGCTCTGAGGCGCGACGTACTTTCGTTGACTACTGATAGACAAGAGAGACTGATTGCTTCTGGGTTCGGGTTTTTATACACTGGACCCAACGGTCCTGGCCTAAACTGCATTACCATTTTTAGGTGGGGGTAGTTATACCTTTTTGATGACTGAAAAATAATTTCAAATTATTTCCCCTTCTTTTTATTTAATTCTAATTATTTTATTCTTTTTTAATTTCATAAAATTTTAATTAATTCATCATAACTTTCTTATTTTTCTTCAATTTTATGATGTACTAAAAATGTCCTTTTCGACCATTTCCTTATTTTTTTTTACTGCAATATCATAATTTTATTAATTCATATATTCATCCTTTTTCCACTATATTTTCTCTTTTCTTCTCATTATCTTTATGAAAATTTATATTTTATGGAAATATCATAAAATATTTCGTTTTTCTAATATTACCGCTGTATTCTTCGTCAAATTCTATACCGATTTCATGTATCATATGTTGATACAGCATAAAGTTTGACGTTTGCGGTGCGACGTCACGTTCCGCGAGTGCGCGAGTGATAATTTTCGCGAAATAGGTGCAAACATTGTGGTTTGCAGGTGCGTGTGTGACCTTGTTGTGTTGTTGTAGTGTTATGTGTTGTTTGTACCTTAATTTTGTAGATGTACATGTAATTGGTTGTTTATAGACAACCAATGTTTATAAATGGGGTTATGTATACCTATATGTTTTTCTATGGCAATTTACCTGTATTTTTGTGGTTTGTTTTAATGTTTTTATACAGGAAAAATGTCCTTTGATATTTATTTTGTGATTATAGTGCGCTATATGTATCTAATTTGTGTTATTTGTGATGAATTTGTTTGTTTAATATGTAATGTAGTTGTTGTTGTTGTGCATGTTGGCATTTTTGTTTTAGTTGACAGCTGTACGTGTCCAGGTCTTTGGAATTTTTATTATATTATTATATGGATTTTTTTACATAATTATTAATCTATTTGATTGTTGCCTTTTAGATATATGATGATGAATAAAAAGGACAAAACTAAAATATAAATATAAAAGGAAAAAGGACGCGATATGATTTGAATTATTATTTTTATTGGTGAGTTAAAATTTTTTTTGTTATTATTTATTTTATTTTATTTGTTGCAAGAGGTTGGGGCTGAACATTCTCCCCCCTGTTGAACAATTTTGTTCAACCGCATATTTATTTTACTTAATCCTCGTTTATGGTGGTGGTGGAATACTATGCGTCCATCCGCTTTTACTTGTAGTCTCACCTGGTAACGATTAGGAAGACTTATGGTCTGTTCCTTTTTGCGGGTGGATCGTACCTGGTCAAACTTGATTCGATTAATGATGTGCTGCGGTAAATACAAGTCTTCACCTTCCCTGGTGATGAATCGTTGGACATGTGTGTTGTTACTTCTCTCCTTGAGCTCCATCATTGTTGTCGTCGGTCTTAATAATTTTAAATCTCGCACCTGGCGTCCGTTGATTATCGCAGGTTCGTGAAGTTTTATATTCGTGTTGGAATTTTTTGTAACATAGTGATATGGCCTCGAATTCTGATTCGTTAGGTTTGCTGGTTTTACTGGACCTGCCAGCTTGGGTGGTATTTCGGTTGGTGATTCTCCGGATTCGGTGAGATCAATGATTCCCAAATTTTGGTGTGGTTTAAACATGGGTCTTGTTCCTTTGGCTACATTTTTCCCTGGGGGTTGATGGGCTCTTCGTGATTTAATGGGGTAACCTGTTTGAGTACTGGTGTTACAACTCTGGGTTGTTGGTTCTGGTGTAGCTATGTAATGCGGTTTTTCTTGATTCTGGGATATGCTGGTTTTGGTGGTCGGGACCCGCCTCGGCTGTGTACGGATTCTAATTTCGGGCCCACACGAAGTTACCTCGAAAGATTTTTTTGGAATAGGGCGTTGTGGTGACCTTAGGATGAAGGTTGATTTCATCCCCTTCGGATTCGACTCCTGAGGAATTGTTCTGGGTGGGTTATTGGCCCGCCTAAGTACTCTTCCTTGGGGCTGGTCCGAATCTAGGTTGACCTCTGCGTTGCTGCTTCGGTTAGCCTTAGTTGGTTGCTCGGCAGATGCTGTTGGAACGTCGAGTAGAGCTGACAACTCGGCCAACTCTGCGTCGAAATCGCAGGTAATATCCAGCACTGGACTACCTACTGGAGTGGTTGTGCCGTATAGCCAGTAGTTCTCGGCGGCTGCTAAATCCTCCTCTGTATAGTTTAGATTAGACATCTGTAAAAAACTGAATTAGTTTGGGAGTCCGGAATAGGATTATTTGTGAACAATTGGACAACATTACCATAGACTAGACATTTAACATGACGACACTTGAATTGTTACTCCCTGTTACGGATTTGGTTCTATTTCTTGAGAACTTGGTTGATCTATGGGTAGGCGACAAATTTTTGTTATTGGTCTTCGAAACGTGTTTTGACTCGTTCTGACCTGCACTACTCGTATCAACCCATCTGGCCCGGGGAACGTCTCTTCTATTACTCCGAGCGGCCACCTTGTAGGTGGCATGTTCTCATGTTTAATGAGGACTATATCCCCGGACTGTAACGCGGTTTGTATAGTATTCCATTTTGGTCTCTGTTGCAACTGATTAAGATAGTCTTTAGACCATATCTTCCAGAACTGCTTGACCATGCCTTGAATGTGTTTCCAACGTTGAAATGATGACATAATTTCTGTCTCATTAGTCACTTCAGGAAGGGCGTTGAGAGCTTGCCCAATTAGGAAGTGTCCTGGAGTCAGAATTAATGTGTCTTCTGGATCATTTCGGACCCAACATAGTGGTCTGGAATTCAAACATGCTTCTATTTGCGTGAGTAATGTAGCATACTCTTCAAATGTACATATTGCATTTTTAATGGTCCTATATATGTGATATTTGATAGATTTTACGCTTGCCTCCCATAGTCCACCAAAGTGAGGTGCTGCAGGAGGATTGAAGTGCCATGATAATTGTTTTGGCGTGAAATATCGTTCCGCTTCTTGGTTGGATTCCTTAAGTGCTTGTCGGAATTCCTTGTCTAATATAGATTTAGCTCCGACGAAATTTGAGCCACAATCGGAATATATGTTTGTACACAGTCCTCGTCTAGCTATGAATCTTTTGAGGGCTGCGATAAATGCTGTTGATGATAGGTCTGACACCAGCTCGATGTGTATAGCCTTGGTTGTCAGACAGACTATAACACAAATGTAAGCCTTTTGTAATTTTGCATTTCTGATGGATGACGTCTTAATGGTGATTGGTCCAGCGTAATCAATGCCAACATTAGTGAATGGTTTACTAATATTGACTCTTGGGATAGGTAGCTGCCCCATTAATTGTGTCATAGTTTCTCCTCGTTGTTTAGCACACACCATACATTTATGGATCCTGCTTGTGATACATCTTCGTGCATTTAAAATCCAAAACCTCTGACGACTCGTACTTAACACCAATGAAGTTCCGCCATGCAATGTCTCTAGGTGGATCTTGTCTATGACTAAGTGTGTGAGCGTATGGTCTTGGGGTAAAATGATAGGATGTTTCACTTCGTATGGTATTGTGGCATTAGTTAGTCTGCCTCCCACTCGTATCAATTTATCCTTGTCCATGAAAGGCGTAAGTTTTAATAAACGGCTGTTTCTTGAGAGTGGTTTTCCTTGTAGTAAATTAGTGTATTTTTCCGGAAAAGCCATTTCTTGTGTAAGCCGCAACGTGGTGTTTTCAGCCTCTTTCCATTCTATGGCGGAGAGCTGATTGACTTGTTTATCCTTGGGATTTTTACAATTGTGTTTAAAACGTTTAATCATGGCTACAATATATGTAAGCCGTGTTATTGTTGAATAACGAAATAAAATATTGTCCTCAATTTGTGTGAGGAAACTTGTGACGACTGGTTTCTTCGCTTCCAGATCCGTGTTTTCCTTTATTTCTTGCTGCTGAGGCCATTGATCTTGTGGTTTGGTTAGCCAACTGGGTCCATGCCACCATAGTTGATTGTTGACTAAAATTGTAGCTGAGATACCTCTGGATGCTACGTCAGCAGGATTGTTTTCTGTTGAGATGTGTCTCCATTGGTCGTATCGTATGACATCTTGTATTTCGACAACGCGATTGGCTACGTATGTCTTCCATCTGGACGGATGTTCCTTCACCCATTGGAGGGCTATCATAGAATCTGTCCATGCGAATGTGGGGATGTGCGGTAGCTGCATGTCTTCAATTGTGCCCTTTAGTAATTTGGCCAAAATTACAGCTCCATTTAGTTCTAGCCTGGGAATTGTTGTTGGCTTGGTAGGAGCCACCTTTGTTTTGGATGTTAAGAGCATTGACGAAATTTGTCCATTATCCTCCTCTACTCGTAGATATAGGACTGCAGCATATGCTTTTGCTGACGCGTCACAAAAACCATGGAGTTGTGCCTTTGTATTGGCGCTGTAATTAATCCATCTTGGAATTTGTAGTTTGGTTAGATTGATTAATTCCTGTTTGAACGTTAACCATTCATTTTCTACTTGGGTGGACACTTGTTGATCCCATGAGCAGCCGGTTATCCATAACACTTGCATTAATATTTTTGCAGTAATGATAACAGGAGACAGCCAGCCTAATGGGTCATACAAGGATGCGATGTCCGAGAGAATGTTGCGTTTAGTTGCGATGTTGTGTTCTCGCAATGGGATGATCGTGAATGTGAAATGATCCGGTCCAGGATGCCAACGTATCCCGAGGGTTTTCACTGTTTCGTCTGTGTTGAATGTTAATACATTCTTCAGTTCACGATGTTCTGGAGGGAGATGGTCTAATAGTGTCTGCTCATTGCTAGCCCATTTCCGTAGGTTAAAACCACCTGACCGTGTGATGTTTATCAATTCCGTTTGTAATTGTTTTGCATCATTGATGTTGTCAGCTCCGGTTAACATGTAGTGCTTTAGAAGCTAACGGCCAAGTTTTCCTTTCGTCCACTGCGAGTTGTTGCAGCGTGCGAATTGCTAAGTATGGAGCACTTGCCGTGCCAAAAGTCACCGTTTTCAACTTGTAGTCTTGAAGTTGTGATGTTTTCGGATTTTGCCATATAATCCTTTGAAATGTTTGATCCTTTGGGTGGATATCAATCATGCGGTACATTTTCTCAATGTCTGCATTCATAGCGATTTTATATTTTCGCCAATTGAGCAATGTTGCAAACAGCTTGGGTTGAAGAGTAGGTCCAGTCAACAAGTGCTCGTTGAGTGATGTGCCATTTGTAGTTTTGGCGGATGCATCGAACACGACTCTTAATTTAGTCGTGGTACTCTCCTTGAAGACTGCGTGATGAGGAATATAGAAATGTTCTTCTTTATCTGTTGGGGGGTCTACTTCTTCCATGTGTCCAAGCTCAATATATTCGTCCAAGCACTTTCTATATTCTTTTTCGAATTCTGGTTTCTTAGAGAACTGCCGTTGCAGCGATGTGAAACGCTTGAGTGCTTGTGGTCTTGATAATCCTAGAGCAGGAGCCTTGTTGTTCCTAAATGGAAGTTTGACTTGGTATTTTCCATTTGGTTTACGTGTGTGTGTTGTCTCGAAGATCTGCTGGCACAGTTTGTCGTCCTCTGTTAGGATCTGTTTTGCAGGAGGTTCTTCGATTTCCCAAAAACGTTTTAATTGGTCATGTAAATCTAGTGTTGTGACCGTAAATGCTGAGACTTTATCTATGACGGTGTCTGTCGTTGGTCCCACTATTATCCATCCAAAGATTGTGTTTACGGCTATTGGGGCGGTACTAGGTCCCTTTCGTATGCCGTTCCTTAGAATACGTGCGTAGATTCGTGCTCCTAGGAGTGCGTCGATTCTTCCTGGCTTCCAGAATGTTGGATCTGCTAGAGGCAAGTTGTTGAGGTGATTCCATTCCTCCTTGCGAACTACCTTTGCTGGTAGAAGATCAGTGATACTGTTGAGTATCAAGAAATTATCCGTCACTGACACCTTGTTAGCGTTGTTTGGTTTTACCGTGAGCCTAACTTGTTGGTGTGCAGTAGCTAATGGATTGGTGTTTATACCTGTTATTGCTACAGTTGTATTAGTTCCTGTAGCTCCTAGCTGCTTGCATGCAGCCTTTGTGATAAATGATGATTCGGAGCTATTGTCTATTAGACACCGCAATACCTTTTCCGTGCCATGATTAGTGCGAAACGTTACCAGTGCTGTTGACAACAATGCATGGTGATTTTTCATGGTTAAAAAGTTTTGAATTGTGGTTACTCCGTCAGCGCTGTTGGCTGATTGGGATTTCGAAGTTGTTGGAGATTGGCTTGGTATTGTTTCTCCTTTTCGAAAATGTTTTTCCTTGAATCCTGTTGATCCCTGCTTCTCTTGTCTGGAGTCGTCGTGTAAGGTAGTGTGATGACGCTGCTTGCATCTGCGACATGTATATTTACTTGTGCATTCCTTTGCCATGTGGCTGTTGGATAAACAATTTAAACAACGTCCAGCTGCTAGTATGACCTTACGTCTGGCATCACTATTCATTTGTTGATACTTGGTGCATGCTCGAATGTAGTGCTTTTGATGGCAAGCTGGACAACAGTCTTGCTTCACTGCATGATACGTATGTGTAACCTTTTTTGCGAGTGTTGGCTTGATTGGTGTTGATGTCCGTGGAACGATTGCATCAGCAATTGATTCTAGTACCCGTAATCTCATTGTCAAGAACTTGCTGAATTGTGAAAAAATTGGCAATGTTTGATCTGCTCCTTGCTCTTCTTCCCATAATCGTAGTGTTGTGAAAGGAAGCTTCTGTACTAATAGATAAATTAGAATGGCATCCCAAGACGCAGTATCAACACCTAAGCTCTTCAGCTGTTGCAAACATTCGGATGATGTATCTATTAATTCCTTCATGCCCTTTGCGGATTCAGTAGTCAGCTTTGGTATGTTTGTAAAAGTTTTTAGCTGGTGATTTACCAACATTCTTTTATTTTCATACCGCTTCTTCAGTTTTTCCCATGCTGGTGCGTAATCTTCGTTAGTGATTGGAACATGTCGCAATAAGTTTTCAGCTTCTCCAACCAAACATTCCTTTAAATAGTGTAATTTTTGTACTGGACCAAGTTTTGCATTATTATGGACCAACGCAACGAATACATCATGAAATGATCGCCACAAATCGCAATCGCCATTGTATTTTGGCAAACTGATTCTCGGCAGTTGTATTTCATATGGTGTTGTAGTTGGAGGCTCTGGAGGTGGAGTCATTTTTAATTGGCATTTTTCCAATCCATCCATTAACTCTCCGAGATAGTCATAATATTTGGCTTCTGTGGTTCCGTATATATCACTATTGAGGTACGCAATTGCTGCTTCTGCATTCTCTTGCACTGATGATTCGTCTAATGCTATGTCGTTTTTTTGAAATTTCTCCCATATTGCATTTAATCCAGTGATTCTGGTTTTGTAGAATCCTAGATTGCGTTTTGTATGTGCCGTCTTTTTGGCAGTGTCGATATACTGGAATAGACGGAGTTTCAAACGTTCTTGTGCTTGACACATTTGTTGTAACGTAGTCATTTTGGATATGTTGCACTATAAGAATTACACGAACACCGATAACAAACAAAAGAAATTGAAACAAATTGAATTCGCTGACACGTATTCCTGGATGGAACCACCAAAATGTTTAGTGCAAACTGAGATTTGCACTAAAGGAAAAAGGAAAATATGAAGGAAACACACGTGTCAGTTAGAATTCAATAATTGTCTTTATTTCGAACTGTTTGTTTAAATACTAACAAATAGGACTTATGTTCAACTTAATTTATTTTATATATGTTACAATTACTAACCAATAACACCTTACTAGAAGGGTTCTAGTTAGTATTCTTTATTTCAGACAATAATATATATATAATAACTAGATGTATTCAGATAGCGACTAAAGTACTTGACCAAAAGTTGTATGCAAAATTACACTGAGTATATCAAAGATATAGCCAGACAGTAATTTAATACTCGACTAAGGCAAGATACAGAGTCGCACTGAATATTATCTTTGAAATGATGCTGAAAAAGAAACTTAATTAGAACCAAACATGTAACATTTCCCAGAACCCATGCGGCCTGTAGAAAATCTAATGTTTTGGTAAAAATACCTTACTGAGAAGTTGAGAATTCCTTGTTTGAATTGATAAAATACTTGTAGAAAACTTAGAAGTTACTCCGATTGCTCTGAGGCGCGACGTACTTTCGTTGACTACTGATAGACAAGAGAGACTGATTGCTTCTGGGTTCGGGTTTTTATACACTGGACCCAACGGTCCTGGCCTAAACTGCATTACCATTTTTAGGTGGGGGTAGTTATACCTTTTTGATGACTGAAAAATAATTTCAAATTATTTCCCCTTCTTTTTATTTAATTCTAATTATTTTATTCTTTTTTAATTTCATAAAATTTTAATTAATTCATCATAACTTTCTTATTTTTCTTCAATTTTATGATGTACTAAAAATGTCCTTTTCGACCATTTCCTTAATTTTTTTTACTGCAATATCATAATTTTATTAATTCATATATTCATCCTTTTTCCACTATATTTTCTCTTTTCTTCTCATTATCTTTATGAAAATTTATATTTTATGGAAATATCATAAAATATTTCGTTTTTCTAATATTACCGCTGTATTCTTCGTCAAATTCTATACCGATTTCATGTATCATATGTTGATACAGCATAAAGTTTGACGTTTGCGGTGCGACGTCACGTTCCGCGAGTGCGCGAGTGATAATTTTCGCGAAATAGGTGCAAACATTGTGGTTTGCAGGGGCGTGTGTGACCTTGTTGTGTTGTTGTAGTGTTATGTGTTGTTTGTACCTTAATTTTGTAGATGTACATGTAATTGGTTGTTTATAGACAACCAATGTTTATAAATGGGGTTATGTATACATATATGTTTTTCTATGGCAATTTACCTGTATTTTTGTGGTTTGTTTTAATGTTTTTATACAGGAAAAATGTCCTTTGATATTTATTTTGTGATTATAGTGCGCTATATGTATCTAATTTGTGTTATTTGTGATGAATTTGTTTGTTTAATATGTAATGTAGTTGTTGTTGTTGTGCATGTTGGCATTTTTGTTTTAGTTGACAGCTGTACGTGTCCAGGTCTTTGGAATTTTTATTATATTATTATATGGATTTTTTTACATAATTATTAATCTATTTGATTGTTGCCTTTTAGATATATGATGATGAATAAAAAGGACAAAACTAAAATATAAATAAAAAAGGAAAAAGGACGCGATATGATTTGAATTATTATTTTTATTGGTGAGTTAAAATTTTTTTTGTTATTATTTATTTTATTTTATTTGTTGCAAGAGGTTGGGGCTGAACAGATAGGCACCATGTGTCCTAACGTTAAGTATTCTTGTATGCACTTGACGTAGTCTTTCTTCAAGTCGGGATTTTGTTGAAAGCGTTTTTCCATCTGCATCAACGTTCGAATAGCGATGTGTCTAGATGCGCCAAGTTTTATTTGATCGGCTGAAAACGGAAGTCGAACCTGGTAACGTCCGTTACTGCATCTGGTGATGTTGTTGTTGAAATGGTTTTCGCAGCGGGTTTCTTCATTTGTCCACTTGGGTCTTGGTGGAAGTTCTTCCAGTTCCCAGAATCTTTTTAGCTCGTCGTTAGGAGTCACCTGAGTAAAAAAAGTTTGCCTGTGTGCGTTGGCTTGTGCAGTTGGAGTGGTCTTCCCAGAGATGATCCACCCAAACACCGTGTCTTGGGCACTGGGGCTTCCTTGTTGCCTTTTTTTAAGCCGTCTAAGATGATCATGGGGAATATATCTGCTCCCAAGAGGATATCGATGTGTCCCGGCTTGTGGAAGGTTGGATCTGCCAATTCGAGACCTTTGAGATGATTCCAATTCCTGCTGGAACATTCACTATTTGGTAATGGATTAGAGATTTTATTGATTACCAGCGCCTGGGCCAGGATGTTCTCTGACTGTTGCTTTCGAGGTTTTAGTTGTAGCGTGACCCAGTTTGTGATTTTTCCGGCTGGCAAGTCTCCGATCACGGTTAATGCTGTTTGTACGGGCTCCCTTTTGAGTTGTAGACTTTGAACGACCGCTTCACGTACGAATGAGGATTGAGATCCCTGATCGATGAGAACTCTGCAGACCTGCTCTCGTCCAGTTGGAGATGTTACGGTGACTAGAGCCGTAGCCAATAATACTTGTCGGCAGTCATAAGGTGCTGCCCTAGCGAAGTATGATTGTATATGATTGGTAGGTACCTCATTGTTTGAACTTGAGGACGGTGAATTGATAAGGCTGCTGTTGGTTTGACTCGCGGACTGGATTTTGTGTAGGGTCGTGTGATGCGCTTTTCCGCATTGGAAACATCTACTTTTGCTGGGACACTGTGATAGGCGATGGCCTGTTCCCAGGCAGTTAATGCATAGATCCTTTGATTTGACGGCCTTATATCTCTCGTCGATGCTTAATTGCACATATTTAGGGCATTTCCTCATGACATGTGTGCCTTTGCACAGGATGCATGTGCTAAGATTTGTTACGTGGAAAATTTGGGTTCTTCTTCTTGGTTGATCTCTGGATTTACTCTCGTGTGGTTCATTCTTGTGACTTGTTGCCTTGCCGACAGCTTCCAAGGTTCTGAACCTGATTTCCAAAAATTCGCGTAATTCTGCCCATGTTGGAATCGATCGCCTCGATTTGTTGCTTTGCGACTGTTCCCATTGTTGATGAGTTTCGGTTGGTAGTTTTTGGACAAGCAAGTGGATGAGGATGGGATCCCAATTCTGTGTGGAGACCTCCAGATTTTCGATCGCAGTGAGGCATTCGTTAGTCCTCGTTTTCAGTTCTTTGATGCCTTGGGCTGATTCTCGGGTTAGCTTTGGTTGATTGAGCAGCATATCGAGCTGGGTTTTTAATAGTGCTCTCTTGTTGTCGTAGCTTTCGATGAGAAGCGCCCATGCTGGTTCGTAGTTGGCGTCGCTGATGAGCGTGTTGCTGAGAAAGATGAGCCTTGAGATATTGGAGTTTTTGTGCTCCAGTTAACGATTTTTTATTATGAACAAGACTAGAGAAGAGGTCCAGGAACGATGGCCATGACGCATAGTCTCCAGCGAAGGTTGGAATCGAGATCCGTGGAAGCTTTATCTCGTTATTTTGATGAGCGATGTGGGAGATGTTTAGGTCTGCCGATGAATGCTCGTCTCTTGTTGCTTGCTGTGGTGTTGGGAGAGTTTTGTAGTACTCTTCCTCGATTCTGGCATAGGTATCGATGTATGTTTCTTCCACATCTGAGTACCACTCCTCCGTGAAGTATGGTTGTTCCTTTTCATCCTTCTTCGTCTTGATTGCCGTAATCTGTCGGTGATTGCTCTTGAATTCCGACCAGTCGTCGTCGAGCGTCTTGAGTTTTTTTTGAAAATACTGCTCAGTCTTCCTGGATGGCCCTTTCGAAAGTTCCTATACGATTTCTTGAATTTATCACGGACTTCGGTCTGTTGAACTATTAATGCATCCATATTCGTGTTCTGGCTGGAGTTATCTTATTGAATCACTATCCGGCTCGAAGGACCAAATGTTCAGAATTAGCAATTTAATTTCTGATCTTAATAGAAAAGGTGCCGGAAGGGTGTGATTCAATTGAAAGATAGCTTTTCTAACAATCAAAATACAATTTATTTCTTATAATAATTGATTCTCTCGAATATAAATTCAATATAATTCACTTTAATCTTTATTTCGATACTGATTTAGGACTTTGTGACTCTAATTTTATTTGCTGATTATTTAATGTTTTGGCGATTTGTGATAAACTCAATATTGCTCACTCTTGTATGGTAACTGAAACAACGCCCTCTATCCGTCGGAGTGCTTCGATTGAAGTTTCGCCTGATGTACTCTTCACTTAGTTGCCCAAAGTTGCCAGAAATAATGCCTGTTGAGCTGCACGCTGGTTTCGTCTTGGAACTCCCCGACTGGAAATTAGTTCAGGGATGCCGGATTATGATCAGATCCGGATCAGATTTTCCTTAATACGGCTATCTGATCAGAAGCTGACCAACGTACAGTACTCTATCCTTTGATCCGGGCATCTGATCAGGAACTGATCAAAGTAAAGTACTCTATCCTTTGATCCGGGCATCTGATCAGGAGCTGATCAAAGTACAGTACTCTATCCTTTGATCCGGGCATCTGATCAGGAACTGATCAAAGTACAGTACTCCATCCCTTGATCCAGCCATCTGATCAGGAACTGATTGAAGTACAGTACTCCATCCCTTGATCCAGCCATCTGATCAGGAATTAATTAATATTAAATGTTATAACTAAATTATATATTATTATTATTAACTTCCCAGTAGGAAGTTATTGTAATCTGTCCGAAAATCTGATCAGAAATTTTCAATGTATTTACACGTTTCAAGGTCCCAATAGCATTTTAAGCAAAAATTTGAGAAGAAAAGTGAAGTGTGAAGATAAGTGTGTGTGTGTGTACGTATGTGGTCATTTTTTCCTGCACGATTTCGCGGGAACCAAAAAAGATATCGACTTCGTTAAGGTGCTAAAGGACATATGATCTGAAAAGATTATCATAAAAATCGGACGAACCGTTTTTTTGTTTGAACGACGTAAGTGATTTTTGTACCAGCACGATTTCGCGCGAACCAAAAAAGATACCAACTTCGTTGAGGTGTCGTTCAAAGCGTGTTAAAGGAAATATGATCTGAAAAGATTTTCATAAAAATCGGTCGAGTCGTTTTTTTGTTTGAACGAAGTTCGTGATTTTTGTACCTGCCCAATATCGCGCGAACCAAATATGATACCGACTTCGTTGAGGTGCCGATCAAAGTGTATTAACGAAGATATGATCTGAAAAATTATCATAACATTCGGTCAAGGCGTTTTTTGTGTTTAAATGAAAAGACTTCGGCAAGTGTGCCAAGTAACTTAAATTAATTAGTTTTGCTACGGTCTAATATACTCGTTGGAATGAAACCCGTTCCAAATGAGGTTAACTTTTATGGATTCAGCCGAGCAATAGCTTCCTACGAAATTTTCAATCATTTGTCCATTTTCTGGCCATACATCTGCCTACACACACTTCACGAATAGGTGATTTATCGTGACTAAGTATTTTGTAACGTAACGTCCGCATGAGCTGTTAAAGAATTAGCAGAGTGGTCATTATTTTGGTAGATCGTAACTCCAATAGCTGCAACTTCAGGTTCCTTAAATTTAACAATATAGTAGTTAAATAAGTTTTGGAATAACAACATATTATTCATTTTTCATCCAGGTGTCAGGGTTAAAAGTAGGTAATACATTAATTTTGTTTACAACTTCGTCATCCTAATCTTTTAAATACGCACATTTCATTTGACAACCTAGCGAAAGTATTGATAAACAAATGTGACAAATGTTAGGTATTATATATTATATATTGATTATTGTTTATTTATTATAAAAATATCCATTGATAATATTCCACATTCATAATACTGGGAAGTTGATCTTGTGGACCGAAAGGGTCAAAACCACATCCCAACTAGTTATATTATTGATGTTATAAAGTGCATTAGATTCACTTAAAATTTTCTCTGTAACAGATGTTTTTTTTTCTTTATACATTTTTTAATAAATTTTTCCTAGTTAGTTAAATACAAAATAACGAACAATTAAATGGACAAGTCTAAAATTTTCTCTCTTCCATAAAGATATATACCTGTAGGTATACCTACTTATATGATATATTCTTTACATGCAGGGATATAGTATACCTGGTATACTCTGAAACGTTTTACACTATAAAATTTACAATTGTGTGGGCTTTTGTTCAGTGACCTTCAAGACTTAATTGCTCCAATATTAATCTCGGATCTTTCATTGGAATATGGTTCAAAAATTGTTTTAAACCCTGTTATAAATTTTCCGATATGAGGGTTTGAATCTTAACATTAAAAGGCTGTATCAGATCCAAAGCAGAACCGTCGGCAGAGAATTGTTTCTATTGGCTTACGCTGGTCAACTGACAAGAAAAGCAGAAGAGAATTCTGCTGCTGCTTTTTCATCTCAAATCCTAATTTTGCTGCTTTTCAAAGCAGAATTTTTTGACATTTCATACATCATTTTTAAATGACTTATGGACGCGGAAAATTGAGAATTTATTTTTGAGTGATATTTTACAAAGAATTTATTATTATTAAAGAATTATTTACAAAGAATTTGCTGTGAAATAAAAATTCTGCCGTTGCTGCTGCTTTACTTGAATCTGATTCAGCAGGCAGAATTCTGCTTCTGCCTCTGCTTCTGCCGCTGCTCAAGAAGTTGGATCTGAAACAGCCTTAAGAATCTGTAGAAATTTGTTCTCCCCTCCTTCGTAAATTTACAGACATTCTTCATTACCAGTAACAGTTTGACCGAGGTTTCTGAACTAAGAACACGAACCTAAAGTACAGGTCTCAGTGAAATAATAGTTCAATTGATGTGTGTCGTGAAGTGAAATAACTTTTTCTCAAGAAATACGTTTATTTTTAATTATGGATGAAGATTCAAAAAAACGAAAACGTTTGTCATCGAAATTGAGATCCAAACGTTATCGTGAACGCCGTCAACAAGTTAATTTAAATGTAGAAACATCTGATCATGAAGATTATGATGATCAAGAATCAAATTCTCAACTAAATGCTGGTGAAGAAAATGATCAACAGTTGCATACTTCAACAAGTGAAACAAGTGGTGGTGAAGAATTGGATTTCGATAATAATTCAGAGCAGCTAGATTACGAAACAGTCAATGCTAATATAGCATCACTGCATGAGAGACTGTTTGAAGATAGGGGAGATGAAGAATCAACGGATGACTCTAATCCAAACTTATCCAGTGATTCACAATATGAAACTATTTATGAATATAGCGATCCATCAGCTACTGACGATGAGAATAATGAAGAAGAAGAAGACTCAGAAAATGATGTGGAGCAACTTCGACAATGGGTAGCGACATCTCAAATCTCTCATCAAAAAATTGATAATCTTTTAGTAATTTTAAGAAAACGAGCTTTTCCCCAGTTGCCACGAACAGCAAAAACGTTTTTACAAACAGCATCTGCTGTGTATAATATCCAATCATTATCAGATTCATCAGAGTTTGTTTATTTTGGAATAGAGTCTCAATTGAAAAATACAGTTGAAACATCGTTCCATTCCAGCTTAAAATTAGAATTAATATTCAATGTGGATGGAATCCCATTATTTCACTCATCCTCGAAACAATTCTGGCCCATCTTATGTCAACTTTACCACACATCCATTCTATACAGACCATTTCCAGTAGCAATATATGCTGGAAATTCTAAACCAAATGATTTAAACCAATATTTACAACAATTTATTACTGAAATGAATAAACTACAAACTGAAGGTATTTCCATAAACAATAAAATTTTTAAAATTTATATAAAAGCATTTATTTGTGATCGACCAGCTCGAGCTTTTATTAAGGCCATCAAGAATCATGGTGCATATTATGCTTGTGAGCGGTGCAAGGTCAAAGGTGTAAGAATTGAAAATCGGACTGTTTATCTTAAAATGAATCGTCGTCTTCGAACTCATGAAACATTCAGTAGTCAACGAAATCTTCCCCACCATACCGGAGTATCGCCTCTCTTAAATTTGAATAACTGTGACATGGTTAATATGTTTTTATTAGACTTCATGCATTTAGCGTGCCTAGGAATAATGAAAAAATTATTTACTGACTATTGGCTAAATAAAAAATCAGCCAAAAAATTCAGTAATAGGGAAAAATCATTACTCTCCCAACAATTATTGATAATGAAATCACAGATACCTGATGAATTTCAAAGAACAACTAGAGACGTTGTTGATATTCTGAAATGGAAAGCAACGGAATATCGTTTTTTTTTATTATATGCTGGACCTGTAGTACTAAAATCATGCTTAACGAAAGAAATGTATGACCATTTTCTCCTTTTTAGCATCGCCTGTCGGATATTATCGTCTGATTTAGCAATACATTGCAATAGTCATGCTAAGTCGTTTTTACGAGATTTCGTGAAAATTGCTAGAAGTATATATGGCGATACGAGTGGTATACTCAATATGCATTCACTTATTCATTTAGCTGATGATGCGAAATATCTAAATGCCCCGATTAGTAAATTCACGGCATTTCCGTTTGAAAGTCTTTTAGGACAAATAAAAAAATTATTAAGGCATGGTAATAAACCTTTGGCTCAAGTATGCCGTCGGTTACATGAAACTAATTTAATTAGTAATAGAATAACAACAAAATTTAATACTGAAATTTTACAACAAAAAAAAAACTCTGATGAAAGTGGAAAAATATTTATTTTAAAATTACGTTATAACGGGGTAATGTTAACAATTAAAAAGCCCGATAATGTAGTTTTATTACAAAATGGACGCATACTGCAACTACAAGAAATGTACACTACGGCTGAAGATGATACAATAAAGATTGTAGGAATTATGTTAAAAAAAGTAAAGCCGATGTTAGAATATCCATGCAATTCAGAAATGTTGCAAATGTGGAAAGTGTCCAAATCCGTAAATGTCAACGGCCAAGAAAGAAAAGCAAAACATGTTCTAAGTTTTATTAAACTAAAAATGTTATTGCTCAGTAAGGAGAACGAAGGTGGTGAAACCAAAATGTATACAATGCCACTTTTACATATGATTTGACTGTACGAGTTTCACCATACAAAAAAATCTATCATACAAATTCTATATAATTTCACAGCAATGAACATTATCAATAGTCGTAATAATAATCTCAACGCATTCATCGTGAACTCGGCGAGACAAAGCAAGATTCTCTCTCTTCAGTAAAGTATGCAGAACAGAAAAGAGAAGAAAATTGAATCATCTGATTTTTTTCTCATAAAGCATAAATATTAAATATGCACCCATACCCATACATCAAGTGTAACTCCATATAAAATCATAAAATTTTGAGAACTATAGTTGTGTTATTTCTATGGTGAACTCGTAGGAATAACAAGTGAATGTGAATACGCAATTTCTATATAATTTCACAGCAATGAACATTATCAATAGTCGTAATAATAATCTCAACGCATACATCGTGAACTCGGCGAAACAAAGCAAGATTCTCTCTCTTCAGTTCTTCAGTAAAGTTTGCAGAACAGAAAAGGAAAGAAAATTGAATCATCTGATTTTTTTCTCATAAAGCATAAATATGAAATATTCACCCATACCCATACATCAAGTGTAACTCCGTATAAAATCATAAAATTTTGAGAACTATAGTTGTGTCATTTTTATGGTGAACTCGTAGGAATAACAAGTGAATGTGAACAGGAAGAAAAATTGAATCATCTGTTTTTTTCTCATAAAGCATAAATATTAAATATGCACCCATACCCATACATCAAGTGTAACTCACTATAAAATCATAAAATTTTGAGAACTATAGTTGTGTCATTTCTATGGTGAACTCGTAGGAATAACAAGTGAATGTGAACACGCAATTTCTTATCTTACATTTTTTATCAAATAATTCACAACTATGAGTGTATTTTGTTTAGTGCTTTTTGTGGATGATGAAGGTACAAACAATATAGATGTGGTGCCAACAGAATGGCTTTATTGTGATGACAAAGATCAACACTTATGTTGTCGATTTATCCATGAACAGCCGACTCCTGAAGAATCACAATATTTTCACAATTTAGTAAAAAATAGGAATCCTCCTGATCAGAACTGGAATTCTTATCGAGTAGAAGTGCAAGGCGTTGCAGGTAAGTTAAACAAAATTTTCCAATTGTCTAGTGGTATTGACACGACCAAAAATACTAATATAAGAATCAAATTAATTCAATATAGATACATATATTGAAGCTATGGGCAAACTGGCCATTTTAAACCAAAATAAACACGCCTTTTCCACGGATGATGACGAAAAAATTCGGAAGAAGCAAGAAGAAATAAAACAAAAATGTTTATTAAGAGGAGGAAACAAGCCTGACATAAAAAAACAACTTATGTCAAGTCGCTTGGACTTATCAAAACCAGTGAATAAAAGCAATGATGGAAATCGTCATCAACCTGAAAGTTCATCGGAGGAAGATAGCTCAAAAGATAATGGTAGTCGCAGCAGTAGTAACTCATCAGAAACTGATGCTACACGTGCAATTCAGAGATCAAGTATGTATTTTGTTAATAATTGATTAAGTAAAAATGTCAGCTAATCACCAATTAAACAAAATTATATTATAAATTTAATGAACGTTTTTCAAATAACAAAAAGTAATCATAATATATTTACTAAAATTATTTTATGTACAATTTAAATAACACAGAATTTAAAGGATTCAATAAGATCAATAAAGATGACCTGGGAAATCAATCAACTACTGGAGCTAGCAAAAGCCATTTCAAGCGTTTGGCATCCAACAATCAAGCTAACCATGGTGATTATTACACTTTTGAGAATATAATTATTATTTAAATACAACGTCTAATACATTTGCTTATTAAAAAATTATTTCAGCAGTCACACCAACCAGTTCAATCAATAAAAAACAGCAACCACGAGTTAAACAATTTTCAGAAGAACATATTTCAGAGGACAGTAATAGTCATAGTGATGTCCATTCATCACCAGATCCTGATACGAGACGCACTGTTTGTCAATCAAGTATGTATAGATTTTGCATTAAAATTAATTTAAATAACAAAAAGCAATCATTATAATATATTTATTGAAATAATTTTATGTACAATTTAAATAACACAGAATCCAAAGGACTCAATAACATCAATAAAGATGACCTGAAAAAACAATCAACTACTGGAGCTAGCAAAAGCCAATTCAAGCGTTTGGCATCCAACAATCAAGCTGACCATGGTGATTATTACACTTTTGAGAATATAATTGTTATTTAAATACCACGTTTAATACATTCCGTTTTTAAAATATTATTGCAGCAGTCCCACCAACCAGTTCAATCAAGGAAAAACAACACCAACATACTAAAAAAATTCCAGAAGAAAATATGTCAGAAGACAGTGGTAGTAATAGTGATGTCCATTCAGCACGAGATACTGACATGAGGCACACCGTTTTTCCATCAAGTTTGTATATATTTTATATTTAAACTTATTTAAATAACCATTCATAGATTATATTGAAGACTCTAATAGAAGTTTTTTCTTCTTCTTTAATAATATAGCATCGAAAGAATCTATCCAGTTGGACAAAGCTGAAAGCAAAAAAAATACAGGAAGTAAAATGTCATCAAAAGGCAAATCACCTTTTAATACTGATGAAATCAAAGGTAAATTTGTATTCATTATTTTAAAGCTTTTGTTGAGGTTCCCTTAAATACTTTCATTTTATTGTTCTGTTGTTCCATGTTTTACAGATGTACGTGATCTGGCGAATTTAATGTGCAAGCATTTTATCCGTTTTTCACAACAATTAGGCAACATCCAATCTGATATGCATGCATTAAAATGTGGTTTTTATCGGTTGTCTAATCCCCAAGCTAGTGGGCCTGTTGAAGAAACAAGACGCTTGCTCAGATTACCGATCGAAACGAAAGAAGATTTTGAAAAGTTGAATAACTCGTTAAAAAAAGAAAACTCAAAACAGAGGAACGAATTACGCAAAGAAATGGTAAGTCAATAACCAACTGTTGTTTATATAATTATTTTATTGGTTTTCATGACAAAATATTTTTATTGCAGAAACAGATTGTGTGGAACATCAATATGCCAAACAAGAGCTTAGTTCAAAATTTGACGGATGTCCTGGCTAAATTTTTTACAACTGAGATGATCAATCAGTTTACATCTCAAAAACAAACTGGGGACAAAACCACAAAACCGTTTTCAAGTTCACTGAATTCGGTCCTTGTTTGTTTGGTAAATACTAATTTGTTTTTCATGGTGAAATGTTTATTTTCAATTGTAGAATTTGTGAATATTTCAGATATTATGCGTGAGGATCTAGCAAATCATGGATCTGCTTTCAAAGACAAAGAGTTTTATGATGCTGTCGGCAGAGTAATCAACAATGCAAAAACTTGGAACAAAGACAATAAAAATAATAAATAATTTCTAAATTAATTAAAAATATACTTACAGTAATACTATATCAATAAACTTTAATTATGAGGGTAAAATCGTTGTAATCATTTTAAATTCAATTAATATGTTGATATATAGTATAATAATTATACAATTATTATACCATATATATATTTACAAAATTATTTTATATATGTAAAAACAAAGTTCAAAAAAATTTCAAATTCTAGTTACTTGAGAGTTTTATAACTGATGAGAATGATTCAATTCTCATCATTACATGATGTACTTTTTTGATCAGAATCTGATCAGAAAGCCTGATCGTCAGTACATCCGATGCCCCTATTCTTTCCTGAAAATAATTTGTGATCAAGATCGGATCCTTTAAACAAATCTGGCACGGATCCCTTAAACAAATCCGGCATGGATCCGTTATACAACTCCGGCACGGATCCCTTAAAAAAATCCGGTATGGATCCGTTGAACAAATCCGGCACGGATCCTTTGAACGGATCCCGTGGGGATCATATGAGGCGTGACGTTTTTCGGTCATATCCGGATCAGAAAGCCTGACTCATCCCTGATCAATCATCAGGCAATTCTGATCCGGATCGGACTCTATCCTGAACTTTTTTCCAGTCGGGTCGTTTATGATTGTTTGCTGCTTTGCTGCGCTGCCTTGTATAGTTGCTGCGCAGTTTCTTCCGATCTGATGTTGTGCAAATTCGTCCCTCTGTGGTTGATTTGAGGTAGCTGCTGAAATCAACTTTGATGATTAAGTTACTGGTCAAAGACTTCAGAACTGTCTTTGATTTACGATTTGTTAGGAAAAGACTTCAATTCTGTCTTTTTAGAATGCTAATTCAAAACTTTAGCAGATTCTTGTGATGGACGAAAAGACTTCAATTCTGTCTTTTAGAATGCTAATTCAAAACTTGAGCAGATTCTTGTGATGGAAGAAAGCCTCAATACCAGCTTTGATTGAAATTGCTACTGACTTAAAAATCCTCAGAACAGATTTTTCTTTCTAGTTCAAGACTCTAGAAAGTTTAAAAGCAATCTGATTTTGACTTCGGTTGTACGCCGATATTTATTTTACTTTGAATAATAGCTTTAAGTGGGGGTGGCAATATTGCCTTATGTTACATAATGTCTGGTTATGTATTTGAGCTGTGCTCGATATCTGTCGATCAGCTGTTCTACTAGTAGCCGTCAAATGGTGTTGTTATTTTGGTGAGTATATTTTTATTTCATTTTATTATATACTAACTTTAGTGCATGTTTTAGGTCCCTTTAGTGGCTTTTGGTGGGGTGCTAGTCGGGCGGAGTTCCAAGGTGTGGTCAGATAAGTATTTTTTTGGATTTTGTTTTACTTCTCACTAATTAATTTTATCTTCCAGATATGCGATTTTGCCGACGGGATTTTGATGTTTCAGTGCCTATAAGTTTTCGCGGACGTCTTGGATGGACGTTTTTGTTTGTTTATATCTTTAGTTTTTATTATTAATATTTGTTTTTTCAGGAACATTTGCTGGATTGAAGGATGTTGGATCTCCAGTGATGTCGGAGGATTTTAATGAAATATTGTGTTTGTGAAATGATTACCTTTGTTTTAGAACTAGTGTTGTGAAAATAAAGATTGAGTGTATTTTAAGTGTAATTCCATCATGTTTTATTTTTGATCTAGTTTTGTTTTTAGCCTAAGGACCATAGGACCGAACATTGTTCGATTTGTTAGTTTCGGTGCACTCATATACACCAAGATTTGGATCGAAGCTCCTTTGGCAGCAGATGCACCGATTAATGACTTCCAACTTTGGAATAGATTAAAATCCTACGAAGCCATTGATTCCGAAATCGGTGCAGAAGCAAGGGGTGTCTTAGAGCGTCACTTGTGGTACTTGTTTGATGAGTTAGTTGCCTTTGCCTTGTTTTCCGACAAGCTGTCATATGGCGAGAAAATGGCCATTGTTCAAAGAATGGATGTTGACGGCGGTTCTCGTTTAGTACGAGGTGACCCTGCTAAACTATCCACGGAAGCCACATTAGAAGCCTTTGCATCGCAAAGAACACTAAAAACGCTTTCAGTACTAGACATCAAGGACTCATTCTTGCAATTACCTCCTGAATCTTGGGGTGACAATGTTGATTACCTTCAAGGCAAAAGTTGCATAAGAAATTTGCGTGTGGTTAACGACACTGCGGAGAGGAGTGTAAAATTATTCGAAGAATACAATACGATACTCACTAAGAATGAGGAGGAAAAGCAATTTATACTTCATGTCGTTGAACATGATAGAAAGATAGTTTCTACTGAAACATCCAAAAAAGTGTTAACGAACTTACTTTTAGGTTGAGAAAGAACTATAATTAATTTTAGTTTAAGTATTGCTTTGTTTATACAATTTGTGTGTGTTTTAATAATACTATTTTTGAATAAGAAAAACTTACTTTTGATACACAGTTTTTTATTTAGTATCTCGACTAGCTCTATTTAACGTCTTTTTCATAAAATACGATATTTCAAAGTTGATGAGCACCCACTTGTATATAAGACAGGGGCCGAAATTTTGAACACACAATAGAAATGGTAGCTGTAACAAACCACCCTAATATACACATTATTGCGTAACGTATTTAGAAAAATTTAAATCAGACCTTTTTTCAATACTTACAGATTTTGTGAATAAAAGCCAAGCAAATTTTAATTCAAAGGTTGTACATACAAAGGTTATACATAGATAATGGTAAAGAATATTTATCAAATGAACTGAAAAAGTTTTGTGTTAATAACGGGATTATTTATCATTTAACAATCCCAAGAACTCCACATCAAAATGGAGTGTCAGAACGGTAACGGAAAAGGCTCGGGCAATGTTAGTTGAATCAAAATTGCCTAAATATTTTTGGGGAGAAGCTGTTTTGACTGCGACCTTTTTGATAAATAGAATACCGAGTAAAGCAGTTGTACCGCCACCATGGAGCTCCTTGCTGGTGACAGCAAGGCTACTGCCATCAAGATTGGGTAAACATAAAAATAATTTGTAAAAGACTACATCCTCCCTAGGTTCCTAAATGTTTGTAGGGGATGTTAAACCGGTGGGGGCGTGGGGTTGTGTGACCGGAACTCGACACCTATGATTCACCACTCACCTATTATTTAAAATGGAGATCCCTTCATACCGTTCTTGTCCTAGGTTAGCCAGAGATATTCCTCGCTGGACGTTTTCATCTACCTGGTGGACCTGTAAATGTTCAACGCGACGTTGGGAGGACCCTGGAGAGAAAGCAAAACCCAACCATCCTGGATAACTTATCCCCTTAGGCGGTCATGCCTAGTAATACTAGTGGGGTTAAAGAAAGTGACAACAACTATATTTTAAAATAATTACAGTATAGTACAATAACTCAACAACAAAACAGAGGTAAGTTTGCTTTAACTAGTAGATGTAAATCAAACAACAAATACTCCTATAATCTAGGTAATGTGGACACAGCCAACTATTACCACCAAATAATAACGTTAATACAACAACGGAAGGAAACAAATCAATCGTCGCGCTGGTACCAGTCGAGGATTCCTTTCTTTCGTACAACACCAAACCGAACGATAAAATTTATAACTAAGGGCGTGTACTACAGTAATATAGTAACTAGATTATATGTAAAAAAAATTGTTAAATATAAGAGTATAATAATTATGGTATGAATATATAATTATTTGATAAGTATTGTAAAATATGTAAATAGTGGATATTACAATTTCCTTTGGTGTGATAATTAACTAGTGTATATGAGAAAATATTCGGGAGGGAATATACATATAGGTAAAAGTTTGAATATAAATGTGTGAATATAAATTAATTGACTACGAAAACTATGGTACAATAACCAAAACAAAAACGAACTTACTTAACAATTTTGTTGATATGATTGTGGAAATCTAGTTAGGTTTAAGCAATATATGTATGTAACCATTGGATACATCTTTAATATGTATTAATTGTAAAACAATCTAATTCTCAAGTGTATATATTTATAGGCATAACCTTCGAGACCAAAAAAAAGACTTAATAGTGTAAAAACCTTACGTTACACCGTCTCACGTTTTGATTAACGTATGGTGCACGCCTTGTCTCCTGTACTATTATAACTCCTTGTGAATATGTATATTATACAGTTTAAAATAATTGTAAATAATTGGTAAATATATTAAAAGAATTGAAAATATAGAATAAATATTTTAAAAGAATTGTGGATATATTGTAATTATTTCATAAGAATGGTGAAAAAAAACCTTCTCCTGGTGGTGATGGTTCAAGTGTCCATGAGGTTATTCCTAAAACGGTCGTCCAACTGCTATCCCTGAATTAACCACAATTGTATATCGTTTACGCCAGCGACTCAATGTACGAGTTATGGTTCACTCATCTGTCAATATAAACTGTTCGAGCAACACAAATCTATTTCCAGCACACATTGTTTTGTGATTATCGAAAGGCATCGGCACAACCTGAGAGTCAAATAATTATTTTGATCCCAGCAAGCAATAAAAAATGTTGCAACTTTATTAATCGATGCCTGAGGCAATAAATATCGGGCAAGATTTATTCCTGCTTATTTAGGAAAAGAAAAATCTGAAAATACACTCGTCACCAGAACTCAAACTCAGCACTGACCTTCAGCCATTTTCTTCCCTCTGCGCTGATTCTAAATTTAAGGCACCTTACACTTGGTTATTGACCTTCGTTCTGCTTCATTAAACTACAAGCTGCGATGTAGAATTTATATTCGTCGTTCCTTCAAAAAACTATTTTTTTTTCTGCCTTCCCGACTTCTTCTCTGGATGGAGATTTCTTAATCACAAACTAGTATACGTTCGCGCAATGGTGATTTTTTTGTTTTCTACTCAATTCTATTGATTAAACGAAATTGTGTTTTTTCGCGATCTGAAACACACGTAAGTCGCCTGATCGAAAAAATAAATCCAGACCCTTTCTGGTCACGGTTCAATCCCGACTGTCAAAAATTTTCAATTTTTTTCCTTCCTAGAAAAATTTTGTTTTTCTTTGCCTACGTGATTCCAAAAAGGTTTCGCATCAAAAAGCTTCTGAAGTGATTGGACTATTAATTTCTGAAATTTCCGATAGATGGGGGAATAATTAATAATAAGAATTTTGCAATAAATAACCGACCGTTACACAGTGAAAGAAAATAAAACGCCATTCGAACTATGGCATAATAAAAAACCACAACTAAAATAATTAAGAATTTTTGGCTCTACAGTCTATGTCCATAACAAAGTTAAAACAGATAAATTCGATAATAAATCTTGGAAGGGTATTTTAGTTGGTTATGTTCCAAATGGTTACAAAGTTTCCAATGCAGAGACAAATAATTTTATTTCCGTTAGAGACGTAATAGTAGACGAAATATCTTACTTGACGACCAGACCTTAGATAAAAATAATTGATATAGATATATCAAACGAGTCAAGTGAATGGTTACCTAGCGCATCTGATAAAAAGAGATCAAATGATAAACCTAGTACTGTGATACTAGATGAGAAAGGTATTAATCCTAGTGCTGCAAGACTAGATGATAATCCTAGTACTGTGGTACTAGATGAAAGACACAATAATCCTAGTATTGTGATACTAGATGAAATGCATAATAATCCTAGTACTGTGATACTAGATGAAAGACATAATAATCCCAGTACTGTAATACTGGATGAGAGACATAATAAACCTAGTATTGTCAAACTAGATGAAAAAACAATGAAACTGCTAATAGATATTCTGGCAATCAGAGACCAGAAGAACCAAATTTATCTAAAAATATAGCTCGAAATTAAACGGTGAAACCAATAGAAAATAATAGACAAAACAAAAGATTACGTGATGAAGTTGAAAACTATCCAGACGTGAATGAAAGACAAAATAAATTTTTAAGAAATGATGATGATTTAGAAGTTGACGATAATTTGAGAAGGAATGTTAGGAATAAAAATAGACCACCTATTTCTTATGATAAAAGCAATTATATATTTGATCATATTTTATATCGAGCAGAATCTTTTGCGAATGATATTCCAAATTCTTTTCAGGAAATTAAATTCAGAGACGATAAAGAGGTACGGCAGAGAGCCATCCAAGACGAGCTGAATTCCCTCAAGACAAACAACACATGGACTCTTGTAAAAAAACCAAGTAACAGAAATATAGTTGATTGTAAATGGGTGTTTACAGTCAAAACCGACGAATTTGGGAATCCTGTTAGTCAAAGCCAGATTGGTAGCTCGCGGATTTAGCCAGCAATATTTGATTGACTATAATGAAACTTTTGCTCCAATAGCTGGAATTTCTAGCTTTCGTTTTGTAATTGCAGTTGCAAATCTATTTAATTTATTAGTTCATCATATGGACGTAGTAACAGCATTTTTAAATGGTGAGTTGAAAGAAAATATATATATGAAGGTTCCCCAAGGAATGCTCACTGGAAATAATCTTGTATGTAAATTAAATAAAGCCTTGTATGGCTTAAAACAATCAGCAAGATGCTGGTTTGAAGTCTTAGAAAAAACATTAAAAGGCCTGGGATTCCACAATTCACCAGTTGATAGGCGTGTTTATATTTTAGATAGAGGAGATGTAAGAAAAAATATTTATGTTATTTAAGTTGTTCTTTACGTGGATGATATAGTAATTCCCGAGTAAAAATAATTATATACAAAAATATATAATCATATATATTTATATCAAATTATTTGTAACGGTCGGCCTGACTTAAAAAAAAAATAATCCGTGACCAGTTGTTCAAGAAAAACATTCCAACCCTACCAAAACATCTGCGTATTAACAATAAATTAACCTCATCTCCATACGATTACCCCAAAATAATTTTCTCATCCCACAATTTTTATTCATGCAATAATTACACTAGTTTACAAAATCAAACTTTTTTTTTGTTGCATAAAATATTTTAATGTTTTTTTACTAATTTGAGGTCACTGATTTCGAATCTACACTCAGTTTTATTGTATCAGCTCGAGTTTTATTGGTTTCATTTGGTACAATTTTCACATAAGCTTATGACGAAAAGTACCAAATAAAGCCAACTTTAACATCAAAATTTGCTAATATCTTCAAAAATAAAGGCCGTAACACAAAAATTGCCTCAAAATTATTTATAGGAAATTGTCCATGCTTTCCAATTTTGTAAAAAAAAATATTGACTAACTATGTATTTTTGGGGAAAAAGGTAGTTGAAGTTGATATTTTTGTTAAAAAAAGCAAAATTTTGACTTTGATGGCTCATATCTCTGGAAGTTGGTAGGGTAGAACCTTCACTTTCACAGTTTTAGATAGGTGGGAGTATTCTGCGTGCAATGCAGTTTGTAGTTTTTTTAAATAAAATATTTTAGTACGGTGAGAGTATTTTTTCTAAAAAAAAACATCCCTCGTTATAATTCATAAACTAGAGCTGATCAAAAAATTCTACTTATATATTTTTACTTAGCATACCATATGTAGTCAGAAACAGCAAAAATTTTCCCGGCAACAGATGTACTGTAAACTAGTGTATTCATAATCTCCATACAAAACTTTGGCCAATTTACGCAGGCTTCTGCTCATATTATTTCGCGCCTACCCAAGTCGTAAGTACAGGCCTGGAAGCAGACTTTTTGGTTGGGTCTGTGCGAGGCCAAAGTCGTCTGACAGTTGTGAAATTAACATGGCCGAAGACGTACGAAGCAATTTTTTAACTTTGGTTTTGGAATAAAAAGTGGTAAAATATTGTATTTTATCACTTTTTAGTGCACACGGATTATCAGTGATAAGTTATTTAGTGATCTGAGTCCATAAATTAAAAAAAAATGAGTGGTTAAGTGTATTTTAAGAGTGTTAATTGATTAGGTGACCATTTTTGTTTACAATCGCGGTGGTTTTTTCGTGTTAATTTAGGGAAAAAGTGTTGAATTTGTGTAGTAATGGAATTAAAAGTGAATTTAAAGTAGTTAAAAATTATTATAGAAGAGTTATTAAAAACATAAGTGCAAGTACTACCACACAACATGAATAACAATAACTTTTTCACTTTTCCTTCACATTTTTCTGCACTTATGTTTTTAATAACTATTCCATAATAATCTTTAATCACTTAAAAAGCCCTAAATTAACACGAAAAAACCACCGCGAATGTAAACAAAAATGGTCACCTAATCAATTAACACTCTTAAAATACACTTAACCACTCACTTCATTTTAATTTTTTTTATTAAATCACTAAAGCACTAATCACTGATAATCCATGTGCACCAAAAAGTGATAATATACAATATTTTACCACTTTTTAGTGCAAAAACAAACTTAAAAAATTGCTTCGTATTGCTTCGGCCATGTTAATTCCACAACTGTCAGAATATTTTTGACCTGTTTTCAGCTATGTTAGTATTAGTTGGCCTGGCTCATAACCTTCTATATTACAAGCCATGAACAAGGAAAATATTGAGAGCGAATTTCCGCTCAATCGGACTACAACTCGGTGAAGTCACGTTATGTTGTTAGTGTAATTTGGAGAATTTGGGAGAATTTGGTAGCCCGATTCTCTCAATTGAGATTCTTGTTCATGGCTTGTAAATATAGAAGGTTATGCCTGGCTGCTTCCAGGTCTGTACTTACGAGGGTCTTGGCCTACCCCATTCTACAGCATAATACCCGCACACATAAATTTTCGCGCAACAGAATTGCCTGGGGTTGGTGCCCGGCCAATCAGCTAGCGAAACGCGCATGATGCCGAGTACGTTCCACAGAATTACAATTTTTGCCCATGGAATGGAATGAGTTTACACGTGGAGAATGAGGGAGTGCAAATAGACCGATTCCCTTTGTTTGCTCCATTCGCGTCTATTCTCTCATCCTATCACCCCCACCCTTAATTAAGGTAAAGGACGCGAGCCCAATCGGACTAAATAAGGAAAGGAATGCGAGCCTGTAGGCAATTCCTTCATTTTCTGCGTTTTCCGCTCCAACCCTCATGCGCCGATGGGCAAGTTGGAGAATTGGCGTCGGTTTTGTCGGCGGTCGGCAAGTAATGTTTGGGAGAGTCGGTTGAAAAACTCGAACGAAGACGGTCCTTTAACAAGAAAAAAAGGTTTTCTCGCTACGCGAATCAAAACAGTAAAATCGCGGGTTTGTCTAGTTTAATTCGAGTGCTTTTCTGTTTAAAATTACAAAAAAAAAGAAAATAATAAACCTATTTGGCTATAAATATTGCACAATTCTACGATTGGCTCACAATGTTCTGTTGAGAAGCTAATAAAAGAATTTGGATGCACTTTGGAATCATTTGTCATTGAGATCATAATCCTCATAGCTTGATCTAGTAAACGAATGTTTTGTTTTAAACATTTGTGCGGAAGGCGTTTCAGTTCGACTATCTTCACCTTCTTATGCCTCATGTTTTGGTGATGTTGATCGGGTAATTGTATTAATTTCTGGATTTAATGATGATGTGATGATAGATCGCGTCCAGCATGCATCTCTAGAGCTTTGGGCTACATATTCTTGTGCGGTCTCAACGTCCGCTAATGTTTGATCAAAAAAGGCCAGAACGAAAGAAGAAAAAGTTTTTTTTAAATAAAAAAAAAGAAAAAGAAAATTTAAGATGGTCATTTAAAAATAAAGTAAAGAAATGAAAAGTTGCTATAAATATTGAGAAGTGGTTAAAAAAAAGAAAGGAAAACCGAATTTTGATGTAACTAAGTGCACCCTGAAGAAAACGTGCTTCTTTTTTTAATTAGAAAAAAAATGCTGTTAAATCGTGAAAAAAAAATTTGTTTTTTATTAAATCAAAAATAGAGTAAGCGAAGGAAGAAAACGTTTTGTTAATAAATTCAGAAACTGTGTTTTTTTTAAATAAAAGAAAATTAGGAAATTCATGTGACCAAGTGTAACTTGCTACTTCTTAATTAGTAAAAAAATGTGTTTTTTAAAAATATCGAAAAAGTGGTTCTATTAAGCTAAAGAAGAAAAAGTTTTTTTTGGAAAAATATGTATACTAACTTGTTTCTCAATATGAATTCATAAAATTTTTTTTGGAACAAAGTGAACCAGAGGTAATTTTTGTCAATTAAATTAATTTTTTTTCAAACCAGAAAAAAAACCCCCCAAACGTAATCAAATGTTGGACATTTTATAATTTCTCAAGCGATCAACCCTAAATATTAAAATAAATAAAAATTTTTTTCTGGTTATGAATAGAAACCGAAGAGACAATAACTATTATAATAAATAAATTTACCTTGGTAATAAATAGAAAAAGAAAAATGATATATTTTGAAATCAATAATTTTTTTTTGAAAAAAAAACCCGTAAATATTAAAAATAAATATATTTGTTTTTAATATAAATAGAAAAGGAAGAACGATAAATACTAAAATCAATAATTTTTTTTGAAAGAAAAACCATAAATATTAAAATATATACATTTTCATTAACCGAAAGAAAAA
This sequence comes from Thereva nobilitata, assembly GCA_963855945.1. Lineage (NCBI taxonomy): Eukaryota > Metazoa > Arthropoda > Insecta > Diptera > Therevidae > Thereva > Thereva nobilitata. Next base: position 170,974,754 of record OY979694.1, read on the forward strand.
ACAATAAGTATTAAAGTAGATAAATTGTCTTGTGGGTTATGAACAGAAGACAAAGTAATAATGGGCCAACGCACACCAGATCATAGTTATGGCACATAAAACCGGTTTTACTACACTCCTCGGAACGCAGACGGGGTAATAGCATCTTGTGTAGTAACCTTGAATCTTTACAGGAAATTTTAAATGTATTTGTGCATATGAAAATTAGTTGTCATAGCTTTCATTTCGTTGACAAATAAAAAAACGCCACAAAAAGTTCTTAATATCACTCTTTTCAATATGTTCACAAAAAAAACAAAATTTTCAGACCACTTGAACAGGTTGATGAACAAAAAGCGAATAATTAAAGAATTTCAGAGGGAAAATGCTGAGCTCAGAAAGAAGAAGATTTGACATAAGAAGAAGTATAATATGCATGTGTTAGTTTTCACGCTTTTTATTTTGCGTGAAAATTGTTTCGTTAAGTTCTTTCCTTCCCTTCCCTCTCTCTTCTATAAAACCGGTTTTATGTGCCATAACTATGCGCAGTGTGCGTTGGCCCAATGAGCATAAAAACAAAAACAAATTTAAATATACCTGGTTGGTTATAAACAAACGAAACAAAAAGAAAAAAAAACGATAGATATTAAGATAAAATTTTTATGAACAAGAAAAAAAATGATTACTAAGATAACTATTTTCTTTTAAAAATTAAGATAATTTTTTTTTTAAATAAACCCAAGAAGAAAAAAAAAATTTTTGTAATAAATATTAAGGTAACAAAAAAAACTGAAGATGAACCAATAGAAATGGTATTATTATCTAAGGAGACCAATGGTACGGTCAATCAAAGTTTTCTTCATATCATCGCATCTCGCCGGAATTTTTCCTCGTGAGAAACAAAAAAACCTAGATTTTGGCAAATAAAAACAATAAATTATATATATAACAGTTTTTTTTGTTTTTTTAAATTTGGAAAAAAGAGTGAACATGAACTTGCATTGGTAGGTGCATTTTTTTGTCGTTGTTCTTTTTTTCTTGTTCTTCTCTCGATTTTGGTTTTGTTTTTTTCTGCACTTCCACTCAAGATGCAGGCGTGCGAGTAGATGCAGGGCAGGCGTGGATCTCTAGGGGAGGTTCTGCCCTCCAGAATGGTGAGTACCCCGTAAATAATTATTTTTCAGATCCCCTGTATCCCTGAATCGGTAAGCATGGCTGTGGGCGACTAATCTTTAGTTAGTTCTTGTTTGACACGCGAAAGTTTTAGTAGTTCTATGTAATATCAAGTAGCTGTCTTTAATGACGAGCCCCTGCACACCGACCCCACCCCCCCAACAGCGAGCTAGCCGCAGCACCCCCCGGCGTGTCCTTATGTTAGTGCAGAGAGTGTTTCGCGAGATAGGATTTCTTATGTTTTCAGTCTGTAACAGCTGTTCAGCAAAGGCCATCAGCCTTCTGCACCTACTTCATATTATTTTCAAACATTATTATTTGTAATGTCATGTTAGTTCTCATTGGCCATTAGGTTGATATATTATTTTAAATATGACAGTTACAGATATGGCGCCCGGGGGGTCATGTGCGTACTCTGCCTTGACTAGTTTATATTTTTTTATGACAGTTACATATATAAAATCTTATATAAAATATTTCAACAGTTTTAGACGATTTTATATAATTGTATATAATAATATATAATAATATAGAATTATATATTGTATCATTTACAGTTCAACATGGGATGATATATCATTATATAAAACTGTATATAAAGTCTACAAATGAATTTGTGCAATTATATCTGATCATATATAGCGATATAAAATAATATATAATGCCTTACAATAATTTTGATGAAATAAATATTATCAATTGGTAGATGGAGTTTTTCGGGAAAATCACATACTAAAATGCACATTCTCCAGTCGCACTCCCAAAGCTCAAGGGTGGAGAAAGACCTCAAGAAAAAGGTGTGTGGCTGAAAAATGATGGGAAAAAAGTTATTATAGGTATGCTGTCAAAAATATTTCATTATATCTAGAGTTTAGTCAGGATCACGCTCTTAAATATAACTGGTCCTACCACGATAAAAAGCATATAGAACATTCCATGTCTGAGAAAATCGGCGAAATAAAGTTATAATTGAAGCGGTGACTTGCAAAACCGCACAAGTCCACTTTTTAGCAAAATCGAGTTATGAGTGGTTTGGGATACTTTGGGTGACGGGGAATGTGTTAACACTCGAAAAACTTCAAAATTCGACAAAATGTACAAAACAGCACAAGTCCACCAATGGACTTGTGTTGTTTTGAAATTACTGATCAATGGACTTGTGTTGTTTTGATTCTCATTTATTCTAAAATGAGATGCAAAAAATGAAAAAACGTCAATAAAAAATCTATTCAATAAAAAATCTATTATGGCAGCACCAATGATGCGCTTGTTTTAGTTTGTTGCGCTAGAGGGCGCCATTGTTTTTACATTGTTGGTAGTTCACATTGTTGCGTTTGAATGTTTTTATATATTCGATGATTCAGTTTGAATTTGAATCGAGGATTCAAACTTTCAATTAATTGGCCATTGTTTGCGAATTATTTGATTTCGATATGAGTGATTCGAAAAGTGACGATGAAAACTTTTCAAGTTCCAAAGAATCCGGAAGTAGCGATGATTCCGATGAACCTGTTCCGCGAAGAAAAGCAAATCCTGAGTTGTGGAAAAAACGAGTTGCAAGACAAAAAAGGCTGACAGGTCAGGAATATATCAATAGCAGTGGCAAAATTGTGCCTGAAAAAAAGATCGGTGAAATGTGCAAGTAAGTTAGATAAATTTTTTATTGTCGATCAAAAATGAAATCGTCATTAATATATCTCAAATGAATGTTATTTTTGTAGTTGTAAGCGGCAGTGTACGACAGAGTTTTCGGAAGCAGCAAAAAAAGACATTTTGAAGCAATTTTACGAGATGAAGACAAAAGACGCACAGGACACATATTTGGCAGGCTTGATCTCGGTAACTGCACCTGTTAGGCAAAGGAACCGACTGGAAATCCCCACAAAAACTCATTCTTCAGTTTATCATTATCGAGTTAGTATTATTTTAAGACGTTTTTGTTATGTTTTTTAATATAAAATTTTAAACGTTTATAAAAGCAAATACATTTAATTCACAATATTTACAGTTTATGATTTTTTTCCAGATCAAGATTGGGGATTTTGAGAAGGTCATTTGTAAGTCAGCTTTGTTGTTGTTCCATACTATCTCTCCATCCCGTTTGAGACGAATCACTTCTTCGGTGGCAGAAGGAAAGTTTTGTCTAAAAGACCAACGAGGAGGAAAACATAAAAAATCCTGCAAACCAGACGACGTGATAATTCAAATGCAAGAGCACATCGAGTCCTTTCCATACAGAACAGCACATTATGGCAAGTGTGGTAAGAAAACAAGGTACCTGAGTAGCGACCTAGATGTGAAAACCATGTGGAAAATCTACCTGCAGAAATATGAACCAGATATTTATTTATCTTTGGGAACAGAGAACGAGATGAAACCAACGATCTCTTACGAGTATTATAACAACTACTACCGGAAAATTTTCAATTACCCATTCGGACGCCCAAGGACAGATGTTTGCTCGCAGTGCGAAAACTTGATAGTCGAAATCAACAATGAAAAAATTCGAACTATCAAAGCAAAACTAAAAAAAGAACTTCGTGAACACAAAAAAAAGCGAAGCAGTTCTACAATGACATGAAAGAGTGTGAATTACTTGTCCAGGAAGGAGGAGCAGAACACGAGTCGTCTGAATGCATAGTTTTTGATTACATGCAAAATATCCCGTACCCTCTTATACCAGTGACTTAAATGTTTTACTCTCGACAACTGTGGCTGTACAACATTGGATTTCATCGTCTGTCAGACAATCGTGCCTTCATGTATCCATATACTGAACTGGTCGGCAAAAAAACACCTAACGAAACGATCTCGTTTTTGGACCACTTCATTGAGCATCATGTTGCTCCATACGTCAAAAAGTTATACATTTTCACGGACTCTTGTACAGCGCAGAATAGGAACAACTTTATGTCGAAGTACCTTAACAAACTGGTTTCAAAAGGTCGATTCGAGTACATTCGCCACGTGTATCCCACTAGGGGACACTCATACTTGCCATTTGACCGAGACTTCGCTCGGATAGAACTCAAAAAAAGGAAACAGGACACTGTCTACACCCCTGACCAATGGAAGGATGTCATAAGGAGATCTGCAAATTACATCACTGTGGAAAATGTTGATCAAGATATGATCAAAGATTATAAAAACGCGCTTTCCAAATGCAAGGCTCCTGTTCCTCTGAGCAACAAAAAAGAAAAATGGAAGATAACCTCGTACAAGATAATAGAGTACAACGAGAACAATGTGAAGGTCAGCAGCTGCCCAACTGGAGCGGATATGAAAACGTTCCAGTATCGTCGAACCAAGTCAACCAATCTTTCAACACTTGGACCAACGTACAAAAGTGAAATCCCACTGAAACCGGCAAAAGCAGATGATATTGGGAAGTATTTAGATTCGATCCATCCGGAATACAGAGGTTATTTTGAAACTTTGAGGCAAAAGTACGGAAGCAGTGACACTCGCAGAGGCAGAAACCCTGCCCAGGATGAATTATCATCGGATAGCGAGCGATGGGAATCTGACTGAAATAAAATCTTTATATTTTTTGGATTATTGAAAATTAATTGTTTAATTTAATGAAATTTCTTATTTAATTTGGTTATTTTCTAATAAAATGTATATAAATTTGTTAATATTGTTTTTGAGAATTGATTTTTGACCTAAAAACCAAATTATTAGAAATTTTTTTTAATCTCAAGATCAATGAGATCCAAAACAGCACAAGTCCATGAATTTAAATTGGTCACAGTAACTGCAATAACGTTTAAAAATTTCGAAACAAGTAACATTTATTCAAACTAGAGCCCAACGAACATATTACAAACAAAACTGGAATTAATTTATTAAATCCACAGCAATAAAATAAAAAAATCGTTATTCTCTCAAAACAAATGCGATGGACTTGTGTTGTTTTGGAATTCACCGCTTCAATTGTATATATACAATTCTATACAATTGTATATGATTTTCCTTATTATATGTATATAAAAATATATATTTCTATATAATTATATCGGGCCAAATTTCATATATAATTATATATAATTAATTTATATATAAATATATGCAATTATATATCTTTCTATATAATTATTTTTACTCGGGAAGATTAGAATTTGATAAATTAAATTCAGACAAAGATTGCAAAGAACCTTGTCAGAGTTTACTAGGTTGCTTAATGTACTTAATGATATGTACAAGACCAGACTTAAGTTTTGCTATAAATGTGTTAAGTAGATTTGTAAACAAAAACAATAGTACAGTTTGGAAGTATTTGAAGGGTGTTTTGAGATATTTGAAAGGTTCTTCTGATTTAAAGTTAGTTTATAAAAGAAATTCAAATAAAAATTTTAAAATTTTAATAGGATTTATAGACTCTGACTGGGCAAGTGATGAAATAACTAGAATAAGTACAACAGGTTTTGTATTTAAAATGTATGAAAATTGTACTATTACTTTGAATACTAGAAAAATGCGTTCTGTTGCTGATTCATCCACTGCAGCCGAATATATGGCATTGTATGAGGCAGTAAAAGAGGCGCTGTGGCTAAAATCTTTAGCAGAAACACTAAATATCGACATAAAGAATGATGTCTTGATATATGAGGATAATAATGGGTGTATTACCATAGCAAAAAACCTTACAAGTCATAAATTGGCTAAACATATAGATGTCAAATACCATTATTCAAGGGAACAAGTTAAAAAGGGTAGCATAACATTAGAACATATAAATACAGAGAATGAAATCGCGGATACATTTACAAAGTCACTAGGTGCAACAAAATTTTTAAAATGTAGAAATTTGAAATCTAAATTAAAATGAGAAAATTTAAAGCATAGTTTTTTTTAAATAACTTGCACTAGATTAGTTGTATTACAACCGCATAATTAAATAACCAGATAATTTTTGAGGGGCGTGTTGGAATTTCAAAAATTATACATTTGTACCAATTTCCAACATTTATCTTTTGTATTAAAACTATACATGCATTAGTTAGCCTTTATATAGTATGTATTCACAAGTGTTCACAACGCCTCTACCCTCTAAGTTGTACGGACGCAAGTCCCGTGTTTATAGAAAATAAATTGATGTTCGAACTTAATATAGTTATTCGTGTTATTTATTTACCCATAAATCCCAAAACGAGCTATTTTTGATTGCGAACGTTTTTTCGAAAAAGAAAAAAACTTTTTTATGTCTTTGTTCTATGAAAAACGCAGTCCTTTGTTATATACGAGGTCTGTTCAAAAAGTAAGATTTTCATATTTCGCGGCTATGTACATCCGATTATCGATTTTTTTATTTTGTTATGTTGGTATACATGCCCCTGAAGTATTATAAAATATTCAGCTGTATTCATTGTTTACTTTGTCTGTGGCAGAGGCTAAGGTTAGGCGTGTTTTTCGTGTTCGGCGATTGTTGGTCTTGGCTCTCCTGGGCTCTTCCATTGGGATTATTGGACTTTGGTTTCCATGTCATAACCATACACCCATGATTGGTCACCAGTTATGACCCTTTTAAGCAATTTTGGATCGTCGTTGACGTCATTCAAAAATTCCTGAACTATACTCATGCGACGTTTTTTTTGGTCAAAATTCAGCAATTTTGGAACGAACTTCGCTGCCACACGCTTCATGCTTAAAATTTCCGAAAAAATTGCCGACATTCTCAGCAACTTCTCTAATATAGTGATTCGACGATTCTCCATAAAAATTTTCTTCACTTTCTCAACATTTTCATCGGTTGTTGATGTGCTGGGGCGACCAAGGCGAGGTTCGTCATTGACATCTTCTCGGCCTTCTTGAAACAGTTGTACCACTTACAAACATTTTTTTGACTCAGAGTACACTCACCGTATGCCACTATCAACAATTCAAGAGTTTTAGAGCACTTAATTCCATTTTTTACACAAAATTTCATGCAAATTCTTTGATCCATTTTTTCGACAGCAAAAAACCGCCGAACACGCACAACACGTCTAACCTTAGCGGCTGGAACAGCCAAAGTAAACAATGAATACAGCTGAATATTTTATCATACTTCAGGGGCATGTATACCAACATAACAAAATAAAAAAATCGATAGTCGAATGTACGTAGCCCGCGGAATTAGAAAATTCACCTTACTTTTTGAACAGACCACGTATTTGAAAATTGTTTAGTATGTATTTCCACTTCATAAGTTAATGTAAGCTTAAAAATTTTGTACAAATTTTGTGAAAAATGATTGCTAATAAAGATCGTAAAGTAGACGGATTGATTAGTGAAAGCCGGCTACCTAATGTTTTGTGTACCACTTGTAAAAGAAATGTATATAAAGGCCAGTGGCGGCTCGTCTTTAGGGGCTAGTGGGGCTTAGCCCCACCAGAAATTATCGAGCAAATCATATTCACACGTTTTTTAATTAATTTCATTTTTACATAAAAGCAACGCAAATTTTCTTTGCAATTTATTTCAATTTCTAAAACAAAATTCAAAATAATACCCCACAAAAAAATTCGAAGTAGAACTTCATAGGAAAAGTATAAAAAAGGAGCAAATAAAAAAATAAGACAAACTCTCAACTCTCTCAACAGAATAATCTGGCCGAATCATAATTCCATACCCATTTACATGTAATTCTCTCCTCAGGGGCTATCATTGAGTCAGCCCCGAAGATGAACCATTTTGTATGCAAAATTTCTTGACTAAGGCGATTGATTCAACCAAGCCCTCGTAAGTACAGGCCTGGAAGCAGACAGGCCAACTAATACTAACATAGCTGAAAAGTGGCCAAAAATTTCTGACAGTTGTGGAATTAACATGGCCGAAGCCATAAAAAGCAATTTTTTAAGTTTGTTTTTGCACTAAAAAGTGGTAAAATATTGTATATTTTCATTTTTTGGTGCACATGGATTATCAGTGATTAGTGCTTTAGTGATTTAATAAAAAAAATTAAAATGAAGTGAGTAGTTAAGTGTATTTTAAGAGTGTTAATTGATTAGGTGACCATTTTTGTTTACATTCGCGGTGGTTTTTTCGTGTTAATTTAGGGAAAAAATGTTGAATTTGTGTAGTAACATAATAAAAAGTGCTTTTTAAGTGATTAAAGATTATTATAGGATAGTTATTAAAAACATAAGTGCAGAAAAATGTGAAGGAAAAGTGAAAAAGTTATTGTTATTCATGTTGTGTGGTAGTACTTGCACTTATGTTTTTAATAACTCTTCTATAATAATTTTTAACTACTTTAAATTCACTTTTAATTCCATTACTACACAAATTCAACACCTTTTCCCTAAATTAACACGAAAAAACCACCGCGATTGTAAACAAAAATGGTCACCTAATCAATTAACACTCTTAAAATACACTTAACCACTAATTTTTTTTTAATTTATGGACTCAGATCACTAAATAACTTATCACTGATAATCCGTGTGCACTAAAAAGTGATAAAATACATTATTTTACCACTTTTTATTCCAAAAGCAAAGTTAAAAAATTGCTTCGTACGGCTTCGGCCATGTTAATTCCACAAACTGTCAGACGATTTTGGCCCCGCACAGACACAACCAAAAAGTCTGCTTCCAGGCCTGTACTTACGAGGGCCTTGATTCAACCAACATTTGTTCTACCAAGTGGGGCTAAAATTGATTAGCTCTAGGATTCATTGGAATTCTCTTCACTGACATGTAATACATGTCAGTGGATTCTCTTGCTCTGTTGGGTTTACTCACGAACATAGAATGCCAGTGTTGTCGGTTCGTTCTTTTAGTTCTGTTTATTACATTTCTAAAGTATATTTGCCTGCATTTGCTACTAATTGGCTGAACATTTTGATACTTTTTTTATACTTATGGATTTAATATAACTGAGGGGCTGATTTTATTTAGCCCGTAGCAAATATTTTGGTAGAAATGATGTAAAAAGTAGTAAAAAGATAAATTTTTATTGGAAAAAGAGCCAATTGAGGAGCCGGATCAAAGAACCGCACTTTCGCTCGCTCGACTCCAAAAAAACGTAAAATTAGTTCGAAAAAAAATTTTCTTCAAATAAAAAAATGAAAAATACTTTTTTGTTTAGAAAAAAAAGGCGCATCTTTTTGTTTCATACAATTTTTTTGTGGCATCATTAGTTTTTAAATAAACAACAAAAAACCGATTTTTTTTGAAACTTTTTTTTATCAATTTTTTTACTTCTACTCGTCATAACTCTCTTAATCATTATTCAATTGATCTGAAATTTTTTGTGTAAACTAATTACACGTAGCTTTGAATGGTAGACAAATTCCGATTAAAAAATGACATGTCGTTTGTTTGTTATTAACTTTTTATTTCGTTGCCACGTGCGTCGCGCATCAGGTCTTTCAACTTCAAAAAGTATCGATGGAATTTTTGATTTTAATTTGCTACAAGCGGCAAAGTTGTTTATTAAGGTCTTATAAAGTTTTCTGAAAAATTTCGATGAATTTAATCATCATGGTGCATAGTTATAATCAAACAAAGTCAGACGCGTTGAGCTTCTTTTGACACGTCTAGCGCGCGTCACTCTTTTTAGTTCGTTCATTCGCTCAGCGCATCTGACTATTTGATTATAACTATGTATCATGATAATGAAACTCTTTGAAATTTTTCAGAAAACTTTATAATACCTTAATAAACAACTTTGCCGCTTATAGCAAATTGAAATCAAAAATTCCGTCGATACTTTTTGAAGTTGAAAAATCTGATGCGCGACGCACGTGGCAACGAAATAAAAAGTTAATAACAAACAAACGACATGTCATTTTTTAATCGGAATTTGTCTACCATTCAAAGCTACGTGTAATTAGTTTACACAAAAAATTTCAGATCAATTGAATAATGATTAAGAGAGTTATGACGAGTAGAAGTAAAAAAATTGATAAAAAAAAAAGTTTCAAGAAAAATCGGTTTTTTGTTGTTTATTTAAAAACTAATGATGCCACAAAAAAATTGTATGAAACAAAAAGATGCGCCTTTTTTTTCTAAACAAATAAGTATTTTTCATTTTTTTATTTGAAGAAAATTTTTTTTCGAACTAATTTTACGTTTTTTGGAGTCGAGCGAGCGAAAGTGCGGTTCTTTGATCCGGCTCCTCAATTGGAGATTGAATTTACAGTTACAAGTTGATTTTTAAATGAAAAGTGTGTGCTTGCAGAATTGCGGTAGATATACTTACATACTATATTGAATTATTCGCCAATAAATATTATTAAATTATCATTTATTAAATTATTTGAAATAAATATTAATATTCCATTTTGTAATATATAATTTTCTTAAATTATATTTAATTTAATTTTGGTTTTGGTTAAAATGAATCTCGTAGATAATTTATTTAAGAAAAATTGTTCTTTGTTGTCATTAGAAGAAAAATTAGAAATTAAACGTTTAGGGCCACATCAACCATTTGATTTTAAATTAATTTGTACTGAAAATCTCAAAGTAGAAAATTTTCATTGGATTGGTTTCTAAAAAGAAGTGGCTTACGGTTAGTATAGGAAAAAATGCATTGTTTTGCTTCTATTGCGTTTTGTTTAGAGGAGAACCGGCTTGGACAGAAATCTTTAAAACATGGGGATTTAAAAAATTTATCGGAACGAACGAGCACTATGCATTTAAAAAATACTTTAAATTACCATACCTTCGGGACGGTTAATATTCTCTCACAGATCGATTCAGGATACGCGAATTCCATAGCAAAATATAATGAAAATGTTTAAAAGAATCAAGTGTTTTTTGTAACGTCAAGTATTAAGTCGAATTTTACATATCTTAAAGTTTTGCGGTGGTCACAATTTAGCTCTTCGTGGACACAACGAACGTGAATCAAGTAGTAATCGAGGAATATTTCTTGATATGGTTCCAAATACCAGATCAATAGTCATCGCATTCGACGACTACTTGAAGAATAATCAAATCGCAAAAAAACACTTCGAAAACCGTACAAAATGAGTTACTTGAATACTGTTTATAGGTTTATCTACATGAAGTGAAATATGAACTTCAAGCAACATATTTTGTATCTGTTCAAGCTGATGAAACTACGGATATTTCGTGTAAATCGCAAATGGTTTTAATTTTACGTTTCGTTAAAAATAATAAGCCTGTTGAACGGTTTTTATCAAATTTTGACCTTAATGATGGGTCCGCAAAAGGTATAGTTGATGTGATTTAGAATGCGCTGAAATGCTACAATTTAGAAAAAAAATTGATCGCTCAAACATATGATGGTGCAGCTCCAAGAGTGGGAGTACAGCCGGGGTTCAAAGTTTAGTAAATAAATTGTATCCATTTGCACACTTTGTGCATTTGCACATCAACTAAATTCAGTCTTAAAGCAGGCATACTCAGTTATTAAAGAAACACCAAAATTTTTCCTCAATATATCTGCTTTTACGTCATTCTTATCATGCTTTCCCAAACGAAAAGATTTATTAATGGAAGTTTGAACAAACGTGGTCTCCCGCGAACTGTTGAAATTCTGTGGAACTTCAATTTCCGAGCACTGCGATCTATACTCGAAAATAAAGAAAATCTCATTTATTGTTTTGAATCGATATAATATTTTTTCAAGCCCCACCAAATTTTAGAGGCAGGAGCCGCCACTGATAAAGGCTCATGCAATGATAATCTATATAAAAAAAAATGCCTGACTTTTCTTATTTTAATAAAGTTTATATCACAAGATCTAATAAAATCTGCGATTGTTATTTGTGCCAGCTCCCCACAGAAAATTTAAAATCACTTAAGCTAAAAAGCAAGCCGTCTTTGTTAACCAAAGAAAACAAATCTTTCAAGGTAGCGCATTCTGTGCGCGTAGCTAGTAAAAAGCGCTCAATTATTAGTCCGGATTTAAGGAATATTTTAAAAGCAAAAAATGTTGAAGCCGATCATTTTTTTAGCATAAAAAATGTTAATTTTATAAAAAAAACATTGAAATCGAACGAAGTAAAATCTGAAGTGAAATCTGTAGTATTTTGCAATAATGTTAAAGGTTTTATTGAGTACGTTCAAAATGAGCGCCATGTCGAAGACGCACATTTAAAGTTTGGGATCGATGGTGGAGGAGGCTTTCTAAAACTATAGTACGTATGTTTGTCCATTCAAAAATATACCGATGGATTGTTTCCAGAAAAATTTAAAGACTCAAGTGTGAAAAAACTTTTTTATTTGGAATAGCCAAGTGTACTCAAGAAAACTACTCGAACGTAAGAGACTTATGGAATTTAATTAAAATAAGTAACCTGTTTGGGTAACATTTTACTGGGAATTATGGCGCACTCGTCGTCACATCCGTGTAGTTGGTGTACCATTCATAGAAATAGTTTGATAAATGCTGGGCCTGATCGCACTATTGGTAGTTGTAAAAGTGACTATGAATCATGGAAAAATGCAGGATCTTTTGAGAAAAATACAAACTACTACAATAATTGTACAAATCTTCCAATTTTTTCAGCTAGCGACAGTACAAAAGTTTCAGATGTTATCCCACCCCCTCAACTCCATTTAATGCTTGGCGCTGTAAATACGCTTATGAATAAAATGTAGGAGGAATTCGAAGAGGATACAATTGCGTATGCAAAGGTGTTTAATGTACAACGGGAGATCACAAATGGAGGCTCTGGTTTTAAAGGAAATTCCTGCAAAATTTTATTGCGGAAAGTTGATATATTAAGAGCAAAGGTTAGCTGGTTAAAATACGTCGATGCCTTGTCAAATTTTAATAAAGTCGTCGAAGACTGCTTTTCAAATGAATTGAAACCAACTTTTATTCAGAGTATTGAAAATTTCAAAACGAGTTATTTGAATTTAAATATCCCTTGGGAATCACATACGCCCGATGTTCATCTTTCCACGGAAAAGATTTAATGATCACTTTATACGCGATGGACCTACTGGATCAATTGGCACTGCGAATGGGTCAGGGTGGATGCAAGAAGAAGACTTCTATATACATATTTCTTAAATTTTTCAACGACCAAATTAGGCCATCAAAAGAAAATAAAGCACTATTATTATTAGATAGCCACGCTTCACACACAACAGTTAAAAAATATCGAGTTCTGCAAGGAAAATGGCATAATTCTATTGGCTTTTCCACCTCACTGCACCCATAAGTTGCAGCCAATGGACAGAGCCGTTTTTGGGCCAGTGAAAAAAGCAGTTAATACTGCTTGCGAAAATTGGATGCGGTCTAATCCAGGAAAAGTAATGTCCATCTATGATATTCCTGGGATAGTGAAAACATCGTTTGATATAGCCGTCACACCGCGCAATATATCTTCCGGATTCATCCATACCGGACTTTGACCAGTTAACACTGAAATATTTCAGAACGCTGATTATCTTCCGAGTCAATTACTGATCGACCTTTGGCAACTTCCGTTAGTCCTGGTCCATCCAGCTCTAACTTGGTGGGAATTTCAAGAAGTGAAGAACCCGCGCCATGTCCTACTTCTAACACAAGTGATGAACGTCCCCTTGCAAACAGTATTTTACATGATTCTCGTACACCAATTCCATCAATCTTAAATTTACCGGCCACTCCTCCTCAAATCAGCGAAACAGAAGACGTGCCCAAGTCTGCAGAGAACCCTGATAAGAATTCACCTGATCTGATATCTGAAGTAATGCTTAATACTATCACGATGCCTTCAACCACTGAAGATATAATACCTGTAGCATCTGCATCACGATATACTTCAGTTACTGTGACAGCAATTCCATTCTCACCTGAAACTCTTAAACCCTTGAAAAGCTCCACCAAGGAAAGGAAATCAAACAAATAGCTGCAAAGTGAAATCCACTATCTTAACCGACATTTTCGTTAAGGATGAACTAGCTGCAATCGAAGCAGCTAGAAGGACTAAGAAAAAAGTGAAAAAACCTAACTTTGAAGAAACAAAACCAAGAAGAAGATCAAAACCAGGCACTAAAACTAAAAAGGTCAAGGTTGTCAAGAAACGAAGACAGTGCAGAAGAAGCAAAATCCTTTTGCCTTTGCTGTTTAGATCCATTTTCTAATAGCAGATCCAAAGAAAAATGGGTGCAATGTCTGGAATGCAACAACTGGGCTCATGAAGCTTTCCGTAGTGGGGAACTTTCGGTACTTTTAACTACTTTAGGAGTTGATTATTTGCACTTGAAAAGTTTAATTTTAATAAATACCTTTAAATTATATCATCATTTTTATTTTACAGCCCTTAATACTTCTCAAAAACCATATGTTTCAACTCTCCTCGACCCCTGTTTCATTTTACCTCAGTATGAGTGGAGTTGAAACAAGTTTACTTGTTACGGTTAAGTCGAGTTTTTACCACAAAATTTAACGCTTACAATTTCTTTATTTTAGTCATTCGCAAGTGTACTAATACTAACTGACCCTAAGTACTAATATCATACGATTTCTGTCTATAGTATTTGGTGTATGAAACAAAATGTGAAAATTGTTTAAACTCCGCTCGGTCTCTTTGCCCTTCCAAATCTCCCACAAGTCAAAAGCCTGGCTAATGTTGAGTGCCTTAAAACGTCTGTCTTTGAATTTTAAGTACAGTACTGATTAAAATATTAAGACCACCTACTATTCGACATAAAACTCTGACTTCAAATGACTATAACTTTTTAACCTGTGTTAAGAAAATTTAGCTTGTATCATAGTAGGGGTATTCATGAAAACATGTAAACCCCTAGTAAGCCGCGTAACCCGGCGATTACACGAGTCAGTTCTGCTTACTGCCAGTACTGACTCTGTTTGTCAAATCCGGTCGACTGACAAGTCAGTTCATTTGACTGCGTTACTATTAGTGTTATGTTCCAATTAACAAAATTATTCATTGACCCCACACGCGAAATTATTTCATTTATTTTCCGCAGTTCCATAAATTATTTCCAAATTCGTATCAGCACAAACCATTTCGAAATTTCATACGCGAGTTGCTGATCATCAAAATTTTCAATAAAAGTAGTTCAATAATTTCGCTGGCTGACTTCCGTTTTGGTTTTCTGATGTAAGAAAACATTGGAATGCAATTTAAAAATTAGAGTAAAGGTAGAGTCCGGACCGCAAGGTTTAAATTTTAAAAAGGTCGAAATATTGTAAAAAAAAAGGTTTAAAGTTAAAGGTTTAAAGTTTCAAGTTTGAAGTAAAAGTTTAAGTAAATTTAATAAAGGATTATTGTAAAAACACTTAAATTAAAATTAAAAAATTCTATTATTGAGTTTGATTGTGTTTTATTTTTGAGACTTCCCGAAGTAAATAAGAACATAACATAAGAAATTTGGTGTCAGAAGTGGGATATTTACAGTATTTCGCTAGTAATTCTCATTTAACGTAGAATAAACTGATCATAACTCAATAATTCAGTGAATTACAATAATTTTAAATCAATAATTAATTGCATGTGCTAACAATCCGTGCTTTAAATAAATAACTATCAACGATCCGTTATTTCAACTTGCAACGTTCAACAGTAATACTCAATCATCAAATCATCAACTTCATCAGTCATCGAAATTATTTCATAACGCATCTGGGTGCTTCTTCAGGGACGAAATCTTTTGACATGTTTAGTTCAGAATGTGGAAAATCATCAGCATGATTATCTTAACAACACTATTAATGTAAGTCAGGAAAAAATGTTATTATTTATATATAATTATAACTTGTAGTTCCATTGATTAGACAAAAGTGTTGTTATTGTTAAGTGTTTACACTTCTAAGCATAATTATATCCTTTCTGTGCAATAAATAAAAACAAAAAAAAAATTAATATGTCAATGCAACCAAGAAATCAAGTACCAAGTGAGAAAGGTGAAGATGATGAAAATAATTCGCTACAAATGGGTGCAAGTGGTTCCGTCCGAATTGATCCTCTCTCGACCAACCATTGTAGTGATCCAGACATAGCTTTTGTTTCTGTCAATCCAGGAATTTCAGGTGCTTTCCGAAATTTCAATCCTTTAGATTTAAATACATTATTTAAATTTATAAAATCATTTGATGGTGATCGTGATAATTTAATTCCGTTTTTAAACAATTGTGACTCCGCTTTTTCTCTCGCTAATGAAGAACAACAAGTTATTTTATTAGCTTACACACGAGCTCAGCTAAATGGCAAGGCTGAAGCAGCTTGTGCTAATCATGTATTCCGAACTTGGGAATCTGTTAAAGAATATTTAAAAAATATGTACTCGGACAAAAAGCACCATGGCCACATCATTAAACGAAGCATTCAATACCGCCTTAGAGGAAGAAAAAGTATCACTTCTCATGAATAAACAAAGGCAAAAGGATAAGTTTTGTCAAAACTGTAAAAAATCGGGTCATAACACACAAAATTGTTTTAGAAAATCAAATCCGAGTTCACAAAATAAAATTAAAGAAAGTGGTCAAAGAATAGTATTAAACTCCACGAGTACTAAATTCTGCAATTACTGCAAAAATAAGGGACACGACATATCAGAATGCAGGAAAAGAATGTTCGCGAATCAAAACAAAAATAATAATTTCAAAGATAACTCTCGAAATTCCCAATTATCTCGCATGAATTCTAATAAATCTTCAACTCAGGGAAACTGTCAGACTCTCGATGCATCCGCAGCAGTTCCGCGAGAATTGAATCATTTCGCTGCAACCATTATACCTTAGTGTTGAATATTACAAGTACAATATTCACAAAAGTATCGTGTAACCAAGCCAATTCGGATCCACTCCAACTTTTGATAGACAATGGAGCCGGCGTTTCTATAATTAAATCTACATCATTAAAACCTAAAACACTATACTAGGATGATCAAATCTTGACTCTTCGCGGCATCGATGAAAATACTAATCCTATCAAAACCATAGGCTACTGTTATTTAAATTTTCAACTTCACAACACAACTTTGACCCATAAGTTTCATATAATTACATCCGAGTCAAATATTCCACATGATGGAATTTTAGGAAATGACTTCCTCACTATTTATAAGTCAGCAGTAGATTACGAACCCAACCTGCTTGTTCTCAGACTTGGTAGAAAATAATCAATCTCCATTCCCTTTTTCCAAAATAGTTCTTGTCAAGAAACTATGTTATAAGCTAGATCTGAAACCTTAATAGAACTTGAAGTTCTTAATCCTCAAATCAAAGAAGGGATCATACCAAATCTAGAAGTTCTAGAAGGTGTTTATCTTAGCAGAGCTATGACTTCCGTTAATTCCAATAAAAAAGCTTTCGCTACAATAATAAACACTAATGAAAACAAGGTTCTCATTACAAGTGCAAGAGTCACCTTTTTACCAATTCCTCAAGAAATATTTCAATTCGAAACCAGTTCAAATTTCAATATTATTATTATTATTGCAAGAGGCAGGAAGGCCTGAAGGCACAACCGACCAAGTTAAGCGCACACGGACCATAGATCCAAAAGGCGCTGAGGAATGGGGATTCTTAAATTGAGTCAGTGATGTCTAGAGATCTGAGAAGTGTAAAAAGAGGGCTATTATGCTTCTGATCAGGTTTTAGGAAGGATGAAAGTGCAGGATATTCACCGAAGATGTTTGCAGTTTTTAGACATTCAGTTAGAATATGTCTTACTGTGAGGGGTGGGGAATTGGGGCAATTGTTGCAGGTGCGGGGAGAGGATTTAGTAAAAAGATGTCCATGGGAGAAAAATGTATGACCGAGTCTGATCCTACAGAGCATACGTGCCTTAGGTCTGGGAAGATCTGGATTATAATGGGCCGGGGTTGGTGCGGGCGTATGGAAACGTAAGAAGGACGAGGAAGTATTCCATTTTGAAAGTGCTTCCATGTGAAGGGCGTTAAGAGCATAAAGGCGAAAGCAGGATTCTGAAGGAGGTATGATGAGTGAATGATTGTCGGACAGGGGGACATTTTTGGCCAAGCTATCTGCGGCTTCGTTACCTTTTATACCAACATGTCCTGGAATCCAGCAAATTTTTATGTGAATATTTTGTGAAAGTAGGCTCCGGATGATAGACGGAAGATAGCATTTGTTGTTTCTATTTCTGATGGCTAGTACAGAAGATAAAGAATCGGTGAAAATAAGATGGTTGAGAGGGGTGTTTTGTAGAATTTTGACTGCTTGGAAGATAGCGAAAATTTCTGCAACCTGTGGGGAGGTGTGGTGGGCCAGGAGACCTGATTGTAGTAAGGACACCTCTTGATTTATTACCTTTGCCACAGCGAAGGCAACCTTATGATCGGATTTACTGGCATCAGTATATAGGGCTATATGTTCGGGGAATCGCGCTAATATTTCTTGGTGGAGTTGGCGGTAAATAACGGAAGGGGTTACTTTCTTGTTGAGGGGCTCAGCATCAGTGACAAAATGATGTGATAGGGGGTGCCAAGGAGTCAACGTATGCCAAGGATCGGGCGGATGTTCGGGTGTGGGTATGTTGAGTTGAGGTATAAGCAAAGTGCAATGTCGGAGAGCGGAAAAACTTTTAGAGTTGCTATTGAGGTAATTGCGAAGACGATGATACAGAGGTGCAGAAGGGTTTATGATGTGTTGTGAGAGTAGCTTGACTTGAACTTTTCGGACTCTCGCAGAAATATGGGTGAAACCTGTTTCAACGAGTAAGGAGTCGATTGGGGTAGAGCGAAGAGCACCAGTAGCTGACCTAAGGACATTGTTGATTGAGGTTTGAAGAGGTTGGAGAACGGAAGCTGACGAGTTACCATATATTGACAGGCAGTAACCAGCAGTGCCCAGGATAAGAGACTTACAGATGTGTAAGAGGGGGGCAATTGACAAGCCGTTTTTGCGAGAAGCTAAACATTTCACTAAATTATTAATTTTGTCCATTTTACTAATCACTGTCTTAATGTGCAGGTTCCATTTAAGATTTTTTGAGAAGAGGAGTCCTAAAATTTTTAATTGGTTAAGAGGGGTGATGCGGTAATCTCTGACTGAGATGGTGGGTACCATGCAGTTCCGTTTTCTGCAGATGTGAAGTAGTTCTGCTTTGTCCTTTGAAAATATTGCTTCGGCAGAAGAAGCCCAGTTTAGGGCTGTTTTCAGTGCGACAGTTAGCTTTTTTGAGACTGATTTGGGATTACCTGAGCTGAAAATTAGGAGGTTGTCAGCATAAATATAAGAAGTAGTATTATTAATTTTATTTAAGCTGGAGCAAAGGGAGATGGTGTACAAGTTGAAAAGCGCACATGAAAGCGGAGAGCCTTGTGGAGTTCCATTCTGTAGCGGCATAACGGGGGAAAGGAAACCATTAACCCGCACTTGGATGGACCTATGGCTGAGGAAGTCGAGGATGAGGAATATGAAACTTTTATCAACTTTTAATTTTGCGAGTTGGTTAGCGAGGAAAGGAGCACTCAATCTATCGTAAGCCTTTGTCAAATCAAGGGAAAGGATGGATGTGTGTTTGCGTCGAGCCAGACTATCGCAGATGTCAGCGTCTAGAAGGTGTAGGAGAGTATGCGTGCCTTTTTGAGGAATATAAGCATGTTGAGAGCTAGAGAACAAGTTACACAGGATAGCATTTATTCTATTTGAGAGAATTTTTTCTAGAATTTTTGATAGGCACGAGATCAAGGATATGGGGCGGAAGTTGCTGACACACAAAGAAGTAGAAACTTCCTTGGGAATAGGAACAAGAAGCGCGTATTTCCAGGCGCGGGGAAAAGTTTTTTGCAGGAGGATAGAGTTATATAGGTTAAGGAGACGAAATTGGAAGGATATGGGAGATTTCCTGATTAATTCGTAGGAGATCTTGTCGAGCCCGGGGGTTGTGCCTTTGAAGGAGTTTAAAGCAATTTTAAATTCGCTTAAGGTAATACGATGAGAAAGTGTAACGGCTGTGTCACCAGGGTATCGCTGTATATCAGATGTTATATTTACTTTACTTTGCCTATGTTCAGTAGTGAAGTTACTGTCTGCTGAGTAGCTCGACCAAACGGTGGCAAACTCTTTGGCAATTTCGGGAGAGCTGGTGAAATTAACACCCCCTGAATGAACATTCGATATTAGCCTGATGGATGGCCCAACGGAAACCGCACGTACTTTCGCCCAAGCCTCCTTAAGATTGGTGCGGACGTCTATGGAATTCACAAAGGAAAGCCATGAGTCCGTTTTAGCTTTTTTAATTGTTCTTTTTAAAATAGCTGAATCCAGACGAAACCTCAGGAAATTAGACTGGGAAGGGTGACGACGACAGAGCTGCCAGGATTTGTTTTTGGTTCTTATCAAAGTAAGGATCTCGCGTGTCATCCATTTGGGCTGTGATATGGATTTGGGATGACTAGTAGGAATGGAGACGGACGCAGCGCCACGGAGAATTTTACTGACCTTAGCCGCTTCCTGATCGACATTTTTCGAGACGGGACAGGTTGATGACAGGTCAGTTACTTTTGTGGAGAAAAGGTCCCATTTGGCTTTTTTCAGGAGAAAGTAGGAAACGTGTTTTGTATCAGCGAGGGGGATGCTCGAACGTATAATGATAGGAAAATGGTCACTGCCCTCAAGGCTGGCGTGAGTTGTCCAGCTAAGCAAAGGGGATATATTAGAGGTGCTAAAAGTAAGATCTATGGATGTTAGGGTGTTGTGAGTGGATAGATGAGTGCAAGCACCATTGTTCAGGAGGACAATGGGCTGATTATTAGTGATGAAGTCTTCGATTATTTTACCCCTAGTGTCGGTGGAAGGGCTGCCCCAACAAGGACTGTGGGCATTAAAATCACCACCAATAACAAAAGTGCTTGGCAGTTGATCGTAAAGATTTTGGAGGTCAGTTAGAGAGGTGCTTTGATCAGTTTCTAAATAGACATTGGCAAAGGCTGTAGGAGGGCAGGAGTGAATAAGAACACAGTTAGTCACAAGGCTTGTACGTAGGGATAGGTGAGTGTGGGATAAGGATTTGTGAACTAGTATGGCAACACCACTTTTCCTATTGAGATAGTTCTTATTGTAGTGATAGCAGTTATACTGACCAACGTGAGTTGGTCCTTCGCCAAGTAACAACTTAGTTTCCTGTAGCAGGACTATGTGCGGTTTGTAAAGATGTAATAAGCTTTGCAGATAGGGAAGATTATTGTAGAAGCCGCGAATATTCCATTGAACGCATATAAGATTTTTTATCGAGATCATTTTAAAAAGTAAGAGATGAAGAAAAAACAAAAAATCTATAGCTGAAAAACCTAGAGCGAAGTACGGAAATACTTAGTTGATGCTTTCCAGTAGATCTTTTAGTGGGACTTTGGGTTTGATTTTGCGCTTTGTTTGTTGCTTTTTCTTTGGGCGCAATATGGCTTTAGAAGAAGGTGCGGAGGAGGCAGCGCAATCGGATTCAGATAGAGAAGAGGCAGTTTCCATTTTATGAGAGTCTATACCTTTTTGGGTTGTTGAGTTTGGTGAAGGAAGGGTAGGTTCGACAAAGTTAGAAAATGAGCAAGGAGTAAAGTTCGAGTTTGATTGAGACTTGAGAGTAGTAGGTGAGTGAGAGTGGTTGTTGAGTGAAAGGGATAAGTTGTCAGTAACTACAATTGCAGTAGATGAGCTTTTAGGATGGATGGAAGATTGAGTGACGTTTTGCGAGGATGAGGTGGATTTCGTTGAGGTTTGAGGTATTTCGAGTGAAACGGATTTACCAGAGGAAGTTGGAAGGGTGGGAGAGGATTGGGGATTGGATACTGTAGGTGCTATAAGGGTAGCACTTGAGGCAGTAGATGAATACGATATATTGGGATCAGTAGATGTGAGTTTTAGATGTTCGAAGTAGTGCTTTCTAGCTTCGTACCTGGAGCACTTGTATTTGGTTTGAATTTTGAGGACCTCTTTGGCTTCCGTATATTTTGGACAGTTATTTGCGGCAGATGTGTGTGAGTCCAAGTCACAGTTAATACAAAAGGTCCTGGTGCAATCGCCTTGATGAGGAGGGTAGCCGCATGTGGGGCATAATTCATTTCCAGAGCAGCGAGCAGAAGTGTGGCCAATTCTTTGGCAGTTGCGACATCGCATGGGATTCGGGTAAAACTCACGCACTGTTACCAATTCAAAACCAATTTCAATTTTTTCGGGAAGCGTAAACCGATTAAAAGTAAGGAAAATGAGTCCGGAAGGAATATCTTTGTCCCCATCTTTCCTGGTGTGAATCCTCACGTCCGTGACGTTATACTTTGCAAGACCGTCAGTTATTTCCTTGGGAGAAAGGTGGGCTATGGAACGGCAGTAAATCGTGCCCCTGGTCTGGTTTAATTTCTCATGGTAATTTATTATGACGGGTATAGGACCTGCTAAGACTTTTGTTGCGATGAATTTTTCAGCTACCTGCTGGTTATTGCAAAGTAGCAGGAGGGAACCATCATGTAGCCAAGAAAACTTAGAGTACTGCTTGCTGATACCATCGACAGCTAATTTCAGCAGAAAAGCATTTTCGTCTCGAAGGGTCTTATTGGGTTTGCCTGATTGAAGAGTAATAAATTTTGACGGATTTGAGAGTTGTTGGGAGGGAAGAGATGGAAAGTCGAAAAAGGTGGATGGTGAGGTAAAGGTAACAAGTTCTTGTTTTGAACGTTTTTTCTTTGGAGTCGACTGATGCGAGTCAGCCAAAGAAGAGAAACGGTTCGACCCACCAGGGTCCGGGCCCATGTTGGAGCTTATGCCCAAGATATGAGCAATGGACTTATTATTATTAAAATAAATAAAAAAGAAAAAATTCAATACTAAATTAAATTAAAATGGTACTTATCCTTTCTAAGCTACAAGCAAAAAAAGAAATTGAAAAAATATTCAACTTAAAAACCGAGTGAATCACTGACGCACAGTCAACAAAACAAAAAAAGCCACAAAAAAACTGGTTTGGATACCGTAAACAATGAAAAAATTCTTGAATACTTGGTACTCGACAACGATCACTGTTCACTGCAAGAGTTCACAGGCGACTGGAATTTCAATATTAATCGTAATGAATTGCTTAAGGCTCAAATTAGAATGGATCATCTTAACCCAGAAGAAAAGGGAAGCATAATCAAGATCTGCACTAAATTCAGTAAACTCTTTTTCCTTGAAGGTGACGCCTTAACGTCAACTTCTAGCCTAAAACATTCAATTAATACTGGTAATACACCACCAATAGCAAGCAAAACTTATCGGTATCCCGAATGCTACAAAGAGGAGGTTAATAAACAAATAGATCAAATGCTAGATCAAAACATTATCAAACCATCCACTTCCTAAAAAGTCCGATGCCTCCGGAAAACAAAAATGGAGGATTGTCATTGATTATCGGAAATTAAATAACGTAACGGTCGGTGATTCCTTTCCACTTCCAAATATTAATGAAATTCTTGACCAACTTAAGGTCAAAACAGAATTGCGACTGCGACGGCGGACGGCGAAGTCGGTCGTTTAGCGCAAATGTAAAGCAACGTTGTATAACGAAATTACAACTGCAGCGGCACTGCGCCGCAAAATCGAAGTCGGCGTACAAAACATAATTTTTTTCAAACACAATATTTGGATATGCAAAACGTCACGTCTCAATAAAAGTTGCGGTTGCAATTTCGTTATACATTAGCTGCTCCGTCCAAATATGACATAAATCGCAGTTGCAGTCGGCCGTCGCAGTCGCAATTCTGTTTTGAGCTTTAGTCATAGTAAGTATTTTACAACACTTGACCTCGCATCAGGATTCCACCAGATCGAGATGTCCGACGAGGATAAATGTAAAACTGCATTTTCGACCCCTCTTGGACATTATGAATATAATAGAATGCCGTTCGGTCTTAAGAACGCTCCCGCCACCTTTCAACGGCTGATGAACTCAGTCCTTTCTGGGTTAACTTCCACCCATTGTTTCGTGTATATGGATGATGTTGTAGTTTATTCATCTTCCCTTCAGGATCACGAAGAAAAGCTGACTAAGGTTTTTGAACGACTAGAAGCAAATAATCTCAAACTCCAACCTGACAAATGCGAATGTCCACGTTATTTCAAGTGATGGAGTCAAACCAAACCCAGACAAGATAAAGATTATTAAGGAATTCCCTCGTCCTAATTCTGCAAAGAAAATCAAGTCTTTCCTCGGTCTAGTCGGGTATTATAGGCGATTTATACAAGATTTCGGTAAAATATCCAAACCACTCACTGCACTTCTAAAAAAAGGAGTAAAATTTGAATGGAATTTTGACCAAGAAGAAGCTTTTACAGCTCTTAGAAATAAATTGATCCAAGAACCAATCCTAATATACCCAGACTTTACTAAGGAATTTCTAATCACTACCGATGCTTCAAACTATGCCATAGGTGCTGTCCTATCTCAAGGACCAATAGGTAAGGACTTACCAATAGCCTTCGCAACTAGTACGCTAAATAGAGCCGAGTCTAACTATAGCACCATCGAGAGAGAGTTACTCGCCATAATGTGGGCCGTTAATCATTTTCGCCCATATATTTATGGTCGCAAATTTAAACTCGTAACGGATCACATACCACTAGTCTGGTTATTTAACTGTAAAGACCCCGGATCTAAGTTGGTTCGCTGGCGCCTCAAACTAGAGGAATACGATTACGAAGTGATCTATAAACAAGGAAGGATAAACTCCAACGCAAACTGCCTCTCAAGAATTCCTCAAGCAGATATAAATATATTAAATGTAGTCCCGGATACATATGAGGACTATATCAAATTCTATTACAACTCTCTCACCCCAAATGTTTATGAATTTACTGAAGAGGATTCTCATTTAGTTAAATCACGAAATAATATTGCTTACAAAACTAGTGTAGACTTGCACGAAAATAACAAATTTTGCTCGGAATTATTAGACTTATCTAAAAATAAAGAAAATATAGAAAACGCTTGCCATGAAATTTATTCAGTTTTCAAAACAATCAATAAAAATACGCAGAAAAATATTTATCACTGCTTCATAAAACAAAGTCATTGGCAAAAACCACTTTATAAAGATATATTTTATGTACTTCAAAATTTAAAAACTCAATTAGTAAAGGATAAAGTTAATTGTATATCGATGTCAAATTTCGAAGACTCCATTAACCAATTCAAGTACACAAAATTGAAAAATATGATCCAATACATATTCCGAAACACAAAAATTAAAATAGTAATACAATTTGGGAAAATCACCACTCCTTCGGAAAGCGATATCCCTCGAATATTAAAGGAAAACCATGACGATCCGATATCTGGACATGGAGGTTTTCATAGAACATATAAGAGGATCAAGTCTATGTTCTTCTGGCCTAAAATGAAAAAGGATATAAAGAAGTATGTAAAATCTTGCGAATCTTTCCAAAGAAATAAGACTATAAGAAAGACATACAAAGCTCCAATGCAAATAACATCGACTGCTTCTCAACCATTCGAAAAACTTTGCTTAGATGTAGTCGGTCCCTTGCCAATTACTGAAAATGGTAATCGCTTCATCGTAACGATGCAGGATGATCTAACCAAATTTTCGCTTGCATATTCGGTACCAAATCATGAGGCTGTAACAATAGCCGAAACTTTACTGCAATTCGTAAGGCATTTCGGCATTCAAAATTCAATTCTCTTTGATCAAGGAGCTGAGTTTACTTCAAAATTACTGAAGGAATTTTCAAAATTACTGCACATAAAGCAACTCCATACAACCGCTTTCCACCCTCAAAGTAATGGAGCACTCGAAAGGTCACATTCAACATTAAAAGATTACCTAAAAGACTATTTAAATCCTACACGGTTAGAAATTTAGGGGTAAATTATAACTTTTTTTTATATAATTCCCTTTATAAAATGTTTTGATACAATTTTTATAGTAGAATTGATATAGGTTTAATTTATTGAATGTTATTTATATAAAAATGGTATAGCTCTCATATATTCAATTTATAAAAAACATTTTCTCCCGAAATTTTTTTAAAATTAACTCTATAATGTATCAAAATGATTTATTTGTAAATTTATCAAACGTGGTAACACGACTTTCGTCTCGATTTGATAGATAAAATATATTCAGTGTAAATTAATAAAGTCGATGCATCACATAGATACAAAAAAAGGATCAACATTTATTATTTTTCTGAAAAATATATCCAACGGAATACAGAGCTGGAAAGTAGAGCAGGGACTCCTCAAAAAAAAAATCACGCCATGCAAAATTAACGGGAATTCTGGAACACACAACTAGGCTCGTTCACTAAGTTATATCGCTTGTATT
The DNA here is from genome assembly GCA_963855945.1 of Thereva nobilitata. Taxonomy (NCBI): domain Eukaryota; kingdom Metazoa; phylum Arthropoda; class Insecta; order Diptera; family Therevidae; genus Thereva; species Thereva nobilitata. The sequence continues at coordinate 171,001,105 of OY979694.1, forward strand.
GTACTGGCAAAGAAAATTGCGCATGTGTTATCTAATATTCATTGAACATGCACGATTTGCTTTACATGTATAGATATGCAGTGCCAGTCGATGGCACAATTATTTATTCAAAACCAGTGGGCATTCGCGTAGATATTCTATTAAGTAAAGTGCATAATTTTTATACTGTAATAATGCTGTACGACGGCATTTATATTACAGTAGAATATTATAATAAAAAAAAATTGTCTGTATAAAAAAACAATCATTTAATAATGATACACTGTATCTAAATTATATGGATTTTGTTACCACGATTCAGTACGATTGTGAAATTGAGGAAAACGATTTTGTCGGCTTTTTAAATTCAGTAGACGCGGAAATAAGTCCTGAAGTTTTTCTTAATTACGTTGCGCAGTTTTATATGCATCCCAATTTTATATTAAAAGTTAAGTGCAAAAATAACAATAGGGGTGAAATACCAATATCCGGTGAAAGTGAAGTGCAGTACGGAACTTCGGAAAGATCAAATGCGGCTTTGGGGCCAAATGTGATAATTACGCTAGAATCGTTTAAAGCGTTTTTTTTAGAAAACCGTATGGAATTGAGCTGTTAAAGGCCTATGAGAAAAATAAGTGTTTAACTGAAAAAGAACGAAGAATAATAACCAGGTACCTCGCGGTCTATATACAAGAAAATTTTGGCTTTAAACCGACTAAAGATGAGCAATTAGCTGCTTCAAATATATGTAATAAAATATTTCCATGTATTTCTGTTGAGACGCTAGTTAACTCCGAAAACAATGGGTTTTTGCAAATCAAATTAAAGAATGACAGGAAAAGGAAAGCAGATTTAGGAAAATGTTCCGCAAATGAAATTCAACCTGTACAACCTGATGTTTTGTGCGAAAATTTACATGAAGTTTTGACAGCCATCGATATCATAAATAACTCGATTTTACCTGATGAAATTGATGTTGTTAAAGAAAAACTAAAATTTACTTTGACGTATAGGCGAAATTTAATTAAAAAAGAGGCTCGAATAGTGGATCAATGCAAATATTATTTTCTTTGTCCTGAATTGGTAAGCTATTTTGGCTTTACATTTTCCAAAGCTACATATGTTTAAAAGTAATTTTTTTTTACTAAATAACGGATTTTCAGATTACTTATGATTTTGCACTAAGTTACGGGAAAACAAATTTTATCAAAAATTGGAATGAAAATTACAGAAGATATGTTTATACCGTCGTCAAGAATTCTGGAAAAAAAGTGTTGTATACGGAACCAGAAAGGGAAAATGGTAATTTACGAAACTGGAGTTACTTTCTTATTTTATTGTACGTTTTATTTTAGACTGGAATCCTGAAATATTAACAGTGCTAAATATGATAAGACTGTTACCGCCAGCACCATTGGGAAGAAGAAAATATAGTAGATTGTCAGATGAATCTGCAGTTGATTGTTTAATTATATTTAAAGAAGTAAATGTGAGCGCAACTATTTGTAATATTTTAATAATTTTAATACGTTTTCAGAAAAACTTGACAAATGAGGAATTGTTAAGTAGCTCCTCGAGACGTGCACCACATATTATTGCCGAAGGGGAAAATAAAGCTAATATAGAGCAATACTTTATAGTTGTGGATAATCAAATATTTCCACTAAGGAATACAACATTTCTCGAGGTTTTCGATTTAATTTTCAAAGCACATTTTTTAGTTAACATTGAGTACGACAGTAACTTGAAAAATTTTTGGTGCTTTTTTCAAAGCTATTTATATAAAATAAAAACTGAAAGACAAACCGCGGTAGTCAAAGAACTTTATTTTAAATTTTCCAAATTAAATGAAAACAAAGAAAATTAAAAATTTAACTCCCATTATTTCCAAAATGAATGTATTTAGGTGCTTTATTTGTATGGACAAATTTTCCATGTTTTCCAAAGTTATCAAACATTTAAAATTGATTCATACATTGATAGAATCAAAATTTTTAAAATTGCATTGTGTTAGTAACGAAAATTGCAAGTTAGTCTTTAATACGTACAGTGGTTTGAGAAAACATGCAATAAAATGTAAATTATCAAATAAGATATTCGTACAACCGAATGCTGGTTGTATCGGTGATAACAGAAATAAGTGTACTCACGAAGAGCAAGAAACACAAGCAAATCCCAGCGCAAGTACTTCATTAACGAATTCAAGTAATATTAATATAAATTTATTTAAATTAAACTTGACAAATTTTATTAAAAACATGAATTCATTAAATCTTCCAAGTTCAACAATAGATAAAATTTTAAATTTTTCTAAAGATTTAGTATTGAATACTACAGAATGTTTTTTGGAACTTTTAAACAATGAAAAAAATTTGAATTATAATATTATACAAAAATTTGAAGCAATGAAATTAGATATTGAAGAAGGTTTGAATGAAACAAATTCTGTATATAAAAGGAAAAACATTTTAAAAAATTCAACATTTTTCGTTAAACCACAAAGTAAACCAATTGGTTTTAGATATGACAAGAGATTTAATAGAAAACAAAAATGTTATCAAAGAATTTTGGTTCAAAATTCTTTTCAATATATTTCTATTCTAGAAACTATAAAATGTTTGTTTGCCAATGAAGCTTTTTATAAACTATACTTTGAAAAAAATCATTTTTGTTCTAGTGACCACATTCAAGGGTTTTGCTGTGCTTCAGTTTATAGAAATTCTAATTTCTTTTCACTGAATTCTAATGCAATCGAAATTCAATTGTATTATGACGATTTTGAATGCACGAATCCTTTGGGAAGTAAAAAAACTATACACAAAATAAGAGCTATTTATTTAAGTATCAGAAATTTGCCAGCTAAACTCTTGTCTAAAGTTAATATGATATTTTTAGTAGCTTTATTTAATACCAATGACCTAAAGTGCAATGGGATTACATATAATACGATTTTAAGACCAATCGTTGACGATATTAAAATATTAGAAACAGAAGGTATTATTATAGGAGATTATAATTTAAAAGGTACTTTGACGAGTATTTGTCATGACAATTTAGCAGCGAATCAATTATTAGGATTTCCAGCTAGTTTTAACTCTAATTTCTTTTGTAGATTTTGTAAAGTACATAAAAATGATATACAGTGTTTATTTAAGGAAAATCCAAATATAATTAGAACCTCCACTGACTACTCGGAAAATGTATATGGTGTAAAGCAAATATCTATATTAAATGAACTAAAATTTTACAATATTTTCCTAAATTATACTGCAGATATTATGCATGATATATTAGAGGGGGTAGGACCATTCGCAATAATGACCTTTTTAAATTTTATCGTTGAAGAGAAAGTTATTTCATTTCAAAAAATAAATGAGAAAATACAGGCATTTCAGTTTGGATATTTATTCCGGAAAGATGTACCTACTGCGGCCATTAGTAAGGACAACTTTAGTTTTTCAGCAGCTCAAACTTGGTGCCTTTTAATACATTTCCCTTTTATTTTTGGTGACCTTATAAAAACAAATATTTTACTTTCAAAATGGAATATTATTACAACATTAATTAATATTTTAAAACTTGTTTTTGATAAAAGTTTTAAATGTGAAAATATTACAGTTTTGGAGAATTTAATAGAAAAACATTTATCTATTCTTGTTAATGAATTTCATGCAAAACTCTTACCTAAACATCACCTTCTTACCCATTACCCCTCGATAATTTCAAAAATAGGACCCTTAAGTCATTATTGTACACTACGTTACGAGTCAAAGCATCAATTTTTTAAAAATTTCAGTAATTCAATTAAAAATTATATAAATTTGCCTAAATCATTAGCCAATAGGCATCAAGAACAATTTGCATTTACTTGGGAAAACTTAACATTTGAAGAAAATTTTACTTTTGGCAAATTAAGGTTGATCAGGCCCAGTGAAATTCATTTACATGCTGCTTTTTTTTCAAAAATATATTACCATTCTACAAATGCTTACGTACTTTCATACATAGAAATTACTAGTAATTATAGCATAAGAAAGGATCTTTTTCTGGTATCATTATCTGTAGAATATAGTTTACAAAAGCATGTATTTAAAGTAATTAATATATTACACTATGAAAATGAATATCATATTTGTTGTATGTTGTGAAATATACAAATTAGTTAAATTTAGTAGCTTTTATCAACAGCACGAAATAAAAAAAACAAATAATGGTGAATTAATACAAATTCTAAAACTTGCAGAATTGAAAAATTTGAAGTCATGTGAAGCTATGAAAGCTAAAGAGAAAACTGAAGAATACTTAATCATTAAATAAATAATACAATTATAATTTTGTAACATTGTAACAAAAATGTATACCTCACCTAATAAAAAAATTCGTCTACAATTTCAAAGCGTTTATTTTATAAATTTCAACAAAACTCAAATTGCAATAAAAATAGTTAATTTTATACTCTTACTACTTAAAGGTATCGTGGCGATACCTTATATTATATACACTGTTCTTATTCCTTGTAAGTATCTCTTGTATATATTAATTTATTATATCAATTGATAAAAAAACGAACGAAATGATTAATTTGGTAATCAATCAAAAGAATAAAAATTGCAAGAAGTGGAAATAGAAGAGATAGAGAGATAATCAAGAAATTTTATCATAACTTGTAACCCATGGATTAGGCCTACGAGAACACCATGTAAAAAACGTCCCTTGCATTCTACCTCAGAGGTGGTATGGAAACGAATGCAGCACGATACCAAGACTTCTCAGCCCTTTATCTCGAAAACTATTGGTTCTACGTAAATTAGGAATAGGACACTTTTATGCAGATTTATCTAATGAACAAACTTTACTTAACCAAAATTTACGTAAAGCCGATAATTTACGAGATATTTCCGAAAAACTGATTTTGGTGACCTTTGACCTCTAATATCTCAAGACGCGGACACGAGATTTTATGAGACTTTTGACACATAATTTAGAATGCCAAAACAAAGGTTCATACAAATTTTCAGCTTATTTCCTCTCATTCCGAGGTTGACCCCTTTTTTTGCCTTATTTGACTGGACTATTGAGCTGGTAAGCATTAAAATAATAATGCATCCCAACTCCGCCATTTAAAAATAAGAATTTGACATTTCACTGACTAGTCAGCACTGACTCGAAAACTGTCTCGTCAGCGCTGACTTGTCAGTAAAGAAGGCGAGTCAGTGAGTGTTTACACGAGTCAGTGTCAGCGACAGTGTCAGTAGAACTGACCCGTGTAATGGCCGGGTAAATCGTATAAGTTTACCACCTCGTCAAAATTTGTATGGAAACTGAAATACGCACACTTAGATAAATTTACGCTCAAGTTTTGCTGTGTAAACTGCATAACTGCTATGTGTAAAATATGCAAATGCCAATTCGGCATCATCTTCTTAGCTGTTTTGATTTTTTAAGTGCAAGATGAATGAGGAAGTTTATTTTTTACACCTTTTTTGGCACTTTTCAGTTTCGTAATTTAGACATTCACGTCCAGTTTGAACAGTTGATCAATTACATCGTTTACATACATCATGTCATCGTAGGTGCGTTCATCAAACAAACCTCATAAAAATACGAGTATACCTAATGTGTAAACTTACACGTTTTCATGAATACCCTTAGTATATTATTAGTAAACAATTTGTAGTAATAAAATAAACAGTAAACTCAGTAGAAAAAAAAATAAATTTCGCTATTGTGTAAGAATATTTCTTAACGAATTTTTATATAATGTAGAGACCTCTATGAGTCGTAATTTAAACCAAGTACTACACATGCGTGGCAGGACTAGAGATGATGAAATACCTCAAGAACGCACTCGTTGAATAGAATTAGAGACGTGTGAATTTATACTCTTAAAAGCAGAAAATAAAAGTGTATGCCTGAAGGCTAAATTACCAAAACTTTGTGTTTTATTGTGTAACGGTAACTTATAGCAGGAGGATTTAGTAATACTCTTACAAAATCAGAAGTGGGATAATAGCGGATGCATTCAGATATATATTTTGGAAAAACGTGTTGGCGTAGATATACCAAAACTTTGTGGATCGTGCATACAGTCCACACGTGGCTTGATTTAACTTGGAAAAATAATCATCCTGCTTTTAAAAAAAAACATGGAAAGTATAAGTGGTTACACGGTGAAGGAACTTAGATATGAATTGAGACAACGGGGTCTTGATACACTTGGCAATAAGAAGATGCTGTTCGATAGGCTTAAAATGGCTTCTCACTTGGAAAGAAGTGAGGTAGAAGAAAATGTGAAAATCTGTGAATCTAAAAAGATCTCACCACCCTTGGCAGATCTAGCGAAACTACTAATGGATTTTGATGGTCACAACTTTAATTTATGGAAAATGCAGATTGACAACATTCGTCAAGCATATCGTGTAAACGAGGACGAATTAAAGATCTTGGTTGTAGGAAAATTAAGAGGAAAGGCAATTGAATGGTTTCATTCCAATCCTCAAAATATTCTTACTAATTTAAACGATGTAATGGATGGATTGAAATCTATGTTTGACACGCGCAGTAGTGTCTTAGAAATCAAAAGGAAGCTAGAAGCGAGAAAATGGAAGGTAGGAGAAGATTTCAACAATTATTATTTTGAGAAAGTGATACTAGCTAACCAACTGAGTATCACCGAAGAAGACAAAATTGAATACTTAATAGATGGAATAAGTAACATTACTCTAAAACATCAAGCAAGGTTACAACAATACGATTCTGTTGAAAAGCTTCTACATGCATTTCGTAACATTAACCTCAGCGAATTTGCTCCGTCAGTACGACCACCAGAAAGGAAAAGGGATGCAAGTGATAAATTGTGCTACAACTGTGGAGGAAAAGGTCATTTTTCTTCCCAATGTCCAGCAGAAAAGAAAACAGTGGGAACATGTTTTAATTGTAACTCGCCCGATCATAAACGACCAGATTGTCCTAAGTTGAAGCAGCAAAGAAAACCAAAGGAAAACATAAATATGATTAAGGAATTGAAAGTAAGTACTTGTAATAATGTTAAATTTATACTTTTGCTTGATGATGCTGATAACAACTACATATGGAAAGACGTCAACTGTTTGATAGACACTGGAAGCTCGGTTTATTTAATTAAGAAGAAATTAATTAATGTATCTAGTGTAAGTAGATTTCATAATGATAAAAAATATTTTGGAATAAATAATGTTGAATTAATTCCTATTGGAATTGTAAAAACTTTTATAGAATTGAAACACAATATTGTAAAAATTTCTTTAATTGTAGTCGAAAACGACACAATGAATTCGGACGTAATTTTAAGAATAAATTTGTTTAAGGAAACAAATACAAATTTAGTTATTTGCAATGACAGTGGTGAATTTGAAAATCAAATTTTAAGTATTGAATTGGAAGTAGATAAAAAAGATAGTTTGGTTATTGAAAATAGTACTTAGAATTATTAAAAAATTACAAGCAAAATCTGAAGAATAATAAGCAACCTAAAATAGCTTATGAGATGAACATAAAACTTGACACGGACGAACAAATTTTCTGTACCCCTAGAAGATTAGCTTATGTAGAGGGGCAAAAGTTGTTAGAAATTTTGAATAATTTATTAGAAGAAGGAATCATTAGGGTTAGCACATCATCATATTGTTCTCCAATAGTGATGGTTAAGAAAAAGAATGGTGATCATAGATTATGCGTAGATTACCGAAGCTTAAACAAACATACAATGAAGGAAAATTACCCTTTGCCTGTAATAGAGGAATTAATAGATAGATTAGAAGGAAAAAATTATTTCACACTCTTAGATTTAAAAAGTGGTTTTCACCAGATTAAGGTAGCTCCTGATTCTTGTAAATTCACTAGTTTTGTCACTCCCTTTGGACAATATGAATTTACTAAAATGCCCTTTGGGTTAAAGAATGCGCCTTCAGCGTTCCAAAGGTTTATTGAACTTGTATTTAGGGATCTCATACTTGAAGAGAAAGTTTGCGTTTATGTAGATGACATATTAATCTCTACAACTACAAGGGAAGAGCATTTAATAGTTTTGAGTAAAGTATTGCAAAAATTATCTGATAATCTCTTAGAATTGAATTTGTCGAAATGTGTCTTTATGTCAGAAGAAATAGAGTTCTTAGGTAATAAAATAACAAAATGTGGAGTACAACCAAATGACTCAAATATTGAAACTGTTAAGAATTTCCCTCTCCCTAAAAATTTGAGAGAGGTGCAAAGATTTTTGGGCTTATGCTCATACTTCAGGAAATTTATTCATGGATTTACTTTGATTGCAAGACCATTGCAAGATTTAATAAGAAAAAATGGAAGTTTTGTTTTTGGAGAAAAGGAATTGAATTCTTTTGAGAGGTTGAAAAGTGAATTGTTATCTCGTCCTACTTTAGCAATATTCTCACCCGGCGACCTTACCGAATTACATTGCGATGGCAGTGCGGTAGGTTACGGTGCGATATTGCTTCAGAAAAAAAAAGATGGTAAATATCACCCGATATTTTATTTTTCAAAAAAAACCTCGGAATCAGAATCTAAATATCATTCGTATGAGTTGGAAACTATGGCAATCATATATGCATTAAGACGTTTTCGAGTCTATCTTTTAGGTAGACCTTTTAAAATCATAACTGATTGCAACGCACTTACTTTGACTTTAAATAAGCAGTTAGTTAACCCTCGCATTGCCAGATGGGCTTTGGAAATGCAAGGTTATGAATATACTATTGAACACATGGAGGGAAAGAGAATGCAACACGTAGATGCATTATCTCGTGGTTTCTCTGTGTTAGTGATAGATGAGGAATCTTTTGAGCAAAGATTGGCAATTTGTCAAGCATGTGATCCTAATCTTGAAAAATTAAGACAAGAACTTGAAGGAACAGAACATACACATTATGAAATGAGAAACGGTCTCATTTATAGGAAAATAGATAAAAAAAGAATTAGATTTTATTTTCCCGAAGCTATGATAGTACAGGTTTTGAATGCTTCACATGACTCTGTTGGTCACTTAGGTATTGATAAGACCTATGAAGTAATTGCACGCGCATATTGGTTTCCTGGAATGAAAGCTAAAATTAAAGAATATATCTAAAAGTGTCCAAAATGTATCACTTTTAATCCTTTAACAGGAAAAAAGGAGGGTTACTTGTATCCGATACCAAAAGGTACTCTTCCTTTCGATACCCTTCATGTTGATTTCCTTGCTCCATTTGAGAAAACTAATACTAAGAACAAGCACATATTAGTGGTGATAGATGGTTTTACCAAGCATGTTAAGTTGTATGCTACAAAAACAACTAGTACTAGAGAAGTTTTAATTAGTCTTAAAAAGTATTTCACTCAATATAGTAGACCAGTACGTTTAGTTAGTGATAGAGGCAGTTGTTTCACTTCAAAATAATTTCGGACTTTCATGGAAGAATGCGGAATCCATCACATTTTGGTTGCCAGTGGGTGTCCAAAAGCAAACGGACAGGTAGAAAGGGTGAACCGTGTTCTCGTACCATTATTAGCAAAACTTGCTACACCTAAAAAAGAGTGGGACAAAATGTTGTATGACGCTGAAGTTGCTCTCAATAACACTCTTCATAAGTCCACTAATGCTACTCCGTCAAAACTTTTATATGGCATTAACCAACGTGGAAAAATAAATGATTGTATCTCAGAATTCTTACAAAACTTTGTATATAATGAAGATAGAGAATCTTGAGACTTTATATACTTTTCGTGAATTAGCAGCTAGTAGTCAAGAAAAAAGTCAATTATATAATGAGAAAAGATTTAATGAGAAAAGAAAGAAGCCAACTCAATATCGAAAAGGGGATCTTGTCATGATAACTAATGTAGATACCACGACTGGGGTATCAAAGAAATTGATTCCAAAGTACAAGGGTCCGTATGCAATAAAGGAAAGTCTAGGGCATGACAGGTACGTACTTAAGGATGTGGAAGGGTTTTCAATTACACAAAAGCCAATGAATGGCGTATTTGATGTAAGTAGAATTAGGCCATGGTGGTATCAACCTAAGGACGTACAGACAGAGACGAATGATAAAGTATTAGAAAATTAGAGAATGAAAACATTTTATTTTTCTGTTATCAATAATCAATCTTAAGATTTATTTTAACTATTGAATTGTGAAAGAACTAGTTTATAAAAATATACTTGGATTTTTAATTTGTGATTTGGAATAGCTATAATTTTGTTAAGGGGTAACACCACTGTAGGATTTTAAAAAAATGGAATTTTTGTTTTTTGGCTTGAAATATACTTCAGGATAACAAAAACAATGTGCAGTTGGTTCTATAACAGAAAAATAATTTTGAAGGATTTAATTTTCGATTTTCCCCGGCGCCTCGGAGCGCGCGTTGGTCCGACTTATTGCTTGTATATTGCGTTTACCAGTCGAAATAATAAGTGCTGCTATAGCAAAAAGGTTATTTGGGTTCCCCAGGTGTCCACCAGGGTGCGCTACAAAATAATAAACCTGTTTTACAGTACATCGCGCAGTGAAGGTAAAATACAATTTTCAAAGATAAGAGTACTTTCAAAACTTTAAGCGCGATTATCTGGAAACCATGTTTTTCGAACTGGGTGGACGGATTACTCGGAGACTATTGCATGGATCGGTTTGAAATTTTGACATTAGCTTCACAATTGCATTCTTTACAAAAGTACGTAGCCGTTTTTTGATTCGTTGTAAAAAAAATTTTTTATAAACAATTTAATGCTCATTTTTTTGCCGAAAATCAATTTTTTTTTTCATAAGTGCGCCATTTTTACAAAAATCAGTTTAAAAAAAAAATCCTACGTACTTTTATGGGCAAGGTCAAATAGATTAGGAAACTATTTGGATTTTGTTCCAGGTCTTTAGCTTTCGGAGAAATCCGTCCACCCGTGGAGGCCCTTAACAAAAAGGCGATTTCGAAAAACGACTGTGGCGCCACCATTTTGTAACAAAAAGTCAATAAAAAAATTTTTTTTTACACTTTAATACATGTTTGATCAATCGCCTGAAAAGAATTTCGATCCCTTTTTCCATACTTTTTAAATTAATTCCCAAAATTTGGCCTTTTTTCGCACCTCTACAGTGGTGTTACCCCTTAAGATAACTTTTTAGAAAAGCTGTAGGTTTGAGGATTATTCCATATGCTCTAAGCTTATATATATATATATTATTAACATAATGATTGTAAGTCATACAGGAAGTGATTGGTTTAAGAATGAACTTGAAAGTAAATTAATTTATAATATTCGGGACGAATATTGGCCAGGATGCCCGAGATGTAAGAATATTTCTTAACGAATTTTTATATAATGTAGAGACCTCTATGAGTCGTAATTTAAACCAAGTACTACACATGCGTGGCAGAACTAGAGATGATGAAATACCTCAAGAACGCACTCGTTGAATAGAATTAGAGACGGTGAGACGTGTGAATTTATACTCTTAAAAGCAGAAAATAAAAGTGTATGCCTGAAGGCTAAATTACCAAAACTTTGTGTTTTATTGTGTAACGGTAACTTATAGCAGGAGGATTTAGTAATACTCTTACAATTGATTAAAATATTAACACCACCTGTGAATAGTTGCAATCCCACAAAATTGTTATATCAGGAAAAATTTCTAAGTATTGTGTTATGTACCCATTAACATAAATCAGCACTTTTAATTATCTTTTGCATACTCGAGTCCCTTTTTGTTGCGCGTGTAAAATTTTGCTGACCGAGTTTCTTTAAACCAAGAAAGTATCATATTTCCCTTTTAAATAATCACGTTGACATTCCCAATGCGATAAATAAACCGCGATCGTAAGCGTTCTTGAAGCTTCTGTTCTGGCTCTGATCAAAAAATAATGATGAAAAGCTTTTGTGAAAATATTCTAGAGTCAGTTAGAATTTTTATCCTCTCAACATCGGTCATAAAGTAAATTAAATAAAAAGCTAATTAAATAGTTATATAAAAATTTTGATAAAAGTGTTGTCTTAATTTTATATTGAATTTAAAGAAGTGTCTTAAAAATTACAAAGTAGATTATATAAATAAAATCTAAATTTAAATAAACTAAATTTATATAAAAAGAGTGTTTTATTTATCAATGTGGAAAACAAGGAAGAATTCTTAACATAAAAGTGGTGTCAGAAGTGGGATTCTTCCAATTCCGCGATAAATACTCTTAACAGTGAATAGAAAGTAATTTTTAAACGACACTTCGTCTTCAACCAAAGCAACACCTGCAAAATTTTTATATACAACTATCCATCGAAGCTGACCCCTTGGTATAACCAACATCAACATCCGGCACCATCTTCAACTTCAACTCCTCATCGTAGTTAACAACTTCGTCTTCAAATGCCTTCAACATCCAGGCATCATCTTATATCATCAATTATTCATCGGAACTAACCCCTTCGTCTTCAACTATCCTCAACATCCGGAATCATCTTTAAACATTATTATTAATATTATATATTAAATTCATAATATGGCAACTATATTCATTTAAATTATTTATTAAGCCTATACTTATTAAAATTCTCAATTAACTTCCGTTAACTAAATAAATTATTACAATTACATTTAATTAAAATACAAACTTAAAAAGAAAAATTATTATCAAGTGAAAACCAATTTTGTCACTTTTGTTGTGCTAAAAAAAAATTCCATAATGGCAAGTGAAAACGATCCTGGCAATGCTCCCTTACGTCAAAATGAAGGTCCATCGCGAGATATTCAAGATGATTCTCTCAACGATTCCAATACGGAAGAATTTAAAGGTTTCCCAGAACCAATTAGTATTAATGTTCTATTTAAATTTATAAAACCTTTCGACGGCGACCGAGAAAAACTCATTCCTTTTTTAATGCTGTTATGACACTTGCTTTTTTTCAGACGAATCTTACACTTTTTAGCAAGTTTAGAAAGGGACGAAAATTCCTTACGGAGATTTGGCACGAGTGCGAAGAATTAGCTATATGCTTAAAATTGAAGGTAATTTACGCGAAAAAGTTCGGCTAACTCTAAAAGTGCCAGAAAAAGTATGAACTTTTCATACTTTTTCGGGATCTTAATCTTAATTTTTGACATTTCAGACTTCATTGTTGATAGTATTGAAAGTTAGTGATTAATTATCGTGTGCATACAGTGAAATTTAAATAAATACGCGAATATGATAATATTACGTTGCTATTAGATACGAAAAAGTATTTATTTTTTGAAATTAACTAATTATACAATCGAAACTGCACGAAAATGCAAAGCCGCCTTCTCGCTCACATCAAGATGTCCTTGTCTTTTCATACTTAAAAAGTCGACACTGAAAAAAAGTAACTGTCATAACAGCATAAATAATTGTGATGCTGCATTCACCTTGGCAGCGATGGAACAACATTTACTACTTCTCTCATACGTCAAATCCCAACTCACTGGAAGAGCCGAGTCCGCTTGTCCTAACCATGTTTTTAGAACATGGCAGGCGTTAAAAGATTATTTGAAGACCATGTATTCGGATAAAAAACACCACGGGCACCTTTTAATGGAATTGCTCAATTGTAAACAACTAAGGCCCTGAAGATGAAAGTATCTCTCAGTTCATGTATCGGATAGAATCATCATCATTGAATGATCTTGCACTACATACATTCATATTAAATGTCAAACCTGACATCAGTCAAATGCTAAGAGCTCGAGAGATTACAACCTTAAACGAAGCCTTTAACATTGCCATCGAAGAGGAAAAGGTTCAATGGGCGCGTTTAGGCCCGAGTTATTTTAACTCTGGTAAATTAGCGCTGTTAAGTTAGCACCGTTTATAGCATGCCATTTGACAATTCTCATTTTACAGCTAATAAAAGGCAAAATTAATAACATTTCCCATTTTACAAATAATAAAAAGCTAAAAAATGAATAATAATAATAAAATCTTCATTCTGTATTGAAATATTTCTAAATTATTTGCTTACAACAAAAAATTACAAGCAAACGTCAATTCATTTTGACTGTGCTAAATTTTAGCTAAGCCAAAAAGCAGAAATAAGTTAGCTAACAGCGCTAAAAAAAATTGTTGTTTATGCCGTTGTTAACTTGCCTAGCTCAGTTAAATTAACTTCGGCCTAAACGAGCCCAATTACTCATGCGCGTGCAAGCTCAAAACGGGCCATCACAATGTAAAAAATGCAGATTCTACCTACCTCAATCGTCCCAAAGTCTTAATGAGAAATCTTAATACTAGAGTATTCCCCGATAAACCGAGTGACAGAAATATCAAGACGGTATATCAATCAACAAGCACTAAATTTTGCCGATACTGTAAAAATCAGGGTCACGATATCTCCGAGTGCAGAAAGAGAATGAGGGCAAACCAATTCAAATTGCTCCCTGCAAAAACCAATCAGCCCCTTACCTCAACGCCTAATCCGGGAAACGCACGATTTCTCGAAGCGTCAGCAGCATCGCCCCAAGAAATCAGTCAATTCGCTGCATTGAATATGAACCAACCCTAGACGGTGATACCATTTTCACCAGCATCCCCTGTAAAAACTCAATAAAATCTCTCATTCACCTTATAATAGATAGTGGTGCTGCCATATCTATTGTCAAGTCCTCCTCCCTTAAACCCGATATCCTAGTTTTCGCTGACGTAATCTACACTCAAAAAATTAATTTAGACTTTTTATCTAATTACAAATAGATGATTTATTTTTAAATGAATTATTGAAAAATTTAGTTGAATCGTTTACAATTTTAACAATTTTAAATTCTGCTGTTAGATGAATCGTTGAAATTTCTTTCGTTGAGTTCACTGTACAAAATTCATTTAATATCGTTCATTCATTCTTCTATTAATATCGTTGATTTTGTCAGCCTCTGTGGAAAATTAACCCACAAAGTTAACGAAAAAGAATGAGAGAGAAAATTAGATTTTGGCTGAGAAACAATCTGGTGTGCTGCTTGGAATGCACTTCAGCCTTTAGAGTCTTATAAGTTCGGTTCAGTTCGGTTTTAGTGAATAATATTTTTAAATATTTTATAATGGCGAAAATAAGTGAAACAAATAATTTGTCAACAATATCCTTAAGTGACACGGATGTGGGATTACTGGAAGTACCATCTTTATTACTTTCTTGGGGATTGGGAGAGCTCATAGACGGTTTTTATGGTAATTATACATATTTTTGTAATGGTCATTATTTCAGAAATAGATTTAGTCCAGTAAAATTAGTCGAAAAAAGAGGATGAAATTGCATTTTAAGAGGTACAGAATTTTTTTTTTTGGCATTTGTTCGGGTACATCTGACAATGATAAAACCAAGTTTGTGGGGTCGCAGTGGCTTGAGAAAAGCCGCCATCTTGAAAAAGAGGAAGAGCTTGTTTATATTAAATAGCTCGTTTGCATGCAATGATAGCTGAGAATGATCAATGACGTTTTTTTATAAACTAGTCACCTTTATAACATTCTCTTGTTCAGTGATTTACTAAAAAAAAATTCAAGGTCAGAATGTCAAAACTGGTGATTCTCAGTTACTATTTCCCATAATTATAATTTTCCAAATTTGTTAAATAACTAAAAATTCGTAAATCTCTCCGTTGACATTTGACCCGCTCTATCGCGGACATAAAACTACATGGAGTTTCGACCAATACCTCGTTGGAAAGATATTTTCATTGCCCATTTTCCTGGCATTTACTACTTTCTCATATGAGCAACCGTTAACGAAATATTCCAAAAAAATGGAGTTATCAGTTATTTCAGGCACGTCCAGTGCGAAATTTGGCGTTGGATTGCTCGCAAACTACATAAGCGATAACGACGATTAAGGGCTCATTTGAAAGGTAATTACTAGGCCTTTAAATTTGTTACTGGGCATTAAGCCAAAAAAATTAACATTTGGCGAGTTAATTCCAAAAAAACTGCATTCAACCCTCACCACACGATCATGGTTGAACTTTGACCGACCATAACTTTGTGCCAAATCAACTTACAGAGCTCATTGAGGGCTCATTTTTTAGATAATTTTATTCTCCACAACTTGAAGAATAAGGTTACTTACTCTTCCGGCACCAGGAGTTCAATCTCAGAGAGTTTTCTAACCGAACTGAAGGTCTTCAAATGCCTTTTGAGGGGTGTGACTGCCTCAGTGGAAAATAATGGTGGAGCCATTTATATCTCCAAAGATACCTACATACTCCATCACATTCTTTCGTTGCTAGCATCTCGTCTTAAAAAACTGTGGGTGAGTGATCCAGTACCTTGGAAATGCTCCATCTGATATCACAGACCTGAGTCTAACACCCTAATCTATTTTGTCTGTATACCAGGCTATAACTTCAGAAGGTGGGAGGCTCTGACTTGCATTCAGGGTTACCGATATCCACTACAAGTACTTCGTGAAAGTCAAACTCGGCTTCTAGTGTGTCAGAGCATAAGTTCAATGGGCACCTGCGTACTTGGCTTAAATGTTTTTCTCCTCTGCAACGATAATGCACTAGAGGCAGTCTTTCCTGTTTCTGACTTGCAAGGAAAGGAGGGTTGATATGGCCCTTATAAAACAGTAAGACCAGCAACTGAAATACTCAATTAGACAATACCGTTGCCATTGTGTCTCCTCGTCGGTTAGTTTTGTTCTTGTTCTCCACACTACGCAGTATTTAACCATGAGTCTAACTACGGTCGTATAGGGCCAGCCCAATATATAACTTTCGGTTTGATTCCTGGTTTTAGCAGGATATTGGCAGCAAGTGAACGACCGCTACTCCCTTCTTCGCTATATAGTGAGATAAGAATTCCAAGTGAGCTTGTGTAACGGTCGGTTAATTATTGAAAAATTCTTCTTATTAATTATTCCCCCCTCTCGCGGAAATTTCAGAAATTATTAGTCAAGTCACTTCTGGAACTTCTTAATTCAAAATTTTTCGAATCAAGTAGGCGAATAAAAACAAAATTTTTCTTGGAAGAAAAAAAATTCGATACTTTTAGAGTCTAATTTAGACAGTCTGTTTTAAGATTGGAGAAGAGAAGGTTGTTTTTGGATGTGTGTCGCCAAGTCGAGTTTCGGGAGTTTTTTTGTCGATGTTGGGTAATTTGGACGGGGAAGGCTGTTTGCGCTTTTTCCGTTAATTTGTCGAGAAGTCTTCAACTCCGATCACAAAACTTTGGTCCACTGCGACATCGATATTACCATCTATTTTGGAGGTTTGGTCCTGAGAAGGAAGACGATGAATTGTTGAATCCACAACGAAGTACATGTTGGCACCTTTTAGACAAGTTCCTGTAAGAAGGGCGATACCTCCTTCGATAGTGGCACAAGAAGGGAAGAGAGAAATATTTGGCATATAGCGGTTTGTTCAACCACTTAGAAGAATTGAAGAAGTTTTTTTGAAGAGAAAGTCTCCATAATATTACGGGGGAGCCAGTTGAGTTTCCCGTAGCAGCTTTTTCTGCTTGACAAGTGACAATCCAGAATATGCATCAAAGGTATAGTGCAATGATATTTAGGTGAAAACTGTGAAAGGGGATTGTGAAGCCAGCAGAAAATTCTTGTTTTTGCCCTGCAGGCCAGCACCCAGAAATACTTTTGAGGTTCCGTATTTAAATAAAAAGATAAAAGAAAAACAAAAAAAACAACCAAAAATTGACATTTAACGGTTTAATCTAGTTAGAATAAAATAAACAATTTATTAAACAGTTTGTTCGTAGTGTGTAGTTATAGGGACCCGAAGGGGGTGGCGTTCTATAGTTTTATTTTAAAAGAACATTGACTTTTGTCAGTAGGATATTAACTCATTGATCATTCTCAGCTATCATTGCATGCAAACGAGCTATTTAATATAAACAAGCTCTTCCTCTTTTTCAAGATGGCCGCTTTTCCCAAGCCACTGCGACCCCACAAACTTGGTTTTATCATTGTCAGATGTACCCGAACAAATGCATATGGATTAGTGTACAAAAATTTTACTAGTTGGTGAAGCGAATTTCACCACTTCTTTTTCTTTCTTTCTTTTTGTATGTCTATCTTATCATTCTATTTATTTAAAAATTATTTAATAGTTCTACTGCAATAAAATTAGAAATCTCGGAAAGTTGTAGTGAAGTGTAACAATCCATTATTTTTTTACGAAACTATTGTAAAACTGAAATTTTTCTTTATATTGTTTTCTTGCTATTGTAAATCTACAATTTTTCTTTATATTATATTAAATTTAATAAATTTTACAAATTTTAGAAAAAAGAATAGATTACGAGGCGTTAGGATTGCTTACAATTGATGATTGCAATAGGCTTATTTCAGACGGTAAATTTGGATTACGAGTCAAGTTTCGACAGCGGCTTTTACAGTGGCGTTTCGAAAGTGTAAGATTTTAATGCTTTTTTAAATTAAATAATTTTGAAATGCTCAGTATGTGATACACTTTTTTGCTCTTTATTATGAAAACTCTGAAGTTTTTTAGGGCCTTGGAGTACCATTAGCGGAAACAATTTCTTTACAAAGTGCGTATTCTTTGGATGCAGGGGAAATTGTTTTGCCTTCAAATATACCTCTTCAGAATAAAAAACTGGTAAGTTTTTTGATTTTCCTTATTAAAACCATAACAAGAGAACACAACACAACTTTACACTTAAAATACAAATTAAAACATTGAATATATCTTTTAATTTTCATACAAATTTCAGGATCTAAATCAACTTATGCAAAATAATATTATTGGAAAAGGTTTATTAGAGCGCCTAAAGAAAAAGGGAAATTTGACAAACACAGATAGGAATGGTTTGGTCGGAATTATTTGTGATTGGTGGATTCAAAAAGGTTATCAACCAAATTCAAGTGATTACGTTGAAGCTACAAAACAAATTAAAACGTTGTTTCCAGAAGAAAGTGAGGTGAGTTTTGGCTAAGTTTAATACCACGTAATTTGGTTACATTCAATGTTTCTACTTATTTAGGCACAAAAACCTCCAGAGGAAAACTGTGCCAAAAATTCTACAGTTCAACCAAAAAATATAAAGCTTCTGGTTTAATCAACAAAACAAAGGGTCCTACAAAAAACTTGGTTACCGAGATAGATGACAATTTGGAAACGGATTCAGGTAAAACTTGTGAATTTGTAATTCTTCTCGTTGTTTTTCTTTTAAATATTAATTTTTCACATCAGTATAATATCTTGAATTTCATCTGTATTCTTAGATAATAATGGGATCGATAACGAAAATCTCATAGCTGACGTCGAATGGCTTAAAAAAAATAAACAGCCCGAACAATTAGTAGATTAAAACTTTCGACTACAGGAAGAAAGATTTCAAAGGAAATGTGGACATATTTATTGCATGGCCTATTCTAAAACAAAGGGTTGGATCTGTATTGGTAAATTATTTTTTTTTAGTGAAAAATATGTGGCGATAAGGAAAAACCGCTTAAGTCAAAAAACATGGTTTTACACCAGAGCGATTTTAAGATTCAAAAATATTCAATCTCGACGAGATAAGCGAAAAAACAATGTATCATAACTTTCTAAATATTGGTTCGAAGGGACTCAAATTTTCTAATACGGAAAATTTAATGCCGTAATTAACTCAATTTTGTCTTAAGTCAACTTAAGCGGTTATTCATTATCACCACAGAATAGTAACAAGCATATTTTTATTTCTGGAGAAATTCTTAAGAAGACAACAAGTTTTACCTATTCATGACACGTTTTTTGTTGTATTTTTAGATTGAATTGGACTTTGATAAATTGATGCCAAACAAGAACGGACTACTGTTTTCAAAATGGGATAAATTTAGCAAAGAAATTACAAATATATATGAACGGGAAATAAAGGACCCGAAAAATAAAATGATGTTAAGTAAAATTAATATAGCAAGCGAAGGTAAATCATTACAATAATAATTCAAAATTAAATAGTATTATAACATATTATTAGATTCCAAAAACCATTTATTGATAACCTTATTGAATGCGATACTTATTCCACAAATCATCAGAGAAGGCAAAACAAAAAACTCAAAAATATGGAAACCATCGATACAGGATGCACAGGATGCATTTGCGTGTGTTGTTGAGGTATAAATTTAACAATAACACTAATTCGATTATATTGTGGCTATATTCTTTGTTACTTCTAGGACATAAAAAATATTCCTTCTGTTATTGATGCAAGGAAGAAAAAGTACAAGGAGTAAAGTAGCTGTATTCAACCTCTCATATTGCTACTTGGAGAGTCTTACCTTTGTTATAATAAAATATATGTATTTTTTAACGATATATTGTATGAACCGGAGAACTTTTTAAAGGCGCTTTCATTGATTTTTCAAATGCATTATGTACTTAATTTAGAATACGCAAAAGAATGCATGCAAATGTGGCTTTTCATACAGAAATACTTTTATGAATTACCAATTACAACTAAGAAGACAGCTTCTTTAAATTCTTTATTACATAGTTTAAAGTAATATATCTACATTACCTAATTTACATATTTGCATTTATAACCAGTATGTCATCTTGTTTTCTTTGTAAACAAATATTTGAGGACATTGAAATTTATATTAAACATTTGAAATATTATCATAAATTATCTGGCACATCTAGGTTCCAATGCACACTATGCCCTCAAGTATTTCAATCATTATACTCTTTTAAGCGCCACTTAAAAAGAACACATTGTTCTGATTTTAATTGCCTTAAAGAAAGCAATTGTGAGGTCAATTCTTTAATTAATATTGTAAAGCATAATGAAACTTTTTAAAGCACTGACAGTGAAATTCAGAGTAAAAATATGAATGAGTTTGATTCACATAATTTAGGTGAAACAATTGTAAATGAATCGATCGAAACAAATATAAATATTGAATCAGTTTTAGATACATATACATGTAAAATTGAAAAATTTGCAATTAAATATTATGGGAAAATAGATTTAAAGAAGAAAACAGCAAATGAAATAATTCGAGATGTAGAGCACATTATCTTCTCACCTATGATTGCTATTATTGAAATGATAAATAATGACAACGATAAAATTATTTACGTCTTGAAAAAAATAAAAAATATTTTCCAAAATATTAATACTAAATATAAATTCAGAAAATATTTAAAAGAAACTCATTCATTATGTGATCCCCGTGAATTTTTGATAGATAATGCAATGACAATTTATAATGCTTATAATTATAAAACGACAGGAACTTTGTTACCAATAGCAGAAAATGTAAAACGCCTATTAGAATTACCAGATGTATTTTGTTCTATGCTACAAAATGAAAAAAAATATGAAAATAATTTTGAAATCTCAAACCTTATCCAAGGAGAAACCTGGAAAAAAAAACTAGAATTTATAATAATAAAACTTTGATTCCATTTCTTGTATATCAAGATGACTTTGAAGTCAATAACCCGTTAGGATCAAAACGCGGAATCCATAAAATTTCTGCATTTTATATATCGTTTCCATTGCTTAATCCCAACGAAATTTCAAAACTAGAAAATATATTTCCTTGTTGTTTAATTAAAAGTAAAAACTTGTACTTTGGCTTAGAACAGTCTTTAATAAATGAATTGATACATTTGGAAGAAAATGGCATAGAAATAAATATATCGGGTGAAATAAAAAAAGTATACTTAATCTTGGCAGCAATAACCGATGACAACCTGGGTCTTAATACAATATCAGGATATACAAAATGTTTTCAGTCAAACTATTTTTGCAGAATGTGTAGAGCACATAAAAAAGCAGCAAAAAATCTGCCTACAGAAAAAACGGAATTGCTGCGAAACGTAATCAATATTGAAGAAGATTTAGAAAAAAATGATGTCTCAGGTACAGGTGTGAAAGAACGTTGTCCTTTTAATAAAATAAAATCTTTTTCTATTTCTGACAATTTTGTAGTTGATATTATGCATGACCTAATTGAAGGGATATGCCATATTGAAATTGCTCTAATCTTGGAATATTTCATTTGTGAAAAGAAATACTTTTCATTAAACGAATTAAATAATAAAAAAAAGTACTTGGTTCATGATAAAAATGATAGGAAAAATTTTTCTGAAGATATTTTTCAAGATCATATTAAGAAACGAAATTTTAAAATGTCTGCAACGGAAATGCAGAGTTTTGTTCATTATCTTCCTTTATATATAGCAGAATTTGTTTCGAAAAATGATAGGGTTTGGAAGTTTTTTAAATTATTTTTAAAATAATAGATCTATGTATGAAACCTTCCTTCAATGACGAAGATCTAAATAATTTAAAGACAGTTATTGAAACTCATTATAAAAAGTATATAGAAATTTTTAATGTATCACTTTTACCTAAACATCATTTTATTACCCATTACCCTACTGCAATTAAGAAAATGGGTCCTTTAAAGATGCTATGGACAATGAGATTTGAAGCAAAACATCGAGATCTAAAAAAGTATGCTGCGGTTATCAATTCTCGTAAAAATATTACTTTAAGTTTGAGTAAAAAATTGCAATTTTCCTTTGCATCAAATATATTGCAAAGGAAGTTAAGGAATAATTCAAACCAGGTTGAGATAGGTTCAAGTTATACCAAAGATCTTACTATAATTCCTAATTTTGAAAAATATATAAAGAAAGAAAATCTAAGTATCATAACTTTAAGTGAAGAAATTAATATTTGTAATACACTTTATAGAAGTGGCAATATAATTGTGATTGAGAAAGCAGGATTACTATCTTTTTTTTCGTTTTTCGTGGCTGTAAAAACTCAACAAACGAACCATTTCCTTATAATTACACAGAAGGTAATAATTAAATGTTATGACAATCACTCTGACTGTTAGAATATTAAATATCCTCATATAGATATTCTTAAAATAGATAATTCATTGCGTGTAATAAAACCAAAACCTGCTTTTATTTAAAGATAATTTAATTCGTAAGATACGTATAATTTTAATGGTAACTTTGAGGATTTACACTTATTTTTGTTCTAAGATCACTATAGACAAAAACATATTGTAGAAATTTTGAAGTAGTTGGAAACCAATGTACTAATAATTTTTGTAATTTGAAAGAAAAAAACAGAATTGTTTTATTATTTTTATGTTACATTATGTACCTATATTGAAATAAATTATTTTTTTTCACCACGATCAAATATTTTGTTTGATTTATAAATACAAACTACATTGAATCATCTAAAGCTTATTAAATAATTCATCTAAAACCCTTTTTAATTTAACAATAGATAGTACACGATACATATAAAATAATTCATTAATTTGAAAAACGAAGTAAAACAATTACTTACTTTGATTAGTCCATCCATTAAATATTATTTGGTAATTCATCTAAATGAACCGTTGATTTATCCATTTTTAGTATATAATTTATATAAAGTCTTTAAATAATTCAAGAACTTTTGAAAATCTTTTATCTACAAAATCAGATAAATCATCTGTGCAGAAATTGATTAGATCATCTACTTAAGATTAAATGAAACATTTAAAGGAATTATATGGCTGAGAATCAATGAAAAAATTAGACGAATTTAATGCAATTTTAAACAGTTTTTCCACACATTTTTTTGAGTGTATAAGCTAAAGGGTATTGACCAAAACCACAACCCAATCAAAACAATTGGTTATTGTTTTCTCAAATTAACATTTAGAAACCTAGAATTGCTACACAAATTCCACATCATCACTTCAGATTCTAATATACCCGACGACGGTATTCTCGGAAACGACTTTCTCAAATCATATAAAACAAAGCTGGACCACGAAACTTACCAACTAACAATAAAAATTGACCAAGATTCCAGTGTTACGGTACCATTCTTCCCCAAATATCAAGATAATATGTTTATACTCCAAGCTCGTTCAGAAGCGATTATAGAAGTTGAAATACTCAACCCAGAAATTAAAGAGGGAATTCTCCCAGAAATTCAAGTATTCGATGGAGTATTTCTCAGCAAAGCTTTAGTCAAAGTCAATTCCAATAACAAAGCTTTCTCTACAGTGATCAACGTTCGCGATAACGACGTTCTTCTCACCAAAGCCAGAGTAATGCTCTTGCCGGTCCCTGCGGAAGCGTATCTATTTAATATTAACCCAGATAATATAGTCAATCGGAACGATCTCCTAGAATCACAAATACGCACCGATCATCTGAGCACGGAGGAGAAAGAAAGTGTCCTCAAAATCTGCAATCAATTCAATGAATTATTCTTCTTGAAGGGGGATAGCCTCACTTCCACTGCAGCTATAAAGCACCAAATAAATACCCAGGATTCGCTCCCAATAAACTCTAAAACTTATCGTTATCCAGAATGCCATAAAGAAGAGGTCAACAAACAAATTTCTGATATGCTAAATCAAAGTATCATTAAACTCTCTTCTTCACCATGGTCCTCACCCCTCTGGCTCGTCCCAAAAAGCCAGACGCTTCTGGTAAAAACAAATGGAGAGTCGTGATCGACTACAGAAAATTAAACAATGTAACGTTAGGAGATTCCTATCCGATCCCCAATGTTACCGAGATCCTCGATCAGCTAGGACATAGCATATACTTCACTACCCTTGACCTTGCATCAGGGTTCCATCAAATAGAAATGGATGAGAGTGACAAATGCAAGACAGCGTTTTCCATCCCAAATGGTCATTACGAATTCAATCGGATGCCATTCGGACTAAAAAACGCTCCAGCTACCTTCCAGAAGCTTAAGAACGCCGTTCTGTCTGGACTACAGGGAGTCGCTTGTTTTGTATACCTCGACGACGTTGTGATATACGCTTCTTCGCTTAAGGATCATGAAGAGAAATTAACTAAACTTTTCAAAAGATTACGAGCCAGCAATCTCAAACTCCAACCAGATAAATGTGAATTCCTTCGCAAGGAAGTCGCTTATCTTGGACATATAATTTCTAGTTCAGGAGTCAAACCGAATTCACAAAAAATTTAAGTTATCCAAAATTTCCTCAGGCCTAAATCAAGTAAAGAGATAAAAGCGTTTCTAGGGTTAGTTGGATACTATAGACGATTCATTGCAGACTTTAGCAAAATCTCCAAACCACTAACTGCCCTTCTAAAAAAAATGTTAAGTTCGCATGGGAATCTCAACAAGAACAAGCTTTTGTAAATCTCTGGGATCAGTTGACATGTGAACCAATCCTTCAATACCCAGACTTCGATAGGGAATTTATAATTACAACAGACGCTTCCAACTTTGCCATTGGCGCCGTGCTCTCGCAAGGCGAAATAGGCAAGGATCTCCCAATCTCTTACGCATCCCGAACATTAAATCACGCTGAGTCTAATTACTGCACAACCGAACGAGAACTCTTAGCTATTGTTTGGGCCGTCAACCATTTCCGACCTTACATTTACGGACGAAAATTCAAAACCGTCACTGGCCATCGTCCCCTCACCTGGCTGTTTAATTGTAAAGATCCGGGTTCAAAATTAGTCCGTTGGAGATTGAAACTCGAAGAATACGAATATGAAATCGTATACAAGCAAGGGCGCGTCAATTCAAATACTGATGCATTATCTAGGATTCCCTCAGTCAATGTTAAACTAACCTCCCCTGTCACGGAAGACACATTCGAAGATTACATGAAATTTCACGGCAACTCTCTTATTCCACAAACCTTTGATTTCAATGAAGAAGATTCTCACTTGACACGCTCCAAATATGATATCGCTTATTTAACGAGCCTTGACCTACATGAAAGTAACAAATTCTGTTTCGAACTACTCTCTAAATCCCGAAATCGAGATCTCCTTCTAAATAGTACACCCGACATTCATTCGGTCTTTAAATCTAAAAATACCTCTAATAAAAAGCACATATACCACTGTTTCGTAAAGGCTAAATACTGGGAAACACTTCTCGACAAAGACTTATTCATAACTTTACAAAATCTAAAATCTCAACTAACTAAAGATAAAGTAAAAGTTATATCTTTACCCAATTTTAAAGATACTTCAAATCAACTGAAATTCGTTAAAGTAAAACATATGTTACAGTACATATTCAGAAATTCTAAAATTAAACTAATCATACATCATGGAAAGATCTTAATCCCTTCATTTGAAGAAATTCCGCAAATTTTAAAGGAAAATCACAACGATCCACATTCTGGACATACTGGCTTTCACAAAACCTACAAACGAATAAAATCAATGTATCACTGGAGCCAAATGAAGAAAGATATTAAGAAATACATTTCATCATGCGAATCTTGTCAGAGGAACAAAACGCTACGTAAAACATAGAAATATAAACTAAACACGGAATGGCTGTAAGCCAGATTAAGCGTACCACAATTCCTGATGTGTTTGAGTTCACTCGGTAGTAGTGGTAAGGCAGTGCAGGCCAAAATCTGCAGAAATAATAAGAGGGACGTTTTAAAAGCGGAGCGATTAAAATTCCTGGCATAAAATCTATGCCCCCCGAATATCGACTTGGCACGCCACCATTCACTCAAGAAGCTACCCCAGACAGTTCGGCAATTTGTGTCCCACTTGTGCACATTATTGCTGTCCTTTTAAACAAGCTACCATTAGTGTGGTCGCTCACGTACAGGGTTTTTACACAATACAGCCGTTCCATGTTAGTTTATATTTCTATGACGTAAAACCCCTAAAGATCCTATGGAAATTATGTCCACTGCTACTCAACCTTTTAAAAAACTTTGCTTGGATGTCGTAGGTCTGCTCCCTATAACAGAAAATGGACATAGATTCATTATTACAATGCAAGACGACTTAACAAAATTCTCATTAGCCTATGCTGTACCGAACCACGAATCTAAAACTATCGCAAAAACCTTATTCAATTTTATCAGTCTGTTCGGAATTCCTAGTTCAATCCTAACTGATCAAGGTCCAAGATTTTTCCAAATTGTTCAAGATGAAGCAAATTAAAACAACAGCGTTTCACCCACAAAGTAATGGCGCACTTGAGAGATCACATTCAACATTAAAGGACTATCTCAAACATTACATAAATAGTAACAAAGATGATTGGGACGATTGGCTTCCTTCCGCTGTATTTTCTTATAACACAGCCATTCACTCCAGTACTAAATTTTCCCCATATGAGTTATTGTATGGATACAAACCTCTTTTGCCAAGTTCTATAACACAACCACCCGAGTTTAGATACACTTATGACTATTATATCTATCAACTCAAATACAGATTAAATAAACTCAACAAGTCGCAAGAGAAAATCTAATCAAATCCAAATAACAGTCAAAAAAATATTACGATTCAAAAGCTTCCCCTCTTAATTACGAAATAGGAAATAAAGTCTTTCTCCGCAATATGAGAACTAGAGCAGCAAAAAAATTATGTTCCAATTATGATGGGCCATACGAAATCAGACAAGTTCATAATAACCAAACAGTAACTATAAGAATAAAAAATGGAAAAGATATTACCGTGCATAAAAACCGTATCAAGCCAGTACCATAAACCGTATCTTACAGGTTATCGTCATTCATCCTGTATTCTCAAGGGTATCATTTCAAATTGGACCAGGTAACAAACACCAGCGGAATATACTACGAAAACCTAGGATACGTCAAATTCGACAGCTCCACTTGGAAAATGATTACCTATCTTAAAATATATCGTACTACAGTAATAAGTTAATCCTAATTCAAAAAACATTTTCAAATTCATTAGAACTCTGTGAGGGTAAGACCAACGATTCAAGCGTACCTTATTGCAAACAATCCATAAATTTCGTGGGAACACAGCTACCAAATCTCCTAACCAAATATGAGTCGATCAAAAGCCTAATAGGCAATAGCCGTCAAAAACGCGGATGGTTTAATGCTATAGGGACCGGATTTAAGACAGTTTTCGGAACCCTAGATTCATCTGATGCCGAATATTATGAAAATGCTATAACGCAAGTTCGAGAAGATGAACAGCAGTTATACTACCTAATGAAGGACCAAGTTCATGTCGTTAAATCATCTATAACCTTCATAAACGAAACCATCAGTGTTTTAAAAATCAATGAAAACCGTTTTAATGAAAATATAAAGAAATTTAATAAATACAGTGAAATCGTTGACAACGAAATCACTAATCTAAGAAAAACGGAATTAATTATTTAACACATCAGTCTTCTAACCTACCTCTCTACCGAACTAAATGAAGAATTAGATAACCTAATCAACGCAATTCTTTTTGCCAAGAAAAATACATCTCATCCAATCATTATGACTCCAACGCAACTTGTTACCGAATTGATTGGTCACGTTCATCTTTTGCCTAATGGACTGACATTTCCAGTTCCTCATAATTTAGAACATTGTCATATTTTATTCGATATAGGGGATCTTCAAGTATATTACAGAAATCAAAATCTCGTATTTATTATCAATATTCTCTTGTCTGAAGAGAGACATTTCACTCTATATAAATTGTTCCCTTTACCAATCCCGCATACTCAAGAGGGGAATACCTATGCGTATATTCAACCCAGCATAAGTTATGTGGCTGTTTCACAAAAACATATGCACTAAGGCGTAGTAAGTAACTACAACGACTGCCGTACCTTAACCAAGGAACATTACCTGTGTGGAAATAATATAATACAACCCATAACCCCAACTAGCATCTGCGAACTTAAATTATTCAAATCTTTTTCCAAAAGAATCCCTGAAGACTGTAATGTAAAATTATTATATGGTAATATTCAAATTATCCATTCGTTAAAATTCAACCAATGGATAATCACAATGCCTAAACATACTCCTCTATCGATACTTTGCGACGATACTCACGAAATAACAGACGAAAATATTATCGGTATCAGCATACTCACATTAAATGAAACCTGCAAAGCATATATAGATTCTGTAAAGCTTACCCCTAATTACATCATCACGACAGAATTCGTGTCCGTATTGCCAACTATAATATTATTGAAGATAATTGTTGCTTAAAAGAAAACTTAATGTTCCACACGAATACCTTAAACTTTCCCCGATTTCACTCTCCAATATTAATCTAGAAAGCTTGAAGCTGGTTTCCCACGATATAGATAAGATAAACCAAAATATTAATCAGGCAGAAAAACATCCTGCTCTAATAAGATACCCCTCAATGTATACTATTATTATTTATCTGATCGTAAGTATTTTAGCATTGCTTATTTTGTATAAATTGTATAAATTAATAAAAAATAAGAAACAACGGAACAACAAAAAACAGCTGGTCATCATAAACAGCAACATCCAGGCCCTGCAGGCGAAGGTCGCTGTTTTAGAAACCAAAGCAGCAGCAACAGATCACACTGACGACCTTCAGATTATCAACTCCCAGCTAGCTGATAATGCACTTCAAATGGACGACATGCACCGGAATCAGGGGTTAAGTGACATCATCATTCGGGGAATTCCTATGAAGCCTAATGAGTGTCGACTAAAAATTGTTGCAGACTTGGCATCGAAGGTCAATCACCAAATTTCCACCTATGCTGATGCCTTTCGGCTGCGATCGCAATCCGGCAAACAGAGTGGTCCTGTGATTGTAAAATTTTCTGGCCAGCGAGAAGCAAAGGCGTTCATGCTCGCCTTAAAGGAAAGGAAAAAAATGAAGTTTCCGCTTTGTGAGCTGGATGGGTTCACGGCCGATTCTCCTGTTTACGTGAATGAAAGCCTTTCGCCTATTAATAACATTTTATTGTGGGAGGCTTTAAAACTGCGAAGACTTGGACAGCTACAGTCTGTCTCCACCAGAGATGGCCTTGTCCGAATAAAATGGAAAAAGGATGACAACTTTGCGGTTGTGCGAGACATTTCTCAATTACGATGCCCATCTATCGAGACACTGGATCCACGCAGTGCCAGCGTGTGAGAGCGTAATTCTCTATAATTTGTTTTTTTTCTTTATTCTTTATTTCAATTTCTAAGTTAATTTGTTTATTGCTCGCTTTCTATTTTTTTTTCTCTTTCCTTCTAGTTTGTTTCATTTTATTTTTTTTTTTTGTTTTTTTCATTTTTAATTTAATATTTTATTTTCATTCTTAATTAATTTAATATTTTACTTTAATTTTTATTTAATTTAATATTTTATTCTCTTTTCTTCATTTACACTTTATTTTCGTTATGTATTCATATTGTAACTCGGCGAAATGCTCTTCTTCTATTTCCTGCTTCGCATATACGCTTCTTGGTGATGTTGGTTGCTTCGTGTTGTTAAGCCTCGATGTCAGTTAATTTTAGTAGCGAGGATCGGGTTAGAACGCTTGTCAAAATTTTTAGTGCAAGACGTAAAGGTTTCAACGCTTGTTTAATCAACTCACGTAGTATTCGACCGAAAATTGAAGAGCAGAATGAGATATTTATTGGTTCTGGTGTACACGCGTTACTTATTTGTGAAAGTTGGCTCAACAGTTCTATCTCCTCCTCTATGGTCTCGATTGATGGCTTCAAATTATTCCGTAATGATCGGCAAGGACGCATCGGCGGCGGAGTGGCAATTTACTTGCGTGACAATTTAAATTCCAAAATAGTTGGCTTTTCCAAGCAATCGGGGATTGACTTTCTATGTGTCGGATTCTCTAGTTCTGCCGATAAGCTTCTACTAGTCTGTGTATACTCTCCTCCGGGCAAGTTTAACCCTAACAATACTAAAGAATGTAATGATACCCTTGAGCACCTGTCCAGAGGGTATAATAACATACTGGTAGGCGGTGACTTTAAGGTCAACTTATTAGTAAATTCTTCTCTACAACAATCATTTCGGTACAATATGCATTCTCTTGGTTTGGATTCTGTGAATGTGCTCCCTACCTACTTTAATTGTAAAACACCTTCCTTGCTTGATCTGTTTCTCACAAATGATATCGACTCTATTCTTTTTCTTAACCAAATCTCTCCGCCCAGCTATCTAGATCATGATATTCTTTTCGTATGTCATAATTTTAATGTTGATTCCCCGCTGGCGAAAACGTTTACCTATCGTGATTTCTCTAATATTGACCCTGAATGTCTTGACCTTAGATGTCGCAGTTTACCTTGGAATGACATTTTCTCAATGGCTGACGTGGATGAGAAAATTGCCAGGTTCAATAGAATTTACCTCGACCTTTATGATGAGTGCCTCTGAGAAGTAAAACTTTCTTAGCTAAATCCAAACCTTGGTTAACTGAAGAAATTAAATCACTTATTGTTGAAAGGGAGTTCCTATATAAATGGTTTTTAAAAGTAAAAAGTGATGCTGCGAAAAGATCCTTTACACGCCTTAGGAACCTTGTTGTTGTTAAAATTAAGGAAGCTAAACGAAATTTTTACAGCCGTCAGCTTGACCCCTCTCTTTCAGTGAAAACTGTATGGAGCAATTTGCGCAATTTGGGTGTACACACTCAGAATGAAGCTACTGTTCATAGCCTCAGTCTTGAAACTCTTGATCAGTGCTTATATATAACCAAACGGCGGAACATGCTAATATCCCTGTTACTGCTCCATCTGATGGCTTCAGCTTTCGTTGTGTTGATTCCCTTGAAGTCATCACTGCCCTTAACTCGATCAAATCCAAAGCAACGGGTAGCGATCGCATTTCACCTAGGTTTTTAAAAATGTTACTACCTTGCTTGCTGCCTATTCTGACTCACTTATTCAACTCCTGTATTACGGTATCTAAGTTTCCTAAATGTTGGAAGCACGCCTTAATTACACCCATTCCCAAGTGTCCTTTTCCTGTTAGTCCCTCTGACTATCGCCCCATTAGTATACTCCCATTCTTAGCAAAAGTTCTGGAAAAGATGATAGCCGTTCAAATTCTTGAATATGGTGAACAACTTAATTTTGCAAGTGTGTGGCAATCTGGTTTCCGCAAAGCCCACAGCTGCGAAACCGCTCTCCTTAAAGTCACGAATGATATTCGTACTTCTATTGATGAGCATTGCGTGTGCTGTCTACTGTTGCTTGATTTCTCGAAAGCCTTCGATAGCGTTAATCACACTTTGCTTTTGGAAAAACTCTCTTCACAACTCCACTTTTCTCAAACTGCTCTTAAACTTCTGCATAGCTTCTTAACTTGCCGCTCTCAACAAGTTACACTAGGTGCCTGCAGTTCCTCAATTGCCTTACTTAGCTCGGGCGTCCCTCAAGGTTCCATTCTCGGACCACTTCTATTCAGCATTTTTATTAACGATCTTCCTTTAGTAGTAAAAGACTCCAAGATTCACATGTATGCTGATGATGTTCAACTATATATATCTGCGCCAAAAAGCCAAATCTTTACTTGTGTAGAGAAGATTTCGGCAGACTTACGCCGCATTTCGCGCTGGGCCACGTTGAACCTACTTCAGTTAAATCCATCGAAGTCCCGTTGGATATTTTTCTCTCTCACTTCCATCTCTCGTCCTTCTCTACCAGAAATCGTTTTGAATGGGGTCCCTCTCACTTGCGTTGAAAAAGTAAAAAATCTAGGAGTTGTTTTGAATAGCAGTATGACCTGCTGCGACCACATCACCTTCCTTATTGGCAAAACATATGGGCTTCTGTCAAAACTTAGCTACCACTGTGGTTTTCTCAAAAGGACTATCCGCATGAATTTAGTAAAAGCCTTACTCCTTCCTCTTCTAATGCATGGCCTATCTATTTTTCCTTCTTTAGACTCGTCTTGTGCGAGAAAGCTTGAAGTACCCTTTAACGATTGCATACGCTTTGTATATAAGTTACGTCGTTTTGACCATGTCTCACCCTATCTGAATTCCGTTTTAGGTTGCTCCATGAGCCTTTACCGTGAGTATAGGCTTTTGCGTGTCCTTCACGATATCTTGAACCAGCGCAAACCCGCATACCTCAATCAGTTCGTGCAGCTCTCACATTCACTAAGAAATAATAATTTGATTATTCCGCGTTTTCGCACTTTAATTGGACAGCGCTCTTTCTTCGTCTCCGTTGCTCTACTATGGAACTCTATCCCGGTTGAATTGCAACGTATCGATTCAGCGGGCATTTTCAGGAAGCGTCTTTTCGAACTTTTAGTTAACAGAGCTGCAAGAGCATGAATACAGGAAAATAAAGAAAATTTAGCTTGTGTATTCTCTTTTTTTTTATTTCTGTCTTTCTCTTATTAATTTTTTAATTTTTTTTTGTTCTTTAAATTTAACTAATTTATCTCCTTTTTATATGTAATTTTCTTTTTTTTGTATTGAATTTTATTATTTCCTTCTGTATAAATAATGTACATGAATTTAAGACTAAGTCTTTGTACATAATTTGTTAATAAATAAATAAAAAAAAAATTAAATAAAACGTTGTGAAAGAGCCTGTTAGTATAGTTGTACAGACCAGAACAGAATCTCCGAGGACAAGTACCTATAAAGACGCTAGAGTAACATTCGAATCGGATAAAACTAAAACCTCTCGAACAAGTCAAAGCCTCACCTCCCTACCCGGTCAAGATTATAATCTCTCAAATTGATCTAGTTTAAGATCAATTTCTCTTAGGCGGGAGGAACGTTATGTACCCATTAACATAAATCAGCACTTTCAATTATCTTTTGCATACTCGAGTCCCTTTTTGTTGCGCGTGTAAAATTTTGCTGACCGAGTTCCGTTAAACCAAGAAAGTATCATATTTCCCTTTTAAATAATCACGTTGGCATTCCCAATGCGATAAATAAACCGCGATCGTAAGCGTTCTTGAAGCTTCTGTTCTAGCTCTGATCAAAAAATAATGATGAAAAGCTTTTGTGAAAATATTCTAGAGTCAGTTAGAATTTTTATCCTCTCAACATCGGTCATAAAGTAAATTAAATAAAAAGCTAATTAAATAGTTATATAAAAATTTTGATAAAAGTGTTGTCTTAATTTTATATTGAATTTAAAGATGTGCCTGAAGATCCGAACGTTCGAATGAACGATTTCGGAAAAAAAAAATTAAATTTAGAATCGGACGTTTGGACGTTAAAAACGAAGTTAAATATTTATTTTTTGACAACGGAATGACACTGGAGGGGTCGAAAATTATCAACCCTAAATTATTAACCCTAAATAATCATCCCACCCCCCACCCACCCCCTAGATGTAATTTTTTCTGTAAAAATAGTTAGAGGCTTTAGAGCGAGCTGCAAATTGGTGTGTTTGTTAAGAGTGATCTTAGAAAAGTACACAAAAAATTTCAACCCCATAAGTGCCCCGGAAGCCACCCCCCACCCACCCCCCAGAGATGTAATTTTTTCTGTAAAAATAGTTAGAGGCTTTAGAGCGAGCTGCAAATTGGTGTGTTTGTTAAGAGTGATCTTAGAAAAGTACACAAAAAATTTCAACCCCATAAGTGCCCCGGAAGGCACCCCCCACCCACCCCCTAGATGTAATTTTTTCTGTAAAAATAGTTAGAGGCTTTAGAGCGAGCTGCAAATTGGTGTGTTTGTTAAGAGTGATCTTAGAAAAGTACACAAAAAATTTCAACCCCATAAGTGCCCCGGAAGCCACCCCCCACCCACCCCCTAGAAGTAATTTTTTCTGAAAAAATAGTTAGAGGCTTTAGAGCGAGCTTCAAATTGGTGTGTTTGTTAACAGTGATCGTAGAAAAGTACACAAAAAATTTCAACCCCATAAGTGCCCCGGAAGGCACCCCCCACCCACCCCCTAGAAGTAATTTTTTCTGAAAAAATAGTTAGAGGCTTTAGAGCGAGCTGCAAATTGGTGTGTTTGTTAAGAGTGATCTTAGAAAAGCACACAAAAAATTTCAACCCCATAAGTGCCCCGGAAGGCACCCCCCACCCACCCCCTAGAAGTAATTTTTTCTGAAAAAATAGTTAGAGGCTTTAGAGCGAGCTGCAAATTGGTGTGTTTGTTAAGAGTGATCTTAGAAAAGTACACAAAAAATTTCAACCCCATAAGTGCCCCGGAAGCCACCCCCCACCCACCCCCTAGAAGTAATTTTTTCTGAAAAAATAGTTAGAGGCTTTAGAGCGAGCTGAAAATTGGTGTGTTTGTTAAGAGTGATCTTAGAAAAGCACACAAAAAATTTCAACCCCATAAGTGCCCCGGAAGCCACCCCCCACCCACCCCCTAGAAGTAATTTTTTCTGAAAAAATAGTTAGAGGCTTTAGAGCGAGCTGCAAATTGGTGTGTTTGTTAACAGTGATCTTAGAAAAGTACACAAAAAATTTCAACCCCATAAGTGCCCCGGAAGCCACCCACCCCCTAGATGTAATTTTTTCTGTAAAAATAGTTAGAGGCTTTAGAGCGAGCTGCAAATTGGTGTGTTTGTTAAGAGTGATCTTAGAAAAGTACACAAAAAATTTCAACCCCATAAGTGCCCCGGAAGCCACCCCCCACCCACCCCCTAGATGTAATTTTTTCTGTAAAAATAGTTAGAGGCTTTAGAGCGAGCTGCAAATTTGTTTACTGGTTACCTCTAATTCACCCCCAACAAAAATGTTAAAATGTTCTTAAAAAAATATATTAAAACTTAAGTGCTTAATTAATGAATGTTTTGAATAGGGATAAGGATTCGGTGGAAATGAGTACTTTTTACTCGTCCAAAAGTACTCCATTCCTTGAGAATCGATTCGATGAGTACTTGTTTTGAAATTTCTGCGAACTGCCTTAGCGTAAGGCGACAGAGACAAAAGCATACAAATTTCTGTGCGATAAAAGAGCCCAAACTTGCGTTTCCACTTCGCCAAAAGTGCTTTAAAGGGCCACACTCCTTAATTGAGGCAGAAAAATATACATTGTATGTGCAAAGCGTTTATATGGAAATTATTCACGATGGAGATAAACTTGCAGTTACCTTGAATTATAACTTGAATGCAAATTGTACTCGGTAGTCGATTCTACCCTTTAAGTACTAATATGAGTAGAATCGAAAGCCAAATGTTTTTATGAGAAAAGAATCGAGTACCTATTCCGAATCCCTAGTTGTGAATAAAAAACAATTTGGCTCTCCTAAAAAAATTGAATAAATACATCATAAACATTTCTTTTAGACGAACACTACATGAAAAATGTGAGCTGTGTTCTTATCGTGGCGAACTAGCACTGACTTGGTCCTGAAAACGACCGTCGCTATATCACGTTATTTTCTAAAATTTGTTTGTGCTTATAATTTTTTTGATTTTATAAAATGTTTCTACTACACAATCAATAAAAATCATCGAACCAAAAAGAAAAGGGTTGCCTATAGTACGGTCAAGATTTATTTAGGCAAATCTAGATAAGAGTTCTTTGAGGTCTACAATTAGATTGATCAAAAAAGTTTTCACACACTTTCGTTCTACTACGGAATCGGAGTTTTCGATCTAATCAGATAGTGGGACCTGATAGTCGCATTAAAGTGAAAAAGTGGCCTCTATTATGCCTTATGCATTTTTTAGACAAACAGAAATTGGATTTCTTTTATTAAATAAGTAAAAAATGGTTATCACATTTCGTAAAGCTAACGGTAAATTTATATGTACATATCGTCAGTTAGGCATGTTCGTATATTAGTTAAAATTAAATTCATAGACTCTAACAATTAAGATGAAAAAAACGATGTTTTCAATGCTTATACATATTATTAAATATACACAGTGCATATAAACCCTCTCGGTCGAATTTCCTTTTGCCAATAAATAATTGTTTCTAATAATTTAACCACCGAGATTTTGCAAAAATACCTTGCATTTTCGGATTCAGCAGATCAAAATCTATAGATATTATCTGGAAAACATTATGCCACCCCGCCATGTATGCAGAAACCCCCTCATCCATGGACACCGTACTTCGAGTCTTTCAAACGTGTGTGCTAAGAATCGCTTTTGACTGAGAGAGAACGCGCTATATCTATCTGCACCGTGCGCACCTATCAGTAATGACTAGAAAGAGCATTCTAAAACTACGACGCAATTTTCTTACGACCCTTTTCTTTTATGAATGGAATTCTGAATTGATGACCTACTTAGGCGGTTTTTTTGGGAAACAAATTGTGAGGGGTCCATATACGAAGTCTGCTTAGGGCGACAAATCCCCCGTCACGGCACCAACTCCCCGGCCTCTTACATTTTTTTATTGTTGTATTTATACGTATAAATTTTTTCGTGACTTTTGTGTTTTCTTCAATATCATCTACCACAAATTGTCGAGGAATTACAAAACTTTTATATTTTAGGGATTTTGAAATTCAGGCCCAATTGGTAAAATGTGTG
Source organism: Thereva nobilitata (assembly GCA_963855945.1). NCBI lineage: Eukaryota > Metazoa > Arthropoda > Insecta > Diptera > Therevidae > Thereva > Thereva nobilitata. The sequence continues at coordinate 171,038,260 of OY979694.1, forward strand.
ACCCACTTGATATCTCTATGGTCCCTATCCACTATCAAGCACGAATGACATTCACGGCTGACTGACATGCATGCCGGATAGTGGATGGGTTGCAGGATGCATGCATGACAAAAATCACTACCGATTCTTCCTTAAAAGTGAGGATTGACTGCATGCATGATAATGGATGGGAAAATATCCTAGTCTATCCACTATCAGTTTTGCGATTAGATATGAAAAAATGCAGTTTTTTTTATTTGTCCTTGGAAAAAAATGCTGGAACATTTTAGATTTTTACATGGTTTCTTATACAAAAGCGTAAATCACTTTGCGTCGTTTCGCTTTGAGTCGTGTTTTTTGGAACGTATCTACGACGAAAAGTGGGTCTTGGTGTATTTAACTTGCAACATTTTTTTAGAAACTAAGCAAAATTTACGTATCCAAAATGTATGCGGAGGAGATTGCGGGCGAATGCTAGTTTTTAGAAAATATTTAGTTCGTTCTAAACCATAATAAATTGATAATTAATTCCAAAAATTAGCTCGTTCTTAACAATACCAAAAAAAATTAAAATAATACATATTCTTCAACAGGGAGTAATCAAAAGGATGGCATCCGTGGATTTGATTATTTTTAAACGTATTATTTTTTAGATTTTTCTTAGATTTAAATTTTTCCGCCTTGATTAGTTATTACTTTATCCAGTTATTGTTTTCAGTTAATTTATTTTATTATAGTCAGCATTGAGCTGGTGACTTTTATAATACTACTTTTGTTCTTTTCATTGCTGTTTTAAAATCTGAATAAATTCATTCCTGTTCAAGTATATTTTAACGCCACCCCCAACTCAGCGCCCAGAAGTGATTATTTTTGAAAAAATAGTTAGAGGCTTTAGAGCGAGCTGCAAATTGGTGTGCTTGTTAAGAGTGATCTTAGGAAAGGGCACAAAGAATTTCAACCCCCTAAGTGCCCCGGAAGCCACCCCCAACTCACCCCATAGAAGAGATTATTTTTGAAAAAATAGTTAGAGGCTTTGGAGCGAGCTGCAAATTGGTGTGTTTGTTAAGAGTGACCTTAGAAAATTACGCAAAAAATTTCATCCCAACGCAAGAAATGATTGTTTTTGAAATTTTATTTAGAGGCTTTAGAGTTTCTAAAAAAATATATTACAACTGAAATGCCTAAATAGTTAATGGCACGACATAAAATAAATGAAGAAACTGTGGAACCCAAAAATTCGCAATTTGGCGCCAGTAAAAAATAGAATAAATACATCACACATCACACACAGTTGTACTGTTTTTTTCTTAATTTTGGATTGAGACGAACACAGAACATTAAGACTCTCATTATTGTCTAAAATTTGATTTTGCTTATAATTTTTTTGTTTCTATAAAATTTGTCTATTACACAGAATTAATAGATAGATAGAAAGCACATTCCCCCCTATACACGTATGTGTTGTAAATTACGACACAATTTTCATACGACCCTTTTCTTTTATGAGGTTTTTTCATCGGAATTCTGAATTGATGACTGATTGATGATTTAGGCGCATTTTTTGAGAAAAAAATTTTGAGGGCGCCATAGACGAAGTCTGCGCAGGCCGACAAATCCCCGTCACGGCACCAGATCCCCGTCCGGGACTTGGCTATTGCACATTTTTGTATTGTTGTAAATACGTATAAATTTTTTCATGACTTTTGTGTTTTTTATTTACTGCTTTCATTAATATTATCTACCACTAATGTTCGACCGTGTATGGGGCCTTAGAATGTTAAATTTTATAAAATTTGAGAGTTCTGGGTATTTATGTTTTTTTATAAATAACCAATTTATTTATTAAAAAAATAAATGAATATCTGGAAGAACTATTAGCACTATTTTATGCTGTATAAATTTTTTTTTGGTAAATTAGAAAATAATTTTTACCTTACTATTAAAAATTTCCAATTGTTTTTATAATAGAAATTGTTTATTTGTACTATAGTCCAGGAGAGATAGCGGAAAAGTATTCAAAAGTTGAAATAAATCTACCCTGCGATTTTTTGACGCTATAATTAAGAGAAAAATCGTAGGAATTCAATGAATGTGTTTTGGAAAAATTTGGTCCAGGAGAACAGGTGGAAAAAAGCTAATAATGGTAGCGAAAACGCGTTTTTCAACGTTTCAGGTGCGCAAAAATTTTGTTTATGGAAAACAAAAAATAGTACGTAATAGCGCTTGAAAACACGAAAATTATGAGTTTTGGACAATTGAAATCGGTCAACAGGTTTTTGCAAAAAAAAATAAAAACCGCGAAATATGGCCATTTTTTGATATTTAATTACAGGGACTGTAATTATCGTAGAACCTTGTTTCAGGGCTGAAATTGTGGCTTCTGATAGTGCCTACCCACAATAAAAATTTCATGCAAAAATAATTATCTCTTTTCGCGTAAATCTCAAAAATGTAAAAACAGCCGTTTCAGGAAAAAAGTTTGAGCAAGGCCCGCGGTGGTGCTAGTTATTTTGAAAAGCCCTATTTATTCTCGAAGAGTTACTCTACCAACCCATTTTCATGACAAGTTGGTGAGGTTCGATTTAATACCTCATAAACGCCTTTGAAAACAGGCACTTTTATTGATTTTCAGAAAAAACACCTTTGGGCGAAGGGGAGGGAAGTGGATTATGGTGTGGATTTCTATTCAGTAGATTTCGAGAAATCAAAATTTTTTCCTGTCAGGCATATATGAAAACGCTCAAAAATTTCCATCGCAGGAAGCTCGGCCGGCAGAAAGCTTGCCCATACCATATTTCACTTCCCCTTCGCCCAAAGGTGTTTTTTTTGAAAATCAAGAAAGGTGCCTGTTTTCAAAGGCGTTTATGAGGTATTAAATCGAACCTCACCAACTTTTCATGAAAATGGGTTGGTAGAGTAACTCTTCGAGAATAAATAGGGCTTTTCAAAATAACTCTAGCACCACCTTCCTTTCATTCCATCGAAGCTGGATCATTATGTTATAATGTAAGTTTGTTATAGTAACTTTATATACTAAATTGAATATCATTATTTATTGTTTACCAGTTGGATGGCAGGTCGACTAATGGGTTAGAGTCACAATTATCCATGCGAATTATATTTCTTTAGAAAATTATAAAGGATTTAGTTAAATAAATAAAACGAAATTATTAAACACACTATTAATTCAATTCTACTCTGGCTTAAAATCACGTCGAGACTGATTTAGAAATTGTTTCTTAACATTTTTCAAAGCTTTAGCTTTTTTAATTTTTTATGATTCTCACCGACTAGCTAAAACAGAATAATTTTATGTGGATCATTTTCTGTCAGCATATTTGCTGACTCGGAAGAGAATCGTTAACATGTTTGCTTCACTTGGTGTCATATTTCCACTTTCTTTGAATTTTGACTCCAAATGACGAAAAGATATAACTTGCGCGCTCATTCCACTTATTTTATGGTGCGGGGTTTGTATTATACAGGGTGTGTTTGTTCAGTTTACGAAAGGGACGGCTGTTGATAGTTTTAGGTTAGGCGAACAAACAATTGTACGGTTTAGCCGTTAGGGCCAGTTGAAATTTGTTACCGTTGTATTTTCACGGATAGGGCACCAGTGTCCGCAGAGTACTCCCACCTATCTAAAATTGTATAAGTTATGCTTCCACCCTATCAAATTCCAGAGTTATGAGTCGTCAAAGTCAAAAGTTCGGTTTTTTCTTAACAAAAATTTCAACTTCAACAAAGGCCAACATAGGTATATATATAGTCTGGATACAGCAAGATTTTGTGATTTTCTCCTGTTTGTGGTATCACTTCTAACTTTTGGACCTCGAAAACCGTGCGCTACTTTTTTCATAAGCAATAAAAAAAATTTACCGCTTTTTTCGAGCTTAAAATGTGAAATCTATAAATCGGATCGGTGGAAACTAAAAACCAGTTTCTTCGTAATAAAATTGGCAATAAATCCTCGTTGGTTTCAAGTCTCTGAAGTACGTACAGAGCCTACAAAACTGAAAAAACGAGAAAAAAACGCATTTTTTTCATTTTAGTGTCGAAGACCGTCAACTAAACCAATTTGCATCAAACTTTCCGAAAATATACTTTTTGATCTTAATTTACTATATATAATTTGAAATGCCCGACATTTAATGCTATTAAGTCCAATATGAAAACTTTTCAAAATGTAGATCTCGACGCCAGTTTTCGAATACAATTAAAAAGAAATTTTTTTAATGCAATTTTGGTTATTTTATTTACATTTGCTTATAGCTCAAATAACAGCAATTTCATTTTTTTGCCATTTTGAAAAAAAAATGAAAACAATTTTATCCGATCTGAAAGAGAATTTTTGGATGCACAGTGGACGTATTTCTTCATTTATTTTATGTTTTGTATTCACTGCTTTCATTACATACATATCTCCTTGAATTAAGGGTGGCTTCCGAGGATGTTATGGACTTGATATTTTTTGTATTATTTCTTAACATCACTCTTAACAAACACACCAATTTGCAGCTCGCTCTAAAGCCTCTAACTAGTTATTCAGAAAAAATTACTTCTAGGGGTGGGGGTGCCTTCCGGGGCACTTATGGGGTTGAAATTTTTTGTGTACTTTTCTAAGATCACTCTTAACAAACACACCAATTTGCAGCTCGCTCTAAAGCCTCTAACTATTTTTTCAGAAAAAATTACTTCTAGGGGGTGGGTGGGGGGTGGCTTCCGGGGCACTTATGGGGTTGAAATTTTTTGTGTACTTTTCTAAGATCACTCTTAACAAACACACCAATTTGCAGCTCGCTCTAAAGCCTCTAACTATTTTTTCAGAAAAAATTACTTCTAGGGGGTGGGTGGGGGGTGGCTTCCGGGGCACTTATGGGGCTGAAATTTTTTGTGTACTTTTCTAAGATCACTCTTAACAAACACACCAATTTGCAGCTCGCTCTAAAGCCTCTAACTATTTTTTCAGAAAAAATTACATCTAGGGGTGGGTGGGGGGTGCCTTCCGGGGCACTTATGGGGTTGAAATTTTTTGTGGACTTTTCTAAGATCACTCTTCACAAACGCACCAATTTGCAGCTCGCTCTAAAGCCTCTAACTATTTTTACAGAAAAAATTACTTCTAGGGGGTGGGTGGGGGGTGGCTTCCGGGGCACTTATGGGGCTGAAATTTTTTGTGTACTTTTCTAAGATCACTCTTAACAAACACACCAATTTGCAGCTCGCTCTAAAGCCTCTAACTATTTTTACAGAAAAAATTACATATGGGGGGTGGGTGGGGGGTGGCTTCCGGGGCACTTATGGGGTTGAAATTTTTTGTGGACTTTTCTAAGATCACTCTTAACAAACACACCAATTTGCAGCTCGCTCTAAAGCCTCTAACTATTTTTACAGAAAAAATTACTTCTAGGGGGTGGGTGGGGGGTGGCTTCCGGGGCACTTATGGGGTTGAAATTTTTTGTGTACTTTTCTAAGATCACTCTTAACAAACACACCAATTTGCAGCTCGCTCTAAAGCCTCTAACTATTTTTTCAGAAAAAATTACTTCTAGGGGGTGGGTGGGGGGTGGCTTCCGGGGCACTTATGGGGCTGAAATTTTTTGTGTACTTTTCTAAGATCACTCTTAACAAACACACCAATTTGCAGCTCGCTCTAAAGCCTCTAACTATTTTTACAGAAAAAATTACTTCTAGGGGGTGGGTGGGGGGTGGCTTCCGGGGCACTTATGGGGTTGAAATTTTTTGTGTACTTTTCTAAGATCACTCTTAACAAACACACCAATTTGCAGCTCGCTCTAAAGCCTCTAACTATTTTTACAGAAAAAATTACATATGGGGGGTGGGTGGGGGGTGGCTTCCGGGGCACTTATGGGGTTGAAATTTTTTGTGGACTTTTCTAAGATCACTCTTAACAAACACACCAATTTGCAGCTCGCTCTAAAGCCTCTAACTATTTTTACAGAAAAAATTACTTCTAGGGGGTGGGTGGGCGGTGGCTTCCGGGGCACTTATGGGGTTGAAATTTTTTGTGTACTTTTCTAAGATCACTCTTAACAAACACACCAATTTGCAGCTCGCTCTAAAGCCTCTAACTATTTTTTCAGAAAAAATTACTTCTAGGGGGTGGGTGGGGGGTGGCTTCCGGGGCACTTATGGGGCTGAAATTTTTTGTGTACTTTTCTAAGATCACTCTTAACAAACACACCAATTTGCAGCTCGCTCTAAAGCCTCTAACTATTTTTACAGAAAAAATTACATATGGGGGGTGGGTGGGGGGTGGCTTCCGGGGCACTTATGGGGTTGAAATTTTTTGTGGACTTTTCTAAGATCACTCTTAACAAACACACCAATTTGCAGCTCGCTCTAAAGCCTCTAACTATTTTTACAGAAAAAATTACTTCTAGGGGGTGGGTGGGGGGTGGCTTCCGGGGCACTTATGGGGTTGAAATTTTTTGTGTACTTTTCTAAGATCACTCTTAACAAACACACCAATTTGCAGCTCGCTCTAAAGCCTCTAACTATTTTTTCAGAAAAAATTAGTTCTAGGGGGTGGGTGGGGGGTGGCTTCCGGGGCACTTATGGGGCTGAAATTTTTTGTGTACTTTTCTAAGATCACTCTTAACAAACACACCAATTTGCAGCTCGCTCTAAAGCCTCTAACTATTTTTACAGAAAAAATTACATATGGGGGGTGGGTGGGGGGTGGCTTCCGGGGCACTTATGGGGTTGAAATTTTTTGTGGACTTTTCTAAGATCACTCTTAACAAACACACCAATTTGCAGCTCGCTCTAAAGCCTCTAACTATTTTTACAGAAAAAATTACTTCTAGGGGGTGGGTGGGGGGTGGCTTCCGGGGCACTTATGGGGTTGAAATTTTTTGTGTACTTTTCTAAGATCACTCTTAACAAACACACCAATTTGCAGCTCGCTCTAAAGCCTCTAACTATTTTTTCAGAAAAAATTACTTCTAGGGGGTGGGTGGGGGGTGGGATGATTATTTAGGGTTAATAATTTAGGGTTGATAATTTTCGACCCCTCCAGTGTCATTCCATTGTCAAAAAATAAATATTTACTTCGTTTTTAACGTCCAAACGTCCGATTCTAAATTTAATTTTTTTTTTCCGAAATCGTTCATTTGAACGTTCGGATCTTCAGGCACATATTTAAAGAAGTGTCTTAAAAATTACAAAGTAGATTATATAAATAAAATCTAAATTTAAATAAACTAAATTTATATAAAAAGAGTGTTTTATTTATCAATGTGGAAAACAAGGAATAATTCTTAACAATTGGGTTATCTATTACTAAGTAATACCGAAACACTCTCTAGGCTAGAGTTTATTTATATTACTTTTGGCACCGTTATTATGATTATTACCGTTATTTTTGGCGTGACGTTTGAAATTTTCATCATTGCTGTGAAAAATGGGTAAGAAATCGGTCAGTGTGATAACTTTATGGCAGGTAAAACATTATTGTAATTCTCGCTATTGTAAGGTCGTCGCACTGCACAATAATGGATTATCTGAGCGAGACATTGCACTGCAATTGGAGCTCAGTAAAACCTGAGTACACCAAACAATCCAAAGGCATAATGAATATGGGGTTGTTGTAAACAGACAAAACTCAGGAAGGAAGAAAACTGTTACTCGACGGATGGAAAGCGCTTTAACGAAGCTAGTAAGAGAAAATCGAGCAGCATCAAGTTACGATCTATCGGCAGATCTTCACCGAAAACTGGAACACAGGTGTCTGCTAGCCACGTCCCGCGAGTACTCTGTGAAAAAGGCCTATTTGCACGACCAGCTGACAACAAGTCTTTGTTTTCACCAAGGCACGATAAAGCAAGGCTTTTGTGGTGCAAAGCTTGCAGACATTGGACACCTAACGATTGGAAGCGAATCTTGTTTTCGGATGAAAGTTCCTTTCAGTTGTTCCCTTTTCGACGAGTTCTGGTGAGACGACTTCCTGCGGAAACTTACCTTCCTTCATGCGTTCAATACCAGAGACAAAGTAGTGGCGGGAGCGTTATGGTGTGGGGTGGTATTTCTGGTTATGGCCTGACAAATCTGGAGGTTATCACTGGAACTGTGAACGCGGAAATGTACATCGATATTTTAAGAAGAAAGATGCTGCCGCTTATGGAAAATGAAATACCGCTAAGAGGCGCTATATTCCAACAAGATAATGCCCGGCCACACACTGCGCGAACAACGTTATCGTTTTTAGAAGAAAGCAACATTACTGTCCTTTCATGGCCAACCGTTAGCCCAGACTTAAACTACTTCCTTGCCAATATAGTCCAATCAATCTACAATAGCTCCTTGTAAATTTAGCGTTAATTGCCAACAGGAAACAAAAAATATGGTTATATAGGAAAAAAAATTCTAAAAAAGATAGCGTTTTTTTTTTTTGAATTTGGAATGGCGAACCTAACCTAAAAAATTCTGGAAAGTGAAAAAAAGGCTTTTTTGCGAATAACAAAAAAACTAGAGCTCGGATCGAAAAAAATAAAATTATAAAGTTGTAGGAATTCAAATTATCTTTCGATTGATGTATAATAAGTTATAGGTTAGAGCACAACACATAGAGATAAAAGCAAAAAACTGTTAAAATCCACGTTTTTTTAATTTGTTAATAACTTTTGTTTAACGCAACTTAGATAATTGTTATTTGGCAAAACCATTGCTTCTTGCTAGCTGAAAAAACAGTTTTATTTTTGTTGCAAAATATTGAACACTTTCCTTGAAATCTCACTTTTTGTAAAAAAAGGCGTTCTTCTAAAAACACTCCTCTTGGTCTACGGATTCTTCTAGAGTACCGTTCTATAGCTTAAAATTTTCTTCAAAACTTGTACTATCACGTACAAGTAACAAAAAGTCTATTAAAATGTTTTCCAGTACTTAAAATGACCCCCAAAAACATATTAATAATGAAAAAACAGACTCAAAAAGTTAGTTTTTACAATCGAACGTCTGTTTTTTCATTATTAATATTTTTTGGGGGTCATTTTAAGTACTGGAAAACCTTTTAATAGACTTTTTGTTACTTGTACGTAATAGTACAAGTTTTGAAGAAAATTTTAAGCTATAGAACGGTACTCTAGAAGAATCCGTAGACCAAGAGGAGCGTTTTTAGAAGAACGCCTTTTTTTACAAAAAGTGAAATTTCAAGGAAAGTGTTCAATATTTTGCAACAAAAATAAAACTGTTTTTTCAGCTAGCAAGAAGCAATGGTTTTGCCAAATAACAAATATCTAAGTTGCGTTAAACAAAAGTTATTAACAAATTAAAAAAACGTGGATTTTAACAGTTTTTTGCATTTTTCTCTATGGTTTTTGCTCTAACCTATAACTTTATATATACCAATCGAAAGATAATTTGAATACCTACAACTTTATAATTTGATTTTTTTCGATCCGAGCTCTAGTTTTTTTGTTATTCGCAAAAAAGCATTTTTTTCACTTTCCAGAATTTTTTAGGTTAGGTTCGCCATTCCAAATTCAAAAAAAGAAAACGCTATCTTTTTTAGAATTTTTTTTCCTATATAACCATATTTTTTGTTTCCTGATGGCAATTATTAGATGGATTTGTGTAGATTGATTGGACTAATAGATTCACAATCAAATACTTGTTTGTATTCAATATTCCCTTATATGACTTAAATCTAGATACCATCACATTAATTTTAACAACCTCCCTACATTCACTTCCGTCTTCCTACCTAGTCATAAATTTTTCTTGTCTTAAACAAAACGTACACTGATATAGATCTCTCCCTTTTCATCTCTGCAAGTAAGCAGGCGTAATTCATATAGTCTACCTCTATATCATTTTCCGGTGAGAACTTACTTGTGGAAGGATGGAAAATAAAAAACTTGTTGGAGGGAGGGGAGAAAGTTTCAAATGGGGTTCCGGGTAAAAGAACGTCTTCAAGAATCGGAAGTAAAACACTGTGTGTTAATCTCCAACTTGGTGAAACACTAAAAGTTAAAACTCCTGAACCCAATCATCTGGCATTAGCAAGCCGTCAAAGAATTTTATTCCAAACAAAACAAGTAAAAGCCCGTTCAAAGACTCATCCCAATGAAGGTGATAACTCAGTTGAGAAGGATGAAGTTATTCAGGGCAAGGGACAAACGACAGATCATATAATTAGTGGAGTTCCTGGAGCGTTAAAAACATGAAAACCTCGGATTTTAGCTACGGTGAATGAAATTTAAAAATTCAAATTGGAATGTTTAGCTAATAATATATATAAAAAAGTTTACCTATTAAAAAATTGTGATCTTGATTAGAATGACCGAAATTCAAAATGGCCACCGAAATTTGCCAATTGTGTTCCGATTTCCATGAAAATCAGTATCTGGGGGTTTTTAAGGAAGCAAATGACGAATTTATGTTCAGAACTTATAAATTCAAAATGGCCGCGCCAATATGGCCGACGAATTTGCCAATTGTGTTCTGATTCCTTTACACGTCCACCTCATCCTCGTTTTCCTCCTAGTCCTCCTCTTGGTCCATAATTGGAGCACTATTTTAACAGTTGTCTCCGCTGCATGTTACACATGTCGAATTGCAGAAAAGGCCTACTCTTCGGTAGCCGCACGCTGAGCCGCACCCTTTCTTACAGCTACAAAAGATCATTTTCAGCAGCTCTTCAGGTGCAGGTTGATTCGGAGTTTTGATTGGATTTAAGACTCCTTCAATATTAACCCCGCCCCAATTAAGTGGATTAATAGTTTTATTTCCCAGCCATAACTGGGTTTGCAAGTAAACCCTTTTTATGTGCTCATTTAGAGCACCAATTGTTGCAACGAGGGACGACAACTTAACTGCATAGTACTGACCAGCTTGTAAAATCTCCTCAAAGGGGGCAAGACCATTGTGTGTGACGTGTGTAAATAGCTGTAAGTATGTCTGTGCCTAAAATGAAGGTATAATGTGTATACATCAATGCTCCAATATACGTGTTCTCATATCTGAAAAAATATGTGATTGGTTTTTTACCCATAACTGGCTTAGTTTTTAAGCTCTCAAGTCCTTCCAAATGGCATTTTGTAGGTTTTTCCAAGAGCTACAAGCTCATATAAATTAAACTTTCTTTCACCCCTTATTTTTGAAAGCGTTTGAGCTGAAAGGGCTTGAACAAGTTATTATTTACGAACATATGCAAACTGTAAACGGCCATATCTTACTCAATTTTTATCCAAAAAAAAACAACCAAAATTTTCAGAAAAGCATAACCTACGATTCTGTATACTCTACAAAATTTTGCGTATCATTAACAGTTTTCGAGTTATTTTGAAAGAAAGGCAATACTTTGCAAAATTACAAAAATGCTCTCTTCACTTCAAGCTCAATTTTTTTCAAAACTAAGCACTGTAAAACGGTCAAACTTCTAGAGCATATTACAAGTACATTAATAAAGTGAATTGTGAAGTGGTACCGATTATTTTCAATGGGGTGGTAATTAGGGTGTAATTTTCACATTTTTCTGTCCCCGAAAAAATAGGGACCAACTTTATTTTCGTCATAAGGGGACATCCATAAATTACGTGAGGTGATTTTGGCGATTTTTCGACCCCCCCTCCCCCCTTGGTGAGATGTCGTGAGATTTGGCTCGACCCCCTCCCCCCTCAATCTCACGTGAGATTTTTAAAATTTTAAAAAATTTGTAGGATTTACACTATTATGCGTATTTTTAGTGTAAATACCTTAATCTGTGCTTGATTGCGTGGGATTTATTTAAAAAAACATAATTTGTGTTGAAGAACAGTACCACAAAATCATAACAGCACCAACTCGGCATGCACCCTATATAAACTACAATAGCTGTGGATTACCATTTAGCATGTGGTGCTGCCTACCCTTTGGAAACCAACCTCAGGGTGCCTTACAGGGATAATGATTTCTTAACAAGAGAACAGAAAACTCGTGTATTTGTAGAGCAAGCATATGGAATGTAAAAAAATTTAGAATTTTACAATATATTGACATACGAAGGTTGACTTTGGCATCCACTGATTCGTTTTTAGTGAGTAACGACTTGACTGTTTGAATAGTAATGGTAGAGCCATTTATGACTCTGGAGATATACAAACTTCGGAGCATTCTTCTATATATGTCATCGTTAGGTAAAAAACCTGTGACTGAAAGACCCAGGGGGGTTATCCTGGAATCCTATTCGAAAGTCATGAAATTCGGAAATAAGAAAATGGTATCTTCCACCAATGCAAATTCGAAATAAATTTGTCCGCCTGTTATCGGATTTCAGTCCGCGAGTAAAGCCATTGCCGCATGCGCTGCATTTATTTGTTTGTTTTAAAATATTCTAAAAACTCTTTAAATATTCTTGAAACTATTTATTGTTCGCATCAAAATGTCAAATTAAGTTAATAAATGAAGTTGGTTGGCTGAAAATAATTTCTTTTCGAAGATTTATCAGGCATCGCTACTAGCTTCCGTTTGCTTCCTACTTTCGTATCGCCTTAGAAAAGCGGAGTCTGAAGTCACAGCCAACTTCTCTGACGTTTGAGCCGCCTGGACATCAGGATACAGATTCAAGAAGTGCGGATCTGTTAGACTTCCATTCTTCACAACTCTCGATAATGATAACAAAGGGTTTTCAAAATCTATCTTGGCCTCGACTAGGTATGTCAGAGCAGATGGTCGTCGATTCAAAATTCGAGTCCTGTAAGATGCTTAGATAACTAATTATGTCGCCTGGTGCAAATGTCTGCTTTTGTAGTGACAATGCACCGCAGATAGCACGTGTTCTGACTGATGTGAAAAGAGCCGATTCTTAATATAATCTCTATGATTGCAGTAGGATTGGGTACATTATGCACTTGAGATTCTTAGGAACGCATTAGGTTCCAGGTTTTTCAATTGGGCTTCTGGGCCTTTTGTTTTGTTTAGACCCCCACACTAGTTCATCGTAGGGTCGCAATCTGTCCAAAAATGGTGGTATAAGTCAATGCATACATTACTTTCGCAGTTTTTCCCAGACCATTGTATAAAAAGATAAGAATTTTTCATCACGTCTTCATTCGCAGATATTTAAATTATTTTCTTTACTTTTTTTTGGATGTTCCAGTTGGATGGTATTTGAAACATTGAACAAATACAGTGTAAACGGTAGTGCAAAATTTTTATACCCAATTGCTATTGAGTCGAAATATAGTAATAGTATCATGTATACTTTTGATTCATTATTCCTTCTCTATTTGCAATATGTTTTGATAAAACCTTTCACCATGTTCATCTGATACTGCACCAAGATTTTCGTGAATGAAATCTAAGTGCGGGTCCGAAAAGACGATTTTAAAGATTTTCTCATTTACAGATATTGTACTTTAAATTGAAAAATACAAAAAGCTATTAGAAATATTGCAAAAAAATTACAGAAAAATCGAAAAATACCCATTTTGAGGGCTAAAACCCCCTAAAAAGTGGGCTTCTCGGAGTAGAAAATCGGTAGACTTTACAACCCCTTATTAAAAAGCATAAAAAGAAGCGCTCTGCCAATTTTCAGCCTGTACCTAATTATTTCCGCTATATCGCTTTTTTCGGCTTAATTTACCTGTACTATTAATTTAACCCAGTTTTCTCGCGATTTTACGCTGTTTCTTGCGGAAAAAAATTACGTGAGATTTGCGGAGACCCTCCCCCTCCCCCACGTGAGATTTGGTGAGATTCTGCTCGACCCCCTCCCCCCTAAACACCTCACGTAATTTATGGACGCCCCCTAACTCGCTTAGTTTTAATGCTATGGACTTTTATAAAAAAAACAAAAATAAAGGTTTTTTCAAGAACTTGAAAAAAATTTTAATGAGTTTTTCCAGAAAAATGCATTGTTTTTTGTTTATTTTGAAACTTTCAATTTTGACGTTTGACAAATAGGAACCAACCTTCAACAAGCTATTACTATTTTTTTATTGGGTCTACAGACACCATTTTTTTGGTTTTTACTTACTTTTTTAGTTATTCGCGAAAAACCGTCTGAAAACGTGGTTTTTTTGGTTGAAAATTTGACATTTTCACTCGCGAATAACTCGAAAAGTATTGACTTTCAGAAAAAACTTTATAGGACTAAAGTTGCTTAGAATTAGCCAATCTATCTATTCCCGGACTTATTTTCAATGAAAAAATTTTCACCCCCGCAAAGGGCTGGCATTCACCCCCAGGGTAAAAGCACAAAATTGTTTGGTAAACTTTGCAATTTATAGTATAAAAAACAAAAGCCCACCTCGACCACGTAAATTCATTCACCGTAACAAAAGTCTGAGGCCAAAACCCCCAGGCACTCCTCTAAATATATGGTAAAGATGATACAGGACCCTTTCTAGTCTATTTCATAAATACCAACGAAAATAAAGTTTTAAATCCACTTGAAATAGGTAAAGCCCTAAAGTCTGTGACGGTCGGCCTTAATTTAAAAAAAGAATTCGAGACCAGTCGGTCAAGAAAAATATTCCAACTCTCGCCAAACATTTGCATATCAGCATTTGAAATTTCCATACAATAATCCCACCAAAATTTCTCAGCCCACCATTTTTTTTATCCATGCAATAATTATTCATAATTTCCATACCAAAACTTTTGCTAAAATACGCACGCCTCTGCGCATATTATTTCTTGCCTATCCCATTCTACAGCATAATGCCCGCACACATAAATTTTCGCGCAACGAAATTGCCGGCGGCGAACGCCCAGCCAATCACCTTGCAAAATTCAAGTGAAGCCAGAACGATTCTCGAAATTTTTATTCTTGTCCATGTAATGGAATGTATTTACACGGGAGAATGAAGGAACACCGATTATCAATCCCTTTGGTTGTTCCCTTCCGTGTGAATTCCTCCATTTTTCATTACCCCACCCGGTCAAGGACATGACCAAATAAGGAGATAACGCCTGTCGATGGCTGTTTCCTTGGGTTTTTTTCCCTGTCCTCACCCCCCCCCCCCCCCCCCCAAACACTCATGCGCCGATGGATAAGTTTTGAGTTGGCGTCAGTTTGAGTTAACTCGGGAAGTAGGATTCGGGAAGTCAGTCGGCGATTAGATTTGAATGGAACCGGTCGGTCAAGAAATTACGGCGGATGAAGCTACGCATAATTTACCAGTGGTTCTATAGAATGTTAATTTAAATGAAACTAAGTAAAACCAAAATAAAAGAAATCATAGAGTAATACAATGTTTTTGTTCAAAGTGAAACAAAAGAAATTTTCAATAAAAAAGGAAAGCATAAAGTGTTAATTTAAATGAAACTAAGTAAGATCAAACAATAAACAAAAAAAAAGAGATCCTAAAGTAATATAATGTTTGTAAAGTGAAAAGAAGTTTTTTTTGAGAAAAAAAAAACGGGAAAATATAAAGATTTGCATTTGAATTTGAAAGTAAAATAAGAAATTGTATAAAGATAAGATTATAAGAAAAGAGAGAAAAAAAAATAAATATACAGTTTATTTAAAGGTGAAACAAATTGCGCTAGGAAGAGAAAAGTTTTTTTATAAAAAAAAAAAAAATAAGAACAAAAAATAAAACAAAAAAAATGTAGATAAATCGTAGGAACGTTCATAGTGTTTTCAAGGAAACCACAACTTGCACGGAAAAGAAAAAAAAAGTAACAAAAAAAAATTTTATATATTGAGAGAAAAAAAAACAGGAAAAACTAAATAACCATAGATTAAATAATAATTCCAAAACACAGAAGGAAAAAAAAATACTAATAAAAAAAATATACAAAAATAACTATAACTTTTCACTATAATTATATTAAAAAAAAAGGAAACTAAATAACCATAGATTAAATAATAATTCCAAAACACAGAAGGAAAAAAATCCTAATAAAAAAAAAATTTACAAAAATAACTATAAATTTTCACTACAATTATATTGAAAAGAAGAAAAAAAATACTAAAACTAAATAACCGAGAAGTAAATAACAAAAGAAAAAAAAAGGAGGATAATATTTTTTATTATTTTATATTTTATTATATTGTACTACATATTATATTCCACTATATTATATTATATTCACTCATATTATATTACATGATTCTTATATGTTGTTTGGATAAGAAAAGTAAAATAAAAATAAAAAAAAGGGAAAGGTAAAGTCACTGGTTGTTGCATTCATATAGTTATATAATAAATTATCCTGTCGATATCCTATTAATGTAAGTCGATTAGGAACTTTTAACTATTAATGCCGTGACAGTTAAGGTAGAATAATTGACTACTTTATGTTTGTTTAATATTTTTGTTGCATGGCCATAAATATATCTTTACTGGGATAACGAATGAAGAATTAAATTTTTTTTAAAGAAAAAAAAAATAATAAGAAAGAGATAATAAGTTCACTGGGTTTCTTTTTGGGTTTGATTTTTTTTATAAAATTTAAACTTTACATTATGATTATGTTCTTTCATTGATAACATTGGGTTTTGTTTGCATCTGGACCTTTTGGTTTTTTTTCTTCCCTCGTTTGGTTTTTCTGATGGCTTGTGAGTAGACCCACGGGAGGTGTGGCGCTCTAGGGGAGGTTCTGGTCCTCCACCATGGTGAGTATCACATAATAAGTTTTTTTTGGATCCCCCTGTATCCCTGAATCAGTAAGCATGGCTGCCGGACGTCGTTACCCCCCCTCTCGTATGGCTACCCAACCTTATTTAGTCCCTATCTCGGCGACTCACTATATATTTTTTTTTGTTGTTTTGACACGCGAAAGCTTAGTATACCTTTATGTACATACCAAGTAACTGTCTCTAATGACGAGCGCCTGCACCACGAAACCCCCCCCCAACGGCGAGCTAGCCGCAGCACCAGCGTGTCATATTTTATGTGCAGAGGGTGAGTAATGATATTTCGCGAGATAGGTTATTACTATTGCTTTCTTCGCCATTATCAGCTGTTCAGCAAAGGCCATCAGCCTTCTGGACCTTTTATTATATTTGTCTTTCAAACTTTATTATTTGTAATGTCATGCTAGTTTTTTTTTGACCATTAGGGTGATATGTATATTTCTTATGACAGTTGCAAATATGGCGCCAACGCGTCATTCGTATACTCTGTCCTCCTTTATTTTAAATTTAGTTAAAATTTCTCTTGACAGTTACAAGTCGTACTCTAATGAGATAGACCAAATCACAAAGGTGTCATCTAACAAAGGCAGGATAACCTTCGTTACTGCGGAAAGTGCCAATAAGTTCGTAAAAAATTGCCCAAAGGGGCCGGGCATAAGAGCCTACGTCCCTCTCAACCTAGTTGCCACACCTAGGGTTCGAACTATCGGCTTCTAGTATCGATACCAAGTACTAATAACAGAATCAAACCGTGGTATCGATACCTAGAAAGTATCGGGCTGGAAGTATCGATACTACTCAGTATCGAGTACTTTTTAAAATACATATATTTAAACAAAAAATTTATTTAGAACAAAAGCTCGAGGATATGAAGACGTTGTTGACAAAAATTTTCGTAAATAATATAACCCAACGGTATGAAGACTCCGTCGACAAAAAAACAGCACAGACACATATGAACAAAGGCATGACTAAGGCCCGTTTTCATTTTCAGCCCAAGATATTGAGCATGTTCACATGTTTGGTAAAACAGCATACAAACTTCTGTGTGATAGAGGAGCTCCATTTTGGGTTCCCACAATGCGTTTGCGATGTAAATGCTCCTTTAAAAACAGCTACTGGTTAAAGCTGCATTTAGAAATAAACGTAACTTGTATGTAGCGACATCTCTGAAGATTGAAGAATATTCCGATTTTTGCGGTTTATCAGTAGTACATACAGTGGCTGTCAAAATTATTGACACACCCTAGAAATTTTACAACTGAGGAAGATATTACAAGACTAAACTATCTTACCAAATTTTATTGATTAAAATTTCATTATTTAAATTATAAATAATAAATTTAAAAAAAAATAATTTAAATTCATTTAATAATATTGATTTAACAGAAAAAAGAAATTCATCAGTTTAAAACTTCTTGCGTGTGCCCACTGTACGTGGGTTGACAAAGTACTCGATACTTTTAATGAGTAGTACTTGACGATACCATGATCTTGGTATCGAGTGCTCAGTATCGGTTTTCAAGACGACAGTATCGATACCTACTCAGTATCGAGAGTATCGTTCGAACCCTAGCCACACCTATTTTGATGCACGGAGTTCACACAGATCTTAAGGAGGACAATCTCCCAGAGACTCTTAGTGATGGAAACCCACACTGGTCTATTAGAAAGGTCTTTAGGGTGAAGGGGAAGAAATTCATTGATGGGAAACTCAACTTGTTTAACACTAACAGAATTAAAATTTTTGTAGTAGGGCGTCATCCATAAATTACGTGAGGTGATTTTGGCGATTTTTCGACCCCCCCCCCCCCGGTGAGATGTCGTGAGATTTGGCTCGACCCCTCCCTGCCCCCTCAATTTAAAGTAGGATTTTTAAAATTTTAAAAAATGTATGGTATTTACACTATTATGCGTATTTGTAGTGTAAATACGTTAATCTGTTTTTGATTGCGTTGGATATATTTTAAAAAAACATAATTTGGGTTGAAGAACAAAATCATCACAGTACCAACTCAGCATGCATCCAATATAAAATACAATACCTATGGATTACCATTTAGCAGGTGATTCTGCCTATCCTTTGGAAACCAATCTCATCATGCCTTACAGGTATAATGGTTTCTTAACAAGAGAATAAAAAAATTTCAATCCTAGGAATTTAAAAAAAAATTTAGAATTTTACATTATAGACATACCAAGGTTGGCTTTGGCATCCACTGATTCGTTTTTAGAGAGTAGCGACTTGACTGTTCGAATAGTAATAGTAGAGCAATTTATGACTCTGGAGATATAAAAACTTCGGAGCATTCTTCTATAGATGTCACCTTATGGTAAAAAACCTGTGACTGACTGACCCCGGCCTATCTTGGCCTCTAGTATGTCGTCGATTCAAAATTCGAATCCTGTAAGATGCTTAATTATGTCGACTGGTGTAAATGTCTGCTTGTTGTAGTGACAATGCACCACAGATAGCACGTGTTTTGACTGATGTGAAAAGAGCCGATTCCTAATATAATCTCTATGATTGCAGTAGGATGAGATACATTATGCACTTGAAATACTTAGGAGGGCATTAGGTTCCAGGTTTTTCAACTGGGCTTCTGGGCCTTTTTGTTTTGTTCCAGCTTAGGCCACCACACTAGTTCAACGTAGGGTCGCAATCTGTCTAAAAATGGTCGTATAAGTCAATGCATATGTTACATTCCCAGTTTTTCCCAGACCATTGTATAAAATTCCCATTCCCAGATATTTAAAATATGTATTTTCATTACTTTTTTGGATGTTCCAGTTGGATGGTATTTAAAACAGTGAACAAATACAGTGTAAACGGCAGTGGCTAAATTTTTACACCCAATTTCTATTGAGCCGAAAAATAGTAATAGTTAGAGGTTGTGATCGAGAATTCTCAATTCTCGATTTCTCGAGAATTCTCAACAACTTACAATTTCTCGATTCTTGAGAATTTACTTATGTTATTTCTCGATAAAAAAAAATTATTTAAATCAAATTAATTTTAAACTACGCAGAAAGAGGAACTACGCTTTTTTTGAATGTCGATTGATTATCATAGCTGTACTAAAAATTTTCCTCTTTGAACGTAAGTACATCCAGAAAATAATATTTACTGGCTGTTTTAAAATTTTAAACAATTAAATAATTTAATTTTAATATTAGTCTTTAAGCCATAAAAAGGAGTAGACACATTACGAAAATTGTTTGCAACATTTTAAACTAGTTGGGATGTGGCTTTTGAGCCTTTCGGTCCACAAGATCAACTTCCCAGTATTATGAATATAGAATATTATCAATGGACTGGACTATATTGCATAAAGATCGATCTTATTTATCTCTGCATTAATTTCTCTTGTTTTTCATTCAGTAAACAAAACATTTAACTTTATTTGTCAACTGTCAAGTTAAAAAACGTATATGAGCAAAGGCAAATTTAAAATTTCCCTTTGTGCCGGATAATGTTCTCGGTAATAATTATCGGGGACAACAGTTTGTATGGACGATGTTCCAGCACAGAACAGAACAGATTAAAAAAACACGGCAATTGTACGCAATGACAGACATGATGGCTTCGGAGGAATGGCCATCGCAATAAACAAACAAATCTCCTTTAAAGTAATTAAATTCAACAACTCTTTGAACTCCTGTGCTGTCTCCACAGTTAATCTTAAAAAAATGTTACAATTTTTTCCATTTATGCTAAATAGCACCAGCAACATAGAATTCAGAAACTCAATCCTTAAAGTTAGTAAATATGCTAGTAATTTCCAGAAGGCTATCGTAGCGGGTGACGTCAATGCGAGATGTCCTGATTTGGGGTGACTCTTTTTCCAATCGAAGAGGAGCGATTTTTAGGGATGTTATGTCCAGTCTTGGGTTTGTTTGCCATAATAATGCAAATCCCACTTATGTATCCAGGAAAATGAATCCTACTAAATCGGTCATTGACCCTTTTTTCACCAACTTCTATGATATAAATATCATATGTATAAATAAACAACAGGTATCTTTTGGAGGTAGCCCACACATTCCGTTAATGTTCGAGCTACTTCAGAATAACTACAATATAAAAGATAAAAAAATTATTGCAAGTGGCAAGGTCTTAGTCTCTGAAAGAATTAGAGATTGATAAGGGTGAGGGCTATTCTCCAAAAGATATCAGAGTTAATTAGTCAGGCCACTTTTTCAGTGAAGCATAAAGCTTTAAAGTTCATCCCCAAAATTTGGTGGAATAAAAGGCTTGATATCCTTTTCAGATTAAGATCAATCTTTCTGGCAAAATTTAATAAATATGGAAAGGTAAATGACCTGACTATGCACAATAAGCTAAATGCTCTCTTTATCAAAGAGAAAAGAGTCTAAAATGAAAAACTCGACAAAATTTATCGATGAACTCTGTCACAAAACAAATGTTAAAAATTTTTGGAACACAATCTCAAGAATGAAAGGAGGCAAGTCTAAAAATGATTTTGTCTCAAACCTCGTATCCTCTTCTCACTACATTAACCTTTTATGCAGCAAGGTAACAGCCCCATCCCACATCCCAAGTCAATTTCCTGTGGATGCTGTTAACCCAATTGGTCTGTAGATAAATGAAGAAGAAATGAAGTCCTTTCGACAAAAAAATGAAGGTCATCCTCGGGTTGGGACGGAATCACCTTCGAAATGATTCGAAGTCTCTCCGATAGTGGTAAGGTGGCTTTTATGAAGTTCCTAGAAAGCACCTTCAATTCTGGCACAGTCCCAGTTTAGCCAACATCAAGATCATCCCAATTTTAAAACCAGGCCAGGATCCTACAAACATCTCTAGATACAGACCAATTTCTTTGATCTCTGTTCCTATCAAAATAATCAATATGTTTATCAAAGCTTCTATGAACAATATTATAGAATCCAAAAATAAATTCCCCAAAACAAACTTTGCCTATCGGAAAGGCCGGTCGGCCACTACATGTCGATCCATGATCCAACAAACTATTACTAATTTCAAACACATCTTTAAGCATGTTGCCATGGTTGTGCTAGATCTTGATAGTGCCTATGATCGTGTAGATCTAGGTGTCCTGTATACCACTTTATTGGAAAGTGAGGTACCCCTGATCTTCATTAATTGGATCTGCAATTTTTTCTCTAACAGCATAATCAGTCTGGGGGGAGTTTCAAGGGCTGTGGTTGGAGGCATACCTCAAGGTACTCCAGTCAGTCCTATTTTATTCAATATCTACAGCGCCAAACTGCATGATGTCGAGGGCTGGGGTGTCAAATTATTCCAATTTGCGGATGATTTCTGTATGGTTGCTGGCGAAGAATGTTTGGTCTGGTGGAGTCCAAGCTGCAACTGGCATTAAATGATTTGAGTAAAATTGATTCTGATAGAAAAATATCAATCAATTCAGAGAAATCTAAATCTATGGTCACAGGAAGGTACACCCCTTCAACATTATCAATTTGTGGCTCTACTCTTGCTAGTGTCTCAAGTGTTAAATTTGTGGGTTGGTCCTTCACTAGAAATATGAAAAGCAAACACCAACTAAATGAGGCTATAAATGCCTTAAACTCAAATCATAGAATAATTAATATTCTCAGTAAGAAAAAGTTTGGAGCATCCCCGGAAACAACGATGCTTCTTTTCAGATCCTTAATCAGATCCAAACAGGAATATGCCAGGGTGCTTTCATACGAGGAATCCAAAACCCTGGAAAAGAAATTTACGACACTCACAAATGGGTTTCTGAGAAAATGTCTTGGTCTGACTCCATCCACACCAAACCACGTGTTATATGCTCTGTCATAACCTTCTATATTTACAAGCCATGAGCAAGAATCTCAATTGAGAGAATCGGACTACCAAATTCTCCCAAATTCTCCAAATTACACTAACAACATAACGTGACTTCACCGAGTTGTAGTCCGATTGAGCGGAAATTCGCTCTCAATATTTTCCTTGTTCGTGGCTTGTAATATAGAAGGTTATGGCTCTGTCAAATGAAATGCCTCCTACCTTAAGAGCAGAATTAATTACCGCAAAAGAGATCGCGAGAATCATGAATATCGGTCATTCCATATCAAACCGAACGTTTTCCGCTAAAAATTTTAATTAATGATTCCGATTTTTTTTAAATTTTGCATACGCATTCTACACATGAAATAATGGAACCCATATTTCGGGAAAAAAAATTGCAGGGAAATGCAGGGTTGTTAATTGCAAGAAATTTCAAAAAATGTCGCGCGGCCGACCATTCAAATTACTCTATCGTCGAAACCATTAGACGTCCAAAAAAATTATACAGGTCGATTTTGAAGGTCTTGAGTCACTCTATGTGGTGGTATATTTAAAATTTGCGTTTGATATTAATAAATTGTTATTATTTGTTTATAAATTTTCATTAGCATTTTTCATCATCAACTCCCCAACTTAAAATTTTGGAGAAAATATCATCGTGTTCCCTCTTCACTTCTAAAGAAACAGTGAAAATTTCAAAACGGAACTCAAACGGGGTCATATTTAAAAAATTCTCTATCTCAAAACCTGTTACATTTTTCTCACTGTTGATCAAATTTTCTGGCGTCAAGAAAAAATTACTACCAGTTTTCTCTCTTTTACAAGTGGGTTGAAATATTTGTTTTTCGGCAATCTCCTTTTAGAAGCTTGGAAAATACATAAACAAGAGGGCTGTTTTTTTCAAAATTAAAATATAAAAATGTTTTCATTGTTTTCGAAAGTTTAACAATGTTTACATACAACTGAAAAACTACTTTACAATTTAAATACGGCCCTGTGTTTCTTTAAAAAACAGTGAGCTCCTTTCCAAAATATGCCGCAATTGAACCTCTTTTTATTTTTCTTTTATGTATATTTCTATATGCTGCGCTCATTTATGAGAGCAATGAAACATTAAAATTCCTTGTTATTCTTTATCCCTTTCTCGGATTGAAATGCAATTCCTAGGAAAACCACATTTTTTTACTATATGTTTGCTCCGAAAAATGGGAGAAGTATCAGTTGCCGCTTATGTATTGTTTTTAAACTTGAGACAGTTTTTTGTATACATGGTTTTTTTTAAAAATCGGTATTTTTTCGATGTTGAGTGATAGATTCTAGTTACTTAGTCTTTGGACATGAGAGCGATCGAGTATCCAAAATAAAGATTTGTGCTGATTTAATTAATGAAAAAACTATAAATTTTGTTGTTTTATTGCAAAGCATTATTTAAAAATAAAATAATTTTAGTAGTGAAGGAACTTTTTTTTTCAGTAAAGAAATTGTATTAAAAAAAATTGTGTTATTAGTGAAGAAACGTTTGATAATAAAAAGTTTCGAGCTTTCAACGAAACTTTGCGCTTGAGTTTTGTACAGGGCCACTTTGTTCTTCCACTTTGATGTTGGGATGTAAATTCCCCTTTATATTGTTTAATATCGTACTGTTACTGTTGTTGCTGGTAATACGCCTGTCGATGGCTGTTTCCTTGGGTTTTTTTCCCTGTCCTCACCCCCCCCCCCCCAAACACTCATGCGCCGATGGATAAGTTTTGAGTTGGCGTCAGTTTGAGTTAACTCGGGAAGTAGGATTCGGGAAGTCAGTCGGCGATTAGATTTGAATGGAACCGGTCGGTCAAGAAATTACGGCGGATGAAGCTACGCATAATTTACCAGTGGTTCTATAGAATGTTAATTTAAATGAAACTAAGTAAAACCAAAATAAAAGAAATCATAGAGTAATACAATGTTTTTGTTCAAAGTGAAACAAAAGAAATTTTCAATAAAAAAGGAAAGCATAAAGTGTTAATTTAAATGAAACTAAGTAAGATCAAACAATAAACAAAAAAAAGAGATCCTAAAGTAATATAATGTTTGTAAAGTGAAAAGAAGTTTTTTTTGAGAAAAAAAAAACGGGAAAATATAAAGATTTGCATTTGAATTTGAAAGTAAAATAAGAAATTGTATAAAGATAAGATTATAAGAAAAGAGAGAAAAAAAAATAAATATACAGTTTATTTAAAGGTGAAACAAATTGCGCTAGGAAGAGAAAAGTTTTTTTATAAAAAAAAAAAAAATAAGAACAAAAAATAAAACAAAAAAAATGTAGATAAATCGTAGGAACGTTCATAGTGTTTTCAAGGAAACCACAACTTGCACGGAAAAGAAAAAAAAAGTAACAAAAAAAAATTTTATATATTGAGAGAAAAAAAAACAGGAAAAACTAAATAACCATAGATTAAATAATAATTCCAAAACACAGAAGGAAAAAAAAATACTAATAAAAAAAATATACAAAAATAACTATAACTTTTCACTATAATTATATTAAAAAAAAAAGGAAACTAAATAACCATAGATTAAATAATAATTCCAAAACACAGAAGGAAAAAAATCCTAATAAAAAAAAAATTTACAAAAATAACTATAAATTTTCACTACAATTATATTGAAAAGAAGAAAAAAAATACTAAAACTAAATAACCGAGAAGTAAATAACAAAAGAAAAAAAAAGGAGGATAATATTTTTTATTATTTTATATTTTATTATATTGTACTACATATTATATTCCACTATATTATATTATATTCACTCATATTATATTACATGATTCTTATATGTTGTTTGGATAAGAAAAGTAAAATAAAAATAAAAAAAAGGGAAAGGTAAAGTCACTGGTTGTTGCATTCATATAGTTATATAATAAATTATCCTGTCGATATCCTATTAATGTAAGTCGATTAGGAACTTTTAACTATTAATGCCGTGACAGTTAAGGTAGAATAATTGACTACTTTATGTTTGTTTAATATTTTTGTTGCATGGCCATAAATATATCTTTACTGGGATAACGAATGAAGAATTAAATTTTTTTTAAAGAAAAAAAAATAATAAGAAAGAGATAATAAGTTCACTGGGTTTCTTTTTGGGTTTGATTTTTTTTATAAAATTTAAACTTTACATTATGATTATGTTCTTTCATTGATAACATTGGGTTTTGTTTGCATCTGGACCTTTTGGTTTTTTTTCTTCCCTCGTTTGGTTTTTCTGATGGCTTGTGAGTAGACCCACGGGAGGTGTGGCGCTCTAGGGGAGGTTCTGGTCCTCCACCATGGTGAGTATCACATAATAAGTTTTTTTTGGATCCCCCTGTATCCCTGAATCAGTAAGCATGGCTGCCGGACGTCGTTACCCCCCCTCTCGTATGGCTACCCAACCTTATTTAGTCCCTATCTCGGCGACTCACTATATATTTTTTTTTGTTGTTTTGACACGCGAAAGCTTAGTATACCTTTATGTACATACCAAGTAACTGTCTCTAATGACGAGCGCCTGCACCACGAAACCCCCCCCCCCCAACGGCGAGCTAGCCGCAGCACTAGCGTGTCATATTTTATGTGCAGAGGGTGAGTAATGATATTTCGCGAGATAGGTTATTACTATTGCTTTCTTCGCCATTATCAGCTGTTCAGCAAAGGCCATCAGCCTTCTGGACCTTTTATTATATTTGTCTTTCAAACTTTATTATTTGTAATGTCATGCTAGTTTTTTTTTGACCATTAGGGTGATATGTATATTTCTTATGACAGTTGCAAATATGGCGCCAACGCGTCATTCGTATACTCTGTCCTCCTTTATTTTAAATTTAGTTAAAATTTCTCTTGACAGTTACAAGTCGTACTCTAATGAGATAGACCAAATCACAAAGGTGTCATCTAACAAAGGCAGGATAACCTTCGTTACTGCGGAAAGTGCCAATAAGTTCGTAAAAAATTGCCCAAAGGGGCCGGGCATAAGAGCCTACGTCCCTCTCAACCTAGTTGCCACACCTATTTTGATGCACGGAGTTCACACAGATCTTAAGGAGGACAATCTCCCAGAGACTCTTAGTGATGGAAACCCACACTGGTCTATTAGAAAGGTCTTTAGGGTGAAGGGGAAGAAATTCATTGATGGGAAACTCAACTTGTTTAACACTAACAGAATTAAAATTTTTGTAGTAGGGCGTCATCCATAAATTACGTGAGGTGATTTTGGCGATTTTTCGACCCCCCCCCCCCGGTGAGATGTCGTGAGATTTGGCTCGACCCCTCCCTGCCCCCTCAATTTAAAGTAGGATTTTTAAAATTTTAAAAAATGTATGGTATTTACACTATTATGCGTATTTGTAGTGTAAATACGTTAATCTGTTTTTGATTGCGTTGGATATATTTTAAAAAAACATAATTTGGGTTGAAGAACAAAATCATCACAGTACCAACTCAGCATGCATCCAATATAAAATACAATACCTATGGATTACCATTTAGCAGGTGATTCTGCCTATCCTTTGGAAACCAATCTCATCATGCCTTACAGGTATAATGGTTTCTTAACAAGAGAATAAAAAAATTTCAATCCTAGGAATTTAAAAAAAAATTTAGAATTTTACATTATAGACATACCAAGGTTGGCTTTGGCATCCACTGATTCGTTTTTAGAGAGTAGCGACTTGACTGTTCGAATAGTAATAGTAGAGCAATTTATGACTCTGGAGATATAAAAACTTCGGAGCATTCTTCTATAGATGTCACCTTATGGTAAAAAACCTGTGACTGACTGACCCCGGCCTATCTTGGCCTCTAGTATGTCGTCGATTCAAAATTCGAATCCTGTAAGATGCTTAATTATGTCGACTGGTGTAAATGTCTGCTTGTTGTAGTGACAATGCACCACAGATAGCACGTGTTTTGACTGATGTGAAAAGAGCCGATTCCTAATATAATCTCTATGATTGCAGTAGGATGAGATACATTATGCACTTGAAATACTTAGGAGGGCATTAGGTTCCAGGTTTTTCAACTGGGCTTCTGGGCCTTTTTGTTTTGTTCCAGCTTAGGCCACCACACTAGTTCAACGTAGGGTCGCAATCTGTCTAAAAATGGTCGTATAAGTCAATGCATATGTTACATTCCCAGTTTTTCCCAGACCATTGTATAAAATTCCCATTCCCAGATATTTAAAATATGTATTTTCATTACTTTTTTGGATGTTCCAGTTGGATGGTATTTAAAACAGTGAACAAATACAGTGTAAACGGCAGTGGCTAAATTTTTACACCCAATTTCTATTGAGCCGAAAAATAGTAATAGTTAGAGGTTGTGATCGAGAATTCTCAATTCTCGATTTCTCGAGAATTCTCAACAACTTACAATTTCTCGATTCTTGAGAATTTACTTATGTTATTTCTCGATAAAAAAAAATTATTTAAATCAAATTAATTTTAAACTACGCAGAAAGAGGAACTACGCTTTTTTTGAATGTCGATTGATTATCATAGCTGTACTAAAAATTTTCCTCTTTGAACGTAAGTACATCCAGAAAATAATATTTACTGGCTGTTTTAAAATTTTAAACAATTAAATAATTTAATTTTAATATTAGTCTTTAAGCCATAAAAAGGAGTAGACACATTACGAAAATTGTTTGCAACATTTTAAACTAGTTGGGATGTGGCTTTTGAGCCTTTCGGTCCACAAGATCAACTTCCCAGTATTATGAATATAGAATATTATCAATGGACTGGACTATATTGCATAAAGATCGATCTTATTTATCTCTGCATTAATTTCTCTTGTTTTTCATTCAGTAAACAAAACATTTAACTTTATTTGTCAACTGTCAAGTTAAAAAACGTATATGAGCAAAGGCAAATTTAAAATTTCCCTTTGTGCCGGATAATGTTCTCGGTAATAATTATCGGGGACAACAGTTTGTATGGACGATGTTCCAGCACAGAACAGAACAGATTAAAAAAACACGGCAATTGTACGCAATGACAGACATGATGGCTTCGGAGGAATGGCCATCGCAATAAACAAACAAATCTCCTTTAAAGTAATTAAATTCAACAACTCTTTGAACTCCTGTGCTGTCTCCACAGTTAATCTTAAAAAAATGTTACAATTTTTTCCATTTATGCTAAATAGCACCAGCAACATAGAATTCAGAAACTCAATCCTTAAAGTTAGTAAATATGCTAGTAATTTCCAGAAGGCTATCGTAGCGGGTGACGTCAATGCGAGATGTCCTGATTTGGGGTGACTCTTTTTCCAATCGAAGAGGAGCGATTTTTAGGGATGTTATGTCCAGTCTTGGGTTTGTTTGCCATAATAATGCAAATCCCACTTATGTATCCAGGAAAATGAATCCTACTAAATCGGTCATTGACCCTTTTTTCACCAACTTCTATGATATAAATATCATATGTATAAATAAACAACAGGTATCTTTTGGAGGTAGCCCACACATTCCGTTAATGTTCGAGCTACTTCAGAATAACTACAATATAAAAGATAAAAAAATTATTGCAAGTGGCAAGGTCTTAGTCTCTGAAAGAATTAGAGATTGATAAGGGTGAGGGCTATTCTCCAAAAGATATCAGAGTTAATTAGTCAGGCCACTTTTTCAGTGAAGCATAAAGCTTTAAAGTTCATCCCCAAAATTTGGTGGAATAAAAGGCTTGATATCCTTTTCAGATTAAGATCAATCTTTCTGGCAAAATTTAATAAATATGGAAAGGTAAATGACCTGACTATGCACAATAAGCTAAATGCTCTCTTTATCAAAGAGAAAAGAGTCTAAAATGAAAAACTCGACAAAATTTATCGATGAACTCTGTCACAAAACAAATGTTAAAAATTTTTGGAACACAATCTCAAGAATGAAAGGAGGCAAGTCTAAAAATGATTTTGTCTCAAACCTCGTATCCTCTTCTCACTACATTAACCTTTTATGCAGCAAGGTAACAGCCCCATCCCACATCCCAAGTCAATTTCCTGTGGATGCTGTTAACCCAATTGGTCTGTAGATAAATGAAGAAGAAATGAAGTCCTTTCGACAAAAAAATGAAGGTCATCCTCGGGTTGGGACGGAATCACCTTCGAAATGATTCGAAGTCTCTCCGATAGTGGTAAGGTGGCTTTTATGAAGTTCCTAGAAAGCACCTTCAATTCTGGCACAGTCCCAGTTTAGCCAACATCAAGATCATCCCAATTTTAAAACCAGGCCAGGATCCTACAAACATCTCTAGATACAGACCAATTTCTTTGATCTCTGTTCCTATCAAAATAATCAATATGTTTATCAAAGCTTCTATGAACAATATTATAGAATCCAAAAATAAATTCCCCAAAACAAACTTTGCCTATCGGAAAGGCCGGTCGGCCACTACATGTCGATCCATGATCCAACAAACTATTACTAATTTCAAACACATCTTTAAGCATGTTGCCATGGTTGTGCTAGATCTTGATAGTGCCTATGATCGTGTAGATCTAGGTGTCCTGTATACCACTTTATTGGAAAGTGAGGTACCCCTGATCTTCATTAATTGGATCTGCAATTTTTTCTCTAACAGCATAATCAGTCTGGGGGGAGTTTCAAGGGCTGTGGTTGGAGGCATACCTCAAGGTACTCCAGTCAGTCCTATTTTATTCAATATCTACAGCGCCAAACTGCATGATGTCGAGGGCTGGGGTGTCAAATTATTCCAATTTGCGGATGATTTCTGTATGGTTGCTGGCGAAGAATGTTTGGTCTGGTGGAGTCCAAGCTGCAACTGGCATTAAATGATTTGAGTAAAATTGATTCTGATAGAAAAATATCAATCAATTCAGAGAAATCTAAATCTATGGTCACAGGAAGGTACACCCCTTCAACATTATCAATTTGTGGCTCTACTCTTGCTAGTGTCTCAAGTGTTAAATTTGTGGGTTGGTCCTTCACTAGAAATATGAAAAGCAAACACCAACTAAATGAGGCTATAAATGCCTTAAACTCAAATCATAGAATAATTAATATTCTCAGTAAGAAAAAGTTTGGAGCATCCCCGGAAACAACGATGCTTCTTTTCAGATCCTTAATCAGATCCAAACAGGAATATGCCAGGGTGCTTTCATACGAGGAATCCAAAACCCTGGAAAAGAAATTTACGACACTCACAAATGGGTTTCTGAGAAAATGTCTTGGTCTGACTCCATCCACACCAAACCACGTGTTATATGCTCTGTCATAACCTTCTATATTTACAAGCCATGAGCAAGAATCTCAATTGAGAGAATCGGACTACCAAATTCTCCCAAATTCTCCAAATTACACTAACAACATAACGTGACTTCACCGAGTTGTAGTCCGATTGAGCGGAAATTCGCTCTCAATATTTTCCTTGTTCGTGGCTTGTAATATAGAAGGTTATGGCTCTGTCAAATGAAATGCCTCCTACCTTAAGAGCAGAATTAATTACCGCAAAAGAGATCGCGAGAATCATGAATATCGGTCATTCCATATCAAACCGAACGTTTTCCGCTAAAAATTTTAATTAATGATTCCGATTTTTTTTAAATTTTGCATACGCATTCTACACATGAAATAATGGAACCCATATTTCGGGAAAAAAAATTGCAGGGAAATGCAGGGTTGTTAATTGCAAGAAATTTCAAAAAATGTCGCGCGGCCGACCATTCAAATTACTCTATCGTCGAAACCATTAGACGTCCAAAAAAATTATACAGGTCGATTTTGAAGGTCTTGAGTCACTCTATGTGGTGGTATATTTAAAATTTGCGTTTGATATTAATAAATTGTTATTATTTGTTTATAAATTTTCATTAGCATTTTTCATCATCAACTCCCCAACTTAAAATTTTGGAGAAAATATCATCGTGTTCCCTCTTCACTTCTAAAGAAACAGTGAAAATTTCAAAACGGAACTCAAACGGGGTCATATTTAAAAAATTCTCTATCTCAAAACCTGTTACATTTTTCTCACTGTTGATCAAATTTTCTGGCGTCAAGAAAAAATTACTACCAGTTTTCTCTCTTTTACAAGTGGGTTGAAATATTTGTTTTTCGGCAATCTCCTTTTAGAAGCTTGGAAAATACATAAACAAGAGGGCTGTTTTTTTCAAAATTAAAATATAAAAATGTTTTCATTGTTTTCGAAAGTTTAACAATGTTTACATACAACTGAAAAACTACTTTACAATTTAAATACGGCCCTGTGTTTCTTTAAAAAACAGTGAGCTCCTTTCCAAAATATGCCGCAATTGAACCTCTTTTTATTTTTCTTTTATGTATATTTCTATATGCTGCGCTCATTTATGAGAGCAATGAAACATTAAAATTCCTTGTTATTCTTTATCCCTTTCTCGGATTGAAATGCAATTCCTAGGAAAACCACATTTTTTTACTATATGTTTGCTCCGAAAAATGGGAGAAGTATCAGTTGCCGCTTATGTATTGTTTTTAAACTTGAGACAGTTTTTTGTATACATGGTTTTTTTTAAAAATCGGTATTTTTTCGATGTTGAGTGATAGATTCTAGTTACTTAGTCTTTGGACATGAGAGCGATCGAGTATCCAAAATAAAGATTTGTGCTGATTTAATTAATGAAAAAACTATAAATTTTGTTGTTTTATTGCAAAGCATTATTTAAAAATAAAATAATTTTAGTAGTGAAGGAACTTTTTTTTTCAGTAAAGAAATTGTATTAAAAAAAATTGTGTTATTAGTGAAGAAACGTTTGATAATAAAAAGTTTCGAGCTTTCAACGAAACTTTGCGCTTGAGTTTTGTACAGGGCCACTTTGTTCTTCCACTTTGATGTTGGGATGTAAATTCCCCTTTATATTGTTTAATATCGTACTGTTACTGTTGTTGCTGGTAATAATTATAACAATAATTAATTACGTGTATTATTTTACCGGTCTGCATTATTTGATACATCACAGGTAAAAAGGTCACCACGTTACGATAGGTGTTTTAATCCGTTTAAAAAACGTAATCACGGGAAAAAACCAATGAAGAATTTACGTCGTCACTTCGGACCTTCAAAGAAAATTGAAGATTATGTTGCCGCCATCAGAAATTTTGAAGATTTGTGACGTTTGCCGAATGAAGACTAGGAAAATCCCTTCTTCCGATTCCGATAATACTGAATCAACGATGTCGGAAAAAGTTGTTTCAATGCCAAAACCTGGACCTAGTACCAGCCGCGTTACAGATAGTGATTCGTCTGTATCAAATAGCAGTTCAAAAATTGGGAAGTTTAACGAAACTTTGGCGCTATTAAACGAGTCACCAATTAAGAAAACCAAATTATTGCAAAACAAGTATCCTGCCGTAAAACGGAAACAAATAATTGACGTAATAGACAAGAAGATATTTCATCTTGAAAAAGCAGATCATGAAGAAAATTCCGAAGAAGATATAGACTCCTGTGTTGTATCAAAACTGGAGGAAAAGTTTAAAAAGACAGACAAAAATCATTTACGATTGAGGATCTTGACCATGTTCGCAGACTGGTCTTATCGAAAAATTCAGAATCATTTTGATGCATCTAACCACATGATTAGAGTGGCAAAAAATTTGGCTAAACAGAAAGGAATTCTCTCTTCTCTGAATCCTAAACCAGGCAAGAATCTTGATGAAGTCGTTGTAAAAAAAGTCATCGAATTTTATGAATCTCAGGAAATAAGTCGTGAAATGCCGGGAAAAAATGACTGTGTCAGAACTGGTAAAGACAAAGTAAAAGAACAGAAGAGATTAGTTCTGTGCAATTTGAAAGAAGCCTATGCTAAATTTAAAGAAATGAATCCACACTTAAAAGTAGGCTTTTCGAAGTTCGCTGCACTTAGACCGAAATATTGCATATTAGCTGGTGCAAGTGGAACTCATGCTGTTTGTGTCTGTTGTATACATCAAAATGTTAAATTAATGATTGATGGTGCTCAACTTTCAAAAATAACAGGCGATTCCTTGAAAGTGAAAACTTATAATGATTGCATTTCACACATAATTTGTAATCCGCCAACTGTGGATTGTTTTCTTCAGCAATGCAATGAGTGTCCTGGTTGTGATAATATCATACAAAAATTAACAGACATTTTTGAGGAAAATAGCTGCATCTATATATAGATTTTCGAGGGATATCGAATCAGACCACTGTTTGCGGGTCCCTTTTCGTCCCTCTACCTAGAGTCATCTTATCGGGGTTGCAGTGGGTTATCCCCTTGCTCCCTTGCTTCGACTCCCCTAGTTATCGCGAGCAGCTGATTGAAGGGAATCTGCCTCATGTCCTCCATCCAATGGAGTCCAGTTATGGCAGCCCTTTTTCTCGCCAGCGCCGGACAGTGACACACTATGTGTGTGGCCGTCTCGGGTTCCTCCAGGCACATCCGACAGGTGTCGTCCTCCAGAATTCCCATTCTTTTTAGGTGATACCTGAAACATCCGTGTCCTGTAATCAGTGCCACCAACCATCTGAGGGTTCTCCTTTGCATATGCAGGATGGCTGCGGCAATCGGCAACGTAAGCACCATCTTAGCCTGCCTGCACGTGGTCATAGCGTCCCACCGTCTCCGGTGTTCTTCAGCGACCCATTTCTCGATGCGGTTCCTTACCAACCCTCTGCCAATCGCAGAGTATGGCTCCGGTCCCCAGAATTCCGAGGTTGACCCCTGTTTTGCCAGGTTGTCAGCCTTTTCGTTCCCATCGATGCCTGAATGTCCTCTAACCCAAGCTAGCGTCACGTTGTTTTGTTTCGCACACCTGTTCAGTTTTTGGACACATTCCAACGCCAGAGACGCATTTATCTCTGTCAATATGGTGCATAAAATTGTATACACGCAATGGGTAACGGTCGATCGAACTTCACTGGAAACAATACAATCAAGCACGGAAGATTATTTAGAAAAGTTTTCTGAGAAACTATCTCGTTTATTGACACATTCTTATATTGCAAAAGAACAAAGTAATTTTTTGAATCAGAAAAATAAATGAATTGGGACCTGGAGAATGTTTAGTCATTTGCGATTTTTCCGAAAATTACGCGTTTGTTCTACAGGATGCAATTCAAGGCGTGCACTGGAATAATGACCAAGTAACGATCCACCCTTTCGCAATTTATTATAAAAATAACGGGAAAATACAATTTCTTAATTTCATCGCAATCTCAGACTGTTTGAAACACGATACAATAGCCGTCCACTTATTTCAGCGTGGTTTAATTACTTTTTTAACCGACTTCAAAAAAGGAGGAGGTTATCAATTCGACGCGTAGGTATTTTTTGGTCCTGTTCACGCATAACTTTGCAACGCAATGACTTTTTTGCTTTTTTTCTTTTTTGTTTGAAAGGGTAGTTTCCCACGGTGGCCCCGTACAATTTTTTTTAAATTCTGATAAAGGAGTTCGAAGGTAGGCGTAAAAAACTGGTAAAATTAGTACACCTTGAACGGATAGAAGTATTTTCAAAGGCAGCGAACAAATTACTTTATTGTCGCGTGCTCGAGAAGAGGCCGGTGAATGAATCGGCAAAGGCGTTGACCTGCAAATAAAAATTGCGGGTTCAAACCCCGGAGGGTAGTTCGACTTTTTTTCTTTTTTTCTCTTTCTAAAATCCATTCTGATTGGATTAATGTTGTAAAGAATTACAAACTCTTCGGTGAGAAATTTCATGCATACTCTACTCATGCAGACTGTAAGAGAGTATTCCTTTGGATCATGCAGACTGTAAGAGAGTATTCCTTTGGAATGAAATTCTATTTAAAGCAGTTTCTGAAAAGCTTTATTTACGTATTTAGCCATATTGTTGTAACAATCTCCCGTAGCACAACGACTGAGAGGCTTGCCTCTCGTCCTGGAGGTTGCGAGTTCGATTCTTTGACCTGGAGCAATTTTTTTTTCAATCGACACAATAAATATTTCTTTTTAATTTCCTTTGGGGAATTTTGTTTCATATTAAATAAGTTTTTTTTAAATTGCTCCGAAAATACGCAGATTCATTACTGCAAAAACTATTTAGCTACTGCCTCAATTCTTTTCGACGGCGCGCTGCTGAGTGTCATACTTCTCGTAATAAATAATTTTTAAAAACCGACTTCAGCAAAACCAAAAATAATGCACAAAAAACCAAAAATAATGCACAAAAAAGGATAAAATAATTGTTTGAAATTCTTTACAACATTAATCCAATCAGAATGGATTTAATAAGAAGAATCACTTTTGAAAACGGTGCCAACACCTGTTTTCGGGGTGATGTATTAAGGGAATAAGGCTAACAAAGAAATGAATACAATTTTCGCAGCAATAGTTAATGCAATGAAAGTCAACTACTACCTGGCACCGTCTTCAAAAGTGATTCTTCTTATTAAATCCATTCTGATTGGATTAATGTTGTAAAGAATTTCAAACAATTATTTTATCCTTTTTTGTGCATTATTTTTGGTTTTTTGTGCATTATTTTTGGTTTTGTTGAAGTCGGTTTTTAAAAATTTATTTTTTAAACAAAGCATTGGGTTCTTTGAGAAAAATATTTTACTTTTCTGACGGAGCGAGTGCTCAATACAAAAACAAAAAAATTTTATAAATCTCTGTTGTCACAAAGATGATTTTGATGTAAGTGCAGAATGGCACTTTTTCGCCACGTCGCACTATGGGAAAAAGTTCGAAAAACCTGGCCAAAAATGGGAATTCCCAAAATCTGAATTCGGTCCTCAAATCTATGGTAAGAGAGAAAGACAACTGTATTTGTTGATGTTTCACCGTTATGAATTGTGTAGCATGACATGCGCCCGCGCACCATCAGTTCAAAGTGAGTTGTTTTGAATGGTACACGTATTTATGCAAATTAAGCAGCTAACTTTGTTAAATAAATTTTCGAACTACCGACCTTTTTTTTACTGAAATTTTAACTTCTTTTATTAACAATGGAGATTCTAACTGAAGGTAAGTGACAATCAATTAATATATTATAACATAAACTTTAGAATTCCACGAAACTTGACAATAGTTTCAAAATCTCTGAATAATCACCATTTTGTTGAGTTTTAATATGTTTCCGTTGATTCCCCAACCAAAAATAAAATTTTTTATAGAACATCAAACATTGATAATTGTGTACCATTTTACAAAAACTGCTTTTTTTTCCCGCAACATATTTAAATTATTTTTTTAATGATGTAGATGATTTTGTGCTATTTTTTAGTTTTCGTATTTTTTTCATTTTACTGTAGATCTCTGTCGTTTATCTTTGCAGGACTTAACAAAGAGCTTTATACAATAGAAAGAAAAGCATTATATAAAATATTATTGGAAAAATCATCGTTACACTTTTGTAGCACAGCTCAGAAAGAACATCTTATTCAAAGTGTTGTAGTTTTATGCAAAGCAGCAGAAACTGATTACCCAGCGATAAAACGAAGTCTTTCACGTTTTACAAGTGAACTTGGAGCTAAGTGGCGAAAAGTTCGAAGGAATCATCCCAATTTTTGTGCAAGAAATAAGTCATGGCTAGAGGGAAGAATCACAATAATTAAAAAAGAGTGCGTCGAATCATCCAATTTGCCGCCAAAAAAAGAAAAAGGACAACGTGGCCGGCCGTCCAAGTCTTTCAACGAATGCAGTGATAGATCTAAGCGAAGAAAAACACAGGAAATGCGTACAAACACAGACGTACAGCAAATGCAATTTGCTACCCAAATGAAACTGCGAGCTGCAGGAGAAACTGATGCAGCTAAAGTTACAAAGAATTTAACAGTTACACCTCACAGAGCAACCAAATATAGGAAAGGTTTTGAAAAATGGGATTATCCAGTGCCGCAAGTTCCAGTAGATAAAGCATTAGCGATGATAGTAGATGCCGGATTATCACAAAATCAATACCAACTTATTAAATCTGTTGCAAAAGATAATGGTTGTGATGTATTTCCTTCATACACCAAGATAAAGGAAGCCAAAGAAAAAGTTTCAGAAACAGTAGGACTAGTGCATTTACAGAATCAATTGGATCATACTACGCAGCGGATAATGATGCATCAAAAAAAGTCTTTGAAAATAGAACCTTTAGTGACAAAAATCTAACACTGTTATCAAAATGGGGATGTGATGGAACCAATGCTACTATATACAAATAAAAGTTTCAGAATGAAGATGATACGGATCAGTATATATTTTTAACATCAATGGTGCCACTTGAATTAAGAGCAGAAGATAACACCATAATTTGGCGCAATCCCCGTCCATCTTCTCCGAGGTTCTGCAGACCACTTAAACTTGAGTTTATTCATGAAACCACAGAAGTGACAGTAAATGAAGTTACACGTATTGAAAATGAAATCAAAAGTTTAGTGGATACTGAATGCAACGGATTTAAAATAACACACAAATTGATATTTAGTATGATCGATGGCAAGGTCTGCAACTCAGTGACATCGACAAAGTCAGCACAAAGATGTTATCTGTGTTCGTTAACATCAAAACAATTTAATAATTTGGAAAAAGTGAGGAATACTGTGATTAACGAAGAAGCAACAAAGTTTGGTCTCTCCACACTGCATGCGTGGATTCGCATTTTTGAGAGCCTTCTTCATTTGTCTTATAAAATTAACATAAAAAATGGCAAGCTAGAAGTACGGATGAAAAAAAAGACGTTGAAATGCAGAAGAAAAGAATACAAAAGGAATTTAAAACAAAATTAGGCCTACAGGTTGACCACCCTAAGCAATCATACGGTACATCTAATGATGGCAATACAGCCAGACGTTTCTTTGAAAACTCAGAAATATCAGCACAAATTACTAAAATAGATAAGAACTTAATTGACAGGTTCCATATTATTCTCCAGGCTATCTCTTGTGGTCAGCCAATCAACATAGAACAATTTCAAACATACACCCAGGAAACTGCTGAAATGTATGTTAGCTTATTCAAGTGGTACCCAATGATGCAAGTCACACTATCCATCATTTCGTTTATTACCCCCATACACAAACCGATTTTTTAAGCAAGGGGTCGCAGGGAAGTATATGCCATGCGTGTAATTTGCATACTTCGCTGCGACCCCTTGCCTAAAAAGTCGGTTTGTGTATGGGGGTAATTAACGAAGTGATGGATAGTGTAACTTGCATCAATGAGTACAACTATGCATAAAATAATAATGCATAGCGCAATCGTAATCCAATCATGTATACTTCCAATCGGAATGCTGTCCGAAGAAGCCCAAGAGGCCAGAAATAAGGACATCAGGAAATATAGGGAGAACTTCGCAAGAAAATGCTCGAGGAAACGTAATATGGAGGATGTCATGAAAAGACTGTTATTAAGCTCGGATCCATTCATCTCACAGGTCAAGAGTTATAAAAATCATAAAAAATATTACTCTAAAGAATTATTAAATTTACTTGCAGAACCTAGTATATATAAGCTTTTATTTTATTAATTTGAATAACTTATTAATCATAGAAAAATGTATCTTTTTAAATCACATTTCATTGTATTTTCTAATAATAAATATCACTAAGTAGCCTACTACTATACTTATATTTTCATTTACAAAATACTTTTTTATTCCTTAACATCAAATGATTAATTACGAGAGGTATTTGATAAGCAACTATTTATGGCCAGGTTTTTCGAACTTTTTCCCATAGTGCGTCGCACAGTGGGCTAGATTCTAAAAAAAGTGGACAAAATTCAAAAAAAAAATTGTTTTTAAATGCCTTTTTCTAGGAACTATCTTAAAGAGGGGGATCCCCTTCATGTTTTACCGAAAGATGGGGCGAGTAGCTTTAAAGCCTGCGGCTCCAAGGCATTACGAAGTTAGGTACTTTCGACATATCTGCATTTGCGTGTCTTCGCCGCGAAAAACATTTCTTAACTAAATTACCAATAAGTTTGTATTTAAGTCTGTAATATTAATTCCGTTCAATGGAGGGTGATATTGAAGGTATGTAGAATATTTCTATGTGTTTTGCCGTTATTAAATAATAATCCATGCTAATGTAAAAGAACGATCAAAAACCACGAAAAAAATTGTTTTTTTAAAAAATTCATTGACCTTAAACTGTAAAAATAGTTTAACCCCCACTAACTCCCGCGATAGTTTTAAGGTGGTTTCGTAGGAAATACTTTATGCAATGAGAATTCGAAAGATTTGGGTGCCAAGACTTGCCAATTCATATTTTATACGATGTTAAAATTGGTGAAAAAGTACTAAAAAAGTACCAAATAAGGCCAATTTGAACTTCAAAATAGCTTATAACTTCAAAAGTAAAGGCCGTAGCATAAAAATTACCTGGACATTATTCATAGGAAATACTTCAAGCTTTCCAATTTTGGAAAAAAAAGTATAGGTTAACTGTGTCTTTTGTGGAGAAAAAGGTAGTTGAAGTTGAAATTTTAGTTAAAAAACCTAAATTTTGACTTTGACAACTCATAACTCTGGAAGTTGGTAAGGTGGAACCGCCACTTTTACAGTTTTAGATAGGTAGGAGTATTCTGCGTATACTGATACCTTATTCATGAAAATAGGTTATACGGTTACACAAATACAGGGTGATATGTAAAACTCTAGCAAAAAAACTTCAAAACGCCCTAGCGGCTAAACCGTTACGGATTCGTGATCAGCGATGTGAAAAACCCCTGAAACCTAAATTTCGAATGTACGGGACAACTCATTATATTTTTGTCCAATTTTTTCCTTATCTAGCCCACTGTGCGTCGCATGGAAAAGGACCTTGTGACGGTTTAGGAGGTACGATTAAAAGATTAGCTGCTGAAGCCAGTTTGCAGAATATAAATGACCCTATAAATAACCCGACCAAATTTTTCACGTGGGTTAACAAAATTACTAAGAATGTTAATACCGAATTCAAAACCGTTTCGAGAAAGCGAAGATGATTCGCGGCACTTTAATGTACCATTCATTTCTTCCACGACAAAATGGAAAAATTGAAGTAAAAATTACATCATTAGCTACTAAGTCGACTATTGTAAATGTGTGGAAAAATAAAAATAAACATACTTGATTCAATAATTTATGTGTTATTAATTTTCCGTTGTACCAACCGCCCCTGTAAACGTATAGTATGCGTGAACGCGACATTGTATACAATTTCATCAGAATTCGCACAAATTCGTACAAATTCTGATGCAGTGTGCGAGCAGCCTAAGCCGCCGTGCCGGTCACACTATTTTAAAGAATTTTTTAAATATGACCCCGTTTGAGTTCCATTTTGATATTTTCACTGTTAGAATTGACGTGGGAACACGATGATATTTTTTCCAAAATTTTAAGTTGGGGAGTTGATGAAAAATGCTAATGAAAATTTATAAACAATTAATAACAATTTATTAACATCAAACGCAAATTTTAAATATACCACTACATAGAGTGACTCAAGATCTTCAAAATAGACCTATATAATTTTTTTGTACGTCTTATGGTTTCGACGATAGAGTAATTTGAATGGTCGGCCGCGCGACATTTTTTGAAATTTTTTTCGCGAAATATGGGTTCCATTATTTCATGTGTAGAATGCGTATGCAAAATTTAAAAAAATATCGGGACGATCAATTAAAATTTAGTGTTCGGTTTGACATGGAATCATCCATATAGAGAAAAGGGTTCCAGACTATTTAAATCTTCGCTCTCCTAGAACTTCTCTTGAAAAAATAACCTTATGTATAAAGAAATTTTCGATCTTTATGACCATGCAGAGATCATCCCAGTCTCCAGGGACAACATTATATATGACACGTAATTTTTAAAACGGTCTTGGAAAAAAATCAGATCCCTAAAACTCATATATGTGCACTCATGAATGAAAAGAGAAGAAATTCCCCTTCTGATGCTCTACTTGTTGCAACTGATGCTTCAATTGTAACTAATACAATAGGAATCGGTATTTCATTTGGTAATCCGGCCCACGGCAAACTTTATAGGACTTTCTGGTAAATGTTGACTCTATCTACAGAGCTTACGGCCATTAAATTGGCTCTTGGGGGAAGGGGAAAATCTTTCCTTTTACAATACAAATTTATTATTAATTAAACTCTTTCAAATCCACAAAAATTGTGCGTCTAAATATAAGAATAATAAAATGATAATTTCTGAAACCTTTTATGTTAAAATTACAGACTCTGACTTTTTGCAACATATTTAAGTATCAATTTCCTTTTAAATTTAAATTTAAATAAATAATTAGCATTCTAACATGTGATTTTTACCAAAAAATTTTTTATCAGCATTAAAAAATTTTTTTTTCCTTAAA
This sequence comes from Thereva nobilitata, assembly GCA_963855945.1. Lineage (NCBI taxonomy): Eukaryota > Metazoa > Arthropoda > Insecta > Diptera > Therevidae > Thereva > Thereva nobilitata. Next base: position 171,079,909 of record OY979694.1, read on the forward strand.
ATACCTACGCTACAAAATAAAAAAAATTAAATTGAATAAAGGTGGCAACTGTAAAATTTTTCAGTATTAAGCAATTCTTAAGATTTTTTGGTAAATTTTAAAGCAGATGAGAAAAGTTTTGAATTTCCACCTGTTCGTAATTTTTTGTAATTTCAATCGTACAAGAAGGATACATGTGATTCCCACGTGAATAAAAAGCGTTTTCTATGTTTTTTCTTCCTTTGTGAGAGAAAAAAAAGGAAAATCGTTGCTTTTACAATACACATCTTAAAACCCACAATTTAAAATTAATTAAAATCTTTCAAATTCAAAAAATTGTGGGTCTAAATACAATTTTTGGTTAAATTCTGGCACCTTTATGTTAAATTTACAGACTCTGACTATTTTCAACTTTGCATATGTGTTCATGATGGAGGAAAGATATAAATTTCAAAAATCAGAAACAAAATAATAATATATAAAATCTCGGGATTTCCTTTCATTTTCCTTTATTTTAGAAAATATAGATAAGTATTTGTGTCTGCATTTATATCTCAAATTCTCTTTTGATGATTTGATTAGTCCAAAAGTGTTATATAAACAACAATCATCCTCACATTTTCGTATATAAATTAAAGTTAAAGGCATTTCCTTCCACTGCGATAGTCAACAACGTTTGGTGCTCATAACTTCTTGAAAAATTAAAAGATCTCCTATGTTGTGTCCTGACATGAATAATTCCTTGCTGCTTTTCACCTATAATATCGTAAACCTTGCAGTGTAAAAGCACTTTATATCTGTACGTCAAAATAATATTGGTCGAATTAAATACTCAAAATATCCTTGTTCTCCTTTAATTTTATTCTTTAATTTTGTCTTCCTTTCTAACATTTAAAATCGCATCGTTCCTTAAAGTCATATAAAATCTTCAAGTCAAACGATAAACAGCATTAATTTAGTTCAAAATAGTACAGGTAATTGGTTTAACCAAACAGGAACATCTTAATGAGAAACTAATAACCTAAGTATTCCCAACTCTATTGCCGGGTTTTCACTAGTAGAATTAGTGGTAGAGTATACTGGTAGAGTACTAACTATTCTGGGAACTCACCTAATGAAAACTCGGTTATAGTAGAGTAGAGTGGGATAGCACCGTGGTAAAGTTACTCTACCGCTTAAAAGTAGGCCAGTTACTCTACCACTAATTCTACTAGTGAAAACCCGGCATATTGGATAAAAAAATTTCCCTTGGCTCTTTCGTGGAAGAAAAGGAGATAATTTCCCTTTCTACAAGATATATCATAAAACAACAAATTAAAATAAGATAAAGCCCACTTCAATTGAAATCTTGCTCGGCAAAATACAATTTCACAATATGCTGAAAAGCTCTAAATTATTTCTAACAGCCTCAAACTATATTGTATAACACATAGAATCTTAAGGACAAGGAAAATAAAATAAACAAGAAAGTTTCATTAGGGTGGTTCTGGTAATATATGTACATATGACTTTTCGGTTCTCAAAATACATCTTAAACTTTTAATTAATACTTTATTAATCTTCAATCTTCTTTTCAACAAAAAGCATCCTCAAATTCTCTCATATACATATATAAGGCCCTTCGCAGACTTGTCCATAATTTAAAACCGGTTTTAATATGAGTTCAATAATACACTCGGAACTCACTTTTCTCCATCATTTTCGTGTAACGATTGTAATGCCTATGTAGTAGTGTGGGGTGAAAGCACAGCGAAGCAGCTTTACTGAGAACGAAAATATGCTTGTGTTAGTGTAATGGACGGTGAAACCAGAAAATGTTTGGGTGAACAAATGATGGAAATTTATGGAAGAAAAGTTGTCTTCCCTGCGACCCCTTGCCTATAAAACCGGTTTTGGTTTTGATGTTGTGGACAAGTGTGCGGAAGGCCTTAGACAAGACCTTCTCAAGTACAGGCCTGGAAGTTGCCTATCTCACTAACACTAACGCAGCTGCTCGTAGTCCCAGAATCTGTCACTTTTGTTGGATTTATACGCCGTGATGTAAAGTTCGGAATATTTTTGTATTAGTTTGCCGTAAAAAGTCATACAATAATATATTTAACCAGTTTTTGTTGCAATAGGATTACCAGTGAATAGTGCTTTAGTGATTTAATAAAGAAAATTTAAAAAAATTGAGAGTTTAAGTGTGTTTTAAGTATGTTATATGTGAAGGTGGCCAATTTTGTTTACATTCGCGGTGGTTTTTTCTTGTTTATTTAGCGGAAAAATGTTGAATTTGTGTAGTAATATAATAAAAAGTGCTTTTTGAGTGATTAAAGATTATTATAGAATACTTATTAAAAACATAAGTGCAGAAAAATATGAAGGAAAAGTGAAAAAGTTATTGTTATGCATGTTGTATGGTGGTACTTGCACTTAATGTGTTTAATAACTATTCTGTAATAATCTTTAATCATTCAAAAAGCACTTTTTATTATACTACTACACAAATTCAACATTTTTCCGCTAAATAAACAAGAAAAAACCACCGCGAATGTAAACAAAATTGGCCACCTTTGCAATTAACACACTTAAAACACACTTAACCACTCGATTTTTTTAACTTTTCTTAAATAAATCACTAAAGCACTATTAACTGGTAATCCTATTGCAACAAAAACTGGTTAAATATATTATTTTATGACTTTTTACGGTAAAATATCCCGAACTTTCACCTCCTCCATATAATTTCTTCCTATTTGACAGATAATGGGTCTATTACCAACACAAACACAAACTCTGCTTCCAGGCCTGTACTTACGAGGGTCTTGCCTTAGAACATTACGAATCATCTTTTCCTTGGTATTGGACAGTGTATTATGAAGTTAACAGTTACAGTTGGCTATAAAAAACAAATAATATAATATAATCAAATCGCGCGTTGCTCGTGCCCAATTTCCTGCACATGCCAATTTTTCTCTATTTTTTTTCATTAAAACAAATTGCAATTTCCGTTACAGTTTTTACCTTTAAAAATTCCAAGAATCGTTAACCATGCAGACGCTTAGAATGCATTTTTGATAGCGCGTGCAGGTAAACGATTGACATTGAGCAACATAGGTAAAAGAACTCGAGCAACCCACGATCGAATAATAATTTTTACAATCAGTCTGTGGAAAGTAATTGATATTTTAAAAGTTTGATTAAAAAAGTTGTTAGATACTATTTTAAATAAGAATCAAGTATTTGACTTTTAATAAATAGAGTTTTTATTATAAACCGTAATTACTTAGTGTTCTTTTTTTTGTAAAAAATATTTTTTTAAGTTCTTTTTTATAATCGCAAGAGTGATTATTTTATCTGGCACAGTCGGTAGGATGCGCGTCGCGGACATTTAATTAATTTAAATCAAGAACCCGCGTGTATTTTAATACTTAAAAGCGTATCAAAAGTGAAACCGTACTCGGAAAGATTCGAGAGACTTTCAGACTCACAAAAAAAAATTAAAAGATAGTAACAACAGTGAAATAGTTAAAGTTAATGTTTGATGCAGAAACGAAATACAACAGGAAACAGCAGTAACCCAAAGGCCGAAGGAAGAAGGAAAATAGATCACACGTCATCCCAAAGTGACAATAAAAAGGAACGAGCTCCAAAAGTTACAACAGAAGACTTCTAGTGTTTACAAGGAAACCAAGGTTAGAATTTAAGAATATACTTTTATATTTATACATTTATACATTCAGTGCTTTTATAAATATAAAAATCAAATCAATTTAGTTAAGATAGAATATATTATGCTAGAAGATTTAGCCGAACAAATTGACTTCGCTAGGGACCAAAGTAGAGAAATTTCAAATTTGATTAATAATTTAGCTTCAAACGATACAAATATGCTAACCCTAACTGTGCCGTGATCACTCAATCACCCTTAAAAAAAATCACCTTGTCCAAATAACCTTATTTTTATTATAAATTCTTCAATTCGTGCAATTACAATTTTTCTTCAATAAATTCGATCTTTAATTCAATTCAAAAAAATTATTTCAAATAAACTAATTCAGTCAATATTAAATGTACTTTCAATTTTTTACTCTATTCGATTATTATTTTTGGAGAAGTTAAATATGTGCCTTTAACTTATTAATTCAATGTAAAACGGCAATTACTAAGTTGGAGAAGTTAAAGATGTGCAACTTTAATTTTATTAGTTCAATGTAAACAGCTTTAATTTTCCTCCCTTGTCAATATTGCCCGAAAGATGACCCGATTTGTTTGTTTCCTGCGAGGTGCGTTTGCTTGAGTTACCGAGTTCCGAGTTTAGACTTGATTCTGGGTTGCTGGAAGCTTTCTATACGTGGATTTGCCTTCCTGTGAGGTGCGTTTGCGTGAGTTACGTGTGTATACTTGAATCTGGGTGCTGGCTGCTTTCCGTACGTGGATTTGCCTTCCTGTGAGGTGCGTTTGCGTCGCTTGATGGAATTCGTTTGTAACTATGATTTTGTCGGATGATTTTGTTTTCTTCTTGGTTGTTCTGATACTGATGCTGTGAGACTGCTGCGGCTTACTGCTGCTGCATTGCTGGATGTGACTTCTATACGTCGGGTTGATGAAGTTTACTGGAGAGTTCGTAAAACTCAAAGTTGCCAGTAAATCTGTAGATTGTACGATGTTCTTGGTTTCAGCTGGGAACTTCGTGCTGCTGCGAGGCTGCTGCGTTGATAGATGAAGGTCCAAATTTGCCAGAGAATCTGCTGCTTGTATGAGGTCCTGATTTCTGCTTGGAAATTTGTGCTTCTGCGAGGTTGTTGCGCTGTTGCGGTGTTGCGTTGCTGCGCTGTTGCGGTATTGCGATGCTGCGTTGTTGCGCTGTTGCGGTTTTGCGATGCTGCGTTGATGCGAGGAAAAGACTTCAATACAGTCTAGATTGCTAACTTGATATGTTAGCTTTAGAGTTAGACCTCAATACAGTCTCTGGATTGCTAACTCAATGCGTTAGCCGATGGGTTAGAGTTAGACTTCAATATAGTCTCTGGATTGCTAACTCAATGCGTTAGCCGATGGGTTAGAGTTAGACCTCAATACAGTCTCTGGATTGCTAACTCAATGCGTTAGCCGATGGGTTAGAGTTAGACCTCAATACAGTCTCTGGATTGCTAACTCAATGCGTTAGCCGATGGGTTAGAGTTAGACCTCAATACAGTCTCTGGATGAAATTGCTTCTAAAATCTCAGAACGATTTTTTCTTCTAGCTCAAGTCGCTAGGAAGATTGAAGGCAATCTGAGTTCAACTTCGTCTGAGTGCCGGTATTTATTTCGGTCTGGGCAATAGATTTTGGGCAATTTTTCTGGTGGGGGCTTCACTTCGAGTCAAGTACATAATTCCGTGTTATGTATTTTATCTACGATCGGCTGGGATCAGCTGTTCCTTTTTTGCATATAGACGTCAAATTGTGTTTGTTGATGGTAAGTATTTTTATTTCGTTCTAATTTATTTATTAATTTTAATTTCTGTTTTTAGGAATATTCGTTATTGGTGGGGATTATTGGAAGGCGGAGTTCATCTTTTAGTGTTGTCAGGTAAGAAATTTTGTGGAATGTGTTTATATTTTTCCTGATTGTTTTTTATTTCCAGATGTTCAAATGCCGACGGCATTTTGATGTTTTGGTTTTCTCATCGGATTGTGTGGAAGCGCCTGTTTTTTTATGAAGGGAAGTATTTTGTGTATTTGTTAATATGTCATTAATGATTTGTTTTTCAGAAACTATATTTTCAAAAGGATTTAGTGATTAGTTTGTGTTGTGTATTCTCTTGGTTTTGTTTATTTTTTATAAATAAAGAGTGTCATGAAATCTGTGTGTTTTATTTCCTTTGGTTTATTTTATACTTTTAGGGTGTCGCCGCAACATACTCCCCCGCCTTGACACTGCTCAGGTGTCAACATAATAAATTCCCCTTTTTTCTCTTTCTTTTAATAAAACCTTTTAATTAATTTGAATTCATTTACATATATTTTTTTTTTTTTTCGTTTGATTGTGTATTTTTCGGTGTCGTCTTATGGCCCTTGGGTGTCGACATTCGTACCTTGAGTGAGGGTTACCTTGATTTTATCCCCCTGTTTTTTTGTGAATCTTAGCGTGCCTCCTTTGATTTTTATGCGATATCCCCTCTTTGCACTTCGGATTTTCGACCATGGAAGAGCTAGATGATTGATTTTAGTCCATATTTCCTGGGTGGTAATAATGTCCGCTGGTGGCTGCACCTTTCTCAACGCCCGATATGCCTCCAATGTGAGGGTCCGTTTTGAGGGTTGAGGTGGTGAGTCGTGGAGATAACGTGGTCCTGCCCTTTGCTGGTCCATGCGTCGCTTGCTTGTTGGTGGCTTTTGCGGCTGTGTCCTTTTTCTGATTTCTGGGCCGACTGGGATGGCTTCGAACGGCCTTTTCACTTTGGGCCGTTGTGGTGATCCCAATTTATTTTTTAATAATTGTATTTTTAATTTTTCCATTTTTTGGCGCGAGAAAAAAAACGTATTCATGTGCTTGTAAAAAAGGTTTTTACTAGTGATGCTGGCGGATGTTACTTTGTTAAATGTAACGGTTATTTGGATGTGTTTGCAGCCGGTGGTATAGGGTGGTTTCCTTGGTTGCAGCTGGTTGTTGTCCTTGATCGGAAGTAACTCATTAGGTGTTTTTGTTATCATATAATGCTATAATTTTTTGTCTAAGTGCTTGTGGTTTGTCTTTGGTTAATAATTCATTTTGTATTAAACCAATTGAATTGCGGAGCGATTTACTTCTTTCCTGCGTTTGGTTGATTAGTATATCATTTTCCAGGTTCTGAATTTTCAGTAATTCATTTCCTCTTTGGTATTTATTTAGTTTCACTTGCCTAGTTTCCAAATTTTGTAAGGATGATTCAAATTCAGAAATTTCATTTGAACGTGATTCAGTTTTTGATTTAAGATTGATATCCTTTTGTTGCAATACTTCGATGAGTTTGCTTGAATACTCCACTTTTTCCTTGAGTATTAATATAGATTTTTTTAACTCTTCAGATTCGACCGTTAAATAAGCAATTTGAATATTTAAGCTGGTCATTTCAGTCATTAGTCCTTGATTCAATGATTGTAGGCGATCAATTTCGTTGGTCATAACTTTAATACAACATTCAAGCTTACTATTGTTGCGATTCTGTCCATTCAATTGACTTTCAAGTAATAATTTAACCTTCTTTAAATTCGTTGCTGTATCGGTTAAATCATTCACCTTTGTATTTAATTTGAGTTTCTCACGCTTCAGTTTCTCATTTAGTAACTGCTGGTGTTCACTATCCTTATTCATATATTGAATTCGTGATTCAAGTTGATTCCTTTCGTTTTCAAACTTAACTAACTGAGTTTCAAGATTTAATTTAACATTTTCCAATTCCAATGATTTGTCCTTTAATTGATCGTGTAAGTCAATTATTTGTAATTTCCTCTGTTTGTGTGCGGGAGGATCTTGTGTTGTGATAGGGCATTTTCATAAACGCAGAACTGCGGTCATTCTGCAATATTCAGCTACAGACTTCCAATTGCTGAATTCTGCAGTACTGCGGCAGTTCTGCGTTTATGAAAATGCCCATATTCTGCATTCCTTCAGTAGTACGAACTTCAAGGTGCTTCTGGTAATATTCCAATTTGGACAATGGTTTTTTTTGTGTTAAATTCCTTTTTCTCAGTTTTGATAATTTCTTGTTTAAATGAACAATATTAGCGATTAAGTTAGTTAATTCAGACTTTAGTTGTTCATTTTGATGATTTTCAAAATCATGTGTTGATTTCTGATTTCGACATTCTAGCATACTTAGGATGTATTTTATTAGTTTCTTCCCTTGAGTTTCTTTGCCTTGTTGTAATGTCTCACTCTTACATAACAGAGCTTGTTTTTCGTTTGTATTAGATTCCAATTTTGTTAGCATTTTCCTATCTTCTAAATATTGGTTTTGTTCGATTTCCTTTAGGTTCTGATTACGATCCGTAAGTTGATTCACGAGTTTCTTTTTCCTTTCCTGTAGCGTACTAGGTTGTTTACAGTTTTCCTTTAAATTTACATTTTGTTTCTTATAATCTGTAAGTGTAGCTTGACTAGTTGATTCATTTTCGTTGATTGAGTTTTCCTTTAGACGGCAAAGTTCTTCTTTAAGTTGGTTGTATTGGTTCTTTACGTTTTCATTTTCTTCCAAACTATATCTTAGTTGCTCTATTGATTTATTTTCGTGCATAGTGGTACTTCCGTTTGCAGGCCTTTCCTGTAACTGCCGAAGTTCTTTCTTTAGATGTGTGCATTGTTCTTCTTCTCTTGTCCTGGACGGAGGCTGTTCGAGTTCACAAAATTGTTGTATTGGTTGTAGATCAGCTATAGTGTGGAAGCTGTTTGCTTGGACTGTTGGTGTAGCTAACAAAATCTGATTCGTTTGAGTGCCATAGTTCCCCATAGATGAATTTAATTGCTTCGTATGTGGAAAGTTATGCTTGGGACTAGGACTCGAAGGTGATGGCGATGCGTCGCCTTGGCGATAGGATTGTGGCGATGAACCATTTGATGCAGTTAGCGGTTGAGTTCCGGCTTTAATTGTCGGTTGCGATGATTGATGGGAATAGGCGGCTGTCTTGTAATTCATGCTTCTTTCTTCTGCTGGGCGATGCAATAATGAGTGATGATATTGACTGCACCTATTGCAGGTGTGTTTACTTTGACACTGTGCCACTAAATGGCCATGATGTAGGCAATTTATGCACAGCTTCTTTGATCTCACGAAATCTATCCTTTGTGAAACTGGTAACTTGGAGAATTGTTGACATTGCCATATACCGTGGTTGTTTTGACAATAGCTGCAATTTGGGTTGCTTGTTACATGGAATGTCTGCGGTGTAATCCTTGGTATTGATGTAAACTCTCGATAATTCTTGCTTGATGTCGGCGGATTGTTGCTATGGAGTAGGGAGTGATGTCGCCGTTTGCAATGTTGGCATGTTTTTTGACTTGGACAGGCTGCGAGCATGTGGCCGTATCCGAGGCAATTGATACACAAGTTGTTTTCTCGTACTATTTCCATTTTTCGTTGTAGAGGGTGGCTTAGGAACTTCGAACACTGCCTTATGCTATGTTGTTGAGAACATAGTGGGCATGATGGCTGGGTGTTGAGATGGAATGCCTGTGATGTGACCCTTGGCTTTGCTGAGACGTTTCGGTGAGATTTGTTGGTTGATGCACCTTGTTTTCCGACGGCCTCTAAGGCTCTGAATCGTCCTTCCAAGAATTCGCGGAGGGCTCCCCATGTGGGTATATCAGTATTACCGCTAATATTTTGCTCCCACATTTGATGCGTTTCGGTTGGTAATTTTTGTACGACCATAAAAACGACTATTGCATCCCAGGTCTCTACTGTTACGCCTAGATTGTACAATGCTTGTAGGCATTCGGTAGTTACATCCATCAGACCTTTAATGCCCTGAGAAGACTCAGTGGATAAATTGGGTTGATTGAATAAAAGTTTCAACTGGGCATTGACGAGTACTCTTTTATTGTCATACCTCTCCGTCAAAAGTTTCCAGGCTGGCTCATAGTTGTCATTAGTGACTAACACTTGTCGCAAGAGACCTTCGGCTTCTCCGCATAAATGTAATTTTAAGTATTGAAGTTTTTGGGCGTTTGACAGGCTGTAGTTATCGTGAATCAGGCTCTTAAATAGATCATGAAAGGTTGTCCACTTACGATAATCACCGGAGAATTTTTCTAGTGAAATCCTTGGCAATTTAATCAGATGCTCCTTTGATGGCATGGTCGCCACGCTTTCCTTTCTAGCCCTGAAAGATTGATTGTCCTCTTCTGGTGGATATTCACTTTCAAAACGAGATTGGATTGCTGCGTAGTTTGTGTAGAAGAATTCCTCCATTTCTTCATACATTTCCCTCTGGAAGTAATTGTTTTTAAGTAAATCGGAATCCGCAGGTTCTTTATTCTTGGCCAAAAGAATCTCTATATGGATTTTTTGTATTTGTTGGAATTGTTTCTGAAAATCCTGCAGCTTTTTTTTCATAATATTGAGGCGTTCGCCGATCGGCTCCATCCTTCCTGTAACTCTTTATGAACTTCTCCAGAAGTTCTTTATGCACTATTTGTAGGTTGATCGCTTTTTCCATGGTGGGGAAGTTTTATCTCGGTAGGTTATTGGTTCTGTGGATTCTCTCTGAGGTGACGTGATCAGGCTGTATGTGCCGTTCCCTTTGGAATCCGGCTCGAAGGACCAAAATGTGCCGTGATCACTCAATCACCCTTAAAAAAAATCACCTTGTCCAAATAACCTTATTTTTATTATAAATTCTTCAATTCGTGCAATTACAATTTTTCTTCAATAAATTCGATCTTTAATTCAATTCAAAAAAATTATTTCAAATAAACTAATTCAGTCAATATTAAATGTACTTTCATTTTTTTACTCTATTCGATTATTATTTTTGGAGAAGTTAAATATGTGCCTTTAACTTATTAATTCAATGTAAAACGGCAATTACTAAGTTGGAGAAGTTAAAGATGTGCAACTTTAATTTTATTAGTTCAATGTAAACAGCTTTAATTTTCCTCCCTTGTCAATATTGCCCGAAAGATGGCCCGATTTGTTTGTTTCCTGCGAGGTGCGTTTGCTTGAGTTACCGAGTTCCGAGTTTAGACTTGATTCTGGGTTGCTGGAAGCTTTCTATACGTGGATTTGCCTTCCTGTGAGGTGCGTTTGCGTGAGTTACGTGTGTATACTTGAATCTGGGTGCTGGCTGCTTTCCGTACGTGGATTTGCCTTCCTGTGAGGTGCGTTTGCGTCGCTTGATGGAATTCGTTTGTAACTATGATTTTGTCGGATGATTTTGTTTTCTTCTTGGTTGTTCTGATACTGATGCTGTGAGACTGCTGCGGCTTACTGCTGCTGCATTGCTGGATGTGACTTCTATACGTCGGGTTGATGAAGTTTACTGGAGAGTTCGTAAAACTCAAAGTTGCCAGTAAATCTGTAGATTGTACGATGTTCTTGGTTTCAGCTGGGAACTTCGTGCTGCTGCGAGGCTGCTGCGTTGATAGATGAAGGTCCAAATTTGCCAGAGAATCTGCTGCTTGTATGAGGTCCTGATTTCTGCTTGGAAATTTGTGCTTCTGCGAGGTTGTTGCGCTGTTGCGGTGTTGCGTTGCTGCGCTGTTGCGGTATTGCGATGCTGCGTTGTTGCGCTGTTGCGGTTTTGCGATGCTGCGTTGATGCGAGGAAAAGACTTCAATACAGTCTAGATTGCTAACTTGATATGTTAGCTTTAGAGTTAGACCTCAATACAGTCTCTGGATTGCTAACTCAATGCGTTAGCCGATGGGTTAGAGTTAGACTTCAATATAGTCTCTGGATTGCTAACTCAATGCGTTAGCCGATGGGTTAGAGTTAGACCTCAATACAGTCTCTGGATTGCTAACTCAATGCGTTAGCCGATGGGTTAGAGTTAGACCTCAATACAGTCTCTGGATTGCTAACTCAATGCGTTAGCCGATGGGTTAGAGTTAGACCTCAATACAGTCTCTGGATGAAATTGCTTCTAAAATCTCAGAACGATTTTTTCTTCTAGCTCAAGTCGCTAGGAAGATTGAAGGCAATCTGAGTTCAACTTCGTCTGAGTGCCGGTATTTATTTCGGTCTGGGCAATAGATTTTGGGCAATTTTTCTGGTGGGGGCTTCACTTCGAGTCAAGTACATAATTCCGTGTTATGTATTTTATCTACGATCGGCTGGGATCAGCTGTTCCTTTTTTGCATATAGACGTCAAATTGTGTTTGTTGATGGTAAGTATTTTTATTTCGTTCTAATTTATTTATTAATTTTAATTTCTGTTTTTAGGAATATTCGTTATTGGTGGGGATTATTGGAAGGCGGAGTTAATCTTTTAGTGTTGTCAGGTAAGAAATTTTGTGGAATGTGTTTATATTTTTCCTGATTGTTTTTTATTTCCAGATGTTCAAATGCCGACGGCATTTTGATGTTTTGGTTTTCTCATCGGATTGTGTGGAAGCGCCTGTTTTTTTATGAAGGGAAGTATTTTGTGTATTTGTTAATATGTCATTAATGATTTGTTTTTCAGAAACTATATTTTCAAAAGGATTTAGTGATTAGTTTGTGTTGTGTATTCTCTTGGTTTTGTTTATTTTTTATAAATAAAGAGTGTCATGAAATCTGTGTGTTTTATTTCCTTTGGTTTATTTTATACTTTTAGGGTGTCGCCGCAACACTAACAATAAATCCACTGTCACAAAGTATCTTTTCGGATCATATTAAGTCAAAACTTATAGAAAAAACTAGGGAAGTAATTGAAATTAATACGCATATTAAAACGTGGAGCGACATAAAAAAGGTCCTAGTTAACAATTTCGGTGATAGCTTAACACTTCAAGAATTATTCGATTAACTTCGATCTATAAAATTTAAAACAAACAGTGTCGATTTCTACAATGAAATTAGAGCCACACTACGAAGACTTAACGTTAAGACGAAATTAGTAATGTCGGATAATGAAGCAGCATTATTAAGTACTATAGAAGTAAACAAAGCATCAGCATTAACCATATTTAAAAATAAGTTACCGGAACCGATGAGATCGATATTGTACTGTAGAAATCCTGATAGTCTAGAAGTTGCTATGAATATCCTCTATGAGAGTAGTTATGCCTTTTATAATCCACTCCAACCCAATTTTCAAAATAGTAATAGATCCGGCGTGAAAACCCGTACCAGAGAATATAACTCACAAATTCCCAACATGCCTCGCGCACCGCAAGTAGATCGTCCTAGGCAGACGCATTTCAATCCTAATAATCATATTCGTGTACCACAACCAGAACGCCCTAGACAAGCGAATTTTATACCCAACAACCCTTTCCGACTACAACATGAAAATCGTCCATCATCATCGAACTACACCCCTCGCCAGTTCTTTACTGACAACCAACATAATGGACAGTACAACACTCCTAATCATAATCAATATCAGAGTGCCAGTAATAGATGTGGGGATGACGGTCGGTTAAGGGGGAGATCAGCCAGCGGTAGTCGTTGCCGATCAGCCGATCAAGCCGGAGCTGCTCATTAAAGTAGAATTCGATCGCGAAGAAGATAATCCTATATTGTATCAAATAATATAACTTTAATTAATAATATAACCTGAATTAATAAATATAACTTGAATTTATAATAATAAACTTGAATTAATAAATATATCATTAATATCAACAATATTGTGAGATCATTTCCCACATAATTTGGGGGCTCAACCGATGAGTGCACTGTGTTAATTAAGTGAAAAAATCGGAACAAAGACATGGACATAGGCACCTTGCGAGAAAAAAATGTGGAAGAATTGCAAGTTGAATTAGAAAAATTACAGTTGAACACAAGGGGAACAAAAAGAGTGTTATTAAATAGACTAGCAAAAGCTTTGAATCTTACAGCAGAATCAGCAGAAGACAGTGAATTAGACGAAAACACACAAAAATTAACACCAGGAATATCAGAAGTCAAACCAAAGACAATGGCAACCTCCAACGGCATTTCTATCAAAGATATTGAAAATTTGATATCAAAATTCTCAGGAGAAGATAATTTTTCCGTAGACTCGTGTTTCCAGGAATTCGAGGAAATAGCGGAAGTTAGTAAGTGGTCTAATGCAGAAAAAGTGATATTCGCCCGTAGACAGTTAATCGGTGCTGCAAAATTGTTTATAAAAACGTGCTCGTATAAAACCTATGAAGAACTTAAAAAACAGTTATGTGATGAATTTAAAACAGAGATTTGTAAAGCAGATGTGTATCAGAAATTGCAAAAGGCAAAAATGAAGAAAAGTGAGTCTTTCCGTGAATATATATATAGAATACAGAAAATCAGCCACTTAGCAGAGGTGGACGAAAAATTTATAATACAATATGTCATCAATGGTTTACCAGGTTGCGAAGAGCACAAAAGTATGCTGTATGGAGTCAAGAATATTTCGGAATTAAAAAGCAAATACGAAGACTACATGAAATTTAAAGCTAACCTACGAGAAAATAAAAATGTGAAAAATGGAAACAATTCTTATTCAACGAGAACAACAGTAAAGGCTCTATCAGATCCAAAGCAGAGAAGCAGAACCGTCGGCAGAGAATTGTTTCTATTGGCTTACGCTGGTCAAGTGACAAGAAAAGCAAAAGAGAGTTCTGCCGCTGCTTTTTCATCTCAAATCCTAATTTTGCTGCTTTGCAAAGCAGAATTTTTTGACATTTGATAAATCTTGCACTTGAAAGTTGTTTTTAAATTACTAATGGACGCGGAAAATTGAGAATTTATTATTGTGTGATATTTTACAAAGAATTTATTATTATTAAAGAACTATTTACGAAGAATTTTCTGTCAAATAAAAATTCTGCCGTTGCTGCTGCTTTACTTGGATCTGATACAGCAGGCAGAATTCTGCTTCTGCCTCTGCTTCTGCCGCTGCTCTCAAAGTTGGATCTGATCGAGCCTTAACGGATATTCATTGTTTCAACTGTGGAAGCCGAGATGACAAGAGAAAGGACTGCAAAAACGAAACTAAATGTTTCAAATGTAACGGAACAGGACACATGGCCAGCAGCTGCACAGGGAAATTCGAGAAAAAATATATAAACACAATTAATATACTCAATTTAAAAACAATAATAATTAATAACGAATCATTTCAGGCTTTAATCGATACAGGTGCAGAAATTACAGTAATTAAATTCACAGCATTCCAGAAACTTAATCAAAAGCAGATGGAGAATCATAAAATTAACTTAGTAGGATTCGCAGCAGGAAAGACAAGTACTTTAGGGTCAATCAAAGGTCACATTCAAGTTGATGAAGTTGAGCTGTATGGAACAATAATGATTGTACCATCCGATAGCATATGCTATGACGTCATAATAGGGGTAGACTACATATCTCAAGCAGAAGTTACGTTCGGAAAAACTGGACCAACATTCTATAAATACAAAGAAGAACCACACATCATGCAAATACAAGTCCAAAACGAAATGGATATCGATGTACCGGCCAAATATGAGGAAATAATAAAAGACAAAATAGTGAACTACAAGCCAAAAGTATTAAAAGAGTACCCAGTAGAAATGACAATTATTCTAAATGATGAAACGCCAATTTATCACCAGCCCAGAAGGTTTCCGATAAAGGAAAAAGAAGCAGTCGCTAACCAAATCGAAATTTGGTTAAAAGAAGAAATAATTAGACATTCAACGTCACCATTTACTAGCCAAGTGGTTATCACAAAAAAGAAGGATGGATCACCAAGGGTGTGCATCGACTATAGAAAAGTAAACAACCGAATAAAGGAGTATCCACACACATCAGGGACGTGCCCGGGACGTTCGATTTTTACTCCGGCCCGGACACGGACATGTGTGAACGAGTTCGTATAAAATGTACGCACCGATATTTTTTTAATCCCTGACGGAACACTAATATGTATGGATACTCCTTTACTCGTTCACACATGTCCGTGTCCGGGCATGGGCTCGTTCACACATTGACAGACCACGGCCCTGTGACGTCCCGGGCACGGCCCTGATAAGTGTGGATACTCCTTAATACGAGAGCATTTTCCAACGCCGTTAATGGAAGACATCCTTGATAATCTTAAAGATGCAGAGGTTTTTACAACACTTGACTTGAAAAACGGATACTTTCATGTCCCCATACATGAGAACAGCAAGAAATACACTTCATTTGTAACTGCAGAAGGGCAATTCGAATTTAACAGAGTACCATTCGGACTTGCTACTGCCCCATCAGTATTCTTAAGATTTATTTCGCTGATTTTTCGAGAGTTGGTAAGAAAAGAAGTGGTTAACGTCTATATGGATGATATGATTATCGCTTCAAGAACCGTAGATGAAAATCTCAGAAAATTAGAACAAGTTTTGGAAACGGCAGCTAAAAACGGATTAAGGTTTAATTGGAAAAAGTCGAAGTTCCTAAAGCAGGAAATACAGTTTTAGGGCATACAATATCCAAAGGCAGAATAAGACCGTCAGACGAAAAGATCAAAGCTGTTAAAAACTTCCCAGAGCCGAAAAATATAAAAAACCTACAGGCATTTCTTGGTTTAACAGGATTTTTTAGGAAATTTATTAATTCTTACGCCATTGTAGCACAGCCACTAACGGATCTGCTGAAAAAAGATAGCAAATTTAATATTACTGCAACAGAACGGCAGGCAATTGTTACACTAAAGGAAGCACTAATAAATAATCCAGTCTTAGCGATTTTCAACCAAAATGCACCAACGGAGGTGCATACTGACGCCAGTAAAGTGGGAACAGCGGCAATCTTAATGCAAGGCGACGAAAATGATAAATTTCATCCAGTATACTATTATAGTCATAGAAATAACCCAGCGGAACAAAAGTGGCACAGTTATATACTTGAGGTATATGCAGTTTTCAGGGCCTTAAAAAAATTTCGCATCTACATTTTAGGGAACAAGTTTAAGGTTGTGACAGATTGTGCTGCTTTTCGTCAAACAATGAACAAGAAAGATTTACCAAGTGCAGTTCAAAAGTGGATTATGTACTTCCAAGAGTATGAGTTCGAAGTAGAACATAGATCATCAAAAAAAATGGTTCACGTAGATACTCTCAGCAGAGCACCCTTGATCGCAGTAATGGAGCAGGAAGTCACCGCGAGGATAAAGAAAGCCCAAGAAGCAGACGAGTTTATTTCCTCCATCAAAACAGTGGTCCAGGAAAAACCATCATATGGGAATTTCTTCACAAAAAATGGCATCCTAATGAAAGAAGAAAGTGGATTTCAACTGGTAGTCGTACCAAGAAATATGGAGAAAGAAATAATTAAAAGAAAGCACGAAGAAGGACATTTCGGTGTACAGAAGACAATGCTGCTAACTTCTAGAGAATTTTATATACCGAGGCTTAAAGAGAAGGTGCAAAGTTGTATAAGCAACTGTGTAAGTTGTATTTTAGCAAATAGGAAGACAGGAAAACAGGAAGGATTTTTGCACAGTCTAGATAAAGGGGAAAAACCATTACAAATTTACCATCTAGACCACATAGGACCAATGGATTCAACTTCGAAGCAGTATAAATACATACTTACCGTAATAGACGGGTTTTCCAAGTACACTTGGTTATACCCCACGAAGACAACCTCGACCGAAGAAGTAATTCGTAAATTAGAACAGCAGCAGCAAAATTTTGGAAATCCGAAGAGGATCATAACTGATCGTGGATCAAGCTTTACATCAAAAAACTTTCAAGACTATTGCAGAAACGAAAACGTAGAACATACCATAATAACAGCTGGAGTGCCACGAGCAAATGGACAAGCGGAACGACAGAACCGAGTGATCTTAGAAGTGTTAACACGACTGTCAATAGAATCACCTGAAAAGTGGTACAAATTCATCCCTCGGGTACAGGTGGCGATTAACAGCAGTTTCCAGAGAGCAATTAAAAGGACACCATTTGAAGTAATGTTTGGGGTAACTATGCGGAAAAAAGATGATTTACAAATAGCAGAATTAATTAGAAATGAGATGCTAGCAGAACAAGATGAAGAGAGAGAGCAAACCAGACAGGACGTGAAAAACCAAATCCGCGAAATACAACAAGAAAATAGAAAAACATATAACAAAAAACGGAAGGAAGCCAGAACATATAAAGTAGGAGACTTGGTAGCAATAAAAAGGACACAACTTACAACAGGGAATAAGCTAGCTCCGCCTTATCTGGGCCCATATGCGATAGTCTCGGTAGGTGAAGCAGGAAGGTATACAGTCCGAAAAGTTGGATCGAGTGAAGGGCCTAGGAAAACAACGACCAGTTGCGACAATATGAAGCCATGGAAAGACCGTCCTTCGGGAGACGAGGACCAAGCAGAACCTTCATCCGAGTCGGATGATAATATCAGGATGGCCGAATGTGGGGATGACGGTCGGTTAAGGGGGAGATCAGCCAGCGGTAGTCGTTGCCGATCAGCCGATCAAGCCGGAGCTGCTCATTAAAGTAGAATTCGATCGCGAAGAAGATAATCCTATATTGTATCAAATAATATAACTTTAATTAATAATATAACCTGAATTAATAAATATAACTTGAATTTATAACAATAAACTTGAATTAATAAATATATCATTAATATCAATAATATTGTGAGATCATTTCCCACATAGATATAGATAATAATAATAACAATAGAAACCCAGAACCAATGGAAATAGATCTGGCAATAGGCTCTAATAGTACTCAAAATTCAAGAATGCGCGAAGACCACAATCATCAACCCGAAGCTAATTGTAGTCTTGCTGAAAATTTTCAATGTTCAGCCTCGAAAGCTCTCTACCCTATATAATAATAAAATCTAAAACAATCCCGCTTAAATTTATAATTAAACGTTACAGCATTTCGTTAAAATAAAAGAAAGAGTTCGCATACCAATGTTCGAAGAAATTGGTGACCCCCTTTCAACAATATATCTCTTGGTTTGTCCATTCCATGAAAAATTCGATGGACTATTATGCAATAATATTCTTAAACCATTAAATATTAAGATAGATTATGAAGATAGATTATTAAGGGTAGGAAACAAAACGGTCAAACTCTATTTTAGTGATGAAGAACCGGCTGAAGATTGTCCGGCGATTCAAATGAGTACTCCCGTTCCGACAGAGAGATTACAGGGACAGCACTCATCTTATCAAATGAATGTAGTTGAAGATTTAGATGAAGAAATAAACGCAAGACCTTCACAGATGAATGGGGCAGGGCAAAATTTCAACATCGCAAACAAAACTTCATTCCTAAACCAAATAAGAATAGGTCACTTAAATTCTGAAGAGAAAAGTGCCTTACTAAAACTGGTAAAGAAATACCAAGATATTTTCTATGAAGAAGATATGCCCCTCACTTTCACGAACGTTATCAAACATAATATTCGTACAGTCAATAACGTTCCCATCCAGAGTAAGAATTATCGTTATCCCTACATTCACAAACACGAAGTCGAAAGACAGATTCGTGAAATGTTAGATAATAATATAATCCGTCATAGTCAATTTCCATATTCAGCTCCGATTTGGATCGTGCCAAAGAAGGTCGATGCCAGCGGAAAAACAAAGTGGAGACTCGTGGTCGACTATAGAAAGTTAAATGAGGTAACGATTGATGATAAGTATCCCATCCCAAATAGTGATGAAATTATCGATAAATTAGGCAAATGCCAATACTTTACCACTCTCGATTTGGCAAAAGGATTTCACCAGATCGAAATTCATGAAGGCGATATCCCTAAAACGGCCTTTAGCGTCGAAAATGGCCATTACGAATTTCTCCGTATGCCTTTCGGCCTAGAGACAGCCCGTGCAACTTCTCAACGTCTTATGAATTGTGTATTACAAGAGTACATCAATAAAATATGTCTAGTATACATTGATGACATAATAATTTTCTCAACTTCTTTACAAGAGCACATCGATTCGCTCACAAAAATCTTCAATAGATTAAAAGAAGTGTAGTAACCTTTAGTCGAACTGAAAAGTTTCCCTCACGTAAGGCTGCGTAGGGGCTGTTGTTGTTCTATCAATTGTTGAGATAATCAGTGTAAAGTAACTTTTATATATATATAAAAAGTGTTAATATTGAAATAAAGGAAAAAGTTTTTCTATATGTGTGTTTAACGTTTAAATTGAATTCTGAAAAAAGGGGTTTGGATATCTACGCCCATCCAGGAGCTAGCACGGCCAAATCCTGTGGTATTAGAAGGTTAATAATACTACATAACACTGGTGGCAGCGGTGGGATGGTGAAAGACCATCACCAAACAGTCCTACATCAACATTTTTTAACCAAGGAAGCACCAAGGTCCAAAGAAGATAGAAAACCATCATTAACACAGAAATCTCATTCAATGGAAAAAACAGCAGCCCAAGAAGCCAGGAATATCAGAGCCGACCGAAGAGCTGCGACGAGGGAACTGAAAGAGCTCATAGACGAAAAGCAGAAGTACTACAAACCAATCGGCGTGGACGAAGACACCATGAACTACCACAATTTCCAGGTCCTTATGGAAAAAATACAAAAATTTACCAAGTAAGAAATTCCCTTCATTATATTTAAAGTAATTACAGTTAAAATTAATCTTTTAAATAAAAATTACATATACCTACACGTACACATATACATTTAAGTAACGTAATTATCCCCTTGTTGATTTTATTTTATGGTGAAAGTGGTTTAAAGAAAAATAATTAGTGAATTCTTATAAGAAATTTTAAAGCGATTCATTCTAGTACTTTTCCTTTTTGTTAACAAAATTTTTTTTTATTACGAGTGAAGTCGATTTCCAGTGCTTGCTCGAATTAGTGATTTCATAAAAGAAAGAAGGAGACATATTGTTTTTATCGAATTTTATTAAATTTTTCTCGACTTTATTAAATTTTTATTAAATTTTTCTCGACATTGCTCGTGATGACAAATTAATGCCTTTAAAAGCCTGCCTGAATTAGCGATTTCGTTTAGACAAAAATATAAATATATTCTTTTATATACTGACTGAAATTTTTTCTCTCGACCCAATATTGCTTGCGACGAATAATAAATAGTTTTAATACCCTTGGGTGCTAGTGATTTACTTTTCTGTGACAAATAAATTCTCTTGTCCTGAAATTTCCTGCATTTAGTGATTTCCTCTCTTCTCGTGAGTAATTTTTTTTTTTGAGGAAAGTTACATCTCTTCTTCCTGACCAATTAGCCAATATTACTTTACGTCATTATCGGCACGTCACTACTAAATCTCTGATTCTCCGACTGCCTTCGAACTTTTCTCTCAAAATTGTTAGAACCAGGTGGAAAGATTATAACACCGAGACGATGCCTAATGAAGGGGGCCAAATCAGCCCCAACCACAGGCGAGCGAAGCAGTCTATAGAATTTCCATTACGGACGCAAGGAATATGATTCCTGACTTTGACGGAAGTCCACGAGACATGCACAGATTCGTCGCCTGTTGCGATGCATTGTTCAGCACTTGCAAAACCCCAGCCGACCAAAAACTCTTTCTTAACCTTCTACGAGGTAAGGTGACAGGTGCCGCATACGAACTATTTAAGTATCGATCTTACGACACCTGGGAATCCCTTAAAATTGATATAATCAATGAATTCGGGGAACAGAAATCTCGCCTCACCATCCAAATAGAACTCTTTCGGCTTAAACAAGGTGTTCGTGAAGACACAAAGGATTTCGGTCAAAGGTTATTAAGCATGTTAGCGGAACTCAATAGCGCCACCTTCAGTGACGACATTGAACCTGAGGCCAGAAATGTCCTACTAAAGGAAAACGAGAAGAACGCAATAGCCACTTACGAAGATGGACTACGTGATGATCAACTCAAAGTAATTGCCAAAACTAAGTGTGAGAACAGTTTACGAAAATTGGTGACATATATAAACGCTCATGCAGCAAGGATTGTTAATACTCCGGCGCAAAACGCGCCCAAAAGTATTCCCATCTGCGAGTCCTGCGGTAAACGAGGCCACACCAAGGATACCTGTTTCAGAAACAGGACTATCCCCACCTTTTTGCCTAAACCAATTGTCAAAAGAGAAGTCAATAGGATTGAGTGTGCATACTGCCACAAGCCCAATCACCATATTAGTCAATGCCGCACTAGAGAACTCAATAGTAGAAATCGGCAGCAATTTAATTATCAGAATAGCCCTCATTCGTCACAGCAGCCGCAACAGCTGCCACAAGAACACAACCAGGGGAACCCAAGTCGTGTAAGGTGGGCGCCAATACTAACTTTATCGGAAAACGAGGAAGCGCGGGAGGAGATAGGCAGTGCCTCCGCCCGCCAAGCAAGCCCAGGAACTGCATTCATTTCACAAGAATCTCGTCAAGACCCAAGAGTCTAACCATTCGGGTACCTTTAGAGGTAACAAAAAATTCGGTGGTCGTAATATTTGCCTTACGAAATAGTAACTCAAAATATACTACATTTCTTATCGATACAGGAGCAGAAATAAGCTTACTGAAAACAAATCATTTCCCTGAAACTGACCCGGTATACACAGACCGTAAATGTACTATTACTACCCTAATTGGTGGTCTGGTAACCTCTGTGGGTTTGGTCTTCAGAGACATATCGATCGATTTGGAAGATGGACAACTATTGTTGAACCATCCATTCCACCTAATTACCAACGAACTCGAATTGAACTACGACGGACTGTTGGGCAACGACTTTTTGCTATCTTTCAGCTGCGTTATAAATTATAGAAACAAATATTTAGAATTAGAAGTAGACGACATTGGTACGGAAGTCTTACCTCTTAGCATACATAGTGATTCTTTTGATAAAAATGCTGATCCCAGTTTATCGAATAACAATTCTTTTAATTCTTTTAATAAAAACCTTGATCCTCAGAATCATGGTCATAGTTTATCGTATAATAATTCCTTTAATTCTTTTAATAAAAACCTCGATCCTCAGAATCGTGATCATAGTTTATCGTATAATAATTCTTTTAATTCTTTTAATAAAAACCATGATCCCCAGAATCATGATCGTTGTTTATCTTATAATAATTCGCTTAACAAAAATTATAATCCCGGTTTTGAGACCGAGGATCCCCAGAATCTTAATCCTATAAGCAACAATGCAACTAAACCCATAAGCGAACCCAGTACCATAGTTAGTGTTAGACCCATAATAAAGGACATTAATGTTAAGGAAATAATAATACCCCCCAGAACCGAATTAGTTGTGAACGTGCCCTCCACGATAGGAAATAATACGGTGCTATGCAACAGAAAGGAAATTCTCCCTGGAGTGTATTTGGGAAATACACTGACCAGACCTAAAAACAATCATGTCAAGGTGCTTCTAATGAACACCACAGAAACCGAAATTGCCATTGATCAAAATCAATTGCACCCAACCTGGGATGATCCAGAAAAATATGAAATAATAACGCCGTACGATTCCAAAAATTGCATACAACGCCGCCTGCAAAAATTGGAAAGTAGCTTAAAAATCGAGCACTGTAACGAAGAGGAAAGACAAACGATCATAAAAATCTGTCAGCAATTTAACGATTTATTTTTCCTCGAAGGCGACCACCTATCTTGTACCGACGTCATCACCCATTCAATACCTACCCTGGCCGACAAACCGCCAATATATACCAAACCCTACCGTCTCCCAGTATCCCAAAGAAAAGAAATAGATGACCAAATAAAAGAAATGGCCACCGAAGGAATAATTGCGCATTCTCCACTTCTCTTGGTTCCGAAGAAACCAGACTCGGAAGGCAACAAGAAATGGAGGGTTGTCGTTGATTTTAGACGCCTCAATGAAATAACTATCGGGGACGCGTACCCGCTCCCCAATATTACAGATATCCTAGACCAACTAGGTAAGTCGAAATATTTCTCCACGCTTGATTTAGCAAGCGGGTTCCACCAAATAAAAATGGATGAATGGGACCAAGAAAAAACAGCGTTCAGTACCCCCTTTGGGCACTACCATTTTACACGTATGCCATTTGGTTTGAAAGGTGCCCCTGCCACCTTTCAAAGATTAATGAATTCGGTGCTCAGCGGCCTTCAAGGAATTCATTGTTTCGTATATCTAGACGATATCGTCATCTATGGGTATAATCTTAGAGACCATAATGAAAAATTGATAAATGTCTTCAACCGGTTACGAGATAGTCACCTCAAGTTGCAGCCGGACAAATGTAACTTTTTAAAGAAGGAAATAACTTATTTAGGACATACAGTGAGTGACAAAGGCGTATTTCCGGATATAAATAAACTAAAAGCAGTAAAAACTTACCCAGCTCCTCGCAAAACTAAAGACGTGAAAACTTTCCTCGGATTTATCGGTTATTATAGGAGATTCATCCCCAATTTCGCCAAATTGGCAAAACCCCTTACAGGACTCTTGAAGAAGGACACTTCCTTCCATTGGGATGAGTTCTGTGATAATGCATTCAGAACATTAAAACAGAAATTGATCGAAGCACCGATCCTAGCCTACCCGGAATTTGATAAGAGCTTTATAGTTACAGCCGACGCAAGCGAAGCAGCCATTGGTGCTGTGTTGTCACAAGGGGAAATCGGTAAGGACCGCCCGATATGTTACGCCAGCAGAACTCTAAACCCGGCGGAATCGCGATATTCTACAATAGAAAAGGAGCTTCTAGCGATCATATACGCCGTGGAACAGTTCCGCCCTATATATATACGGGAGGAAATTTACTATTGTCACCGACCATAAGCCCCTGGTTTGGATGATGAACCTCAAGGATTGTTCTTCCCGACTTATGCGTTGGCGTATCCGTCTCGAGGAATATGATTACACAATCGTACACAAACCAGGCCGTCTCAACGCTAATGCCGATGCACTTAGCAGAATTGTTCGGGACTCTGAAAACGAAGAGACCTTAATAAAACCGATCCACGTTGTGACAAGAAGCAAATCAAAGAGTAATGAAACCACACCCTCGAAACTTGAAGGTCTCTATGAGAAATATAAGAACAACCATGCCAACGACAAACAAATAAATTGCGAAGAAAGAATCCCTCTAATACGAGAATCAAAATACGAAACTAAAGCTTTTTTATTGCCTATTTCACACACTACCACTGAGGAAGATCTATCCAAGCTTCTCCCAGACTTTGACCCTGCTAAGGTTTTTAATAATATATTAACTCTAAAGACACCTAAATACAATTATATCATTAGCAAAGGGACAATCCCAATGTGCACTCTTGACGACAAGGAAAATATCCTAAAGATCCTACAACTCCTTAGAGAATATTGTATACAAAACAATATAGATAAATTACCAATTTCAATCCCTCGCCTACAACCAGCACAACTTTCTGAAATCAAGAAAATGATTTCCCACATCTTCTCTGATAACAACATCAGCATAACATTATATTCTACTAAAATTCAAGAACTTACGGATCCCAAAGAAATAGACGACGTAATCCGTACTTATCATAACTCGGCCCTCGGAGGTCACCAAGGCGTAAGTAGAACCCTTAAAAGAATCCAAAATGCTTACAACTGGACAGGTATGACTAAAGACATTGAAGAATTTATAAGAAAATGCACGTCCTGCCAACTCAACAAACTTTCAAAAAACCCAAGGATACCTATGAAGATAACCACTACCAGTACTCGCCCCTTCGAAAAGGTTTTCCTTGACATCGTGGGTCCTCTACCCGCAAGCTACAATAACAGTAAATATTTACTAACATTTCAAGATGACTTGACCAAGTATTCAGAAGCAATTCCTATAGAAAATGCTGAAGCCCGAACTGTGGCTGAAAAATTTGTAACCAATATAATATGTAGACACGGATCTCCATCCGCCGTCCTAACCGACCAAGGTACAAATTTTCTAAGTGATATGTTTCTCCAAGTCTGCAAACTCTTAAAAATCAATAAGCTGCAAACCACCCCCTATCACCCGCAGACAAACGGTGCACTTGAACGCAGTCACAGGACACTGGCGGAGTACCTGAGACACTACGTCAACAAGGATCCTCTTACTTGGGATACCTGGACACCGTACGCAATATTCGTGTACAACACGACACCCCACTCCAGCACCAGATTCAGTCCGTATGAACTACTGTATGGTTTTCGTGCCACAATCCCAACCTCTATCAAGTCAGAACCATGTGTCAATTATAATTACGATTCTTACCACATTGAGCTGAAATCCCGTTTGCAGCATGGCTATAAAATAGCCAGGGAAACTTTAATGGAAAAGAAAGAGAAATCAAAATTAGCCTATGATAAAGGCACTTGTACAAAGACATTCAACTTAGGAGAGAAAGTGTTACTAAAAAACCAAGTAAGGAAAAATAAATTTTCCCCGCTGTGGACCGGTCCCTACGATATCATTAGATTAAATTCCCTAGAAAATAGTACCATTAGAATTAAAAATAGAAATAAGACGGTGCACAACAATAACCTCAAGAAATTCAACGATTAAAGTGAACATGCACATTACAACAACAAACTCATATATCATACATTCATCGGTTAAATAATATATTCTCTCGAATGCGGAGTTATAAGTTTTCTCCAAATTGTCAAAGAATCTCAAACCTCCAAGCGTATGTAAAACTCACAACTAATATAGTAGGTCTTGGACTAATGTCCCAAAAATCTAAATCTACACACACACATTTCTCTTTTTAAGGGGGATGGGGTCTAGTAACGGCCATAGTCTATACCTTTCCTATTGACCGTTACAGTTCCACCTCCACTCTTACGATTTATTAATATTCCTTTCCTATACTTTCCAGGGCCACTTCCTTATTCTTGGGCTCGTCATGGGTATGGCAAAAGGCGAAGAATCTCTGAAAATAACCAAATTCACTAATAACCCCGGCATCTATTTTGAGGAAGTCGGCAACGTCGCTTTATATAGCAACCATTGGCAAATTATAATTTTCTTCGACCTCAAAAACTTCCTATTGGAACTTCAGAAACTTAATAATTATACCACAAACATACAACAGGTGTGTCAATACCACAATCCAGGATTATGTAAGCACATAACCACTCAACTGAATGCAATTATGGACGACATAAACCAAAAGTCCATGTTACTTACAAAAAAGAAACGGAACAAAAGAGGATTGTTCAATGCCGTGGGCACTCTAAGCAAGACGCTTTTTGGAACACTCGACGAGGAAGATGCACAGAAAATGGACGAAAAGATAAGGAACCTGCAAGGGAATGAAAACTACCTTTTAGAATTAATACGCAACCAAACACTGATTATAGAAACTACAACAAATATATTCAATAAAACGCGAGAAACTGTCGAGGAACAATTCATTCAAATTCAGAAAAGGTTAGAAGCCCTACACAAACTTGTGAACTCTGTGGAAACAAACATATCAATACAGAACACAAACATTCAATTAGATGCTTTAGTTTCACTTACGACACTCGCACTTATTCGTTTTCAAACAACACAAAATACCTTAGTGGATCTAGTTACTAACACCAAACATGGAAAACCGCACCCTTCCATACTAACACCCAACCAAGCTCAAACGATACTCACAACAATTAGAAAAGAATTGCCCACTACGCTGGCCCTACCCGTACAAGCAAAAGGAAACAACCTTCTTCAGCTCTACCTACCAATTAGGAGAGATCCGTACCGCTGTACTTGAAGACAAAATCTTATTCGAGCTTAAGCTCCCTCTGCCATACCGAGAGCATTATCAGCTTTTCAAGGTGATCCCTTTACCAACGTTTAATAATAACAGTTTCGTTTATATTCAACCTTCGCTGAATTACTTGGTTGTGGATTATAACCGTGAACATTATTATTCAATGAACAAATTCGATTTAGGAAACTGTCACACTACCGACCTTGAAACATACTTATGTCGGATAATTCACCCGATCTTTAGCATCCAATCGAGGCATAATCTATGTGAAATCCAACTACTAAAACACGATACTCGAGTCACCCCAAACTGCAAAACTCAGATCGTACCCCCTGCACACTTCTGGATTCAACTTTCTCAACCTAATAAATGGTTATACTCCATAGTGAATACCACGACAGTCGATGCCATATGTGGTACCAAAATACATCCCTATGAACTACGCGGTGCCGGCAGACTCGAACTTAATCATGGCTGTTACCTACGTTCCGAGGAAATGACCATAAGATCCCACAACTCAAAATCCTCTAAAATAAATAATTTCTATTTACCCTCTTTTAATTTGACGCTTAATATATCTCAAGTCTACCCTACGGAAAGAACTAATTCAAGCAAGGTGAGAACCCATCTTATTAAGTATTTTGATGATCATGAATTGAGAGAACTCAACCAAGCAATACAAGAACAAAAAGGAAAAGAATACTTGAAGGTTTCTAACAAAGACCAACATATAGTACACCACTATCTTATTAACTATGTAATGATAGGTATAATAATTATAATCATTATAGGTTTAGCGAGAAAATTTCAAAAGGGAAGAATAATCAAACCCAAACAAATTGATGCTGAAAACAGCAATTATACAATTACCACTATGTAAAAAAATTATATAATAAATTCTTTCGTTCCTTGTATAACAGTCCCCTTAAGGAAAAGTTGCAAGTTTAGAAACCTAGCTCTTAAGTCTTGTTTTTTTTTCTTCTAATAATAAGAAGACTTTTCTTTCTTATATAATTTGTAGAATAAGTTTTGACAAAACAGGTGAACCTGAAATATTTTTAATTGATGCTGAAAACAGCAATTATACAGTTACCATTATGTAAAAAAAAAAAAAAAATAAAATAATAAATTTTTCCATTCTTTGTATAACAGCTGTAAGTTTAAAAACCTAGCTCTTATATTTTACTTTTCTCTTCTAATAATAAGAAGAATTTTCTTTCTTATATAATTTGTAGAATAAGTAAATACTTTTAAATCCTAAAAAAAAAAAGAAGGATAAATGCATTAAAAAAAAAAAAAAAAAAAACTAATATATAATTATAATTAAGAAATAAATAAAGACTACAGCACATGTAAACTTAAACAAAATACAGCCTCAAGAGACGAGAGATGATACAATTTCCTTCCGTAAGGGGGATGGTGTAGTAACGGTCGCCCGTTACCACCCAATCAATACCCAGTAAATTCCATATTTAAAAATCATAATTCCCTAAATCTCATTTTAAATTTCCATTCATGTAAAATTTCAAATCCACAAAAGTCGTTGCTCACTTTATTCAAATCAGCAAAATATTATCAAATAACATTCCTTTAAGTCGAGAAAAATAAGTTCTCACATTTCGTATCCGGCGACTCCGTGGAAAAATATATCTAAAGGGAACTTTTTGCTTAGATTGCAATTTTGCAGTTCATTACCTGAAGGAAATTGTATCATCATCTTTGTCTCTTAATAAAAGGAAAAACATGCATTCAAGCATGGCTATAAAAACCCCGACTGATTAGCAGCACGGGGCAGTCAGTATATTTTTCTATCATAGAGCACAACAGTGACCAAGTCACCTTTAGTCGAACTGAAAAGTTTCCCTCACGTAAGGCTGCGTAGGGGGCTGTTGTTGTTCTATCAATTGTTGAGATAATCAGTGTAAAGTAACTTTTATATATATATAAAAAGTGTTAATATTGAAATAAAGGAAAAAGTTTTTCTATATGTGTGTTTAACGTTTAAATTGAATTCTGAAAAAAGGGGTTTGGATATCTACGCCCATCCAGGAGCTAGCACGGCCAAATCCTGTGGTATTAGAAGGTTAATAATACTACATAACAGAAGTAAACATTAAAGTCCAACTGGACTAATCTGAGTTTCTTAAGAAAGAAACTGAATTTTTAGGACACATAGTTACACCAGAAGGAATCAGATCCAATCCAAAGAAAATTGAATGCGTAAAGAATTATCAGATCCCTAAAACCAGTAAACAGATAAAGCAATTCCTAGGCCTGACCGGATATTACCGGAAATTTATAAGAGAATATTCGAAGATTGCGAAGCCAATGACCAAATATCCAAAGAAAGATGTTAAAATAAATATTTTCGATCCAGAATACATTCAAGCATTCGAGACTCTGAAAACTCTTCTAATTAATGAACCCATTGTTGTAACCTCCACAATGTAGCATTTTCATTTCCTACAATGTAACATTATATACATTTTGTAAACGGCTCCCATGATCAGGAAACATAAAATATCCTTAGTAAACAAATTCAAACAATATTTCCTTTCATACAAATTCAAATAATATTTCCTTTCATCTGCAACGTAAACAAATATATTGAAACGTAAACATTTTCATGCGATCCATTTCATGAGCAACGTAAATTTCTCATGCAATGCATCGCAACGATATTTTCTTCTCTACTTTTTCACACGAAAAGCGCTGACTAGGCGACTTTTTCCTGATCATGCGAGCCGTGGTTTAGGTGGCCAAGACTACGAACTGATTTTTGGAAAATCAGTTCCCGTTGAGTCGCCAATTAGTTCATACCGTTCTCCGTCCACAAAATTAAAGATTAATAAATTTTATTATAATACGAGTGCCTCTTTATTTAAAGGAAATCCATTTTCACCACATTTGTCGTCCAACGGGGCTCAACATTATTGGTGGCAGCGGTGGGATAATTCCACCAGTAAAAAAAAAAGTTTCTTTAAATTTTCAAATTATTCATCGGGTTTATTTGTACCAAATTTATTTTTTACACGGTAGTAATACGCAAGTTACGCGTTAAAATCGCAGTGTTAAATTAAAATATCCGCGTATTGATCTCGCGGATAACAAAAAAATGGTTTTCTTTTAAATGCTGTCTTAACGGGCAGATTTAAAAACAAATCTTCTGGAGCTGCTGTCTTAACGGGCAGATTTAAAGACAAATCTTTTGGAGCTTGAAGAGGTTCGTCGAGGGAATCATCACCAATTTCACCCACATCATCGGGAGCATCTTTATCTTTTCATCACCCACTTTTAGAAGGAAGTTTATCTCGAGCAGGATTAGATTTCGTCGTCGGCCATCAACATAATTTTCAACAGTAAGGCTAAGCACATAGTGAAGAAGAGAGCGAAGCAGCGATGAAGGCGGAGAGCAAAGCGGCGAAAGAATGTCGCGCTTATAAAAGAGTGTCTAACACATAGTGACGCGTTTAAAATCGAGCAGAAAGTTCACAAAATTATAATGGATTTTTTTACTAACAGAAAACTCTTCCCTAAAATTAATAAAAAATAAACACACTAGAAGGTGCAATGTGCATAGAATAAATAAAAGTAGACATATACATGGTTAATTTCATTATTTGCGAACATCCAGCAAAGTTTCAATCTTATTTTCGCATGAGAATTTCAACGTTTGATTATCTATATGTAATTTGGAAAAAATTTAACATAAATTGATAAAAAAAATTGGACAAATTTCAATCGGAACCCCATTAATCCGACAGAACGCCTTATAGTGACTGTGATGTTGAGAATGTTTTTGATCCCATCATGGAATTTTAATAGAAACACTACTTATAAGTGCCTCAATATCCATTTTAAACAACTGTTTTAGCAATGATGATAGCAGAGAAATCAAAATTGTTTGAACGCGTCGCTTTGCTCGACTATAACAGCGATATAACCTCGCTGCAATATGCTCCACTATGCGCGTGTTAATAGGAATTCACTTATTTAATTTCGCCGCTTTGCTTTCCGCTTTCATCGCTGCTTTGATCTCTGCTTCACTATGTGCTTAGCCTTAGAGATGTTACTCGTTTCTATGTGAGTAAATGAAAATTACAAATGTAGTTCCAAAATCTTTTAGTTTTGTCTTAAAAATAAAATTGTTTAATATGCTTAATAAAAATATATAATATCAAATAATATATATAAAAAGTGTTCAAGTATAAATCATTTGTGTACGTGCATCAATTTGACTACTTTTGTAGCAATTTAACTACTTTTTGCATCAATTTAACTGCTTTTATTTAAAAAAATAATAATAAATATATAAATACAAGTTGAGCGGTGCAAAAATTAAAAAAAATTTTACTTCATTTATATGATTGGTGGTTCTATGATTTCTCTTCGTAGAATATTATTAATTATATAGATATATATTACATTGTGTAACGAAATATTCGCTATTAAAATTTTACTTTTTTCTGCATGCATCCATGATGATGCTTGATAGAATTTCCTGAATCTTTGTGTGCTAATAGTTAATTATAGTGTCTCTGAATTTCAATTAATAACTATAGCGGATTATTTTCCTAATTTCAATGCAGATTCATTGATGAGAAACTCGATTTGTCATGTTTTTATGTGATTCCTTAAAATTAATATAGTTTTCACATACCGCCGAAGTTGGTAAGAATTTTATTCGAAAACAAAACGCGAAATTACAGAAGCTTATAATTCTCAACGGTTTTACGTTTTGATTCAAAGTATTTATTAATGCAATCCATATTTTCGTGCTTTAGAAGTGTAATTATTATAATTATCATTATGCTTCGTCAATTCTCAAGAGAATTTCATTGATAATTCACTTTCGAAGTTTAATGTACCTCTTTTGATTCTGCAATGTAATTTTCAATCCTAAAACCTAAAACTAGTTACTCAACTGAAATTACCGCTTTTAACTTTCATTCTTTCATTTGTCTGGGGAACAACATCGACTACACCAAATATAAACTAAAGCCGATTGATCTTTCTCTCATCGCTTACCCCGTCACTGATTTTGTTTTGCTGATTTCCGCCTCTAATTGTATCCCTAGAAGGATACATGAGTAAGAACCGAAAAGGCAAAGAACCTGCTACTCTCGGTGCTGTTATACTTTTTCTGCGAAATCGAAATATAAGGGAGCCAAACCAGATTGATCTTCCACCTCTTCCTGAAGAAGAAGAAGGATTGGACTACCCAGAATCTAGCAATAAGCTATTGCCTGAGTCCAAAGATTCTGCCGGAAGTTCTCGCCAAAACTTTGAAGACGAAATGTCTACTTTTAATCATTCAAACACCATAAAACTAATTCCCGAGTTTGATGGCGACCGAAAAACATTCCACCGTTTTTTGCAAATCGCCAAAATTCAATACAGTTTGGCGACAACTGTACCTCACAAGTTAGAGTTTTTGAACTTGATAAAGTCGAAACTCTCTGGTAGAGCATACAATAATGTCCTACGATACCATGACTATGACAGCTGGGACGATTTGCGAGCGTGCTTAGAAAAACAGTTTTCTAAGCAGCGTTCCCTTCAGGTCGTGCAGTCTGAATTATTCAACGTACGCCAAGGGCCCAAGGAGACAGTTATAGAGTATGCAGAAAAAATCGAGAAACTCATGGAAGAGTTAAATATTTCTAGCACCAAGAGCGACTCCAACGAAGGCAATGATGCTATACGTGCTCTGAACGAGCAAATGATACTAAACAATTTCAAAAGAGGGCTGAGACATCCTCTAAAACTCATAGTGAAAGCTTCTCACCATAATTCTCTTAAGGAAGCAATTGACCTCGCCCTGGAAAAAGAAAAGTTGCTCGAAAGCGACTCGAAACCGACGACAAGCTTTAACCGTAACCCGAAACAATGCCGATTCTGCAAGAATCTTGGGCACGATATCAACGAGTGCCGGAAATATAGTGCTTTCAATTGCCAACAGCATCCTGCTAAACCATTTTCTTCTTTTCGACGAACTGTCAACAAGATCAGCCGATCAACGTCTGACCCAGTTTGTCGTTATTGCAAAAATCCTGGTCACTCCATCGATCAGTGCAGAAAAAGAGAGTACAATAACTCCAGAAACAAGATAGTTAAACCCGAAGGCGAACGGAAGACAAATTCTTTTACACAAGCGAGAAACGAGCCAGTACCTGGCCCAAGGGGTTCGGTGCCCAGGATCCGCGACATAAAATAAGTAACCGCCCTCTCAACAGTTCCGTCTCCAATTCCACGGCCTCATTCAACCTATCAAATTCTGACCCCAAAGTCTCCATTGATATATCCAACTATTCCAAATCAGAGGTCTACGTCAACAATTCAAACTCTAAATCTCAAGTCTTAATCTACAATTCCAACTCTCCTAAATCCAAGGCACATAGCGCCAATTCGAAATCGATTAAATCTGTAACTCCTACTTCCATTCTTAGTTCTGACACTATATCTAGAACACACTATGGTCCCAAGCTCTCTACTATTCCCAAGTGGTATACTTTAAAACCCTCTAGCACATCTATAAAACGATATGTAGTCTTAACTTAAGATGACTCTAAAACTTTCAAAAACGAAGTTTCAATTTCTTTATCTGAATCCATTTCCGATTCCAATATGTTACTCCTTGACACTGGTGCTTCGATAAGTCTTATAAAAGTCAGTGCACTTCAAGACGAAGTCGAGGTAGATACCAATAATATCATTCATATAAAGGGGATAACACAACAAACTATTAGCTTACAGCGAACCCTTGATTCATCAATTCCATGTAGTTGCATCAGATTTCCCTATTACCACCGACGGTATTTTAGGCCAAGACTTCTTTTTCAATACCGAGGCAGATATCAGCTACAAAAACTTTACTTTTAGTTTCTATCATCAAGGGAAAATGCACTCTTCCAAATTCACCTGCACATTTAATGGTGTAGACATTCCCCCACGATGTGAAAAAATTATTAAATTAGGACCAATTTGTTTCGAGGATACAGTCATTTGTCATCCGCAAGAAATAATGCCACTCGTATATATATATCAGGGACGATCTCCCAACCAGTCGATGACTATATTAACGTAGCTGTCCTAAATACTAACGATAAATTAATCTCTTTAAAGAACACTGGAAATCTCTGTTGCGGCAGCACTCTAAAATAACAAGAAAAAAGAACCACAAAGAAAATTGTTACAAAAAAAAATCAAAGTATACCTAATCCCATGATCAACCTAAAAAACCGTGATTCCAACTGCAAACAACAAACACCAGCCATAATAGAAAATCTAAAAATGTAAACAAATCAAAAAATTAGCTAAACAACATAATTTAACTGGTAACACCAAAATTACATAAAATTCACCGGCAAATCCAAATTACCCCTTCTTCTATAGAAAATCCTGAAAATATATAACACATTATATAAGAACAAGAAAATATTACATTACCATCATCTTACCCTTTTCATACAATGTTGCAGCCATCAAATGTCAGAATAAGACAGCTGATATACATATCAAGAAGGGGCACGTACACAACGAAGTGGATCCAATTCCAATTCCAATGCCCCACCTCATTGCTCTTCCAATCAATTGCCTATTATCATGGGCGCAATAAATATCGCAGCAGTTGGTCGAAAAATTCAGATCATTTTTTATCTTCACGACGTATCGAGTCTGAAGGAACCCAATATATAGTGATCTCATCCAATTACCCAAGTTGAGCGACGCATTGAAGCCTCAACTCCCAAGCTAGTCGTATCGAGACAGAATTCCCAGGCAAGGCGAATTAACCCAAGAATTCCCAATCCAAGTTGAGCGATGCATTGAACCTCAACTCCCTAGCTAGTCGTATCGAGGCAGCATCCAGCTCAAATCCCTTATACATAGTTAAATAAACACACCTAATTTCAGCTCCAATCAGACAGATATCCTCACAAGTAGAGAAATTAGTGCAGAACATCAATTTAATAGAAGCTGAAACCATCAATGAACATAAGGCCAGCGCCATCTATCCGGATGAACTAAAACCACCCACCGACATTAATTCAAGGAAAATCATCAATCCAATCGAGCGAAGAGAATCCAACTAAGGAAGGAATTCAGCAACTCAGAACCAATTCTCAGCATTTCAGAAAATCATTGGTAGTAACCATATAATATTCAGGCAACATTTCGGACGATATCGACAATTATTTAATTAAGGCTGTTTACATTAGGCAATTTTTATTAACATTAACTTAATGAATTAGAATAATTGCACAGTAATTTTTCCAAAATAAAACCATAGAATAAATTTGAATTTCCTCAATATTTGAAAGATAATTTTAAGCAGTGTAATTGGAATTAATAAAAAGCTGAATTATTTTAAAAGTGAATTTTGACCAAAATAAATCTAGGTGATCACGGCACATTTTGGTCATTCGAGCCGGATAGGAAACGGCACATCTAGCCGTACATCACCTCAAAAAATTCTACAGAACCAGCAACCTAGAACCGAGATACAAATTGCGCAATATGGAAAGGGCAATCAAAACCCAATTCGTGCAGAAAGAACTTCTGGAGAAGTGCATCATAAATTATAGAAAGGATGGAGCCAGCAGACGAACAGTTTCCTATTATAAAAACCGCTTACTAGACTTTCAAAAAAAATTCGATAAAATAGAGGAAACACACAGCGAGATTCTCATGGCCAAGAATGAGGAACCTGCGGATTCTGAAATACTAAATCACAAGTATTTCAAGGATGATATCTACGAAGAAATGGAGGAATTTTTTTTCACAAACTACGCAGCAATCCAAGAGCGTTATAAAACCGAGTCTCCAACAGCGGAAGAGGACAGTCAACCTCCCAGCGAAAAAGAAGTCAAGGAGATGCCAAATCTACACAAGGAACATCTAATCAAGCTACCACGGATCTCCTTAGAAAAATTCTCCGGAGATTATCGGAAATGGACAACCTTTCATGATCTCTACACAAGCCTAATACACGAAAATCACAGCCTATCTAACGCACAGAAACTTCAGTATTTAAAACTACACCTTTGTGGAGAAGCTGAGGGCCTTTTACGTCAAGTCCAGGTCAACAACGATAATTACGAGCCAGCTTGGAACCTATTAAAAGGAAGGTACGATAACAAAAGAGTGTTGGTCAACGCCCAGTTAAAACTCCTATTTAACCAACCCTCCTTATCCGCTGAGTCCGCACAAGGGATTGGAAGCTTGATGGATGTAACCACCGAAAGCCTGCAGGCACTATTCAACCTAGGCGTGGCAGTCGATAGTTGGGACGCGGTCATAATTTTCATAATCGTGCAAAAATTCCCGCCTGAAACTCACCAATTATGGGAACAAAGTATAAGCAAGAGTACGGACATCCCTTCATGGGAAACACTACGCGAGTTCCTGGAACGGCGTTTTAGAACGTTGGAGGCCATTGGAAGGAAGGCATCATCAACAAGTAAGACCTATCGGAACTTCTCCGCAAGACTAAGAATAACATCACAAGCACTCCATGTAACCACCACCCCATCTTGCAGTTACTGTCGAAACAATCATAGCGTTCGACAATGCCACCAATTTTCCAAGTTAACAGCGACAGAAAGGATGGAGTTCGTGAAATCTAAAAAGCTGTGTGTAAATTGCTTAGGTTATGGTCATTTGATAACACAGTGTCCGAGCAAGCACTCCTGTAGAATTTGCAGGCAACGTCACCACTCATTACTGCATCGCCAAACCGAAGGAAGAAGCATGAATACCATGACATCCAACTATCCCAATCAGCCAGTAAAAGTTCCCAATAATGATCGCACCCAGTCAAATATTGCAACGTTAACATCCGGTGGACAAACAGACGCAATAACCTCTTCAACAAACCAGAATTCTTCACATATAGGCAAGCTTAATTCGCTTATGGTCAACTACGGCGATCAACCACATCAAGTTTTATTAACAACCGCAATCGTTAAGCTCCAATCCGACTCAGGACATGAAATCAAGGTGAGAGCAATAATAGATCCAGGATCCCAAGTTTCCTTGATAACCGAGGCCGTTGTACAGAAACTACACCTAAAAAGGAAACCCATCCAGGCAGAAGTATTAGGAGCCAGGGAAATCAATATCGGCAACGTCAACACTCAAGTCCATTTAACCCTAAAATCACAATACGACAAGGACGTCGCAATAAGAATGAATGCGCTGGTAATAAAGAAACTGACTAGCTTCCTACCATCAAGGAAAATCTACAATCAAGAGTGGAATCACATCAACCATCTCAATCTAGCAGACCCCTGGTACCATCGTCCGGCCAGGATAGATATATTGTTGGGTGCTGACATTGAAGGCCAAATTATCAGAGAAGGGCTCATTATCCCTCATAACTTTGAAATCCCCCTCGCCCGAGAAACCTCTTTGGGATGGATTTTGTCTGGAAGAATCAATGACGTTACACCAACTATCAAGGTAAACAGCTTCCATATCACAGCTGACTTACAACAGCAATTAACACAATTCTGGGAATTGGAAGAAATTATCATGGAGAAGCCCTTGACTATGGAAGAACAACAGTGTGAAGAAATTTTTCAGAGAACCCACAGGCGACTTCCCAATGGACAGTATGAGGTTCAACTCCCATTTGCGGTCAACAACACATGCTTAGGAACATCTCTCCCACGAGCAGTTTCATGCTTATATCGATCAGAAACTCGGTTAAGTAGGGATCAAGACCTAAAAAGACACTATGACGACTGCCTAAGGGAATATCTTACACTCAACCACATGGAACCACTAACCCCCACGGAGGCCGACAACTCCTATCCACGGGATCCACACTTCTATCTACCGCATCATTCGGTCATAAAAGAAGATAGCACTACAACAAAGTTACGTGTAGTCTTCAATGCTTCGGCACCATCAAGTACTGGCACATCACTCAACGACATACTGCTAAATGGACCCCCTCAGCAAGACGACCTATTTTCGATCCTCCTCAGATGGCGTCTCAATTATATTGCGTTTACAGCAGATATTGCTAAAATGTACAGGCAAATACGTATAGCAAGACATCATGACGATTACCGGTTCAGGACTTTCGATTACTCACTGTCGCGTTTGGAACAAAAAGCGCCCCATATCTAGCCACCAGAATCATCAAACAGTTAGCCAACGACGAACAAACAAATTATCCAATTGGATCTGCGACTGCCAAAACCGATTTTTACGTCGACGACCTAATGTCAGGCGCATCCACTATAGAAGAAGCCATCAACAAGCAACAGCAGCTACAAAACCTCATGAGCTCAGGCGGGTTTCAACTGAGAAAATGGGTTTCAAACTCACAACAATTTCTAGAAACCATACCAAGGGAACTAAGAGAAATAGAATTATCATTCACTATAAACACACAGGACAAGGTGAAGACCCTTGGCATTTATTGGAATCCCAGAAGTGACACATTGTCCTACACTTTGAAGGAAGGACTACGAGTAGACCCTATGACCAAACGAACAATGTTGTCAGAAATTTCAAAATTATTTGATCCACTAGGATGGGCATCACCAATAATTATACCGGCCAAAATTATGATTCAAAGGTTATGGTTGGCCAAAATAGACTGGGATGATGTTCCACCACTAGATTTTCAATCAGACTGGATCAAATATCAACAAGAGCTCCGCAAGATAGATCAAATCCAAATTCCAAGATGGCTCAACATGTTAGACACACATACCAAGGTAGAAATCCATGGATTCAGCGATGCATCCACACAAGCATATGCGGCGGTCGTCTACTACTGCGCGATTCAAAACGGAACCAGACAAATCAATCTCCTGACAGCCAAAACCAAAGTAGCACCAATAAAAGTGGTCTCACTTCCACGATTAGAGTTATGTGGAGCAGTGCTACTGGCAAAATTAATCAACTGCATAAAGAAGGCGCTAAAAACCACGGATAACACACCCACTTTCGCTTGGACAGACTCGGAAATAACACTAGCATGGCTAAATGGACATCCGTCCAAGTGGAAATCTTTCATCGCCAACCGCGTATCACTCATCCATGAGTTATTAAAGGAAGTAAAATGGGGACATGTCACCTCTAAACAGAATCCCGCCGACTGTGCCACTAGGGGGTTATCACCAGAAGAATTGAAGGATCACACACTATGGTGGAAGGGCCGTGAGTGGCTACAAAAACCAAAAACTGAATGGCCGATCACAAGGAAAACACAAACAACTGATCTGGAATCCCGAAACCAGCTACCTTACTGTTTAACCACAGTTAAAGAAGACGATATTACAACAAGATTCTCCTCACTTACCAAGCTTCTAAGGGTAATCGCATATTGTAAAAGATTTAGCAACAATTGTCAAGTGAGGACAAGAGACAAATCCAAAAGCTATCTCACCCACATCGAGATCCAAAGTGCCTTACTCACACTGCTAAAAGTCGTCCAACAACGACATTTCCATGAAGAGCTACGATCACTATCCAAAAACCAAGATATACACAGAAGAAGTCCCTTACGAAAATTGACACCATTCATCGATCAGGACGGACTCTTAAGAGTAGGGGGACGATTACAACACTCGACATTACGATATGATGAGAAACACCCCGTGATATTGCCAGATAAGGACCCATTCACTAGATTATTAATAGATAGATACCACAAGGAAACATTACATGGAGGACCTCAGTTGATGTTGAGCGTCATTCTGACTAAATACTGGGTATTAAATGCACGAGACACGAGACATCCCCATCATCAAAGTTACAATTAAACCACGTTCCTTTTAGCTATGGAATTTCTTTGGATCGACGACGTGCCAAAATTGACAACACCTCCGAGACGAGAAACTACAGTCCAAAAATTAAAAAAAACAGTATTTCCACCAGAGCGGACAAAGGTGACGAGGCCCTTTGAAGCCGCCCCAGCCGGTCCAGAAGTCCGGAAAAGGACTCAGCCCCGACGGATTCCAACTTCTAGACGACACACTCCGTCCCGGGAACCAGAGCCCTATCTCCCTCCAATAGAAACATCTAAACCCCCTAAAAGGAATACAATCACCTTGGAGGAATACAGGGCCAGAAAGACTCAACCACCGGCAGACATCATTGTGGCACCCGAATTATGGGAGAAAATCAAAAACTTCCCACTTCCATGGCATCAGATCAGGAAGGCAAGGAAAACGCACCGCATCCAGGTTGAAGGAGGAACTCTACGTTTCCTGAAAATAAAAAGCATCGAGAAAATAAGGATTACTCTACAACAGACAAAAACCAAGAATAATCAGAATGAATAAATAAAGAAACACAATTTGATAACTCAATTCTTTTATTAACACAATTTCTTTTTTTCAAATAAAGACAAATTATGCAGCCTCAGGACATCCTAAAAAAAAAATGATGAATCCA
This sequence comes from Thereva nobilitata, assembly GCA_963855945.1. Lineage (NCBI taxonomy): Eukaryota > Metazoa > Arthropoda > Insecta > Diptera > Therevidae > Thereva > Thereva nobilitata. The sequence continues at coordinate 171,120,595 of OY979694.1, forward strand.
ATGTTGACATCTTACTCCGCAGCGTTGTCAAGGCGGGGAGTATGTTGCGGCAGCACCCTAAAATAACAAGAAAAAAGAACCACAAAGAAAATTGTAACAAAAAAAATCAAAGTATACCTAATCCCATGATCAACCTAAAAAACCGTGATTCCAACTGCAAACAAGAAACACCAGCCATAATAGAAAATCTAAAAATGTAAACAAATCAAAAAATTAGCTAAACAACATAATTTACCAAATTACCCCTTCTTCTATAGAAAATCCTTAAAATATATAACACATTATATAAGAACAAGAAAATATTACATTACCATCATCTTACCCTTTTCATACAATGTTGCAGCCATCAAATGTCAGAATAAGACAGCTGATATACATATCAAAAAGGGGCACGTACACAACGAAGTGGATCCAATTCCAATTCCAATGCCCCACCTCATTGCTCTTCCAATCAATTGCCTATTATCATGGGCGCAATAAATATCGCAGCAGTTGGTCGAAAAATTCAGATCATTTTTTATCTTCACGACGTATCGAGTCTGAAGGAACGCAATATATAGTGATCTCATCCAATTACCCAAGTTGAGCGACGCATTGAAACCTCAACTCCCTAGCTAGTCGTATCGAGGCAGCATCCAGCTCAAATCCCTTATACATAGTTAAATAAACACACCTAATTTCAGCTCCAATCAGGCAGATATCCTCACAAGTAGAGAAAGTAGTGCAGAACATCAATTTAATAGAAGCTGAAACCATCAATGAACATAAGGCCAGCGCCATCTATCCGAATGAACTAAAACCACCCACCGACATTAATTCAAGGAAAATCATCAATCCAATCGAGCCAAGAGAATCCAACTAAGGAAGGAATTCAGCAACTCAGAAACAATTCTCAGCATTTCAGAAAATCATTGGCAGTAACCATATAATATTCAGGCAACATTTCGGACGATATCGACAATTATTTAATTAAGGCTGTTTACATTAGGCAATTTTTATCAACATTAAGTTAATGAATTAGAATAATTGCACAGTGTAACGCCACCACTGGAAATATTTAGATAACGCCACCACTGGAAGTAATTTACTGTTCCTTCTTCTTCATTTAAATAAGACATTGGTATATAAACTTTGTAACTTAAAGTAAATAATTTTATATGTAAAGTTTTGTTATGTAAGAATAAGCTTTGAAAAAGAATTGATATTAATTTTATGTAATATGTTATGTAGAGTATTGGTCTCCCCACTTTGCCACGGTGCGTGAGTTACTATAAAAAGGGAACGCTCACCCCGAAGAGACCAGTCTAAGTTTGTACGCAACATAGTTTTGACTAATAAAGAATATTTAAAGTGTTATAAGTGTTATAAACTGGCGCCCAACTAGTGGCAAAAGAATCCTGAAATTGTAAAGATTGAGCACTGAACAGTCTCAGAAAAACATTAATTCAAACATACGTTTTGATATCGCACTGCTTACAAGTCATATCAAAACATAAAAATATAAGTACAGCACTGAGCCCAGTCTGTGGAAACTCGCCTTGATATCGCACTGCACACGTCGAACAGTCGTATCAAAAATAAACGTACAGCACTGAGCCCAGTCTGTCAAAATTCGCCTTGATATCGCACTGCACACGTCGAACAATCGTATCAAAAATAAACGTACAGCACTGAGCCCAGTCTGTCAAAATTCGCCTTGATATCGCACTGCACACGTCGAACAGTCGTATCAAAAATAAACGTACAGCACTGAGCCCAGTCTGTCAAAATTCGCCTTGATATCGCACTGCACGTCGAACAGTCGTATCAAAAACAAACGTACAGCACTGAGCCCAGTCTGTCAACAAAAAAAAAACTAGCACCGATACCAAACTGTTACGCCGTACAGTCGTATCCCAAAAACTCCAACAACAAACAGCACTGAAAACAGTCTGTAAAGCCGTTCAATTATCGCCGCTACTGGAAGAACTAGCAGCACTGAATACAGTCGCAAGGAACAATCGCAACCGTATTCTGTGGATTTTTTTTCGTTATATATCCACACCAATACCAACAGCCGACAAACAGAAGCTCGCGAAAGAGCATTGGGACATCCAGTCAACGCAGCTGCAGAACCAGAACGCGAAAAGCATCTACACACTTTCAATTGCCCACCCGTTACCACCCACAGGCTTATATACTTCACGTAAAAGGGGAATTACGAGGATTCAACGAATAATTCTCATCTAGCTACACATAAGCGTGGTGTAAATTTAAAAAGAAATATAACGTACAGTCGCTCACAAATTGTGCGCGTAGAAACCAACTAAATTATATTTTCTTTTTGTCGTTCTCATTCTCAAAATGCCACGAAACAAAAACCGCTCAAGCATTTCTGAATACCACAACAATGATAATATAGCATTGACGGAAGACCAATTTAAAGAATTATTGGGTAGTGTTGGTACGTCAAGGTCAGAACAAAATAAAGAAGGAAGTTTCTCGTCATGCTCAGCAAGATACAATGGTTCCCGCGATGCCGCAAAAGTAGAAGCATTTATTGAAACAACCAGTGTCTTCAAGGATATCGAGAATATATCAGACCGGAATGCTCTAAGAGGCCTATCACTACTATTGCAAGATGAAGCTTCTATTTGGTGGCTGGGAGTAAAAAGCAATATAACATGCTGGGAAACTGCAGTGGACGCATTAAGGAAAACATTTGCGCCTAAAAAGCCGGCATTTAAAATTTACCAGGATATATTTGGTGAAAAACAAAACCCCTCTACCCCAACAGAAATCTTTATATCTCGTAAAAGATCGCAGATAGCACAGCTTCCAACAGGCATCCATAATGAAAGTACCCAAATAGATTTCATTTTTGGCTTACTACATATCTCAATTAGAGATAAAATGACCCGTGATAGTATTCCGACGTTTGATGAGCTAATCAAGCGAGCAAGAGAAATAGAAGACGCGAAACAAGAGCGTACAAGAAGTTCATCGGGCGGAAGGAATATTCGAAAACAATGCTCATATTGCCGAAATTATGGCCATGAATTCGCAGAGTGCCGTAAACGACAACAAAGAAGCCAAACCCATGAAGTGGAACTACCAAATAGATCCAGAGTTCCCGAGTCAACAATGCCAGAGGAAAAGGAACCCATACCACGATTAGTTTGCTATGGATGTGGTAAACCCAATGTTGTAAGAAGTAAATGTCCGAAATGCAATCCGAAATCAAGTACTTCAGCAAATGCATTAGACTTTTGTAGCTTGCAAATCGGCAACATTTATACCATAACAACACGTTCACGCCCTATGATGACAATTAGAATCAAAAATTTTATAGGCACCGGTTTTGTAGATTCAGGTGCAAAATCTAGCGTAGCATCACACACGCTTTACCAATGCTTGTTGAAGTTAGGTCATATATTCATGGAAAGAAACTTAAGAATCACCATGGCAGATGGAATACCAAGACCACAGAAGGTCCTCACTACTCGAGCCGAGATACAAGTAAAGGGACGTACCGTGGAAACTGAATTTATTGTGTTACCAGGCCGCAGCAACAATGGTACACTTCTCGGAGTTGACTTCATAGAGGATGCTGGCATAGTTATCAATTTGCCACAAAGAACATGGAATTTCGTAGATAATCCTAATAGTCACTTCGACCTTATTTATGAAAATATGATACCGTCGCCCCAGTTGAAAAGTCATGTGCCCTTAGAAAGAAATGTTCCTACACCTAAACATTCCGATGAGCCTATGGAATACGGACCAGAACCAACAATCGGAAGCAAACACCAATCGCCATCATCACCTACTACGATTACGTCCGATTCAATACCACCTACTCCAGGGAAGAATTTAGATCTCGGTAAAATATACTTGCCATCAAAGAAGCGCAAGCTTAAACCAGCAAAGCTTTTCGATCAGAAAACTAGCATAGCTAGTATTGACTTCGAGGAAATTCTTCGAGAAGATGAAGCTCAAGAATTGGAAATGTCAGAACGAGAAGAACTGAATCAGTTAATTTTTAATTACAAAACCGTTTTCCAATCCAGAGGACCACCCACTAGTGAAGTAGTACATCATATCGACACCGGAAATCATCCTCCTAGATCGTCTCCACCATATCGCCTTTCTATACAGAAGAGGAAAATACTAGAGCACGAGATTGAGGAAATGTTAAAAATGGAAATAATTGAGTCTTGCGAATCCCCTTGGGCAGCGCCTGTTGTTCTTGTACCCAAAAAAGATAGCGGTACTCGAGTATGCATAGACTACAGAAAATTAAATGATATCACTAAACACGACAGCTTCCCTTTGCCAAGGATGTATGATCTGTTACACCAGGCAAAGCAAACAAACTATATGTCAACGCTAGATCTCCGAGCTGGATATTGGCAAGTAGCAGTAAAACCAGAAGACCAAGAAAAAACCGCATTTGTGACACCACTAGGACTTTACAAATTTAAACGAATGCCTTTTGGCCTGCGAAATGCACCAGCAACATTCCAGAGATTAATCAATAAATTCAAAAGCAACCTATGCAGTAAAAGCACCATACTAGCCTACCTGGACGATTTAATTATATTGTCCGACACCTTTAGAAGTCACGTTGAAGATCTTAGCAGAATTTTTGATAGGTTAACAACCTATAATCTTAATTTAAATAGGGAAAAATGCAGATTCTGCTGCTCCACTATAAAATATTTGGGCCACATTATTAGCAATAAAGGAATTCAACCAGATCCAGATAAGGTGGTAGCAATAAGCAGAATGCCGGATCCGTCAAACGTTAAACATCTGCAAAGTTTGTTACAAACGTGCTCGTGGTATAGAAGATTTGTACCAAGCTTTGCCGAAATCAGTAAACCGTTAAGCGAATTAACGAAGAAAAATGCAGAATGGAAATGGGGTCCAGAGCAACAAAAGGCAGTGCAGCAACTGAAAAATGCACTAACTAGTTCTCCCGTGTTAAAGCAAGCTGACGAAACTCAGCCGTACATTCTCAAAACAGATGCAAGTAACTATGCAATCGGAGCAGTTCAAGTGCAGGGGAGGCCGCGGAAGAACATCCAGTGGAATATGCTAGTCGCCTTTTGAGTCCAACAGAGCGAAATTACTCAACTACAGAACGGGAAGCTCTCGCTATAGTATGGGCTGTAGCCAAATTTCGGGGTACATTGAAGGAGCAGAAATAACAGTTACCACAGACCACCAAGCACTGAAGTGGCTTATGAGCCTCAAGTCACCAACGGGGAGATTAGCCAACCTTACAACATACAAATAAAGTACATAACAGGGCGAACAAATGTAGTCGCCGATGACTTATCACGCCCGCCATGCGAGGACAACAACGCAAACACCTGCGGAATATGCAGTATCACCATCGACCTTCCGAGACGCGGTGCAAACGAAACAAGAAATGAACAACTAAGAGACCCGGAGCTGCAGAAAATCATCGAATGCTTTGAATCAAAACATCCCCGAGAAGATTGTGATTATTGGAGCAACAAAGGATATCTGCTAAGTAATGGAGTTCTATACAAATATAACCCTGACATTGATGCCGATGACGCTCAACTAGCAGTACCCGACCAGGAGAAAGCTGCGATAATGAAAGCATATCATGACGACGCAACCGCAGGACATTATGGTTTCCAACGAACATACAATCGTATCGCTACCCGGTATTTCTGGAAAGGTATGCGAAAATATATTAAAAGTTATGTCAAAAGTTGCCACGACTGCCAACGATTTAAAGTCAGCAATAAGAAGCCAGCAGGTTTATTGCAAACCTCATCTAACAAACAAAGGTTTGAATCCATATCTTTCGACTTATTTGGTCCTCTCCCTACGTCTGTAGACAACAAGTCTTGGATATTTTGTATTGAAGACAATGCTTCACATTGGATAGAACTGTTTGCCCTTGAGAAAGCCAGCGCCGATGGCTGTGCACGAATATTAATAGATGAAATATTTCTAAGGTACGGATTACCGCGACAAGTGGTTAGTGATAATGGGACGCAATTCGTGAGTGCTGTAATGCAAAAAGTAATGTTCTGCCTCGGTATTCATCATTCATTTACACCAGTGTATCACCCAGAAGCTAACCCAGTAGAACGAAAAAATCGTGACCTGAAAGCACAGCTGTCAATTTTAGTAAAGGGAGATCATCGTAGTTGGCCAAACAAACTACCAGCCATAAGATTTGCTATGAACACCGCTTACAATGAAAATACGGGTCGATCAGCCGCATTCCTGACATTTGGGCGAGACTTACGAGCTCCGAAAGACGTTTTTGATGACTTAAAAACTGTAGTTTTGGAGGAGAACTTCATTCCGGAAATAACGCCATATTTGGTTCAACTAGCAGAAGCTGTACGAGATACTCAGGAAATCCAAGAGCAGAAAACCGAACGTTCGAAGACGATTGCCGATCGCAAGAGACGACCTGACCCTTGCTACTAACCTGGAGACTACGTGTGGGTAGCAACACACCCAATTAGTAACAGCAAAAAGGGGTATTGCGCAAAGTTTTGTCCTAAACGTGATGGTCCATATATTGTAGCAAAAAAACATGGACCGTCAAGTTACGAGATAGCCCCAAGCACATCACCCACCGATATATTAGGAGTATATCATACATCAGCCCTCAGTCCATACGTCGGACCAGGACCTCCTATCATTGATCCAATTACACGACTACGCAAGCGAGGACGACCTAAGAAGGATGACGTCACAAAATAAAATCATGGCACCTCGTCGAGACGACCACGGAGCCAGAGGGGGGATGTAACGCTACCACTGGAAATATTTAGATAACGCCACCACTGGAAGTAATTTACTGTTCCTTCTTCTTCATTTAAATAAGACATTGGTATATAAACTTTGTAACTTAAAGTAAATAATTTTATATGTAAAGTTTTGTTATGTAAGAATAAGCTTTGAAAAAGAATTGATATTAATTTTATGTAATATGTTATGTAGAGTATTGGTCTCCCCACTTTGCCACGGTGCGTGAGTTACTATAAAAAGGGAACGCTCACCCCGAAGAGACCAGTCTAAGTTTGTACGCAACATAGTTTTGACTAATAAAGAATATTTAAAGTGTTATAAGTGTTATAACAGTAATTTTTCCAAAATAAAACCATAGAATAAATTTGAATTTCCTCAATATTTGAAAGATAATTTTAAGCAGTGTAATTGGAATTAATAAAAAGCTGAATTATTTTAAAAGTGAATTTTGACCAAAATAAATCTAGGTGATCACGGCACAATCTCCACTATGAACCCTTGTCGGACTATCATGTGTTAAATCCTTCCACCTTGACGGTCAAAGACAGTATTTAAAAACGTTTGGAAACCCTCACCCTCATTACGCACATCGACAATGTCGATAAAATCGACATGTCGATAAATTCGTGACACAAAAACATGCAGATTTCATATAATAAACAATATTATTTTCTCAAATTTTAAAATTTCCCTCAAGGGAAATTTATCGACATTGGCATAGACATCGACAGATGATGGAAATACCAAAATAATGTAGTGTCGATTTCAAGTGTCGATAGCGGTACTCGAGTATGCATAGACTACAGAAAATTAAATGATATCACTAAACACGACAGCTTCCCTTTGCCAAGGATGTATGATCTGTTACACCAGGCAAAGCAAACAAACTATATGTCAACGCTAGATCTCCGAGCTGGATATTGGCAAGTAGCAGTAAAACCAGAAGACCAAGAAAAAACCGCATTTGTGACACCACTAGGACTTTACAAATTTAAACGAATGCCTTTTGGCCTGCGAAATGCACCAGCAACATTCCAGAGATTAATCAATAAATTCAAAAGCAACCTATGCAGTAAAAGCACCATACTAGCCTACCTGGACGATTTAATTATATTGTCCGACACCTTTAGAAGTCACGTTGAAGATCTTAGCAGAATTTTTGATAGGTTAACAACCTATAATCTTAATTTAAATAGGGAAAAATGCAGATTCTGCTGCTCCACTATAAAATATTTGGGCCACATTATTAGCAATAAAGGAATTCAACCAGATCCAGATAAGGTGGTAGCAATAAGCAGAATGCCGGATCCGTCAAACGTTAAACATCTGCAAAGTTTGTTACAAACGTGCTCGTGGTATAGAAGATTTGTACCAAGCTTTGCCGAAATCAGTAAACCGTTAAGCGAATTAACGAAGAAAAATGCAGAATGGAAATGGGGTCCAGAGCAACAAAAGGCAGTGCAGCAACTGAAAAATGCACTAACTAGTTCTCCCGTGTTAAAGCAAGCTGACGAAACTCAGCCGTACATTCTCAAAACAGATGCAAGTAACTATGCAATCGGAGCAGTTCAAGTGCAGGGGAGGCCGCGGAAGAACATCCAGTGGAATATGCTAGTCGCCTTTTGAGTCCAACAGAGCGAAATTACTCAACTACAGAACGGGAAGCTCTCGCTATAGTATGGGCTGTAGCCAAATTTCGGGGTACATTGAAGGAGCAGAAATAACAGTTACCACAGACCACCAAGCACTGAAGTGGCTTATGAGCCTCAAGTCACCAACGGGGAGATTAGCCAACCTTACAACATACAAATAAAGTACATAACAGGGCGAACAAATGTAGTCGCCGATGACTTATCACGCCCGCCATGCGAGGACAACAACGCAAACACCTGCGGAATATGCAGTATCACCATCGACCTTCCGAGACGCGGTGCAAACGAAACAAGAAATGAACAACTAAGAGACCCGGAGCTGCAGAAAATCATCGAATGCTTTGAATCAAAACATCCCCGAGAAGATTGTGATTATTGAAGCAACAAAGGATATCTGCTAAGTAATGGAGTTCTATACAGATATAACCCTGACATTGATGCCGATGACGCTCAACTAGCAGTACCCGACCAGGAGAAAGCTGCGATAATGAAAGCATATCATGACGACGCAACCGCAGGACATTATGGTTTCCAACGAACATACAATCGTATCGCTACCCGGTATTTCTGGAAAGGTATGCGAAAATATATTAAAAGTTATGTCAAAAGTTGCCACGACTGCCAACGATTTAAAGTCAGCAATAAGAAGCCAGCAGGTTTATTGCAAACCTCATCTAACAAACAAAGGTTTGAATCCATATCTTTCGACTTATTTGGTCCTCTCCCTACGTCTGTAGACAACAAGTCTTGGATATTTTGTATTGAAGACAATGCTTCACATTGGATAGAACTGTTTGCCCTTGAGAAAGCCAGCGCCGATGGCTGTGCACGAATATTAATAGATGAAATATTTCTAAGGTACGGATTACCGCGACAAGTGGTTAGTGATAATGGAACGCAATTCGTGAGTGCTGTAATGCAAAAAGTAATGTTCTGCCTCGGTATTCATCATTCATTTACACCAGTGTATCACCCAGAAGCTAACCCAGTAGAACGAAAAAATCGTGACCTGAAAGCACAGCTGTCAATTTTAGTAAAGGGAGATCATCGTAGTTGGCCAAACAAACTACCAGCCATAAGATTTGCTATGAACACCGCTTACAATGAAAATACGGGTCGATCAGCCGCATTCCTGACATTTGGGCGAGACTTACGAGCTCCGAAAGACGTTTTTGATGACTTAAAAACTGTAGTTTTGGAGGAGAACTTCATTCCGGAAATAACGCCATATTTGGTTCAACTAGCAGAAGCTGTACGAGATACCCAGGAAATCCAAGAGCAGAAAACCGAACGTTCGAAGACGATTGCCGATCGCAAGAGACGACCTGACCCTTGCTACTAACCTGGAGACTACGTGTGGGTAGCAACACACCCAATTAGTAACAGCAAAAAGGGGTATTGCGCAAAGTTTTGTCCTAAACGTGATGGTCCATATATTGTAGCAAAAAAACATGGACCGTCAAGTTACGAGATAGCCCCAAGCACATCACCCACCGATATATTAGGAGTATATCATACATCAGCCCTCAGTCCATACGTCGGACCAGGACCTCCTATCATTGATCCAATTACACGACTACGCAAGCGAGGACGACCTAAGAAGGATGACGTCACAAAATAAAATCATGGCACCTCGTCGAGACGACCACGGAGCCAGAGGGGGGATGTAACGCTACCACTGGAAATATTTAGATAACGCCACCACTGGAAGTAATTTACTGTTCCTTCTTCTTCATTTAAATAAGACATTGGTATATAAACTTTGTAACTTAAAGTAAATAATTTTATATGTAAAGTTTTGTTATGTAAGAATAAGCTTTGAAAAAGAATTGATATTAATTTTATGTAATATGTTATGTAGAGTATTGGTCTCCCCACTTTGCCACGGTGCGTGAGTTACTATAAAAAGGGAACGCTCACCCCGAAGAGACCAGTCTAAGTTTGTACGCAACATAGTTTTGACTAATAAAGAATATTTAAAGTGTTATAAGTGTTATAACAGTAATTTTTCCAAAATAAAACCATAGAATAAATTTGAATTTCCTCAATATTTGAAAGATAATTTTAAGCAGTGTAATTGGAATTAATAAAAAGCTGAATTATTTTAAAAGTGAATTTTGACCAAAATAAATCTAGGTGATCACGGCACAATCTCCACTATGAACCCTTGTCGGACTATCATGTGTTAAATCCTTCCACCTTGACGGTCAAAGACAGTATTTAAAAACGTTTGGAAACCCTCACCCTCATTACGCACATCGACAGTGTCGATAAAATCGACATGTCGATAAATTCGTGACACAAAAACATGCAGATTTCATATAATAAACAATATTATTTTCTCAAATTTTAAAATTTCCCTCAAGGGAAATTTATCGACATTGGCATAGACATCGACAGATGATGGAAATACCAAAATAATGTAGTGTCGATTTCAAGTGTCGACAGCTGTCGCTGTCGATGGCGGTGTGTGTAATAAGGCTGCCCCTCTTCCTTGCTCAACCTCTCCCATCTAAACAGTGAAGAACGGGATTCTATTTTAAACCTCTGTCGGGAATATAACCAATTATTCTATATTGAAGGCGATAAGCTGACCGCCACTGACGCTGCGGAACACACTCTCCCTATCCTTCCTGGGAAATCTCCAGTTAACACCAAACCTTATCGACTTCCCGAAATCCACAAAGCGGAAATCGATAAGCAAACAAAAGGTCTATTACAAAAAAAGATAATACGACCTAGTTCGAGTCCGTGGAATTCACCTCTCTTGGTAGTCCCCAAAAAGGCGGGCCCAGATGGTCTAAAGAAATGGAGAATGGTGGTCGATTTTCGTAAATTAAACGAGTTGACTATACCTCACGCCTACCCACTTCCCAACATAGAGGAAATTTTAGACCAACTTGGGAATTCTCGCTATTTTACTACATTGGATCTAGCCAATGGCTTCTATCAAATTAATTTAGCTGAAAAAGATAAGCCAAAAACCGCGTTCAGCACCCCGTGTGGACATTTCGAGTTTAATCGAATGCCCTTCGGATTGCGTAACGCACCAGCTACCTTTCAACGGCTGATGAATGTATTTTTGGCAGGACTTCAAGGTACGCGATGTTTCGTTTATCTTGACGACATCGTGGTATATGGTCATAATCTTACGGACCATAATAAAAAACTCAGGGATGTATTCAAATGTCTCAAAAGATATAATCTGAAATTGCAACCAGCTAAATGCAGTTTCTTACATAAAGAAGTGATGTATCTGGGTCACACCATCACCGATAAAGGCATCAAACCTAATCCTGAAAAGATTTCCTCTATTCAATCTATAAAAGCCTCACAAAACAATAAACAGGTCAAGTCCTTTCTAGGACTCGTGGGATACTATAGAAAATTCGTTCCTAATTTCGCAGGATTAGCTAAACCCCTTACTAACCTTTTAAAAAAGGATGTCCCCTTTGTTTGGGACGCACTATGTGACGAATTCTTCGAATTACTAAAAAGGGCTATAACTGAATCCCCAATCCTTCAATACCCCGATTTCCAGAAAAGATTTTTTATCACTACCGATGCAAGTAATACAGCTATAGGTGCTGTCCTCTCCCAGCAATTTAATGATAACAATGACGATCTCCCAATAGCTTACGTTAGTCGTGCCCTCAATAAAGCTGAGAAAAACTACTCCACTATTGAGAAGGAAGCATTAGCGGTCGTTTGGGCAGTGAATCGTTTTCGCCCTTACGTTTACGGAAGGAAAATAACGATCATCACTGATCACAAACCTTTGGTTTGGATATTCAACCTTAAGGACCCAAGCTCACGAATAATGAGATGGAGAATAAAGCTAGAAGAGTATGATTTCGATGTCATTCATAAGAAAGGAAAATTAAACACTAATGCAGATGCCCTATCTCGTTTACCAACGGCGCAAACATTTGTAGTAACACGGTCCCAAAAACCGTCTTGATAATCAACCCTGTCCCACAATACAGGAAACCCATAACCCAAACGAAAACTCACATATTAATGAATTAACTGACCCGGAAGAAATCTCTAGAGTATTAAAGGAGTATCACGATAACCCCATCGAGGGACATCAAGGAATTAAACGCACTCTTCACAGAATCAGAGTAAAGTTCACCTGGAAAACTATTACTAAAGATATAAAAAAACTACATCAAATCTTGCGAAATATGCAAAAAGAATAAAATAAGTACCAAGACTAAGATACCTATGAAAGTAACCTCCACGTCTAAAATCCCATTCGAAAAAGTTGCGTTAGATATAGTTGGCCCCCGTCCTACATCCGAAAATCAAAACAAATATATATTAACCTTTCAAGATGATCTCACCAAATTTATCATGGCCATTCCAATCCCAAATCAGGAAGCCCACACAGTAGCCGAAAACTATGTCCGGAAATTAATCTGCATCTTCAGTATTCCGAAATCACTTCTTACTGATCAAGGAACCAATTTCCTCAGTGACGTATTTAAACGTACATGTCGTCTTTTAAAGATCCAAAAACTACAAACCACTGCATATCATCCTCAATCTAACGGTTCTCTTGAACGTAGCCACCGTACTTTAGGTGACTACCTCCGATGCTATGACAGTAAGGACCCTTCCAACTGGGACTTATGGATGGATTATGCAACTTTCTGTTATAACACTACCCCACACTCTCTAACTAATTATACTCCGTTCGAAGCTTTATTCGGACACAAACCCGAAATACCTTCTTTATTGACAAGACCCCCAGAACCAGTCTATAGTTATCACGACTACGTCCTTGAATTAAAAGCCAGATTGCAAAGTGGGTACCACACTATCAGAGAAAATCAAATAAAGGCAAAACTTAAGGCCAAAGAATACTACGACCGCGGTGCTAAACCATTGCAACTTAATGTTGGAGATTTTGTACTCATAGAATCAAAGGTGAAATCTAATAAGAAGCTGAGCCCTCTATTCGAAGGCCCTTATGAAATAGTTAAAATTAATTCAAGAGAAAACTCTACAATTAAAATAGGCAACAAACTAAAAATCGCCCTCCGTTAAATAACCTTATTTTCCAATTCCTTTCCAGATTCTTTTTGCCCCTTTTGCCAATTTAACACACACTACATCTAACCGGCAAAAGCGTGGTTTATTAGATATAGTCGGCAAGGCACAAAAATTTATTTTTTGAGTTATGGATAGCGACGATTCCAAGAACATAGATGGAACAATCCAAAAACTTCAGACTAATCAAGCTAACATACACCACTCTTTTACAGAAAAAGTATCTGTTATAGTCGACACCATGCAACATTCACTGTCTTCCTTAAATGATACCTTTTCCAAAATCTCTAATAGCCTCAACACCATAGAAACGGAACTTGAAGATCAAAAGATAAATCAAAGAAACTTTCACCTGTTCGATGAAGCTGCTAATATATTAACTCTTGCAGCTAATAATATCATAGCATGGCAAGCAGAATACTTAGATATATTGCAAGAAGCAAGGCTTGGACGATTAGACAAACACCTAGTCAAATCTGAAACATTTCTCAAAGCCCTTCAGGACATACAGCTTGAAACTTTAGACCATTTAAAGCTTCCCATGAAACCCTCTGAAAATAGTATATCACTAATCGCTAAGGTATCTACTATCTCACCAGTCCGGACAACAAATAGTTTGGTCTTTAAAATAGAAGTTCCACTTATTAAGAACTCTTTTTCTTTATACAAACTCACTAGGGTGCCGACCAGATCCAAAAACAACACTTATTACCATGTTAAACCTGATTCCCAATATGTTCTTATTGACGAAACTCGCGAACAATATGCGTTTTTTAAGCAAAACGATCTCGGCGATTGTCGGTGATTTCAACAAACAGAATTTATCTGCACTCAAAATTTCATCTTATACAGGGTGCGCCAGAGAAACTTACTTATTTGAAAAAATCCCCGCGCGGTGAGTTAGGCGGGTAGAGGGGCGGGAGGGGGGCGCATCTGGAGGGGGAAGTTCCCAAGTTTGTTTTTCCCTCCAGTCATTGTGAGCGAGTTACTGTCTGGTGTGCGATGTCGGTAATGGGAATAATTGGTCCTTACTTTTTTGAAGAAAACGGACGCTCAGTTACCGTGAATGGAGCTCGTTACAGGAACATGATCGAGGAATTTTTTCTTCCAAGACTCGAAGAAATGAACCTTAGGAACGTGTGGTTTCAGCAAGATGGAGCCACAGCACACACAGCACGAGACTCAATGAATTTGTTGCGACAGCATTTCCCCGACCGCCTCATCTCTCTCAGAGGCGATCTGCAATGGCCGCCACGCTCTCCGGATTTGACTCCATGCGATTTCTTTTTATGGGGTTATTTGAAATCCCTGGTTTATGTCGATCGACCACGGACCACAGCACACCTCAAGAACAACATTCGCGACGCCATTGCCAACATACCGATTGATATGCTGCAAAGAGTGGATAGGAATTTCAAAAATCGACTTCATCAGTGTATGCGCTATGGGGGTCGCCATTTATCCGATGTCATTTTCAAGACTGCATGAAAAAAAAATTGGGATATTGTATTCTAAAATAAAAAAAATTTAAAACAATAACTGAAGTACTTGTGTTTTTATTGACCTTTCCAATAAGTAAGTTTCTCTGGCGCACCCTGTACAGCTTTAACAAGGAAAATTGCATAATTAGCCTGAATCAAGGTGGAATCTCCCCTACATATTGTGAGTTTAGGCTCTTTAATTTGACGCATGAAATTTGGAACGTGCTGTTAAAATCGAACACCTGGATCTATTTGATACCTAAAAAGACTACTGTTCGAATAAGTTGCAATAGTAGCGCCTATTCCACATTTATTCAGGGCAGTGGAATTCTAGAACTCCAAGCTGGTTGTACAGCAAAAACTAAAGAAGTCTCTCTACAAACTCATGCAACCATCTCTCGCGCTGAAGCCGTGTTTTTTCAACTAGATAACACACCTCTTAATGACTTAGATCTAAACCTCTCTGCCATACCGACAAAGAAAAATTTCCCTCAAATAATCTTCGACAGTCGAGATTTAGATAATCTAAGTGTAAAATTAAACGCTATAGTTGATTCAAGCGAAACTTTAGATACTTATATTCCAAGTTACACACCATTCGATTCTAGCAAAATAATCAATATCTTACTATCTATATTCACAATTATCCTCTCAATCTCTTTATTTTATCTAATACATAAAAGATATTTTAAATGCCGTATATTAGCATGTCCAGGCCGCCAGGTTCACCCAGTTGAGCTCGGCGAATAAACCCACTATGATTCGTTCCTCGCTAGCTTCTGTTGTTGCTCGCGACCTCCTTTTATAGGAAAACAAAGAGTTTTACCTACACCATATTTCTCGCACTTATTATTGTAATATATCTATATTTGTTCCAAAATATCCTATATCATGGATTAAGCACATATAATTTTTGCACCAAACAACTGGTTTTCACCAATGAAATCTCCTTAGTATGGACTTACACAATACACATATATAATAGTACTCAAGTACTCAAAACTTTTTTAATATTATATACACACATATGGGACATTCTTTTACAAATCGAACACCTTTTTGACCTAACAATTTTGATTGGTTTCAAATTTTTTTTTTAGAGTCTATACTGAAAATAAAGAGACACGTATACGAGGTTTTTGTTCTAAAATTTTTCTTACCGAAAATATAACCATTGTGAATTTCAATGCTTTATCCAATTCTGTTATATGTTAAATTCATTATCTCTGGTTCTACTGATGCTATCGCCACAATTTTTTTTTTGTTTTGAAGATAATAATATAAGCTTTCAATCACGTCAATGTTGTATCTTCAACTATAGTATCTTTTGAAATAATAGCAATTTAATTGTTTAAATACTATTATTAACCTGTTAACCACAACGAAATCGATTTAAAAAATTACTATCGTATTCGTAATGTTTTTTGCTACAAAAGCCTTTTTTCAGAAAGATGGGGCCGTTACTAGTTTAAGAGTGAGAAAATAATTTCGTCTACGCTTCACGTGGCGCGGCAGCGCCCTCAAGTACTGAGCGCATAAAGTTTTATTAGAGTCACTGTCACAATTGCGTAAATTTTGTCTTTCGAAATCATAAATCGTTTGTGTTTTAACTAATAAAAAAACTTACTCAAGTATATGTGTTGGATATAAACATATGTTCAGCGATCGTTTAAATTTTACCAAACGTTCCCGTGCGATTCAACCTGAAAGCATAAAAGGGCAACTTCAAAAAGTATGAAACGGGGTTATATTTGTGTATTTATTCATACATACTGTTATTCCACTGTTTTACGCCTGTACAATAGTATTTTATACAAACATATAAATGCAATGAAATCTAGGGAAATGTACAATTGCACATAATTATTTTATAATTGTCACTTCAGTGAAATGTTCCTGCGACGAAAAATGCTTTGCTTTTGCTTTTTTTAGTGAGATAGGTATGATGCAATGATATGACAACGTTCCTTTCACTGTTACAGCTTTTTCAAATCTTGTTTGTAATTTCTTTTCTTCTTCGTCATACTCTTTACTTTCAACAAACTCCAATGAAATATTAGGAAGTGCTCCAGTTGCCCACTGGAATAACTCTCTTGGAGTTTGAATTGGATTTCCTACTCTCTGGAGGCTTGTTCTGGCAGCTAACCTTTTCAATGTCCCTCCTAAGCCGTCGCATGCACCTTTGCCGTGGGACGTTGGAAAGAAGTGCCACTCTGCTGCTATACCAAAGTCTTGTTGATGATGAATAAGATTGGCAAAGTTTTTTCTATTCTTATATTGAGCACTCGCTCCATCGGAAAATAAATAATTTTTTTGACTTTACTCAAGTTTTTTTTCAAAAAATTTACCAAATGTTTTTGGAACACGTAAACTGCTACTGTATCGTGGTGCAAGCAGTCTGAAATTATTACAAAACTTTTCATTTTTACTTCCAAATTATGCTTGTAGTAGATGGCAAATGGGTGAACTGTGGCTTGATTATTATTCCAGTGAATGCCTTGCACTGAATCCTGAATAACAAAAGCGTAATTTTCAGAAAAATCACACATAACAATACATTCACTTTCAACAAGTTCTTCCTTTTTAATAGTAACAAAAATATTTTGCTTTTTGACAAGAAATGAATGAAGAAGCAATTTTTCTAAACCGATCTTTAATTTTTCTATATAGTTATCTACTGGGGATATTAAAATTTGCAAAGATGCTCGGTCAACATTTGTCCACTGCCTGTAAGTGATGTCTTCAATATCATTTTCATTAAAAATGCTTTCCAATTCATCTATCAGATTTTGTGCGCCAGGACATGCAGTACACTTCCTAAAGTAGCATTTAGATTCCGCATCAGAGCAAATCATCCTTTTCAAGCAATCGTGATACGTTTTTACAGGATTTGGGGTTTCAGCTGTAAGGTGTTTTATATTAGGCCCTTCAAGTAATAATTTTACATTTTCATGAATTGCACAAACACATACAGAATGTGTTCCACTTCCACCTGCTAACACGCAATGTTTCGGGCGCAAAGATGCAAATTTTGAAAAACTACACTTGAATGCAGGAAATTTATCAGTATATAATTGATAAATTTCTCTTAAATTTAATAACAGTAATTTTTTCTGTACATGAATGCGTTGGCCATTTTTCTTCACAGAAACGAAATCTTTTTTACCTGGCATCATTCGGCTATTGTCATCCAGCTCATAAAAACTAATCACTGAATCAATTACATGTTTTTCTAAGGACGGATGGCTTTTAGGGGAAGGTGTACACAAAGTACCAGTTTGTTTTGCTACAGTGATCATGTGAGTTGTGGCGGCAGGAAAATGTTGTGCGATTTTTCTAAAAGACCAGTCTTTAAAAATAGTCAAAATTCTAATTTTTGTTTCACGTTCTTCAGTGGTATTAAATGTGTCTTTCAAAATTTGCACAATATTACTTCCATCATTCTCCTCTACACTAACACTATTCACATTACTAGCACCATGAAAAATTTTTTGAGACATCGCCTCGGAAATGCTTGCAACTTTTTCGGAAGAATAGCGCTTCCGGGAAATGAGTGCCTTTTTAATAGGTGAAGTACCGATCAAAATCAAACCTTTGTTAATTGCATCTATTGCTTCCGAAATTACTTCTTTATCCTCATCATATGGCGCAGGACTTGTTGGGCTAAGGGCTTTTTCCACTTCATCATCAGTCGAAGCTGTAGGGTCAATATCATCAACTTCTTGGTGCTGCGAAATACATGTATTTATTTACATTGAAAAACAATATTACAAAATCGCGACAGTATAAATCACAAGATATGTAATTTATCAATCCTTCAACAAAAAATGAATAAATTCGAGCAAAAAAATATATATTGAAATTTCTTAGAATTTAAATACAAACAAATAATATAATTAATTCATGAATTTTGTTTACTGAAATTAAATGTAGTGATAAGTACCTGATCGCCTTTTTTTTCTTCATTTTTGATTTCAGGGTTCTGACGCGATTCCGGCAATTTCTTACGGCACGTGTCACAAATTCTCTGCTCAAGAGACTCTTCTGTTGCTGGTTTATTTAATGCCAATAAATATTCCCTTCGTACTTTCCTGAGACATTTTCTGTTTTTCATTTTTGGATGAGAGGATAAACCAAAAGGATTAAAACATCTATCCTTTCTAATTTTTGGTAGTACCGATGATAGTGGCGGTTGTGACATTTTCTTACGTGTAACTAACTAGATTTTTCTTACTCACTTCCACAAATAAAAAAAGCCGAAAAGGAAGATGCGTGCTCTTACTACTCTTTTCCGAAGTGAACTACGTAAGCAGTTCGAAACTGAATGTTCGGACACGCTTCAACACGTTTCAAGCCCTCTCAAGCCCTCTCTCACCTCTCCCCATAAAACCAAGCGAATCTTTTTGTTTCGTGTTTCATCGTGTAAAATGAGCCTAGACGAAATTATTTTCTCACTCTTAAACTAGTAACGGCCCCATCTTTCTGAAAAAAGGCTTTTGTAGCAAAAAACATTACGAATACGATAGTAATTTTTTAAATCGATTTCGTTGTGGTTAACAGGTTAATAATAGTATTTAAACAATTAAATTGCTATTATTTCAAAAGATACTATAGTTGAAGGTACAACATTGACGAGATTGAAAGCTTATATTATTATCTTCAAAATAAAAAAAAATTGTGACGATAGCATCAGTAGAACCAGAGATAATGAATTTAACATATAACAGAATTGGATAAAGCATTGAAATTCACAATGGTCATATTTTCGGTAAAAAAATTTTTTAAACAAAAACCTCGTATACGTGTCTGTTAATATACAATAACAACTTCGTAACAAAAAATTGAGGAGATTTGGAGAGGTGGGAATTTTTTTTGGTCCAAATCCGTACGATTTGTAAAAGAATGTCCCATATGTAGTAGTACTTAAGTACTCACCAATTTTTATATTATATTATGCACATGAATAGTAATCATAAAACACAAAAAAAAAATATTAAAAATATTTAGCAAAATAAGTATAATAAAGAAATAATAAATAAAGCACTTCTGCCTAATAATTCTATAAATTTTGATTGTATAATAAACTTATAAGAAATCGTATAAAAAACAATTTTCTTTCTTTATGTAAAAAAAAAATATTTAAAAAAAAAATTTTTTTATGTTTACCAAATTTAACAAAAAAAAATATAATAATAAATTTTTTTTCAATTCATGTTTTTCTAAAGATCGACTACGCCGCTCTTCATAAGGGGGGAGGAATGTTGTACCCCCACAATGTAGCATTTTCATTTCCTACAATGTAACATTATATACATTTTGTAAACGGCTCCCATGATCAGGAAACATAAAATATCCTTAGTAAACAAATTCAAACAATATTTCCTTTCATACAAATTCAAACAATATTTCCTTTCATCTGCGACGTAAACAAATATATTGCAACGTAAACATTTTCATGCGATCCATTTCATGAGCAACGTAAATTTCTCATGCAATGCATCGCAACGATATTTTCTTATCTACTTTTTCACACGAAAAGCGCTGACTAGGCGACTTTTTCCTGATCATGCGAGCCGTGGTTTAGGTGGCCAAGACTACGAACTGATTTTTGGAAAATCAGTTCCCGTTGAGTCGCCAATTAGTTCATACCGTTCTCTGTCCACAAAATTAAAGATTAATAAATTTTATTATAATACGAGTGCCTCTTTATTTAAAGGAAATCCATTTTCACCACAATTGTCGTCCAACGGGGCTTAACACCATATTAGGATACCCAGACCTGAATAAAACATTTGTTCTAACCACCGATGCAAGCCAATATGTGCTTGGCGCTGTTCTCTCAAGAAGGACGCCCCATTTGTTACGCTAGTCGAACCTTAAACGAGCATGAAATGAACTAAAGCACGATAGAAAAAGAACTACTAGCTATAGTTTGGGCGACGAAATACTACCGTTCTTACTTATTCGGGAGACAGTTTATTATAGAAACTGATCATAAACCATTGCAATGGCTATTTTCTATTAAAGAGCCGAATTCGAAACTCGTTAGATGGCGATTAAAACTGTACGAATTTGACTACACGATTAGGTACAAAAAGGGTACAAAGAATAGCTGTGCCGATGCACTCTCAAGATTGCCAATTGCAGAAGCAAACATACTACAAATAATATCGGTATTCCAAATAGCATGTCTTGCCTAAATGTATTTAAAACCCAAATAGTTATTAACAAATCAAATACTGGATCTCTTAGATTAAAACGGACGAAAATCTTTGACAAGAATCGAACGATAATATATACGAAATGCCTTGATGAACAGACCACGATCACGCTATTAAAAAATCATTTTAAGCCAGGCGGTTTAAACGCGATACTGGTAGAAAATGAAGAATTTTTTGATATGATCACCAAGGCGTTTCTTGAGCATTTTTCCAATAGCGGAAAACTGAAAATAGTTCGTTGCTCTGTAATCCTTGAGGACGTGACTGACGAAGAAAAGTTAGCCGAACTCATAGAGGAAGAACACATAAAAAACAACCATAGAGGGATAGAGGAAGTTTTCAAAGAATTAAAATTTCTCTACTACAATCCCAAACTAAAACCTAGAATAACAGAATTCATAAATAATTGTGAAGTTTGTACGTCGAGAAATACGTAAGAAACCCACCAAAACCATTGTTAAAGATAACAGACACCCCACAAAATCCTCGAGAAATTGTGCACATAGATGTATTTTACACCTTAGAAAAAACTTTATTTTTAATGATAATAGATAAATTCTCAAAGCACGCTTTCGCATTGAAAATTCTTGGTAGAACGTAGACAGAATTCAAAAGAGTTCTATCATATTATATTAGCCAATTTGGAAATGTTAAGAAAATTGTAGTTGACAATGAGTTAGGTTTTAAAGCAATACCCCTGAAAGACTTTCTAAAAACACACAATACAGAAATCCACTATACATCCTGTAGCAACCATACATCAAATGCCGACGTAGAGAGAATACACAACACAATCAACGAACATATACGTTTACTAAAACACGACAATCTCAGAAACCAGGGTACCGTAGAAGAAAGAATCCTTAGGATAATAGCTTTTTATAATAATACAATACTTTCCACTGCAAATAGAAAACCAATCGATTTTACAAACGGCTCCATCCACCAAGACGAATACGGAGAAATTTATGATAGAATTTTAGCAAAAAACAAAAAGTCATAGATCGCATAAACCAAGGTAGAAAAGACATCTCTCTTGAAGCCGGAGAGAACTTCATTAAAGAAATAAGAGGTGGTAAGAATCATTCTAAGTATAGGAAAATTCATTCAGAAAAGTTAGATGAAGACCATATTTTAGACGTAAATAATCAGAATAAGTATTATAGATCCCACGTTAAGTCTAAGAAGAAATATCAAATTGAAGGTAGGCCCTCAATTAGAGTTAGCAATAGAAGAGCACAGACAAGACGTATTGAAACAAAAATTTAATTACAGAAAATATGACGACATACTTCATGGCGACAACCATTTTACTACTGGCTATGACAACTGTTCGACTGACGGAGACACAGGAAATACATTTACGGGACATGAAAAATAATAACGGGTATATTACAATAAAATTAGACGAAGTAAATATAATTAAGAATTATGTTAAGATGCTGCACATAATAAATATAACCGAATTTGAAACTACCAAGAACCGCATAAAACACAATATACTTACACTCAAGTCTAAATCAGAATTAATAGGTCCAATGTATGATTCAGTTAACCAGAGTCTTATACTATTAGAAGCTAAGATAGAAAATCTAAAACCTCACTTTAGGGAGAAAAGAGGTCTCATAAATATATTAGGGACTGGACTAAAATATATAGCAGGGACTATGGATCACGAAGATGAAATACTGATTAAAAATAAGTTAGACCAATTATTTGCATATAACAGTAAACTTATCGATGGAATCAATAAACAAGTTTTCATAAACAAACAAATTTCTGAACAAATACAGAACATTACCACCCATATTAGGGATCAACAACGCTCTATAGAAACTTATTTAAATACATACAACAATCAAGTTGTCGGAAGAATTACAACCCTAGAAGAGGAGATAGAGCTAATGCAATATTTATATCATGTCAACCACGATATATTACTTCTCAGAAATCATGTAGACGATATCGAGCAGGTATTGTTTTCCAGCAAGTTAGGAATATTCACCAAGAACATCCTAAACCACGAAGAATTAGAACTAGTATCAAGTATAGAAGGATTTAAAGAGATAAAAGCGGCAGTAACGTCGTACAGAGATCAAATCATTATTATTGTACTTATCTCTAAATTTTCCGAACTCACTTATTCCAAAGTCCTAATTGAACCAATACCAGATAAACAGAATAAATCTATTTCAATAAAAAGAAAAGAAATTTTAATAGATAATCAAAATACAGCATTCGAATATCCGGTAAAAGATAACTTAAAGAAAAACTTGGTCCCTATAGCTGACAATTGTGTTCAAAACATTATGAACTCCAGAGAGGCATTTTGTACAAAAGAGGTTATAGATTTAGAAGAAATAAAAGAATTAGAAGTAGGAATCTTGCTAACAAAGAATTTCAGAGAACGTAAAATTAGCCAAAATTGTAATAATTTAAATATAACTTGAAAGGAAACTACCTTATAAAATTTAAGAATTGTAACATAGAAAAAAGAAATAAAACATATGAAAACTTTGAAACAAAAATATACGATAAAATTATACTACCCAATTTCGTTACGAAGATTAAGGAAGAGATCCCAACCCCTAATTTAAAATTAAAAGATTTGTTCCTAAAGAATTTGGAGAATAGAGAATTGATAAAAAATCTTTCAGAAAATAATGTTTATTATAATATCTCAACAGTAGGCATAAATATGTTTCTTATTTTAAGTGTCATTATCATAATAGGTATTATATGGAAAAAGAAAACTCATTCTATGGAAATCAAAGTATGTAAACAATCACAATCCAACGAAATTTCGGCGGAGCCTCAATCTAACGATGGGGGAGTTACAGTTGGCTATAAAAAACAAATAATATAATATAATCAAATCGCGCGTTACTCGTGGCCAATTTCCTGCACATGCCAATTTTTCTCTATTTTTTTTCATTAAAACAAATTGCAATATCCGTTACAGCTTTTACCTTTAAAAATTCCAAGAATCGTTAACCATGCAGACGCTTAGAATGCATTTTTGATAGCGCGTGCAGGTGAACGATTGACATTGAGCAACATAGGTAAAAGAACTCGAGCAACCCACGATCGAATAATAATTTTTACAATCAGTCTGAAACGCGGTTTTAACTAGAGAACACTCGGAAAAGATTCCGGTGGAAAGTGATTGATATTTTAAAAGTTTGAGTAAAAAAGTTGTTAGATACTATTTTAACCCTAGACAGATAATCTGCGTAAAATTGACGCATGCGTATTCGAAATATTGCTCTCTCTTTCTACATAGTGCGAATCCGTCGCTATGCGCTTAGGACATCTCAGTTGTCGCTTAGTGCTACCGTGAGGCGCACTCGTTACTGAGGTAAGTGTTACCGACAGACCTTATTTGGTAATTTTCGACATAAGCTCAGGTGAAAAAGTACTAAAAAAGTACGAAATAGAGCCAACTTTAGCTTTAAAATTGCTTATAATTTCAAAAGTAAATGCCGTACCGTAAAAATTTTCCGGACATTATTCATAGGAAATACTCCAAGCTTTCTAATTTTGGAAAAAAGTATATAGGTTAACTACGTATTTTTTGGAGAAAAAGGTTATGCGTCAATTTTACGCATGATTATCTTTTACGTACATTACAATATGATTATCATTCTAGGGTTAAAAAAGATTAAAAAGTTCATCTGTGTAATGAATCAAGTATTTGACTTTTAATAAATAAAGTTTTTATTATAAACCGTAATTACTTAAAGTGTTCTTTTTTTTGTAAACAATATTTTTTTATATTTTTTTTATAACCGCAAGAGTGATTATTTTATCTGTTAACTTCTCGTTCGGTGAGACAAGTGGCTCCCTTAGTGAAAATAAAAAAGGTCTTCTCGTTTTTTGTCTCGGCATAAATATGTCCTTTTAATGTGTCTTAACATAGTGTTTTTTTTGTTTTAAGCATATTTATTTAAACGTTATAATGAATCTTATAGGCTATGCTTAAACCTATTTTCCCTATCTAACCTAACTAACTTACTGGTCCTCCACGGTCGCTCTAAGCTAAACCCTATTTAACTTAATTAATTAATATTTTTTTCCTTTCGGCCTCTTTATTTATTTTACTATAGCAAAACTTAACTCTGTTAATTTAAGAATTTTTCGGAAGAAACAATATATTTTGGATGAATTCTACCCCCCTCCACTTTTCAAAAATAGATTTTGTACTAAATGATTATTTTTATTAAAAACACTTTCAAACAAATCGCTATAACTTCTAAAATAATTGTAGTAGGATAATGATCTTGCGCTTGTTGGAAGTGCCCCACCCCCAATTTTTCAAAAATATGCTTTTTATGCTGCAATAAAAAAAATAGTTTTTGAAGATAAAGTCATAGAAAATGGGTGTGTTTGGGATATAATTTATCCCTATTTTCAATACTCAATGATCAACGCTGAACTTAGAAAGAACACTGGTTGCTTTAATTCAATTTTAAATATTTATTAATACTCCAAATTATACTTCAATATAATAACTCTACATTCTACGATATACTATTTTTACGTTACTACTATTTTATTCCAATGCACGTTGTTTTCTATGTTTTATATGACTTTAATTTCTCTTGACAATAATTTAATATATCTTTCAATCCCGATTCGCTTTGCAATCCTTTTGATTTCGGTGTAATTTGGTCCCTTGATTTGCTGGATTTGCGTTGGCGTTAGCTGAAAGGTTAAGAGTTACATTAAGTTTGGGTTTGGGTTATAAATTTGATATCAGGTCAGTACACTGATATTAGTAGAAATTTCTATCAGTTAGTTGCAAAGCTTTAGTTTAAATATCAGGTAAATACACTGATATTAGTAGAAACTATCAGTTTCAAGGCGACTGGTAGAACCAAATTTTAATATCAGGTCAATACACTGATCACGGTGCGCCTTAACCAAATTTAAATGAAATGGTCTTACACTTATAAATTTCTTTTAGATTTTGAATTTACAATGTTCAGAGATAATAAAAAATGAAAAATCAAAATCATCCCCGGATAGCTTCTCAACAAAAACGACTTTGAATATTTTTGCACATGAAATATGATATTTTTATAAAGCTGGTATTGTATCAGGTTAATAAATCGAAAAAATCTACATATTAATGATTTGCAAGTTATTTTCTTATTCACATTTTATTATCAAAACATACGATACAAAAAAATAACATAATTCAGTTATATTTGAATTATTAGTTTAGACATGTAAAACATTGTAGATGCATACAGCACGCAAAAGCTGTTTAGGATAGGCTGGGTGATTTGCAGCAACTTTGTTAATTTCCCAGGAAGACCTTAAGAAATCATAATGTACGGACTCCATCGCCTGCTCGCCGAAAAATTCTAATCCTTTACCCCTTTTGTCACAGATCTGTTCAACTGCATGAACCTTAGGTGTAATACTGACACCTACGGCCATGTAGCTCCTTTTAAAAGCTCCTATGCTTCTTTGTAATTTTTGTCAAGGCTATTTCCAAAGCATGTGGAGACAACTATTTTAAAGTCGTCAAATACTTGAACATATTTGAGTATTGCTAGATTTGTAGATTTACGTAAAAGATAAACTTTATCTAAAAGAATTTTGCACGCATTCCCCTTAAATTCGGAATTTCGGCAAGTGCGTAAAGACAGTGGGCCAAGTCAATAATGCACGTTGCGCGAGCAAATGACTTCTTCAGCAATTGGAAGTCTGTGGCTGAATAAGTCATTTGCTCGCGCAACGTGCATTATTGACTTGGCCCAGTGTTAACTACACCAAGCATCAGGTGTAATTCTGGTGGTGGAATGATGTCAAGGAATGTACTATTTTCAACAATTGTAATTAGCGGTAGATGAATGAAATTGAAATATTCTTTCGCTAGTTCTTTCGAGCAATGAATACATTTTTTAAACCCCTCCAATCCCTGTAATGCCCAACAATAATCTCGTCTCCGTTTTGTTTCAGGATTGGAGGGGTTTAAAAAAATTTAATCAATTCTCGAAAGAACTAGCGAAAGAATATTTCAATTGCATTCATATACAAAATTGCTCAGCATCCTCGAAAACGGGAGAAATATATTTTGGCGCTGATATTACAAAAAAAAATCACTCCTTTTGGGGGAGAGTATTGGCCGGTGGAGGGGTTGGTGGGAGTCGGAAGCGATATCCAACACCACCACCGTGCGGTGGAAAGTGCTTTTTTTACAGGGAAACCGTGTAAAGCGCGTTTAACCCCTCTTGGGTTTAGCTTTTGGCCGTTTTGGGTAGTGGCGCAACCCCAAAGAGAGATTCTAACAACGCCATCGTGTTCAGCATCCTCGAAAATGGGCGGATAGGTACTCTTGTTCCGGGTCAAAATATTTACATGTTCGTCCGACGTGACACACCCTCCACTAAATACAAGCTTTTTAAAAATATCAGTTTGTTTTGAGAAACTATCCGGCGATGATTTTGATTTTTAATTTTTTATTATCTATGAACATTGTAAAATCAAAATCTAAAAGAAATTTATAAGTGTAAGACCATTTCATTTAAATTTGGTTAAGTCTCACCGTGTGATATTAGTAGAAATTTCTATCAGTTTCAAGCCGACTGATAGAACCAAGTTGAGATCACTAGCTTTTAGCTGGAGGTTCTTCTACTTCAAGTCAGGTAGAAGGCCGAATGCGATCTGAAGTTCTGATCAGCGTGCCCCGATATTTATTTCTCTGCTGACAATGGCCATAGCAATCTGGCGGGGCAATATTGTAGTGGGGCTACGCTTTGCCTTTGCTGACTAAGTGCCCCCTTTAACTTGCTGAGTAAAGTTGGCAATGTATTAGTGTATATTTGACAGGTCGGTTTGTTCTAGGTTACTATTTTTGAATTTAATTTTTGTTTTGGTTGTAGATTATGAGCACTTTCAGTAATGCAGGTTGCGTGCGCAATTGACTTATTCAGCAAGGGAAGTGTTGCTGAATAAGTCAATTGCGCACGCAACCTGCATTACTGAAAACGCCCAATATTTATATTTTTTCAGCTTGCGAATTGGAGTGGATTTATCGTGGAGACGGAGCCGGGTTGTCAGATAAGTTTTTTCTATATTGGAATGTTATTTCTTTGGTTAAAGTTTTATATTTTTTAGGAATTATTGCTGCCGTGATGGACATCCTCTTACTTTGGGGCCGGAATAATTTGGAAGGACAGGTAACAATTATATAAATATTCTGATGCATTTTCTGTGATATTACTTGTTTTAGGTTTTCAGGTGTTGTTTTCTGTGTGGCCTGGACAGGGTGTTATTGAACTGAACTGAACATCAAAGTCTTTCTACTATACTGCAAGTAAACGTCTGATATACACAGTGGGACAAATCCTGATCCAATAAGCACAAAATCATTATCCTACTAAACTTATTTTAGAAGTTATAGCGATTTTTTGGAGTGTTTTTAAAAAAATAACCATTTAGTACAATATATTTTTTTAAAAAGGGGGGGGGGGCTTCAACCAAAATATATAGCTGGGAAAATTCCTGTTCCAACAAGCCCAAGATCAGTATCCTACTACAATTATTTTAGAAGTTATAGGGATTTTGGGAAAGTCACTTCAAAAAAATAATTATTTAGTACAAAATATATTTGTGAAAAATGGGGAGAGAAGACTTCAACCAGAATATATAGCTGGGAAAATTCCTGATCCAGAAAGCCCAAGATCATTATCCTAATACAATTATTTTAGAAGTTATACCGATTTGTTCGAAAGTGTTTCTAAAAACAACATTTAGTACAAAATCTATTTTTGAAAAGTGTGTGGGGGGGGGCTAGACTAAATATATAGCTTCTTCGCGAAAAATTCTTAAAATAACACGAATTTTAAGAATTTCGACCATGTTACGTTCTTTGCGAACAATTTGACCCACCCTAATGTACATGCACTGTACATAATGGTGCATATTTCGACCAATACGTTGACTGGGAATGGTGAGAAATTGAAATATTCATTACAGTTATCGCAAAACTTCAGATTTCACGCTCAACACTGAAATTGCTTTAACATTTGAAGGAGAAGAGATAAAATAGTAAAGTAATTTATATTACATATTGCAGGGAATTTAATGCTCTATAGCCCTTTTACCGGCATTTATTTTTTGGGTGCATCGTTGAAGTTATCTGGTCAAAAAGAGCAAAAAATGTGAAGCAAAAATGTTTTTTTTTTCAAAATTAGAGACTTTCAAGAGCAGATATCTCGAAATCTATACAAGATATCGAACAACTTGACTGAGTAAAACTTGTAGTAAATTTAATCAGCTTTAATTTTGTTTAGAGTGGTCATGTCGCATAGTTCTAGAGATATAAGCGAAAAGCCGAAAAATGGGACTTTCAAATCCCCCCTCCCCCCAGGCTCAAGGGCTATGCGTGGGGACTTTTGATATGTTCACCTCCTAACTAGTCCAAATAAAGTTACCAAGTCAAAAATTGTGTTCCAAACATTTCCCTCTATACCCATTCGTTGCCTGGCCTAAATATTGTGCAATAGAAAATAATTTTGAAATATTAATGCCCGGTTTCACAGTGTCGATTTGAGCTTTCGCTCAGCTGAACCTGAGCAGTATTTCTGAGCTTTAGCTCAAGTCAGTTCAAGTCAAGTTTAGTTTTCGTGCTCAGTTCAGCTGAAGTTAGTTCACTGGATTTTGCAGGCCACTGTGGTTGAATCAGTTGGGGAAAGGACCCCGCAGAATTTGTATGGGAAATGGGTCCCGGTCAAATTGGCCCAAATTTTACTCACTTATAGCTTTCGGTGAGTTGATAAAAAGTTCCCGCACAGCGGAAAAAACTCCCGATCGCGAGAAATGATCGTCCGAAGTTCGGTTTTTTTTTCGCTGCCTACAGCCTTTGTGCGCATATATCGGGCCATGTTATATATATATATACATGTTATATATACATATATGCATATATACATGTTATATATATGGGTACATATATATACAGGGTGTTTCAAACCACCCGTGACACCCAATTTTCTGGGAAAGACTCGATTGAAAAAAAATCCCCAAAAATCATTCATTTGGGGGTACAAGGAAGCTTCGGATAAAAAATGTTTCTAACAAAAGTTTAATATTTCTCTTCGGAGAATCAGAATCCGTGAAAAAAAAATGGGGGTTGTTTTTTTTTCAATCGAGACTTTTAGAAAATTGGGTGTCACGGGTGGTTTGAAACACCCTGTATAGATATGTACCCATATATATAACATGTATATATGCATATATGTATATATAGCTATAAATGAGTAAAATTTGGGCCAATTTGACCGGGACCCATTTCCCATACAAATTCTGCGGGGTCCTTTTTGCTTTTGGTTGATAATTTGTGTGATTTCTGTAGTTTTTAATCTTTAGTTGTAAGAATTTTTGAAAAGGATATGGCCGCTTATTACCTACAATAAGAACGAGTACGACGAAAGTAGACATCAGCTCACCTCAAAGTTTCGGATAATTTTCCACTGTGGGGAACTCTGCATTTGGAATTGTTATATGGAGCGTTTATCAACACTATTATTTTGTCAGGCAGTCCTCGTTGCCGTAGTGCCTGCCTTATAAAGCTCCTATTAACCGATTCGAACGCTTTCTCATAGTCTATGAAAGCAAGGTAAAAGGGGGATCGTCATCCAGTAAACTGGTTTCAAGGTGTTAATATGTTATATGCAGGAGCGGCCTTTTCTGAATCCTGCTTGCTGTCTTCTAAGTGTTCGGTCTACTGCCTCTCTTATCTTTGATAATAATATGTGGGAAAAGATTTTGCCCACAGTAGATAATAGACAAATGCTTCTCCAGTCATTGCATATTGTTAGGTCCCCCTTTTTTGGTTTTTTGACTATGACACCTTTCGTCCAATCGTCCGGAAAGGTACAGGTGTTCCGCGCTAGTTCCACGCTTGGATGTATCGCGTCTGCTATTAGCGTTAGTTTTCAGCAATTCCATTGGCAGCTTTACCATTGGCTATTGCATGAATTGCGGTTGCTATTTCTGTCTTAGATGCTGCACGAGTGGTGATTCTTATTTGCTCTGCATTGTTAAGTTTTCTTCAGCTTCCTGTGAAAATGTAGCTTCAGAGCGACAAATAAATAATCTATGCATTTATTCTCACTCTTTACGGCATGCTTTGTAATAGAATGCTCTCATCTTTTTACAATTGAAAAATCCAACATAATTAAATTAAATAAATAAACACAAGTTCACTGTGATTTCTCTAAAATTAATGACATTTCTCTCACTTATATACTGAGCTTTGGCTTAAGTGCCCAAATTTAGTCGTTCAGTTCAAATCAATTTTGAACCAAGTTCAACATTTGAACTACTACTGTGAAACAGTAAAATAAGTTGAGCGAAAGCTTAAGGCTCAGCGAAAGCTTAAGTGAACACTGTGAAACCGGGCATAAGAAAGTTGTTGAGAAAACGTAGCCCCAACTTTACTACAGCTCAACTTTACATCTACTACGATCAACTTTAACCTCTACTCCTTTTCCTGCCTGCACAAACATGCATCGCCATTCGTTTTTCTAAAAGGGTTCTGTACGGACATGGAATGTCAGCTCCTCGTTTTTCTTGCTTCACAAGTATACCTTAAGTCAAATATAACTTTTTGTAATAACTTATAAAGGTGTAAGTTAGTTTTTGTTCTAGAAAAAAGTTAATAAATTCCGATCATTAATAAGCTCAAGAACTAGTTTGGTGTATCAAAGCCCGTTGCCTTTCCACAGTTCCGGCATAAAATTAAAGAAACTTAATTACCATCAGTGCTCATTCAACAAAAAAATTTGGTCCTTCGAGCCGGATTGTAGAAGGTAACGGTGCATGAAAAATCCATCGCAAGTGCTCAGCTCGGAATTTCCATCTCGCGTTCTTAAGCTCAACGGCACATCGTGATCCAGTATTGTAAACACCGTTAGGAACAGTGCTCGGAGATCTAAAATTCTTGTCAAAAGAGTGTTGGGTGACATTACCTGCGTGATAAGGAAAACTTTATATTTTTTATTGGAGCTCAGTTTCGAAGTCAGAACTTCCTAACTTTTTAATAATTTGATTATTTATTTTTAGAAAAGAAGTTCAAGAGCTCACGGAGCACGCATAGTATTTTTTGGCGCTCAGTTCTTAGAAAGTTCAAAAGCTCAAGAAGTCCACATTATTTTTTTTGGCGCTCAATTTTTGGAAAGCTCAAAAGCTCACGGGACTCAACAGAAACTTGTAGCATTTAACGCAAAACAGGCTCAAAAGCAGAATTATTAAGGATAAAATCTGTGTTAATTTGTTTATGATCTGAGCTCGTTAAATTAATTACAATTTATCTTTTTTAGATGCATTAAAGCTCAAAGACTTTGCATAACTTTAGGCAAGGGTTTTGATATTGTGAAGTTTAAAGCGCGTAATGTAGTAAAAGGACTTACTCGCTCGAGGTTAAAGAAGCTCAGAACAATACTTAATTTTGATAATAATATTTTTTACATTAATTTTTATACTATTAGCTTAATTTGTAATCTCTAATTTTTATACTATTAGCTTAATTTGTAATCTTTAATTTTTATACTTTTCTCTTAACTTCACAGCTCTAACCATAACTGAAAACAAACTTATAACATTCTGTGTGCTCAAGTGCTTATTCATAAACTATTTCAGTGCTCTTACTATCGGCTTTAATCATAACCCATTTTTTCTTAAATACTTTTTATAACGCCCTGTGCTCCAGTTTTTATTTATAAACTATTTTAGTGCTCTTTCTAACTGCTCAAGCGTTATCACAACCGTTCATATTTAATTCATATTAAGAAGCTACAGTTCTGGGCAGTGCTCTTCATCAAATATGCCTAACGAATCCATGCTCGAAGCAGATGCCGAGCAAGTGTTTAATGCTCGCCTAGTCCTCCAGCGGGGAAAGGGGGACGTTCTTGAACTCATCAGAGATGAATGTTCTACTGAAGCATTCAACCAGCTCACCATCCCACAGCTCCAATCTAAGCTTCACATTTTGGATGACACGTGGTCCTCTTTTAAGCTCAACCACGATAAGCTCGCAACCGAGTTCCCGCAAGTATACGTAGCTTCAAATTACTGCACCAAGAAGGTCTTTGCGGGACTCTGTCCTATTATTCTGACGCTCATTCGTCGATTAGCTCCAGAATCGCCGCTCTAAAACCAGCTGCAGCTCCCGCTCCAGCGCTATCCACATCCGAGTTCAGGCCATCTCCTGGTACGACCGCTTATCAGCTCTTTGAGAAACTCAAGCTCCGACCATTTACCGGCAAGTATCAAGACTGGAAGGAGTTCGAAGATATGTTCCAGGCCTTGGTAGGCTCATCTGATGATATCCTACCAGTTCATAAAATGTCGGTGCTCAAGAATTCAGTTCAAGGGGAAGCAGCACGCCTTATCAGCCACATGAAGACAACGGGTGAGAACTGTTCAGTGGGCTGGAACCTGCTCGAGTTTCGATATGAGAATAAACGGCTCCTGGTGTCAGCTCAACTCGACAAGCTCTTCGGAAGTAGCTCAATAGTGTCCCCGACTTCCCAAAGCCTAAATGACCTCCTCAACGGTGTCCGAGAAGCTCTAGACGCCCTGAAATCCCTCGAAGTACAGGTCGACACTTGGGACTATGCAGTGGTATACCACATGTTGTGTCGATTGGACCCTACCATCAGGAAGGAATGGGATAGAAACTTGGAATCGGTCACCGAATACCCGACGATCAGGGCTCTACAAGACTTCCTGAAATCAGAAGCCACATCGTTGGAGAGCATAGAGCTCACTTCAGGAGGTTCGCTCAAGCTCAGGACACCGCCAAGATTCAGTCCAACCCCGTCGAGCTCGAAGCAACAGAAATACTGCACAGCTCGATCCTATGCTACATCAGCTCAAGGTGAAACTCATCGACTCGTTGAGATTAGAGGGAACCCCAGTCACCTTAAAAAGGCTCCATCACACTCCAGCCTCCCTGGATGAAGGGTGTTAGAGACCCCAACGACCCTGGTCATATATGTGACGGTTGTGGGAAGGACGATCATTACATAGGGGCATGTGACAAATTCAGGGACAAGACGCCCCGTGTTCGCCTTCAGCTCGCGACACAGTTTAAACTCTGCAACAATTGTCTTGGCAGGCATCATACGGATGCCTGTCGGAATCGGAACCGCTGCAAGACTTGCCAAGGGAAACATCACTCGCTGCTCCACATCGGCGATTCTTCTCAAGCTCCTGTTCAGGACCAGGACTCCAGCTCCCCCAAAGAAGTTCAACCATCAACATCCACAGGTCAACCAGCTCCCCTTACAGTTGATAATCTATCAAATCCGCTCATTTCGCTCTGTGTTGTTAGCTCAAACCAATGTCCAGTGGTCCAGCAGTCAAGTCTCTAACAGCTCTACCAGCTCATCACCTGCATCAACATCAAGCTCTTACCTGGCAACTACTTCATCAGCAACCAACTCTACAAGCTCCAGTTCTGAAACAACACAAATTGATTCCTCCAGTTATACTACTAGTCCATCCATCTCTACAACTCCTTCAACAATTTTAATGGGTCATCTTATTTCTCAAGCTCCATCTCATCTAGAATAATCAAATTTCTCTTCAGTTTATCTAGCTCATTCAGAACTATTAAATCAATCAGCTGCATTGCTCTCCACAGCTCAAGCTCAACTAGTCGCTCCAACGTCAACAAGCCAACCAATCCGAATGCTATTAGATTCTGGCTCGGAACTCTCATTCATCACCAACAAGCTAGTTCTACAGCTGAAGCTCCATCGTCATCGCTCCTCGATCCTACTAACAGGCATTGCCACTATATCAGCTGGGAAATCTAAGGGGGTGTGCATCGCAACTCTTAAATCCTTGCATTCTGATGAACAGATTCAAGCCCCACTCCACATTTTGACCTCGCTGACATCAATACTACCCAAAGTCCGCGTTGATAGTTCATCATGGACCCATCTAAAAGGACTACAACTTGCGGATCCAGAATATCAAAAACCAGGACACACTGACATCATCTTGGGTGCAATTCCGTTTTCACAAGCCTTCAGATCTGAAATTAAACAAGCTCAACCTTCGGATCCTATAGCTTTCAAGACAATCTTTGGTTGGGTTATATTTGGCCCGACTAACAGAAGCTTAGCGCTAAAAAGTAGCCCAGCCCTTCACGTTCAACAAGATAATGCTCTACAGTACCTCTTATCACGGTTCTGGCTACAGGAAGAATCTAATCAAGTTAAAGTACCCAACCTTACGCCTGACGAAGAACACTGTGAAGCTCACTTCGCCAACACACACAACAGAGATTCTACAGGCCGGTATGTTGTTCGACTACCAATAGTTCCAGCACCGCAACAGCTGGGAGTCAAGAAACACCGCTCTACGATGCCTTCAATCAATGCTCAAGCGGCTCTCAAATGATCAGAAACTCAACCAGCTCTACCGAGACTTCATGAAGGAATATGAAGTTCTAGGCCACATGAGGCAAGCCCCCGAAGATCAATCGCGTCTAGGAAGTAGCTCTAACTTAGAATCTGGTGAAATGCTCGACGAAATTACCTTAGCACATGATACTTCGGTAACAGGAGGGTTGAGGGTCTCTGGAAGGCGATCACCAGTTCGGGCTCCTGCTCTTCCTCATTACTCTCTGCCCCATCATGGAGTCCTAAAGGTACAGAATTTAACAACAAAATTAAGAGTCATCTTTAATGGATCAGCTCGAACAAGCACCGGATACTCACTCAACGATGTTCTCCACGCTGGCGCAAAACTCCAGATGGATATCTTCGACGTTCTTCTCTGGATAAGACGTCACAAAATCATCTTTAGTTCCAATATAAGCAAAATGTTTCGTCCAATCAATGTTCATCATTCAGACTGGGATCTTCAGCGGATTCTTTGGCTCGATCAACAAAACAATATTGTTCCATACCAGCTCACCACAGTTACTTATGGAACCAGATCAGCACCATTCCTTGCAGTACGAGTCCTACTGCAACTTGTTCAAGACGGAGGCTCGAAACATCCACTCGCAATTGCTCCAATGACTAAAGGCCGTTATGTCGACGACATCTTTGGCGGCTCTGATACTCTGCAAAAGGCTCAACTAATAGCTCAAGACGTCATAAACCTCTGCAAGGCGGGGAGGTTTCCATTGGCAAAGTGGTAATGCAATACTCCTGCCTTCCTAGAAGTTCTATCGCTCGAAAGCGTCTTAACTGCTTCAGTTCATGACCTCGATGATACGGAATTAAAAGTTCTAGTACTTTCTTGGAGTCCTTCATTTGACCAGTTCATTTTCTCACCAAAAAGCCCGAAGTTAAAGAAAATCACGAAGCGCACAGTTCTTTCCGAAGTAGCTCAACTCTTCGACCCACTTGGATTCTTAGCTCCAGTTATAGTTCGTGCCAAAATGTTCATTCAAGAGCTATGGCTCAATAAATCTGGATGGGATGACGAGTTACCAGATCAACTTGCCCAACGGTGGTCGCACCTACGAGACGAGTTTCATTTACTAGCTCAAATTCGTATTCCCAGATGGATTAACACAATCTCCAGCTCCTACATTAAATTGCATGGGTTCTCCGACGCGTCACAATTAGCTATGTCTGCGTGTATTTACATCAGGGTTGTTAACTCCAGCGAATCAGCTCAAGTGACCTTGTTGTCTGCCAAAACTAAGGTAGCACCACTGAAACCAGTCACCATACCAAGGCTCGAACTGACCGCTGCTTGGATGCTATCAAAGCTCATCAACCATGTTCAAAAGGTACTAGAATTAGCTCATGTTCCTCTTTACTTGTGGACTGACTCGTCCGTCGCATTAACGTGGATTTTAAGTCATCCGACAAGATGGAAAGAATTTGTCCGTAATCGAGTGTCATCTATTCAAGAGCTCAATCCAACAGCAAAGTGGCATTATGTTCCTTGGAAGCAAAATCCAGCTGACTGTGTTTCCAGAGGTCTAGCTCCAACTCAATTAGAAAACTTCGCACCTTGGTGGAATGGACCAAGGTGGCTATGCAGCTCTTATTCATCCTGGCCAACTCAACAATTCAAACCATCAGCTCTAGCTCATAAAGAAGAACGACCAGGCGTCCTTGTTCACACGACGAAGACTCCTAATGAAACGGATCATCCATTGTGGTACCTGCTGTCGAGATATTCATCGATCTATAAACTTTCAAGAGTCACAGCACTGTGCAAACGGTTCCTATCAGTTCTTAAAAAATAAGAAAACAGCTCATTGACTCAAAGACCCCTATCTCCCACGGACCAGCTCGATGCTCAATTAACTTGGGTGAAGATCATTCAGCAGATTCACTTTTCAAATGAAATGAAAACTATTCAAGAAGGAATGCATTTACCAGCAGCTCACTTTATGTCAACACTAACTACGTTCATCGACCATCAGGGAGTCCTACGAGTCGGTGGTCGGCTACAGCAAGCTCAGCTAGACCCCGATGCAATACATCCGATAATCCTGCCACGAAAGTCCAGACTTTCATATCTCATCATCGCTCGAGCCCATCTATCAACATTACATGGGGGTACGCAAGTGACCCTTATGCATCTTCGTCAATACTTCTGGATTATTGGCGGCAGAGCTCCAGTACGTTCCTTCATCTTAAAATGCGTTACTTGTGCTCGATATCGTGCTCAACGTGCTCAATGGGTCAATTGCCAGCATCGAGAGTCACTCCAGTACGACCATTCCATACTACTGGTGTTGACTATGCCGGTCCATTCTCACTCAAGACGTTTCAAGGAAGAGGCGCTAAAACTTAGAAAAGCTGGATCGCTGTGTTCGTCTGCTTCGTCACTTCAGCAGTCCACTTGTAGGTGGTGACCGATTATTCAACTGAGGCCTTCATTAAAGCTTATCGGCGATTTGTAAGTCGTCGAGGAATAATTTCAGTGCTCTACAGCAACTGTGGGACTACATTCCAAGGTGCCAATAAGTTCCTTAAAGAACTGTTCAGATCAGGCTCTCAAGACAACGTTCAGCTCATCAGCTCCTTAGCTCAAGAAGGAACACGATGGATCTTCTCTCCACCAGGTAATCCTCACTTTGGAGGAAAATGGGAAGCTGCTGTCAAATCTGTTAAGTTTCATCTGGTACGAGTAATTGGAGAGACACTACTCATTTATGAAGATTTTACGACGCTCTTAGCTCAGATCGAAGCGGTCCTGAGCTCACGTCCGATATCTGCACTATCTGATGACCCAGAGGATCTCACCGCTCTAACACCAGCCCATTTCCTCATTGGTTCAGCTCCAACAGTTCTACCAGAAACGGCTCTCAGCGACCTGCCAGAATCTAGACTGTCTCTCTGGCAATTAGTTCAACAGAAGCTCCAACACTTGTGGCAACGCTGGTCCAAAGAATGCCTACAGCGCTACCAAGCGATTGCCAAATGGCACCATTAACATCATCAGCTCAAAATCGGCTGATGACGGTTGAAAACGATTTCCCCCAGCTCGATGGCCACTAGCTCGAGTCATAGACGTTCCTCCAGGGAAGGATGGTCGCATCAGAGTCGTGACAATCAAGACTGCAACAACACCACTCACAAGGCCCATCGTCAAGCTCGTAGTTCTACCAGTAGATACATTCATCAACACTGTTGCTGAAGGCGGGGAGAATGTTGAGAAAACGTAGCCTTAACTTTACTACAGCTCAACTTTACATCTACTACGATCAACTTTAACCTCTACTCCTTTTCCTGCCTGCACAAACATGCATCGCCATTCGTTTTTCTAAAAGGGTTCTGTACGGACATGGAATGTCAGCTCCTCGTTTTTCTTGCTTCACAAGTATACCTTAAGTCAAATATAACTTTTTGTAATAACTTATAAAGGTGTAAGTTAGTTTTTGTTCTAGAAAAAAGTTAATAAATTTCGATCATTAATAAGCTCAAGAACTAGTTTGGTGTATAAAAGCCCGTTGCCTTTCCACAGTTCCGGCATAAAATTAAAGAAACTTAATTACCATCAGTGCTCATTCAACAAAAGTATTAATTAGAAGTTCAACCAAATAGGAACTTCCTCTATTTGAGTTTTTATAACGTTTATATAACACAGGCCGACAAAATTTAACAAAAGTCCAGACCCAGAGACCAGACCTAACATACCCGAAGGATTTTGATGCTCTGAATCCGAATCCGTGTTCAGAATGGCCCCCCGTCTGGTTTTCGAAATATCCTAACCTAAAAGTGCAAAAAACGCGTTTTTTGCAGTTTTTGAGGTTACCTGAGGTAAGCAAAGAAATTATAATCAAAAAATGTTGTATGGCAATTGAAAGTACCACCCTGTCCCTTTTAAACCTATTTGGATTTTTTGAAAGATCTTTTTTTTCACCAAAATATCGCTATTTGAAATTTTACACTTTAGCGTATTAACTCAGCTACAAAAAAAATTGA
This sequence comes from Thereva nobilitata, assembly GCA_963855945.1. Classification (NCBI taxonomy): domain Eukaryota; kingdom Metazoa; phylum Arthropoda; class Insecta; order Diptera; family Therevidae; genus Thereva; species Thereva nobilitata. The sequence goes on from OY979694.1 coordinate 171,160,221, forward strand.
AACCAGACGTGTAGGAGCCTTTCTGAACACGGATTCGGATTCAGCGCATCAAAATCCTTCGGGTATGTTAGGTCTGGTCTCTGGGTCTGGACTTTTGTTAAATTTTGTCGGCCTGTGTTATATAAACGTTATAAAAACTCAAATAGAGGAAGTTCCTATTTGGTTGAACTTCTAATTAATACTTTTGTTGAATGAGCACTGATGGTAATTACGGTCTAGTCTCTAGTACGATAGGTCTAGTCTCTGGGTTAAAAATTTGTAGGCCTGTGTAATTAAAACGTTACGTAATTTTTTTGTGAACATAAAACTTTTTAAAATAATAAATGCAATAATGTTTAATTAAAATAATTATCTAAAATAAAAGTTTTAAAGTTATCTAAAATATATAAATATTATTATTGGCAATATGAATAACGTGTATTGCAATGAATTGGAAACGACAATCATAGGATTTAAAATTGTCAGACCCATTTCAGTAACCATGAAAGTCAGTGGAGGTATACCTCAAGGAAGTTCTCAGCCCTATTCTTGTCAATCTCTTTAGTGCGAGACTGCAAGTTACCTTAGAAGCTTCGGTAAATCGTTCCCCCCAGAATTTGAAGAATTTGTTAAAAACTTAAATTTGACAAAATTGACTGGTGAGAACGATCCCGTCAGCATTCCTCCGATTTCTTAAATCAAACAAAACAGGAAATGCTTACAAAAGCATTTCCTGCAAAAAATTCAATTCCAATTTCCAAAAAACAGGATATGCTTATAAAAGCATTTCCTGCTAATAAAATTCATAATCCAATTTCATTGCTTAGGACAGCATTAAAAAAAAGGTAATTGAAGTAATTTTAAGCATTGTATATTTTAGTCTTAAGACCGAATTAAAAGGATAAAGACGACTCTAAAGAGATCGTCACGGATTTTATTATTTTTTGTAAAATAAATTTAAATAATATTAAATTTGAGCGATTTTATTTAGTAAATCCCACATAAATGTAACTGGCGCAGTCGAAAAGTAAACCGAACCGATCACCGCAGGGAATTAATCTTATCCTAAGATAAGTTCTCGGTAGTTTTATTAAAAATCGATTTTTTTTAAATTAGTGCAAATTCCGGTCAATTGAATACTGAATTAAGATTAGTGTTGATGCATTTAATTAATTAGAGAGATAAAACAGTTCAGTGATCCAGTGAGAATTCAAATAGTGCACAAAAAAACACAATCAAACTTCTTAAGAAGGATCGGGAAAGTGAAAATTTTTTACCAAAGAAACAAAATATGTATAATAATAAATAAGTGTACTCGCATATGTGAAAGATAAGCTACACCAAGCATTTGATAATAACCGCAACACAAATCGCGAAATGGCTACTGAACAGCAACAGCAGGAGCAAATCACACAACTAAGGGGAAAATTGCAGCAACAGGCGGTACAACAACAGATGATGCAACAAAATCAACAACCAGTGCCACAAAATCACAATCACTTCGAATTAACAGCTGACCAAGTTCTAGAGCATTTTCGCCGTTTAAGACCGTTCAACGGGAAGGATGACTACGGCCTAATGGATTTCATCAAGTCAGTGGATAATGCAACTCAACTTTGCAGCAACGACCGTCTCCAGGAATATGCCCTGCGGATCATCTTAAACCAAAATATAGTAGGAGAAGCGAAGAGGTGCATCCAACGGTTAGGAGAGGAACTTGATTAGGATTCAGCAAAGTTAAAGCTTCATTTCCGTCCTCGTAAGGACTATGCAGAATTGATAAATGAATGTCGTAACGTTAAGATAGGAACTTTAAGAGAATTATTTAAGATACTTAGAACAGTAAAGTACAAGTTAAACGAGTTATAAAATTTTGAAAGTGAAAGAGATAGCCCTGTAATTTGTTCTCACATAACAATGATAGGCATCTAGTAGGAATCCTTATGGAAAAAATAGATAGTTTAGTTCGTGGGAATATTGACAAGAATTCGACTTTAATTGAAATATACAATAGATTCTCCGAGTTTAAACTGCTTGATGATGAAAGAGCTATTGCTTTTGGTCATAAAAAATGAAAAACAATTTTAGAAATAATAGGGATTATAACAGCCAAAATAAATATCAGATAAGTAGTTCTGATAAATATAATAACCCAGGAGAACAACAAAGTAACTCGAGATCTTTTAATGACAATTTCAATAATAATCATTGCATACAAAGTGTACACAGTACATCTAATCATCATAATAATATTATGATTCATTCATTTCGCGAAGCAACAGTTAACGCACGTATGCAATTTGCGCGTAAGCATTTTTTATATGAAGTAAATGAACTTCTATGGGACAAATTGTTTTCATGCATTTTTCGCGAAATGAATGAACTTCGCTGCTGACACGTGAGTTCGTTGACAGCAGCATCGACGACATTATTACAATTTATTATTGTTTTTATATTGATTAATTTTAATTACTAAGCAAAATTTGTACATATATAGAATTTATGGAAATAAATATTTTTTAATTGTTGTTCAGAAACCGAAGTGGTTTTATTAAAGCAACATTTTTGGTCCTTCGAGTAAAAAATACTTAACCTGTAGAACTAGGGTCTTCAGGTAAAAATACAACCTCTGGAACTAGGGTCCAAAGGAAAAAATAAAAAATTGAAGAATTTTAGTCACCTCCAGAACTAGGGTCTTGAGGCTTTGCTAGAATCTTCAATAGCTAATCTTAATACAAACTCTCAGGTACATCTGAAAATCTACGTCAGTTAAAAAGGCAATCTTTGAGAAAGCATCATTTGAGACAGCAGTATACAACATGGATCAACTACTGAAGGAACAGGCCAAGCACGTGAAAGTGATTAAAAAGATCACTTCCCAACTAAGCAAAGATTCGTCAGCTAGAAAACATTCGAGTATGGTGAGGCAAAGCTGTTATTCCTCAACAAAGCATGAGAGGAATTTAACAACATCGATAATCAAATCGAAGCAGTGAAGGAGCAGAACCCCGATCACAAATACTTCACCGAGGGGTATTACAATCAAGTTGAGGCACTCTGCGACCAGACAAAAGAAACTGTAGAAAGCGTGATTCGGGATGCAATCGAAAGAAAGAAAAGCTCTGAAGAAATTGCAGAACAAATGCGATTAATAAAAAAGCAAACAGCAATAATCGATACCCTGAGAAATAACATAGCCAACATCGAAGCAGATACGAAGAAGCAGTTATCATCAGTATACTATTCCCAAAAAATCAAACTACTACCCGATTATTGGGAATTGATCGTACACAATCATGCGAACATTATGGCTACCGGAAAATTCAGAGATGACTATTTTGAGCTGGATGTGTTCTCGAAAACTGAAAGCCTCTATCAGAACGCCGTAATACAAATGCAGGAGAAATTGGGCAATCAATCTGTAAGAGCAGCTACTCAGGCACCCGGAATGTCAACTGAAAGAAACCCAACCGTGAAACTACCACGCATTGACATCCCAAACTTTGCTGGAGATTATTTGAAGTGGCCATCATTCAAAAATCTATTTACTGAGTTAGTGCACAAAAACGAAAGAATTACCAAAGCCGAAAAGCTGTTTTATCTAAAGGCGAATGTAACTGGGGAGCCAAGTGAACTTATCCAGCATTTAACTATAACTAACGCAAATTACGATGCAGCCTGGGAAATCTTGGATCGCAGATATAACAATAAACGGATACTTATTTCGGTACAGCTGAGAAGACTCTGCAATCAGCCAGCGTTATCAAGAGAATCTGCTACTGGCTTAAAAATTATTCATGATTCGACACTAGAATGTCTAGAAGCAATAAAAAATCTAGAGATCGACATTCAAAACTGGGACCCTCTGATAGTGCATCTACTAATCGAGAAATTAGATAAAGAGTCTAGGCGCATCTATGAGCAAACTCTCAAAAATCCGAGAGAAATTCAGGCTCTAGATGAGTTTCTTAACTTCCTGGAAAATAGATTTCAAGCTCTGGAATCCATGGAACCTATGAAGTCTGATCAGGCAGCAAAAAAGAGTGATGTGAAGGTGTATCATGGCGCGGTCGGATCAAAGTCAATATGTGGCTTCTGCAAAGCCAGCCACAAGATATACAATTGTGAAAAATTCAACAAACTGACTCCTGTTCAAAGAAACGAAGAAGCTCGGAAAAGCATGCTCTGTATCAACTGTCTCATAAAAGGCCATTCCGTATACAATTGTAAGAGCTGGAAAACATGTAGAACATGTAACAAAAAGCATCATACTTTATTACACGTAAATTCAGTGCCTCAAAAACCCGAGCTAAATAACCGAGAAACTAAGGAAAAGGAGTCGAAAATACCAACTACAACTAGTAATATACTAACAACTCATATGGCAGAAAGTAAAATTGAGGAAGCTGTACTACTACCCACTGCGATAATTCAGGCAGTCGGCAAAAATAACACCAAAGTAATGCTGCGGGCGCTAATTGATCAAGGATCTCAAGCCAGTTTTATAACCGAACAAGCAGTGCAGAAGTTAAAACTCCCAAAAAACCGAATCAACGCAATTGTGACTACAGTAAATGAAATAGAGGTGAACGGTACTCAGACATGCGTCGAACTAACGATACAGCCTAGATTTTCATCAGAATTTAAGACGACTACAACAGCTCTGGTTCTCAAAAAACTAACTAATAATAAACTAATATTATAAACAAATCGACTTGGGAACACACAAGGAACCTAGTATTAGCAGATCCTGCGTTTGATGAGCCAACAAAGGTTGATGTAATTCTTGGAGCAGCAATAATGGGAAGAATTCTGATGGATGGTGTACTGCGAGGGTCACCAGGAGCTCCCATAGCCCAAGATACGGAGTTAGGTTGGATACTATCAGGCGAATTACAACAGCAAGTGCCCACTATATCACCTCAATGCTACGTGTGTGAAGTAGACTTACAGCAAGAACTCAAAAAATTTTGGGAAATCGAGGAAGTAAATACAGATGCAGTCATGACAAGTGAAGATGTAATATGTGAAACTCACTACAGAACTACTCATCGAAGACACTCCGATGGACAATATGTGGTACGATTACCTTTTAAAAAGGACCCTATAGTCGCCAATCTAGGTTGTTCAAGAGATATTGCCATGGCAAGATTGCTCCAAATGGAAAGGAATTTCAAAGGAAATAAAACTCTGGAAATCTTGTACAAGGATTTCATGAATGAATATTTACAACTTGGTCACATGATTTTAGCAACTGATAAAATCGACACAGCATATTATCTACCTCACCACGCAGTACTGAAACATGACAGTACAACAACAAAACTAAGAGTGGTGTTCGATGGCTCCGCAAAACGCAATAATCAAGAAAGCCTAAACGAAATACTGTTGGTTGGACCGCAAATACAGCAGAACTTAATTTCAATACTAACTAGATGGCGGAAACATAAGGTGGTATTTGGGCAAATCCACCAAACTTTTAACCTTCGTGATCCAGAGATTGAGCTTGAAAATTTCGTATTTAACTTCATTAATGAGTCAAATAAATTTTCATTCACTATTATTCACCTAAAGAACAATGTGTGTACACAGATTCAAGGCCATGAACTCCTTTTTTCTTTGCCTACAAGCGATTTAAGATGAAAAAACACGAAATAAGCGATTGAAGCTCAAGAAAAATTTCGTATTCTTTACAACTTTATTTGTGCGGCCCAAAATATATTGGTATAAAAATACCAACTTTTACTCGTTTAAACCTTTCTACAAAACATATCAAAGGCTGAATAGTGTGCCCTCAATGAGAAAAAAATTATACGTATTTTAGTGAGTGAAGTCAACTTTTAAAAAAAATAATTTCAGTCTCTTCTTATGGACTTTTCAGACGCGGCCCTTCAATTACGGGAAATTTTTTTATACTATCTTGAAATACTCGGAAAAACAAAAATTTTAAGCCACGTCTCGATGATGTGCCCTACATTAATAAAGAATACGAGCACTTAGACGTAGTAATGAAAAAACGAAACTAGTTTTAAAATAACACATTTTTTGATGGCACATCAAAGATTTCACGTGAAGAAGGTCTATATGAGTTGTTACCACTGTATTTTATCATGTTTGATTGTATTGTAAATGGGCCATCATTATATTTTGGTTAAAAAAAATTCTAAGTTGTTAAGGAAACTCATATTTACTCCTCTTTACTTTATAGTCCCGGCGCACTGTGTGACCCAGCTAATTTTTTTGTTTTAAATAATATAATTCTAGAAAAAAATAGCCAATTGTAATTGTTAAAGATTCTACTTGCTGCTGAAGTATAATGTAGATGTAGTAGTGTAGATTATAAAGTAGGAAGTAGTGAAGATTATAAAAAATGATCAAAAGTGGAAAAAAATTTTAGTAGTTCAAAAAAAATTTCCTTAGTTTTAAAAAAAAAATAATGTACATATCTTTCGATCAACCACAGTCAAAATAGAATTCTACTTATATAGACATGAGGCTGTTAATTTTTGTAAACATTCAGTCAGACAATCAGGTGCTTCTGTTACGTTCTATGTTGAAACTATTTAGACTATTTTTGCGAACTTAAAAAATGTAAGTATTTATGAACACTTATTTAAAACAAAATGGGTAGTTAACAATTCTATATTTATCTTATAAACGAAGTAGAATGGAACCTGGAACTCAGCCAACAACGAATAAGGCGCAAAAAGTCAGAGAGAAGAGGAAAATTGCTGCCGAAAAACGTGAGCAAAAAATCTTACAAAAACGTAAAGCCCGTGAGAAACCAATCGACGACCATAATATTCCTTTGAAACGTAGAAGACCAAACTCTCCTGATGCCGCAGGTGTAAAACGACGTTCTAAAAGGTTAGGTAATTCGTCAATAAAGCACTACGATGATGTCACGAGAAGAAAGAAAAAAACAAACAAAAATAATCCTTCTGATGGGTCTCAATCTACTCTAGCCAATTATTACAATACATCTTTGCAAGAATCTTTTGTTGACAATACACCTGTATTGACTCAAGAAAATGTAAATATAAAAGTACAATCAAACGATTCCAATATGAGTAAAAGAATTTTACGTTTGGAAAAAACAATAAGAAACTGTAAAAAAAGAGAGCTGGCTTTGCGACGCCAAGTAAACAAATTGGAAAAAATTAACATGAAACATCGAAAATCTATAAAAATGTGGAAACAAAAATATTACAGAGCAAAGAAAGTGAACAAAACGGAAATTGAAAAAAAAATCGATAAAATAATTAAACAGGGTAAGCCAGCTATTAAGAATAAATTACTCTACGGAGAAGTACTTGAAAGTCAGCTTTTAAAAAATAAAGAGAAAATAAGGTCTGAAAGAGAGAAATCACTTTTTTCTCAAACGATCGCTGGAAAAATTATAAAACGATATCGTTGCATGAAAAAAACTTCTGGCCTTGTAAGCACGTACTTACAAAGAAAAGGTGCATCGACATCATACAATTTTAATAGGAGTAAAATTAAAAAAAGTAAGATTCATTCGGAAGCCCAAAATGTTGTGAAAATTTTTTTAGAAAAGAATGAAAACTCTGCGCCTGGACCAAGTAAAAAAGATTGTATGATTAAAGATGGAGTAGAGGTACGTAAGAGATATTTACTCGACACATTAGATAATTTGTATTTGAAATTCCAAGCTGAGGAGTCGTTCAAAATTTCACGTTCTTTATTTTACGAACTATGTCCTCAGTGGATCGTCAGACGTAAAGTGACAGAGAGAGAAACATGTCTATGTAAAATTCATGCAAACATTGATTTGATGTTACAAAAATTAGTAAAATTAAACGTACTGTCGACGGCTAGTACAAAATCTTTTACGGAATTAGTAACATGTGACTCAATGGCTAAAGCATGCATGTATCGTGAATGCGAAGCTTGTCGAGATAAGTGCGTTAATTTATCAAAAGATTCTCAGCCGACATTTTATTATCAGTGGAGTCGTAATTTCGTTGATCGATTGGGTGCCAAAGATAAAATGTATCACGTCAGGATTACGTCAAAACAGAAGATAGAGTGCAACACGAATGATTTGATCAAAGAATTGAACTCTCGTACACCAGATTACTTGAAACACGTATACAATACTGGACATCAGTATAAATTTATGGAGACTTTACAAACAAATTTGGATTTTGACGAAGTTAAAATGGTGATAGACTTTAGTGAGAATTATAATTGTAAATATTCAGAAGAAATACAGAGTGTACACTTTGGAGCTTCCAAAAAACAAATTTCTCTGCATACGGGAGCGTTTTTTTATAAAGATCCCAAAACGTTTGACGTTAAATGTAACTCTTTTTGTTCTGTATCCGAGAATTTGAGACACGATTCTTGTGCTGTGTGGGCTCATCTACAGCCTGTAATTAGTTCTATAAAACAATTAGTTCCTAACTTGAAGAAACTTCACATTCAAAGTGATGGTCCATCAACCCAATATAAAAACAAAACAAATTTTTTTTTATTCACTCAACATTGCAAAACTTTGAAACTCAATCAAGCATCCTGGAATTTCACGACAGCAGGTCATGGAAAGAGCTGTGCTGATGGGACAGGTGGTACAGTCAAATCACTTTGTGATAGAGCAATTTCTTTTGGACGTGATGTTTTAACAGCCAGTAATATGATTGAAGTCGTTCAAGAAAGTGACTCCAAAGTACAAATGTTTTTAATTTCTGAAAATGACATGAAAAATATAGATAAATTATTGGAAAATACTAAATTGCAAGTGGCACCAAATACAATGAAAATTCACCAAGTAATATGGACAGAAAAAAATGAAGATGTGTTATTTTTAAATTATTTGTCATGTTTAGAATGTCTTAAGAATCCACCATGTAAACATTATAATTTAAAACCTCCTTCTGTTATGGTTACAAGTATTTAAAAAAAAACAAAATAAAAACAATAGCGTGAACAATAGTGAAGTCGTCAAACCCCGCGCGTTACGATCAAAAACATGTAATTTAAACAAATAAATATGAGTGAACATGAAACTATATTTTTTTTATTTATTATAACATTCAAAATTTAGGCTTATTACGTACATTCAAGATTTGCAGTGTCTATTTATTATTATTACTATAAGAGAGATGAAAATTTTTAAATTAATCATATTTGTCAATTAATTGAAAATCTTTTACAAGTCATTGGTTTAATATTAATTTATAAATATTCAAGGTATTTTTATTTGCTTAATCAATTAATAATATTTATTTTTATAGTTTAAACAGATAAAAGTAAAAAAATATACATACAAAAACAAGAGGAAAAAAATAGAAAGAATCATTTTAAAAAAGGGAATAAACATTATTTTTTTGAATTTACAACAAAGGAAAAATTTTTTTTAGTTCTGGGATATAACTTCTAACTTATTTAAAATATCAGCAAAATTATTAAATATTAAATATTATTAAATATCAGCAAAAAACAATAACGCCAAAACTACGAGAAAATTTTTCCATTCTAAGCGTATGAAAGCTATGTATTATTACGTCTTTAATTTTAATGGCCTGGAGGTAAAACTAAGAACGCCAACAATTTTTCACTAATAATAGGTATACAAATACGTATACAAAGTCCCAATAGTGTGTCTTGAAAAAAAAAATTAAAAAAAAAAAAAATCTCGAAATCAACAGTTTGGTGGATTTGCCCATTTACATCTGACATCGAAAAAATGTATCGTCAGATAAGAGTAGACACTCGAGACCAAAACTATCAAAGAATTTTATGGCGAAACTCTCCAGACGAACCTATTAACGAATATAAACTAACCACAGTCTCCTATGGAACCGCCAGGGCCCCATTTCTCGCCATACGAACGCTTCAACAATTAGCCAAAGATACAGCCAAGGAATATCCACTTGCAGAAAAGGTTATCATGAGAGATACATACGTAGATGACATTGTTTCCGGAGGGGATACCTTGGAAGAAGCAAGCAAATTAAGTACAGAGCTCATCAGGTCTCTTAAGAGCGGAGGATTCAACTTACGGAAATGGAATAGGAACAATAGAGAGCTGTTACAAAAACTGCCATGGGAATTACGAGAATCAGCTCCAGAATTAGATTTTGATCACGAAAGATCCATTAAAGCACTTGGAGTTCATTGGAGTCCTTCTACTGATTACTTCAAAATAAAGGTGAAACTGCCAGAAGACCGAGACCCGCTGAGCAAACGGGAACTACTATCCGAAGCTACTAAGATATTAGACCCCATTGGACTACTAGCGCCAGTAACTATTACAATAAAATTACTATTTCAAGAAATTTGGGCAGAAAACCTAGACTGGGATCAGACGCTCCCTGAAAAAGTGAACTTAAAATGGAAACGAATCAAACAAGAATTGCCTCAGCTGTCAAAAATCCAAATACCAAGATGGATTAATTACAGATCTAATGCTGGCTTCTACGAACTGCACGGATTCTCAGATGCTTCAGAAAAAGCATACAGCGCAGCAATTTACTTCAGATCAGTCCAACCAGGTAGAATAAGTACATCATTGCTAACGGCTAAAACCAAGGTTGCTCCTCTTAAATCAAAACTAACACTGCCACGGTTAGAACTATGTGGAGCACATCTACTTGCAAGGTTACTAAAGGAAACAGTAGCTAATCTAGATATTCCAAATTTGAAATGCTTTGCCTGGACAGACTCAAAGATCGTGCTCGCATGGATTATGGCTGATCCACACAAATGGAAAACATTTGTGGGAAATAGAGTTGCAGAGATACAATCACAAACAAAAAAGGAAAACTGGTATTATGTAAAATCATCAGAGAATCCTGCAGATGTAGCCTCGAGGGGATTATATCCGTCACACTTAGAAGCACATTCCCTGTGGTGGGAAGGTCCACAATGGCTGAAACATGCAAGAATCACATATCCAGGAGTAGAACTTGAGGAAACGGAATTGGAGAAAAGAAAACTTGCAGTTCATTCAGTGATATGCACAGAAGAAACGGACATGTTCGAGCAAATATTACAAAGGCATACCTCACTGTGGAAAATTCTACGCATTGTTGCCTTTTGTAAGCGATTCATAAATAACTTGAAGCAAACACGGAATAAAAGACAGACTGAGTCACTTACTATCAAGGAAATTGAAGAAGCGTCACACTCAATCATAAAATTCGTCCAAGAAAGACATTTTAAAGATGAAATTCATAAATTACGAGAAGCGCAGGAGCTGCCAAGGACAAGTCGATTACTCACACTAAATCCATTCATCGACTCAAATGATATATTACGTGTGGGCGGTAGATTAGAAAAATCAAATTTGACCTTCGATCAGAAACATCCGATTATTATCCCACATAAGGGCGAGTTAACTACACTTATCATAGACCAGGCTCACAAGAAGACACTACACGGAGGAAATAATCTTACTCTGGAAGTAATCCGTCAGAAATACTGGATAATCAATGGATTAAAATCAGCCAAGGGTCAGATACATAAATGCGTTAGATGCCACCGATACAAAGCTGAAATGTCCCGGCAACTAATGGGAATGTTGCCCTCGGCCCAGTCATTCCAAGTCGTCCATTTACTCATACTGGGGTGGACTATGCCGGACCATTCGACTTGCTAGTAAAAACTGGTAGAGGCAGTCGTACATACAAGGGATACATAGCAATTTTCATATGTCTAACTACGAAGGCAATTCACATTGAGGTAGTCACAGATCTGACATCAAAGGCTTTTATAGCCGCCTTTAAGAGATTAGTAAGTCGAAGAGGTCTTGTGGCACACATGTATAGCGATAATGCAATTATTTTCGTAGGTGCAAGCAAGATAATCAACAATCTTCAACAGCAAGCCACATTTAAAAATGAAGTTAACGAAGCTCTATCGGAAACAGGTACTCAATGGCACTTCATACCTCCATCATCACCACATTTTGGAGGACTGTGGGAAGCTGGCGTGAAATCTACTAAGCACCACATGCGTAGAGTGGTCGGAGAAACAAAATTAACCTATGAAGAAATGACAACACTAATGACTCAAATCGAAGCATGTCTAAATTCTCGTCCATTGTGTCCATTGTCACAAGACCCTGAGAGCCTAAAAGTGTTGACACCTGGTCATTTTCTAACTGGCGCACCTATCATGTCGCCACCTGATGAAGACTATTTGGAAAAATCTCCTAACCTCGTTAAAAGATGGGAGCAAGTGGGACGAATGTACCAAGAATTCTGGAAAAAGTGGTCAACTGAATATCTTGGAAGGCTTCAACAACGACCAAAATGGGCACAGAGAAAGCCAAACCCAGCAAAGGGAGATCTCGTGTTAATAAAGGAAGATAATCTACCCCCATCTCGTTGGGCTCTTGGAAGAATAATTGAGGTACACCCTGGAAGTGATGGGCTCATCAGAGTCGTTACATTAAGAACGAAATCCGGAGTGCTTAAGCGACCTATTACTAAAATCTCAATGCTACCAATTAATAATGATGAGAATACTATACGTGACACTTCAATTGAAGAAATGGACTCTGACAGTGACTCTCCACCACCGCCTCCTGCTCCAAAGGACACAAATAAGGATCAAATATCTAGACAAAGCGGTCTCAAACGACATAAGGACTCAGATCATGACGACCCTCAAAAGCGAAATCGAACAGATTCTAACACTCAGATAAACGGAGGTCACACCAGAACATCTAAGGTCAAGGGACACCTGTTACTACTGTCGCTATGTTGTGTCCTAGCCACAGCTAAGGCCACTAGACCCTATGAAATAAATAACCTAGCAAACAATGAGGGAATTTACTTTAATGACATCTCTGAAGACAGTCTATACTCTAGTGAATGGAATCTTCTCATATATTACAACTTGACAACTTACTGGAAGGAATTTTTTGCTATTCAAAATTCAATAAAACGACTAAACGCAATCTGTAACGAAGAAAGCAGACTATCAAGAGAACTCTGCCAGGCCACAATCACGCAACTGAATTTTCAAGCACTGGAAGCGGAACATCTTAATGAATTATTGTACCAACAAAACGAGCAGCCTCACGTTCGCAATGAAAGGCCCCCATTTGAAATTGTAGGCACAGTCCTCAACAAACTCTTCGGAGTTCTAGATCAAGATTGCGCAGAACAAATTGAAACTCAAATTAACCAAATTGCACAAGATGAGAATTATTGGAAATTATTGTTGAAAAATCAGGCGTCTATTGTAGAGAATACCATCAATATCATTAAGAAGAATCATGACGCAGTGCAATTACAGCTATCGAGAGTCAAACTACAGATTGAAACTATTGTGAGCAGATTAAATCACTCTCAATACGAAATGTTGGCGACTGAAGCATTTAACTCGGCTGCTATCCTAATAACCCTAACGTTGATATCATTTCAAAACATACAAAGAAGTATTATATCAGTTGTAATGGACACCAAACACGGTAGAATTAATCCTTTACTTTTAACACCTGTTCAGCTCAATGGACAATTAAAGGTAATACGAGAACACCTGCCTCAACACTTACAACTCCCAGGCACTGGAACAACGCATTCATTAATGACTCTCTACAACTCAATGCATGTTAATTTAAGAGTCACCGAAAATAAGATCCTGTTTGACGTTCGCATCCCGTTGCTAAGCACAGAACTCATTCCCATTCCTGCAGTTTACGAGGATAAATTTGTTTATGTAGAACCTGGCAGCAGATATTTGACAGTGAACTCCAGAAAGGACAGTTTTAGTCACACAAGCGAAGAAGACCTAAGAGCTTGTCAGCGACTAGCAGAAAATCAATTAATCTGCAGCCTCAAGGTACCTATGTATACATTAAGGTCCAATGTGAGTCATTGTGAAATGGAGATGTTGAATAACGGAAGTAAACTTTCACCCTTCTGTAAATTAAGGGAACAAGACATGCAAAACCAGTGGATAAAACTGAATACCAACAATAAATGGCTGTTTATCCTTAGAGAAGAGTTACGCATCGAGATCAACTGTGACAATGTAATCTAATCAAATGTTACGTATAACTGGAATTCTTCAGTTAAGGGCCAACTGTGTAATTAACCACCAAACTCTACACATTGTTGTAAAAATTTAGATTTGGCAAGTCCCAAAAATATATAAAATCTAGGCTTTGCCTTAATACTGGCTCTATGTACTGGAAAATATAGATACCGTTATAGTAAGATGGCGTAATATATAGAAGCCAAGCCAAGGGTCGATTTTAAGTTCCCGACGAGCGCGGACGCGTTTAAGACGATTTTAGTAGAATTAATAATGTAAGCATAGTCGAAGTTAGTCTATTATTAGTAGTGTGATTCAGTGAATAATATCTTATTAAATAAATGATTAACCGAAAGAGATCTTTAGAGTTTTATTAAGTCGTGAAAATAACTGTGGAATAAACTTAAATTTCAGAAAAATTAGTACAACAAGAATCAAGAGTGGAATTTATTTTAAAAAGTCTACAACAACATCAACGCCAATCACCTAGAATCCACGCTGGAATTGTCATTTATAACTGAGAACAAATTAATTTCTGATCATATAAACCAAAGCATCAGTAATTCATCCTGGATCGCAATTCCACAAATAGTCAAGAAGGTTGAATCTACTGACCTAGCTCAACTTGATAAAGCAATTCAAATGCAAAAACAACAAGTGGACAGTATGTCATCCTTAAATATCCATGACCTAAATCATTACAGCAGCACGTATATTCTGGTTACGGGCATTTTCGCGTTGTTACTCTACATATGGTGCAAACGAAGACGAGGCGTCAAATTCTACAACACGGCAAAGTAAACCCCCGCACCAAGAACCTGCAGGCTGGAACATCAATCACCCATAGAGCTTCCATCACTAAACCTTGAGGCGGGAGAATGTACACAGTACATCTAATCATTATAATAATATTATGATTCATTCATTTCGCGAAGCAACAGTTAACGCACGTATGCAATTTGCGCGTAAGCATTTTTTTATATGAAGTAAATGAACTTCTATGTGACAAATTGTTTTCATGCATTTTTCGCGAAATGAATGAACTTCGCTGCTGACACGTGAGTTCGTTGACAGCAGCATCGACGACATTAATACAATTTATTATTGTTTTTATATTGATTAATTTTAATTACTAAGCAAAATTTGTACATATGTATATAGAATTTATGGAAATAAATAATTTTTAATTGTTGTTCAGAAACCGAAGTGGTTTTATTAAAGCAACACAAAGCATAAATAGCACAAATTCTCGAAATACTAATAATACCCATAACAATTTTAATAGGCAATACATATAACAATAATTCATCAAATTACCAAGGAAATAGTAATTCAACTCGTATGATTATAGATAACAACTCTGGTAATAATTTCTCTAATAGGAATAGGAATTACGTTAATAGTAATTTTAATCACAATAATCTTCCCAACAACAACAATACCCAACCAATGGAAATTGGCAATATTGAACAAAATTTTCCTGTAGGGCCTACAAACCCGGACTGCCCATAGTAACACTTACTGTAGGTGACGAAAAAATCAGATGTCTTCTCGATACAGGCTCAGAAACCTGTATAATAAAACCTCAACGTTTCGAAAAAATTACAGAGGTAAAATTATTAAACCCTTTGATACCACCAATAAAATTTATCATGAAATAGTTACCCCAATTCCGAAAGAATTCTCGATTAAAGGCACCATATCGTGGAAAGTACATCCCTTAAAAAGAAAATTTGATGAAATTATTGGGCACAATGTAATATATGCAATGAAAGGGCATGTAAACCTAGAACATGGACAATTGGAACTAAAGAAAAACACTATACCTTTTGACGATAGTCATCTATACCAAATAAATGAAATAATCATCCCAGAAGGTTATGACACAAGTTTTTATAATTGTTCAAGCCCACGGCGGCACTGAACCCCTTTCCAATTGCTATCAGAACTACGGCTCCTCTGGATGGCAGTGATAAGCGCAGTTGCTTAAGCTGGTGACATATCCAAGCGTACATGCGTTGCATTCGTTGACAGATAATATAGAAGTGTGACGAAATATTCCGTGAATGTTCCGCATGCCACGCAAATGTCGGGCTACTCTCAACTTTTTCTGCATTGCCGCATTCGACATAGGACACACAAGCATACACAACAAACACATGCGACTCGTTACTCAGATTTTTGGGCTATTAGGCCAGTCAAATTAGGTTTTTTCGTGCCAACCAAGCCATCCGAAAAGTAAAATATGGGTAAAATATGAAAAATTCCGAAGAATTTGATGAACTACTTTTGGCGCTCGTCAGCCTTTGGGAAAGTTCCCAAAATGGTGTCAAAAGAGGGCCAAAAACGGATTTTCGCGTTTTAAAAAAAAACCTACACATTTTACAAAAAAAAGGTTTAAATAAAGTTGGTAGAGCCTCTTCATACTAATAAAATGACACCAGTTTGATGTCAATACATAAACAAATAAAGGAGTAATTGCAAAAAACCGCTAAAAATCACATTTTTTTTTAAATGCTCATATCTTTTACCAAAAAAACGATTTTGTAATGAAACTCGTGGAAAGTGTAGCCCTTGGCGAGTGCAATAAAACGTTTTTGTAAATTTTCAAAGTAATAAATAATTTTTGCAAAATACGGTTTTTTCGAAAAAAGACCTTTGTTTTCGAATTCGATTAGCTCATAGCCATCAACACCTACAGAAATGTTTTTGGGCTCAAAATGTTCTGGAAGAATTGTGCTAATAGTTGTGTTTTGTGCGAACATTGCTACTTCATTGGAAACATGCGAAAAGATGGCCGGAAAATGAAAAAAAATATTTGCTCACGAAATTCGATTAATTGCCTATGGATAGGCAAAACAAAAATATATATTTTACAAACATCACAGAAAATTAACTGCTATCGATAGGCAATTAATTTGCAAAAATGAAAAAAAATATTTGCTCACCATTGATTATCTATAAGTAGATACGTAATCATGGGATCTGTGCCGTTGTGTGGCTTTGATGTTTGGCGGCGCTGTCTGTCTTTTTCTTGATTCGGTTTGGTCTTTTGATAAAACTTGCAAATACGGTTTGGATTTTCGATAATATATAATAAAAAAAGCTTAAAGCCATCGATGATATAAATAATGTACATAAGCCAGACAATACTGTACATAAGGCCCATTTTCTTGGAACATTAAACGAAACTGAATTTATTTCGGCTACGCCACGGTGCCGTGTAAGAAATACAAATTAGAGATTAATCTTCTAAATAATTTTTCAGTTTTCTGAGTTTTTGAGAATTATTTGCATTAGTTCATTTGAGCGAATAGTCCATTCTAGGGAGGGGGGGGGGGGGTGTCGAAACAAAACACCGTTATGAAACTCTTTCTCTTTATGTTTTTTGGGTAATAATAATACAAAAAATCCTATGAAATACACTTTTTACAATATTTATTTGCGTAGGTGGTTGTTTGATACCAAATCAAGCCAAATTTTATGATAAGGGATAATCCAAAAGGGTTTAAACCAACCGTAAATCGAAAATAAAAAAAATTGTTAAAAATTGTGTTGTATGTTTCAAATTCGATTGTCAGGCAAAAATAAATTATTTTCAACCGTTAAGGGGAGAAAACTACCCCTTAATAAAAGTAGAATTTTAAAAATCAGCTTTAAATAAAAAAAATTGCAAAAATATGCAAAAAATTTGTTCTGCTTTTTGCTTGATATTTGGTTATAGATATTGTCAAGAAGAAATAAATTATTTTCAACCCTTAAGGAGGTAAAACTACCCCTAGATTCTGGTTGAATTTGAAAAATGAATAAATGATAATATTAAAAAATGAAAAAAAATTTATTCCCTTGAATCAAAACGAAATAAAATAAACATTGAAAAAAAGTATTTTTCGTAGATTTAAATTTAAATGAATTTTTTGAGTGAAAATTTGGAAGAATTTTTGAATAAATTTCCCCAATCACCCGGGAAGTTGATAGGGTAGAACCTTGATTTTGATAGTTTTAGATAGGTATTATGCGTACACTGATAGCTTACTCATGAAAATATCTCATAGGGTTACAAAAATACAGGGTGATATGTAAACCGTAATTTTACTGGACTAAATGTGAAGTTGATACAAAAAATACTGCAAAAAAACCGCCTTCGAAATTCGTTGGAAGACTTATTGGATGATATTCAGAATAGATAAAGCATGTTGAAAAACCATATTTGAACAACGTGCTCATTGATTTAAAATTTACCTTTTTTTGGTCAAGAAAGTGTAAATTTTCGATAGAAATGCTCATATAATGTTAAAATTAAAGAAAACTAATTGTTTCTAAATTTTATAGAGAAAATTCTGAACCTCACAATTGTGAGCCTCTGGAGGGAAAGGGCTAGACCAATTTTTTTCTCCAAAGATATCCTGGAATCACACCTGAAAATATTAGCCACGTATTCCACCAAAGGATTTTATTGAAAGTGTGATGACGTATACGCGAATTTGTTTTATGTGAAGGCTATCTTAGGTATAACCCTTTATTCTACCAGTCCGTCATGTCGTTCACGTCACGGTGCAATGTCTAGTAGTAAGCTTAGCTCGAAGATATAAAGGGCCCAATACACGAGCGCTCCATTTGACCACGCCACGCCAAAACAACAACAATTTGTACGCACTCGCAATTTCGAATACATACAAATTGTTGTTTTGGCGTGGCATGGTCGGATGGAGCGCTCGTGTATTTGGCCCTTAAAAAGGATATGATAGGTTAAGGGTAGTCTGGAGGATACATGACAAGGAGGCAGCGAAGCTCACCGCCGCGGTTGAACTTCTGGATGTTGTATGACTTAATTTTTTTAAGCAGCCGGCTGAGTCACAGCCGTCGGGGTTAGCGGGAACAGCCTCGTTGGAGTTTTATGCCTCCTGAAGCAAGTGAATCCTATTAACCAGCCAAACAAGGCTGTAACGCAGGCAGTACCAGACTACCAGGTGAACAAAGAGGTGCACCGTCCGCTAGGTGAAGACCAGACCTAAGCGGAATTTTGGTACCCTATTATTAACCTGTTAAGTTGGCGGGATGCTTTATTAGGGCTACCTCTGAGGGCATGAGTATTTTAAATGATAAAAACGGTGATATCTTATGAATGGCAATTTGTACGGGAAATGTATAAGATCTTTTTTTTGGAGATAATCGCATACCCTACAAAGTTAGTCAAAATTGTTTTATGATACGACCTAGCGTTTAAGAGAAGCAAAAAACTGCTTTTTGACCTTTTGAAAAAAATTGTTTTGCTCCCCGCCGATCTTTGGAGAAATTCAACATTTCATTTATAATGATGTTTTTAAGGGGTGTTCCAATTTTTAGCAATTCTCGGTTTATGCCGCTGACTGGGTATAAAAAAACTGTGTACACCTGGGTTTTAGGTCTGACTGTGACTCGATGTGATCTATTTAACCTTATCGGTACCAATTTTGGGTTAAGAAAGGGATGAATGTGTTCGTGTGTCCCTTGAGATTCGTAGGTTTGGTCGGGTGATGGTGCAGGTTTACACGTTCATACCAAGAGTAGAAGGACATTACTTTTCAAGTGGGACATTTAAAAAAATTGAGGCCTCAGTACAATTAGGGGCAAATGTACTACCTCGCATAGGTCCTGTTCAACTCTAACCGTAGGGAAGGCGTTGATTAAATAGCTCACAGAGCTATTTTCGCTAGATTTAGTGTAAAATTATGTAGTAAAATGAGTTTTCTATTAAGCCGAGTTTTTCAAAATTCAACAATTTCAGATACAGAGCGATAACATTTCAAACTAAGCATACTACTACAATTTAAAAATTGGGTGGCCTTTTTCCAAGATTTTTTTTTGTTAAAAATAAAGACAGTAATTTTTATGATTATACATATATAGAGGTAAATTTCCTAGTTAAATTGATGTCACTCGCCATTTTTTTTAGAATTACAATAATCCATAAATCATAGAGGGACATTCCCCCCCCCCCCCTCCGCCCGAATAAAGGGATCGCAGGAGTCACCTTTTTTAGGTATGGGCTGAACATGTGCAAGTTTCCAAGAGTCTGGAGAAAGTCCGTAGAAGTATGATAGGGCAAAAAGTTTGCGCAGAGGTGTAGCCAAAGGTGAGGTGCATTTCTTTAAGACGATGGGGAGTATATTGTCGGGTCCAGTGGATTTGTTGGCATCGAGGTCCTTGAGGCATACACCTCGCGAGTTCCGAAGACTATGACAAAACCCCGGCGGGTTCACCGCACATGTTTACCACGTATACTTTGTTAATAAACACAGGATGGAAGAGGATAAAATGATTGTTAAAAAACCACCAAAATTTGCTTTCGATGATTCATAACATAGGAAGTTGAGCTGGAGCAAGACGTACAGAAGATTGGAAGAAGATAGAGAGCCAAGTCAATAATGCACGTTGCGCGAGCAAATGACTTATTCAGCTACAGACTTCCAATTGCTGAAGAAGTCATTTGCTCGCGCAACATGCATTATTGACTTGGCCCAGAGTTTTTGCATAGCTTGAAATCCGTGGATTAGGCCTAGTGGTGATACCGTTGTGTGGAAGAGGGTGCACAGACCCTCGCGATTTCTTGATGCGTTATATATGTATCTCTGGAACGTGACTCCTACGAAGAAAACTTGTATAAAATTAATTAACCTAAAGGACAACCATTTTTGAGTAATAAATGACCCCTTTACTTAATTTTTCCATGTCATTATATACCAATTAAAACTTAATGATGAGGCAAAATAGTTCATTGCCTGGGAAGTATCCCAGTAGTAATATGATAAAAAACTTTTCCATTATATTAAAATCTCCTTACTGAAAATTTCTCAGGCTTCGATTTTTAATAATACCAATTTTTTACTTTACGTCGAAATCAGAGAAATTGTCATATTTTTTTACAAAGCAGTAATTATAATTTGCGGCACCGTATCCACCTGCATTAAAAAAATTGATTTCACCAAAAAAGAAAAAAGAAGAAATCTTCCACGGCTCAAATTTTTCTTGAACCTAACAAATCATTTTTAATCACAACAACAAATCATATAAACAGAAGAACAAAAAATTCCGAGAAATTTTTCTCAAAGAACGGCAGACGCAATCGCAACTATCTCAATTCATGCTATATACATCATTTCAAAAGTTCTATGTATATAAACTGCGAGACTGATAGACAGCTTTTATATTTTTCGAAAGCTCGTGAGACTAAGTTTTAACATGGATTTTTCAATTCAGTGTAAGTATGGCCATCTATATTCAAGACCATACAACAAGGTTACGTATCTACTTATAGATAATCAATGTGCTCACGAAATTCGATTAATTGCCTATGGATAGGCAAAACAAAAATATATATTTTACAAACATCACAGAAAATTAACTGCTATCGATAGGCAATTAGTAGAATTTCGTGAGCAAAATACTTTTTTTCATTTTCCCGGCCATATTTTCGCATGTTTCCAATGAAGTAGCAATGTGCGCACAAAACACAACTATTAGCACAACTCTTCCAGAACATTTTGAGCCCAAAAACATTTCTGTAGGTGTTGATGGCTATGAGCTAATCGAATTCGACAACAAAGGTCTTTTTTTCGAAAAAACCGTATTTTGCAAAAATTATTTATTATTTTGCAAATTTACAAAAACGTTTTATTGCACTCGCCAAGGGCTACACTTTCCACGAGTTTCATTACAAAATCGTTTTTTTGGTAAAAGATATGGGCATTTAAAAAAAAGTGATTTTTAGCGGGTTTTTTGCAATTACTACTTTATTTGTTTATGTATTGACATCAAACTGGTGTCATATTATTAGTATGAAGAAGCTCTACAAACTTTATTTAAACTTTTTTTGTAAAATGTGTAGTTTTTTTTAAAACGCGAAAATCTGTTTTTGGCCCTCTTTTGACGACATTTTGGAAACTTTCCCAAAGGCCTACGAGTGCCAAAAGTAGTTCATCGAATTCTACGGAATTTTTCATATTTTACACATATTTTACTTTTCGGATGGCTCGGTTGGCAAAAAAAAAAGGTTCTTTCGATAATTTGACTGGCCTATATCTGTGAGAGCCGGGACGGAACGCAAACATGCAATTATGTGTCAGTGGAAAATCTCCGCATATCAGGGAGCCGCTGAATGCAGTGCATGTACGCTTGTATATGTCACCAGCTTTATCCACCGTTCATCGATGGCAGAAGACATCATACAAAATTCAATATCATCACTTGGCAAATCGACGTCGAAGCGAAAGGATCAACTCTCTGGAGAAGCCAGTGCAAATACCGACTCATCACCTTTCTTTCTAAATTTTGCATTTGTACAAATAAAATTCAATTGGAGAAGTTTTTGTTAACCCGAAGTTGTATCAAGTGAATTATAAGGCATAAAGTAAAGTACAATCTACTTGGAGAGTTTTCATATAAAGTTAAAAGGAGAAGAGAGATCCCAAGGCCAATTCCAGGGTCCACCCATTCGAACTGCTTACCTTTATCCCCCACATTTATGGTCCTTCGAGCCGGATTCGGCCCTCCCAAAGTGAGTAATAGAATAGTTGCACTATTAGCATTTTTATATTATCTCCAAATGATTATTTCTCCAAGTGAAATATGTTAAAATCGGAAAAAAGGTGAAAAAAAACATAATCTTGAAAATAAAAGGAAAATTGTAATTGTTATTAAGTTAAAATTCAAATTGTTTCGAAGGTGAGAACGGTAACATACAAGATCCCGCTTAAATACGGTAAACTTTATAAAGTTATTGTTGTGGATTATCGCTTCCCGTTAATGGTGAAATTGAAAGAGTGAAGTGTTCCCCAAATTCCACAAACAAAAATTTTCTGGGTTTCTTTCAATAAGTGCTGATTTAATTCAATTCTTGCTAATTAACTTATCTCATTACATAATTTGCAAGTGTTGGAAGGTGCACATGTGCGATCGGTTCCGTTATTCAGTTTAGTGCATTGAAAAGGTGTTTTGGATTTAAATTCTATTGTTTTGAAAAGGAATTCTAGTTGCATTAAAGAAATTTGGATTTACATTTGTTGGTAAGTATTTGATAAATAATTTGCTAGTATTAATACACAGTGCCCCTCTTTGGTGGCTTGATTATGTCAATGGCATAACACTATCCACTTTTCCCCAAATAGTATTAATATACAGTGTCTCTCTTTGGTGGCTCGATTCTGCCAAGAGCATAAGACCACTCAAATAAACAAAACATACCAATATAGTATCATTCATAGAAACTGTAGTTGTTAACCATTATTACGTCGACAGCATAAGATTGTTTTCCCTCCCCAAACATAAAGAGTATCCTTGAGTTTCTTGACGGTGAAATTTATTTCTTTTGTTTGAACCACTAATTGGTGTTTGTTGTTATCCCTAACTCTTGAGGTTGGAATTGACTTAGTTCTCGGTGGACAATACATTCCGAGATATTAACTCAAACCATCTGAATCTTACAAAATGACCACCAAACCTCGTGAACTCAAACCATCTGAATTTTACAAAATGACCACCGTTGCCGAATTGATCGAAGATCAGCTAGCCCTAAAGGCACAGCTAGATAATTTCATCGTAAATTATCGGAAGAGCCCCAAAGAACGGTTAAATAGTGAAGGTCATCTTGAAGGTCGACTCGAAATCCTGACGCAGCCGTACACGGATTTCAGTGCAAATGACCGAACCATTCAAATCTCAGCGAAAGCGAAAGAGAAGAAATGCGACTACTTCAACGGGAACTTATACGACGACTTCATCGATCTATTCTTCGAGTACACCGGCATAATCAAAGACCAATTGACAAAGATAGCACCCTCGCCTCCACCAACCAACCCAACGACCTTAGAATCACAACCGAGCACTAACAAGTTCTCACCTAATGCGACTGGGCAAGCTGAGATCAATCCTCTAAGACTTGGCATGAATGGACGAAACAGTGAACCGAGTCAGAACGATGTTAGGAGATTACGCTTCCTGAATGTCTTTCCATGATCTTTTCAAATCCATGGTCCACACGAACGCGCGTATACCAGCGGTACAGAAAATGCACTACCTTACAATGCGAACAAACGACGGACATTTCTCTAATCGTTACTGATCTGTCCCCACCGTAATCGATTTCCGGATCGTAATGGAATGCCGCTTGTTCCAGGTTCACAGGAGCACCGAGTCGGCGTAATCGGTCATGTTCATTTTGTCGTGCTGGTTGGCGTTGTGTATAAGTTACAAGTTACTTGTAACATACTCAATCTATTCGCTTGTCGTTTATTTTCAGTGGCTCTCGAACGTAATTCGGACATGCCAATACGACTATTTTCATTATGCGTCGCTCGCTGGTCATCAGTGCGGTTTGCACGTGAAGTAGCTCGGCGCGCATTTGACTGACTTCGACGACCTATGTAAGCTCGTGTTCTCCTCGGCATTGTAATGAGCAATGTAAAATAACACGGAATTGTTTTCACAGTCACTGAAATCTGTCGAACTATCCTTCAGAGCTTTACAATATTGAAATTCTCAAACTAAGTCCAAATTTGTTCCTATATCTATGTAGGTTTAAAATATGACAAAATCCCAATATTCTTCGTTTTTCAGCATTTTTCCCATACTTTAAACCTACATATCTTCTAAACGGAGTCACTCAACTTTTCGATCTTTATATCAAATAAAAGAATACACATTTACCTAAAATATGAGCCTAATTACGTTGCTCTACGATAATTAGTCTAGGAGTAATTAAAGTTTAAGTAAATTTTAAAAAAATACATTTTTTTTTCGTAAACACCCTGTATTTTAGTGGGTAGTGGGGATAGCCCCCTCTCTAGAACAATTTTTTTCTCCAAATACATCCAGGAATCACCCCTGAAAATATTAGCCACGTAGTCCAACAAAGGATTTATTGAACGTCTGATGACCTATACAAGTCGCAAATGAGTATTTTAAATCTTTAAAACGGCGATATCTCATTAATGGCAATTCGTACGGGAAAATGTATAATATATTTTTTTGTAGACAATTGCATAGTCTAAAAACTTTGTAAACACTATTTTATGATAATACTTACCATTTAAGAGATATTAGTCAAAAACGGAATTTTTTTTAGGGGGTCGTTTTTTAGGGTGTTCCCCCAACCCGGCGAGTGATAACTTTTAATGAGGTAAAATTACGCTATTCAATGAACAAATTAAAAAAAATATATCAGTGTCAGAATTTTTTTTTGAACTTTTAGGAGAAAATATACTTACTAATAACAATTAATGATAAATGAATCGATCATTTCAAAAACCACTCTATTTTTTTTCAAAGAGGACATCCATTAATTACGTGAGGCGTTTTTGGCGATTTTTCGACCCGCCATGGTGAGATGTCGTGAGATTTGGCTCCACCCCCATCTAACGTGAAATTTTTCAAATTTTAAAAAATTTCTAAGATTTATACTATTATGCGTATTTGTAGTGTAAATACGTTAATCTGTGCTTGATGGCGTTTAAAAAAACATAATTTGTGTTGTAGAACAATACTACAAAATCATCCCAGCACCAGCTCGGCGTGAACTCAATATAAACTACAATACCTGTGGATTACCATTTAGCAGGTGATTCTGCCTATCCTTTGAAAATCAATCTCATGATGGCTTACAGGGATAATGGTTTATTAACAAGAGAACAGAAAAAATTCAATTCTAGTTTGAGCTGTAAAGCCCTTGGGGCTTTTACTCCTTAGATGATTAATTCTGGAGCAGCCAGATATCGGCTTTCACTCCACTTGAGGATGCTCGTAAGCAATATCTCAAGTTGTTAAAATAAAAATACGGCTCGACTGCTGTATAAATACTGACTCTTTATTGTATATGCTTAGCCTATTTATAAAGCCCTGGAGTTACTAATACAATAATAATAATTATTAATTATTAATACTAAAATCTATTGTACCTAACAATAATAATATCAAATCAGCAAATATTTATAACTTCCTAAATTATTCCCTGATCAGCAATATTATCAGTCGCAAGTCATTTGCGCATGCGCCTGAGCAAGGTTGCAACCTAACACCCCTTGCGCATCGTGCAGTAACCTTGGGGTTATAGTCCATGGAAATGGTACTTTAACATTGCAAAAATGCAGGACAAGATTTTTTTCTTGGGTTGTGGAGGGGGGGTCGGTGTTAG
Source organism: Thereva nobilitata (assembly GCA_963855945.1). Lineage (NCBI taxonomy): Eukaryota > Metazoa > Arthropoda > Insecta > Diptera > Therevidae > Thereva > Thereva nobilitata. The sequence continues at coordinate 171,186,376 of OY979694.1, forward strand.
CTTAAATTTGAGTTTTCGAGTTCCCCACCCCCCCCCCCCCATTTGGCCGCCATCTTGGAAAAGGTGTGCAAATGGTTTTTCCACTATATCTCCGTAACAGTACATCTTACAGAAAATTTATAAACAGACTTTTTGTTTAGAATTAAATTATCTACAATTTATTCTTTAAGCGTTTTGTCGTAAATTGAAGAATTAAGAAGTTATAAGCCTTAGAACACAAAAATTAGTCACAATATTTTCTTTTAAAGGCTATAACTTTTTTTCCTTCAATTTTAACAAAAAAAATAATAACAAGTTTTTTGTAGAGGGTTTCATAACGAATAATTTCCATTCATTCTTTTTTTAATTTTGTTCACTACGAAGGGTTCACAGCGCCCCGAAGGTATCAAAGTGACAGATTTTCTGAATAATTTTTTACGATTTTACCTCCTCCTCTCCCTAGAATTTCTCAAAAACAGGTAGCAAGTAATAATAATGTATGAATGACTTTCCGTTTGAAGAAATGCCGATATTTGAGTAATGCAATAAAATTATTTATTACGGTTTTTTATTATTGTTATGGTATGTTTTACAAGGTACGAGATGGTTTAAAATGAAATTCTTTGAATAATAACATGTATTAGTTTCTCCAATTTTTGAAAATAATTTGTGTTAGGGCTGCAAAAAATAGTGCTTCATTCAGTTATGCTAATTATCTAGCAAAATACGGACGTATTCATTTTGTGGGAAAATTTTGAATTATTTTAGTGTAATTTCAAAATTGTTATTTCAGTTTGATCAATTTTCAATTTTTTTCAATTTTATAAAAGTGTACGTGTTATTCAGTTGTGCTATCTACCAAAATTGAAAATATTAATTAAATTAAAAAACCGTAATAAATAATTTTATTGCATTACTCAAACATCGGCATTTCTTAGAACGTAAAGTCATTCATTCATCACACAAATTATTTTCAAAAATTGGAGAAACTAATACATGTTATTATTCAAAGAATTTCATTTTAAACCATCTCGTACCTTGTAAAACATACCATAACAATAATAAAAAACCGTAATAAATAATTTTATTGCATTACTCAAATATCGGCATTTCTTCAAACGGAAAGTCATTCATACATTATTATTACTTGCTACCTGTTTTTGAGAAATTCTAGGGAGAGGAGGAGGTAAAATCGTAAAAAATTATTCAGAAAATCTGTCACTTTGATACCTTCGGGGCGCTGTGAACCCTTCGTAGTGAACAAAATTAAAAAAAGAATGAATGGAAATTATTCGTTATGAAACCCTCTACAAAAAACTTGTTATTATTTTTTTTGTTAAAATTGAAGGAAAAAAAGTTATAGCCTTTAAAAGAAAATATTGTGACTAATTTTTGTGTTCTAAGGCTTATAACTTCTTAATTCTTCAATTTACGACAAAACGCTTAAAGAATAAATTGTAGATAATTTAATTCTAAACAAAAAGTCTGTTTATAAATTTTCTGTAAGATGTACTGTTACGGAGATATAGTGGAAAAACCATTTGCACACCTTTTCCAAGATGGCGGCCAAATGGGGGGGGTGGGGAACTAGAAAACTCAAATTTAAGCTAACACCGACCCCCCCTACACAACCCAAGAAAAAAATCTTGTCCTGCATTTTTGCAATGTTAAAGTACCATTTCCATGGACTATTATGCATGCGCAAGAATGCCACCTTGCAACCCTGCACCGGCGCCTTGGCCTCGACCTTGCATGGACAGACAATGTGCTGTGTCGGGTAAATTTAGAATAATGAATTAAAGTTTATCACAGAGCTCAACACGTGTATTTGTAGAGCAAGCATATGGAATTTAAAAAAAAATTAGAATTTTACATTATATTGGCATACGAAGGTTGACTTTGGCAAAACTTACAATTATGGCATACATAGTCATTCACAATATTATTGTAAAGATGGAGATATACAAACTTCGGAGCATTATTCTATAGATTTAACCTTAGTGTAAAAATCCTGTGACTGAATGACCCAGGCCTTAAAAAGGCAAAGTCTGAAGTCACAGACAGCTTCTCAAATTGGCGTTTGAGCCGCCTGTACACCAGGATATAGATTCAAGAAGTGCGGATCTGTTAGACTTCCATTCTTCACAGCTCTCAATATTCACAACACAAGTAGTCCAGTAAAATAAGGAATTCACTTCGGAATCCTTTGTAACGGGGCGGATTTTTTTCCATTCTCTTCTAAATGGTATCAATAGTATATGCTAAAAAATCCGCTCCCTAAAAAGTGCCGCTGCAATAGTTATTAAACAAAAGAAGTGTTAAATTATGGTTTTTCGCCAATAGCTTTTAAAATATAATTTTTCCGAAAAAACTATTGACGCCATTCGAAAGAGGAGGAAATTTTACGTAAATAATGTAGGAATGGCACTCTCCTACCAACACAAGCGCGCACCAACACCCGACAGATATTAATCGATGAATTCTGAACAAGAGAGTCAGTCGGGGATCAAGACTCACGCAAAGAAGATTTATTATCGATAAGTTATTGCTATGTAGAGTAAAGAAAAAGCTTGTGCGAATTTAAAATCAATTAAATGAATTTTTTTAGTATTATGAAGAAACTGTTTTTTTTGTTTGTCACACGATTTTCCCATTATTAAAAAACGGATTTCCCACAAATGGTGTCAGAAGTGGTTTTGTGCAAATAAAAAAAAAGCAATCAATTAAAAAATTACGAATTATTAAAATCAAGGAAAAGCGAAAACAAAAATAAAAGAAAGTAAGAAGAAGAGAGACCAACCAGAATAAGAATAAAGTAACAGGAATAGCGGTATTGGCCAACATTATCAGAGCCGATGATAACGGAACAGAGAAGTCTCTTAAAATTATTTTCAAATAATTAACATGTCATTTTAGAAAAACGAGAAACAATAATTTTGAACTTGCCATCCTTTGGAAACTGAAATTTTTTCATAATAATTAATTGTTAGGCGATATATTTAAGTTAATATTAATTTAGTATTAAGAATGCATAAATTGTATCTACTATAGAAAAATATTAATTCAATACATGGAAGATATCAGTGAGCTTACAACAAAAGAGCTACAAAAAATATGCAAAGAAAAGGGACTTCCAGTTAGGTATAATCTTAAATCAGACTTAATAGAACGGTTACGTAACGCAAGTGAAAACGGCGAAGACAAAGAAAGCGAGGAAAATGAATCAATAGGAGAAAGTAACGAAACTAATGAGGAGAATAAAGATAACAAAAGTGAAGAAGAAAATAGCAGCAAATATAGAAATAGAGACGAAAAAATCAAGATGTACACTGAAAATCATTTTGTTTTTCGAGACGTAGAAGAATCACTGGAAAAATTCTCTGGCGAATCTGGGAAGACGGTACAAGCATGGTTAAAGGAGTTTGAAGATATTTCAGAAGTGTGCAAATGGAACGAAATCCAGAAGTATTTATATGCCCGTCGATTATTGATAGGTGCGGCCAAATTAGCAATCGAAGTGAAGACAGGGATACATAGTTGGGAACTTTTAAAAAAGACATTAGAGGATGAATTTAGTACAGCCCCTTCAAGTATTGAGATCCATCGGGAGTTAGATTCGCGTAAAAAACGCCAGAATGAAAGTTTTTTAGAATATCTTTTTACTATGCAGCAAATCGCAAATAAAGGTAAAGTGGATAACCTTTCTCTCGTAACATATATAGTACAAGGAATCCCTGATGACGTAGCTAACAAAACTGTGCTCTACGAAGCGACTAGTTTAGAGGAACTAAAAAGGAAATATCTCGTATATCAAAACATTAAGCAGCAAGTAGAAAAACAAAAACAACAAAGTGAAGGTAAAACAAGATTTCCAGGCAAAAACCTTTCTGGTAAAAGCGATACAGAAAAGAAAAGATGCTTGAATTGTGGAGCTCTTTCCCACCAGACAAATTTTTGCCCGAATAAAGGCAAAGGAACACGCTGTTTTGCATGTGGCGAATTCGGTCACATTTCTACCTCATGTACTCGCAAAAAACAAAATCCAAATGAAAACAACTCTAAAGAAAACCGGGTGAATCGAATTTCAGCAAATTTTTCCACCATGGAAATAAAAATAGAAGATACTTCTTATCCAGCACTAATTGATACAGGAAGTGATGTCTCTGTAATGAGGAAGTCAGTAAAAGAAGGATTGAGTACACTAAGCTACGACCGGCCAGGAATGTTTCTAGACGGATTCGGACCACCTGGATCACAAAAAACATTAGGGTCATGCGCAGCTAACGTAGAGTTGGATTCAGAAAAATATATCATCAGATTTCAAGTCGTTCCTGACGACTGGCTTTCAGATGAAATAATTATAGGGAAAGACTTTATAAAAGGGATATTACTGATAGTAGACAAAGGCAAGCTAATGTCTTTAAAAACGGATTTCCCACGGAGGAATTGAATAACGATATCGAGGAAAACACATTAGACAAGATGGATGTAGTAAAGTTAATCGAAAGAAAAACAGTTGACAGCGTTCGTAATGTTGAAAATAAGGAAATCCGAGAGGAGCTTATGACGCTAATCGATACGTATGAACCGGTACGTACAGAAAAGTCTTGTATTGAAATGAACATAGTTCTTACAGATGAGAATCCCGTTTATCAGAAAGCAAGGAGACTTGCACCAAAGGAAAGAGATATCGTGAACGAACAGATAAGACAATGGTTAAGTGAAGGAGTTATACAACATAGTCAATCCGATTTTGCTAGCCCAGTGGTTCTAACTAGTAAAAAAGATGGAAGCCACCGACTCTGTGTAGATTACCGAAGTTTAAACCGCAAGATCATTAAGGACAGATATCCGCTCCCAGTTATTGAAGACATCTTAGAAAGTCTTTACGAGGCAAAAATATTCACAACCTTAGATTTAAAGAACGGATTCTTCCATGTGGACATAAAGGAAGAATGTAGGAAATTTACATCTTTTATAACACCCGATGGCCAATATGAATTTAGGAAAGTTCCATTCGGTCTCTGCAACTCACCATCTGTATTCCAAAGATATGTGAACACCGTATTTTACGATCTAGCGCGCCAGGGCCATGTATTAATTTATATAGACGATCTCATAATCCCGGCAAAGAACGAAAAGGAAAATTTAGAAAAATTAAAAATAGTTTTAGATGTGGCATCTAAGAATGGACTACAAATAAAATGGACAAAATGCACATTTATTAGTAAGGCAATCCAATTCCTTGGACATATTATAGAAGATGGAAATATTAGGCCATCTATGGAAAAAGTAAAAGCAGTACAAGGATATCCCCTACCTACGACTTTAAAGCAAATTCAAAGTTTCCTAGGTCTAACAGGCTTTTTCAGAAAATTTATACCAAACTATGCAACTATAGCTAGGCCATTGTCGGACCTCCTTAAGAAAAATCAATCTTTCACATTCAATTCGGATCAACAAAAAGCATTCCACACTTTAAAGCAGTTATTATGTAAGGAACCAGTCCTGAAGCTTTTTAATCCCAAACTTGAGACGGAACTGCATACAGATGCGAGTTCTATTGGGTACGGAGGAGTATTGTTGCAGAAACATGATGACAAAAAATTTCATCCCGTGTTTTATCTCAGTTTTAAAGCAACGACGGCTGAAAAGAATTACACAAGCTATGAACATGAAGTATTAGCGATAATTAAATGCTTGAAAAAGTTACGGGTTTATCTTTTAGGGCTACGATTCACTATATTCACAGATTGCAGCGCTTTTCAGGCTACGATGAACAAAAAGGATTTATGTGTTCGAATCGCAAGGTGGGCAATTTCGCTACAAGAGTTTGATTGTGTCGTTTTACATCGGGCAGGCTCAACAATGCGTCACGTTGATGCCCTAAGTCGTCATCCCACAGTCCTTATTATAGAAGACGGAATTTTGCAGCGGATTCGAAATGCTCAACAAAATGATGAACATTGCAACGCAATCTCAGCAATTCTCCAAGACAAACCCTATAAAGATTTTGAAATACGCAATGGAATTATTTATAAGTTCATAGATGGACGCTATGTGTTACTGGTGCCTAAATGCATGCAGAGGGAAATCATTCGGAACGCACATGACAACGGACACATCAGCGCAAAGCGAGTTGAAGCAACCCTAAAGCAGGACTTTTATATCCCTAAGGTGGTAGCCAAGATAGAAGCAGCCATTTCAAATTGTGTCACGTGTATATTAGCATCAAGAAAAGAAGGTAAGGCAGAAGGGTTCCTACATCCTATTGACAAAGATGAAACACCTTTACATACGTACCACGTGGACCACTTGGGGCCCTTGCCGTCAACAGCTAGGAACTATAAGTACCTTTTTGTTGTGGTGGATGGTTTTACAAAGTTTGTGTGGATTTACCCAGTGAAATCCACAACTACTGAGGAAGTAATCAGGAAGCTGCAATTACAAAGCGAGGTTTTCGGACAGCCTACAAGAATTGTTTCGGACAGAGGCACAGCTTTCACCGCAAAGGCATTTGAAGAGTTTTGTAACACCCAACATATTCAGCACGTACTTGTCACTACCGGTGTTCCTCGTGGGAATGGTCAAGTGGAAAGAATTAATAGGACCATAATTGACGTTTTGACAAAATTGTCCATAGATGATCCAATGAAATGGTACAAGCACGTACCACAGTTACAGAAAACCCTCAACTCAGTTACCAGCCGTGCCACGAAGCGAAGCCCTTTCGAACTACTTTTTGGAGTAAAGATGCGAAGCCAAGTTGCACCCGAAATATTAGAATCTATAGAACAAGCAGTAATTCAAGAATTCGAAGACAACCGCACAGATATGAGGCAACGATCGAGAGATGAAATAGCAAAAATTCAACAAGAAAATAGAAAGGCTTATGATCGCAGAAGAAAGTCTGCCAGAAAATATACTCCCGGCGAACTAGTCGTATCAAAAGGACTCAATTCGGGCCTGGGCTCAAACTATGTCCAAAGTTCCTAGGTCCATATGAAATAGTAAAGGCCAAACGGAAAGATCGGTACGAAGTTAAGAAAGTTGGTCTCCACGAAGGACCAGGTAATACTCACACTTCAGCTGACTTCATGAAACCTTGGGTGAGTGAGGAGGATGATAGTGAATTGCCTGAGGCAGACAATAGCCAGGATGGCCGAATGTAGGAATGGCACTCTCCTACCAACACAAGCGCGCACCAACACCCGACAGATATTAATCGATGAATTCTGAACAAGAGAGTCAGTCGGGGATCAAGACTCACGCAAAGAAGATTTATTATCGATAAGTTATTGCTATGTAGAGTAAAGAAAAAGCTTGTGCGAATTTAAAATCAATTAAATGAATTTTTTTAGTATTATGAAGAAACTGTTTTTTTTGTTTGTCACACGATTTTCCCATTATTAAAAAACGGATTTCCCACAAACTTTTTTGTACGATCAAATCTCTGGGAGATGCGAATTTGTTAATTAAGGTCTAATACATAGCTTCATAGTATGTGTGCATGAGCAAAAAATGAGATGCGCTCCGTACAAAAATTGCTGTAACTTTTGATTGGTAAAAGCAAATGCAAAAAACCAAAGTGCTTATTGAAGAAAAATACTTCGCTTACTCGATCCATGTATTTAAATGATAAAAAACATATTTAAACAATTATTATTAACTAATAATTGGTAAAATATCACTTGTTTCAGTAAATCTTCTGCAAAGTGTTAAAAATCAAAATTGTTTTTAAATTTAATTTGTGGATTGGTTTCCTGAAATGATCATAATTAAGATGTATGTATTGAAAAAATTGAAAAAATCGTGTTTTTTCAATGCGCACCTTTTATTTCACGAATTTCGGGAAAACGAGCATTATATTTTTTCCATGCGTAACTTTAATCAATAATAACAATAGGTGCACAATACTTATTGAAATTTAGCAGGTAGTCAATTTATAGCTGAAAGCCCATACTTTACGATAGAATAATTTATTTTATCAAAATATTTAAATTTGAATGATTTTTTTATGAAATAGTAGCTAACAAATGATTATTTCTTAAAAATATGGAATTTTTAAGTGCAATTAACCGTCTGTTATTAAGCGAAACAACTCTTATTAATGTTCTAAATATATAGAGGTTGTAGCTGGGATCTGTATCTTTCAGTGTGTGCTTTTTTAGAATTTTTAAATAATTCGTTAACCATTGTTTATAACATTAAATTAAAAAAGTGCGGATTTCTTTGAATATCATGCAAAATTTACCTTTGAAGACATAAAAAATTGCCACTATGGTATATATCTTTTAATCTAAGCTTGCTGTGATGTTTTCTATAATTCTTTAACCAACCATTCTTTATTGCATCATCTTGGAAAAAAAGAGGAATGAAAATCATTGGAAATAGAGTATACAAATTATAAAAAGTTAGTCGGTAAAATTTATAAAGTATTACGTGAATTCAGTTACGAAATTCAGTGAATCTATTGTGTGCACACCTTCAAGTTATTATGTGTACTTACGAAATTACTGGTTTTTGGTGAATTATTTGTGAGTACGCTTTTTAAAAATATTTTATATAAGAGAAGAGGAAACATGGTTACAATAAAGAAATAAAGTACTATATAAAATTTTTGTTTTTTACTTTTAGTATTTCAAAATGGAACAGTTTCATTTTGAAAACTTTTGTTTCATATGCCGCTACAGCTTTTAAAACTAACAGTAATTTAACGAGAATTGTCGATGCTGGAATCAAGTGCACATTGGCTTTGTACGGAGCCAAAAGCACAGACACAGATATCAGTAACTATCAATATGATATGTTTGTCAAGTCAACAGTAAAAACTTCTACCACAAAATTATCATTATTACCGCAAGAGTTGATGCTTTAACTGAACATTTAAAAAGGGTATACCTGCAAGTTCAGTTATGGCTTGGCAATAAACTGGAACCAAATGATTGGGGATGGAGGAACGAAGGACATTATTACTCAGCAATAAAAATGACACGAAGTCCTGCTCCGCAAAAAATTTTGAAAATTATCTTTTGCAAATGCAAAACTGGCTGTGGTAATTCATGTGGATGCAGGAAAGCAGGATTACATTGCAATTTAGCTTGCGAAACATGCTCTGGCCAAGACTGCTCAAACACTGGGCCTGTAATCGAGGATACAGAGGAAATTGAAGATTATAATTAATTATGTATGTATTTATTTATATTATTAAAATGTTCTTGATTATTATGATCTGATTTCTCTTTCATTAATTTTATTAATTTCACGAAATACATATTTGTGTACATTTCCGCCATTTTGGATCGGCCTTTTTGAATTTTAAACATCATATTCGTAATCAGCGACCTCGAAACCCTCTTGCTAGGATTTTCTGGTTTCATTTTTTAAAATTTTGCACGCAATATCAATAAAATGACATTTGTTTCGTCATTCCGCCATTTTGGATCCGCCATTTTGAATTTTAAACACCATATTCGTAATCAGCGACCACGAAAACCCCCTACTAGGATTTTTTCCCGTTTCAATCTTTTGAATTTAGCACATAATTCAATTTCGCATTTAAATTGTTTAAATTTTGCAATAATTGTTAATATCAACAATAAGGAAGTAGCGGCATTTTTTAATGGGTGGGATTTTATACGTAGAGCCCGTTTTTTGCCTTATTTTACTGGACTAAAGGTTTTCAAAATCTATCTTGGCCTCTAGTATGTCGGAGCAGATTCGTCGATTCAAAATTCGAATCCTGTAAGATGCTTAGATGACTAATGTCCCCTGGTGTAAATGTCTGCTTTTTGTATAGTGAAAATGCACCGCAGATAGCATGAGTTCTGACTGATGTGAAAAGAGCCGATTCCTAATATAATCTCTATTATTGCAGTAGAATTACATTATGATACCTTATGCACTTGAGATATGTAACGGTCGGCTTGGAAAAATAAATCGAAAATAATAATCCATGACCAGTTGGTCAAGGAAAGTTCCAAACCCACAAACATTTGCGTATCAGCGTTGAAATTGCCTCATTTTTGCATTTGAAAATTGTCTCCATATAAATACCCCAAAACAATTTTCTCATCACACAATTTTTAAATGTTCATGCAATCATTAAACTTGTGCCTAATTGCGCCCCTGCCCACATATTTCACGTCTGTCCCATTCTATATCGTAATGCTCGCACACATAAATTTTCGCGCAACAGAATTGTCGGCGGGAACGCCCAGCCAATCGCCTTGCGGAATGGACATGATGCCGAGTACGTTTCGCAGAATTAAGCTTTTGTCCATGTAATGGAATGAGTTTACACGGGAAAATGGAGGAACGCCGATTAACGAATCCCTTTCGTGTAAATTCCTTCATCCCATTACCCCCACCCTTAATTAACGCACAAGAAGCGGTTCCAACCGGACCAAATAAGGCGATTTCAACGGTTTTTACCGTTATGCGTTCCGCGCATGTATGCACGGCTTCACGTTTTTTCCCCCATACCACGAATGGGTTTGAAGGGCAAAAGATTTGAGATTGGCGTCGCTTCTTGGAGTCAGTCGGTAAATAAAGTTGTGAGAGGTCGGTCGACTCCGGGCTGCTGTGCGTTTGGGTTTTTTCTGTTTGAGAAAACAACATATTAAAATAAAAGTTTTTTTGCTGTTTTTTTAATAAAAATATACATCGCTTTCCGGGAGTACGAGTTTTGTTACTGAAGAAAAACGGCAGACTAGTTTTAATCGGTGCAGTGTGAGAAAAAAAAAGTTTACAAAATAAAAGGGAAAGGAACCCCAGGGGGAATTCTGAGGACATACGGGATGTATACGTTTGTATACGGGATGAATTAGAATCTCGCCCTTGGCACCTGGCGCAGTATCGCTACATTACACCCTTAAAAAATGAGGAAAAAAACCCAATGCACCATGCAGACGCAGCTATGATCTGAACCAAGAAATGTAGCTTTCAGGTCCGCAATTTGGTGTACCTCATTTTTGTGGTGGTGCGATCTTCGAGGCTACACCATGCGGTCCTGAAATAAGAAAGCGGACGCAACCCAGGAAAATTCCAACATCAACCAGAATTCATCAGGTCAACAACAAAAAAAGGAAGATAACCCTTGCCGAATACCGAGAATGACGAAAAAACCCACCAGCCAACATTACCATCGATCCAGCATTATGGCAACAGATCCAGAGACTCGATCTACCCTGGGAGAAGATAATGTCCGCCAAGCATTCATACCGGACAACCTTCCAGGGTAAGATTCTTCGCTTCACCATGAACTCAAAAAGAGTGTGCCGTGTCACCCTCCGCGCAGCAGCTCCACGCAGTAACGAGGATACACCAGCAAATCCCCAAAGAAAAAATAAACAAACCAAAAAACAGAACTCCTCACAAACAATGAAATAAATAAAATCAAACACAAAAAAAATATATGAATAAAAATAAAAAAAGGCATGAATTATAACTTTGAATTTTATTTAAGGGGGAACAATTTATTACAAGAAAAACATTATGCTGCACCGTTGGCCCCGGAGGATGTTCGAGCCACATAAAAAAATCAAAAACAAACCTGAAAAGAAAATGATTAGATATATTACCTATAATCCATCCATCCAAATGAAAACCCATCACTAGTATCACTCCTAAAAATAAACAAAAATCATAAAATAAGAAAATAATCGCAAAGGAAACTACTCACCTGACAACACCAGAAACACTTCCAATGAATAAATCCACCAAACCTCAAACGCCTAAAAATTCCTAAAAATATATAAACCAAATTAAAAACAAAAATTTAAGCATTAATAAAAACTTACCAATAACAACACAACTGACAGCTCAAATAGACACTAATACATTGCCAACTTTACTCCGCAAATTGAACGGGGCACTTAGTCAGCAAAGGCAAAGCGTAGCCCCACTACAATGGCCCCTAGTGCGGTTCTCGTCAAACAGTCGAACGAATGTTCGATCGAAAAAGTGGTAGTCGCATTCTCGACTGCAATCGACTCGGTTCACTACAATCGAGAATGCGACTACCACTTTTTCGATCGAACATTCGTTCGACTGTTTCACGAGAACCGCACTAGGGGCCAATATTGCCCCGCCAGATTGCTATGGCCATTGTCAGCAGAGAAATAAATATCGGGGCACGCTGATCAGAACTTCAGATCGCGTTCGGCCTTCTACCGGACTTGAAGTAGAAGAACCTCCAGCTAAAAGCTAGTGATCTCAATTTGGTTCTATCAGTCGCCTTGAAACTGATAGAAATTTCTACTAATATCAGTGTATTGACCTGATATAAAAATTTGGTTCTATCAGTCGCCTTGAAACTGATAGAAATTTCTACTAATATCAGTGTATTGACCTGATATAAAAATTTGGTTCTATCAGTCGCCTTGAAACTGATAGAAATTTCTACTAATATCAGTGTATTGACCTGATGTAAAAATTTGGTTCTATCAGTCGCCTTGAAAGTGATAGAAATTTCAACTAATATCAGTGTACTGACCAATTTACATCCCAAACCCAAACTTAATCCAACATTTAATCAAGTTATTAACATTTCAGTTGGCACACGAACCACAACTTAATTTTATTGAGGCATAATTCTAACATTCAGGATTCGGATTACACCGAAATCAGGAGGATTGGAAACAGAATTGGAATCAAAACCTACGTCAATTAATGGTGAAAGAAAACGTCAAATCGTACATGAAGTATATATGGAAGGAAATCGTGCATGACTTATATTAAAATAACAATTAGAATATAATATGTACTAGAATTTAGCATAAACCTAATATATTGGATTACAACTGTGAATAATTGAATTAAAGCAACCAGTGTTTTTCTAAGTTCAGCGTTGGTCATTGAGTATTGAAAATAGGGATAAATTATATCCCAAACATCAAGCAAATAAAATAATCACCAAAGCTGTGAAAAATGAAAAAAAAAAGATGATTGTACAATTTGTGACCCGATCTTTCGGTTGTAATTAAATTTAATACCCTATTAAAACTTTGATTTACCTTTTAATTGGTATGAATACAGCTTAAGAATTTATAATATCCATTTTAAAAAAAAAAATTTATTTACTATAATATTTTATCTACCAATATATATACAAAAAAAAACTTTTTTTATGATATCTTATAAACTTTATTTACTATGATATTTTATCTACCAATATATATACAAAAAGAAAACTTTTTTTATGATATCTTATAAACTTTATTTACTATAATATTTTATCTACCAATATATATACAAAAAGAAAACTTTTTTTATGATATCTTACAAACTTTATTTACTATGATATTTTATCTACCAATATATATACAAAAAGAAAGCTTTTTTTATGATATCTTATAAACTTTATTTACTATAATATTTTATCTACCAATATATATACAAAGAGAAAACTTTTTTTATGATATCTTATAAACTTTATTTACTATAATCTTATCCAACAATATATATATATATATATATATATATATATATATATATATATATATATATATATATATATATATATATATATATATATATATATATATATATATATATATATATATATATATATATATATATATATATATATATATATATATATATATATATATATATATATATATATATATATATATATATATATATACAAGAAAAGAAAAAAACAACAACAAAAAGATTTCTTTTAAATCTTATAACCTATATTTACCATAAAATATTGTCTACCTAACCAAAAATTTTGTCTATGACTTCATTTACTATAAAATTTTGTCTAACACTATAATTTCATACAAATTTTTTTTTTCGATATCACATTATCGCATATGATTACTATAATATTTTGTCTAACTATATAATAAAAAAAAAGAAAAAAATTATGATATCATACCACCACCTATATTTACCATACTAATTTTGTCTACCTATATATATATTGAAAATTTATAATTACAATTATATTATGGCTTAGGGACATAACGGATTGTGTTCATGATTTGGTAAAAAAAAAATAATAATAAAATTTATATATATTTTCTTTTGAAGTGAAATTGTTTGTTAAACCAATAAAGGAGAATAGTGGTTAATTTTTCGCTACGCCTTGTGTTTCCTTCTTTTCTTCTTTTCTTCTTTCCGTGGTTGAATTTTATAGGATGTTAACATGCCCTTGATGAAATCAGGCGAATAGACGCTGATTAGGTGTGGCGCTCTAGGGGAGGTTTTGTCCCTCCAGATGTGGTGAGTACCCCTCCAATTATTATGTTTTTAGGTCCCCCTATGTCCCGCAATCGGTAAGCATGGTTGTGTGACGACGTTATCCCTCTCTCTCGTATGGCTACCCAACCCTATTTAGTCCCTCTCTCGGCGATTAACCTTATTTGTTATTTTTTTGTGACACGCGAAAGTTTTAGTATGGTTAATATGCATATCGAGTAACTGTCTTTATTGACGAGCCCCCTGCACAACGAACCCCCCCAACGGCGAGCTAGCCGCAGCACCGCCAGGCGTGTCCTTATTTCTAGTGCAGAGGGTGAGTTTTTTTTTCGCGAGATGGTTTTTTTGTTCAATTTTTTTTTGTTAATTACAGCTGTTCAGCAAAGGCCATCAGCCTTCTGGACCTCTTCCTACCTTAGTTTTTTTGCTCCCAAAAAACTTTTTATGTAATGTCATTCTTTTTGACCATTAGGTTGATAGGTTCTTTTCATATGACAGTTACATAAATGGAGCCCTTGGTGTCTTAGTATACGCTGCTCAAGATTCTCTTCTTTTAAAATAAATTATAGTATATTTAATATATGACAGTTACAGATACTTAGGATGGCATTAGGCTCCAGGCTTTTCAATTGGGCTACTGGGCCTTTTTTTGTAGTTCAGCGTAGGGTCGTAATCTGTCTAAAAATGGTCGTATAACTCAATTCATACGTTACATTCCCAGTTTTTCCCAGGCCATTGAATAAAAAATAAGAACTTTCATCACGCCATACTCTCTTCATTCCCAGATATTTAAAATATTTTCATTACTTTTTTTGGATGTTAGAGTTGGATGGTATTTGAAACTAGTGTTGAGCCGGACTTACACGAAGCAGTACATTTGTCCCTTACACGATGTAAATTGTACTGAGGCCTCAGTTTTTTTAAGTGTCCCGGTTCAAAAATAATGTCCTACTTGTATATGAGCGTGTATCGAGATAAATGAAGCGAGGTGTGATTGTAAATTACTTAGTGGAGAAACATTTCTTCCCTCTTTCGCGGCAGCAATATATCCCATTTGAACTGCGGCGAGGTGGGATTGTACACACGAACGTGAGATACACTTTCTTACTTCTTTTGCGACAGTAAAATTTCAAATTGGAACTGCGGCGAGGTGAGATTGTAAACACGAACTGGAGAGACATTTCTCACTTCTTTTGCGGCATTAAAATATCCAATTTAAACTGAGCCGTGGTGAGATTGTAAATACGAACTGGATGGAGAGACATTTCTTACATTTTTCGAGGGAGTGAGGTTTTGTCCTGAAGAGACAATTAGAGCCCCCGCACACTACCGACTTTCCATCGGCCGATAGTTTAGTCGGGCTCTTAATCAGTATTAACATGTATGCAAGTGAGCATATTACAACGATTCAGAATCGGCCGATAAATAAGTTTGACGGGCTACACGATTGCCTTCAAACTGTAATGTCGGCAAACTATCGGCCAACTGCTTAATCAGTATGGAGCTCTTCCACGCGCGCACATTTGCCGATTGTTTAGTCGGCTAACTCGGGCGGTAGTTCAGTTCGCTTCATATTTTCGCGTCGGATGGTGTGGTTATTTTTCATGATGGCATCGCTGCTTGTCGAAAGCCTTGTCCTATTTTCCTTGTCATCGCACTAATATTTTGCCATCATCACAAACATCACAGGCTTATACAACCAGTTCTACTCCATCCCGCAATTTTCTATGGTTCAGAACATTGCATCACCAGGCAATTCCAACGATACATCCCACTCTTTTTTTCAGAAGATTCGGAAATATAAGACTTGGTAACTTAGTGTTTCAAAATACTTAACTTAATTGTGACTGTATTGAACTAAAAGAAATGTTATTGAGTATTTTTGGTTTATCTTACCGTATCGCAACGCTCAATCTTTCCTCCACAGGTATAGAAAGTCTTAAATTTGTATTCTCCTTGGCTATTGCTGGTCCAATTAATTTGATAAGTTCATTGAAGCTGGTTATGCTCATTCGATAATAGGCGAAAAAATTTTCGGGGCATCGTATAAAATTTTTCCATACAATAATCCATCACTGTAGATAGGATGCACCCAATACTCTCGGTTTCTCTTCCTGGTCCTTCTCCTCCGTTGTATGAAAGCAATAATAACTTTTCTGGACAATATTGCATTAACTCTCATTATGCGACCGCTCTCTTCAAAAACCTTTTACCAACTAGCAAATCCTTCGAGAAAAGTCGGACGACAGTCGATCTGGTCTGCGCACTCACCACCAACCCGATGGTTTAGTTGGTCCAGTGTGCGCGCTCACAAGTCCAACCCGACCAAACTATCGGCCGATGGAAAGTCTGCAGTGTGCGGGGCCACTTAGGGCTAACTACAATGGTCTTAAGACGTCTTAAGACTACTTAAGATTTTGTACGCTACTATGGGGCTAGAACAAGCAACCACAATGGCCTTAAGACAATCTTTCGTTCTCTTTCGCAAACTTTCTTTAAGTTTTAAGGCTACGCTCAGAACCGTAGAATCTTAAAGAATCTTCAAGAAAGTGGCGTTTGCGATTGATATTTAATTTGGCGTTTTACAACAATTAAAGTATTAGTGGAAATATAAGAAAAAAGATTATTTGAAATAACGTGCTCTGTGGAAAAGATATTTAATAATGGAATATTTGGATTTATTAAAGGATTTAATAACATTAACTAAATTAGTGAGCGAAAGTGATGCGAAAATAAAGAAACCGCGGTCGTGTAGTGTACGAAAATTATATACAGAACGTTCTAAAAATGGTTATTATAAAACAACTTTTTAAAAATGAAAGGGACCGATCCTGGACAATTTTACATCCAGTATAGCTTTATTAAACTAGGCGTCTTTATTTACTCCAGACCCAATTTGTTTTGATTACCTTTTAAAATGTCAAAACGTCTTAAGGCTATTATAGCTGAGCTTAAGATTCGTTAAGATTTGACAGAAAATTAGCCAGTCTTAAGAGAATTTGACGAGAAATCTTAAGACGTCTTAAGACCATTGTAGTTAGCCCTATTCTTACATTTTTCGAGGAAGTGAGGTTTTGTCATGAAGAGACAATTCTTACATTTTTCGAGGGAGCGAGGTTTTGTCCTGAAGAGATAATTCTTACATTTTTTGAGGGAGTGAAATTTTGTGCTGGAGACACATTTCTTACTTCTAGCAGAATTTCTAACTTGAAATTGGGCGAGGTGGGATTGCAAAATATAAATATATGGCCACGGACAACCAATTAGAAACAGTTTCATAAAAATTGCATTCATACAGTTTTTATGTAGGGATCAAATTAAAGAATTCCCACCACCTCTCTTAATTGTTTTTAAATATATAATTATAGAAGGAAATCAATAACAATACAATAATGAATTCCTAACAGGATTGCTACATAAAAACATAAAAAATGTGTAAATGCAATTTTTATGAAACTGTTTCTAATTAGTTGTCCGTGGCTGTACATTGTGGAGGCATATATTTCTTATAAAGAGTAAGGCAGTTTAATGAATATTAGAATTAAACTTGTCAAAATGCACTTCATTGGTATTTATTTTCTTTCTTTTTTTTAATCTGCTTGTTTTTGTCATTTTGGCATTACAATACCACCTCGCCTCATTTGAAGTATGACATTGTACTGGCTCAAAAGAAAAAAGAGGCACCTCTTACAAACTCATTTTATAATCGTGTCTGTTCGGATTGCATCCTAAAATTACATTTATAAGTTTTTGTCTTCTTAAAAAATATTTTTCTAGACTTGTCCAGAATTCTACATAAAATTAAATATCTTTGCATTTATATTTACCCATTTGTGGAAAATGTATTTAGTCTCCAAATTAAATGTGATTTCATTATTTATAATAAGAATGTACTACTATGTATTTTAATTTAAGTGTGCCTTGTTTGGCTTAATAAATAAATAAATAAATAAATAGGGGAAATTTTAATGTTTTTATTTTTTGTATTAAAAAGGCACTAAAAAAGCCACAGAATAATAATAAATTAAGCAGTTACTTTTCAAAGAGTGTTTTGATTAAACTAAAAGCCTTTATCAGTGCAGTGAGGCTGCTGCACAACAAAAAAAACCCAAAAAGTAATTGTGAAACGCCACAATTATTCATGGTGACCCCGACGTGATTGCTTTATCACAGTTTTAACGCAATCAAAGTCATAAAAGATCTATTGGCAAGCCAATCCCAGATTGGTGAAGACATACAGCGGAATTTCCGTAATTACCAGAAGGGCACAGCCGAGAGGAAGCAGAGGATAGGTTACGTCCAGGGACGTACCGCAATCCTGACAGGATTGTGGGAAGATTTTGACCAGCAACATCAAGCTCTTGGAAAGGCAATTGATGAAGCAGAGAGAAGCAACCTCCCCTATTATCAGAAGAACTTCTATGGACAAGTTAAGAGTGTATATGACTCTTACTTGTCCTATCTTCAAAACTTAGACGCCAGGATGCGAGCAGGCACCAGTAAGGAGACAACCCAGGCCATCTCACAAGCTCAAGATCTTCCTGTGCAGCTTAAACGTACACTAAAGCTGCAAAAGGCAGCCGCCAAACATTTTGAGGCCCTAATAACCCGAATACAGGAGCAGGAGGGACCCCAGGAACCGCTAGAATTTTATGAGGTCATGCTAGAAACCATAAATTCGTAATGGGATGCCATCAGTTCCAGAAATCAAAGTATTTGGACGGAATGTGACGACGATGAAGTTGGCGGCTACACCCCCGAAGTTTTTCTAGCCTTGGATCAACGGCATCAAGAAATTGCCACCTCGCTAAGGCAAACGTTAAATAGGTCGCGAGTCCCACATCGGAGCAGCGAAGTCCCAATAGCTCAACACACAGGCATCTCACCGTCGATGCAAATGAAGTTACAGCCGATGGCAGTTCCCAAATTTGATGGCGACTATATGATGTGGCCCGAGTTTCATGATGTATTTATCCAGCTGGTCCACAACAGCAGTTTAGGTGATGCTCAAAAAATGCATTTCCTAAAAGACGCTTTGATCGGAAACGCAGAGCGAGTAATAAGTCGCATGACTATCACTGATGCAAATTACGAAGCTGCCTGGAACATCGTTAAAACACGGTTTGCCAACAAGAGAGCTCCAGTCACCGCTCTTTTCGACAAATTATTTGGACAACCAAGTTGCAGAACCGAGTCCGCGAATGCTCTCAAGGATTTGCATGATGTCACTCAAGAATGTATACTACGCCTCAAGGGACAACAAATTAAGACATCTTCTTGGACCCTTTCCTCGTATACCTTTTTTTAAAAATATTGACCGAAGTACACAAAATTTATTCGAACAACAGCTGCATTCTCCAAGAGAACTTCCCAGTCTGTCCGAATTGATCAATTTCATCGAGTTCCGATTTCAGGCGCTAGAGGCTGTTGGCCTTAAGCCTCGAGACAACAAAGAAATTAGTGAAAAATCAGAAAGGGGCAAGGTTTCCAGTTTGAGTACCAGCAAAACCCTTCCAAAGAAGCAAAGAGAGTGCATTATATGCGATGCAAATCATCCCGTATATTTCTGAAAAAACTTCTTAAAGTTAACTCCACAGCAAAGATACCAGGCAATTAAAAAGGCCAAATATTGTCTTAAATGTCTCACCAGGCAACACAGGATTGAAGAATGTGCTTTCAAAGACTGCCCAAAATGTTCACAGCGTCATAACGGTCTTCTTCACTTTGAGAAGCCAAGGATATCATCAGCCAGTAAGCCGACTCAACCTACAGGGACCAGTAATCAGTCAACAAGTGAAAACGACGCAGATAGCACCAACATGACTAATCAAAATGCAGCAATAAGTGCGCCAACCCATCTTGTGGAATCCAGAAACGCATATGTTTTTCTCTCCACTGCCATTGTACAACTGGTAGATCGTCATGGAGTAAAACATGACTTTCGAGCACTATTGGATCCTGGAAGCCAAATCAACCTAATTACAAACCAAGCAGCATTAAAATTAGGACTGAAGAGCAACAATCAAAGGTTATCCATTCTCGGCGTTGCCATAAATAGGACAAAATGCAATAAAAAAGTAGCAATAACTGTGCATTCCAAAGCCAATAACTACTCCACCATGACTGAAGCCTACGTCATCCCCAAAATTACAACTAATCATCCGGCAGCGTTTATAAATGTGAAAGAATGGCCAATACCAAATAACATAAGGTTGGCCGATCCGGAATTCAATGTGCCCAGGGGTATCGACTTGGTTATTGGTGCAGAAATCTGTCCGCTGATATTGGCAGTCGGGCAGATACAAATGCCCTCCCTTCCAACGCTACAAAATACGATATTCGGATGGATTATATAACGCGCCGTTAAAGAAACATCATCATCATCAGCACCTTTTTGTGGTGTTCTGGCCCCAAACTTAGATAAGGAACTTCAAGAGTACTGGGAAATGGAGAGTATTGCTGCAGAAGTCCCACTACTATCTTGCGAGGAGCAGTTATGTGAGGAAATCTTTAATACAACCGTCCAAAGAAACAACGACGGGATATTTATCGTTCAGTTATCGCTAAAAAGCAGTCCAGAACAATTGGGAGAATCCAAAGGAAGAGCCATGAATCGTCTACTAAGCATGGAACGAAAACTATCCCGACAACCTTCATTACAGCAGTATGATGATTTTCTGTATTTCGAGTTAGGCCATATGGAGGAAATCGAGGCCAAGGAGATCAAGGAGCCTCATTTCTTCCTACCTCATCATTGCGTTTTAAAGCTTAAGAGTTGTCTTCGACGGTTCTGCAAAAACGAGCTCAAACATATCGCTAAATGACATTCTGTTGGTAGGACCAAAACTCCAAGATGACTAGGGATTGAATACCGGGATCCAGCGATCCCGAAAACCGGGATACCGGACCGATTTTTCTCCGGTATTACAATACCGGTATTAGTAGACAATACCGAAATTTCGGTATTTAAGAAAATAGGTTTTTGTTTCATTCAAAGTCTCGACAAATGATCTTTCTTTCATGTATTGTTTTCTAAACTCGACGAAGTTAATCTCATTGCTTTAAAAATAACTTCACGCTCAATTAAGGATTCAAATTTTCGATAACCATAACAATGATAGAAAAGATACATAATCCTTTCGGAATAACTTGAACATAATTCGGTCGGGGTTCTTTCTTCAGTTTTGAAATTGATTTCAGAAATTGAGTATTACGTTATTTTTAGAACAATGAGATTAACTTCGTCGAGATCAGAAAACAATAAAACGAAAAGAAGATCTTTTTTCAAGTCTCCAATGAAACAAAATAGATGTCATGTGAAACTGTTTTTTCTGTGAATACCAAAATTTCGGTATTTACTAATTGTTGACTTGTTAAATTTAACAAACAAAAACAAATTATTATAACAAATGAAAACAACCAAAATTATAACAAATATAACAAATAACAAAACGATAACAAATGGAACAAATCGAACTAAATTTAACGAACAAACATGAAGAAATAACAACCGATCAATCAGAAAAAATCAAACTAAACCTATTAACTAACAACCACTGACATATAGAATGGACTGCTCATCAGGAAATTCCCATGGCACCAATTCGTTCCATAGGCGACAATGACAAACCTTTTTTCACTGACATGTAAACACGTCAGTTACTTTTGTAAATTAATTAATTAATTTTTTATACTCATTTTTGGTTCTTATATCTTATTTTCTTCATTTTGTTATTGTTTTCATTAATTTAAAACAAAAATGAAAAAAACGGTACAAGTACAATATGAAAAACAAACATTTGCACTCAGTGCGTATTGTGTCATTTGTTAACGAACATTTACACTCGGTGCGTATTGTGCCATTTGTTATTGTTTGTTAATTTAAACAAATTTTAATTATTATCATAATACCGGTATTAATACCGGTATCCCGGTATCGTTTTGGTACAATACCGAAATACCGGTATTGAAAAATACCTCCGGTATTGCAATCCCTAAAGATGACCTATTCTCCATTTTGTTAAGATACCGGTTACATAATTATGATTTCGCCGCCGACATTACCAAAATGTATAGGCAAATATTAGTAGCTGAGAAAGACAGAAGGCTGCAACTCATATTGTGGAGAAACGCATCAGGTGAATTAAAAACATACCAGCTCAAACCCGTTACATATGGTACAAGTCCAGCATCATATTTGGCAACAAAATGCTTCCAGGAACTAGCAGATATTGAAGCTAAGAACTTTTCAGTAGCGTCCAACATCACCAAGAGGGACTTCTATGTAGATGATCTGATGACTGGTAGCGACAATTTAAGCTATGCTGAGCAGGTGGCGACCACTATTCAAAATGTCAAGGACGATGACAAGTATTTATTGAAGCTGATAAAGAATCAAACATCCATAATTGAGAGCACGGTGCACATCTTTAAAAAGGAATTCTCCCAGATAGAAAGACAGTTCAAGCTGATTTATTCCTACATATCGCGCTTGAATAACACCTTGAAGGATATACAAATCATCCAAAGTATCATCCAAAGTTTCAACGCTATTACTAATCAGATCTCCTTAATATTATTCGACTACCAGATCAAGCAACTGACTCTAATCGATCTGCTCACTGATGTTCACCATGGAAAAATCAGCCCCTTGATACTATCACCTAACCAAATTCGCAAGGAATTAATTAAAATAAAGGATAATTTACCGTCTTCTGTATCCATCCCTATTCAAGGAGGGCAGCAGAATATCATGCAGCTTTACAAATTAATGAATGCGCGAACGAAGGTGATTAACAACATGATGATCTTTAATATTAAACTGCCATTATTAAAGAAGGAAATGTACGAACTGTTCTACATTGTTCCAGTACCTACTCCGCATGGCAATGCTTCTATTTTCATCCAACCTTCAATGGACTATGTGGTGGTAAATTTACCAAGGGATCAATACTATCCTATGGCTAGAGAGGAGCTCACTTGGTGCAAATTGGCTAACGAACATCAATTCCTATGTACTCAGGCTCGGCCATTTCATCATAAGGACGGAAACAATTGCGAAATTAGCATGCTAAACCACGAATCGACCGTTCAATCCAGTTGCATCATAAGAACAACAAATAGAACAAGTTTTTGGATTCAACTCCATAACCGTAACAATTGGGTATACTCTCTGGACCAAAAATATACGGTAAATATAATATGCCAAGACAGAATAGTCCAGAAAACATTGGAAGGTGAAGGAATTTTGACATTCCATGAAAATTGCATGCTAAAACACGGTCTAGTGACATTAAATTCACACAGCGTTTATCTTGGCCGACTTAATGGGTGGAGTGAATAAAAACTAAGTGTACACTTAAAGGGAACACTCCTGAGTGGAGTGATTCGTTAAAAGTGAACACTCGATTTGGTGTGAATAAAAATTCTCTCATTCCAATACTATTCACTCATGGGAAATTTTAGTTCACTCATGGGAAATTTTGGGATTAAAGGGAAATCTCAATTTTGTGAAATTAGTAGGCTAGTAAACGTGGATGAATTTATACGGAGTTTTACTTTGGAAAAATTATTTAAGGCTAAATGAGATTCGGTGTCTAAAATTTACCTTTGCGAGATTTAGTTTGGGCAAATGGTGGTTTTGCTGCCGAATCCTTTTGGGGGTTTAGTTAGGGCAAAGGTGGTTCTGTGGGAAAAATTTGCCTTTTGGGGGTTTTAGTTTGGCCAAAAGGTGGTTTTGTTGCGAGGTCAAGCATTTATGTAATGCTGAGTAGATTAAGATCTTTAAACGGATTGAAAATTGAAAATATAAAACCAGTACAATTAACAGGCAAAAATACATGCAATACTGATGCTCTTGAGGAATAGAGCGCATGAGAAACTTACCTGCTGCTTTTTAAAATTTCTTTAGTTATTTATATTGTGACTAAAAAGTAAAAAATTATTTTTTCTTTGGCAGTGATAGGTATACAAAAGAAAAGTTTCATTGCAAAATAAGAAATGCTAGATGCATTAATTAAAGTTTGGAGATCCATAACTATAATCACAATTGTCTAACTGCAACTCATGCCCAAACTTTTATTAATGCACTTGAAATGCTGCAAATTTACACAATTCATTGATAAGAGTTCAAACATTTAAAGCCAAACGAGAATATAATTTTAAAATTGTTAATACACATTAAACTTCTTATTTTGCAATGAAACTTTTCGTGTGTATATCTATCACTGCCAAAGAAAAAATAATTTTTTACTTTTTAGTGCATTTCATTTATAAAAGTTAATTATTTTAAAAGTTTTTTTAATTTATTTTATTAAAATGAATGAAAAAGGTCCTCGCAACCACCCTCAAATTTTACAAGTGTTCACTCACAGGCAAACGTTAAAACTTTGTTTTATTCACATCAAAATGAAGTGTTCACTCTATATGGAGAAATGACAGAGTGAAGTACTTAACGAAAAAAAACGAAGGATATTTTTATTCACGCCAAAATAAGTGTTCACTCCAAAAAATGGAGTGAACACTTGCACTCAGTTTTTATTCACACCACCCAATACATCGTTCATGCCGTGTCGATTGATTCAAAGCACCATAACAACATTTCTGCAATTCCATTAATTTACATCAGCCCCCATTTGGATAAATATGATCTAAAAAATACGGATAAAATAACAAAAGCGATAGACAGCCTGAAATCCCGAGAAGTGCTTCCCGACCGATCTGAGCGACACAATACTCATCACTATGCAACCGGATATTCTGCAATCTTGCTGGGAATACTTATAATTGCATATTTGACAACCATAAAATGGATGAAAACTCGTCGGAAGAAACAACAAACAACAGCCTCAGCTCAAAATTTCGAGCTAAAACCAATGGAATCTATTTGAAGCCTGGTATCCTTCAAGGCCGGTGAAGGTGTTCGGATTGCATCCTAAAATTACATTTATAAGTTTTTGTCTTCTTAAAAAATATTTTTCTAGACTTGTCCAGAATTCTACATAAAATTAAATATCTTTGCGTTATCTTTTAAAGAATCAAATTTCGTCTGGCTTCTCCAGCCAGAACAAAATTTTTTGTATATTATATTTTCTTTTGTTACTCAAAGCATGTAAAATGTGGGAAATTCAATTTTGCAATTCAGCAACTTCAAAATGGGAATTAGGGGAAACGCATTTATATTTACCCATTTGTGGAAAATGTATTTAGTCTCCAAATTAAATAGGGGAAATTTTAATGTTTTCATTTTTTGTATTAAAAAGGCACTATAAAAGCCGCAGAATAATATTAAATTAAGCAGTTACTTTTCAAAGAGTTTTGATTAAACTAAAAGCCTAGTGAGGCTGCTGCACAACAAAAAAAACCCAAAAAGTAATTGTGAAACGCCACAATAATTCAGTGTCCTTCCCCGCACTATTTGAAACAGTGAATAACAGTGGCTAAATTTTTACACCCAATTGCTATTGAGTCGAAATATAGTAATATAATCACGTATACTTTTTATGTAATGGATTAATGAATCCTTCTTGCATAAATATTGCAAAAAAAATTGCAGAAAAATCGAAAATACCCATTATGAGGGCTAAAACCCCCTAAAAAGTGGGCTTCCCGGGGTAGAAAATCGGTAACTTTATAACCCCTTATTAAGAACCCTAAAAAGAAGCTATCTGTCAATTTTCAGCCTGTACCTATTCATTTCCGCTATATCGCTTTTTTCGGCTTAATTTACCTGTTCTATTAATTTAACTCAGTTTTCTCGCAATTTTATAGAGCTGTTTTAGACGGTGCGCTCCAGCGAATGTGCCTCACGAACGTGCGCTAGACCGCACCGTCTAAACCGGCTCATACTGTTTCTTGTGGGAAAAAAATTACGTGATATTTGTCGAGACCCCCTCCCTCCCCCACGTGAGATTTGGTGAGATTCGGCTCGACCCCCTCCCCCTAAACGCCTCTCGTAATTTATGGATGGGCCCAAACATACTTTTTCCGTTCGAAACGCATCCTTAATGGTAGATGCGTACTCTGGGTAATAACCACTTAAGTTAACACATTCCTTGCTTGTTAAAAATATCAAATATCTAAAAACGCACTCACTTCACTTAAACCTAAACTCATCTTGTAATGTAATCTGGTAGAACCCCAGTATGAATAAATAAACATACACCTCTTATAAAATAAAAGAAACATTTTTTTATAAAAATTATTATTAATAATTGAATATTATTATAATCTTTTAAATGAGGAAGGCACTATAGTTAGTAAGAATTTTCCCGATTACACATGTAGTAATTATTAATTTGAAAAATATGTAATAATATTTAAAGGCACTATAGTAAAATAAGAGTTTTCCGATTCATGGAGATTAATAATAAAATAATACATAATAATACAAAAACATATGTAATAAGAATTTCATAAAATTATTCACGGAATTCCAAGGAATCCATATTTTCATTTATATTGGCCCCGATTGCCGAATCCGCCGGCGGCAATGGGAAAGCGAATTTGAAGTTTTGCGATTGCCGAAAACAGTCAAAGTGAAAGTGAAACGTTTCCCTTGATTATTGAAAACGGCGGAATTGAAACAACCTTAGTTTCTCATCCGTCAAAAAATTGTTGCGGATTAGTAAGGAAACGAACTGTCAAAAGGAAGCCAAGGGTTTTTACAAAACCATGTAAGTTTTAGAATTATGTAAAATTATTTATTTAAGGTTAAAATATATTTATTTCAATAAAATTAATATAAATTATGAATATTATTTTATTTTATTTATGGTTTTGTTTTAGGAAAAAAACAACAAGCCGTGAGCAGTTTGCAAAATTAGTAGAAATAATGAAAAGCAATGCCGACATTGCAAAAAATATGACCTCTCGGACACCTACAACATTAAGAACTTTTTGGGACAATGTGAGAAAAGATTTAAACAGCTTGGGTCCTCCCGTTAAAGACACATCAGAGTGGAAAAAAGCAAGTTTATTATAATTGGAAAGGGTATAATTTAGGTAATGATATCTTCCGATTTTAGGTTTGGAGTGATTTTAAATCATCAATAAGGAAGAAACTAGCACTCCACAATAAGGAGTTAAGGAGTACAGGTGGTGGCCCCAATAAAAATATAACGTTTACACCTTTAGAAGAAGAAGTCATTCAGTTAGTGAATTTAAAAGACGGTGTAAGTGGCTTGACGAACGCAATGAGCTTTGGATTGGCCGCATCTGGAAAATCTTCCATTTTGACGGATAATAATGAACAAGCAGAAAAAATCCCAGAAGTGTTGGAAGAATCTTGCAATACTGAAAACGACAGGAGTAATGAAATAGAAATGCATGAAAGTAACGAAATTTCATTTGAACGACCGCGAGCTAAAAGACGACAGAGATATGAAGAAAGTGATTCCAACAATATAAGCACCAAAACTATTAAACTATTAGAGACTCAAGTAAATATCCAGGACCAATTTTATAAAGAAATCGTTGAAGGTGGGAATAAAACCAGAGCGATATTGAAAGAATTATCAACGAATTTAAGAGATTCTCGTAAAACTTTAGATAAAATATATGATGAAAAGAAAAGGCAGTCAAAAATAATAAACTCTCAACTCGAAGAGACAATTCGACATAATAAGGCAGTAGAAAAGTTGATGTATAAAAAACTAAAGGTAAAAGAATCTATTTTGCAAATGGAATAAAGGAAACTAGAAGAAAACATACACCCATTTTGAAAATTGGGGAATCTAAAGTCTGCCTTATGTACTTTATTTACTTTCAAAGAACTGAATTTACTTTTTTTGTTATTTATTTTTAATGAATTGAATTCTTTATTTTTTTATTTATTTATTTTCAAACAACTGAATTTCCTTTTTTTTTATTTATTTTTAATGGATTGAATTCTTTATTTTTTTATTTATTTTATAATAAATGTTAAACGGAAAGGCAAATAAATTATATTTTAGAAAAATGTTTTTCAATTAAAATTTCTTAAAATTTCATTTCTAATTTCGTTGGCTTCACTGGTATAGGTCCTGTTGAGGTTATTGTCTGCAGTATAATGAACTAAATCAGGGAAAAGCCCACATTGAGTTCACGGGTAGCGGTAATAAGACAATCGTCTTCTCGCGGCGGTGAGTGACAGAGACAATCAGGAAAAACCCAGAAGTAATTAGGAAATATAGCCTTAGTTTTAAACAAAACAGAAGAGCAAGGGTTTATTGACGGCCGACAAGTAGGCGACAGACACCATAAAGACGAAAGGACTTCACAGACGACACCGACAGAACCAAAGCAGAATAATAAAGAATTGGTAATTAGTAGTTCCAGGAAAACTTTTAAAAATGCATATTAGGGTTATATGTAGGTAGTGAAGGAGTAGGTATATACAGAATGGAAGTAACCAATGTTAGGAACTAGAAATAGGAACCTGA
This sequence comes from Thereva nobilitata, assembly GCA_963855945.1. Classification (NCBI taxonomy): domain Eukaryota; kingdom Metazoa; phylum Arthropoda; class Insecta; order Diptera; family Therevidae; genus Thereva; species Thereva nobilitata. The sequence continues at coordinate 171,214,986 of OY979694.1, forward strand.
GAGTTCAGTTCACTTTTGGGCATCGCCGCGAGTTGATGAACTTCAATTGTTTACCGCGAGTTTGAAGTAAGTGTGAGAACTATTCGATTTTCATTTTTTTTTTAGTGCTTCTTCCGTATTGTGTGTTATAGTTCAGGTGTGGGGTAAAAAACCTGCAAGCCTAAATTACAAAAGGATTGGAGAAAAGTGAAGTTTGAACAAATTTGTGGTGTTTAAAAAAAAAAAAAAAAAAAATAATAATAATAAATTAAATTGATTGTGAAGTGTTCATAAGATTAAAAATTATTTATTATATATACAAAGAGGTTGTGAAAAAGTGAACTGAGGAAAAATGGCACAAGATTCACCAACTGCTGCTAGTCTGGATCAAGGTAGGGAAGACAATATATTTATTAATAATATTGAAAATGATCACCTGAAACGCGAAAATGAATTGTTAAAAAGGGAAATGGAAATATTAAAACGAGAAAAAGAATTACTGATAAGAGAAAAAAGCATGAGTTGCTCCAATAGCGAATTAGAACTGGAAACGCGATCGGTTACCAAGTTCGGAATACAAGAAATTAGCCATTTAATTCGTGAATTTAACCCATCTCAAAATCAAGAGAGTGCGGCTAGTTGGACTGCTACAGTTGAGGGGTTGAGAAATTTATACGAGTGGAGCGACATGGATACGCTGTTCTATGCAAGCCTAAGATTGAGGGGTGCAGCTTCGAATTGGTTCCAGGCCAAACAGGATATTATTAAAACGTTCTCAATATTTAAGGAAGAGCTTTTGAAGAGTTTTCCAACGAGCCAGGATGACTCTTCAATCCATAGAAAAATCATGGAAAGGAAAAGGAAACCCGGGGAACCAATCGAAGATTACGTGTATGATATTGCGGCCTTAGCGAAACGAATTAATTTAGGGGAAGTCTCGACAATTAGATATATTATATCAGGGTTGGGAAACCCAAATTTAATTAATGTTTTGACAGCGGCGAGTTGCGAGAACATTCCCAGCTTATTGCTAAAAATTAAAAATTATGAAGAAATTCGCGACCAGGAGCACTCGAGGAAGAATTTCGGGAAGATAAAGGAATCCGGTTCAACCAGCAGACCTGGGTTTGGACAGAATCATACCCATCACGTCCAATTTCAACCCAAGCACGACAGAACAACGCAATGGAAGCGAGACTCCCAAAATAGACATCCCTATAAACAAGAAAGGTTGGATCACAATCATCGTTCAAACATTACTTGCTTCAAGTGCAACAAACCGGGGCATTACGCGAGAAATTGTCAAGGAAATAGTGAACTTAAATGTTACCGATGCAACCAAAGGGGCCATATTGCAAAAAATTGCAACGTGAAGCAAGTCGCAACACTTGACGTGAACCCAAGTACCAGAGATATGGATGAATACCACAAAATAATTAAAATTGAAGGAAAACCATTTTTAGCGTTTCTCGATTTGGGCAGTATGTGTAGCACAATCAAAGAGAAGGAAGTGTTAAAATGCAATTGGGAAATGGCACCGTGCGACACAACATTAAAGGGGTTCGGAAATTATCGTACTAATCCTTTGGGGCGGATTCAAAAAGCGGTGCAAATATCTGGCATTAAGCGTTTGTTAGACTTTATGGTTGTCGAAAATGAGGCCCAAGACACCGCAGTAATTATTGGTAAGAATTTTTTGGATAATCCTGACATTGAAATTAGTAAACGTTGGGGTGTTTTTGAAATTCGTTCGGTGCTTAGCAACAAGCAAGGAAGGCGAGAACTCAGCCCCATTAACTTAGAAGAAGTGAATGTGGGGGAACAAGTTACGAAACATGACAAAATAATGTTAATAAAGGTGGTCGAAGACTATCGAGACTGCTTTGCTCGCGATATTAGTGAATTGGGGAAAACGGACCTTATTAAGATGTCAATCAGGCTGAAGGAAACGAAAATTATTAAATATCAGCCGTACAAAGTGGCATATGGACTCAAAGCTACATTGAGAGAACAAATAAAAGAATTATTGAGAATGGACGTAATTCAACCATCTGTGTCAGAATATGCGAGTCCGGTGTTATTGGTACCCAAGAAGAACGGCGAACATAGAATGTTTGTGGACTATAGGAAAATCAATGCCATTACGCAACGAGAGGTCTTCCCTATGCCGAATATTGAAGAAACATTGAATCTTCTCACGAATAAACGATTGTTCACATCCCTGGACCTAATGAGCGGTTATCATCAAATTCCTCTGGAAGAGGAAAGTCGACACCTTACGGCATTTGTAACTCCCGAAGGACACTACGAATTTAAGCGGGTACCCTTTGGACTGACGAATGCACCAGCAGTTTTCATGAGGTTAATGGCGAAATTAACCCAATCTTTAGAACCAAACACAGTAATAACCTTCATGGATGACATTTTAATTGCTTCAACGACGGTGGAGGACAATTTAAGGGTTATGAAAGCGTTCTTAGAAGAGGTAAGGAAAGCCGGCGTAACCTTAAATTTAAAAAAATGCGAATTCCTCAAAGACAGCCTAAAATTCCTCGGGCACGAAATTTCGGCTTTAGGTATTAGACCTGGACCTGACAAAACATTAGCTATCGACAACTTCAAGAGACCAGAAAATGCACGGGAAATCAAACAGTTCCTAGGCCTGGCGGGGTATTTTCGACGATTTATAAAGGGGTTTTCGCTAATTGCTAGACCCATGAATGTGCTACTATGCAAGGACACCGAGTTTAAGTGGACCGATGAAGCGGAGAGATCGTTCCAGAAACTAAAACAACTTTTAGTGCAGAGACCAGTACTTACGTTATTTAATGAAAACGCCTCTCACGAGGTACACACGGATGCCAGCAGCCATGGCATAGCCGGGATATTGATGCAGAATGAGGAAAATGGAACGAAACCAGTCTCATACTTCAGCCGAGCCACTACTGAAACCGAGTCTAAGTACCATAGTTATGAATTGGAATCGCTAGCCGTAGTAGAGTCATTAGAACGTTTTAAGCATTATTTGCTTCAAAGGAAATTCAAAGTAGTTACAG